>JAUMIR010000002.1:196987808-198237808 GCA_030847615.1 Gambelia wislizenii
TTCTGAATGTAGTTCTTTTCCTAGCTTTTCCCAATCTTTGAGCTTTAGGGATCCTTTTGGGGGATACCATGGGCATTTTGCACCAAGTTCAAGGACCAGCCTTTGAACTGCATCCCAAGAAGGATGATAATCTATCCTATGTAAAAGAAATAAAATTTCCTCTGCATGCTGTTCCTGTTTTCCTGACAAGGAAGCGCCCATACTTACCTTGGAGGGATCAGTTTAATCCGATGGTTAAGTGGCCACTTAGCTCATGCCGAGCGAGGTAAGATGAGAAGAGGTCTGCGAAGTCCCGGGGTGAGAAAAGCTGAGTCTTGGTTCCAGGGTGAGAAAAGTTTTGAGTCCCTGTTCGCTGCGCCACATGTTACAGCAAGTAACAAGAAAGCATCGCGATCCAGAGGCAAAATGCTAAAGAGATTTTATTCAGAGTTTACATGCTAACAGAAAGACATTAGGAAAGAACAATGGACACTGCATCTCAGTTAAAGCAATGCTGGCAGGCAGATAGTTACAGCAAGCAACAGAGAGACATGATGAAAATGAGCAGAAGCTTCTTTCTTTGTCCAGGGCTTACAGGTTATGTAGGCTCTATGTCACGTAGGCAGTTAACCATTTGCTTAACCATTTGTGTGTTGATACACTCAGTCACTGAGATCAAAGGAGGTCTTAGCCTAGGGATGTGATGTGACATGAAAGGAAAAACTTCTATGGGAAGCTACAGATAACATGATAACACTAGGTTGTAAAACTTAAGCCAGTTTCCTGAGCTTCCCTTCAAAGATGGCTTATGAAGCCAGATGTTTTATTGGCCCAATTGTAAAGGTAGGAACAAAGGAACTGTGAAGTTCCCATGAAATGTCCGGTGTGCCAGACAGCTGGGAACTTCAGATTCCTACACCTCCCTTCGACCTTCCACCCGTCAATCCTATGCCTACAAATGGAAGCGCTTTGAATCCTATTTAATGAGCCATGCTCTTTCCGTCAATTCCACCTCGACATCAACGATCCTGCAATTTCTCTTGCACCTCTCCAGTTCGGGGTTCTCTGTATCATCTATCCGGTGCTATCTGGACACTGTCTCAGTCAAATTTCAGGCGTATGGTAAGCCATCAACCTTCAGGGATCCAGTGGTCAAGAAATTCCTCAGAGACTACAACAATCTTCACCCGCCGGTGACCGAGCCCACTCCGGCATGGAGCCTCGAACTGGTATTGTCTCAGCTTACCAGGAAGCCATTCAAGCCCATGGCCACTGCTGACTTGAGACTGCTGTCATGGAAAACTGCGTTCCTGGTGGCCATCACATCTGCGCGTCGAGCCATTGAGCTCTGTGCCCTCCGTTCCAATGCTCCACACCTTGTGTTCCACAAGCACAAGGTGGTGTTGAAACCTGACCTCTCTTTCCTTCCTAATGTTTCCAGTTTCCATTTGAACCAATCCATCTTATTGCCTGCCTTGATGCAGGATCCCAAAGATGACTTTGAGCGATCTCTACATTCTCTGGATGGTCGAAGAGCCTTGGCTTTCTACGTTCAACAGACAGCTCAACATCGAAAATGTCCTAAACTGTTTGTATCCTATGCTGATGCCAAACTGGGGTCGCCCATTTCTCCGCAGCGTTTGTCAAAATGGGTCATTTCTACCATTATCTCTATGCTATGAACTCGCCCGGAAGCCCTTGCCTTCTTGGGTTCGAGGACACTCTACTAGGTCTGCGTCTACCTCAGCTGCCTTCCTTTCAGGGATACTGCTGGAGGACGTTTGTCAACCAGCTATGTGGTCGACTCCAATGACTTTTATTTCTCACTATAGATTGGACACTCGGTCCCGTAATGAAGCAGCTTTTGGGAGGGCAGTGTTGCATTCCTCCATTCAATTAATCTGTTTCTGCTTATGGTATGCATACTTGCATTATATGTTTATGCAGTTCTTACCTTTGGTAACATGTTTAAGAAATGTGCCTGTGCAGCTTTTTGCTCCTGAGGTTTCTGCGAATTGAATGAACTGTTTAATTAGAGGACTTGTCTAAAGTGACCTTACTGTTCTCATCCAATTTTTTAGCATGACAGCTTCCTCCAAAGTTGAAGCTTGCTAATCTACCCACTGTGTGTATTCACAGAGATCATGAAGAAGATGATCAGGTTGCTTAACCATAGATCTTCGAGCGGTCTTCTGTGAATTTACACAGACCCACCCATCCTCCCCTCTATGTCCTGCGAAGGCATATATGCACTAACTTTCCTGATGCTGCTCATTGCGGCGTCCTTTATGGAACTGAGGATTTAGGCGGGAGCGCCTATATAGGGACTGTTAGGATGGATGGAGTTACCGCCAAAATGTTGCAAAGTAAACTCTGCCTAGCAATTCTAGATGGTTCCGAACGCTCTGCACAGGCGCAAGAGTAACCCACTGTGTGAATTCACAGAAGATCTATGGTTACAGGTAAGCAACCTGACCTTCCTCACTGTCAGAAGCTGCTTCTGAAGGCCCTTTGCTTTTGGCAGTGATAGTCTATGTGGGACAAAGTCTGGTATAGTATAGATGAGCCAAACAGTGGACTTACTAATTTTAACTCTTAAGTGAATTCTATCAAGCTTATTTTTCATATTTTACACAGTTTGCACTAAGTATTCTGTCCTCTCTTTCTTTTCTTTTTAAAAAAATATGATTCCATTAATTATTTCATGGATCTCATCTACTTAACTTTGAGCCTGCTTGGCCTCAGGCTAGGAGAAAAATGTGAACGTTGTTTTCCTCAGCACTGCAAAAACTGATTTGAGATACATACTGTTAGAATACACTTTCCTCACCTCTCCAAAACAGGAAATTTTGCAGGGAGATTTTGGCCCAAGGTCAGTGGAACTCTTGCTTACCTAAAGCTATGGAAGAAAAAATGAGATCTTGGAGAGGAAAAACTTACTTTAAGCACACTCCCCCGTTCACCCAATAGCTTATTGGCTGATGTCATCTCTGCCTCTGTTCTTTTCACAAATAGTGTTCCGCTTTGCATACAAGTGTCCTTTTGAAACAAATATAGGCTCTCTGGATGTCACATTCCACCTAAGTTTCTATTTAAGAGAAAAATCAGCATACCTACTTGCTGTGCAGATTGCTGGCAAGCCATCAGCTATCAAAAGGCATATGGCTCAAATTTTAAATCTTGGCTGTGAGCCTGTACTTCCCAAGCTCTAAATTTAGCCAGCAAGTAACCACGGCAACAACACTTGCTGTATATCCTTATTCAGTATTAAAGCCATGTGCAGCAATTGGTTTAGGCACAAAAATAATCTTTATGCTATGAGCAATGAATTTAAATTTGTTTCCTGTTTACAAATCTGTTTCTTTAACTGAAGAAATAACTGTTTAGGTAAGACCTTCATTTTGAAGTTGATAAATTACTATTCTCCAGTCTAGTTTTGTCTACCATATCATTTCTCCCCCTCCTCCCATCATTCGTTATATATTTTGAGGGCATTGTTTCATAAATGACATTATTGTGAAGTTCTGTGTTTATCTCCGGATAGAAATGCATGACGAGCCAGTGTGGTGGAGTGGTGTGAGCACTGGACTGTGACTCTGGAGACCAGTGTTCAAATGCCCACTGGGCCATGGGAACCCACTGGGTGATCTTGGACAAGTCATATACTCAGTGCTCAGAAGAAGGCAAAGGCAAACTCCCTCTAAACAAATCTTGCCAGGAAAACTGTGATAGGGTCACCTTAAAGTGACCATAAGTTAGAAACGACTTGAAGGCACACAACAACAGAATCAGCGTTGGAAGTGGTCTCATAGGCCATTGAGTCCAACCCCCTGCTCAGTACAGGATTTCCAGCTAAAGCATCCCCAGCAGGTAGCTGTCCAGCCTCTTTTTTTAAAAGACATCCAGAGAAGGAGATCTCACCACTCCCTAGGCAGTTGGTTCCATTACTGCACTGCTCTTAAGGTCAAGAAGTTCCTTCTAATATTCAATCAAAATCTACCCTCTTGTAACTTAAAACACCCAGCCCTACCCTCTGGGGCAGCAAAGAACAAACCTTCCCCCTCCTTTGTGACTGCCCTTGAAGTATTAATTTAATAGAAATGCATCAGCATATAAAAAACTCAGACAGCACTTGAGGGCAGATACCCCTCCTCATTCTCACTGTGAACGTGAAGAGAAAAACCACTCTGGTATGAGCTGTTTATGTAACAGACTTCTTAAAATTCAGGGGGAGATGACGTGAATGTGTTCCTACATATTGCTACAAGAATCTGTACATCAAATTAATAGATTTGGTTAACAAGGCTTTGAGACAAAGTATGATATGACCTAAATACCCTAAAGGTGCCAGATCCCATCTGATCTTGGAAGCTAAGCAAGTCAGCCCTGGTTACTATTTTGATGGGAAACTGCCAGTGAATATCAGGTGTTGTAGGCTATACTCTATTTCAGAGGAAGGAACTGGCAAAACTACCTCTAAGTATCCCTTGTGTAAGAAAAACCTATGGAACTCATGGGGTCGACATAAATTGACAAGCAGCTTGAAGGCACACACACACATTTGCAGTGTTCAAATCCTTGTTTGGCTGTGAGGTTACCTGGGCGCTACCCCTTGGAGTAAATTGAACTCAGTGTAAGATATTTTACATCAGAGATGGGAATCACTGGCTGCATGCAACCCTCCAGATCTCCACCAGACTTTTTGGGCGAGTAGTGGGGTAGGAGCCAAATTGCCACTCCTGTGAGCCTTTAGGGGTGGCGATTCACCTGTTAAAACATGTTACATTATTCTGTGGATTTTACCTTTAAAACCCACTTTTACCGCAAACCAGAAAAGAACATCCAGTTTATTGGGGGGTCTAGTAGTTTGGGACTTTTCTGGGCTCTCTGTGGCCCCTGGAAAGTCTTGGGGTGGGAAATTGAACCATGGGCTACCAGAGCTTGCTGCCTCCCTACCTTTCATGGTGATTATGAGAATTAAGTGGGGGAAAGTCATATATATTTCCCATGAGCTCTTTGGAGGAAGTGCGGCAAATGTGATGCAAAAGAACAGAACTGAATAAACATTCACAATGAGTATGATCAAACAGTAGGCACTTGTGACTTTCTTAATGGCAACAATAGTGCTAAAGAAATTACGGTATATAGTGGGCCCTCAATATCCACTGCGGGTTGGTTTTAGGACCCTCCATGGATACCAAAGTCTGTGGATGCTCAAGTCCCATTATATACAGTGGTGTAGTAAAATGGCATCTTTTATATAAAATGACAAAATAAAGGTTTGCATTTTGGAATTAACTTTTAAAAATATTTTCAAACCATGGTTAGTTGAATCTATGGATGCAGAATCTGTGAATACAGGGGGGTCAACTGTGTATACTTCTCTGCCACCACTGCACTCCCTGCTTAGTGGAGATTTTCTGGGTTGCTTTTCTGAGAATGCTGTGAAGTCTAGCTGAGGCAGGGGAACTTTGGTCTGAGTGTTGTGGAAGGGGAGGGGAGTTGTCCCCGCAGCCTTGAAGGAGGCAGATTCTTGCCCTAGCCCTTTCTGAACCCTGTTGATTTAGCTAACCATTGTGTGTGTGCATGCCTTCAAGTCACGTGTCAACTTATGGCAACCCCATAAATTTCATAGGGTTTCTTAGGCAAGGAATACTCAGAGGTGGTTTTGCCAGTTCCTGTCTCTGCAGTATAGCCTACAACACCTGGTATTCATTGGCAGTCCCCCATCCAAGTACTAACAAGGGTTGACCTTGCTTAGCTTCCAAGTGTACTGTCTATTCTCTTTTATGGGTCTGAAACATGGGTCACCTATCGTCACCACTTATGACTCCTCAAATGCTTTCATCAGCGCTGTATATGTACAATCCTAAATATACATTGGACTGACTGTGACGAACGTTGCTGTCCTTGAGCAAGCAGAGATCACCAGCATTGAGGCCATGATATTGAGAACGCAGCTGCGCTGGGCAGGGCATGTTTCTAGGATGGAGGACCATCACCTCCCAAAAATAGTACTCTACAGTGAACTCGCCACAGGTCAGCGTAAGAGGGGCGCTCCAAAAAAGCGATACAAGGACTCCCTGAAGCAACATCTCAGGCTCGGCCAAATTGATCACCAACAATGGTCTGCCATGGCCTCACATCGGGAGGCGTGGAGACGCACTATCCACAATGCTGCAGCCTTATTTGAGAACTCTTGCTGAACAAGTCTTGAAGAGAAACGACAACGTAGAAAGAATCACAACCCGGAAACATCACCCAAGGAGACCTGCTGTGCTTTCTGCAACCAGACTTGTCTATCTCGGATTGGCCTTTTTAGTCATCAGCATGCTTGCAGAAAGCGCGGGATGAGTCCTTCCTGAATCTTCGTTTGTGAAGAAAAGCCAGAGAGAGAGGTTCCTTTAGGGTATTTTAGGCCTAGCAGGTAGCAAATCTTCCTTTATGAGCAATGTGCTTGTGGAATAGCTGTCCCATTTCCATGCATTCATGCATAGTGACCTTTCCTCCCAACTTTTCTTTCACCCGTTTTTACGACTGAAACATTTTTGCTCACTTCAGATAACCCATGGTGGGAGAGCAGCAAAGCTAGTTTTTCTAGGCTTCCATGTTTAATACCATCAACCATTATATTCTTCTAAGCCTGTCTGCCTTGGAAGGAGCAGAACTTTGGGGCTTGTTGTCCTCCAACTAATGAGAAGATTCCAGAGGGTGGTGCTGGGCATGATGGTTTGGGGCTGTGGTATTCCATAAACTTTCATGTTGTTCTTGATGTAATAATGTTCAGTACTGACATCAAGCTAGTTGGGAGTAAGATAAGAGTGATATTTGGGAATGAACTTTTTGATCCAGACTGCTCTGGATGGGGCTGCATTTCCTCTTAAAAACTAGGTTTGCAGGGTGGGAGTCATGCTTTATTAGGGTTTGTTGTTGGATGTTCAGGTGCCTTTTAACAGCTTAGACTGATGTGTCCCCAGCATGCTTCTTGGACAGAGAAGCAGGAGAGCTGATGAAGAAGAGGACAGGGCCCCTATAATTTTTTAACAGCTGTGTGGAAGAGGAAATGTTAGCAAGTGTAGCATGTCAGGGCAGCTTAACCTAATGAAATTTCCTCTTCCACATATCTGTTAAAGACACAGGAGCAGGGAGGTATCTATTCAACTATCTTCTCCAGAACAGAAACAATAGTACAAACCATGTAAATAACACCTAACTAAAGATTTAGTCTAAATACTCCAAAGGCAGCAGATCTCCTCTGTTCTTGGAAGCTAAGCAGGGCCAGCCAGGGTTAGTACTTGGATGGGAGACCGCCAACCAGTACCAGGTGCTGTAGGCTATATTTCAGAAGAAGGAATAGCAAAAACCACCTATTCCTCCCCTAGGAAACCCCATGAAACGACTGGGGTCGCTATAAATCGACAGGCGACTTGAAAGCACACACACAGAGATGTACAGACCCCAGCACGATCTGTCATTTTATGAGGTGCGCTAAAGCATGCATCAAAACTGCGGAATGTGCTATAAGTGGAAAGGGGCCGGCAGAGGAGGGAAATATGCAAGGGTTGAACAAATGGAGAGGGGCTTGCATGTGGCTTGTGGCGCCAGCTGGTCTAGGGCAAATGAAGACGACGGGACTTTTTGCAGGAAGCGGTATAAGGAGGCTTGGGACCGCTCTGAAAAAAGGGCGCTCATACGCCGCTCCATAACCAGCAGCATCATTGCTTGTTTCCACATTGCCTACACGCGTGTGTGTGTCTGTATACGCAATATGGAAAAAGCAATGATGATGCATATATGTGTGTATATATATATATATATATATATATGCATTTTATACGATGCAATGATGATGTTGCTTTTATACACACACACACACACATACATATATATATATATATAAAACACTATAGATAGATAGATAGTTATTCCTCAGTTCCTTGTTATTCCTTAGCTACATTATATATATGTGTGTGTGTGTGTGTGTGTGCATTTTGTATGATGCAATGTGATGTTGCTTTTACACACACACACACTATATATATATAACCAACATCATCATTGCATCATATAAAATGTAGCTAAGGAATAACAAGAAACTGAGAATAACAAACATGCATATATACTCATATATATATATATATATATACACATACATACACACACACACGTTAGTTATTCCTCAGTTTTTCTTGGGAAAATACCAGAAAACTGGAAGACCCTGGTGTTTTTTCCTAATATACGACCTCTTGCCACCGAGGGCTTCTATTTCAGTTCCAAAAAGGTGTGTATCCTCGGCCCCTTCAAAGCGGAGTACACTTAATTAAGGGCGGCAGAGGCGACAAGACGAGCTTTGACAGTACGGCAGTCGACCTCCCGGATCTCTCACCGACAGGGCGAACGCCTAGACCTCCCCGCGCCGCCTTGCGGACTACATTTCCCAGAAGGCCCGACGGCTCCGGCACGGCGCCTGAGGGTGGAGCGCGCTTGCGTGGTTGCGCGGCCCGGGATTGGCGGTTGCCTTCCCTTTCCGACGTGACCCACAGGCTGGGTGAGGCGCAAGCGAGGGGTTGGGGGGAGGCGAGTGGGGGTTGCGCCAGGGAGGCCCGTTTCTCCCTCTCGCTCATTTGAAAATGGCCACCGCTCATTAATTGCCGGAACTCGGGCTGGTTCGAAGGAGCGGGCTCCGTCTCGGAAGCCCTTCCTCCCAAGCAGGCTTAAGTTCGAGGACTAGCCTTCGGCATTGGGAATGCGCTCTGAACATGCTCAGGGGCACCTCTTGGGTTTCTTTCCTCCCACCTCACCTCAAAGGCTGTCGTTCTAAGGCTGGGCGGGGATCAGACTGCCAGAACACGTAGGGTTGAGATGATCACACTACCTACACTGTTATAGCGATATTATCCCACTTTAAGTGTTCTGGCTGCCTCCTGTGGAATCCTGGGATTTGCAGTTTAGGGAAGGGCATTTAGATCTCTTAGCCAGAGAGCTCTTCGGCCTCAGTAAACTACAAATCCCAGGATTCCACAGGAGGCAGACAGAGCAGTTAAAGTGAAGTCCAATAGGATCCCAGTACCCACTGATTCATTATCCACTGATTCAATTATCCACAGGACACAAAACAGTGCACCTACCATAGAGTCTTCCTAGAAAATGTGTCCTCTCTGGTAATTTTCTAGGTCCTCCAAGGCAACTCTATGGTATTTTAAACTTGGAAGTCCCATTATTTTCGATGGCGTTCACTATTATCCATGGGGGGCCCCAGAACCAATCCCCAGTGGATATGGGGGTCCTACTATAATAGCACCATAACAGTGTAGGGTGATATGACATATTTTCTATGGGATTTTTTGGCTTGATTTCTGAAACCTTCCTAGTTTAGGAAAATCGTGCTCATGGTGTGCTCTTTATAGAGATGCGGTTCTTACTGAAGGGCTCCTTGTGTTCTGAGTGTCCCCGGAAGCCGCTGGGTGAGGTTGTTTGAGCTGCGGTGTCCGTAGTGCTTTCTCCTCGCCGTGAGAGCGGGTTCTGGCTCTGGAGATGCTGGACGTGGATGCTGTAATGGGCTGGATGAGGACAAAAGAAGGGGAGAGGAATCCCAATTAGAAGCTCTGTGGATTTATGATTCCCAGGTCTGAGAACTGGGTAAGTTCTGAACAGAGACACACTCCCCGTGAAGGAGCACCTGGAAGTATCGGTCAACCCCTGTATCCACGGATTCAGTATCCATGGTTTCACTTATCCACAGCCAAAAAAAGTTATCTCTAGGCATTTCTAGGTCCTCCAGTGAGATTCTGTGGTCAACATCTGGCATTCATCTCATTGAAAATAATAGGGTTCCTTATTATCCACAGTTTCAGGTACCCCGGGGGGCGGGGTCTTGAAACATATCCCCAGCAGATACAGGGGTCAACCTGTACTCCTAGATCCAGCTCTAATTGACTTTATTTATACCCCACCATTTCCCCCAAGATTGTGACTCGAGGCAATTTATGAATTAAAATAATTACTATATATTTTTTAAAAATACAAAAAGTAGACATTAAAATATTGACTACTAACAATATTAAAATAATTTAAAACATAGACCTACCTACCATCCAGACACTTTAAAAGGATAAAAAAAACAGTTAAAATAGTACAGTTTAAAACAATATAGGACCCTCTTACAAGACCTTGCCTTAAAAGTCTTCCGTTCTAAAACCCTCTCTGAATTAAAAGCCAAGTCTTCTGCTTGCGAACAGAAGGACAGCAAGGAGGGGGTCATTCTAGTCTTCCCAGGGAGGGAGCCCCAAAGACTTGGAGCAGCCATAGAGAAGGCCATATACCTCACATTCCTACCAAATGTGCAGTACTTGTGAAGTAGTGGCATCTGTATCTTTTTCACAGCAGGCATTTACGAAAGACTTACTAAGGTCTTTGGGGCCTAATTGTATGTTTCCAGATGAACATGGTTTTAACTTGTTAAATATGCTGCTTTTAGTCTGTTTAAATGATTTTTACTTAAACAGAATGGAGGTGTGTGTGTGTCTCTCTCTCTCTCTCTCTCTCTATATATATATATATTTAATTGAAGTAGTGGCATCTGTCATCTTGTTTTAAACTTTTAAATTTGACTTTGAGATTTTGTGATAAGGGGTGGGATATTTTAATAAATAAATAAAAGTCCCATTGGGTTTTGTGTCTTAGTTTTGTTGTAACAGCCTATTGACACATTCTTGAAAGGGTGTGGAAAGCAGGGAAGAGCAATTGTGGTATGTCCAGGAGGCAGTTTTCTGCCCTGGAGCTCTCTGCAGGTCACACAGGCTCAGCCACACAAACTTCCAAAAAAATACCAGAAACAAAACAAGAAAACTCACTAAACCAGTGGCTCTTAACCTTTTCTTTACTGGGGACCCCCTTTAAATATCTTTTGTCGCTGTGGATCCCCAAGACTTAACTCAGTATTAAAATCCTAATAATAATAATACCAGAATACTTAAAGGATCAGATACTTAAATACTTAAAGAAACAGAATACTTAAAGGATCGCCTTCTTCCGTATTGTCCGTTCTGCACACTAGGGTCCTTGAGGAAGAACCTACTTCAACCAAAAACAACTAGGCGAACATAAGTAAGGCAGAGGGCCTTCTCCGCTCCTGCTCCAAAACTGTGGAATGACCTGCCAGAGGAGATCCATCACATCTCTACTCTTACAGCCTTTAAAAAGGCTCTTAAGATGGATCTCTTCCAGCAGGCCTTCCCAACTTAACTCCTCTCCCCGCACAAGGTGATCTACATCGCTCTGTCCACCAATTATCTCCCTTTTTAAACTTTTGTATTCTTGTTTTTTTAATTGTAATTTTAGTATTGGGTTGTGGGGGTTGGGAAGGGACTACTTTTGAATTTTTATTGTGTTCCATGTGTTTTTTTTTTGTTGTAACCTGCCTGCATTCCTTGTGATTGGGCAGCCTATAAATAAATAATTTATTATTATTATTATTATTATTATTATTATTATTACTTAATAATAATAATAATACTTAATAATACAATTACACCATCCATTAAATCTTCCCTCAGAGGCACTGGAGGGGGAGGGAAGACTTTTCTCCAGCTTCTTCCTGCAAGTTTGTGGCTGGAGCGGATTGAATGGCAATGTGCAGGCTAAGCCAGCCAGCCAGCCTTTGGCTTGGCACCTGTCACATGGCCACTCTACTGCAGGCAGGAGGTGGGCCAAGCAGCTTTCAAGCCTTCGCGGACCTCCTGTGAGGACATTGTGGCCCCCTGGGGGTCCCTGGACCACAGGTTAAGAACCAGTGCACTAAACTATTAATGACCAAAAACCCATATCTTTTGGGAAAGCTATTTTAAAACATTAAAAAGTGGGTTGAGGGAGGGGTGGCAGCCTGTTTAAAAGGAGAATTGCCACTTCTGGAGGCTTCAAAGAGAAGCAGTTATCCTGGAGATGACAGCAAAAGGGCAGTGTGGGGATTATAGAGGAGTTATGGGACACATGCAAGCTCAAGGCTATGCTTTGACCACCCCAGTTCAGAGTGCTATGTTTAATCCCTATTCCTAAACCCACTTTCCATCCAAACATTTGTACATAACATCTCAAGCAGCTTTCACTGTTGAAACTCTTCTTTCTTCAGCATCAGTGGCCAGAGGACTGGATGGATATTGAAGCTGCCTGTGTACCCTGGAGGGATGGTTGGCTATGACCCTGATTCCCAGTGTGGATCCCTTTCAACTGGGGAAATAGCAGCAGCTGGATCTGCATCTGGGTTGGTTACTCGGGCAATGATCAGTCCCTTTGATGTCCTAAAGATCCGTTTCCAGGTATTGTTTTTGGGAATGCATGTGCCAGCCTAGATCTCATATCTTCGGTTTTACTTATTTGCTGTTTCGGAGTGTGGAAGCAGGAAGAATCACCCCCACCGCCATTGCTTCATCGCCAGGGAGAGGCCGCCCTGACTTCTCCTGGGCGACAAAACATAGCAAGCATTTTGTCACCGGAGAGAAGCCTTCTCCCAGGCAACAAAGCACAGCAAGCAGACCTCTGTCACCAGGGATAGTGGGGAGAAGCCACCCCCTTGCCCTGGGAGATGAAGCAGAGGAACTTTGGCTACTCTCCCCTCCATGGGGCAGCAGGTAAACGGGGGTTGGTGGGAATAGCGAACACTGAGTGCGAAAATAGAGCATTGATTATTACCCATGGTTTCATGTATCTGTGGGAAGTCCTGGACCATATCCCCTGCGGACATGGGGGTTGACATGTATTTGATCTATTAAAATTGCAGGTTATTTAGAACATAATGGGAAATACAACTTTTTAAAAATTGGTTTTGTTACCAATACAGCGCCTTGAGCTGTAAGTTTTCAAAGAAGTAGCTGTGTTAGTCTCTTGCAGCATAAAAATGTGGCAGGGAGGGGGAGAGAAAAGGGAAAGTGGCAGCACCTTGAAAACTAACTTTTTTATTTTTGCATGAGCGTTCGTGGATATAAACCCACTTCTTAGGATACAGTACTGAATCCACCCAATTTTTTTCTATTTTTTCCCAGAAACAATGACTGGGGGGAAAGGGTTTTCTTCTCTCTGAATTTTTCCAGTTTTTTTCTAGGCTATCACATCCCTATGCCAGTTTTCTCTGCTGGTGGTGGAACAAACAAATGGAAAGTGAGAAGGAAGAAAGTTGTCTTTTCCTTTGAACCTGCTAATGTATGGAAACTTCTTATCATGATAGACTAGTAGCAAATTCATTCTTCAAAAGTGCTCATCCTCATCTAGCCAATACAGCAACATTGATGTAAAAAGAAAGGGATGAGGTTTGGGATGATCCTCAAGTTTTCAAAAGTAGGAAGAAAAAAACTTTTTACAAAACGCTGAGTAAGAGGGGGACTCCAAAACAGCCTAGTGAGGATTAAGTATGCCTAGTAGCCACAGAATACTAACAAGAACGCCAAGCAACTGCACTTAATGCTGCAGCATTCTGTTGCAGGTCTCACTTATGTTAATTGTTTGTGTCATCAGAGCTATATCCTTCACCATGCACACACTTCAGATGTGTGGTTAATTATCATGCCCTTTATCTTTTAATTCCTAAAAAAAAAAACCCTTAATAATAGGATGACTAGATGCAAAAGAGGGTAAGGCTCTTGCACTCTTAACAGTTGCATAAAAGAGGGCATTTTAAGATATTTTAACAATGAATTGTAACAATCCAGAGATTTTAACACTCCTATTGGTTTGGTTTGGTAATTAACTTTGTATTTCCAAGGCTACAATTACAGTCATACTTTTCAGCTTTGCCTTTAACATTTGGGTTACAGGCAGCAATACAGCTGAAATATTCCCTTGCATGAGGATACAGAGCAAATGTGAAAGGAAGGCCAGCTCCTGTTTTTAGCTATCTGCCCCCCAACACTTTCATTTGTGGCTCTGATCCAGGTGGCCCTGCCAGATGAGGCAAAGGAGGTGGTTTTAAATGTAGGCAAGAAGGTCCTTGTCTTAGGGATGGCACCCTGTTTATGGAATGCACTCCCTACAGAGGTTTGCATGGCACTTATCTTATTTTTGGTTATATTTTGGTTTCATATGTTATGTTTTTATTCTTAGCTGCTGGTTTTATAATTTGATTGCAATCACTGTCTTCAGTCACTGATTTCCCAGTCACATTATTTGTAATGTATGCTGCAGAACTCAGAAAACTCTGGTCCTCAGACAGTCTGTGCAGTACTGAAATGCTAGGTGTGTATAGCAGGTGTTGGAATCCTGTGGTACATGAAGCTCAAGTGTGTGTGTGTCCAGCCTTTGGGATACCCACTGACTCCCCCAGACCCCAGCATCCCTAAATATTGGGTGAAAAAAACTTTTAAATGGCTTTAAAACTCCTTTAAATGCCGTTTCAAGGGGTTCCCACACCCCAAAACTTCAAGATCCCTCCCATACCTCATCATGACAACTACAAGTGATACATTGCCACTGCTGGTTGCCCAAAAGGGCACCTGTCAGGGTGCACTGTAGCCCTCCAGAGGATCAGGTGGTTCAGCTCTCTGGATTGCAGGGTGTCCCTTCCCCAGTGTATAAGAGTTCAACTTTTGTAAGAAACTGAAGTGGGGAGTCTGGCAGAAATATCACAATTCTAATTTGTTATGAGTCTTGCTGAAGTCTTGGTGCATTTTACAATTACTTCTGTTCTCCTTCAGCTTCAGATAGAGCAACTGTCATCCAGAAACCCACAGGCTAAGTATCATGGTATTTGGCAGGCTTTTTGGATGATTCATCAGGAGGAGGGGCTGAGAGCTTTCTGGAAGGGCCATGTCCCTGCTCAGCTCCTCTCAATCACCTATGGGGCTGTCCAGGTAAGAATCAGGAAATGTTGTGGCTTAGCTATTTACCCTGAAATATTGTGACTTCTCCATTATCTTCTCCATCAGTTCTGTTTTCTTATGACTTCCCTTCTCTTAAGTCAGCTTGCCACAGCTGGGAAGTTGACACAGTATGTTTTTTTGCAATTTGGTTTTTGCAAAGTTACATCAACGACATACCTAATATTCTTTCCCCAATCTTTTTACCCATGTTGGATCTGGGTAGTATAAAATCTATATAATTATGGATTGTCTAAGTCATTTCTTCTTAAAATATTGTGTACAGTAGAATTGACTGCTGGATTAACACACATAGGATTGAATTCATACTTCTTAAATCTTGATAGCCAGAAGGCGATCTATTGCAAGACAATGTGGCTTCCTGTTTCCAATGTGTGGAATTCACTGCTTAAAAATATTCTTGTACTTTCCTGTCTGCTAGAAGGAACCTGCCATTTGTGGTTTTCTAAGTATTTGTGTTTAAAAAAATCATTTTTTAAAGTCTCCTTATGGTGCTAGGGCAGGGCACTCCAAATGTTGTTGGATTGCAGCTCCCAACATTCTTCACAAATAGCAGTGGCAGCTAGGGCTCCTGGGATTTGCAATCTTAACAGCTGCTGGAGAGCTCCATGATTCACCCTCCTATGCTAGAGCTTCAGCTAGTTAATTTCTGCACTGTGGGTGTGAAACTGCATTTTTCACCCAGCACAACTGAATATAGTTTTTTTCTTTCCAAGTTTGTGAGCTTTGAACTTCTGACAAAGTTGATGCACCATGCCACGTCTTATGATGCCCGTGACTTCATTGTGCACTTTGTTTGTGGTGGGATGTCTGCTTGTGCTGCCACTGTGACCGTTCAGCCTCTGGACACACTGCGCACCCGCCTTGCTGCCCAAGGAGAGCCAAAGGTAAGGAAAGGGTGAGAAAAGTTTATTTCAGTGTGTGCCCTCTGGCAACTTGGTTCCTTTCAGATTAATTCTGTATCCACCAAGTTAAGTGATGGCCACACAGTGACCCTGGAGGAGCACTGTGGTTCTTTACTCCACTGAATATTTATTTAATGGTAGATGTATGTAAGTGCTGACCAGAACACAGAAATTACACTGTTCTTGTCAGAGAACTTCTTGTCTACAGTAGTTGGAGAAGACAGGAAGAATAATCAGGTTGATAGATAGGTGATTCAGATGGCAGTAGAGATGCAGATTAGCTGAAGCTAGTTCAGGGAAAGTACGACTTACTTCCAAACAAGGCTATTATTGTGAGTCACCCAATTCAGAATTTTGGAGGGGTCTAAAAAATGGTTGTCTTCCACTTGTAAAACTCTCCCATGTTTCCCCACAACAGTAACTTTTGTCTGTCTTGGCATCCTTACACACAGTTAAGGAGGCAAAGATGGAGTAGTGACATGAAGCTTTTTAACTCATAGTGCTAAGAGCCCTCTGTCTGGAAGGGATGAGGAAAGATGTAAGGAGGAATCTGAGGAAAGGTTGCTTGATATGGTAGGAATATGGTTGGATTTAGCAGAAGCAGCAGCTTCTGGGAGTTGTAGTTCAGAAAACTATTCAGACTTCTGGTTTTTCTGCTACATGGTTGCTTGGTCATCCATATTAGTTAAAACATGATGTAACACACACATGTACTGTGCTTTCTAATATATGATAAAGTTATGTATATCAAATGTTTGTCAAATGTATATCAAATTATCTGTATCTATTAGTAATCTGTGCCCCTGACCCCAGCAAGCACAAATTCTATGCCCAGGGATCCTCCCTTGTGTCCAAACACTGTATTCAGAAAAAAGTACACAGTTTTATGTAACTTTGTTTTTTTGTAGAAATGTGTTCAATAGACAGAAATGTGCTTGCATGATTTTAGGATCTTTATTGTCCAGGCCATGGCAAATGGATAGGATTGTCTCATCTAACTGGAAGTAAAGAGCCAAGTAGAAAGCTACCATATAGGGTGCACGGGGGAGCACCACTCCCTAAGCTGTAGAGATTTTTGTGAGCATTGCTAAAGCCTGGTTTCTGTGCTAATGCATAGAGAGCAATATTTGCATTATGAGCCTATCTAAACTGGCTACACAGGGAAACACATTCACCCTTAAGTTGTTTTAGATTTACAGGAACCTCCGCCATGCTGTGGTAAGCATGTACCAGAAAGAAGGGCTGTGGACTTTCTATAGGGGGCTCACTCCTACCACCATTGCTGTTATCCCCTATGCTGGCTTCCAGTTTTCTTTCTATAATCTCTTGAAGAAACTGTATGACTGGATTGTTCCAACCGAAGAAATGAAAAAAGGTTAGTCTGTGTTTGTGCACATATACATGTGCATGTTTGTGGAGAGGGATGTTCATTGTTTGGTAATCTCTCTCTGCTACTGTAGGAAAACCCCTGTTAGTACAGTCTGTTTCTTTATAGTATGTAGCAGCTCTTAGAAAGTTGCTATGAGCATTCATTTTGCAAATCACTGTAAGGTAAAATTATTTTGTAAGCAGCTAATAGTAATGTCAAGGCCTAAATACCCAAAAGGCACCAGATCCTATCTCATCTTGGAACCTAAGCAGGATCAGCTCTGATTAGTACTTGGATGGGAGACTGCTGTAGGCTGTATTTCAGAGGAAGGATTGAGCAAAAACCACCTATGAGTATTCTTTGCCTAAGAAAGCCCTATGAAATTCATGGGGTCACCATAAGTCAACAGACAACTTGAAGGGACATACACACATTAATAGTCATTTGTTGGAAATCTCTAAACATGAGTAATTGCTCCCCCATACTTCACCAGTCTGCTGTAGTACCTAATATTTTGTAGTTGTTTTTCCATGTGTTCTACTAGGTTTTCTAAAGTATGACTTCGTTTCTTTGTAAAGTATCTTTGATATGTACCCCTCCCATCCTCTCACTTCTATGATTTTCAGGAAATGTTAAAAACTTTGTGTGTGGCAGCTGTGCTGGAGTCCTCAGCAAAACCCTCACTTACCCTTTTGACTTGTTCAAGAAACGACTGCAGGTGGGCGGCTTTGAACAAGCTCGGGCATCGTTTGGGCAGGTGAGGGTAATCTAAGACCTGAGGAATTTTGTTTTCATCCACCTTCCGTTATTTTGGGTGCCAAAAGTAGACCATCCATTATTTAAACCAGACAGGAACAAAATGTCTAAAATAACATAGCTATACATGAATGATTTATAGTAAGTCAGCAATCCTAGAATATAAGTGCAGTATAGTATCCATTTATCCATTTTCCCTCTGTTGCTTATTTGGAATTTGGGATAGAATAACAAAAGCAGATTCATGGCGTTCACCACATTTCTTTGACAGGTCATTATTAAGTTATGCTGGAGAGGTGACTGGCAATGTACATGGCTAAGCTGTCTCAAAATAGTTACAGTCGTCCCTTCACATTCGCGGGGGTTACGTTCCACAGACCCCAGCGAATGTGAAAAATCCGCGAATAACGACTGCCCTCCCCCTTCCCCACCATAGCGAACATGGGGCCTCCGGAGGCCCCATAGTCACTTTCCCCAGCCTCCCCACTCCCTTCCTAGGCCTTCCCGGGGCCTCCGGAGACCCTCCCGAAGCCCCGTGGATGCCTCCCCAGCCCTCCCCCCTCCCGCCCAAGCCCTCAACAGGACCTCCGGAGAGTCTCCGGAGGCCCTGCGGAGGCCTCCCTGGCCCTCCCCACTCCCTCCCAAGGCCTTCGAAGGGCCCCACGGAGGCCTTCCCTGCCCTCCCCACCCCCCCAAGGCCTTCGCGGGGCCCCGCGGAGGTCTCCCCTGGCCTTCCCCCCTCCCTCCCTGTGCCTTCGGGGGGCCTAGCAAGGCCCCGCGGAGGCCTCCCCGGGCCTTCCCCCCTCCCTCCCCGGGTCTTCGTGGGGCCTAGCAAGGTCCCGCAGAGGTCTCCCTGGCCCTCCCCCCTCCCTCCCCAGGCCTTCGTG
This sequence comes from Gambelia wislizenii, assembly GCA_030847615.1. Taxonomy (NCBI): domain Eukaryota; kingdom Metazoa; phylum Chordata; class Lepidosauria; order Squamata; family Crotaphytidae; genus Gambelia; species Gambelia wislizenii. Next base: position 197,006,569 of record JAUMIR010000002.1, read on the forward strand.
GGGCCTAGCAAGGCCCCGCGGAGGTTTCCCCGGCCCTCCCCCCTCCCTCACCGGGCCTTCGTGGGGCCTAGCAAGGCCCCGCGGAAGCCTCCCCGGCCCTCCCCCCTCCCTCCCCGGGCCTTCCCCCTCCCTCCCCGGGCCTTCGCGGGGCCCCGCGGAGGCCTCGCCAGTACTCCCCAAGGCCTTCGTGGGGCCTCGCAAGGCCCTGCGGAAGCCTCCCCGGTCCTTCCCCCTCCCTCCCAAGACCTTCGCGGGGCCGGGGGGGGCCCTCCCAAAACTGCGAATAATCAAAACCCCGAATGTCAAGTTCACGAATGTGGAGGGACAACTGTAGTTTCTGCAGGGAAATGTCAATTTAGATTAGCCAAATGTTAGGTCAAAGAGTACATTGTGAGAGGAGCACTACTGTTAATTCAAAGGAAAGATTGCCAAATAAAGAGCTTGTAGCACTCCTGTTACGTGCAGCAAGGTTAGAAATAGGGAAATGACAGGAAATGTTAGAATATCTTTCAGTACAAAAGCATATAAATAGAGTGTGCTTTTATAGCACTATCAGAAAAGTTAACACATAAAATTAGATTAGAAAGAGGAGAAATCATAGAGGATAAATTTGAAGAAATTTGGAAGCCCTTTATTACTTATGTTCTTCATGTGAGCTCTAGATTTAAACCACCATCTGATCAAAAATTTTCTGGCAAATTGTATTTTGAATGTTAAGAACAGTATGCAACCCATTTGTTGCTACTTTAAAGATGAATTAGATTTACAATGATAGACCTTGATATATACTTGGATTATTAACTAGGGTTGAAGGGAGTAAAGGAGAGGAGAAAAGGGAAGAGGAATTAAACTGTTATATATAAATACAGTGGGCCCTCCGGATCTGCATGGGTTCAGTTCTGGAACCTCCTGTGGATGACAAAAAATACAGATGGTCATGCCCCATATATATGGCAGCAATGTGCAATGGACATGATGATCCGTATGGGACATGATGATCCGTGAGCAGTTGAAACCACAGATCAGGAGCTGTCATGCCCCGTAAGTCTGATGAGGGTATGGAATCAGAAGAGGAGGAGCACACGGCAGGAAACGGCCCTATGAATGCTGGCACAGGTTTATCTACACCTGTGCCACCAGCTAACCCTGCCAACCTGGAGGCTCAAGCAAAAAAGTAACCTGGTCCTAGTGGGTTGGTACCAGTCCCAGCAGAGAGCCCTGCCAATTCAGATAAGGAAGAAGAGGAGATGGACTTACCTCTACCATCATTCAGCCAGCAGAGATCCCAAAAGGAAGCTTGAAGAAGATCGCTGAGGCTTTATCAGAAACACTGGCTTGTTAAGGAACACCTGACAAAGCCTTGATTGCTATATATACACCTTGGGGAGCTATGGAGGCTTTGTCAGAGATCAAGTGATCTTCCTGGAGAAAGCTTCGTGTCTGATATCTCTGACTCCATGTTCCTGTTGCCTTGATCCCTTGTTTAGACCTTGAACTGACTCTGACTACTCTGTTTGCCTGATCCTGTGACCTACTGACTTGCTCTGGACCTATGCTGAATTCTGTAAGCCCCTGACTCTTTGGACTGCTTTGCTGGACTCTTCATTGTGAGAACTGTGTTTCTTCTGCTTTGTGCTAATTTACAGTTGGCTACCTTCCCAGACCTTGCTGTTTGTTTATACTTTGTAGGCATCTGGCTGCTTTCTTGGGCAGGAGCCCACAGATTGGGAGGGCCCACTGTATATTTGTAATAGGGTATTTGTAATCATATTTTTAATAGGAAAAATGTAAATAAAATATTTAATAATAAGACAGCTGTGGATGAAAAAAGAAAAAGAACAAAAAGATATTTACAACATTTCTGTCCTCACTGACCAGAAAACTGCAGGACAGATTGAGTTTGGTAGATTAGTTACTTCCAAAAATCAGGTTCTGTCTCCTTGAGTAACAGGGTTTTTTTTACAGTTGGTGTGCTTATATTGGTCATTAGGTCTTCCCCTCCCATCTTACCTGTGCTGATAAAGCAGAATTAAAATTCCCCATAAACAACTGCATTCAACCCATCCTCCAAGCTATGGGGAAGCTCTGAAGGGTCAACAAACAGGCCCAAGTTTCAGGCATTCCCTCATCCTTTGTGCCTAAGTGGTGAAGATTTAAAGTTAATATACTGTTCTGACACCCCGGCTTATTAATTAGACAGAATATAAAACTCTGGTTTGTTATTTGCAGTGAATGAAAGCTTTCAGATCATTTCCCCAAAAGATAAAGGAAAAGTACATGAGATACCTGCTACAGCTTGTACAGTTTCACATCTTCATCATGCCAGTTCGTCTGCTCATCTCTTCTTTTGAGAGATGATAGAGCTTGGAAAAGTTACTTTTGGGGACTATAACTTCTACATGGTCAGAAGCCATGCTGTCATGGTGATTCCAAGAGCTGTAGTCCCCAAAAGCTGTTTTTCCAAGTTCTGACAGAATACTGTGACTCTTTCCTCCATCCCAACAAAGCTGTATTATGCTTGTTTTTGTATGTTGCATTCCATTTTTGGGCCACACTTGTATCTTGTTTAATGAAGTCTTCCTGCTTGATTTGTTCATCTTTCCCTTTGCAAACCAATAAGCAATAAAACTTTATCCAGGGGCTGTCCTGGTGCTGTGACTCATTCGCCTGTCTGTTTCCCCAGGTGCGGACATACACTGGTTTATTGGACTGCGCCCAACAGGTTGCACGGGACGAAGGTGCCCAGGGGTTCTTCAAGGGCCTTTCCCCAAGCTTACTGAAAGCTGCTTTTTCGACAGGCTTCACCTTCTTCTGGTATGAGCTCTTCTGCAGTTTCCTGAGTACTCTGAAGGATTCAAGTGCCGCAAAGAAGCAGAAAGGCTGACGTCTGCAAGAGCTGCTGCCCTCAGCGATTCTTGCTGAAATGTTCTATCAGCCTTGCCATTGTGTAGGGAGGGAGTGTGAAGGGGTTTGTGGAACTGGTTTTGTCTTTCTGTCAAAGCCCCAGATGCACTTTTTGACTCCATTTGGTGCAAACAGAAGGAGCTGGCCCCATGGTCAGGGGCATTGTGGGTCTCTTCTTCCTGCTGCTAGCTGCTGCACTGTGCACTTCCTCTACTGCCTGATGTTGAAACAACCTAGGTTCCTGGAGAAGTTCTACAAACATCAGCCACTAAGCAGCCTCTGATTCAACAAAGTTCACTCAAGTAATGGAGAGAGTTCTTGCCTTGTGAAGTCGAAGGCTTTCACAGCCGGCATCCATAGATTTTCCTTGGGTTTTTGTTTGTTTGTTTGTTTGTTTTAGCTATGAGGCTGTGTTCTGGAATAGTTTCTTTCTGACATTTCGCCTGCCAGCCACAGATGCAGGCGAAACGTCAGAAAGAAACTATTCCAGAACACAGCCTCACAGCCCGAAAAAAACCCCAAGGAAAATATATAGTTCTTGCCTTGTTGCTAAAACATTTGCCTATTCTTCCCAGCCTCCCTTTACTGGGGCTGTTCTAGTTTCCCCCCACTGACATACTGATCTCCCCAACCAGCTGTCCTGAGACAGTGTCTTACTCCAGTTGTCCCCACAGTTCTTTCTACAAACAGTCTCTTAATAGTGTGGAGGGGATGCCTTCCTGTTAGCCATTCATAATGGTGCATTCAATGCAGGCAGTGAAAGCATAGGACCCTGAACTGGGATGTGTAGGTTGTTGTTTTTTGTCCCTTAACATCTTGTCCATGGTCTTAAAGGGCATCATGATACCACAGTGTTTTATCAGTGTGTGAAAAATCAACGCACAAAATCAGCATAAAATCAATGCTGCCAAAGGAAAGAAGGCCTGTAGAGCTGTTGTCAGCTGCATCCATCTGTGAGTTTTGAGAGGGGCTCTGCATCCACTCCCCATTTGTCTTCTGTGCTAGCAGTTCCACTGCTGTTTGTATTTTACATGCACACCCAGACACACTCATGCCTCCATATTTTTACTGTCTGTCCAGATGGCAGATGCTAGCATTATAGTCATGCAGCAACCCCAGAAATAAGGTATTACATATTTTTACAGTACTCCACTCCTATCTTAATGCAAAATTGAAGAATCTAAACTGTAGGAAGTGGCCTTTTGGCCATGCCTTAAGTCTTCTAGTTTTGCACAATAATGCAGAAAAGGCTTGTTGATGCTAATATAAGCAAACTGTAACATTCTCGCTCTGCCTCTCTTTAACCAATAATTGAATGTCTCCTTTACTATAAAAACCTCTGGGATAAATTTTATCCCAGAATAAAGTTTTCCAGTGCAGGTAAAGCAGATACTTTCTTTGATGCAAACAAATAAGGAGTTAACATTTTGCAGACAGAGAGCTAATCTGCTCCATTTGCCTTGTTGAATTTGGCTATTCTTATCTATGAAGGAACATGCAAGTAGAATCAGCCTAGAAACTTGTCAGTCAACTCCTGTTGCAGTCTTACAGTATGTCGAGGATGTGCAGAGGTATGGAAGATTGGTGCTGAGAATCTGTGTGCCATTTTATAGCATTTGGGCATATAGATTTTCTGTAGAGGCTATATTTTAATAAATTGGATGTGCCTGTGCTTATAAAGTTTTGCTTGCTATTGAAAATAGAAGCAATTGTCCTATTTTAATCTCTTCCCTTCCCTCCACTGCCTACTCCGTCAGTACATAGATTAAAATTAATTGCATGCCTTATATTACCTACATATCTAGATACACTTTATTGAATAGCATCTTAACTTGTATACAGACTGAGTCTCCTTTATCCTAGGGTTGCTGTAAGTCCCGGAAAACCAGGAAAATCCCAGATTGGAGGGATAGAAAATTGTCCCATCTGGCTGGCCTGCATGAAGCAGCTGATCCCAGATTCCAGTCCTGCTTCCTCTGCTGAAGGCAGTGTTCCCCCTTCTCTCCACCCCAGCATGCCATGGTGAAGTAAGCACCATGTGGGGATGTGCGGTCAATCTCCCTGGCCTGTGGGAAGCAGGAGCAGTCACCGCCACCTGAGCAGCACCATCAGAGGTGTTGCCAGGGTGGGAAGTCCAGGTGGAGCCAAAAAGAGCCATCCGGGGAGCAGGTGGCTCTGGGCTGTGCCTAGGTGAGCTGTGGCAGAACTCGCAGCACCAAAGGAGGCAGAGGCGGAGTGGGAGGGTCCCCATGCCACCGCTGCTGCTATTCCTGCTGCGCTCTTGGAGAGGCTGCATTCCTCTTTAGGGGTGATTGGGGGTGCCTTCCCCCACCACGCTGCCAGGGCAGGCCCATGTAGCAGGCAGTGCCTGTGGAGCCCAATCAGGGCAGGGACCTAGGGGGAAACAAAGCCTCCTCTTCTTCCTCAGGAAGCAGAGGCTGGCCCGTCGGAGGAGCAACAGCCTTGGTACACTGCCACTGGGCCCGGCCAGTCCAGCCTCCCAGGAGGTGCTCCGGCTAGAAGGGCTCACTCTGGCACTGGGCTGGGCTGGGCTGGAGAAGGAGGCAGCAGCTAAAAGAGGGAGCGAGCATGCTGGGCATGGCTGCAGCCTGCAAGAAAATCACCCATCTTCAGTGCCACCAGCATGACTGGTCTGGCCACCCTGGCACAAGCCATTAAGGCTGGTGAGCAGTATGAGGGTGGGATGGGGGGGGCGGGAAGACAGGCGGTCGATCAGTGCAGTGACTCCGGGGAGGCAGCAATGTAGCCATTTCCCCACCCCACCCCCACCCTCTGGGTGGACAAGTGCCCACGCACCTCGGATAGGAAGGGGTGCCCTTCTCGCGGGGATGGGGAGAGAGAAGAGGGCTCCCTCCTCCGCCCCTCCCCCCTGCGGGTGCTCTAGGTGGCCTCCTTGTGGGGATGGGAGGAGAGAAGAGGGCTCCATTCACCTCCTCCCCACCCCCGTGGGTGTTCTGTCCTGGCTTTGTGGCAGAGAATTATGGCAACCCTACTTAACCAGAATTCTGAAATATTCCAAAATTGTCCACATGGATGGCTGAGATAGTGACACCCCTTGCTTTCTGATCATTCAGTGTACACCTTGTTTCATGCACCAAATTATTTAAAATATTGTGTTTAAAATTACCTTCAGGCTATGTGTATAATGTGTATATGAAACATAAATGCATTTTGTGTTTAGACTTGGGTCTCCTCTTCAACATATCTCATTATGTATATGCAAATATGTCAAAATCTGAAATACCTTCGGAAACTACTCAAATATGCCTAATGTATCCAATGACACTTTTTAATTTCTAGTAGATGAAGTGATGTGACTTATACCTCTAGGACCATGCCTGTCACAGTGCTTGTTGGGAATACTGTGTAATGCAGGAGCATGAGAAAAATGTTTCAGGATCAATGATTGAGATGGCTTTTGTTTTTCAACTCTCCTTGTTTTATTAGAACCTAATCCATTATAGCATTTGCAGTTTTCATATGAAGAGTTATTTTTCAAGAGCAAGACTTATAAGGATTAGGACTAGTCTATATGGAACACACGCTTCTCTTAGAAACAAAAATGTATTTAACATGAATTTGTCCCATGGTTACATACACCCTCTTTTTTGCAACAATCAAACCACTTTTGTCCATAAAACCTCAAAGCACCTTGAAAGTGCCTCTTCTTTTCTTATTGCAAGGGCCAGATCATCAGTGGTCCAACTGGTGCATTTGCTCCAAGTCCCTTCACAGGCTTGGGGCTCATCACTGAAGGACAAAAGTGTTCGTATGCGTCCTCTTCTTCCTCAGTCACTTCCTGAATCTCTCAATTTCTGTTGCATTTTGTGTGTTACCTGTGTGAGTAAAAATGCATGGGATCAGGCTGTTGGCTATTAAAGCTTCAGAGTTAAAACTGAATTCACACATGAAGGTTTTTGTGTTGCTGTCTATTTTGCTAATTAATGTCTATGCCATTACTCTTAGCATGGCAGTCATAAAATTCTAACGCAGGCCCTATTTTGCATACTGCTCTGGCGCCTCAACCATCTTAATCTGGCCTTGCCTCCATGGACAAGCAATGGCCTAGAAAAGGCGGAATCTCAAATCTTCTTTAGGGAAAAGCCAATTTATATACAGTAAATGTCTTTTATAAAAAATCGACTATATCAATGTGTCTTTTGTATTTCAGCTCTTTTACAAAGTGCTAATTGCCTTATGTGAAATGCCTTTGTTAACTGAGACTTAGAGTGGGTTTTCCAGTTGGCCAGAAAACAAGAACACCACTCCTGATCTGTTCTTGGACTTTTTCATAGCACGGAGAATAATGGGATCACTGGCTGAGATCTGCATGTGAGGCTGCTGTTAAAAGCACAGAAGCAGGAAATGTCTGAAAAACTGGCAGGTCCAGTGTGGAGTGAAAAGAAAAACACTAGCAAAGACATGTTAGGTGGAATCTACCAGGGCAGCAAAGGATGTAATCCCCAAATGACATGTTAATATAGTTGTCCCTCTGTATCCACAGATTTGGTATCCACGGATTTAAGTATTCACAGCTTGAAAATATTATTTACAAAATAATAATCCAAAAAGCACCTTGATTTTGCCATCTTATATAAGGGACACCATTTTGCTATGCCATTGCATATAACGGGACTTGAGTATTCATGGATTTTGATACCACAGGGGTCCTGGAACCAAACCCCTGCTAAGGGACAACTATATTGTATTTGCACCTCAGTTCACAAGGGGGCACTGTTGCCCCACACAGGGGAAAAATATTGCTAATGCTCACTTTGTCTCCAAACAGTAATGTCTTAATTAGATTGGTGTTAAGCTGGGTTAGTCCAGGAGGCATAAAAAGGACTATTAAAACAACAGATGGCTGACCTAATTGATGCATTCAGGACAGACAGTAGTACAGTGATTTCCTCCACCCTTTTAAAACCTAACCAAAATATTATCCAGGAAGATGGTGCTGGTGCTGTTTTAATATTGTTTGCTCATAGGAAGGGTGTTGATAAAATAACTTGAAAGCCATCCGAAATCACCTTGAAGAACTGCAGACTGCCTATTGGAGGCGAGGTGACTGATGCATAGTATGGATGTGGTTTGATGCATAGAGGGGCCTCCTGCCTTTGACAGGGTGTACCTGAAGGAAGCAAACCACTTGCTGCTGAAGTTAAGGGGAGCAGAGAAGTAAAGTACTGCTGTTTCACAAAGGTAAGTATGAACATACCTTGTTTCAACTATTTAGTCCATTTTGAACCTATGTAGCTGTCTTGCCTAAATCCAGGGCATTGGCCCATCTGTCACAGTGTTGGCTGCATTGGCTGTTAGTAGTTGGAGACTACCTAGACTACCTCTAGCTGGGCCCTTGGGTTTATCTACATTGCACAATTACAATAGCTTGATGCCACTTTAACTGCTATGATTCCAAGCAATAGAATCCTGGGATTTGTAGTTTGGTGGGGTACTTTGAATTCTTTGCTTGAGATGTCCAGAAATGGACAAATTCTCCCTCTAGCAAAGAATTCAAAGTACCTCACCAAACTAAACATCTCAGGATTCCATAGGATGGAGCCCTGACAGTTAAAGTGGTATCGAACTGCTATACACACCTGGTACATGTAATCCATGTACAGTACTATTGTTATCATGATGTCTATCCTCTTGTAGAAATCCATGTTCAACAAATGATGTCATTGTCTCTGAAGAAATATGAAGTCTAATTAGTTGCTCCCTAGTGTCCTTGGTGGCAAAGCATTCCTGACCTCAAGAGCTGGTTTATGGTGTGAAGCACAAGTCAGGGTCTTGTAGTTGAGTTGTCCACCACTCTTGGTCCCAGAGATTTTCTAAACAGTAGTGAGGCACAAGTGTAACAAAGGTACAACAGCATAGGCTGAAGTGGAGGGAGGAGAGGATTTTAAACAGACTTTTATAGTATGGTGTATTTTATGGATAGTCCCAGGATAGAATTCTAGCTATATCCAGGAATACAGACAGAAAGGGAATCTTGTGTTGTGCTGAATGGGAAACACTTCTGGGCAATAGGTATACTTTTTAGTCCTGAGGTATTATGTTCTGTGTGTGAAGACATACTTCCATCTGTACCTGTTTTTATTACTGTCAGGTTGACTGAAATTTATCTAACAGAAGGGTTTATTACAGCCATATCAGCTATGTGGTCAGTGGAATGTTAGCTACCTCCCTTTGGTACCTGATCAGTTTATGTTGTTTAACATTCCAAATTCTGGAAATATTTAGCAGTTCAATTGATATGATACATAGGGATGTTCCTAAGATACCTCCCACATGCTTACACTGAATGTGGGAAAGTACTCACTAATCCTGTACTGTACTTGGTACTGCTGAGCCTGATGGCTCCTCTAGTGGCTGTGCATTCAACATTAGTGAGACATGGGCATTGAGCCTATATGATTGTCTTGGAGTCTAGAACCCTGGACCAATCAGGGTTCTCAAACTCTGAAGAAGAGCCTATGGGTATACAGTTGTATTTCTTATAAACCCCAAGGTGTGGCTATTGCAACCCTGTGTTGTACACTCATAAAGTCTAATAGGTAGTGATTTCAAGCATGGCTAGTGGGTATAGTTGCATTCAGGGATGTGTTCAGCAGGCATGGTCCCACTGATCCTCCTCAGACAGCAAAAACCTAGACAGGTTTATTTTTAGAAACCGAACAGTGCTGGTATAGTACAGAAACATTCATTTTGAAGTTGAAAGTGACTTATGCCATTTACCAAACTTCTATAGGAGGCCTGTTTATCCTGCTATATGTAGTTCTCCTGGCATTGTGAAGAGGCGTTGTGATGGTTCTCTCATGTGGTGGGTCCCTTTGTCACAATTTCACCTATTTTCAGGTACCAAATATAGGGAGGTATGGGACAGAATGGCAATAAAACAGCAACTCCTGTGCATACTCTCTCTCTCTGGGGAAGTAGAAGAAGCAAGATACATCTCTTCTGCATGCTCATAAGAGTCTTCCTCTAGATCACATTTCTCTCAGTGAAATTCACTGTTTCTAAAAACTGAATGTACAAGCAATTAAATGGGCCCATGCAGTGTGGGGTAGTGGTTTGAGCACTGGACTATAACTAGAGAACAGGGTTTGAATCCACTTGGAGATGAAAACCCACTGGGTGACCTTGAGCAAGTCACACGCTCTCAGCCTCAGAAGAAGGCAGTGGCAACTCCCCTCTGAACAAATCTTGCCAACAAAACCCTGTGATAGGGTCACCTTAGGGTCACCATAAATTGGAAAGTATTTGAAGGCACACAACAATAACAATGCAATAAAAACAGTGAAACTGATCTAGTGCCTTTGGAACATCAACACAATTCTTCATGTATTTTTTAACTCAGCGATGTTTACTAAACAATAACAACCCTGTAAACCTTCATATTAGTATTCTCACAGTGCAAATTAAGTTGCTGAGGGTGAGGGACAATAGCAACAGAGTAAGATTTTAATCTGAGACTTCCTGGTTCACAGCACCAACTCTAGCTATCTTGCAACATAAGATGACATTCAATCACAATTCTTTCTCAGATTTGTTTAGCCTACTCACAACATGTTCTGGAACAGCAGGAAAGATAGGATGCCAAGGATATTGCGTCCAGTGCTTTGGAATCAAACCATTATATAAATTTTATACTAAAAACAATGCTAAAATTATTCTAGGTATGGATTTCAAAGATACAAATCTTTTTTCTTTAAAACAGGTGATTGTTGACCTGTAGTGATAACACTGTTGTAGCACTGATAACACAGTTAAGGGTTATACAGTAGTGAGGTTTGTTTTTTAAGCCACAAGAAATATTCTTAAAACATACAGGTTTGCTTTTGTTGTTTGCAGCATCTATGCTAATTGAACTAAAATTTTACAAGCTGGCTTCCAATTAGTAAGGCATGGTAAATTAAAAGGTAGGAAATTAAAAGCACCAGGAAACAGCAGAACACAAAGACAGTAAAATATCAGACAAAACCCTACAGTGTAAAGCAAAAATCAGTAGCGGCATTAAATGAAGGGCCCGTCTATATGAGGCAAAAAAAACCCTGGAGTACCTTGCAGTAATGGCATTCACAGCAGCAGTGACTCATCTTAATGGTGCTTTTGCCCTCATAAGCTTTGCATGCAAGATGTTGGCCGCAAGTGATTTACTCATGTTTGTACTTTGCAGCCACTGAACTTAAAAAAAAACACCACCACCAATGTCCAAGGTGTGCTAGCTGGCTAGAGCGATTTTCCAATTTAACAGGAAAGCAAAAAAACCAAAAACAAAACACACCCAGTTTTATTGCCTTAGCACTCGCTCACTAAGGCAAAAATCCAATATGGTGGCTCTGCTACTCCACTGTACAGTTTAATGTTAGAATCTTTTATTTGTATAAACTGTTTGGAAACTTCAGCAGATCCAGAATGCTGACTGGGGCTAGTTATAGGGAACATATAACTCCCTTGCCCTGTTAGCAAGCCCCCCCCCCCCACTCACCAAGCCAATCAGCTTTGTGCTTCCTCTCCTATGGGAAAGTTATTCATATTGAATCGCTTGTCCCAATGAGCAGGAATGTGCACCCCCTCACTGTTTTTTTTTAAACTATGGGAAAAGCCGCTAAGGTTTTTGCCCTTTTGGGCCCCCCTCCTATATACAGTGGATTGATGCAGGATCCCATTTAGACAGATTGTGTTCCCAGCAAATCCCATGAGGGTTATTTCACCGTTTAGACAACCCCTTTGTTAACATTGTTCAATGCAAAGTATGCATGAAAATTGTTTTGATCTGGGCACCTTAAGTAGAGTTAGAAGCTAACAAACCATACGTTAGAGCCTACTTTAGGGCCTATTCCATAGTGGCAGTGGCAGCAAATAAATTGTAACAGTACAGTTTGTTGTCCAGCAGAGTTAGTTTGGATGTAGAAGGAGCTGGCAGGGAGAAATTTTCCTTGGGTTTGGGCTGTGAGGCCGTGTTCTGGAAGAGTTTATTCTTGACGTTTCGCCTGCATCTGTGGTTGGCATCTTCAGAGAATGGCTGGGTAGGTGTGTGTAGGGGGTTTATATCCTGTGAACCCCTGTTGGAGAAGATATGTAAATTTGTGTATTTTAATGGTTAGTTTCTGGGTGTAGATATGCGAGGAGGATGAGTGTCTGTTTGGCTAATGGTTGGTTAATGGTCCATTATCTGCTAGAAATCCCCCTGTCCCTGGGTGGAGTTTATTTGCAAGTGTTGAGTTTTGATTTTAGTGTTTTTCAGGACTGGCAGCCAGATTTTGTTTAATTTTAGGGTTTCTCCTTTCCTGTTGAAGTTGTCCAGGTGTTTGTGGATTTCAGTAGCTTCTCTGTGCATTCTGACATAATAGTTGTTGGCCTGGTCCAGAATTTTGGTGTTCCACAAACACCTGGACAACTTCAACAGTAAAGAAGAAACCCTAAAAGTAAACAAAATCTGGCTGCCAGTCCTGAAAAACACTAAAATCAAAACTCAATACTTGCAAATAAACAGAATGGGATGGAAATGCTATCAGACAGTGCGTCTGATAATCTCCTACATTTTCCAAGCTCTGGCTCTGTAATAGCTCAGGATATAGATTGCAGTAGAGGTAGCTGGCTCTCTTAAGGCAGACTATGCTACTTCATGCAGTAGATCCTGACTTGGAGTAGGCAAGGCAACCATTTTCCTGCCAAGAGCTATGCTTAATGCGTGGCCTGCCTCATATCCCCTGAGCTACCCTTCTGCCCTCAGAGGCAGCAGCATGGCTTGGCTTCTTGCTGGTGTTGAAGTACAAACTCAAATACTAATGGGAGTTGGCTTATGTATGTGGGAGGGAAGGAGAGCACCATCTTGCAGCAGATGCATTTGAAGCTGACTGGATATGCAGATTACTCATGTGCTAACAGCTGGTAGTGGTGGTGTGCCTTCAAGTGTCACAGTGCACTACACTGTTATAACACTACAGTATTGTTCCACTTTAACTGCTCTGGCTGCCTCCTGTGGACTCCTGGGATTTGCAGTTTAGGGAGAGGCATTCAGCATTCTCAGCCAGAGAGTTCTTAGGCCTCACTAGACTACAAACCCCAGAATTCCACGGAAGGCAGCTGGAGCAGTTAAAGTGGGATAATAACGCTATAACAGGATACACACCACACTGTTATAGCACTATTATTCCACTTTAGCTGCTCTGGCTGCCTCCTGTGGAATGCTGGGATTTGCAGTTTAGGGAGGGGCATTTCCAACTCTCAGCCAGAGAGCTCTTAGGCCTCACTAAACTACAAGCCCCAGGATTCCACAGGAGGTAGCTTTAGCACTTAAAGTGGAATAATAGCACTACAACAGTGTAGTGTGATGAAATCCTTAGTCTCTTAGGACCTACCCGCGAATCTATTACGGGGTCTATTTAACAAGAGTTGCTCAGAGGAGGCTTGCCACGGCCTTCCCCTGAGGCGGGGAGAGTAATAAATAATTGCCTCCTCCTCCCGCTCTCCCACTCGCCGCCATCTTCTGCCTGGTTCTTCCCCTCCCCCTCCATCGCTCCGCCGCCCGCAGTTTTCGCACCCAGCTCGGGGCTGAAGAAGTCAAACCAAACGAACAAGAAAAGCGAGAGGAGCCCTCAAGTATTTTATTTTTTCTTCCATTCCGAACCAGAGGAGTGTATAGACATTTTCCAGCAGGGGGCGGTACCTCCAGTGCTCCCCCCTTCCACCCCGCCTGCCTCCACCCTTTGGGCTCAGCCTTGCTAGGAAATGACCTAAGAGGAAGAAGCCCTCGGGGTTTGGCAAGCGAGGCAAACCCGATCCCTCAGGAGGAGGAGGAGGCGCCGCCTGACAGGCGCCCCCAAAGCGGGCGGTGGGAAGCCAGGGCGGCAGCTGCTGGGGCCGGAGAGGCCAAGGAGGAGGAGGAGGATGCCCATCCTGCACTTGCACTCCATGCTCGAGCTGCTGCCTTTCCTCCTGCTGCTGCTGCTGCTCTGCTCGGCGGTGGGCTTTTTCCTCCTCTATCTCCAGCGCCCCGAGCCAGAGACCAAAAAAAATTAGGAGCCGGGGGTTGGGGGGGGGGAAGGGGAGCTGCTCTTCTTTCTCTCCCCGCTTTAAAGATGGAGCCGTTCCCGCCCTGAAAGTGGAGGCGCAAAGCCCGAAGCAGGTTGGTGACCTTTGAACATCTCTCTCTTGCGGCTCCCTTTGGGGATTTTTATCACACACTACACCAGCCCTTCTCAATCTTTTCCCGCTTGAAATAATTTTCAGGTCTCAGCGAACCCCTGCCTAAACATTATTATATCTACACCTAGAAAATGGTTTAAAAATCACATCTCTCAGGGAACTGTAACAGTGTAGTGCAACGTTTCTCAACACTGTTATAGCGCTATTATTCCACTTTAACTGCTCTGGCAGCCTCCTGTGGAATCCTGGGATTTGCAGTTTAGGGAGGAGCATTTAGCATTCTCAGCCAGCGAACTCTTAGGCCCCACAAAACTACAACTCCAGAATTCCACAGGAGGCAGCCCTAGCAGTTAAAGTGGAATAATAGTGCTATAACAGTGTAGTGTGATAAAATCTTGGTCTGCATTGTCAAACTTGACACACCACAATCCTTTTTTTCCCCCTGATACACAAGTGTTCTGCCAGTGTGTCAGCGCAGCCAAGTCAATCAGTCTCTGGCATGTTGTTGTGTCCAAAACAGTCCCCAGTCCTTCCTGTCACACCAGTTCACACACTAGGCAGCTGTGGTGAATAGTGGTGAACGTTGGACTGGGAATTGGGAAACCCACATTCTAGTCACTACTGAGCCATGGCACTCTCTCTGGCAGACCTTCAGTCAGTCACACTTGCTCTTTCGCAGCCTAATTTGCCTTGCAGGGCTGTTGTTTTGAAGATGATAGGACAGAAGACAGCTTGTTCTTATTGGAAGAAAGAGGAGATAGGAACCTAACTCCAATAAATTTTTGTGAACTCATAGCTAGGCATCGTAAGTGTGCATACCCCAGTTCTGCACAGTGTATGCAAGGGAGTATGTTACCTGGTGTGTACATATGCACTACTTCATCTTGGCATTCTCCCTGCAAAAATGCAAGAATCAAGGGAGTTGGGCACATAGATATAGATGAACATTTTATACATTGTGACGGAGGGCAAGATAGGAAGCCCTCACTTCACACCTGTATACCATTTTTTGGCCAGCAGTAGTATGAAGGATGCTAGCTAACTGATGTGGAAAGGGTGATGATGGTGGAATCTCCTTCACAGTTTTTGAATACATCAGGCTGAAGTTGCCACAGAGTGAAAATCTAAGGGAGAACTATAATATCAGGAAAACAACAGGCTAGGCTGTCCTTTTCCAACCTGTTGGCTCCTAGATGTGTTGGACTGCAAGTTCCACAGTTTCCACTTAGTATGTCCATGTTGGCTGGGATGATGAAGGCTGTAATCCAACACAGCTTGAGGGCATCAGGCTGGTGAAAGCTGCTGTATCTGTAGTACAGAAATAGAGAACTCATGGTTCTCTTAGATATAGTTGGGCTGTAACTCTCCTAATCCTTCACTGTTGGTTATGCTGGCTAGTGCTGATGGGAGTTGCAATCCTTCCAGTAACATTTGGAGAGCCACATGTTGCCTACATCTGAGGTAGTCTCCATAATTGAAATAACTGCTTGCTGAGGTCTTGTGTGAACTTTTCAAGGCACTTATACCAAACCAGAACAGTATTGTCTGTTCTGACTGGCATCAGCTCTCCAGATATGAAAGTCTTTCCCAGTCAAGATCCTTTTGAGCTTGGAGATGCTTAGGATTGTTCCTTCCTAGTGTCTGCTACATACGAAGGAAGTGTTCTGTCATTCAACTGGATGAAATCATGTGATCAAAGAAGGGGGAGGAGCACAAGTTAATGTACCACTGATCAACCCATTTTCTGAGCAGGACCTAAGACATGGGGAAATCCAGCTTCTGTGCATTTCAGAGCAATCCTGTAGCCACTTCTTTATGTGATGAGTGAGGGTCAGTTGTGACACAGAGAAGCCATCGATCTGGTAACCTTGACAACATTTTTCTTCTACATACTACAGCCTGCATTCCCTGTGTACAAGAATGCTTGCACAACTGCTTTGGTATGTGGAGAAACTGGATTATTAAAGGGTTCCTTTCGAACTCACCATGATTTAGTTGTTGTTTTTCCTCACGTCGACTTCAATTTATGACGACCCTATGAATGAAAGACCTACAAGAACCCCCATCATCAACTGCCCTGCTTGGGTTTTGCAAACTAGGGGCCATGGCTTCCTTGCACCATAATTTAACCATACTTCTTTTACTCTTTGGTGCACAAGGCTGCTGTTTGCTGAGTTCAGGTCCCATTTTGCTCTTGGTCATGCTGGCAGGGAGAGGTGTGAGTCTTACTTATTCCAGCAAATGTGAAGGGTGCTAGGTTGGTGGTGGCTGCATGAAGATTTTCACTTTGGCAATGCGTGAGTTGTTATTGGAGCCCAGCACTGAAGGAAAAGGGTGACTCTTGCTTCCTCTTCCCCCCAGTCCCTTCCTGTATGTCCCAACATTTTTGTTATCACCAACATTTTGTGTGTAACTAGAGCAGTTGGGTAAAAATGTGTACTAGACCCTTGCCCTTCCTGGATTATTAAACAGGCTGGTGGAGGAGTGTTTGAGTGGGTAAGGGAAGTGATTAATACCTCCTTAAAACAAGGCAGGATTCCAATATGTCTGAAGGAGGCTGTGGTAAGTCTCTTTTGAAAAAAACCCCACCCTAGATTTACTTTATTAGATAATTATAGGCCAGTCTCCAATCTTTCATTTTTGGGCAAGGTGCTGGAACATATGGTGGCTTCTCAACTCCAGGGGTTCCTGGATGAGATGGATTATCTAAATCAGCCTTTCTCAACCTTTTTATCCAGGTCTCAGGGAGTCCCTGCCTAAGAATTATTATATCTACAGCTAAAAAAAAAAAAAAAAAGTTTATTTTTTTCAATCTCAATATCTCGTGGAACCCATAGCAACCTCTTGTGGAACCCTAGGGTTCCAGGGAACCCTGGTTGAGAAACCCTGATCTAGATTTATTCCAGTCTGGTTTCAGACCTCGTTATGGGACAGAGGCAGCTTTGGTCAGCTTGGTGGATGGCCTACACAGGAGGACAGGGAGAGTGTCCCTGTTGGTTCTGCTGGACCTCTCAGTGATGTTCGATACCATCAAACATGGTATCCTTCTGAATTGCCTCTCTGGAATGGGGCTTGGAGGTCAGTGGCTCCACTCTTTCCTGGAGGAGCACTCTCAGAGGGTAGTGGTGGGTGATTCCTGTTCGACTCCTTGGCCATTGGCCTGTGGAGTCCCTCAGGGTTCACTCTTATCCCCTATGTTTTTCAACATCTACATGAAACCCTTGGGAATGGTTGTCCAGAGTTTTGGGGTCAGGTGTCACCAGTATGCTGATGTTACCCATCTCTGTTACTCCTTCCCACCTAATTCCAAGGAAGCTATTCCTGTGCTAAACCAGTGTCTGCCAGCTGTAATGGACTGGATGAGGGCAAATAAACTGAAACTTAATCCCAACAAGACAGAAGTGCTCCTGGTCAGTCGAAAGACAGACCTGGGAATAGGGATTCAGCCTATGTTAGATGGAGTTACACTCCCACTGAAAACACAGGTTCGCAGTTTGGAGGTACTCCTGGATTTGGAGGTACTCCTGGATTCAGCTCAGAGCCTGGAGCTATCAGCAGTGACCAGGAATGCTTTTGCACAGCTAAAGCTAGTCTGATCTGGCCAGGGTGGTACATAGAATCATAGAATTGTAGAGTTGGAAGAGACCACAAGGGCCATCCAGTCCAACCTCCTGCCATGCAAGAAATCACAATCAAAGCATCCCTGAGAGATGGCCATCCAGCCTCTGTTTAAAGACCTTCAAGTAAGGAGACCCCATGTTTTGGTTACATCCTGTTTGGATTACTGTAATGCACTCTACGTGGGGCTGCCTCTGAAAAGTGGTCAGAAACTTCAGTTGGTCCAAAGAGCTGCAGCCAGGTTGTTAATTGGGGCCAGCTACAGGGAGCATACAAATCCTTTGTTGCAACAGCTCCATTAGCTGCCAGTTCATTTCCGAGCACAATTCAAAGTGCTGGTTTTGACCTATAAAGCCTTGATAATAAATTATTTGACCTATAAAGCATGGGTTCAGATTATTTGAAGGACCACATCTCCCTGTATGGGCCCAGTAGAGCTTTAAGGTCATCTGGACAAGCCCTTCTCTCTTTCCCACCACCTTCTCGGGCTTGTTTGGTGGGAACAAGGGAGATGGCTTTCTCAGTGGCTGCTTCCAGACTTTGAAACTCCCTCCCCAGAGGGGCCAAGATGGCCCCATCTTTAATCTCCTTCCAGGGGCAGGTTAAGACATTTTTATGCCACTAGGTTTTTATGAACTAACAAGGGCTAGGCTTGTGAGGCTGTGCAATGCGGTTTAAAAGTTTTTTTAAAGGCATTTTAATTTCTACTGTAATGTTTTTAACTTGTAAATTGTTTAATTCTTTTTTAAATTTTATATTATAATGTGATTGTAACTTTGTACTGTTTTTCATTTATATGGTTTTAAGCAGGTTGTTTGCTGCCTTGAGTCTCATTGGTGGGAGAAAGGTGGGATGTAAATGAATAAAATAGTAATGATGATGATGGATGGGGTCTGGCTGCTAACCTCATTGAAGCTGCAGGGCTAGCATGGTTTCAGACAGGAAGATTTTTGTGTTGCTGTGCCTTGCACTGCTTAATTTATATGCCACTGCTCCTAGACCAGCACACATAGGTTGCCAAAGCACGCCTTGTTTTACACACTGCTCAAGGGCCCCAACCATCTTATTCCAGCCCTGCAGATGTGATGGGAAAGAAGATCTCAGCAGTGGCGCCCCAGTTATGAAAAGTTCTTCCTAGGCACCAGCATCTGGTGACTGTTTGGGGAAGACTTTATTTTCTTCATGCCTTTTAACTTTGAAACATGATTAGCATTATCTCTGCTGTGGACATTCTCTCTCCCCCCCCCCCACTGCTGTTAAGTCTTCACTACTTGTATCATATGATGAAGGGTTTCCAGTGTTCTAAAATCGCTATGACTCTGGAGTCCAGAGTTCAGATCTCCACCCAGCCATGGAAACTCACTAGGTGACCTTGAGTAAGTCATACTCTCTCAGAGGAAGGCAAAGACAAACCTCTTCCGAACAAATCTTGCCAAGAAACCCCCGTAATAGGTTTGCCTTAGGGGCACCATAAGTTGGAAGCAACCTGAAGGCACACAGCAATAAATATAATCATAATGAATATAACTATTATTAATATCAAACAAAGCAATATATAACAGGATGGAAAATGTTTATATCAAGTGCTCCTAAAATACCGTTTTGAATCCTGTGCTGGGAGAAAGATAGGATATAAAATAAATAAGATAGGATATAAAACAAATCAACACAACTGTTGTGTTGTGTTACAACTGTGATGGTGTTCTAGAACCGCCTTCGGATCATACTGATATTGACTACTGTTTCTACTAATCTGTGAGTGGATTAAGGAAGGGGAGTAAAAAACCAGCTTCTGATAAAATGGTTGCCCTGCTCTTACTGTATTTTGCCATGGACAATCCCCTTGAAAGGTTTAATTACTACATTATTCCAAGGAAGAGGAAGTGCGTGCCCAAGGACTGATGCAAGAAGTC
Organism: Gambelia wislizenii; assembly: GCA_030847615.1. Lineage (NCBI taxonomy): Eukaryota > Metazoa > Chordata > Lepidosauria > Squamata > Crotaphytidae > Gambelia > Gambelia wislizenii. The sequence goes on from JAUMIR010000002.1 coordinate 197,026,182, forward strand.
AGGATAAGGGAGATAGTGGACATGTAGCAGAGTAGTTGTACACAAAAGGGCTGGAAGAAAGATTTTGCTGAAGTCTGGAATCTTAAGGAGAAATCAGCAGGAGACGCATTTTGAGAAACAGAAGACTGGAGATGGCCATTTCAGGCATGGCAGAAGGTACTGGATTGTGGGAAAGGAGAGGACATCAGATGGACTGTGAGTTATAAAGAGCACGAAGGGGACATGAAACATAACCAATGTCTGAGAGATGGAGAGGACTGTGAACTTGAAGTGAGGCCCAAAACCCTTCAAGTACCAGAAGCTGATCATGAACTCAGTGGTGTACAGTATATATAAAAATCCCAGATGGTTTACTCTTTTCTCTGGAAGCATACTTTTGTTTTGTCACTTTGTTTTTGCCTGTGTGCAGTGAAAGTGCATGTCAGAGCTCTGGAATTTTGATGAGTGAGCAACGCTTTTGGCCCCATGTCAATTCAGTGTTCACAAGCCTTGTGACAAGCCATTGGTTTGGCATTGAACAAGGTGGGCAGATGAGAGTGGTTTTTTAATCAAAATGAAAGCACATCTCTCAAGTTAGCAGAACAAGTCAGGGTCCCTAGATCCTTGTAGAACAGGCAGGATCTGCTGGAGGAGGCAGAAGAGCTTTTGTTCCAAATTTTTTTCTTTGTTATGAGGCATTTGTTTTTGGTTCGGTAGCTTCAGTGTGACTGGCAGTACTGTTCCCCTGTTCAGCAGAGAGCCAGTGTGTATGCTGCCAGGACAAATACTGTCTCCATTCTTGTCCTGAGTAAACAGTGTTTGATCTCTTCTCTCCCACAGTTATTACTAACTCAGCTGCTTCCCCGGCTCCTGAGGGAAGAGGGAAAGAGATGGGAGACACAGGCAAAGAAGACTATAAGATACACTCGTTTGATACAGAGAGTCAGCAGTTGTTGAAGACAGCTCTCAAAGGTCAGCATCTCTCTCTCTTCCCTTCTCTCCCACGCCACTGCCTATCTTTGGCATAAACTTGTACATCTCTACCAAACAGGCAAAGCCCATAGGGCCCAGACCTATAGTAGTAGAGAATATCCATTTCCAAAATAGTAAAAAAGCAATGACAGATATTTGCTTAATGAGAGATTGGTGTTCTCATTCAACTTGAGTTGCCATTCAGATTCATAGTCTTCTCCATCTCTGACATGCTTTCACTGTAGTCAGTAATCAATGGCAATGCTGCTGTGGTATTCATAATGAAAGGCCAAGAAGTTCTAAGGTGAAAGGCACCATGTAAGGGGTTTTAAGTACGTGAAAACTTGTGTGGAATTGTTCAGTGTTGCTTGTTGCTCCCTCCCTCCTTCCCAATGTATCTTGAGAATGTTATTATTCAAATTCCTAACTACTTCATAGAATTACAGGTTCAGGTTTCCTTTTCCAGCACTTCAAGCTGTTTAAAACTGAATTAAAATTGTAGGGTGAATATAACTCAGCAATGGCCTTCCTTGTGTAGCCTTAAACATCCACCACATATCTATGGGCTATGATTCCTTTTCTGTTTCAGAGGGAATAGAACTGACCTTCCTGACCAAAGAGCTGGGAGGAGGGATGGTTTCCCCATCACCATTCCAGGAAGACAGTTTTGATCACGCAAAAATTAAAGCATCTAGAAATCACATATGGACTGCAGAATTCTAAACACCCAGAATCATACAAACTTCTTTGTGTTTCAAGTCAATAGTGACAGTGTTGTCTCTTCTGTAGACCCCAGCAGTGTGGATTTGGAGAAGGTGGCCAATGTCATTGTGGACCAGTCTCTCAAAGACTGTGTGTTCAGCAAAGAGGCAGGGCGCATCTGCTACACCATCATCCAGGTAGGAGTCTGAGCATCTTGTATTTTCAGAATGAGTCTTTTCTTTGGTGCTGTCAGTCACATCTACATATTCTGCAGATTCTGTTTGTATGTATGCAATATAATTTTCATGAACGTGTCTGTATGTGATAAGCATGCATCACACTTGGCCACAAATTTTCTGACTGGTTCAGTGACCCCTTGTATTGGTAGACTCAAAGTGAAAAACGGAGACAGAGCTATAAAAACACAAGATGGGACTTGAAATAATGATATTTGAAAACAAACTAAATGTAGGTTTCCTTTTTTGGATCTTTTCAATGTGATGCCATCATGTTTTCAACATTATTCTCACTACTGTGAGAGTTAGAAACTTGTTTTAAAATATTAGAGTCCTAGATATTCAAAAACAGGAGTAGGAATTGTGCCGTCCTCCAGATGTTGTTGGACTGCAGCCCCTAGCATTCCTCACCATTGGCTATGCTGTTTAGGATGACTGGGAATTTCAATCTAATAACATCTGGAGCGGTACATAATTTCCTGCCTGTGAAACATCCTTATACCATCTTTTGTTTCTTCCTCCTATCATGTATTTCCATTGTAACTGATGAAAGGTAAGTGAATAATGACAGTGGGTGGAATCTACTTGTCTTATAATTTCAAAGGGAAATAACCTAACATTAAGTAAAATTATAGATAAGATGTATATATGCATAGGTGGCTTATATAAGATGTATACAAGTCAACCCCTATATCTGAAGGGGATATTTTCCAAGACCCCCCATGGACACCCAAAACCATGGGTAATAGGGAACCCTATTATTTTCAGTGAGGCAAATGCTGGAAGTTGACCATAGAATCACAGGGAAGGACCTAGAAATGCCTAGAGAACATATTTTTTCAGATGTGGATAAGTGAAATGTGGATACCAAATCCATGGATATGGGATTGACCCGTATATGCATAGGAGCGTGGATTTTGGATGAACATGTTGTTCATCTTGGATCTACCCTGCCAACCGTGCTTCCTTTCCTGCAGCTGGGGCTTGGATTGGCCTGATCTACTTGAACATTTTGGATATTAAGCTCTGCTGAGAGGGTAGAAAGTGAATCTGTCCATTTAACTACAGCCTAGATTTGGTGAGCAAAGCTCATTAATTACCCACCTCTGTTTTGCCTCCCTGTAAACTTTGTGCACCTACAGGGCTCCTCCTCCTTCATCATGACATTCTCTTTAGAGTGATAGGGGTTTGAAATATGTACGAGAAATGAAAGGAAACAGCAGCTCTTGCTGCTAGAGCTGAGTTGCATACAGCACCCTTCCTGATCTCACAGCTTTGCCTATCTCACAGGCAGAAAGCAAGCAGGTGGGCCAGAGTGTCTTCCGGCGGGGCCTCCTCAATCGCCTTCAGCAGGAGTATAAGGACCGTGATGAATTGCGAGCTCGTTCTCTCCAGGCCTGGATTGGCTATGTCACCTTCATCTGTAGCATCTTTGACTACCTGAGAGTAAGTAAGGGGGAGGAGTTCCTGAGAACAGGTTGTCCCTTTCCCCAGCATCTTCAGAATTAGTATGACTCTAGTTCATGTATATAGTGTTTTTTATGCTGCTCTGTCATACTCTCAAGATGATTTACAAGAAAGAACAGAACAATTGACAGTGCAAATCTACGTATGTTTGCTCCACAGTAAGCTCTGTAGAGTTCTTATAATAAGCCAAAAGATTACAAGGTTGCAAGTCAGCAACACTGAAAAGCTTAGGAATTTTTATAATGCATTGCACACAAAAAACATTAAGATAAGCAAGAGGTGATTCCCTATAGGAGAGCATTCCAGTTGGGGCACCACCAAGAAAGCACTCTTTTTCTGGCAGTCAAACATTTCATTTCAGATGCCATGTGAGATGGCAGGAACTTTCCCCTCTCCCAGAAGATCTTACTTAAGCCTCCTCAGCCCTTGTGCTATATTAGCCCTCATCCCCTGCAACATTCCAGTGGCACAATATATTTGTCTGTCTTGAACTTGTTGCACAACTGTTTATTGTTCTTGTTTCCACTGACTTGACACAGCTAATCTTCTGGATTTCTTAGTTCCAACAGGAGTAGGGAAGGGAGACATTTATGCATTCCATTAGGGTTGTAATTATCAGTTGACAAGTACACTCTCCACTAACAGGTCAACAACATGCCCATGATGGCACTGGTGAATCCAGTTTATGACTGTCTGTTCCAGCTGGCACAGCCTGATAGCATGCGAAAAGAGGAAGAGGTGAGTGCTATAGAGACACAACAGGGATGTTAGTTTAGGGCAGGGAAGTTTGGGAGAAAAGGCCAAGCTTGGGAACTATGACAAGGAAAAGGAATTAATTCTCAAAGTGCTGTGCCATTTCATCCTGAATATTGCTGACAACACCTAAAGCTACCAGAGGTTGGTGCAGGATGTGCTCCTTGGGTTCTGCCACTCACCCACCCCAATTTTATTTGTTGTTTACTCTTGAGTGATGACAGTTTAGCTCAGAGTGATGGATTTCTTCAGGAATTTTGCAATCTTCTCTACTCTAGCACCCTCCAGATGTTGGATTACACCTCATTATGCTCAGGCATGGTGGGAACTGTAGTCCAAGACATCTGAAGGGAACTAATGTGATGTCAGAAAGTCTGGTGCAAGTGGCCTCCATTATAGGGTGGGTAACATAGAGCTCTTGATATGTTTTTGAACTGCACTTCCTATAAGTTGTCGCCATTGGCTACACTGGCTAGGGCTGATGCGAGTGGTAGGCCAGAAACATGGAAGTCCATAGCTGTCTATCATTTATCTGTTATAAAGATCTTCAAGATCACTTACACAGGCTGATTATCTCTTCATCTTTAAGCAATGTTTACGGTATATTTTTAAAGATAGAAGGAATTGTTATAGCAAACACCTAACCTATACATGCAAACACACAAAGTAACCACCATACCGCCCTGAACACACCTGATCTTAGATTTTGGAAGCTAAGCAGTATAAGATCTGGTTAGAACCTGAAGATACCTAGCAGTGCCTTCTGGTGGGGCTAGGAAAGAAGCCTTCAAGAAACTCTAGAGAACCATCACTGTCAGTCATAGTTGACCATACTGATCTAGGTCTAATGGTCTGACTCAGTATAAGCTGTCTTATACTGAGTCAGGCTATTAGTCCTTCTAGATCAGTATGGTCAACTTACTTAGTAAGACTTAAGTCAGGCATGCATTCAGGGCATATAACTTTGTTTTCTAAAGCTGGTGCTTACCTTCTCATCCAAGCTGAACAGGCAACTGAAACAATGGCATACAGGTTGCCCCGCCCCATTTACATCGGATCAGTACCTGCAGTTTCACTTACCTGTGATCGGGGGGAGGTCTCTCCAGGCACCTAAAGGACCATAGTTGCACTGGAGGTGATCTCTCTAGGCATCAGAAGGTCCTCCAGCATGACTATGTGGTCAACTTCTGCTGGATGTTGACCATAGGGTCATGCCAGATGCCTAAAGAGGCATCCTCTTTATTCATTTTCTAGGTCCTCTAGTGCAATTCTATGGTATAATATGGCAATTAGCTATTACATGTGGTTTTGTGTATCTGTGGTAAGTCTGGGTATGTATCCCCTGCATAAACAGAAGGCAACATGTATTGTTTTGTTGTTTATCACTGTCTCTTCTTCTGTTGTTTCTTGATGTTGAATTTTAATGTAATCTCCCTTCCCCTTGTATTCTGTAAAGTGTTACATATGTTGATAGTAAAGCCTTCCTAAAGTAACTGACATCTTTACTTAAGACAAAGATGGTAAACGTGCAGCTTTCTGGATGTTGTTGGACTCCAGTTCCTATCAGCCCCAATAAGTCTAGCTGATGGCATGTAGTATTTCATCAGCATCTGGAGGGCCACAGGAGCAGTAGTTCCATTCCTTTTGAGTTAGTGTTAAGATGCCAATGTGAGGAGTTTCTGTGCAGCAGATGCACCAAGACAAAACTTGGGTTCTTGCAGAAATGTGTTAATGTCCTTCTGTTAAGGTGGACTGTCTGGTGCTGCAGTTGCACCGCATTGGCGAACAGCTGGAGAAGATGAACTCTCAGCGGATGGATGAACTCTTTTCTCTCCTGCGAGATGGCTTCCTTCTACAGGAGGGTCTCAGCTCCCTTTCCCAATTGCTACTGCTGGAGATCATTGAGTTCCGGGCTGCCGACTGGAAAATGACAGAAGCGGCTCAGAAGTACTATTACAGCGAGGTCACTGACTGAACCATTAACCACAGGCACCAGCTCACAGGCAGAGTTTGCATTCCCACTCTGATCCACTTTCATCAGCAAGCTCCATACAAAGCAAAACAAAAGCTGCAATTGTTTTCAATGCTTTTTTTCCTAGCACTTTTTGTACATAGAATATATAACAGGCTCCCTCTATAGCTCTTTTGCCGTGGGTAGCTGCCAGCTGAAACCAGGGAGGTAAGACGGCAGTTACATGTAGTGGGAGAAGGTATCTTTTCAAAACTCCGAATACTCCTAATGTGTTGCACTAAATAGGGACCTATTCTAATCACTGTTGCAAGGTGGACTGACATTTTAAACAGGGTTCTTTTCTTACTTGCGTATGTTGCATATGCTAATTTTAAAGTCATTAGGCAGTGGCTTAAACCCAACCTTGGTAATAACCTTATTTACTCTGAAAGCAGACAGTGAGATATGTCTCACTCTTCAGCTTACATTCGGCAGCTTGTTGTTTTTCATGCTCTTCACCTTCCATAGCTGACCTCAACTTTAGAAGGGAAGGTGATTCTATAATCAAAGCACAGGCCTAGAATTTCAGTTTGTGTCCTTATAGCCCACTTGAAATGCTTTAAATACCACTTGCTGAGGGAGCATGAGCTGGAGGGCAACACTGCACCTATGTCCTCCATATGGGCTTTTCAGAGGCACCTGGTTGACCACTATGGGTACTGAAGTTTCAACTAATTAGGACTCTTATCTCATCCAGTGGGAGCCTTATGCTCCTAGGAGTCTCACATACGCCACTGGTACTAGCATTCATTGTGAGGCATACATGCTGTTCTGAAATCAGTGGCCTAAATTCAGTTGCTAGTCCCAACTAAATAGACCTACTAAATCAGTGGGAACATAGTAAAGACAGTATTTAATTGACCTGCTATAGGTAAGACTCATAATTGGGCTGAAGCAAAACGAATGCTTCCATTTGCTGTGCCTGTACCAAAATAACCACTAATGGTTCCCACACTTTCTACTTCTGGTCAAAAAGCAGTCAGATTTCTAAAAATTGTCTGCCCACTTCTAATAGGTAAGGAAAAGTGGATATAACTTCCTAGCAGATTCTAATAAGATTAAAACTCTGAATTGCTGTTTTCACAAACAGACGGCATCACTGGAATGGCAGACTCCTATCCCTTTTATTTTGTCACAGGAATATATGATGCCGAAAAGCTGATATTCTAAGTATAGAGAGCAGACTTAACAAGTTCACCAATATATTGTTCAGACTTGCTAGGACTATACTACTTAGACTGCAGGTTTAAGCATTCCTTTTGCAATTAAAACAGCTTTTTAAATACAGAAAATGATTTTAGCAGGAGAAAGCCAGGCAAAAGCCCCTCACCTTTCTATACTATAGGGTCACAATCCAGGAGGCTTTCATGTAGAACATTCAATTGTGCCACTACAAACACAGTCTGTATGGGACAGTCCAAGGAATGTGGAAAATGTTGATGATCACTCACCTGCAAGTAGGTTCTGTCAATATCAAGAGGACCTTGTTTCCAGGAGAACACATTTGGGACAAGGGCAGTCTCCCGCTCTGTTCCTTAGTTGTATATTTTTAGATTAAGGGATTACATCAGTGGGGGGAACCATATGGCCCTTCAAATGTGCTGGTCTACAACTCCCATAGCCCCGTACCACTTGCGATGGTGGGTGGAGATGGTAAGAACTCGACTCTCAAAATATCTAGAAAGCCAAAGGGCCCACATCGCTGGGCTACACAACAGCCTCCTGACATCAAGGGACAACTGTCACTATTGTGTAGCTTAGACACTAAGAGCACATCACACTGTAAAAGCTGTTGCTCAGCTGTTAGCTTTGTGGATGCCACTTAATCCTGCAACAGCACATTGGAGTTTGAATGCATCAACTGATGATTCAGCAGCACTTTGATCTTTAATATAGGATGTCACTATGAGCACATCGATCCTTCTATAATTTCAGCAGGGTGCTATGCAAATGTTTTCATCCCTCAGCCTCCAGTATGCTCTCTTCCTTTCTACCCTACTAGCCAGCTCAGGTATAGCTAACAGCTAAGGCAGTGCCTTTTCCCTATAAGATGGGGCAGGGAATCTACTGCCCCTCCCTGGTGTTTGAGAGTATAACTCTCACAATCCCTTACACCATTGGCCATGTAATTGGGGTTGAGAGGAGTTGTAGGATAAAACATGTGGGTGGCCCCATTGTAGGATATGTAAAGTCAATGTACTGTTCCAGAGCCTCAATCTGGCAACATTATTCCATTGAAAAGATACAACTACAAACTGATTTTGTAACTTTTATAAAACTACTTTGAATTACAGTATTGTGCATTTCTAGGAAGGGTGGTTCTCTTTGGAACTTTTTTTAAAATAAAAATTTTTACACTTCTGCCTCTACTGTAGTTTTTGTATCCATCAAGGACTTAGGCTGAACTGAGTATGTTCAGTCCTTAGTGGTGCTTAAAATATACATATACATACATATACATATACATATATATATATATATATATATATATACACACACACACACACTTTATAGTCCCCATCCTGCTTAAGATTTTCTCCTTATTTTTTAAAAAAACTTTGTCAAACCTTCCTTGGAGGTCTTTAAACAGAGGCTGGATGGCCATCTGTTGGGGATGCTTTGATCAAGATTTCCTGCATGGCAGGGGGGTTGGACTGGATGGCCCTCGTGGTCTCTTCCAACTCTGCAATTCTATGATTCTGTGAAACTTTGGGGTTCTTCCAAGCTTATTATTGCTTCTCTGTTTTGTAAGGATAGTAGAATTCAGCTACATAAGGACTGTCATTCAGACTCAAGACAGTTTTAACACATATTATGCCAGATGAGCTAGCAACTCCTGTGAATTTATTTGCAAGGTTGCTTCATGACACAGAGAAGCCATTATTTTGAAAGATTTCAGTGGCACTGCATAAGACTTTTCCCTACAACTGTACCAAGAAGGAACCATCATTCTCACACCAGAGTTGTACAGCAAGTCAACCCATCACATTCTGCAGGTGAAGGAATCAAGAAATCTGCAGATCAACACCCAAGGTACAGTAAGAGCCCATCTATCACAGCTACCAAGGTCACACCAACTCTTCAGTTAAAATATTTTGTATGAATCCAGGAAGACAATTGGGGTTAAGGATGGTTTAGTAAAGTGCTCACATCACTTGATGACTGCACCATTAAGTGATGGCTGCCATAATTGAATGGGCCATTATAGATAAAATACTAGACCAAACTTTGTTTTCACATAATTTCAAATATAATCCTTCAGTTCTGCCTAGGTGTGACTGTAGAGAAAGTGAGTGATAAAAAGGCATGTGCGAACCATATCTAAAGAGGAAGGGAAATTAAGCTTCCTTTAAGAGGATAATTTTAATTCAATGTGTGTTCCTACCAATAAAACTATTGTCACTAACCCCATGATACAAAAGCATTTTGAAGACTGACACTGTCCACCACAGATACACAAAGAACACCCACAAGTGATTTCCATCTGCATTACAGTTCTCCAGTCCAGGATGTTGCCAGAAGATTGTGCTTAACAATATAAACTTTCAACCTGTTTCTTTTACAATCTTCCAGAAGACAGCTTTTAACTCTGTCTCAAAGGTAAATCCTCTGACTGGAAAGAAGCTAGAATGGAACAAAGGAGGAAACATATGTGCAGAGGCCTGTACCGATTAAGCCACCTGCATGTACAGAACTTCATGGGAGCCTGAAAAAGAGGACATTTTATTTTAGCTAATATCTTATTTGATAAGAGGCAGCTGCGAAGCTGACCATGGCCCTCCCAGGCCAGTGTTATGCAAAGAAAGCCATATAGAATTTTAAAAAGAAAAAGTCCTTGTAACAAACCCTGTCCTCATAAGTTGCATTTGGCAGAACAGTGCACTCTCTACCACCACCGAAAGTGAGCAAAGGCCCGGTTAGCCTCAGCCATTTTGTGAAGCTCATGCTTTTTCTTTATTACAGGACCTTGGTTGTAGAAGGCTTCCAGCAGCTCTTGGGAAAGCTTTTCAGGCATAAGTGTCCGCCTGTGCTTGTTTTCCCTGCATTCTGTTATCATCCATTTCATTGCTAAGAAGCGTCGCCGGTTGTTCGTCAGAGGGGTTGGGACCTGTAAGACACGCACACCACACATGCACAAAAACATTCAGATGCATACTTGGGTTTCAGAAATCTTGAAACCAAAATCTGGGTTCCAAAATAACGGGATTTTTCTGGGCAATGTGCATGCTGAAAAAGCCAAGATTGAGAGCACCAGAAATCATTGCAGGTGCTTGGGATTTCTCCCTGTTTTGCCCAGTGTTTGCTAGACCTTGAAAAGAGTACTGCCCAGCCACATTTAACATTCTTTCAGCAAATCCATCATCTTTCACTGCTAAAACTGAACTACAGTCGTCCCTTCACATTCGCGGGGGTTACGTTCCTCCCCCCTCCCTCCCAAGGCCTTCGCGGGGCCTCCAGAGGGTCTCCAAAGGCCCCGTGGAGGCCTCCCGGCCCTCCCCGCTCGATCCCAGGGCTTTCACGGGGCCTCCGGAGGCCCCATGTCGCAGTTTTGGGGGGGCCTGGGGGGGCCCTCCCAAAACCGCGAATAATCAAAACCGCGAATGTCGAGTTCGTGAATGTGGAGGGACAACTGTACTCGGGATTTCAGATTCAAATGTACGTAGAATATTTATCCCTATATGTACATAGGAATCTCAAACTACTGAAGATGACTCAAAACAACTAGGAAACAATAAAAAAAAGGGGGCAACTGGATTATGGATTATAAAAAAATTGTTCTCAATATTAATGAAATAAATGCCAGTAATGGATGTCTTGATTACTTCCAACCACAGCAATGCAGTAATGTTAGAAGGCCATACTTGCTCCCCCAGGGACCACTGGAGGGCAACATCACCACCACAAGCTTCCCCCAAATTACTTTTATTCCTCCAAATGCCTCCCCAATAACTCCTGGGGGTAAGGGGGCACTTTTGCCACATTTTTAGCCCTCTCTGGGCCATTTTAGGTCTAGTAGAGGCCTTCTTCCCACTAGGAAGTTATCCAAAACTTTTCGATCACTTCACACTACAAAAAAGGGCCTTCCCTAGATCTAAAACAGCCTGCTAGCCCTTGACAGTTGCTCATTTCTCTTCTGAATTGTTCTGAAGTTGTCTTGAGTAAGCTTCAGTGGTTTCAAAGTTTGGTGGCAGGGGATGCAGGGAGAAAGGTCTGGAAGGCCACAAAAGCAGCCTTGTGGAGCCACATGTGGCCCACAGAGCACACTTTTCCACCCCAGCTTAGATGGAACCAGAAGTGCCTCCCTTCCAAAAGTTCAGTTTAAAGAAAGTATGCTGCTGGGGCCTCTTTAATGTTCCTTCACAATTATAATAATGGTTGTATTTTGGAGGGGAACCTATGCCAATCTGATTGTGGCCATGTCATCATGCCACCATAATTTTAGTTTTTGAATTGATTCATTTTCTATTTCTTTCACAGATTACCTGGTAGGTTTTGCCTCCTTTCTGGATACCCACAAGCCCAATGACAGGTTCACAATTTTTTAATGCCTGATGGAAGATTGTGTAAGGGTTGCACTCAATGCTTTCTTTCTCTTTCTCATCAGCTTTATGGTACTTCTCAAGCTGCTTCCTCTTAATCGTTTCCAAAGTCTAAATTGCAAACAAAAATAAAAGTGTATCACCTGATGCAGATTCATTTGATCTCCTCCAATTTCAGAAGCTGAGCAGGGTCAAGCCTGGTTTCTACTTGGATGGGAGACTACTATATAATGTCAAGATCTCTAAGTAAAAACCTGTGACTAGGAAAGAATTTTGCCTGATACCTGAGAGAGGCACTGCCTTATGAAAAATTAATAGTATTGGGCTAGATGGACCCACAGTCTCAGTTTACAGCAACTGCTTATGTTCCTAGAGCCCACAGGCCCTTCTTTTAAATACACTCTTAGTAGAGGATTTACTCAATCCCAGAACAAAGTTTTCCATGCACATAAACCCTACTCAGTGTTAACACGGCTTTTCGGCAGATGGTATGATATATAAATACAGATAATGACCTTTGAGAAACCTTCCCAGTGCAGATCCTAACCCTTGTGTTTCCTTCTTGGCAAGTAAAAATCTGACTGACCCTGGCTCCCTCAGGTTTCAAAGCCACTAGCAGACACTACATCCAACTTTTAAAATGTTCTTGGCCACAGTCAAGGCCCTTGAGTGTGGCCCTGATGGAGGTTCCTAATTTATAATGGATTGCATGCTGAAAGCCAGATTTCACAGGTAAATGCACGCTTGCAGATCTCCAAGTACTTCTGTCTAAAAGGACACATTATGAAGGCTATTGTCATCGGCGATCCTTGCAAAGTTTTTGTTTGCAAGGTGTCTAGCAAGAAGAAGATGGCAGATGAAATAGCTGTGAATATGCAGAAGATGATGGTTGTGGTGAAGTGACTAAGCCAGAGACAGACAATTTCTACATGGCAGAAAAGGGCATCCTGCAGCCTTTCATAGCCATTTGGGAAGCCCCCAGTTCATATCCCTCAATCAATGATTCTTCTGGGAAAGTACATACAGATGGCTTCCTCTCTGCACCCTGTTTCCCAGCAGAATCCGGCTCCTAAAAACTATCAAGCCATAGTTCAGTGGGTAGTCAGAAGCCTGATTCTGCTGGGAGATGGAATGCATGAGGGGGAGCCATCCACACATGCTGTGTTAACAGAACAACAGGAATTTCTGCAGCAGCAACTTTGTGGGAAAGGGTGTGGTTCCTCTTGAGGGGTTTCAAGAGGACAAAATATCCCCACCCACAAGAATGTCTTCCACCCACCTTTTCTATACAACTTAAAAATAGGCATGTTTTCCTTTTGCAACACGGGCAATAACCAAAGAAAAGGAACAGTAATTTGGAATGTTAATTTCTTACCTGATTCATGATGGATCGGGCCAAAATCTTATTTCCTCCTTTCATCATGAGGCTAGTGAATTTGCTATAACAAAATACAAATGCAGTTGTACTGGCATTCTGAGCATCCTCATTGTGACATTAAGATTCCATAACTAAACTCTTCGCATTACACTAATCAACCAACATCGTATTTACCAAGATTTGGCGAAAGAGTTCCAGTTATTTAATGTCTGTTTGTCTCTATAATCCATCTCCTACATTCTCAGATCAACAGCTGTAGAGATTTGCTGGAGCTACCAGCTTCTGCCACTGGGTAGGGAGATGGGGGCACAAGCGTCATGAGGTACCATGTCTGGTAGCATGCAGTTATGCATTGCTGAATGGTGTAGCTGCACCCAGTGCTGATACAGGCCATGACATCTGCAGTTTCACTTTGCCTCCATGATCCTGCAGGCCAAGCAACATGCTCCGGTAAAGGTGTCATGTCCTTTTCCAGCATACATTGGCACTTGGTGATAAAAACAAACCACTGCATCAACCATTTGATAACCCTGTACAGCACAGAATGTAGGACCTGTCAAAGAATATTTGAGCATGTTTCAGAACTAACAATCTCATTTTTTACAACAGCCAGCAGATGCTTACAAAATTGGGCTATAAAGGGGGGGGGATATAGACAAGTGTTATCACTGCAAGTCATTCTCTCTTTTTTTTTTCCCCTTGCTTTCCTGTTCAGTTTGTATTCCAGAGGAAAGGCTGGGAAAGGGAGGTAAAAACCCTTTCAAAGGATCTCACTGTACTGCTCTGGAGCTACTATTGTACTTGTGCTATGGATACAATTCACTAAATATCCTGGAAACATTCTGGACTGATCCATATCACAATAAATCAATACGACTAACCTCCAAGATTTTAGAACGCCCTGCTGTACTTCTTAACTTTTTCAGCTCAAAGTTTTAATGTTTCTGTCAGATACACTTTGATCAGCTAAATAACTCTATTAAATCAATTAGATGTGTTTTATGAATAGACCAGCCCCAACCAGTTGCCTTCCAGATATGGGATTTCGATATTGGAATGGGATTTCCATTCCATGTCCACTGATCAGGAATACTGGAAGTCCAAAACATCTGGAGAGAATAGGTTGGAGAATGCTAATGGCAGACATAAGTGCAAAAAGTTGAACTAGATATATATGACAGCACCCTGACCTGATCAATGGGTCATAGAACACAGAGCTGCTGACATTGGAAGGGGCAGCTTTTATAGGTCGGACTGTTTTAAGATCCCATTTCGCTTTTTCTTCTTCTGATAATTGTTCTGGTGGTTTCTGATACACTTCTTTGTTTACTTCTGGTTCAAGGAAATTAGGACTATATCGACTCCACCTGACCTGAGTTAGCCTGCAAAAAATGTTAAAGGACAGAAGAAAGTGACAAATATGCTCACCCCCAACATCTGGACATTTATAATTCTGCATATAAACCACTTTTCCACACCCAATTTTATGACTCAGTCCTACTACGATCATTTCTCATACTTTCAGCTGATAACGTTAACGATAACGTTGTGGGTGAACAGTTATTGACACACACCCACAGCCTCCATAGTATCACCCCAGAGGCTTCCAACCCACTTTGGCGCTTCTGTCGCTTACCCGGGCAGCCAAACCTTCCAACGACCACAGAGCCCCCGTCCTAAGACGCAGAGCCTCTCCACCATGGGGGCCGCCATCTTGCTTCTCTCCTCAGGACCCCGCTGGGAGCTGTCCTCGGCAAGTGCCTGAATGAAGCCTCAAAAATCTCTCCCGCTTGCCTTGGGAGCGGGCTTCTGCAGAGCGTTTACTCTACTGTTTGTGGTGTTTTGAGCGCGGGTGTGAGAGTAAACACAGTCACAGGTGTTTCAAAAAATGTTTCAAATCCCCCCCTTACACCTTGTTAAATCAGAGACCAACTTCTCCCCATTTTCTTCCCAATACCAGGAAGGCAATCACGACATCCATATGCCAAGGTCAGCTACAGTATAAAGTTGTTGCAAAGGTGAGAAAAGCTGCATCAGTCAAAATTGCAAAATCAATCAATGCTTGTCATGCCAATAAGTAACAAGCAATATATGCTAAATTTCGCCTGCTAGACACAGCCATTAAAGTACAAGACCCATCTCGGATTTTCACTCTGACAACCTTAGCTCCTAGAATCCCTGACCATTGGCCATACTGACTGGAGAGTCTTTAAGCTGAAGTCCAGAACACATGGAGGACTAAAGTTTGAAAACTTTTGGTTTAGAAAATAGGTAAATAAAATAAAAATAAAAAAGCATGATGATAGGGAATGACATATAAGAACAGAGAGGAGAATGCTCACATCATTTTCCCTCCCTGTATCATACTAGAACTGTTTGGCAGGACATTCAGGCCAGAAATAATACAAAAATATGCCGTAAAAAGCAACACGGTGTATTATTTACTGATGACATTCACTTTCACAAGATGCAACAGTTCCTTGATGATTCTGACATACTTTTGACAGGAAAGGTCTGTCAGCAACTATAGGCTGTGATAATTTCAGAGGTTCAGCAGCAGTTTTCCATAAGAAAGAAAAAATAGTCAGGAAGTAAATATGTACTATCTTGTTCTGACAGGTATTTGGTTTGCCAACCTGCTAAATCTTGGGCCAAATCCACACTACACAAATAATCCAATTTGAAACTGGATTATTTGCCATGGCTCCTTTCCTATGGGATCCTGGGAGTTGTAGTTTTACAAGGTCTTTAGCCTTCTCTGCCAGTTCTGGTGCCTCACCAAACTGCAAATCCCAAGATTCCGTAGGAATGAGCCGTGGCAAATAATCCAGTTTCAAACTGGATTATTTGTGTAGTGTGGCTTTGGCTTTACTCTCCTTAAGCTTTAGCTAATATGTGACACCTGCTTTATTTTTATCATTTTGCTGTTATAAAACATAGCTTTATTGTGTTGTCATTTTTATGATAATTGGTAATTTACCTTTAGCCTTTTTAATGGTAAAGTGGGATAGAAAACTAAAACATGAATAGATCACTGAATAAGATATAGGTGGATCAAAGAACAAAAGAGGGCTATTGTCTTCATGGTTATATCGAGACATCCAGAAACCACTGGGCTAGTCACTGTGGAAAAATTGGACTGATTTAACAGAATTCTTCCTGTTTCTTTATTGAATTTAAACAGGAGATTTAATTCCATCCTGGATAAGTTTTGCTTTTGACAACCACAAGGCCTTTCTGTTTGCAAGATCTGATGGACTCTTCTTCCATCCAAAAGAAAAATCTAGAAATTGGCTAATGCACTGGCAAGTACAACAGTCTTGAGAATCTATTCCATATTTGCATTATGCTGCAACAGATGTTATTAGTGTTTAAGATTCCACAAGATATTAAATAACTTCGATCCTGTTGAAAGATAATGTTATATAGGTGATGCTTCTGGTTGGATAAGGGACCCCAGTAGGTGTTACTCCTCTTTCTTTAGAGTGGAACAGTTTGAACAACATATGAAGAGGCTGCTTTGTGAGCACACACTTCTAATCTTCAAAGCTGTTTTGAACTGCTTGAGGTGGGATGTGTGCCAGCTGAGTTTGCCTCAACACACAGCATGGCTGCCTGTCACTGCCACCCTATTTTAGTTTCCCCTTTTAAATCCCCTAACTGGATTGGTATCTGAGGACTTTTTCAGACAAGGCTTACAGTGCAACAAGCTTGCAGGAGAGGTACGGTGCTGTCGTGCGGCAGGGGGTCCGTTTCGGACGCCGCCGTCCCTCTCTCAGAATCGTCCATGTCACTTCCGTGTACGATTGAAGGCAGCCATGCCATATTTTACTCACAGACACCTTCCGTGAGTAAAATATGGTGCGGCTGCCTTCAATCATACCCAGAAGTGACACAGATGATTCCAAGAGAGGGACGGCGTCATCTGAAACGGACCCCCTGCCGCGCAACAGCGCTGTACCTCTCCCGCAAGCTTGTTGCGCGGTAAGCTTTGTCTAAAAAAGTCCTGAGTCTCCCAGTGACCCTTCTTGTGGATAGATTAGATATTAGTGTGATTTCCTTTCATTAGCATGGCTGTTACTTTTTCTAGTTAGTGTAATAAAGCACAATGAGCCTGTGAACAATTAACAAAACAAACTGGTTGGCTTATTATCTTCCAGGATACAAACTTCAACTGTTCAATACTCTGCATATAAGGTTGTTCCTTTTCTTAATTGCACTTATTGTTACTGTTTGGTGACAGACTATTTCTATAACCATATATAATAATTAGTTCCTTGACCAAGTTAACCAAATTGCCTTCATACACGATACCCTCACTGTCTCCCTTCATACATGATACTCATTATCTCCCTGAGGTTTAGTACATGGGGTTTTGTTGCACTATCCATTAGTCGTAATTACGCAAATGAGTTCTTCCCGATCACATGACGCAACCTCCTTTTTGTTGCTGGTTTGGCTGTGGGGTGTCTTTGTAGCACTCCTTTTCATTCACGGAAAATCCCCTTGAATGATATCAGTAGCACAGGAAAACCACCATACTTTCTTGTGCAGTAATATAATTGCGCAATTGGAGAAGAACACATGACAGAGTGGTATAGAACCTTACCCTCTTATTTTCTGATACCAAATTTTCTGTCAAAGAAGTAATACCTAGGAGCACATCTACTTCCTTAACTGAGGTACACCTGTATTATTACTTTATTTATTTATATCCCACCCCCACCCCAGTTCAGGACTCAAAGCAGATCAACACAGTTAAAAGAAACACAGCTAAAAATTCACAACACCCAAAAGTTAAAAATTAAACGACAACAAAACATAAAAAAATAAAACTCATTATAAACAGGTAAACCTCAGCATGTTGTTCATTGTTAATAAATATCCCCACTTTTCCCTTCAAAAGTGGGACTTGTGACTGGAAACCTTACTGCTTAGCTGAGATAACAAATGGAAGTTAAAAAAAGAAAAGAAGATTCAATTAAACTCCTTGAATAAAAATATGTCAATTTATAAATAAGAATGCACACAAGAAGTTTAATATCCACTGTTGCAATAAGGCAAACTCACAAGCTGATAAGACCCCAAGACAGCAGAGACAAGATTTACTCCTTCAGAAACTCCAACTGAGCATTTTGAATAAGGAATTATCACACTACTGTACACTGTTATAGAACCATTATTCCACTTTTAACTGCTTTGGCTGCCTCCTGTGGAATCCTGGGATTTGCAGTTTAGGGAAGGGCATTTAGCATTCTCAGCCAGAGGGCTCTTAGGCCTCACTAAACTACAAACCCCAGAATTCCATAGGAGGCAGCCCTAGCAGTTAAAGTGAAATGATAGCACTATAACAGTGTAATGATGCTTGTCTTATTTTATATTATTATTATTATTATTATTATTTTCATAAGATTTCATGATTTTCTATATAAACAAACAAATAATCTTTCCCCCTTTTGTTGTTGTTTTAATAAAAATGTATTGTGGGGAGAAATTGGAACTCATGACAACATAATGACAGATATAATATAATATAGTATAATGATGGAACTTGTGACAGATAATTTCCCCGCTTTTGTTGTTGTTGTTTTAATAAAAATGTATGGCGGGGGGGGGGAATTGGAACTCATGACAATATAATGACAGATATAATATAATATAATGACAGAACGCATGTCAGATAACCCCCCTCCTTTTGTTGTTGTTTTAATAAAAATGTATTGGGGGGGGAATTGGAACTCATGATAGTATAATGACAGGTTTTAATTGTTGTTTTAATTAAAACTTATTGGGAGGGGAATTTGAACTCATGGCAGTATAATGGCAGGTATAATACTGTATAATATAATACAATGTCAGAACTCATGACAGCTAATCCCCCCTTTTGTTGTTGTTTTAATAACAATGTATGGGAGGACTGGAACTCGTGACAGTATAATGACAGATATAGTATAATTAATATAACATAATATGATATAATATAATATAGACAGAACTCATGACAGATAATCCCCTCCTTTTGTTGTTGTTTTAATAAAAATGTATTGGGGGGGGAATTGGAACTCGTGATAGTATAATGACAGGTATAATATAATATAATATAATGACAGAACTCATGACAGATAATCCCCCCTTTTGTTGTTGTTGTTTTAATAAACATGTATTGGGGGGTTGGAACTCATAGACAGATAACCCCCCTTTTGTTGTTATTGTTTTAATAAACATGTATGGGGGGGTTGGAACTCATGATAGTATAATGACATGTATAGTATAATATAATATAATATAGACAGAACTCTTGACAGATAATCCCCCCTGTTGTTGTTGTTTTAATAAACATGTATGGGGGGGATTGGAACTCATGGCAATATCTTCCCTAGGTGTTAAATGAAGGGGACCAACAGGCGAGCGTGAACACAGGCGGGCCACGCCAGGGGGTGGCTGCGAGGAGGGCAGAGATGGGAGAGGCGCCCTTCCCTCACCACAGGCTCGGCGGCGGCGGCGGCGGCGGCGGCGTCGCCTGACCCGGGGGCGGAGTTTTCCAGGCAGGCGGGCAGGCCGGCCGGCAACATGGCGGAGGCGGAAGGGGAAAGCTTGGAGTCCTGGCTGAGTGAGTAGCCCCCCAATCCCCGCCGCCCTCTCCTCCTCCTCCTCCTCCCTCGGCCGCAGAAGTGGGGCGGCGGCACCGCGCTCCCCCGGGTGGGAAGGAGGCCAGGGCTGGGGTGGCAGCGGAGGAGGATGCTCGTGAGGCGCGCCGGAGCGGCGGGCAATGACAGCCCCCAAGGCGGCGGGGAGGGGGCGGCTGCGTCGGAGGGGCTCTCTGGGCGGAAAAGGGCCGCCCCCCGAGCATGACCCGGGGGGGTGGGGAGGAGGGGGGAAGGCACCCAGAGGGAAACCGGGCTGCTTTGGGCCAGGAACACGCGTCGGGACGGGGGAGGCTCGGTGGGTGTCAGGCGCACCAACTGGACTGGCGGGCATTGCCCGATCGCCCCTGGTCTTGGGAGGTAAGCAGGGTCACCCCTGGTTGGTACTTGGAGGGAGACCGCCAACGAATCCCAGGTGCTGTAGGTTATATTTCAGAGGAAGGAACTGACCAAACCACCCCTGAGTATTCCTTGCCTAAGAAAACCCTATGAAATTCATGGAGTCCCTTTGAGTCAACAGGCAACTTGAAGGCACATAGGGACACACACAAAATTATTATAACTACTACAGTTTCTCCTGGGTGCTGCTGCTTTGGGCTCCACTACCTGTGGCTGTCACTTACCACTGGCCTGCCTGTGCCACCTGCCTCTCAGGTTTTGTTCACTTCTATCATGACTTCATCCAGTTCACAGTTATTGGGCTCACCTTTTATCCATTGCCTTTGGGTTGTCAGTCCCTGCTTTGTGCCCCCTTCCATATAGCCTCTCTATTTCCAATCTTCCTTCATATCATACCAGAGAATTCTCTTGCCTTTTCAAAAATTTTGTCTGTATCTCTCACAGGTAGGACAGGCACCCTAACTCACAGAGCTGTTGTAAGGATGACTCAAATAACGTTTGTGATAGGCTTTGAAAAATGTGTATCTCCTGTACTGATTAACTGTGTTCCTTTTCTTGTTATTTTTGTGTTCCCAATATACAGCCATATCACTTCTATCCACTTCCTAATGTTAAAACATTCTACAATTAAAAGGTAGTTATACAGGTATAATTAGTATTGTAAATTTCCTGGGTGTTAATAGGGCATTTCCTGTAGCAGGTGGAGCCAGATTTCAAGTTGATATTGTGACATGCTCTGGTTACTGACTTTCTTAGGTTTTTGTCACTACTGACAGCATTGACCAGGGCTAAGGAGCACTTGCAAATACTGCTGGACTGTAATTCCATCATCCTTCACCATTGGCTATGGTGTCTATGGCTGACAAACAATTATAGCCCAATGACATCTGGAATACTGTGTATTCTTCATTCTTGATATCACCTTAATTCTTGATATCAACTAATCAGCAAGTCATGATGGAAGTATCACAGTATGATGCAGCTGTTCCTTTTTCTTGCTCCTGGTAGTATCTAGATTGGTTCCCCACACACATACACATTTAGCCTGTGTATGGAAAGGTTAGTGCTTCCTGAAACTAGGACCTGATTTGTACCTATCCCCTTATTTCCATCCACTCAGTTGCTACTTCTCCTCAGTGCTGAATCTCTCTTGGCTTTATTCTTCCATCTCACTTGTCTCCTGGCCCTGTTCTTCTTTCAGAATGCAGTCTACATCTCCTAAATGCTTGTAGGGAAAAACATGTGCAAAATAAATTTATCCCACAGTTTGTTTCTGTGGTGAACTTAAGAACAAGGCCTTTGCAACTAAGTGAGTCCCTTCTCCGACAGGGATCCAGCAAAATTTGTTTCCCTGGATAAGCAGTGCACTGAGATCGAGACATTTGAACAGAAACCCAGAGCTGCCATTGCAGTGTGGACACAGACAGTCTGAAGTATGTCCCCATTAATCAGTGATTCATTTCTGACAGGAGGAAGATAATGAACACTTTTTCCTTCTCTTCTAAATAACTAGTTTCTTGGTTATAAAGAACACACCCTGCAAGCTCCCTACTGAACTGCATTATCAGATTTGCAGAGTAAACTATAGCTCTGGTATACTCTTCAATCTATACCAAAATCTGTGAGATTGTTCAGTTGAAGTTTTCCATTATATAATACATTATAAGGGAAGAATGCAAATGTGTTGCAAATTTAATTTGATGAAAGAGCACTGCTAGATCAGACCAGAGACCTACCTAGGACAGCCCACAGTAGCTGACCAGGTGCCTACAGGAATCCCAGATACATGACATGAAGGCAAGAGCGCAGTTTGGTGGATTCATCTCCTTTTTCTTTTCTATACTCAGTTTTAGAATGTTCACTTACATTATATCATTGATCTTTATAACAGCCTGACAAGGTAGGTCAGGTGTTGTTATTGCTATATTGTTGATGGGGGACTGGTGTTGAGACCAGAATAGTTTGCCTAAGGCTACTTGGCAAACCTGTGGCAGGGGTGAGATGTGAATATCAACTTCCTGGTACACAGCTCAGTGCCCCTACTACTAACAGTACACCAGCACTTTCATGTATTGTTTCAAGAAATATAATGGGGGATTTGTTAAAAAAAATCTACCTTTGTTAAAATAAGTGTGATGTGTTGGACAAGGCACATGATAGAATGTCAAGATGGTTTACTAGATCAGGTTGCTCACCTAAAACAGCCTTGAGCTGCATGGAAAGTTCTATCCCATTAGTTTCAGTGGGAGATAATTAAAAAAAAAGTCTACTTGAAAAATAAACATTTTAACACACACACCCCACCTCTTGCCCACCAGCCACATAACTTCCCATTCCTTGCTTTAAGGTTCCTCTGTTGATCACTTCATTCAAAATGATTATTCATATCTTCAAAGTCATAAAGCTTTCCTGTATGTCAGATGATGTAGAAAGATGTGTTAGAGCTGGCTTACGTGCACATTCCCTGTGTGATAACTAGTGTGTAAGCTGTAGGTTGCCTGATTCAATCAATGTGTGATTCAATGATCACAGATAAAGCTTTCTATCATTTCAGCAACAATACTGATTCAGTGCAATCTGTTAACATACAATCAGCTAACACTAATTGCTGAAGCAATCCAGCTCTGTGTTTAAGCAGGACTGGATTTTACTGCTCGTTTTTGTTTTTTGTTTTTGCCCCAGTAATGTTGGTTGCATTAATTGGAAAAAAAATCAAGTTTCTAACCATTTTGTCAGCTATATTGAATGGTTGAAGAGGTGGTTTTAAAATGAAAAGCTTCTGTGAGTCAGCATTGTTCACTGTTCTCATACTGTCAGGCAGACTTCCATAGCTATGAGGGCTATAATCTTATTTGTAAACCCCTTTTACCATTCATTTTGATAGCATCTCTCAGCTCTTAGAGTCCAATAAACATCCTTAAAGTTGTGGGTTTTTTTCCAAAATAAAAATATGGCTAATTTCAAAATTGATTCCTGTTGAACGTCTCTCTATATATAATTCTCTTGGGTATGTTGCCTTTCCCAGTGTTCTGATTGGCTGCTCAGGAAACACACCCAGCCAATCACCACCCACATGCAAATTCCCTCTCCACCTCACAATCCACTCCTGCCACTCAGTCTGTGCCCAGATTCCAAAGTGTGGAATGCTGAGACGGGAGGAAATTAAAAATCCAACTGACCTACCTTACAGGGTTGTCATGAGTTCTACCGGGTGTTTTGGGGGGAGTTTTTTAATGGCATATGTTACGCTGGGTACAGCTAGCAAAAATAGATTTTATTGATATAACATTTCCAAAAGTGTAGCCTAACCCAAACACTGTTGACTGACATTCACTTTTTAAATAACAAAAGCTCTGTTGTGGTTTATTGGACTACACAGGCAGGTTCCAATGCTGAAGTTCCTCTGTTGCAATGATTCCCAAACTCTAGTCCTCCAGGTGTTTTGGACTTCAACTCCCAGAAGTCTCAGCCACCCTGGCCAATGATCAGGGATTCTGGGAGCTGAAGTCCAAAATACTTGGAAGACCAGAGTGGGATACATTGCATAGTAGAACAGCAGGCTTAGTATAGTAAGGAATAGGATGATGCCCCCAATATAGTTTGCCAGTGAACCTCCAGAATCACATCTGGATGCTTGGAAAAAGATCCAGATCCAGTTTTGGGGAGTTTCTAAGGGCTAAGGAAAGGGAAAGGAGGTTCTGTTCTGCAGATATTATAGCATTATCTTGGACCACATTTAAAAAAAACATAACTAATGTTTTCAAATAACAATAGAACGTTGGAATTTTATACATCTTCATGCAACCTTAAAAAATCAAGGACACGTGATGCAACTCATTACTGCATGTTTCAGATAAAAGGATGGTGATGATGAACTTTATTTATACCCTTCTTTTCCCCCAAACTGGGACTCAAGGCAAATTACAAATTAGAATGAGTACAATATAGTGAGAGCCAATGTGGTGTGGTGGTTTGTGCATTGGACTATGATTCTGGAGACTACTGTTTGAATCCCTGGAAATGCACTGGGTGACTTTGGGCAAGTCACACTCTCTCAGACTCAGTGGAAGGCAAAGGAACCCCCCCCCCAAGAAATCTTGCCAAGAAAACCTGTGATAGGTTTGCCTTAGGGTCACCATAGGTCGGAAACTACTTAAAGACAACAACAACATAGTTAAGCATACAAATATCAACATGAAATAGAATTAAATTATTAACAATATTAAAACAATTTAAAACATATACTTTAAAAGGATAAAAAGCAGTTTTTAATTTGAAACCACACAGCACCCTCTTATGAGAAAAGCCCTTTCCTTAAAAACCTTCTTTTTGTTGCCATGATTTCTTACCTTCTCCAGGTTGAAAACAACCTTTGCCCCTTTTCTTTGTGGGTGACTGAATAGCTAATCATCCATACCTGCCTCCTTAAAGGGCCCTGTCACTCTGTCTATAGTGCTTTTATTTACAGAGCTATTTCCCTTAAAAATGTCATATTTGCAGCTGTTGCTCTTTTTTTCCCCATTGTGGGTTTTCTGTGATGTACATAATATATGTATGCATTCAGCCATAAGATGCCAATAATATTTGAGAACACTACCATAAGGCACTGCTTAGTCATCCTTTTCTGGGTCGGAGGTAGGCACCATTTGATCAAAAGTGTCTGTACCACCTTTTGCATGGTTATAATATTGAATGCACACTGGATTACATTTTGGTGAACTGCAGTAGCTTCAGAATGCATAGATGGCATTGGTATTATAACTTTCCTCTTTATTGGAGGAAATTGATCAATAACAAATTGTCCTGGAATCCCAAAAACTGGTTTGTACAGGATGCTTCGTTCATAGAATTTCATGCAGAATTTTTGGCTTGTTTTTCCCTTAACCATTCCCACCATAGCTGTTTTGAGGGGTAGGGGTGGGGGGTTGAGGGGGAAGGATAACTCTCTCTGGCTTACTGGCATACTTGTAAAAAAGTTGTTTGCTACGATGATTAATTCTGAATTTCTCTAACTATAACATGTAGAAGTTTTAATGTCATACTTATCCCAAAAATGTTGAACCACCTAATCACCTTTTTCCCCCAGGCGCATATTTGCAGTTAGGATGTGAGATATTTGAGAGTCACCATTTTGCCAGCAATGAATGAGGGGAAAGGGCTCTAGCTCAGTAGTAAAACACATGCACCTTGCATAGATAAGATACAGATTTAATAGCTGGCATCTTTAGGGAGGATCTCGAGAGACTCCTTCATGTCTGCTGCCCTGAAGAGCAACAATCTAGTCAGTATAGACTAGGGCTGGGGAAAATTGTCTCTGCCGATGATTTGAACCGATTCCCAGAAGCTCCATTCAGTATCACCAATGATAAGGGATGGTGTGAGCTATGGTACAAAATATCTGAAGTTTAAAGGCTCTTCCATCTCTGGGCTGCTTAATATGTTGTATGTGGGGCTGTCTTTGAAATTGGTTGAGAAACTGCTGTTGCTTCTGGATACAACAGCTAGATTGCTAGCTTGAACTAGTCATTTGGGCCATATTGTATCATAATCCAGCTTTGTCAACAATTGCACAGGGTCCCTGTCCAGTCACAGGCTTATTTCTTCTCTCCATGTGTGTCTGCTCACGTACTGTGTGAAGACAACCATTCCCAGCCTATGCTTCCCTGGTGTATTAGGCTACAAGACCCATCATTTTTAGCCAGCATGGCCATTGGCCAAGCTAGCAGGGGTGATGTCAGTTGTAGTCCAATACATCTGGAGGTTTTAAGGCTAAGAATGGCTGCTTAAAGATATTTAACAGAGGTATTTCACAGAGGTACAGTGTGTGGGCTACTGGGAAGACCTCAGCAGTGGTTCCCTATTTAAGAAAAAAAATCCAGAGAAGTGTGACTGGTGCCTGCATAATAGTTGTTCTGATGCTTGATGAAGACTTTATTTACCCCAGCCTTTTACCATTGTAACTTTATCTGCTTTCCTTTTGCTGTGTATGGAGGAACTGTTCTTTGTTCCTGCTGCTCATATCATATGTTGAGTGGTACCTTTTGGTTAGAGAGCCGGTGTGGTGTAGTGGTCTGAGTGTTTGACTATGACTCTGGAGATCAGGGTTCAAATCCCTGCTCAGCCATGGAAATTCACTGGGGAGACCTTGGGCAAGTCATTCTCAGCCTCAGAGGAAGGCAAAAGCAAACCCTCTCTGAACAAATCTTGCCAAGAAAACCCCATGATAGGTTTGCCTTGAAGGCACAAAGCACCACCACCACAACAACCAATCTTTTGGTTATGGAGATATTTTTCTCTGTCTCATATTAGTAATATACATAGTCCAATGAAGCTGAATAATGGGACATTCAAAACAGGCAGAAGGAAGTACTTCTTCACACAGTGCGTATTTGAGTTTTTGGATACACTACCACTAGATGTAGTGATGGCCACCACTGGATGCTTTAAAAGGTAATGGAAGATAAGTCTGTCAGTGGATTCTAATTGTGGTGGTTTTATATTACCTCCAGTAAAGAGTCTAACCACCCTGTAAAAAACGCTGGACTTGAGAGGCCTTTTTTCTTGATTCAGCCCAATGGTGCTCTTCTTCTCTCTCTCTCTTCTTTAGGAAGGCATTTAATGGATGGATAAGCTTTGTGGCCTAAATCTCCTTTAAATGTTTTTATTTCCTAATGGTACCTCTTAATAACATTTACATGTTAACTTTTAAAAACAGTTACACATCTATTTCACTTTGTCACCAGGAGGCTGAATCACATGCCTTTGTGATTCAGCATATTAACATCCAACTATAAGCTCTCTGAGCAGGATCTGTGTCTGTTTGGGGCAGTGTACCTAAGAAGAGTAACACTGGATCAGACCCAAAGCTTGACTAGTCCATCATCTTGTTTCTTGCAAAGGCCATCAGAGGCTTCTCAGAAGCCTACGAGCAAGACATGAGGGCAACAATCCTTTCCTGCTGTTGTTTACCAGTGATTTCTGGTGTACAGATAGTGTATAAACATCATAACCATGAGCCATAGAAAGCCTTAACCTCTATCGGTTTGTCTATCCTCTGTCCAAGTTGGTGGCCATTATTCTGTTTTATGGTAGCAATTTCCACAGTTTAGCTTATATCTACTCTAAATGTTCCGTGATTCAATTTCATCAGTTGGCCATGAGTTCTTCTATAGTAAACAAGGGAGAAAATGTTTCTTTACCATAAGTAGACCTGAGTCCTGTTGGTAGTCCTGACTACAATAAACCCATTGAATTAATTGAACTGAATCATAGAATCATAGAATGTTAATGGCATTCAACAATCAATTCTTTAGATATACTCTGATTAGATTCTGGCTATCATTTTATTCACTTTCAAGATTAAATCTGAATGTATGCTTCTTCAGAATCTCTGAAGAAAGTTTTTTCGTTGTTGTTCATATCCTGTCTCACAATATATGAGTTAATGTCATATGTGTTTTTTCCTTACCAAAGGTTTTCTCCTTTCCAAGTCAGATGAGTTGTCATCACAGAAAGCCATCTTAGTAAGATTATACAGTCATCCCTACATACTTGTGGCTTTAACTTTCATGGTTTCATTTGTTCGTGGAAAGCCACTGAGGGTTTCAAGGCCTTCTGTCCCCTCCCCGGGAACACACGGATTTTCTCGGCCTTTGTTTCCTGGGGAAGGGGGGATCCAAAGCCCAGGCAAGCCACAGCCATTACCGGCTGAAAAGCCACTGTTTAAATGGATTCAGTTCACCACCCCCATCCCTGGTTTCTCAGTAGCTTTCGGCGGGCAATGGCCGTGGCTTGCCTGGGTTTCGGATTCCACCCCCCATCCATGGGGAGGGTGAACCAAAGCCGTTTAAACAGCAGCAAGCCACAGCGGAGGCCCCAGTGACATGGTCATGGCAGTGTGGCAGCTGTAGCAGCGGATGCCCCGGGGGTATGGTGGTGGTAGGAGTGTGGGGACGGTGATGGGGCGAGCGACAGTGGTGGTGGTGGCAGCGGAGGTCTGGGAGGCCTAGGCGGGCAGGGTTGTGGCAGTGGCCTGGGCCATGATCCTCTCTCCCTCCTTTCCTCCTCCAGGGTGTTCCATCTGCGTGCCCCCAACCAATCTTTACTTAAATTATTATTCACATTTTTTTCACTTTCTCGGGGTCTCGCACCCGTGACCCTCACAAAAGTGAAGGGACGACTGTATTTTGATCCTGATATTGGAGTGAGCTAAGTGATGTCCCAGCAATAGCATCTCTCTTCCTCTTTGTGGCTGCTGGAAAGTAATTAAACTTGTTTCCCTGAATTAACACGCTTGCTTTTATATAAAACCCAGTGGCTGAAAATGGATCACCCAGTTGCTCCCACACAGCCTTCTCCTTTTGCTTAGCATTCTTTGCTATTTCTGTAGCTGAGCCATCTACAATGCACTAGGTAGTGTCTACAAATTTAGTACATAAGCTGTTAGGCAGGTTGTTCCATGCATCAGGAAGAAGCCCCAAAGTGGCAAAGAGCAGGTGGGTGTAATACAACAATTGTATGGAAGATAGGCATATCAAAGTGTTAACAAAGATGAGTAGCATAGATTTTCTTATGCACAGACAGGGTGGCTTGACTTTTATATTGAGTTAGGGGACTATTTCTACTTCATATATGACATTTAAATACTGCATGTGTTTCAGATATGAAAGAAATGGTTTGGAGGAAAGCAAGTGCTCTTATTTCCAGATAGTGGAGTGGAGCAGGAGTGATCAGTTCCATAACAAAATTAATAAAACATTAACGTTTGAAATTTTTTTTCATACAGTTTTCATGGTTCATAAAAATTGCTTTAGGGCTATATCTTGTCTAGACCACCAACTTAGTGTAAATAAGTTTGCACTATATTATTTTACACTACTGTACATTATTCAGCAGTAATATTTACATTTGTGCTAATTGTTACCCCTAACTATAATTTGGCACACTACCTTCTCTACACAGAGTACCATATCTTTACGACTGAGATGTTTAGCCCTTTCTAATACTAGGGCTTGTCTATACAAGGGGGTAAAAATGTGGATTGATGAGCACTGACACCAATTCGCAGCAGCTTCAATTTGTTTTAACAGTTTTGTTTTGTTTTGTTTTTTTGGCAAAATCGCAGGCATATGAAGCTATCTGCTTTTTTGTCCCAATAGGCATGCCTACGAATCAAGATGGTGGGAGCGACTGAATTAATTGCGTTTTTATTTTCACCAGTTGCTACCGCTGAACAGTATTTTTTAAAAGCATATCTAAGGTGCAAAAGTATGATATTCTAAGGTGCAAAAGTATGATAAATTTTATTTATTTATTTATTTATTTATTTATTTATACCCCGCTCTTCAGCCACAAGGCTATCAGAGCGGCTTACAAATTGTTTTAAGCAATAGCTTAAATAAATAAATAAATAAATAAATTAAATAAATTAAATAAATAGAAAACAGGGAGTGGGGGGAAAGGGTGCTTCATTGCTTCAGCACACAATTGCTAAGGTGAAAATCCAGCTTGGCAGTTCCGAGTGCTTGCCTTGTTAGTAAGCTCTGCCCCTGCCTATGTCTGACCAATCAGCTGTCCATTTCTGCTCTTATGGGGTATGTGAATCAATGCAGATCAGTTGTCCCAACAAGTGAGAATGTGCATTCCCTGTGGAACTTTTAAAAAACTTTGGGAAAAGCCACAAATGCTTTTCCTTTGGAGCTTTTGGTGGATTTGGCACCCCTCCTTCTGAATACTGTGGATTGATGCGGTGACAAATTATATTCTCCTCAAATTTTGTGAGGAGTATTTTCGCCATTTAGACAACCCCATAGTCTCTGTGTTTTGTGTTTTGGTAGTTGCCATTTTCTCCTCTTTCATCAGAGAGCTATTATATTTACCCATATGTTTGTGTTTTCTGTATAAATATTACCTATGTATGTTTTCAAAATTCTACGAACATAAGTTCAGTGTAGAGAACAATATATTCCTGGACGTCTCTCAAAAACAAGAGATCAGTTTATTTTATTGCTAGAATGATTGGATTATTTGGAGAGGACAAGGAATATAAAAACAATTCAGTACAACAGGAACATAAATAACTCATATGCTCAAAGTAGAATTAAAAGTGTAGCTCCATTTCCCTCAAATCTCTTGTCACTTTCCCTTCCTTTCTCCCAGCTGCCCACTCTAACTGGTATAATTCCCTCTCCCTTGAGTTCTCTCTCATCTCCCTGGAAACAAGCCACACTCCCTTCCTTTCCACCACTCTGAACCAGCCCGGCTTCATTATACATGTTTCCTAAAGATCCAGATTATGAATGAATGCCACTGCTGGATTATATGAAAGGTTGCTTTAATCAGTGTTTTGATTTGAGCTACCAAAGTTTTATAAGTGATACAGTGTTGATCCACTAAAAGGTGTGACCCAGATTTCTTTGGTAACAGATCCCCTTGGACCGCACCGTAGAAGAATTGTGGATTTGTTTATAATAGAATACCAGCCTTAGTTGCTGGTGTTGTCAATCAAAGGCTTTTCCCATGCTGTTCAACAATTGAACAGGCAAGCTGTATTCTCTGGAAGTAAGGATATACAGTAGACAATGGAATTAGAGCTGCTCTTGGCTGTGGCAGTACAGCCCCCCCCCACTGTATTCACGGGGAATAGGTTCCTGGACTTAACATTTATAAGTGAAACTGTGGGTAATAGCAAACCCTATTAAAATAAAGGTCTTCTGATACAAACATACCATAGAGTTGCGTTGGAGGACATAGCAATTCCTAGAAAGGACAGCTCAAGATATTTTCCAGTGCAACTCTATGGCATGAGTCCCTATTTTTTTCAGCCATGGATAACTGAAACTGCAGATATTGATCCCGCAGATACAAGGGGCAACCTATATAGTCTTCTCCAATTTGTGAATGAAAAATAGCAAAAGTTCATTTCTAGACCTCTTTCTCCCTTCCTAAAATTGTGACCATTATACAGTATTACTATACAGTATTTAGTTACCGTACCTATTATCAGTGTGACCAGTTGTTTTGTTTGGAGGGGCGTCTCTAGGGCAATGTTTCTTGAGATTCTAGTAGAGTATATTAACACTTCTTGTATGGCACACAGCTCAGCTTCATTTTCTAAATGGTATGCAGAATATTTAAACCATTTTACAGAGAACTAGATTGACACCTGGTCAGTTTGAAATAGGGCACAATGAACAGACATACATGAATTCCATGCACGTAGCATGGAGTTTGGTACCCTGAGAATCTCAGCTTTTCTGTTTTTAATGTCTTTTCTAGCCTTTATGCTTACAGAGATAGTTTTGAAAGCATATTAAGAATGCCAGAATGGGAGCTATGAACACGGTTTCTAATGTTGATAGGGTAGGGCTCCCTTGTTGCTCATCCTGCCTTCTAAGTAGCAAAGCAGAATAAATGATGCAAAATAATTTACATGTAAATGTGTATTTTATAGAGAAATACAATTTTGATTACCTAGACTCAGAATGTTAATTGTTTACATCTTGAGTATAGTATCCAGAGTCTTATATTGATCTTATCTTTTGCTCTTTCTTCATATGATATTTACCTTATGAGGGGAAAGAAGTCTTAGCTACATTACTCAGAAAAGAATTTCACATAGTGGTTGCTTGTTTGTATGGGTATGTGGGAGTGAGATCTTGAATTGCTTGGACCCTGTTCTTTTCCAGAAAGGTGCTATTTATGTTCACAAGTAAGAGGGACTGCTTAGAAACACTTTACAGTACACAAATTAATGTCATAATGGTGAAGAGTTTGGGGGTTCCACTTGCTTTGTAAAATAAAATAAAAAAACACTGTGGTGATCCTAATAAAGGAAAACAGAACATGTAAATCAGCCTGTGCCTATTCTACCAGAGCCTTGCATAATGCATAGTTAAGGCTTCCAAACAATTTAATTCATTATGTTCCTCGTTCTTTGTTCTTAGTTAATCATCACTTGTTTAATTTGTAATACAGCTTAGTCCCATACTGTTCTGTCCTAAGAATAAACAGTATTTCCTTCTCTTACGTATTGTCCTAGTCAGTTTTGCTTTAAAAATTAGGTTAACATTGGGCACAGTGGCAGACAGTTGTCTGCTGTGTGTCTGAACTGATCTATCTAGAGCAGATGAAACAAGAGACACCAATCCAAAATCTTTAAGAATTGTGCTTTCTGCACTAGACTACTTTCAAAACTAGAATACATCAAGAGGCAGGCCTTGAAATAATGAACCTTGATTGATGCCCGTTCCTAGTAAGAAATGTGATAACCTCCAATTAGTACTATACATGTCTTGTCTATACAAGGGGAAAAATATGAACACGTTCAGAAAGGCAGGCATTCGCAACGATGCAAACTGCCTACATGGCCCAAAGAGTCCCCCTAAACTCCACATGGCCCC
Source organism: Gambelia wislizenii (assembly GCA_030847615.1). Classification (NCBI taxonomy): domain Eukaryota; kingdom Metazoa; phylum Chordata; class Lepidosauria; order Squamata; family Crotaphytidae; genus Gambelia; species Gambelia wislizenii. The sequence goes on from JAUMIR010000002.1 coordinate 197,058,664, forward strand.
CTAGCCAGGTGGTGGCCATGAGTTATTTACTCGTGATTTTAAATCTGCTGCCACCAATTAAAAAAAAAAAAAACAGTTTCCCAGGATGCACACAAGCAACACTTTACATTTACAAAGAAATAAAAGGGGAGAAAGAGTATAAGATCGCTGTTTGATTGACTTACCAGACCCTCGCTTAGCTGAAAATCCAATATGGCTACCGCAGCTGCTTTCCCTCTTTCCTAGCCCTGCCCCCCATCCTCGTCCAGCCAATCAGATTGCACTGCCTGTTCATATCTGTGTGAATGTGAGTGTTCAAACAAGCGCACATTTGGAAGTCATACAGAGCTTTTCAGAAAATCTGTGCAAAGCCCCAGACGCAACACACATGGACTTTGTGGTGGATTTGGCTGTCCCCCTTCTGAATGACACGTATTTGTGAGAATGACCATTTGAATGAATTGCTGATCTTTCACATCCCGTTTGTATTTTTTTTTTTAACCATATAGACAAGACCACAGTCTGCTCAACAACCAAGCAAATTTGCTCACTTTATTCAAGGAAACCTTGGGATTCCTCAGAAGCCTATTGGGTCACGCAATAATACTTAAGGTGAAGACAGGCCTTCTTCAAGACAGCTTGCCTGCTGCTAATGATCTCTTGCAATGTGTTGCCACAAGAATGTACTGGATGTGTTCTAGGGTAATTCTCAGTTCAAGTGGGATAAAAGTCGAGTACACGTCGACCCCCACATCCATGGATTTGGTATCTATGGTTTCATGTATCCACATCCAAAAATATATGTTCTCTATAGGCATTTCTAGGTCCTCCAGTGTGATTCTGTGGTCAACTTCTGCCATTTGTCTCACTTGAAAATAATAGAGTTCCCTATTATCCATGGTTTCAGGTATCCACGGTGGGTCTTGGAAAGTATCCCCCGTGGATACAGGGGTCAACCTTTATAAGCAGGCTTGGCCAGTGATCTGTACAAACCGAATGTATGTCTTTAACACATCCTTCCAGAACTCTGAGGGACATACAGGTATGTTGGCACTTCTTAGCAGATAAGCTAATATGGGAAATATATACCAAAAAAAAAAAGGAAAAAACCCTACACAAGGACTGCCAGGAATCTTGTCTGAACCAGACCTCAGTTAGCCTAAGTCCAGCCAGGTTCCTGTCATGTGCAGTAGGTGTCTGGGTATTGTTTATATGTTGGGAGGGGGGCTGGAATGTGAGTACCTTACAGTTCCCAGGCCCGGAGAGCTCACAGCCTGTCTTCAGGATCACACATCAGCTGAAGGCTTGGGAACGAAAGGGAGGGGGTGTTGGTAAGGGGGTGAGTCAAGCCTTTGATTTTAAACCCTACACTTTCTTTCTGCCAACCAGTTCTGGCAGTGATTCTGGACCTGTTCACTTCTTTACCTCTGCAATAAAACACTTTGACTAGTGCCTGTTGTCTGAGTGAAATGAAATTTTGACTGGATCCTTACAGATTGCCAGAACTGCCTTTGCCTGCAGATTACTCCTGGTGCACCATGTCCCAGGAGCAGTTCTCGCAGGGATGGAAGAGTGTTCTGGTGATACCCCCCAAGACAAACAAGGCAAGCACCCTGGAGACGGCAGCTTGGCCGAGAGTTCTGAGGAAACCGCCCAAACAGGCAAGCCAGAAGGCAGAGAAGAGGTATATATACCCGCTTGGATGTGGCCAAAGGGTTGGAGGTGACTACACCATGGAGAAAGGCCAGGGCCATGCCAAAGGAGAGATGGCCTTGGTGCCCAGATCCAGATGAGCGTGGCTGTGACATGACGGTCCCAGATGCCAGACCCAGTGGAGCTTATAGCACTGGGATGCCAGACCCAGTGGAGCTTATAGTGTGGCCAGACCCAGGGGAGATTGGGAATCAGAATTGCAGGATGTGCACAAGGATGTATGAGAGCTGAAATCCTGTCTACAGGAGATCCTGGCTAAGCTCAGTGTGACAGAGGCCGGAGCCCAGCAGAGGGGACCAGTTCAGGAGGCAGCTATGGAGGATGCAGAGGAGGAGGAAGAGCCAGAAGGGTCTCTGCGTGGAGACATGGAGGCAGACAAGGTAGAGACTGTCCCAGAGGGACAACCACTGGGCAAGGAGGGCCCCTGGCTCCTTCGCTGATCGAGGCTTGAAAGCCACCTTTGATGGGGATGTGAAGAAGCTGCCGCATTTCCTAACACAGGTCAAGGGGTTTATGAGGGAATGGGAAGATTCATTCCAGATGGAGGAGGCCAAGGTGCAGTATGTGTTGGGGCAGCTGGAAGGCGAGGCAGCTGAGTGGCTGGTGGGCCTCTACGACATTGGCAGCATCAGAACTAGAGGACCTGGATGGCTTCATGATGGTCCTGAGAGTGTGTTTCAAAGACCCATTGCGCCACAAGCGCACACATGTGGGGTTGCAAAGACTGCACCAGGGCACCAAGCCAATGGCCAAGTATACTGTGGAGTTTCGAAGGCTGGTGAGCCAGATCCCAGATTGGACCAAGGTGACCAAGATCCAGTACTCTAGGGATGGCTTGAATGCCGATATCTTGGAGTGGGTGCTTCTCCAAGGAAACCCAGAGACTTTAATTGGCTGGGTACGCTTGGCAGAGGAAGTGGAAGTGGTCAGGCAGAGTGTGAAGATAGCCAAGTGGAGGCAAGTGGGGGAGGAGTAAGACCGGGACAAGTGGGGCGAAAAAGCCAGCGCACCCGGCAACCACCCCAGTGGAGACAGAGCATGAGTGGAGGTATGCCTGAAGTGGGAAAAGAATGCCCTGAGAGAGCAGTGGTCTGAGAGTCAAGGGATGAGAGGCATCGAAGGAGCATTGGGAAGGCACCGCCAAGGAAGCTGGCAGGATTGGGGAAAGGAAAAGCTCAGGCACTCGCAGCAAACTCCACCAGTGAGTCCCTGTGGGAGTCGAAGGAGACAGATACATCATCATCTGGAGAAGGAGAGCTGTCAGGAAATGGGTATTGCCCGTCTTAGTTCACGCCAAAGGGCAGGCTAACCCTGAAGGGCGCCCGGAGTCACTGGTGGGTGGTGTGCGAGCCCCTTTCTTTATTAAAATCAAATTGTGGACTGACAAGAAGGGGTGTGTGAAAGTAATGGCCATGATTACTGGATTCTGGACCAGGCCAACAACTTTCATGTCAGAATGCACAGAGAAGCTATTGAAATCCACGAACACCTGGACAACTTCAACAGAAAAGAAGAAACCTTAAAAGTAAACAAAATCTGGCTCCCAGTTTTGAAGAACAATAGAATCAAAATTCAACATGTACAAAGGAATTCCACCCAGGGACAGGAAGAGTTCCAGCAGATAATGGCCCATCATTATCTGTAGCTAACACACATTGGAAACTGCTTAATGCAGTGTAGATGTGTAAATTGCTATTGCTTAAAACAATTTGTAAGCCGCTCTGATAGTCTTGTGGCTAAAAAGCGGGGTATAAATAAATAAATAAATAAATAAATAAAAATAATCAACCAACCATTAGCTGAACAGACACTAACAAGCCTTGCATTTCTATACCCAGAAACTAACCATTCAATTACACAAATTTACATATACTCCCCAACAGGGGTTCACAGCATATAAACCCCACATACACTGCTACCCAACCATTCTCTGAAGATGCCAGCCACAGATGCTGGCAAACCGTCAGAAAGAAACTATTCCAGAACACGGCCTCACAGTCCGGAAAAAAACCAAGGAAAATCTATAAATGGTCATGATGGACTGTGGATGTACTCAGGTACTGATACACCCAGCTCTGGTAGTGGGACTGGAACGGGAGACCCATGAACTGAGTGCCCCCATAAAGTTTACCCAGATGGATGGGGATCCCCTGAAGGGGGGCCAGCAAGGTTGTACATGGGCCCCATGTGGATGCAGATGGGTGCTCACAAGGAGTCCATATGGTTTGTAGTGGCTCCGGCAGCAGTTCAAGCCATGGTACAGGGTCTGAATTGGTTAAAGTATGATAACCCAGACATTCACTGGCAAGAAGGTGGCGGATGTAACGGAGCCAAAGAGAAAGGTTATTATCAGAGGGGGCCAAGCCAAAGTGTGTTCTGTAGCCCTGGTACTGGGGGATGTAAAAGACTTACTCATAGAGTACTGGAAATGGAGGGCAGTGTTAGAGGAGAAGGAGTCCGATGTGTTGCTCCCACACCAAGCCTCGAACTGTGCAATTGAGTTGGTGCCAGGGGCCAAACAGCCCAAATCCAAACTATTCCATGACCCCTGTGGAAATGGAGGCCTTGGGGGAGTTCATTTACAAGAATCTGACCCAAGGGCTTATTAGGCCAGCTACTTCAGCACTGGGAGCCTCCATATTATTTCGTAAAAAGAAGGATGGAACTTTGAGATTATGCACAGACTACCATGGCCTAAATGCGGTGTGTGTATCTGACTAGTACCTCCTGCCATTAATGAAGGACATGTTGGCCCATCTGGCAAAGGGCTCGGCGATAAGAGAATTGCAGCTCTAGCCTTCTGGTCTGCTAGCCTGAACGCTGCTTTTTCATCTTCTGAACCATCTGGGATCACATTTTCTTATTCCAAAACATACCATAAATTGTCCTTAATTAATAAAGCCTTCAAATATAAACTCCAGGCTGGATAGTTTCCATCAGCCAATTTCTCAATACGAATGTGGCTAGTATCTGCCATTGTGCTGATTGAATAAAAAAAAATCTCCAGCTATGAAAGACAAACAGCTGGCAGCTCTTCAAGGCTGCTTGAAGATAGCTCTAACACAGAGCCTGGCTGAAACTTAACTGTTTCACAGTCAACTAGCCAAAAACACTCGAAACCAAAAAAGATTCTGGGATCTTTTCGGGGTGCACCTTATCTAATCTGAGATCAATCAGCTGGGCCCATAACCATTGTCAGGGGATGATAGGACACTCAATCCCCAGCAGAAGCCAAAAACTATCTCAGCAGACTTAGTTGCAACCAGTTCCCAAGAATACTCACACACAGAGTGTTTGACGTCCAAATAAGCAGGAAGCACTTTTATCTTCAAAGTCAAACAGTTGCAATATGTACAAATATTTACAATTGAAGGAGAAAATGCTTCACCAGGCATCAACATTCACAAGAAGAAGAGAGTGAGCTTTGGACTAGCACACACACACATATATCTATATCTATATCTATATCTATATCTATATCTATAGATATAGATATAGATATAGATAGATATCTACAGGACATTGCCCTCTAGTGGCCTGACTAGGCATGATTTGGTAGTTCATGCAGTCAGCCATTATGACTCAGCATGATTCTGCAGGTGTTTGGCCATTTTATAATGGAGTTCAGTCTCTAACTGCTGATATCATTATCCTTCCAAGAAGCTGGGACCCAAATTTGTGGGGCCTTTCCCAATCAGCAGGGTGATTAACCCTGTGGTGGTTGAACTAGAGCTCCCTAAGAACTATTGGAACGTGCATCCTGTGTTTCATACCAGTCTTCTGGAACCTGCTCTGTCAGGGGATGATAGGACACTCAATCCCCAGCAGAAGCCAAAACATATCTCAGCAAACTTATCAGCAACCCGTTCCCAAGAATACTCACACACAGAGTGTTTTGACATCCAAATAAACAGGAGGCACTTTTATCTTCAAGTTCAAGCAGTTGCAATATTTATAGATATGTACACTCAACAGACAAACTGCTTTGCCAGACATCCACAAATCGTAAGAGAAAGAATGCTCTGGAGTGAGTCTTCTTTTATACACATTTACAGGGCATTGGCTGACTCAGTCACATGGGTGCATTAAATCAGATCTTGCACTCCAGACTCTATCCTGAGGCTATGCCCTCCAGTAACCTTCTGCAGCTGTGGGCTCAAGGCTAGCGTGACTTGGCAGTTCCATGGCCTCAGTCATCATGACTCAGAAGTTGTTTGGTCATTTTCTGCAGAGTTCAGTCTCTAACTCCTGACAGTCCCCTCCAAAATGGTCAAACTACTGTGCAGGACACATGTTATCATCACAACATAACATCATCAACATACATTGTTAGACATCATTCATCTTTCAGTTGACCTTCTTTTATGATGTCTTTCACTTTACACTCTAGTGACAAGGCCCAGCCTCTTTGCCATCTCATCATGGCTTTCTGCTGGAAGGGCTTTCGTGAGTAGGTCTGCAACGTTGTCCTCAGATGGACAGTAACGCAGACACAAGACCCCTTATTGTATTAACTGCCTCACATTTTGGTAGCATACCGCAATGTATTTTGTCCTACACCTCTGCTTCTGCCATAGTTATGCAGGCTTGGGAGTCTTCGTGCACCTCAACAGGCATGTGGCACGGCTTTCCAAGGTCTGCAAGCATTTGCCTTACCCACTGTACCTCATTTGCCATCTCAGACAAGGCTGCGAATTCAGCTTCTGTTGTACTTATGGCCACACAGTTCTGTTTCCTGGATCTCCATACTATGGGGCTCTCTGCATGTCTGATGACCAACCTGGTCACAGACTTCCTGTCAGAAGTTTCTGCAGCAAAAGAGCTGTCTACATAGCATTCAAGGGTCACCTGCCATCCTACCAACCTCAGACGCATGTCCCTGGTCCCCTTGAGATATCTAATTACCCTCTTCAGGGCTTCCCAATCCACCCTCCTAGGTTTGGAGACCCTCCTGCTAAGCACCCCAACAGCAAAACTTATGTCAGGCCTGGTGTTATTGGCAATGAACAACAAACTGCCAACCACAGAGTGGTACAAATCAGGCCTTTCAAAACACTTTTCTGTAAATTTGTTTAAAAGACAAATGGGGAAAACCCTTCTAACAAGACAAAAGATATGCAGGAGCCAGCATTGCTTCAGTTTTAATTAGAAATAAGTTCACATGTTTATTTGTGAGTACATATTTTAGAGGTGTACCCATTTTAGTCTGGAAGAGCAAAAAGGCAGAAAAGGTATAGTGGCACCTTGTAGATGAATTGCTTTGTATATTGGGATAGGAACTTTTATAGGCAGCGGTCTTTCTCATCAAGCATGTGAAGCTGCAAATGTACTGAAGCCAGCAGGATGCCCTTTGGGTATGAAGCAGCACAGCATAGTACAGTCACCCCTCCACATTTGTGGGTTTACGTTTTGCAGATTTGATTATTTGTGGTTTATTTGCTACTGCCTCCTCTGCTGCCCTATGCCATTTTTAATAAGGACTGTGACCCTTGTGAAACTGAAAGAGACTGCGTGTGGTGAGGCTTTTAAGTCCCTAATACCAATGGCATAAAGCAGTAGTGGAGGGGGCGGCAAGCCCTTCCAGCCAGCCACTTCTGCCTTGCAAAGGAACCCCGCCACCTCAAAGGCATCTGTGGTGAGTTGAATCTGCAACTTCTACTTCTTGTGTATGTTAAATATGGTTTTGAGATATTTGCATTTCACTTTCATGGGGGTTCTGCATCCCTAAACCCAGGAAATTTGGATTAATTCACTCTTGTTTCTTTTAATCAGATAAAGCCACCAACCCCCTGAATAGACAAGAAGACTGGGAGTATATCATTGGCTTCTGCGATCAGATCAACAAAGAACTTGAAGGGTGTGTGTCCAAAACATAAAGCTGCATCATAAGCTTTTTTTGGGAAAAAGCATGTGGCAGTTCAAAATACAGTGTTCTGATATGTATTATTTATGTTTATAGAGCTTGATACTTAAGGCTCTTCTGGAGCAATCCAAGGGATGTACAGTGGTCAGGCTATTTTGATAGCTGTAACAAAGCAGCCAGTGAACATAGGTAGGGCTAAATCCAGGGCAAAGTTTCAGTAAGAAGTATCTTGTAAAATTTGAATTTCTGATTCTAAATGCTTTTGAAATAGGAAGAATGCTAATTCACCTTTTCAGGTTTCCATCTGCAAAACAAACATCATTGCCATGACTGCAGCCTTTAATATTTATACAGGGCTTTTATGTTTCTAAAACAATTTTCAGATTTTCATAACAAACCCTCATGAAGCATAACACTTCTGTGAAACTGGGAAGTATTATCATTCCCACATAGAGGAAATGAAGGGCAAGAAAATTACAGTCTACCCAGAATTACATAGTAAGATCTGGGGTGCCCCCAGGAGGCTGCCAATTCTCTTCTTGATATACTAGAACAGTGGTGAGGACAGAACAGTTAAATGCTGACAAAGTGTTCTCAGGCAAAAGACATACTATTTGTTGTTTCCTTTTATTACATCCTTTCATGTGCTTCATTCTATAATTTGATCAAATTATACAGAGGGCTGTGCAGCTGCCACTCCATATGCCACTTTTTAGACTATTTTGCTTCCTGTGGTAATCCCTTGGAAGTTTCAACATCTTCTCCCTCCCACCAAGCAAGTTTGTAAGCTCTCTGCAGATAAAGTCTTGAAACTGTGGCTGCTGCATGGGCAGTGCCGGCTATGCAAGCGAGGCCTTTGACACCACCCCTTACACGCCAAACGCTGCAGCAGCTAAGCCTATGCGTCTGGAATGATCACATCTTCTTCCCTGTCTTCCCCTACTTCCCTCTGTTTCCTTTCCCTTCCACTGTTGCCTCCTTTGTTCCAGTATCTAGATAGGACGTTTTTCGTAGCAGGGACAGCAATGACCTTTCATTCTCTGTAAACTTAATGTATATGGATAATGCTATCTACATAAACAATACTCTCTCTGTTTTAGTCCACAGATAGCCGTGAGGCTGCTGGCTCATAAGATCCAATCACCACAGGAATGGGAGGCAGTCCAGGCCTTGACAGTAGGTGTTCCTTATCTTTCTTTTAAAGTCTGTGCTTACATGCAGACTTCATGTCTTCACCAAGTAAAGGTGGGATGATTCTTCCTTAGATTAAAGAAGATAGGTTCAACTTTGGGGGTGGTTGCTGGGCTGCTGGACTTCTCTTTTGGCAAACTTTGAATTAAATGACCTTTGATCATTTCCTGCTCTTAAGATTACAGGGCATAAATTGAGAAATGATAATTCATATTGCTCAAGGGGATAGGCTCGTCCTAGCAGTCCTGAGCCTTTGTTGCCACAACAAATAGTGTTTGTGACATGATTCCTTCCTTACAAAAGAGTGCAGTGAGAATTCTCAGATATAATATTTTCTGTAATCTGTACATTTCTGTATTGCATAGTCTTATATTTGGCTTTCTAGTGCTGTCATCCTATATAATGTTTCGTGGCTCTACGGGAAAAATACATAGTGCAATCATTTCTGGGTAAATGTGTATAGGATTAGGCTATGTTCAGCATAGTGTTTTGTTTCAAAGTAAGTTTCTAGCCTTCATAGTTGTGAAGCAAATTTTGAGACTATGCATGTGTGTTAAACAGCATGGACAGAATTTTCAGTAATTAGGTGAAAAAACATCTGTGCTTTGAACAACTTCCTGTTAATGCCCACATAATATTCCCATTCTACTCCTGCTGTTCTATTTCTCTGCCTCTGTTTCAGCCTGTGCCAGTCTTCTTCTCTTTCTTGTCCCCTCATTCTGGTCTTAGCTAAAACATTCCAGATCCTACAGAAACCCAAATAAAATTTAAGTTATGCAAATAAGTGGCGTATATGCAATCATTTTTTTTAATCTGAGTGCAGAATTTGAAAGAACAGTTTTCTGGATGCAAAATACATGCAGCCTGAGGAAAAATGCACTAAAATGTCTGATAATGTAAAAATAGGATATATTATTTAAACATACTCTCTCATATTGATAATACCCTCTCATAACAAGTTTACCTATGGGAATTCTTCTTAATGGAATCACTCTCTTTACCTAATGTGCATCTTCCTTCTGCCATCAGGTCCTTCATTACCACATTATTAAACAAGTATTCAAGTTGTTGTTGTTGTTGTTATCATCATTTATTTATATAGTGCCATCACTGTACATGATGTTTACAAGTAAAAACAACAACAAAACAGTTCCCTGCCCTCAGGCTTAATTGAGACATGGCACAAAAGGAAAAGGGACTGGCAGTGTGGGAGCAGATTAAGTTCAGCAAGTACTACCTCTTTTTTCCCTCCAAGGCCAGGGCAGTGGTGGTTGGGATGGAGGGAGGGCCTTTCATCTGCTTCTAGGCCTAGGCATGATGGAGCTGTGTCTGCCTCTTTTTCTCTCCCTCCGAGGCCATAGTAGTTGTTGGTTAAAGCAGCAGTCTTGAGCAAAGAGCATTCTGTATGCATGGGGATTGTGATTGTGCCAGCAGGCCCTACCTCTTTAGCATAGCATTGAGATGTTGAATGTTGCATTTGCATAGAGGTTGATTGCATAGATCCCATCTGATCAAATGGCATAAAGTGTAGTTGTTAATGGCCACCAAGTTGACTCTGAATTATGGCAACTCCATGAATAAGCGATTTCCAGGTCACCCTATCATCAGCAGCCCTGCTCAGATCTTGCAGACTCTGGGCCATGGCTTCCTTAATTGAGTCTATGTGTCTGGAATACAGTCTTCCTCTTTTCCTACCACCTTATACCTTACCAAGCATTATTATCTTTTCTAGTGAGTCAGGTCTTCTCATGATATGGCCAAGGTACAACAGTCTCAGTTTAGTCATCTTGGCTTTTAGGGAGAATTCAGGTTTGATTTGCTCTAGGACCTAGTCCACAGTATCTGTACAACTCTTTTCCAGCACCACATTTCAAATGAGTTGATTTTCTTCCTATCATTTTTCTTTACTGTCCAGCTTTCACAACCATACATAGAAATTGGAAGTACAATGGCATGGAAAATCCTAACTTTAGAATCCAATGAAATATCTTTACAATTGAGGGTCTTGTCTAGTTCCTTCATAGCTGCCCTTCCAAGTCCTAGCCTTCTTCTGATTTCTTGACTGCAGTCTCCACTCTGACTAATGACTGAGCCAAGGTATGGAAAATCTTGACTACAGTTGAACCCCCATATCTGTGTGGGTTCATTTCCTGGACTTACTGCAGATACTGGAAACTGCAGATAACGGTGAACACCATTGAAATAATAACACTTCTGGTTACAAATACCATAGAGTTGCCTTGGAGGACCTAGAAAACATCTAGAGAGGATTTTCTCTAGGCATTTTCTAGGAGGACTCTATGGTAGGTGCGCTGTTTTGTGTCCCACGGATAACTGAAACCACAGGTATTGGTTCTGTGGATATGGGGGTCCAACTGTATTTCTATGTCTTCATGCTCCATAAAGTTGGAGAGATGGCACAATTTTACCTGTGTACTTTGGGTCCAGCATATGTAGTCTCCTCTACAGTCATCACATATAGTGACTGGCGTCAGTGGGGGTCATCACAGTTCCATGTCCTTCCCTATTCGTAATGTCATCAGCATAGGCACAGTTTTCCTTCTTTACAGAAAAAAATGTTTATAATATCATAGGGAAGTTGCCAAAGGACTGGGTCTGATTTGTGGGGAAGTTCAGCTTAATGTTAAGCCCATATTGTGCAGGTCACATTTCAAGGTTTCATAGGCAACCTGTCTCTCCCTTGCTACAGCTTGGGGTAACACATTGAGGTAGAAAGATGTGAATTCTTGATTTTTTTCCCTTAGGTTTATTTGTTTGCTTGACTGCAGGTACTAGAAGCTTGTATGAAAAACTGTGGCCGAAGATTTCATAGCGAAGTGGGGAAGTTTAGGTTTTTAAATGAGCTAATCAAAGTTGTGTCTCCCAAGGTTAGTATGAAGTTTATTTTTCTTACACTTTCATTTATGTGTAGCTTGCTTGGATCCAGGCTTTAAATAAATAAACAAAAATCCAACACTTAAGAAAAAGTGCCTTACTTTGTCTGGACCATCTGTTTGACTAGCTGGAGGACAATGTGCCGTCCTTTGGCCAGTGTGGTGTAGTGGTTTCAGTGCTGGCTACAACTCTGGGAAACCAGGTTTGAATCCCCACTCAGCCGTGAAATCCACTGAGTGACCTTAAGCAAGTCATTACTCTCCCAGCCTAAGCGGAAGAAAGTGACAAACCTCCTCTGAATAAATATTGCCAAGAAAACCCTAGGATAATATGGTTGTCATAAATCAGAGTTGACTTGAAGGCACATAACAACAAAAACAATGTCCAATATGTTAATTAGATAAGTATGCTATATAATTAGATAAGAATACTATATACAGTTAACCCTCAACTTTTGTGTGGGTTGGGGTGCAGCATCCCTGTGAAAGTGGAAAACCGCGAATATAGGGTGCTATTTTTTTACCCAAGACAACAGTTATCTAGGCATTTCTAGTCCTCAAGCATAATCCTGTGTTCAATGTCTGGTGAAAGTTGACCATAGAATCACATTGGAAAACCTAGAAATGCTTAGAGAGAACATATTTTTTTGTTTGTGTATAGGACAGCAGCTTAGATGATGGCAAATACAGTAGCCATGAGTAATCAAATCTGCGAATGCTTAACCTGCAAATGCGAAGGGACAACTGTAGTTAGGAGTTATACAAAGAAGATACATTATATTCAGATTAACAAGGAATTTTAGATCACAGTTCTGTTTGATGTTCTTTAATTGAACTTGATTAAACTTACTTCTGAGAAGACATGCTAACTGTTTCATTCTGTTTTGGATGAATTTTGGAGGGGATCAAAAATATTTTTTAAATCTCAGAGCTCTTGCATTCTCTGAAGACATCCTTGGAAAGTAATTTTGGCCTAGTAATTTGTATCTTGACTTTCTTGATTAATGTAGCAGTAATTGTTTCTGTCTTTTGGGAGACTGTACCTCGTATCAGCAAAAGCAAAACCTGTAACAGAATTTACACACAGCTTAATACCTAATGGCTTAAAAATAACCATTTTATCTGAGGACTGTGAAATGTAAATATTTTTGCTTGTTGGTTATTTTTGTAGTACCTGGGAGACAGAGTGTCGGAGAAGGTCAAAACCAAAATCATTGAGTTGCTGTATAGCTGGACAGTGGCTTTGCCGGATGAATCCAAAATCAAAGATGCCTACCACATGTTGAAAAGACAAGGTGGGGAACAGTTTCCTGTTCTGTCTTTCCTTATCCTTCCCTTGTTGTTAGCTAGGACTTAGTAATATTGTGGCATCAAAGGCAAAACTCCAGCAGACCGAGGCAGAAGACTAGTTCAGTCAAAAGATTGATTTATACCTAATAAAATAGACCTATCTGCAGAAACTTAACTTTACTGTATAAAATTCAGAATGGTGTTGATGCAGGTCTGGCTTCACTATTCTATCCATATGTTGATTGCTAATTTTATCTTTGCTGCTCAGCCCCAATGCTTGCCTTGATAATTTGGGTCACATGATATTAAGAAGTGTCATGTAAGGTAACAGAATTAAAGGCATTCATGCAAACTCAAGGGTAAAAATTGATTACTGGTAGATTGTTAGACAAAGGATGCCTAAAGAGAAGAACTTACCCAGCATCAAATAGTGAGTTTATCTGTAGATAATAAAATCTGTCACTTGTCTGAAAGTGAGCTGATTACTGCTATTTGGAATCAAGATTTCAAAACAATACCAGGTTCTTAGGGGAGCAGGATGTTGGGGGGCAATTATGCAAGATGTTGTAGTCTTATCAGCTTCTTCATGAACAAGTATAATTAAGAGCAGCATTAACATGTTGAACACCCTAGATCAAGTCAGATTCCCTGCTGTGATAGAGCTTCCTAATTTTTGTTTATTCGTTCAATCAACTTGTGAATAAAAAAAACACCAGACAGCTTGCCTGTTTTTAAAAAATTATATTTTTTTTCTTTCTGCTTTCAGGCATTGTTCTGTCTGACCCTGTTATTCCTGTGGAGAGAACCCTAATTCCTTCTCCCCCACCTCGTCCCAAAAACCCTGTGTTTGATGATGAGGAGAAATCCAAGGTAAAATGGAAGCCAGAACTTACAGTAACAATCAACTGCCTGGCCCTATTGTGGTGCCTTGAGAGGATAGTAAAGTTAGGGTTTTCTTTTGGGGTAGAATGAATGCTGCCATCTGGTTATCATTGGACTTCAGCTCCTAGCCTTCCTCATCATTGGCTGTGCTGGCTAGGGCTGCTGGGAGATGCAGTTTGGCAACATCTAGAGGTCCACACGATTCCTACACCATGTCTAGTACCTTCCCTTTCCACATATACAGTCTATTACAGTTTTTAAAAGGTTTTCAAATAGTTTTCCATGAATGTTGTTGCACAGCCACTTGACTTCTGGAAACTTTTATAAGTTTTTCACAGTATATTATACTCCTTCCCATTTCTTTTTCTTTTGTACCCTTTAAATTGGGGTGGGCAACTTTGGCAATGGAAGAGGCTAATTTCTTCCCCCTGGGACCCACTGTGGACCCTATCCTTCCTACCCTGCTGTGTTTTAGTTTCTTTTTCTCTGCAAACGGGGAAAAAAACCCTTAAAACAAACAGAAAATGCTTGTTTTAAAGAGATTTTCCTGCTTTCAGTGGCACATTTTTCAGTGGCACAGAGGTTGGGGCAACACGTGGGTGCATGTTGTCCACCCCTGTTATAAATGAAGAGTGGCACTCAGGTGAAGTTTTCACAAATACTTGCCTCATTTTGGGGAACCATTCATTTTATTTCAGCTTGTTGTTACTGTTTGCTGAAAACATTGCCAAAGCGGGAAGGAGATAGAACATTTAATTGTCTTTATATTAGTAAAAATGTTATCAGAATTCTGAGAAAGCCCTCCATGACTTCACTGGAGCTGATCCAATATAAAGCTTGTAGTGTACTTCGATGAACGATAGAGGAATAAGAGATCTTTGAATAATAGTAACTGGCAGTCATACAGCACTGCTCCTAAGTACTTATATGCTTTCCTTTTGTTATCCCAAATCCCAATTATAGCAGGGTTTAAAATAAACTGGCAGTATTATCCCTCTTTTTAGATGCATACCTGAAAGAGGTAGGGAATTACTTAGGTCACTCAGTGAATTCAGAGCTGAACTTAGTTTTGAATCAGTAGCTTCCAAGGCAAGTGAGCCAGCATGGTGTAGTGGTTTGCATGTTGGACTCCAGAAGACCAAGGTTCAAATCCCTGTTTGGCTATGGACATCCACTGGGTGACCATGGGCAAGTCAATCCCTCCCAGCCTCAGAGGAAATCAATGGCAAGCCCCCTCTGAACGAATCTTGCAAAAAAAAATAATAATCCTGTGATAGAGTTGTCTTAGGGTTGCCATAAGTTTGAAACAACTTGAAAGCATACAAAGCAACAATAAAGCTTCCAAGGCATGGCTCATGCTCTTTAACATGCTGAGTTCATCTCTAGCATCTATAGTTGTTCTCCTGAGAGAGGGTGGGGTAGAGATGGATGTCTAATGGATAGTCTGAAGCTGAGATTAGTAATTCAGAGCCCACCTTGTCACCCTGTCCTCTCTTTTTCTTTCTAAAGGAAAGCCAGCCCTGATTGTAGCTGCCACATATTAACACATCTACACCTACCATGCTGGGGAATAGTGGCAAACCAGTGTTAGCCCTGCCAACCCCAGTACCCGTTCTGGGATATTTGGTGACTAACTGCGGTTAGCTTCAGAGCACAGAGCCACTGCTCTAAGCAAGCTTACAGTAAATACTTTCCCAACAGTATCCATGGTTCTTGCCTCTGTGTAGTGTGTGCATGTTGTTTTTAAAAATTAATTTTATACTGAGTTTCCACCACAAATGGTGCTCAGGGCAAGTGTGATCAAAGCATTTATGATAAGAATGCACAAGTATAGATAGAAGTTTCAAAAAGGAATGAAAACATTGTTAACGACCTATTCATCAAACAACTTTCTGCAAAATCAGAAAATGTTCATCGATTTCTAAACAGTTTTAAATGTTTTCTCCAATTTTTTTTTGCAGCTTTTAGCTAAACTGTTGAAAAGCAAAAATCCAGATGATTTACACGAGGCAAACAAGCTTATTAAATCTATGGTGAAAGAGGTGAGCTTGAGCACTTAATAATACATTGGTAGAGGAGCGTCTGATCTTGGAAGCTAAGCAGGGTCAGCCCTGGTTAGTACTTGGATGGAAACTGCCAAGGAGTACCAGGTGCTGTAGGTTTTATTTTAGAGGAAGGAACAGGCAGCTCTGAGTATTCCTTGCCTAAGAAAACCCTATGAAATTCATGGTGTTGCCATAAATAGACAGCAACTTGGAGGCACATGCGCACATAGAAATGATGATTGTGGCTTGTTTTGTAATCTGAAGCATTTTAGAATCTGTTTGATCTATACCATTGGGCTGCATGATGCCAGACAGCCTGGATAGCTTTGATTTCTGTGAACAATGTTGTTTTCCTTAAAGAACATTGCTAAATTCTTATTGTGATTTGCATTGTGATGTTACAGTTGTTCCTCCGTATCCATGGATTTGGTATCCACAGATTTAAGTATTCACGGCTTGAAAATATTCTTAAAACAATAATAATCCAAAAAACAAAGTTTGATTTTGCCATCTTATATAAGGGACACTATTTTGCTGTGCCATTGCATATAATGGGACTTGAGTATTCAACGGATTTTGGTATCAACGGTGGGGTCCTGGAACCAAACCCCAGTGAATATGAAGGGACAACTGTATATATTTTTTTAGTTATAAGGTAAAACAAGTGAGTCAGTGATTTGTTAACCTAACCTGTGTTTTTGGTCCCAGAAGCCCCCAGAAACTTTGCATGCCAGATGGTGGCCGTGAGTGATTTACTCGCGTTAGTTCTTTGCTGCTGCCGAACATTTTTTTTAAGTTGTGTAAGGTGCGCTGGAGTGATAGAGTGATTTTTTTGCATTAAAAGGATAGCAAAAAAAAAAAAAAAAAAACCCAACCCCACCTCAGTTATCGCCTTAGCAATTGCTTGGTAAGGCAAAAATCCAACATGGTGGCAGTGTACGCTTGCCCAATTAGCAAGCCCTGCCTCCCGCACTTGCCCAGCCAATCAGCTTTGTGCTTCCTCTCATATGGGGAAGTGATTCAAAGTGGATCACTTGTCCTAACAAGCAGGAATGAACAAACCCTCACTGTTTTTAAAAAATTACAGGAAAAGCCGTGAAGTCTTTTTCTGCATTGTTTTTGCCATTTTAGGCCCCCCTCCTTCCAAGTAGTGTGGATTCATGAGGGATCCCATTTAGACAGGCAGGATTCCCAGCAAATTCCATGAGGGTTATTTTGACTGTGTAGCCTACCCCTTTATCTCTTCTGCTTTCAAACCTGAAGGATGAGGCTCGAATACAGAAAGTAACGAAGCGCATGCATACCTTGGAAGAGGTAAACAACAATGTGAAACTGCTGAATGAGATGTTGGTTCACTACAGCAAAGAAGACTCCTCGGAGGCTGATAAAGAACTTATGAAGGTGAGTATGAGTTTTTTTCTTAGAAGACATATGCTGTTGGTTATCATCTGGCTCTTTTGACTTTTGGCTCTTCCGTCTTTTAAAGCAAAGACATTAAATGTCCTAGTTTTCCATACCAATACAACTCTTTGCACCATTCACAGTATACATACATCAGGAAATGATAATGTCTCTGGTTGAATTTTCTATGAATGAGTAAATGAGGTTCAGGTATAAAGGACTGCCTATGTCTCTTTTGGCTTATTGATTATTTTCTCCTATTATTTATCCCCACAGGAGCTCTATGATAGATGTGAAACCAAGAGGCGGACTTTATTCAAACTAGCCAGTGAGACGGAGGATAATGACAACAGCCTAGGTAAACAGAAACTTGTTCTTTGCAGGGCTGGAAGTGATTCTAGCCAGGCTGGTTTTAATGGTTGTAGTAGCATTTAAGGTCAGCTGTTCAGGGTCATTGGCAATGTCAAATGACAAGGTGCAGAATTGTTGGTAATTGTTGGTAAGTGAGTTTGTGTTAAGAAACCTGAAGTCTATATTTGTGTTGTCTTCTTGCACTTCCATATTTGATCTGAAATCAGGATGAAATGGAGTATATGCCCTTAGGTTTCCATGTCCTCCCAGAATAGTACCTGTATTCCTTTTATTGAAATTATTTATTAATTTTTAACACAAATAATCTAATTCACAATCAAAGTAATTGTAAGAGAAAAAGTAAGAGAAAAATACATAACTAAAACACAATACTAAAATACTAAACACTAACTGAAACATAAAAGGGCTCTGACAGCCCCCCATCCAAACTATAATGTGTGTGTGTGTGTGTGTGTGTATATATATTCTACCATTACAGCTTCAACTAAATAATCCTACTAATTACTAATAACTGTAATCACAGATTATTACATTGTTAGATTTCTTCTTGCTCAAAAGGTCCATAAAGAACTTGTAGTCCTTAGTCACCTGAATACGTTACAAGGTGCTAGTCATGTGTAAGAATTCAGCAAGCACAGCATTGCTAAGAAGATGTAGTCTTGCCAGCCATTTGTGGCTCACTGGGGTCTGTGCTCATTTTAACATTCATTTTAAAAATCTTTGTTTTAAAAATAGCCTCCTAACACTTAAGCCACTGCTGGGGAAACTGTGGTCTTCCAAATGTTGTCATGACAGTGATTGAATCAAATAAGTTGATCACGGTCCTACATGGAGAAAGCAATACTGAGAATGGAATAGTTTACATTTGTAGCATGGTCTTTGTTTCTTATAGGAGATATCCTACAGGCCAGTGACAACTTATCACGGGTAATAAATTCCTATAAAAGAATTATCGAGGGGCAAGTCATCAATGGTGAAGTGGATATTTCTGTCCTGCCTACAACCGACAGTGAGTCACATTTCTCACCAGCTATCTGGTCCTCTCTATTTAAAAATCATGCTTCCAGCTTTTATGTGATTTAAAAATTACGAGTCACTTTTAATGCATAAAGTACTTAATACTCCTTTGTCCTAAAGTGGCTTAATAGGCTTGGTCTGCCAGTCTCCTTGAAAGCATTGACTCTTCCTGTCTAGATTACTTCTCAATCCTGTTTCAGTCTGCCAGCAGGGCGAGGGGAGGCAGAACACACCAGAGAGAATATACCATATATTCCGGCATATAAGACGACTTTTGAGCACTCAAAAGTGCCCTCCAAAATTGACAGTCGTCCTATACGCCGGATACACTTTGCTTTGCCCACCTGCCTATCTCCTGCCTCTTCGCAAACGGAGCGAAGAGGCAGGAGATGGGGCAGGGGGGTGAAGCAAAGTGTTTTGAAGATCATTCGCCCCCCTCCTCTGCCTTCTTCCCCTTTGGGGAGCAACGGAAGAAAGAGGAGGGGAGAGAGCATTGCGGTTTGCCGCAGCCGCCGCTGGATCGCTTCTGCAGCGGCCGAGGCAAACCCGCGATTCGCCCCTTCTCCCCACCTTCCTGGAAGGTGGGGAGAAGGGGCAAACGTGCCCCGTTTGGCCGTACAGCCTCCGGATCCCCCTCCTGCGCTCTCTCCTGGAAGGGAGCGCAGGAGAGGCATGCAGAGGCTGCGTGGCCAAACCCGCGATTCGCCCCTTCTCCCCACCTTCCTGGAAGGTGGGGAGAAGGGGCGAACGTGCCCGGTTTGGCCGTACAGCCTCCGGATCCCTCTCCTGCGCTCTCTCCTGGAAGGGAGCGCAGGAGGGGCATGCAGAGGCTCCACGGCCAAACCCGCGATTCGCCCCTTCTCCCCACCTTCCTGGAAGGTGGGGAGAAGGGGCGAACGTCCCCGGTTTGGCCGTACAGCCTCCGGATCCCCCTCCCGCACTCTCTCCTGGAAGGGAGCGCAGGAGGGGCATGCAGAGGCTGCGCGGCCAAACCCGCGATTCGCCCCTTCTCCCCACCTTCCTGGAAGGTGGGGAGAAGGGGCGAACGTGCCCGGTTTGGCCGTACAGCCTCCGGATCCCTCTCCTGCGCTCTCTCCTGGAAGGGAGCGCAGGAGGGGCATGCAGAGGCTGCGCGGCCAAACCCGCGATTCGCCCCCTCTCCCCACTTTCCTGGAAGGTGGGGAGAAGGGGCGAACGTGCCCGGTTTGGCTGTACAGCCTCCGGATCCCTCTCCTGCGCTCTCTCCTGGAAGGGAGCGCAGGAGGGGCATGCAGAGGCTGCGCGGCTAAAACCCGCGATTCTCCCCCTCTCCCCACTTTCCTGGAAGGTGGGGAGAAGGGACGAACGTGCCTGGTTTGGCCGTACAGCCTCCGGATCCCCCTCCTGCGCTCTCTCCTGGAAGGGAGCGCAGGAGGGGCATGCAGAGGCTGCGCGGCCAAACCCGCGATTCGCCCCTTCTCCCCACCTTCCTGGAAGGTGGAGAGAAGGGGCGAACGTGCCCGGTTTGGCCGTACAGCCTCCGGATCCCCCTCCTGCGCTCTCTCCTGGAAGGGAGCGCAGGAGGGGCATGCAGAGGCTGCGCGGCCAAACCCGCGATTTGCCCCTTCTCCCCACCTTCCTGGAAGGTGGGGAGAAGGGGCGAACGTGCCCCTTTTGGGAGCACAGCCTCCGCATCCTCCTCCTGCGCTCCCTCCTGGAAGGGAGCGCAGGAGGGGCATGCGGGGGCTATGCGTTGGAAGAGGGGGGTCGTCTTATAGGGCGAATATATTACAAACTCTGCATTTTTCCTTAAAAGTTGGGGGGGTCGTCTTATACGCCAGAATATACGGTACCAGCCAATTAGGCTGTTTATTAGCTGCTGAATACTCCTAAATCATACTGCAAAAAGCCTCCAAGATAGTAGCAGTGTCCTACAGGAGTCTCCATTTTACATATTTTAGATAAGATGTTCTGGAAAAATAACTCTTCTTGGATGGCTGCATATGTATGATACATGGGCCCAGAAGTATCTCATATATGTGCCCTCTTTGATGATGGGTTAAAAGCAACCAATGTGCATCAAAGCATGGAGCTTTCATCTCATACATTTATTTTGAAAGTGTGAGGTGTGATGAAAGTGATTTTTTTTCATAGTTTCTATGTTTTTTCATACTAGCACTCTGCTGCTTTGTTTCGTATATTAGCCCAATTATGACATGTGTTGGCATGTATGTCTGCACTAAGAGCTGCAGTGAATTCGGGTTCCCCAGCACAGGAATCAAGAGAGAGTTTTCTTTAACATGTGGAAAATAAGAAAGCTGTTCTTTTCTTTGCTGAAGAAATGGAAGAAATCAGCTCCTTCATGCTCTCAACAAAAAGCTTTGCCTGTCTGTCTCAAGAGCTGATTGTTGAGAATGCACCAAAGAGGATATTATTTACTCCTGCTTTACTTTCCATTGTTGACCCCTGTCTCTCTTACTCTTCCCATCCTCTGTTGTGTCTGTTTTTAAATATTAAGTTGCTGATTACCACAGCCTGACAATCTTTGTAATGTACCAAGTACATAGTTTTATGAACAATAAAGAATAGTAATAATCTACCTTTCCTTAGTGCAGTAGTTGCTTAAACTTAAACTAAAAGGCCTGTCTGTACCTGGATGTTATCCAAGGGTGGTTCTTTTAAAAAATCGGGTTACGGTGGCCACTTTTCAGGATCTGAACTTGCTGGAATAAGGCACTGGTGTGCATTCTCACAGAAATATGAAGGACTAGGAATGTTGTTTAGATCACATTCTAAAGGCTGGCACCCTAAAAACACGAGAATGTATGCTTCACAACAAGAGAACAATTTATGTCTCACATCTTGGTGTTCAGAACCATCATTGCTCTTCATGGTTACAACCCTCATTACATAACAACTCAGTGGTATAGGTACTTCTGCTCTGGTTTGCTGCATCCCTTGTCATCTTCTCTATTCTCTCTTTAAAACTGCAGGAAGTGATTCTACCAATAACATTAATACACTCATTGACCTGGCGGGGTTGGATATTTCTAGTACGCCACCACCACCGCTGCCACCAATGCCTCCTGCAACGCTGACGCCAGCGCCAACCCTAACTCCAGCTCCTGCCTCATCAGAAATCCCCATCCTCCCACCTCCTCCTCAGACAGCTGGTCACTCTCGAAGTCGTTCATCCAGCCAGGCTGAAGCCACTGCTGCTCAGTTGGCTAGTACAAACAATTCCCTCTCCTTACTTGATGAGGAACTGCTGTGCTTAGGTAAGGCAGGAGTGATTTGGATGCGCTTGCTGTGGAAGTCACTGCTAGGTATCGGTTGCTGCTGCTGTGCACAGGCCTTTTGATATTGTTGCTTAAATGTCTCTGTGGCCCAGGCCCATTTTCAAAAGTCTCTTTGAGTTTACTGGACTGGATTATCACTGAGATTGACAGAAGAGGACTTGTGCAACTTTACCTATTCTTGATATGATAGGAGGAAGGTAAGATAGGATGCTGTGAGCTAGAGACATGTCTTATGACTGTGAAATAACTCCTTCCCACCCTTGTAGCTGATTAGCTAGTGACCTTGTGTTTCTTTTTTTAAAGACTTTCTCTTGTACCCTATCACAGTATTTGTTTGTTTGAAATGGGCTGGGTCTGATTAAAAAATAAAAAACTTTGGGAACCGTATCACTAGTATGCAGCATTATGTCTGGCTGTTACACAAGAAATGTAATTTGAGCGGTAATAAATGAAGTGTGCCTGTATTTGAAGAGCAGCAAAGAAATGCATATAGAAATTGGCCCAATGTGTGTCTTCTTTCTTGTTTCCAAAAAGTGACAGAATAAAGTGTGCAACAATTCCTGTTGGGTAGAAGGAGGTGGCTTAAATTATTTCTCACA
The DNA here is from genome assembly GCA_030847615.1 of Gambelia wislizenii. Classification (NCBI taxonomy): domain Eukaryota; kingdom Metazoa; phylum Chordata; class Lepidosauria; order Squamata; family Crotaphytidae; genus Gambelia; species Gambelia wislizenii. Next base: position 197,081,188 of record JAUMIR010000002.1, read on the forward strand.
TAAAACCTGTCCTCCATCCTCAGAAGAACAGCCTTCTTTGTTACAAGCTTGAAAAGAACGATTTCCCAAAGCCACTCAGGATGAGGCATGGCTGAGTGTGGGTTTATATTCAACTTTGCACAATCGAGCCCAAATGTTGCAGAATGGCTTTCAATGTGCATAGCTGTGTGCTTTCCCCTGCTAAAATGTTTTGCACTTCTATCCTTTTGATTCCCTAATATTGTATCTTGTGCTTAGGCTTAAATGATCCAGCTCCCACTGCAGCAAAAGAATCAGCGGAGAGCAGCCAGTGGAACTTGTTCCAGGTATTTTGCTTGATGTTGGTGGGACTACTTTTGCAGCTAAGACGCTACATTTTAGGAGTTCTTCTCAGGTGGGGATCGTTAATTTACATGGATCTGGTGCGGTGAATTTTGCTTTCATGTTCTCCAGCAGAGTGGGGAGGAAATCCTTAAGGCTGGGTTGGATCCTCCCACGCAACAAGGCCCGTTAGGATCATGGCGGCTCAGACCTCTCGGGAGGATCCAAGCTCAGCCAGGAGGCCCTGATGGCACTGGCCGGACCATGCCACCCAGGGAGAGTCCATGAGTGAGGGGGAGTCTCCCGATCCCTTCCCCCGTCATCGACAGGGAGGAACTGCCACCACAGCTGGCTGACTGGATCGTGCTAGTCACGCACCAGGCTGTGATGGCTGCGGTGAGAGGGAAGGCACACTCAGTTGCCCGCCAAAACCTCTACGGACACCATCTTGAAATACCCAAAGAAAAAAGGGCGGGCTGTCGCTAAGAACAGTGGCTAGGGCATCAGGGCTGGCCACAACCAAGGCAGCAAAGCATCGTCTGCCTGGAACCTCTTCAGGAAAGGCAGAGGGGGGACAGAATGGGTCCGGGGATCCCCAGAGCCTCCAAGGAAGGCCATTAAAAAGTCTGTCAGGCAGACTTCTGACTGGGAAGATGCTGGAGGGGAGGAGTCTGAGGCAGAAAGCTCAGAAAGGGAGGAGGGGGAGTTATCTTCAGAGGAAGAAACTCCGTTCCAACAACTATCTCCCAGGCTGTTTGAGCCACAGTTTTTCAAGTTAATTCTTAAAAAGGCAGAAAAAGCACTGGGACTCCAGCGCAATGTGAGATCGACGGTGGAAGGGGAGGGGTGTGTGCCTGAAATTAGAGCAAAATCTAAGGCAGAGCAGTTTGTCATACCCTTCCCAGAAATATTTTCTGACACATTAGAAGGGGAATGGTTGACACCAGGGGCATCCAGGAACCTTCCAGCATTGTCTAAGGGGTTTTACACCCTTCCAAATCAAATAATGGAGAAACTTAAACTGCCTCCCGTAGATGCTCCCGTGGTGGGGTTTATTTCGGGCTCTCTCTATCCCCGGGATGGTGACGACAATTTAAAGAGCCCTGAGGATAAGAGGGTTGACACGTACCTTAGCAGAGCTCATGAGGCCTCAGTCTGGGCAATCAGGGCAGCGGTGGCCGCATCCTTTTTTGCCAGGGCCATCATTCATTGGACAAAGGATATTGTTGATTCCTTGCCTAGCAGTATTCCCAAGGTAAAACAAGGGGTAAACAAGATTGCAAAGACAGCAGCCTTCATGGCAGATGCCAGTTTGGATGCTATGCAGTTCGCATCTAGGTCCATGGCTGCGAAGGTGGCTGTGAGAAGACAACTTTGGCTAAAAAATTGGAATGCGGACACGAAGGCCAAGGCTGATCTGGCAATTTGCCCATTCAAAGAGTCCAAACTTTTTGGTGATGCTCTCGATGAGGTGCTAGTCGAAACTAAGGAAATGAGGAAGGCTCTTCTCTTCCTAAACGAGAGGACAAGAAAGGGTTTAGGACGAGCAGTCAACAATTTCGCAACTTTAAACCACAATATAAACAGAGGGATTTCTGTCCTTTCAGACAACAGTGGGGGTCAAACAAGGGCCAGTTCAAGTTTTCTGCACCACAGAAGGGGTCTTCCTTCCAAGGTTCCAAACCAGGGACGAAGACCAATCGGTCTTTTTGACTGATCAAGAAGGCTTCTTGGGTTTGCCCGTCATTGGCTGTTTATCTCTACAGATGCCTGGGTACTCAGAACTGTAACAAAAGGCTATACTATAGACTTCCTTCAAAAGCCCCCACCATCCTTCCACCAATCTTGCACCACCAGGGTAAAACAGAAGCGACACTTAGTCATTCAAGCTATAGCACATCTCTTACAGATGCAGGTGACTGAACCAGTCCCTATGAACCAAAGGTTTCGAGGGGTTTACTCTCACTTGTTCCTGGTGCGAAAAAAGAACAGGGAATGGAGAGCCATTCTCAACCGGTGAAAATTGAACCATTGGGTGGCATGGAAGAAGTTTTGAATGGAGATGCTCTGATCTATCCTGGAGGGCATTCAGGAGGGAGATTTCTTCCCATCGTTGGATTTGAGGGATGCATTTCTTCACATACCCATTCATCCAGCTCATCGACGCTTCCTCTGGTTTGCTTTTCAGGAGGATCATTATCAGTACAGGGCACTACCATTCGGTCTTTCGGCTTCGCTATGGGTATTCACAAAACTGTTAGTAGTGCTTGTGGCCCATCTGCGCAGAAGGGGAGTTCAAGTGCATCCATACTTGGACAACCTTTTCATCAGGGCTCCATCTCTTCAGTTGGCCAAGCAGCATGTTCAGGCTACCATCAATTGCTTGGAGTGATTCAGTTTTTTGATAAATTGAGACAAAAGCCAAATGCATCCAGTACAAAGGTTACAACATCTGGGGAGTATCATAGACACTCAGTCCTAAAAGGTTTTCTTCCCGGACGACAGGAGGGAGAAGTTACAGCAATTGGTTCGATCAACATTGAACAAAAGTCGCATTCTGTTATTGAGTCTGGCACGACTTTTGGGTCTTGTGGTGGCATGCATTGATGCGGTGCCCTGGGTGAGATTTCATCTACAGCCTCTGCAGTGGTTCCTCATTCCCTTTCAGGACCATATTGCATCCAAAAGGAAAATACAAGTTGAGATTTCAGCAGTGGTAACATAATCTCCGACATGGTGGTTGGGGGAGAACCTCATTCTAGTGGTTCCCATTCCGGCCCCCAGGAGAGTGGTAATAACAATGGATGCCAGCCTGGGGGGATGGGGGGCACATTGCAGAGGTCGAATGGTCCAAGGGATCTGGTTGGAACAGGAGGCCAAGAGCAGTATAAATTGGCTAGTGCAGTTCGTTTGGCATTGATCCAGTTTGAGAACCTGGTGCAGGGAAGTCATGTTTTGATACGTACGGACAACATGTCCTCAAAGGCCCACATCAACAGACAAGGGGGGATGCGGGCCCTTCCTCTGAAGGAGGAGATAGCCAGGTTGTTTCAACGGGTGGAATTGTGTCTGTTGTCAATCAAGGCAGTATATCTGAAAGGGTCATTGAATATACAGTCAGATTGGCTGAGCAAACAGAGGGTGGGCCCGGAAGAGTGGGGTCTGAACTCCAGGTTTCTTAGATGATTACCCAACGGTTTGGCTGGCCTTGCGTGGATCTATTTGCGTCAAGGTAGAATCACAAACTTCCAAGGTATGTATCCAGGTTCTGGACCCAGGGAGCATTGGCCTTCAGTGCTCTTATGAGCAAGTGGCCAAGGGTATTATGCTATGCCTTTCCACCAATGTCTCTCCTGTCTCGGGTCCTACAGAAGGTAAAAATGGAAAAGGTAGAGATCATTTTAGTAGCTCCGTTCTGGCCAAGAAGGCCTTGGTTTCCCGATCTAGTGCTTCTCCAGGTGGGGGAAATGTGGCCTCTTCCTCAGTGGGAGGATTTACTACATCAAAACTGGGTTCTCCACCCAGATCCAAGCTGGTTACAACTCCATGCATGGAGGTTGAGTGGCAAAGATTATTAGCTAAAGGATATGAGGAGGAGGTTGTGGAGACTGTCTTGGTGGCAAGACGCCCGTCCACTGTTAGATTGTACGAGATAACATGGAGGGTGTATTGTAGATGGAGTGAGCATAAGGGCATTAGGCCTCAAAAAGCTTCAATGGGTTCACTGCTAGCCTTTCTTCAATCAGGTCTGCAGAAGAGTCTATCAACTAATATGTTGAAAAGACACATAGCGGCTTTAGGTTCAATTCTTAAAAGTGGAACAAAGGTGCCCTTTGGGTCTCATCGTCATGTCTGTAGCTTCCTTAAAGGGGTGTCTCAGTTGAAACCTCTGGTGATTCATAGGCTCCCAACTTGGGACCTGAATGTAGTTTTGAATGTGCTGGTCAAATAGCCCTTTGAACCCATGAGATCAGTGGATTTAAATTTTCTCTCCTTTAAGGTGATTTTTCTAGTAGCAATTACCATGGCTAGGCGTATCTCTGAAGTAGGAGCTCTGTCAGTCAGGGAGGAATTGTGCATTTTTCACAAGGATTATGTCTCCCTAGGTTAGATCCTACCTTTCTTCCTAAGGTTAATTCAGTATTTCACAGAGCTCAAGAAATTCTGTTGCCTTCCTTTTGTCCTCATCCAGTCACTCAATTGGAAAAAGATTGGCACAGATTAGATGTCAAACGTGCTTTAAAATATTACTTGGAGAGAACGAAGGCATTCCAAAAATCAGATAGTTTGTTTGTATCCTTTGCTGATAGGTACAAAGGAAGGAAGGTATCTTCTTTGTGGTCTCTGTGAATCACACAGTTGGGTTATTTCTGTGCCTGTGCAGAGCATACTGAACCTTCTGGTATCGCTAGGCAGAATGTGCATAGATACATTTTTGGTGGTAACTCTGCCCACACTAACGGTCCCTTAAAAGGCGCTCCCGCCTAATTTCCCTCAGTTCCTTTTTTTCCACTGCGTTAGCAGCTTGAAGGAACCTTCGCTCACTAGTTTAATCTCTTTCGCTTTTGGTTTTGACTCGGACTACATTTTTTACGACAATACGACAAGCCCTCAACTCTGTGTGTCTTGAAAACTTTTTTGGCTTGACTTGGACTTCTGACGACGATTTTCGCGCTCCTCTTGGTTTTGATCTCTGATTTTGGCTTGACCCAGACTGGTTTTGGCGACAACTCACTCTCCTCCCCATTTGCTATGGCTGCTAAAACTGGCTTCAAACGATGCGTCATCTGCCAGGTGAAACTGCCCAGCTCCGATGGGCATTCACACTGCCTCCTCTGCCTGGGTGAGTCCCACAATGTGGATGCTTGTGTACATTGCAAGGCTTTCACATCTCAGGCGCAGAAACACAGATCATCCCACCTCAAGTCCTTCCTCTACAAGAAGGCTTTGATTCCTTCTGCGGCCTCGTCACCCACCGTGGGATCTCCACAAAAAAGAGGATGATCCCCCTCACCGAAGTCCTCTCAAGCCAAGCGCCACCGGTCACGAAGCCCTTCTTGGCGCCATTCTGTAGCATCCGACCCAGAGGCTGTGCTCCATTCCCACAAACATGCCACTAGGCCGAGCCCAGCTGGGGATCGAGCCTCCTCAGATTTGTCAGCTGTTGGATCCAAGGACAAGCCTAAGGATCGATCAGGATCAAAGGATGCTGGCCGAGACCAGGAGTCTTCTGCATCTTCTAAGGGTAAAAAGCCCCTAAGAAGAAGAAGGTTAAGCGCACCTACGCTGAGGAGAGACCGGAGGAGGCTAAACAGGGCACTGAGCCCACTGTGACTGTGGTGCCAACTCCAGCTCCACCTGTACAGCCTACTCCCGCCGTACCACAGTCTTAACCCTTGCCTCAGGACCGAGGCACCAGTACCGACCAGCCCCGATCCGGAGCTGCCACCCCAACTCCCTCCTTGGAGATCGTGGAGGTTGAAGTGGGTGAGCTATTGGGCGAGGAGGCAGAGGTCTCTCCATGGGTTCGTGGCCTCTCACCTGCTCTATTGGTCTCCTGCTCAGAACTGCTGCAGGACTCCTACTGTGCGAGATCAGGATGATGAACCCCAACCGTCCACCTCTCGGATTCAGGAGGATTTTCAGGCATACGGGTCCTACGACCTGGCTAGGTCTGTCTTCAGTGCGCCTTTGGCTAAACCGCCAGGCACTGATCGTGATGCAGACCAGGTATTCTACCTCACAGAAGAGGCGGCTACTCGTCATGTTTTGTCGATGCCTCCACCCTGTCTCTCATTCCACAGGCCTGGCAAGGCTTCATCTCCTCCGAGACACTCACCGAAGCCGATGCTGAAGGGTACGGGCTGCCAAGTCTCTTGGTTCCGTCCGTTTCCTCCATTGCCTCCACTCCGCCGCCTCGTACATCCTCACTACTAGGCCGCCACTGTAGCCTATCTCCGTTGTTGGATTCATCCACCTCGTCTGACTCTTCTGACGGATATCTCCATTACCTGCCATCCCCTCAGCGTGAATTACTGGACGAGGATTCCGCCTCTCCTACTGATTATGTCCGCTCCTTCTCAGAGCAGGTGGTGCGCATGTTGCATGCCCTGGAGCTCAAAGTCACCGAGAAGGAGTCCAACCCGGTTGATCCCATCTATCACCGGATCAAATCGAGGGCTCCACCAGCGGCCCGCATTCCAGTCCTTCCATCCCTTCTGAAGTTGATGCAGGGCTCGTGGGAAAATCCATCTTCGATCCCGTCGACTTCAAAGCAGATTGACCGCCTGTATCGAGTGGATGGGGATGGCATCAAATGGCTGCAGGAGCATCTGAAGCCCAACTCTGTGATCGTTGAGGCAGCGCAGCCTAGGAGACAACGCCGGTCACAGTCCACTCCTTCTGACCCCGAGGGAAGGAAGCTGGACATCATTGGCAAAAAGCTATATTCAGCTGCTGGGCTCAGCTTCCAGATAGCCAACTACTCGGCGTGTATGGGGGCTTACCAGCAGGTCCTATGGGAGAGGATGGCGCCCCTCATACAGGATCTGCCGGAAGAGAGGAGAAGGATGGCGGAGGCTATCCAGACAGAGGCCCAACTGCTTGCAGGCCAGCAGATGAACTCAGCACGACACGTTGCTGACTGTGCCACCAAAACCATGGTAGGTTCCGTTGCCTTGCGCCACCACGTTTGGATTCGGTCATCGGGCCTATCCACGCAAGCAGCTGTGACCATTGAAGATTTGCCCTTTGACAGCTCGGGCCTCTTCAATAGTTCAACAGACAAAAAGCTTGAATTCACGCAGAAGATGAGGGCCACCGCACAGAAGTACGGTATGCCATTGTCCTCATCTTCTGCCTATCGTCCTAGGCACCGGTCTGGCTGGCACACATCCTCCTACGGCCAGCCCTTTAGACGGGGAAACACGCCTCAATCCTCGAGGCACTCTAGGTTCCAGCAACCAATGTCATCTTCCTCATTGGTGAGGAGCCAGGGATCCACCTCCCGCTACTGCCTTCCCTCCAAGCAAAAATCAAAAGACCAAGGCAGGAGGAGGTTTTGAATTGCCCTCTCTTCATATTGATGTTTCCATTTTCTTTTAGACCCCCCCCCTGTTTGAGACTGTCTGTCACTGTTCCAGCACGCCTGGTCCTCAATAACATCGGACCGCTGGGTACTCCAAATTGTATGACACGGTTACTGGATCGAGTTTGACGAACTGCCCCCAACAGGTTGGGTTCGTGCCATGCCGCTCTCCCCTCATCGAGGAGGTTCAGGCCCTGCTTCAAAAAGGGGCCATCAAACCCGTGGATGCCGAGCATCGTCACCAGTGTTTCTTCTCCAGATACTTCCTGGTTGCGAAGAAGGACGGTGGCCTCCATCCCATCCTCGATCTCAGGGGAGTGAACTGGTACATCATCCCAAAGTTCAGGATGACCACCCTTGCTGCTATCCTCCCTCTTCTTCAATGACGGGACTGGTTTGCGTCCATAGACCTCAAGGATGCCTACTTCCACATCAGGAGCCACCCTTCCCACAGGAGGTTTCTAGCATTCCAGATCGGGGACAAAGCCTACCAGTTCCGTGTCCTTCCGTTCAGACTCTCCACGGCCCCAAGGGTGTTCACGAAATGTATGGCAGCAGTGGCGGGCTTCCTACGGCAGCATGGGGTGATAGTCTTCCCATACATAGATGATTGGCTGATTGTGGCAGATTCCAAGCACCAGCTTGAGAGAGACATCGCCCTACCCTAGATGTCTTACATACCCTGGGACTTGTGAACATGGAGAAGTCACAGCTGAACCCTACTCAGTCAATCCAGTTCATAGGAGCTCAACTGGAGCAGAGAGATAGCTCTCTGCTATGAACTGGCCAAGAAGCCTCTGCCTCCACGGGTTCGTGGACACGCTACGAGATCTGTCTCCACTTCGACTGCGTTCCTCTCTGGGGTACCCCTAGAGGATGCCTGCCATGCTGCAACCTGGTCTTCACCATTGACATTCATTTCACATTACAGACTGGACACTCGTTCTAGGAACGAGGCTGCATTTGGGAGGGCAGTGCTTCTGTCCTCCATCCAATAAGAGTGTATTGCATGGTTAAGCTATTGACTATTAACTCATTGCTGAATTGCTTAATGTTTAAAGAATGTGCTGTCAACAAATCCCTTTCTTGGTTGTTTGTGAGGTGGTCCTCGTCTATTGATGTACAGGACATACCCTCCTCCAGTGGGGAAGCTTGCTAGTCTGCCCAACTGTGTGATTCACAGAGACCACGAAGAAGATGGACAGGTTGCTTACCTGTAACCATAGATCTTCAAGTGGTCTTCTGTGAATTCACACAGACCTGCCCATCCTCCCCTCTATGTCCTGCTACTGCATATGTGCTTAATGTTCCTGATGCTGCTGATTGCGGCGTCATTCAAGGAACTGAGGGGAATTAGGCGGGAGCGCCTTTTAAGGGACCGTTAGTGTGGGCGGAGTTACTGCCAAAAATGTATCAATGCACATTCTGCGTAGCGATACCAGAAGGTTCCATATGCTCGCGTGGGCGCAGGAATAACCCAACTGTGTAAATTCACAGAAGACCACTCGAAGATCTATGGTTACAGTTAAGCAACCTGTCCTTCTTCTAGCACCTTATCTCGATGGCTACTGTTGTGCATTCAGTTGGCTTATGTAAATAGTGCTTTACCAGCACCAAAGGGAATTTTTGCACTTTCTACAAGAAGTGCTGCTACTTCAGCAGCTTTGTACACATCAGCTTCTTTGGCGGAGGTTTGTCGAGCGGCAACTTGGTCTTCGGAGTCAACCTTTTTTGCAACATTATAAAATTGATGAGTTTGCTTCAACAAATTGGACCCGGCCTTTGGCTGTAGGGTGTTGCAGCAGGTTTTGAAAAGTTGAAGCCCCATCCCTAGTAGGACCGCTTGGGTAGGTCCCAGCCTTAAGGATTGACTCCCCACTCTGCTGGAGAACAGAACACTGGACTTAGCGTGAAGGTTCCTTCTCAGCAGAGTGGGGAGGTAATCCTTTCCCACCCGATTATCTGGAAGATTAAAAAAAAAGTTTTGGTTGTGTTCGCTGGAGTTCGCTTTGTCATCACTGGGGAGGGGGGATGGCTCTCCTACCTAGTGCTATGCCTATCTTTCTATCTATTGGTGTATTGCCCTGCCTGTCTTGTTGTGTGGGAGGAGCCAACCCAGACTTAAGGATTTCCTCCCCACTCTGCTGAGAAGGAACCTTCACGGTAAGTCCAATGTTCTGTTCTGGCTTATGCTGTCATGAACAATGAAGGGATAAAGACCAGCCCTCCTTTTCTATTTGATACAGATCAGCTCTATTCTCCAAATATTGTATCTGGGATGTAAGGAAACATAGCTGGCCTGGAACAGGGTACTTCCTTTTAGGACCAGGCCTTTTGATCTCACAGCCTTCTAGAGTAGCCCAGCCTTATGGAGTGCCGGCATGTTGTTGCTATTTGCTATGAATTTGGCTCTGACTTATGGTGACTCCATGAATGAGAGACCTCCAGGAGATCCTATTATTAACAGCCCTGTTCAGATCTACAGACTCAGACCTGTATCTTCCTTCATGGAATTAATCATCTATCTGTAATGCATTCTCCTTCTTTTCATACTGCCTTCCATTTTACCAAGTATTATTGTTTTTTCCCCCAGTGAATCTTCTTGTATCATGATACAGGTTGATTCCTGTATCCACTGTTTCACTTATTCAAAAAAATGTTGTCTTTTGGCATTTCTAGGTCCTCCAGTGTGATTCTGTGATCAATCTCCAGCATTTGTCTCATTTAAAATAATAGGGTTTCCTATTATCCACAGTTTAAGGTATCCAGAGGGGGTCTTGGAACGTGTCCTCCACAGATACAGGGGTCGTCTTGTATGTCCAAAGTACAGTAGCCTCACTTTACCCATTTTGGCTTCTAGGGACACTTAAAGGAGTGATTTGTCCTTGGACCCATTTATTTTATGTCCTTCATGGTCCATGATATCCACTGAACTCTCCTCCAACAGCAGGAGTGCCATCATAGAGAATCATAATGGGTTGAAAGTAAAATGCTTCTTACTTCATCTTCTTCCTCTTATTTCAGAATGAGCCTGCAGATCTGGACTTCTTGAATCCAAAGTCAGTTTCTGTTGCCTGCAACTCAACAACAAACCCTCTTCTTCCTACTGTGTCGCAGACGATGCATGGAACATCAGCACCTCTTCCTTCCACATTCACAACCCCTCCACCTGTTTCCAGTATCCCTGCCCCTACCTCAGTCCCTTTCATGTTCTCTGCTGGACTACCATTGGGCCCTCCTAATACAATGCCAGCTGCCCCTGGTTACCTTGGCTCTGCTTTAGGAAACAATGGCCTGCACAAGATGGATCCTTTAGGAGACCTTCTGGATGAAGGCAAAGGGTAAGGGGCTTTGCTTGTTTTCTCTACTTGTTAACAATTGCTACTATACGTTTTATTTCCCTCTCCCCCCCCCCTTTTTTTTTTCTTATCTTAAAAAACAGGGAACAAGGGTGTTTCCCTTACATCATGCAGCACTGAGGCTTTTGGACTGTTTTACCAAAATGTTCAATCCATTATGTGATTGATACTAAACTATTTTTAAAATTATTTTTATTTTTATTCTTGAAATAAAGAGACATACCTTTGGGAATGATGTACCATATGTTATACTGTATTATATTATGTTAAACATTTATAAACCAGCCTCCAAAAGATCCCAGGGTAGTGTATATAATGTCATAGAAAGGCAAAACCAAAATATAATTTGACATGAGCACAAAAACAAGGAGGCTACTGCAGTGTGGTTTGAGTGCTGGACTACGACTCTAGGGACCAGGGTTCGAACTCTTAGGCAGCCATGGAAATGTACTGGGTGACCTTGGGCAAGTCACACTCTCGCAGCCTCAGAGGAAGGCAATGCCAACCCTCTCTGAACAAATCTTGCCAAGAAAACCCCCTGATAAGTTCACCTTAAGGTTGCTATAAGTCAGAAACAACTTGAAGGCACAGAACAACAAACAAAGCCAAAAGACACAAAAACTATTTGACTAGCGGATAATGGGGTTAAATTTAAAAGGCCTGGGCAAATTTTGATTTGGTAGCAAAAGGAAGACAAGGTTAGCCCCAATCATAGCTCTCTTGGGAGAGGATTACAAAGGCAAAGCACCTCCACCAAGTCCTCATTTTTGTAAATGCACAGTGCTTATTTCAAAGTGATGATCCTTGGAGAGAAAGGCAGGAATAGGTCCTACTCATTCCCATTTTCCCATTGTGACATACAACTTTGGATAATGTACACAGATCTGCAGTATGATAGATGAGGTTAGAGTCTCCCACTGTTGGAGAGATTTTTGCATCCCTCCTAGACCTAGATAGATGACTATCCTAAGTACAAATTAATTAAGAAATCATGTGTGCTTACGTGAAATAAAAGTATATTTAGAGAAATCATAATGTATAGTAAAACATAGGTAATAAAGTTTGGGGTGAAAAAAAATGTATCCTATATATTATGTTTCTTCATAAAAATAAGTGCAAACACACACAGTCACTTCTGTAAATACCTGCAGCTATATGTATATTGTTCACTTCTGTCTTACATGTCTCACATGAAAGGGAGGTGGGAGTGAGCATACAAAAGCCAATGAGCAACTGTAGAGAGAGAGAATCACTCAAAAGATATCACTTATAGGTCAATGCAACCCTTTTTGCAGGTATTACTTTGCACGTACCTGCTGGGTGAAATGCAAATACAGTTTACCAGTATGTCACAATAAGTTAACATTCAGTTAAATCTCTTGAGAAAAGGGTTTTGGATACTTGATAAAGTGGTATATATCTGGGACAATGACTTTTCACCAAATTTCCTAATGCTGTGGCATCTGATTGCTCTACTGTTTGGCATACGGCTTGGAAGAATGCTGCCATACAAGTCTTCTGCCTTTCTCTCCTGGAGCCTCAGAATGCATGTATACAATATACTTATTCAGCACCATTGATATGATGGCATACAGTTGGTGGGTGACACAGCTTTTTGAAGGATCAATAGTATGACATGCACACTCCAAAATGGTTTATATAGAGCAAGAGAGAAAAACGTAGGGGCATGCTAGCATTAGAAGAAAGTTCATATTTATACCCTCTTGCTCTGTAGTTTAATTAGTTTGCTATGTTTTTGTTCTCTATCCCACTGCAGGACTTCTGCTCACAGCAATATAGGAGCCTCTGTGTTCCACACAGGAGTTACGTTGCCTGCTGCTACATCTACGTCTCTGGCAACTGCTGCTGCTCCAGGAGTCCCTGTAATTCCATACCCAAGCAGCTGCACGCCTGGGTCAGGAAGCCCCCTCTTCCAGCCAGCATCATTCCAGCAGCAAGGAAGTCCTCTGAAAGGACCTGAGATCTCCTTGGCCAATGTCCATGTTCCACTAGAATCCATTAAGCCCAGTAGGCATTATCAACCTTTGTCATCTTCATGTGTTTCCATTTGTCTCCTCGCTTTAACAGTTAGAAGATTGAGGAACAAATCATTTTTATTGTTTAACCAAGCTGTGCTTCTGAAGCAAGTCTTGTGAATAGTGTCAGACATGGATGTGGGAAACCTCTTATCAATGTTTCCCCCTTTAGTGAGAAAAGGACTCTGTGGTTGAGGACGTGATTTCAACATTGTTGTCCAGTGTATGTTGGACAGTGAAGCCAACGAATACTTCCCCACTGCTCTTACTAGTTTTCTGTCACTTGATGTATGTAACATGGGCCTTAACTTTTGTCTCCATCTGCCCATGTAAATCTGGCTCATGTTACTCCATGCAGTATTTGCACTGGGTGTTTCTTTTGTCACTTGATCCCTTTCAAAATATTGGCATTTTATCATTAGGGGGAAATGGAAATTGAGAAAAATTATGCATTGTTGCCTTATTGTGAAATTCAGATTGTAGTGCAGTATTCTACGTCCTACTCCCAGCAATGGAATCCTTACAAATATCACATTTAAGGAGACTGTACAGTTAACTTCTCAGATGAAGGCATTGGTATCTGAAGTTTGGTATTATTATTTTCCTTTTAGGGCCAGATCTGCCACCAGTAGAAAAACTTGTAAACTTGAAGGGACAGGCTCCCACATCCATTTTTAGGGGCCATCACATCAGAATCTGCTGCAGCCATGTAACTTTGGCTCAGAATAAATGGCTGGAAACTTCCCTAGTGTAACAGCCAGCATTCCAGGTATAAGCACCTGCACTGTCATGATTTCAATTTTTTTTCCCTTGCAGGCAGTGCTCTTCCTGTGACTGCCTATGACAAAGATGGTTTACGCATCCTGCTGCACTTTGCCAAGGAGTGTCCACCTGGGAGACCTGATGTGTTGGTGGTAGTGGTATCAATGTTAAACACAGCTCCCCTGCCTATCAAAAACATTGTGTTACAAGCTGCAGTACCAAAGGTAGGGACCTCAGGATGGAAATTCCCATACGCCATAATGGGGGATGCCACTGGAGCAAAGTGAGCTGAGAACTTCCCAATCAGAGCAAACCTGCAGGGTCGGAGGAGTGAATCGGATGAAGTGAACAGCTTCCCAGCCAGTTCTGGATGGGAAGCATCAGAGCCCTTTCCTGCTACAACCTGGCAAGACCACTACAGCCTTAGCCCTCAACACATAAGTAACTTTGGGTGGGATTAAATTCCAGTGAATCATTAGGATTTGCCCCCATGAAATCCATTTTGATTCTAGGAGCCAGTTAGTATTATTTACATGGCCCAATCTATTAGGCAAGTATTTATATTTATGGTTTGGTCACTGCCCAGTAGTATGTCCCAGTTTTCCAGATGTAACTATCACAAGGCTAGATGGGTGAGTACATGAGACAAAGCTTTCTCAGTAGAAGCACCAGTTATGGGAACTCCCTCGCAAGTGAAGTCAGGCTGGCACCACCATCCCTTTTGAACTTTTGGTGGGCAACCAAAACTGTAGTTTTGTATGACCTTCACTCCTTAAAACCAGGATGTGGCTTTTAATTGTATTTAATTAAAAAAAAACAATATTTCAATATTGTTTTTAATGAATGTTTTTATCTGTTTTGCCTCAGAGGCACTGGAAGGTTGAGAAGTGATAAATACTTTAACACTGTAAATAAAAAAAATACTGTATGTTCAGTTGCACTACATAACACCTCTTGTGTTTCACTGGTTTGTTGTTTTTTGCACAAACATTGCCATTACTTAAGACCTTCTCCTTTATCATTTACTTGCAGTCCATGAAAGTAAAATTGCAGCCGCCTTCAGGGACAGAGCTAGCGCCGTTCAATCCCATCCAGCCCCCAGCTGCCATCACCCAGGTCATGTTGCTGGCAAATCCTAGAAAGGTAAGACAGCTTGTGTTCAGTTACCCCATCTCTTCTTAAAAGATGATTACATCCATCATGTGTCTACAGACTGGACCATTTAGCTCAAATGTTTGGCTTCTGCTCCCTGTTGTTTTGGCCAGAGGTAGAATTATTGTGCAGCACACAGACCCTTTGCCTGGATATTTATTTACGTTCCAAGGCAATGTATCAGATGTTGAATCTGAGTATCAGATACCAAGTACAGGCGAAAAAGAGCGGTCACTGCTATTTGGTAAATTTAATTGATTCAATGGGTTTACCCTATTTGGGACTAACAAGATTCAGTTCTTTATCTTTTTAGTATCATACCACAAGTTCACCACAAAAAGTTAATTCGTAAATTATAATTATACTTGGATTTGAAGTATTTATTTGTAAAAAGGTAGAAAAAATGCCATTTGTGTGGTATTTCTGAGTTTTCCTTCAGATTGTCCACAATAGAGTGCATTCTGTAGTGTAAGTTCAGAGCTATGCTGCTATTGTAAAATGTGGAAAAACACCTCCTAATCTAATGTACTGTAGTGTCAGGAAATTTGTAGTTCTGTAATGTACTACTGTATTCTGTTTGATTTTTTTCCCCTAAGCACTGTCAAGTTTAAGGAATGTATCATGAAGTTCAGCATTTGCTTTTCTTCTGCATCCCACATTCCTGTTCAGCAAAGTTTTGAACACCTCCATATGTACGAGGTCTGTCTGTTAAATAATGAGACAGATATAATAACCCATCTTTATTTATATGTATTACAATTCTAATGTTTGTCCCCTTCAATATACTCTCTGTTCACACTCACACATCAATGCAGCCTTGTTTTCCACTGGTCAAAGGTGTGGAGCAGATCAGTTTCTGTCAGCTGTTTCAACACATCTGCCGTTTTCTTCGTACTGCATCAGTTGACTTAAAATGTGTTCCTTTAAGCACCGATTTCACTTTAGGGAAAAGAAAAAACTCATATGGTGCCAAAACTGGCAAATATGGAGGATGGTCAAGTGTAGTAATGCATTTATCTGCCAAAAACTGCTTCACAGAAAATGCTGTGTGAGCAGGCACATTGTCTTGATGAAGAATGAAACTATTTTTCCATGATTCTGGCCTTTTTCCCCCCTGACTCTTTCAGCTTTGTCAAAACTTCCTTATAATAATACTGGTTTATTGTTCTGCCTTCTGGAACCCATTCTGCCCAAATTATGTCCTCTATGTAAAATCAACAACATTGAGCATGGTTTTGAATGTGGACTTGCTTTGATGTGCTTTTTTCATTCTTCGTGATGATGGTGTTTTCCAGTGCATTGACTGTCTGTTGTTTTGTCTCAGGATCATCACAGGTTTCATCCCAAGTGATGATTTTTCGGAAAAGGTTTGGGTCTGCCTCAAGTTGCTGCAGAATGTCACATTGCTAGACTTAAACTTAGCATTTTTCTGGCACACAACAGACAATACAGCTGGTTTAAATGACGACTGACAATTAACTGAACTGCTCAGAGTGTTGATGTTTGTTATGCAGGTTCAGACATGTTCAAGGTCACCACTCAAGCATTCACAATCAGTTCTCCCTGATTTGTCTGAAAGGTAGAAACACAACCTTGTTATTTAATAGACAGACCTCATACTCAGCTGGATGAATTGCTCTTTGAGAGAATTCAAACCATGGAATGAAGCCATTGGCCTCTCCACCAACCAGCTGCCACCCCCTCTTTGGCAGGCAGCACTGCAGCAGTGTGGCTTTGATATAGGAATGAAATTCCAATTGTTCAGGCTGAATAAGGATACCTAACTGGAGCACTTGCGCATGCACACATTCAGAGCACCCGTGTGACAGTAAAATTTTATTTGGTGATGGCAACCTTACCAAATGCTAATTAAAGATTGATCTGATTGAGTGAATGCTCACTTCACAGTTCAGTCTCTCTTAGGGCTGATGATGTGGTGTCTCCACTGCATTCATTTGTTTGTACTCCTTTTCTCCCACTGAAAACAAAACCACAAAGCAGATAACATTAGCAGTCATTGTCCACATTATTATTCATCTTTTTTATCTTTGTAAGCTACTCAGGAGGCATTTTTTTCACTGAAGAGTGGGGTAAAAATCCTTCACATTAATACATTTCTCCAAGAACGTGATGCCCCATTTGCAAATGATACAAATAAATTATTGTTAAACCTCACTTGTACTGCATGTCTTAATTCTGTCCCCATGTGTTAACTCAGAACTGTTGTTCCTTGCATCACATTGGCTCATTCTGTGTTCACTTTTTCTACTCTGTTCTGTGGTTGGCTGCTGCATTGTGTTTCTCTTCTTCATTGCAGGAGAAAGTAAGGCTGAGGTACCGACTGACTTTCGCACTGGGAGACCAACACAGCACAGAAGCGGGGGAGGTAGATCAGTTTCCCCCAGTTGAACAGTGGGGGAACCTATGACCCAGAGGCATCCAAAAGGGACTGGAATGAATGTGAAGTGGAAAGGGCAGATGCGGTATCCCTTAGTGATATTTAGCTTTGTTTACATGTCCCGTCTGCTCCACTTGTAGCTTTAGTCCAGAATGTTCCCTGCACTCTGGGATGAAGTAGTCCGGGGCACGAATGCCAAGCATGAACTTGTATGGGCAGCCAAAAACAGGGGCCCGACTTGCTTCTCTACCTTGGCCAATCTGGTTCAACCTTCCACCTTGTTAAAACTTGAAATATATTTCCGAAGAGCTCTGTATGCAGAAGGGCAGCTTATTGATTACTCTCTCTTGGTCAGACAAGGGCTATGATGCCTTCATAGGTTCCTTTGGGGCAGAGCCCTGATGGATGCTCCTACGTGGTGTTTTTTTTTTAACCTCTTTGGTGCCAGAACTTGGACCACCTGTAGGCTTGCTGAGCAATAACACGGGCTCCAAAAGAGGCAGTTTCTGCCATGATCTAACACTCCATTTTCTTTTTTAGGCAGCATCTCTCCTAATAGCCAGCACAGTCCATACAGGTGAATAATAGCTGTGTATTTTACACTGTCCCACAGGTAAATATTAAGGCACACTTCTCAAGCTACTGCCTTTAGTTTTTTTACTTGCAACTGACTCAGCAATGTGTGCTTTCCAGGCAGCTGCTAGGTTTTGGATGCACATAACTCTACGGCAGCTCTTCTGCATTCAACAGTTGCATTCTGTGGTTAGCGGAAACGGTTATAAGAGTCAAAAAGGCAGTTTATTAATTGCTGATGTAGGGAGCATGGAGATAAATTAACAGTGAGAAAGGGTGTCCATTCTGATACAACTGTTAATCAGGATCAAAGGTGGAGATGGTGCAGTTGGAGTCTTGATTCTTTTTCTGACGGCAGTATTATTACTTATGAATATAAAATGTACATACAACTATAGGAAAGTGTTAGACCTGCAGACAAGGGAAAACAGAAGCCATGGCAATGCATGTGCTCAGTTGATTATTCTGTTTTATTCATTCTAAATATTAAGTGGCTAAGTGCAATTGTCTCCTGGAGGAGAGGTCCCTATATTAAGACAAACTGACCTTTCTAAATATTACAGGTATTCATAATCAGGTGTATCAGCCTTAAAGTGAGTATCTCTGGTTCAGGTCAAGTAGTTACTTCTTCCTATCTATCACAATTTGCTTTTCAGTCTAAATATTCCTCCCCCCTGCCAAAAAAAAACCAAAACCAACAACACAAAACTGAGAAGATTGCCATTATGTAATATATATTCTTGTCCTGAGCCAATCATTTTGCTTGGTTATGAAGAGAAAGCCCTATGGAACTAAATCTAAAGTAGGTTATGAATTGTTAGATGGGTAGTTTTCAGTACTCCTGGCTATACTGAAGGTGGAAATTTTGCTGAAGATAAGTAAATGGCATTTTAAAGAACTCAGTCGTACAAAAAGCAGCTCTTGAATATTTCTGGCTATCTTATACTTAACACAGAAGGAATTTAAAAGCATAATGGAGCAGTCAGACATATACACTGGCTTGTTTCCTCACTGGGTTAAGATTGTATTGCTAGTTACAAGGTAAGCTATTGGGGAGTGTTTTGGAAGGATCAGTTTGTGTATACACGTTACCACAGGGGCAGTGGGGGGGTGGGGGGACTGCATTGGCTAAGAAGAACAGGATGACCTTTTTTGTCTCTTGGTCTGGTCCTCACTAGCATTTTAATCTCTCTCTCTGTTGTCAGGTTTTTGCTTAGGCTGCTGAAGTCTGCCCCAGTGCCATAGCCTATTCATAGAGAGCAGGTTTCACTGTTAGAGCTTGCCTGTAAGCAAGTCGCTCTCTGACTGAGGAAACCATGAAAAAGCACAAGTGCTTTGTAACAAATGGCTTTCTCAATGTCAGCAGTGCTGTCATGCCATACTGTATAATCCAGAGGTTCCCATAGTCTCACTGTGTGGAAATGTACTGTTAAAAGCTTCAGAAATTATTTATGAATGTTACTTGTTCATAGGCTGAAGTTCCAGCTTCTTACCAAACACACAAGACTGTAAATATGTCTCAGAGGCATTTGTTTTTCTGCACGTTCAATAAAATTGCTTTCTTTACTCTGCTTCAGCTGCATTGCAGCCACTTCGTACTGGAGTATGTTTTGTTCTTAAGATTATGAGACCCAACACCTTAAGCTACAGCTTCTTATCAACAAAATCCAGAGACAAAGACTCAGTGGCTAAGTGTTCCATGTTTACCTTGAAGCAATATACCTACTGAGTTGGGAGGGGAACTTACATGAAATATTCCTTACTTCTTTTAAAGCCCAGTTCTATAGCAGCTTGGAAACTGAATGAGGGAAATTGTATTGGGAATAATTTATTGGTGAGCTGGTAGACTGCCTGCAAGCTAAATTACAGCTCCCCTGTGTAGATGATTTATTTGGAACTGCTTAGAAAAAAAAAATAGCCTTTATTTTATCATAAATGAATGAAGCAGATATGGGTTTGTTTTCTACACACCAAATGAAGTAGACCTAGGCTGCTTATCATAGAATCATAGAATTGTAGAGTTGGAAGAGACCACGAGGGCCATCCAGTCCAACCCCCTGCCACGCAGGAAATCTTGATCAAAGCATCCCTGACAGATGGCCATCCAGCCTCTGTTTAAAGACCTCCAAGGAAGGAGACCCCACCACGCTCCGAGGGAGTGTGTTCCACCGCCGAACAGCTCTTACTGTCCAAAAGTTCCTCCAAATGTTGAGGTGGAATCTCTGTTCCTGGAGCTTGCATCCATTGCTTTGTGTTCTAGTCTCTGGAGCAGCAGAAAACAAGCCTGCTCCATCCTCTACGTGACACCCCTTCAAATACTTAAACAGGGTTATCATATCGCCTCTTAACTGTCTTTTTTCCAGGCTAAACATACCCAGCTCCCTAAGTCTCTCCTCATAAGGCATCGTTTCCAGACCTTTCACCATTTTAGTTGCCCTTCTCTGGACATGCTCCAATTTGTCAATATCCTTTTTGAATTGTGGTGCCCAGAACTGGACACAGTATTCTAGGTGAGTTCTGACCAAGGCAGAATAGAGTGGCACTATTACTTCCCTTGATCTAGACACTATACTTCTATTGATGCAGCCCAAAATCGCATTGGCTACCACATCACACTGTTGACTGATATTCAACTTGTGGTCTACTAGAACTCCTAGATCCCTTTCGCACATAGTCTCATTCAGGCAGGTCTCCCCCGTCCTATATTTATGCATTTCATTTTTCTGCCCTAAGTGCAGTACCTTACATTTCTCCGTATTGAATTTCATTTTGTTAGCTTTGGCCCAGTTCTCCAGTCTATCCAGGTCATTCTGAATTTTGATCCTGTCCTCTAGGGTATTAGCTACTCCTCCTAATTTGGTGTCATCTGCAAATTTGATAAGTATGCCCCTAATTCCCTCATCCAAGTCATTGATGAAGATGTTGAATAGCACTGGGC
The DNA here is from genome assembly GCA_030847615.1 of Gambelia wislizenii. NCBI lineage: Eukaryota > Metazoa > Chordata > Lepidosauria > Squamata > Crotaphytidae > Gambelia > Gambelia wislizenii. The sequence continues at coordinate 197,101,793 of JAUMIR010000002.1, forward strand.
CCAGGGCAGAACCCTGTGGCACCCCACTGGTCACATCTTTCCAAGATGAAGAGGAGCCACTGCTGAGCACCCTTTGGGTTCGGCCGGTCAACCAATTACAAATCCATTGAACAGTTAATTTGTCTAGCCCACATTTTACAAGCTGGTTTGCAAGAATGTCATGGGGAACCTTGTCAAAGGCCTTACTGAAATCAAGGAATGCGATATCCACAGTGTTCCCTTCATCTACCAAGCTGGTAACATTATCAAAAAAAAAGAGATCAGATTAGTCTGGCATGACTTGTTTCTCTGAAACCCATGTTGACTTTTTGTGATTATGGCATTGCCTTCTAAATGTTCACAGACTCTCTGTTTAATGATCTGCTCTAGAATCTTCCCTGGTCTTGATGTCAGACTAACTAGATGATAATTGTTGGGATCCTCTTTTTTCCCTTTTTGAAGATGGGGACAACGTTTGCCCTCCTCCAGTCTGCTGGGACTTCTCCTGTTCTCCAAGAGTTCTCAAAGATTATTGCCAATGGCTCTGAGATCACATTTGCCAGCTCTTTTAATACTCTTGGATGTAGTTCATCTGGTCCTGGAGATTTAAATTCATTTAGATTAAGAAGGTATTCCTGTACTACCTCTTTGCTTATTCTGTGCTGGATTTCCCATACTGTGTCCTGTGTTCCATTATCCTCAGGTTGGTCACCCTTTTCCTTTTCTGAAAACAGTGAGGCAAAGAGGTTCTGCCTTTTCTGTCCCCTATTAGCATTTTGCCATCTTCTCCACGTAGTGACCCTACCATTTCCTTCTTCCTCCTTTTGCTGCGGACATACCCCAAAAAATCCTTTTTTATTGTTCTTAACCTCTCTAGCAAGCTTTAGCTCATTCTGCGCTTTAGCTTTTCTGACTTTACTTCTGCACATTTTCGCTATCTGTTTGAATTCTTCTTTGATGATTTCCCCCTTTTTCCATTTCCTATACATGTTCCATTTAAAACTTAGCTCCATTGAAAGTTCTTTAGTCATCCATCCTGGTTTCTTGAGACACCTCCCATTTTTCTTCCTCAATGGTACTGTTTGAAATTGTGCCTTCAGTATCTCCCTTTTGAGAAAGTCTCATCCGTCTTGAAGTCTCTTCTTTTTTAGTATTCCTGACCATGGGATCACCCCCAGTATTTCCCTGAGTTTATTGAAATCAGCTCTCCTAAAGTCTAGAATGCATGTCTGACTATGCCTGGCTTCTTCTTTCCATTGTATAACAAACTCCAGGAGAACATGATCACTCTCACCTAAGGATCCCACCACTTGCACCCCATTAATCAGGTCATCCCTGTTGGTTAGGATCAGATCTAAAATAGCTGACCCCCTTGTTGCCTCTTCCACCTTTTGGACCATGAAATTGTCTTCCAGGCAAGTAAGGAATTTGCTAGACCTTGAAGTTTTAGTTGAGTTAGATTTCCAGTAAATATCAGGATAGTTGAAGTCACCCATCACTACTAAAGTCCAGCAGCTGGAGACACGGGTAGCTACACTTCAACAGATTCGTGAGCAAGAGGTTTTCCTGGACAGAACAGAATGAACAGTCTTGGACAGAGACCGCACAGAGGAAGTGGCTGCGGAGGAGAGGGTCACTTCACAGACACAGGAAGTAGACAGCTGGAGGAATGTCACACACAGAACAAGAAAATCCAGGGATTCTTCGAGCAGCTTGCAGCTACAGAATCGATTCGAAGCCCTTTCCCTTATCGAGGACAATGAGGAAGAACAGCATTGACAGACTTCAGGGGTAGAGCAGGCGACCTTGAGAGTACCACCGCAAGGAACAGCAGCTGCGAAGCCTCGGCGGAGGCCTGTGGTGGTGGTGGGGGGGGACTCCTTGCTGCAGGGTACAGAAGCAGTGGTTTGTGGGCCTGACAAGATGACTCGGGAGGTGTCTGACTTGGGGATCTGTAGTAGAGTCCGACAATAACATCCCTGTTGTTTCCCTCCCCTTTAATTTTTATCCAGATGCTCTCTACCTGGCTTCCAGTATTGATGTCATGGATCTCTTCACTGGTATAAATATCCCTGATGTATAATGCTATTCCTCCTCCTTTCCTGTTTGGCCTGTTTCTCTTATAAAGGTTATACCCCTCTATTCCTACATTCCAATCATGTGACTCATCCCACCAGGTTTCAGTAATGCCTATTATATCATACTTGTTTTGTAGTGCTAGGAGTTCAAGTTCATCTTATTTCCCATGCTCTGTGCATTAGTGTAGAGACAACTAAGACCATGTGTGCCCTTTACTTGCTGCCTGTGCAGGGTTTTTTTGCCTCCTACTGTTGGGTCCTTGCGCTGTTTGCCTTGTTCCCTCTATGACAGTTTGACTATTTTCTCCAGCCCTTTTGCCTTCCAGAATACGATCTCCCTCCCCACTATGACTCAGTTTAAAGCCCTCCTGATCAAATTCTTGAGACTGTTGGCAAAAATGTTTCTGCCAACTGTCGTAAGATGCACCCCATCTCTTGCAAGAAGTCCCCCTCATGGAAGCGCAGCCCATGGTCCAAGAATCCAAATTGTTCTTGGCGACACCATCTACGGAGCCAATTGTTTGCGTCGGCTATTTTCCTCCCCCTTCCTGGACCATGCCCTTCAACTAGCAGAAGAGACGGGATGACAACCTGTGCGTCCATTTCTTTCAGCTTCCTCCCCAGAGCCTCATAATCTCTTCTGATCTTCGGAAAGCTGTGCCTTGCAGTATCATTGGTTCCCACATGGACTAAAAGGAAGGGGTAGTGATCTGTAGGCTTGACGAGTCTTGTCAGCCTCTCTGTTACATCACGGATCTTTGCCCCAGGGAGACAACACACCTCCTGAGACATCTTGTCAGGCCCACAAACCACTGCTTCTGTACCCCGCAGCAAGGACATTTTAAATTATTGAAATCTAGGGCCCATATCCAATCACTACTCCCGACTAGATTCAATCCACTGGATGAACTGTTTAATAATAAATCAACCATTACATAAATCCCTGATATTAAACTAGTAGTGCAATCAGCAATTGGGTGTAGTATTAAGGTACTGAATTCAAAGGAAACTCATTTCTCCTGACAAAGAAATTACAACAGACATGCAAAAGCTGATGTTTATTCCTAGAAAAAAAATCAACCATGGTATGTACAGTAAATCAACAAAGCAATTTTTTTGTGCTGCTCCATTAAACAGTTCTCATGATTCTTCTAATGTCCCTTCTTTTACAATGGCTCGTGCAAGGTTCCGTGCCAGGGCAAGCCTCAGCATTTCTACCTTCATAGTCTCAGCATCATCATCCTAGAAACAAAAATAGTTGTAGAAATTTACCAAATTAGGTAACACATCCTAGATTTTACTCCCATTTTCAGGTTTCCAGCCACAGCTGTCCTGTTTGGAAGAGAAACCTAAGACTTTGCCTAATAGGTAGTTGCCACTAGAAGCCCCCCCCCCATTACACTTGAGGGTAAGTGCAGCTGATACTGATACAATTAGACAGGATTAATGTTTCGTTTCATTCTCAGCTTTCATGAAAAACACATTTCTGTTTACAGAGAAGTTTTTGGATGTTTTTCTAGAGCTTTGTGCTAAAGGCTCAAGTTCATTTTTAATGAACATTTGTTTTACTAAATGGCAGTTTCCCATGATGTCTAAATTGATATTTCAGAATGTTTAGGGGGAAATGCAACTACCATAGTCATCTGAGTGAGTCCTAATACTCACAAAATGCATGTGAAATTGCAGGTGCCCCCCTCAAATATCCATGGGGGAAATGTTCCTGGACTTACAGTTTATAAACAGAACAGCAGGTAACAGCAAACCCTATTAAAATAAAGGACTTCCAGTACAAACATAGAGTTGTCTTGGAGGACCAAGCAATTCCTAGAGAGGACACATCTCCAGGCATTTTCCCATGTGACTGTATGGTATTTGTCCCTGTTTTTTTCAGCCATGGATAACTGAAACTAGATATTGGTTCCACGGATATGGGGGAGGCGCACCCTATACATGTTTTTAACAAAAAGGCTATTCTTGTGTTAAACTGATGTCTTACATGAATGAACTGTACACTTTATTTTTTAGCTGCTAAGAAAGCAATTAAAGCAGGTGATTTTCATTCAGCCCCTGGGAACATCTCATACTGTGCTAGGATACGAACACAGGAAATACTATTGCACATGGAACTGATTCCCCCTGGTTTTTCTTTTCCTTTGTAACATAGTTAATGATATTCTTGTTTCTGCTAAACACAAAAATACATACTGCAACTTACTACCTCCAGCCCAAACGGTTTTGTAACTCTTTCCCTGGCGAGGACAACTGCCAGCAGCCTCTGACTATTTCTACACTGCAGCTTGTAAATTAAAAGAACTATAAGGAATTTACTCTGCAGTCTTTCCTCTCTTCCAAACTACATCATGTGAAAGGATTCAAAGTAGAGTCCGAGTCTTCTTTCCACAGCCAGTGTCAGCACCTGGTATCTTTGGGAAGCTGCTGAAGTCCCAGCTCCAACTGCTACCTGCCCCAAGCCTCTGCTTAAAACTCCCCCCCCCACAAGCAACAACCGGAAGCTCTACCTATCAGTTTCCCCTGATGCCCTGATATAATATTCCAGGACACTGTGGGAAATAAAAATGGCAGCTAATGCTCAGTACTCTAATGTTACTACCCCTGGCTCCTGCTACCATCTGGCCAGTTCTTTAGAAAAGCCTTGGTCAAGTCTTCCGGGGCCTGGGTAAGTTTAGGAAAACCAGAATACTACTTAACCGAATAAGTGGACATTTCACTTTGACAAGTACCAAAGGCTTAGAGCAAAAGTAAAGCTTTCATGGGAAAGTTTTCTGCTGTTCTTTGCTTTGCCAATACTGCATTACCAAAAGAGAAATTTCTCTGGAAGCCCTATGCCAGAGAACTTGGGTAAAGGCAGAGTTGCTTGCTAGCATGAGACCAGCTAATTAAGGTCATATTTGTGGACCCCTTCACATAAAAGATAAACCAGGTATGGGGAAAGTGCAGCCCTACAGGCTGTTCAAGGCCCCTAGGGTCTCCCAATACCCCCACACACAATTCTGGAGCTTGTGGGTGCAGTCCCTCCAGGGGGCACTGCACTGGGGAAAGACTAATTCAGCCTGGTAGCCCATGAGAAGTCCCTCCCATCTAAAGGCTGTTTCACACACTATGCAATGGCAAACAAGTTTCCCACTCTGTATACATGCAACCAGGACAGAATGCACGGCTAGTTCCAGGTCCTCTACCAAGCATTACCTACACCAAGGATGGGCAACTGAAAGTTCTCAGTGGGAAATTTAAACACATAGGCCAGATGTGCACTAGAATCTTCATGTGTCAAAGACCACCTAAACAACCACTCTACTGAAGCTTCAGCCCTTCCCCTGGAATAGGATTACCTGGAGTTTCTCTTTTTTTGACTCTGTTGCTGTTACATCTTCTAAGCATTTCATCAATTCGTATGTTTGATCAGCAGAGAATATCACCTGGAGGAAAGCAACCGTTAACATCTATACAACCATCGTTTCTCATAATTTCTTTCTTGGAGATTGGTTTTCAAGCCTTGACCGTCTAGCAGGTCAGGCCTTTTAAGTACAGTATTGATAATATGATGCTGGTGGCTGCTGAAGAGAAAACTAATGTTTAAACTGTGTGCTCTCTTTAAATGTGTTTGACTAATTTTGGCTTCGAGGTAAGAGCAAGGTAGTAATGTATGACTAGGTGTGGTATACCATGCTCTGGCATCTTAGCACTTGTGTTCAGTAGGGCTAGAGTAGGGATGGAAATCATGCAGCCCTCCCCAAGTTTGTATAGTAACACAGCATTTTTCACTATAGCTTTGCTGACTAGAGTGAGGTGAGTCCAGTAGCATCTAGAGGGCTGCTGGATTGCCACCCCTGGACTACAGAGATACAAACAGTTTCTACAGACTTCTTACATTATCCATGTAAGTCTGAAAAGGATTTTAAAATATATCTAACATCCCTTCAGAAATCAGCTTGGGCAAATTGAACCTCAAGGGGAAAATGTATTTTACAAGTACAGTTGCCCCTCCACATTCGCGGCTTTAACATTCACGGTTTTGATTATGCGCGGTTTTTGGGAGCCCCCCCCTCCCAAAAGTGGCAACGGGGCTTTAGAAGCCCCATCGCTGCTTCTTGGAGGGCGGGGGGTGGGTGGAGAGGAGCAGCGACGGGGCCTCAGGAGCCCCCCTTGCTGCTTCTGGGAGGGCAGGGGGAGTGGAGAGGAGCAGTGACAGGGGCTTCAGAAGCCCCCATCGAGCTTCTGGGAGGGCGGGGGGTTCCAAGAGGGCGTGGCATGACCTATTTTTTATTTGCGGTTTTTCACATTCGCGGGGGTCTTGCAGCCCTAACCCCCACGAATGTGGAGGGACAACTGTATTAAGCTTAACTAAACACATCTGCAGCAAGTCTAAACTCTTACAGTAATGAGTCTGCTTCTTTGAAGATGATGATCAGAGGGAAAAGACATGCATATATTTCCCCTACAAGCACCACAGATGGGTGTTTTAGCAATTACATAGAGCATACTTGACAACTAGTCTTCTACCACTATCTGAATTTTGACAGTAATAAAGTATTCACTTGCTAAAGTGATTTTGAACCACAGATGTTCCTATGCAGTTTTAGTCTTTTCCACCACTGGCTGGTCATCTACTCTTCAGAAATGCTGTACTTGCCTCTTTTTGTTCAAGGAGAGGAAGTGCATCAGTCAACAAAGTCATCCAGAAGGAGCATGGAGCAATACGAGCAGTCATCAACATTAACAACAGCTTGGCTGCTGCAAAAAACTGCTTCTCCCCATACATCCGATGAAATTCCCGGTATTTCCCTGTAGCCAGATGAAAAGTCAGACCAGTTCCATTTACAGAATTCCAACAGTGTTAGTTTGTAGCTACTTGCATCATTACTACATTAGTTCTTCGTCTTTGGCTCACCAAAATAACCTACCATTTTGGTTAGCATAAAGCAGAATTTCCCAGGCACAATCTAGTGGAGATCAATTGTAACAAATATCTACCAAAATGAATTGGAGCGTCCTACTCATTTCAATGGGACAAGTCATTAGCGGCCACTACACTGTGTCTGTAATGTAGAGGGTTCAGTCACTACATTTATGAAAGTAAACATTGGCAATTGTCTGTGGAAACTGAGGCAGCTAGCTTTCAAAGTTCTGAAAATTTCAGCTTTGATTTAGAAAACAAAATTTTTTTACTAAAACTTTAGGCATGTGTGGAGACAGCAGGCAGAAAGAAAAAAGTGATGGGTTTTAAAACAAAGGCTTCTATTTGCAATTATATTGTCATGACAACTTCATACTGTGTTGTTTCGGCTTAAATTCTAAACTTCTGCAGAATGAAAACATACTTCCTTTGAAATTAATTTTCCGTTTCCCCCTCAAAATACCTTCATACTGAAACAAAATTATTTTGCTATGCCATACTCCCTCTATTAAGAAGGGCAGAGATAGTTTTACAATCCTAGACACATCTACATTGTCCTACTTGAATACCAGTTCTCTTAAGTGACTGAGATTCTGCTGTATGAATCTATGACAAAGCCTACAGTAGTGACATCAATTCTAGTAGTAGTTTAAGCAGCAAGTCAGGGTATATTCTGGTAGTGCATCTGGAAATGTTTCCTATGACAAGGTTTTTTAAAAACAAAGTTGCTTTTTGTGACATATATATATAAAGCTTACCTGTTTACTTATGTGCAGATTACAGTCATCCCTTCACATTCGCGGGGGTTAGGTTCCCCACACCACCGTGAATGTGAAAAATCCGTGAATAACTGCCCTCCCCCTCCCCCGCAAAAGCGACCACGGGGCCTCCGGAGGCCCCATAGTCACTTTCCCCCGTCTCCCCCTCCCTCCCAAGGCCTTCATGGGGCCTCCGGAGCATCTCTGGGGACCCCGTGAAGGTCTCCCTGGCCCTCCCCCCTCCCACCCAAGGCCTTGACGGGGCCTCCAGAGGCCCCGTGTCATTGCTTTTGAGAGGGCGGGGGGCCCTCCCAAAACCCACGAATATTCAAAACCGCGAATGCTAAGTTCGCGAATGTGGAGGGGCAACTGTACTGTTACATTCTCCAAACTCACAGTAACTTGCTGTGCTATTGGTTTTCTAAGAACCAACTTAGTGGAAATTTCATTGCCTTATGCAAGCACACACCCTGCCAGATTTCCACAAGTTGTGGTGTCATCACAGGACTGTCTTACCCAACACTAAAGCACCTTAAAAAAAGTTGCACATCGTAGCTCTCACCAAGAAAAGTCAATCGATCACTAAGCAGCATGGATGGTCCCAAGTTATCAATGAGGTCCAAGTCGGAGAAGGTGCCTCTTTCACAGTACTCTTTCAGAAATCTGGAAGATTGAATGTGAGCGAAGCCAGATTAGCATCATAGCTATCTTTCATTCCAAGGAACCATTCTAACAAGTCAAAGCCTACAATTTTGAAGGGCATTGTCTTTCAGCACCTTAGGACTATGATTCCAAAACTTCTATTGTCAAGTGACATGTTTTTACCTGCACACTTCACTGTTACATCCCAATTTATTTTTTTAGGAGTACGAAAGAGTATAAAACTACCCAACTGGGAAACGAATCCACCCCTGTGTTAGGAATAGAGAAATTTGTCAGTTTTGTTTTCACTCACATTCAAATTTTGTGAAAGTCTGGTAAACTGCAAAACAAAACAAATGAAATTCTTACCCACCCTAAGCCTGTGTTTCTGCATGAGCCACTATTTTAAACACGCCTCCAGACTGGCAGAAATGCGGAAATACTACTACTTCTGAGGAGCAGGTAATTCTGAGCCATCTCTGTACTGCAGTGATGAAATGATTCAATCACACAGGCTGCTGAAAATATGGCATAACTGCCTAATCCAAGGAGGGGCCGAATGGAAAGAGACAGGACAGGACAGCGGACTGGGGGAAGTCACAACAGATAGCTTTCATAGCGCCCCAACAATAAGACCTTGGGGAATGTCTAGAATATGCCACTCATGGGGACCTTATTATACAGCAAGTAGTTTCGTTATTAAATAAAAAAAATAGCAGAATAGCAGTCCAGTAAGCACCCCTGGAGCAGATGCATAAATGGCTCCAACTATACCTTTGCCTTTCTACCTGACCAAATCTTAAATCAGGTGGAACACATGATGACTTTTGAAGCTTTTCACTTAACAAAAGCACTACAAAAGGAAGCTTGGTAACAGAGACGCTTGTCTCTATAGCTAGTTTCAGAGCAATTCCAGCCTTGAACTACTTCCCATTTTAAAAAATAAAGCTGAAGCTCAGTGGAGTGATTCCACCTCCTGTGTCCATTATTTGAATGCCAACGGCTGCCTTGTTGTAAAATTAGCATTTCACATGGGTGGCCAGGGGTTGTGGGGGAGAATGAAGGCATTGCACCCAGTAAGAATCCTGTCCCCTTCAAAATGACATTTTTCTTCAGTCCTCAAATTTCTAGCACTGCAGTAACTTCAAACTTCAGTTGAGCATTTAGAAATAAAAGCTAAGCATCCAAAGAAAAGGGGCATGCAAAGTGACCAAGGAAATGAGAACACAGCAGACACGAGAGTTCTAGGTGTGAACAATTTCCAATGTTTCACTCTTTGTGATGCTACAAATGAAGGAAAATTTCATTTAAGGCAACACAATTTTTATTTGTGGGTCAATGCCATCATCGTGCCCCTCCCCTTGTAGCTTACACCTCTGTTGTTCCCTCCCCCTAAAAGCATATTTTCCCCCACCACTTAGTCCTTTGCTCTTACTGCAGCTTGACAAAATGGTTTTCCTTACCCAAAGCTTACCTGTCTGATATGAGGGTAGCAAAAGCAGCATCTTTTGCCCGGATGCTCCAAGAGAGCGCTGAGCCAAGGCGATTGTTCCGGACAGCTTTCATGGCCATGATTTTACAGATGCTACGAACTTGGAACAGGAAATGGGTGTGTGTATGAGTAAATACACTCAGTAGTTCGTATTTAACACTAACACATTACTGTACTATAAAAAATGCATCAAGAGTCACCTTGTTCACTCATCATTCTTTGCTCACAAATCCTCAGTACTTTGAGGGCTTTATGTTCTGTGTCCAAAGGGATCCGTTCAATATGATGTTCCAAGTATGCTCTGCCATATTCTGGACAGTAGTCAAAATAGTCTACTGCAAGCTGCCATAAACTACAGAGGAACAAGAATGACTGAATGGCTCTATTTGGAAGGCAGTTCTCATAGACTTATTTAACATGCAAAGCTAGAGCACATATGCCATGAGTAGAGAGGAAAGGAAAGTCTGCATGAAAAAAAACAACCAGTCAGTAGATGCATGCATGTTCATGAATTTACATCTGAATTCTTATATGATTCATATTCTCATTTCACCCATGTGATAAAGCATGAAAACTGAGTGTTTCTGGCCTTTACTGGTTATAGAAACAATACGCTTTGATAGTATCACATTCCCCAAAATACCCAGATCAGAATCCAGCTGGGAATCACAAAAAGCTGTTTTTGTGGGTAAATATTTAAATCCTGAAATGTAAAGTTAATGGTCCCATCCAAGTAAAATCAGTTGTACCTACATCTCATTAAACAAATGGGACTTAACTAAGTCATGACTTCTAGCATTTGTTTCAATGGGACTTCGTCACAAATAACAACTAAATCAGTCATTATTATCAGGAGGCTTCGACCAGCTCAGATTTCGCAGTATGGTGATTGGGAACTTCACTGAGCTTCCCATGTTCTTTCCTGATGTTAGGGCATCAAGGGATTAAGATTATGAAACATGCTGACCACAAAAGGAAACACTACTACCTCCCCTGCCCCCATTTTTGTTGCTTGGACTGTCATGAGGATGACATCAAATTGGCTTTTTTACTTTCCTCTCCGCTACTTAGGAATCTCTTATGTAAGGAACATCAGGAGTTCCCACCAGTCTGAAATGCAGCATGTTCCACAAGACACTGGCAAGTAAAAGAACATCTGCAGGTAAAAACACATTGATGCTCAAGGTAAGATCAATGTAACACGGGGAAATCTTTCAAGATACATTTACTTTGGGTTTGACTCCTTATCTAGAAACCATTTGGGTATAACTCAATATTTTTTCTTCTCCCTCACAGTGCTCTAACATATTTAAACAAACAAAAAGATTCCTACCTATGATGGGAAAAGAGTCCAGAAGCATATTCCAGCAGGAGGTATTCACGCATATTGGAACCAAAACTAAAAGAACAACACATTGCAATAAGCTTACTATTAACATATAGTAGTTCCAGATATACTATTTTTATGGCCAAAAATCAAGCCCTGTTTTTTTCTTCTGTCACCATCATATCTGATTCTTATCTGCTTCATATTCTCATTTCACCAATAATATGTGAGACTAAACTGAGCTAAAGTTAGCCATTACTACAAAACATCTTCCATTTTGTTTCATGAAGGACTTGTTTTTTTAAGCAGGAGGAATCAGAGTTGTACTTTGTCACCAAGAGCTGGCACAACAGAGGTGGAAATTGTGCAGCCCTCCAGATGTTGCTGAACTACAGCTTTCAGCAGCCCTAGCCAGTATAGGAGTTGCAGCTCAACAAAATCTGAAGGGCCAGGCAATTCCTACCCGCTGTGGTGGAGGCAATGGCCATGACTGTGAGCTGGGAGTCTCCAGTTCAAATGTCAAGCCAGTTACGAATGCAGGTGGTAGTAAGCAAGCTACTGCTCTCTTAACCACAGTTTGGAATCTGTAAAATAGTGTTGATAATACTAGGCCGACCATCTTACAGAATTTTTGTAGAACTGTACAGAAAATGTACACAAAACATTTAAATACTCTAAAGTGCTTCAAATATGCATTCTTTAAAAAAAAGAGAGGATAAACTAAGTAAAGCCTTTAGAACCAAGCAAAGGCATTAATAATTCAGACAGTTTTATGAGTTGGGTAATACCACAGTTCTTCTAGTGAATGCTTCATTTTTGCTTTTGATTGCTAGTCATCACAAGACCCTAAGGTACCTCTCAATGGCCCTATCTAGCACCAGAACAGACCAGGAAAAAAATCTAACACAAAGGAAGACAACTCACTAAAGGTTGTGAGACTGGAGGAGATTGCAGTGATCCAGCAGATCTGTCAAATGAGCTACAAACCACCAGTTGCTCAGGGCAATGCTGCAGATACAAGGAATGAAAGGGAGGAGATAGCATGTTAATTAACACACCCAAAAAAAATTTACTTGGAAGAATGGCAACTTTCTCTACACCCATTTTTTAAAACAAATTATTACATTTAACAGAATCACATTCATACTGTGGTTGTTTCTGCCAATACATTTTGGTTTTTTAAAAACTGGTTTTACTTTCTTTTTTCCTTATGCACTCACTACCTTTACAAAAATCCCTTTGTCCCTTAAAATAAAGCTGACAGAAGAAGCCCTCTATTTAAAGTAAGTTACCTGCATTCTTTAATCACTTGATGGATATCAAATTCAAAGGCTGCCAGTAAGATGCTATCCAAAGGCTCAGGACTGCTTTCACTTCCCAGGAACAGGTCCAGGCTGGACTATTGAATACACAAAGCAGGTAGGATATATTCAGCGCCAACAATGTGTGCTGCAGCATCAACCTTTGGTTATGTCATTGAAAGCCATCTGGGAGAGAGGCTACTTAAGAACAGACAAACATGTACGGAGAATTGTCAAACAGGACACACACACACTCTCAGTAAAGTAGGTGGGGAGAATTGTGGCCCTGCAGATGCTATCGAGGCTGCAAATCTGCTCAGCCCCAGCCAACGCAGTTAATGGCAGAGCTTGGAAAGTTACTTTTTAAAAGGTAATTCATTCCTGTTACTTTTCCAGCTTATGGGTAAGAATTTATTATTTTTACTCACTGAAATATTGAAAAATAAATCATTATTTTACTCAGGGTATGACTTGTTAAGTTGGTTTTGTTTTGTTTCTTAGAATTTCTAAGAGAATGGCATGGACAAAAATAAACTTCTAAAATGACTTAAAATCTCCTTTTAAATGAACAACTATCTGGCCTATATAAGCTATATAACCAGTTTACTTAAAATATACTGTCAACACTTTCCTAGACTTACACTGGAGGAAGTGAGCTCCAGTCAGCAAAAGCTCATGGTTAATAACAGATTTTACTTTTCAAGATGTTACCGGGTCCTCTTTTTCCAAGACTGAGTTGTCCATTTACTGTCAACAGCAAAATGTCAGAGGCATTTGAGTTTCCCAAATTAAGACTAGCAGAGGCATGAAATGGGTTGACAGCTCTAATTTGGTGTGTTGGATTTTGATGCAAAATAAGCTTTCCTAAATTTGCTGCTTCTTAAACCTCTTATAAATACTGGTGGAAGAGGAGACAAATACCCCTGCACACTCTCTGCAATCCTGTCCCTCTAAGGCCGGAACAAAACAAAGCAGACAGAGCAGCACAATCCGTTGCCTTTTTGCTTGGGTGGCAGCAAGACTGCAGCTGGTTGGTAGTGGGATTTCCTAAGTCACCTGGGCATAGAGATGGAGTTCCACATGCTTCACAGTAGGATGACAGTACAACAGGCGGGTTACCAGGAAGTGGTACCAGGTCGTCATGAGGTCTTTCTTCTCTAAAATGGTTTTCTCATCTCCCAGGAGGATCTAATTGACAAAGCAGAAAAACCACTTAAGTGTCCCCACAATGTGTGATCAAAATGGCCACATTTGTATTAGCCATACAGTTTTCATCAGAGATTTAAAGAGCAGGCATGAACTGCTACAACATCAAACCATACTTGCTGCTCAATGTTTAGCTTCAGGAGCACGACTGATGCAATGCTACATAAAGGTCAGCCCTCGGAGTCTTTCACACCTTCATTTTCAGAATGTGGATCCAATCAATCTTCTTCATCACCACCACACAAAAGACAGACAGCCCCAGTCATTTTGCTGGGATTATTTCTCTTATAAATGGGTGAAATCAATATACTGATGCACTGGCATCAGTGGCTTCCCGGAAATCACACAATGAAAGAAAAGAGGGGAGAAAGGAAGGCTTCACAACTATCTTTCTTGAATGCGTCATGAGGACACCATTGATACAGCATGTATACTTCAATTGCTTTAAACCCATCACTGGCTTACTCACAATCCTTCATTCTCAGATCCTACATACCTTGCAGAGGGTTTCCATGTGAGTGTTGGAAGCAAATGTGCCATCTTTCAAGAACCGCTGACATTCCTCATGCCAGTGCTGCCATTTCAGCTCCAGCTCCGTCAAAGTCTGGGTGTTGCCAAGCTGGAAAGGAAAACACAGGCAGTAACTATTTTTCCCCCTTGGGAAACAAGTCTCAAAATTCATAATGACAGCACTTCCAAATAACTTTCCATGAAAACATAACCATTTTCATTTTCTGATTTTATCTAACAAAAGAGGTGCGTAAATTGAAACTTTATAGAGTAAAACTATATCTGAGACTGCCTTTCTCAGTAAATAGCTCTACAAGAGGAGATCCTCTATCTACATTTGTGTACAGAATGAATTTCACTAATTTTAACGGAACCTTTTCCCACAGATGTGTCCTTACAATCATAGCTAAACTAGTCAAGCAAGGCTTTTTCTGAGACAGTATCAAAGATGTTTAAAATATTATTCTGTAAACACAAAAGCATATTTTTATGTCAAAGAAACCAGCACAAAAAAGAATGAACCATTTTTCATAATCACTCCATATGTCAGCAACAGAGCATATGCTTTGCATGCAGAATGACACTTTAAATTTCCAACATCTCAAGTTTAAAATCATCCCAAGCAGTGGGGCAGGAAAAATGTTTACTAGAGACCATGAAGAATTCCTACCAGTCAACAGGACTAAAGTATCTGGTTCAATGGTTAGAGTCACCAATAAAGCAGCCTCACATGTAGTCAAAGGAAAAGAAAGCATTATTGTGAAGCCATCATTGATACTCCTGGCCAAAACTGTATGAGATAGCTACAGCCTACATACACTGGGAACAGGCATCTTCTTCATCAGCTCATCCAAAATTTTGCACATGCTCACTGAAGTGGGATTTGTATTGGCTTCCTTAGAGAGTAGTTGCCGAGCCTCATCCATTCGACCCTGAAGCACAAAAATAGTCACCTACAACAGAACAAGATATGTTAGCAAGAGTATGGAATGAAACCCAGTAATACTATCTACATATGAATAGTAACAACCAAACCTGTATGTATACAGCTACAGTGACATATGTAGTAGCTCAGAACAAAATAGTCAGAGCAACATCTTAAACAAATCAGTTAGGTTTAATTAATTAGTTCTAGTAAGCACATAAGGTTGCACTGATGTAAATAATCACATGGTAGCTATAAAGCTATCATCACTAGTAAAAGTTGTCTGTAGTTGATACAGCACTGATATGTGCGGCTTTGCTCTGCATGCTGGCTTTACATATATTGGAGTCATAGAGCTACAAATCAAAGTCCTACGCTCAATCCTCCAAATTTATTTTCCTGGCAATATGCTCACAAAATATCAGGTCAAACTAATATCTGGCAAACATGACTTCTCATTCATATTTACAGATGGCTCAAACACAACAGAGCCTTCCTTCCTTAATCAGTCTGAGTTAAACAGAAAGGAGAGATCACTCCCAAAAATCTTCTATACTGAGCATAGCTGGACAGCTTTCCAAGCAAAAATAGAAATACAGAAAGCAAATACGCGTAGTTTCTGGACAACAAAATTTCTCACTTACCACATTCCAGAAGTTTTCATGTTTTGATGGACTTTCACTCCTCAGAACTTCACAAACCATGTTGTCCACGTCACACACATGAAGACGAACCCAGTCAAGGAGATGACACAGGAGAGGACCAGCTGGAGAGAAAAAGAAGTATTTCTACAAACCATTCTTTTACCTACTGTTCTTGGAAGATGTCACTCGTTGTCACATTGATTCATGTTGGCTCACTAGAGAAAACTCCAAAGATGATGATGCATTTCTGACACAGAAGATAAAACTTCATACAGTAGGTCTGAAGACACATAAATTGTGATGCTACCATTTTGATTTATCTGCAACAGGTAACCACAGGGGGTGGCCAGAGCACTGCAGAAAGCTCCAAGTGCACAACTTAAGCTGTAAGGGCTAGAGCTGGCCAGAGACCTTATGAGTCTCTTTATCCACATAGTCTCCTTAAAAGCTCTGCTGAAAAGTGTGAATCCTTACAGATGGGGCTGGGAAATATACATGCAGCAACTTCCTTGTAAGAAGTCCATCTTGTTGAAACGGAACATTGGTACTCACCGTGAATGTTCCTTTTCAGCAGCCATGGGGAGGGAGTCCTTTCATGGGTATTGGCTCCGCCTCCAACCAATCACAGGCAGGCCAACCTGAAATTTGAAGCCAACCCCCAACCTGCCCAGAGATAGTTCCGCAGCTCCAAAACTTAGATAAGTAACCAAGATGATATACCTATAATAAAGGACCACAAAAAAGCAGAAAACATCTATTCTCCCTTTTTTCTTCTTTTTTTCTTTTTTGGAGGGTAAGGACTCCCTCCCCTCAACTGCTGAAAAGGAACCTTCACGGTGAGTACCAATGTTCCGTTTTCCAGCAGCGTGGGGAGGGATTCCTTTCATGGGACGTACAAAAGTGGTCCAAACAGGGTGGGTACAGACGAAGACCAGAGCATCTCTCATCCCCGTTGTGTGCGCACACAACCTTTTTTTTTTTTAACTATTCTATTCCTGAACTACCTGTTGAAGCACCCACCTCCCAAAGGCTGCATCAGCTAAAGCATACACATCAATGCGGCAATGTCTGGTAAAGATCGATGAAGATGCCCAAGTTGCAGCTCTACAAATGTCAACTATGGATAGCGAAGGACCCAAGGCCACTGATGTTGATGCACTGCGCCTCAAATGAGTCTGAATGCCTGCCGGCACGGGTAACACACTAGCCATGTAAGTTTGCTCGATGCAGCATCTCAGCCATCTAGCAATCGTTGATGCTGAAACCTTCTTCCCCTTGGCGCAACCCGTGTATGCCACAAACAAAGCGTCAGACTTGCGAAAACTCTCGGTTCTTTTCAAATACATCTTCAGAGCCCTCCTAACATCTAACATATGCCACAATTTTTCCAGTTCCGCTACGAGCCTTGGACAAAAGGAAGGTAAAGCTAATTCCTGGGCCCTGTGGAAAACTGAATTCACCTTAGGCACAAAGGATGGATCCAATCTCTACGTTACTGAATCCTTCTGGAAAACACACAACTCCTCACGCACCGACAACGTGCTTAACTCAGAGACACGTCTAGCTGAAGTAATAGCCACAAGAAAAACCACTTTCCAAGTAAGAAAGCTCAAATCAATAGACCTGAGTGGTTCAAATGGGCCCTGCCTTTAGAACCACATTTAACTTCCAGGAAGGAAATCTGTGAACCACAGGTCGGAAGGAAGCGCCCCCTTAAGGAAACTACGTATATGAGGGTGAGATGCCAACAAACTCCCTCATGTACCCTTGAGAATGGAACCCAGGGCGGCAACATGCCGCCTCAGTGTACTGGGTGCCAAACCATTTTTCAGGCCTGCTTGTAGAAAGGCTAGAACTGAACTGAACCAACCTGTACGGGGCTGACACTCCTCCACCGACACCACCTACAAAAAGCTCTCCACGTGACCTCATACAGGCGAATGGTGGAAGGGTGTCTGGTAGCTAACATGGTGTCAAAACTTCTCTGTCGTAACCCTTTTTCAGCAATCTTTTCCGCTAAACCTCCAGGCGTGAAGTCGTAACCAGCCTGGATCCAGATGTAGAAACCCATTTTGAACTAGAAGATCTGGCCACGGGGGTAGAGGTCACGGTTCCTGCACCTGCAGGAAATTAAGTTCAGAAACCATGGTCTTCTTGGTCAACGAGGCGCAATCAGGATCACCGCGGCCCTCTCCTGTTTGATCTTTCGCAACACTCTCCCTAACAATGATGTCGGTGGAAAGGCGTAACACAACTTCTGAGGCCATGGTATCATTAGAGCATCGAAGGCTAATGCGTCCGGAGTCCAAAACCTGGACACAAATCGAGGTAGCTTGTGGTTCTCTTCTGATGCAAAGAGATCCATCCATGGCTCCCCGAATTGGAACACTAACATCTGGAATACCAGATTGTTGAGACTCCACTCGCTGTGAATCAACATATGTCTGCTCAACCAGTCATCCTGGGAATTCAATTTCCCTTGTAGATATTCTCCCTTGATGGAAAGCAAGTGTTCCTCTGCCCAGAGGAATAACAGCTCCGCTTCCTGCATGAGGACCTTCGACCGGGTCCCCCTGTTTGTTTATGTGGGCTCTGGTTGAGATGTTGTCCGTTTGCACCAACGTGCAGTTCCCCATCACTAATGGTAGGAACTCAATCAGGGCCAGTCTCACCGCCCTCAGTTCCAGTAGATTGATGCTGTATTCCTGTTCCTGAGCCGACCATAGTCTCTTCACTGTCTGATCCTTGCAGTGTGCCCCTCAACCTGTCAGGGATGCATCCGTGGTCACCACAATATGTCTTGGATCCACAATCGGATGCCCCACCGTCAGCTGATCTGAAAGCCACCAATTCAGGGATGACTTCACTTCCAGTGGTACCTTCAGGAACCTGCACACTTTTCGTGCCAGGAGGTCCTGAAAGGGGAGGAGAAACCACTGAAGCTTCCTGAGATGAAACCTGGCCCATGGAACTGAGTCTATTCACGCTATCAACAGACCCAGCAGCCGTGCCAGGGTCATCAATGGGGTCTTGGGCTGTCTTCGGCCAACACCAACTGCACCAGGTCCTGGATCTTCTGTCTCCTGTCCTCTGGCAAGAATACCCGGTAGACTCTGGTGTCCAGTACATTCCCTAAATGCTGAAGCCTCTGCACCAGCTCCAGGTGACTCTTTGTCCTGTTCATCATAAAGCCGTGTGATTCCAGACACTGAATGGTCTTGTCCACATCCTGTGCCGCCCTGCTCCAAGACGGGGCCCTGATTAGAAGGTCGTCCAGATAAGGAAATATATGGACCCCTTGAGCTCTCTAGCATGACACCAAGGCCACTAGGACCTTGGTGAACACCCAGGGAGATGACGACAGACCAAATGGCAGGGCTCTGTACTGAAAATGTCTTTCTTTGAAAGCAAACCATAGAAAACGCCTGTGCGCCGGATGAATCATTATGTGAAGGTATGCATCCTGCAAATCCAAAGAGGCTAGATAATCTCCCTCCTGTATTCTCTCCAGGATAGCGTGTAGCATCTCCATTCGAAACTTGCGCTTCACCACCCAATGGTTGACTCCCCACAAGTTTACAATGGCTCTCCACTCCTTGTTCTTCTTTGGAACTAGAAAAAGAGGAGAACAAGTTTCCAAGAATCTCTCCTCCTCCAAAACCAGCTCTATTGCCTGAATCTGCAGTGGATGTGAAATGGCCATCTCCATTTGTAGCTGCTTCTCCAAATAATTGGTTGTGCATGACTGCACAAACGTGGGGGGTGGTTTCGCTACGAAATCTATGGTGTATCCCTGTCTAACCATCCTGTTGACCCAGGCATCTGAGGAGGTAACCTCCCAGCTCCCTGCAAACCTGGTCAGCCTGTCCCCCACGGGCAAGCCCAGGTAGTTACAGGGATTGTCCTCCCTTTCCCCCTTGTTTGAGGGCTGGGGTGGAAGTCATCTTGGTAAATTGAGTTGTTCTGGCTCTGTGGAAGGATCTTGAGGAACTCCAATTGTTCTTGCTTTGCCTGAAATCCCTCTGATGATTGTTCCTGAATCCCCTAAAGCCTTGAAAACTGGAACGAAAAGGCCTATGGTCTTCCTTCTTTGGTAACGACGGGAGTCTTCTTCTTGTCTCTTGTCTCCACCAGAACCTCTTCTAAGGTCTCTCCGAACAGTTATTCTCCTTTGAAGGCACACCCAGACAAGTTTGCCTTAGCCATATTGTCTGCATGCCAGTTCCTTAACCAGTTGCTGCCTAGCAGCCATATTCACCCCCACTGCCCTGGAGAACCGCAGCACGTCCAGGCTGGCATCTGCCACATAAGCAGACACCTTGGCAAACTTATTTATCCCCTGGCGAAACTTCATTTCATCCTCAGGTACACTGGTTAGCAGGTCTTTTGACCATCTGATTGTAACCCTAGCAAAGATGGAGGCCGCCGCCCATATGGCCAGAGCGGACGCCTCATGGCACCTGCGCAGAAAGGTCTCAATTCTCTTATCGTCTGGCACCTTAAGGAGCTCATCTCCATCCATAGGAAAGAGCGAGCCAGAAACTAGCCCGACCACTGGTGCATCAATGGCCGGCTATTTGAGGAGGTCCATTACCTCATTTGAAAAGGAATATAGCTGTTTGACGTAGGAAGGCTGGACCCTTGAGACCCCTAGCTAGTCCCATTCCCCCACCATAGTATCCTTAAGACTGCTTGGGAAGGGGAGCACGTTGCTAGTCCCCTTTCCAGAAGCTGAGTTCTGGGACCTCTTGGCTGGACTCACCAACAGGCAGTTCCGCTGGTGTCAGCTCCAATGCTCTCAAGGCCTTCTTCAATAGGAGGGTGAAGGCAGAGGTTTCAAACAGACGTGGAGGTGCCTGTTCCTCCACATCCTCCTCCCCCTCAGAGGAAAGTTCCCCCTCCTCCTTAACATAAGGGTCACCCTAATCGTCCCTGGGCACCCCCTCCCAGTCTGGGTCCTGGGTATGCTTTTCCTTGCATGGCCTTTTATGAGGTGGAGAGAGCCCCCCCCCCCAGGCTCCCCGGCTGCACTGGTTCCTGGAAAAACGGCTCCTCCCCAGCTCTGCGCTTCGCCGTCCTGCCACTGGAACCAGCCACTGTGCTGGGGGAAGAGGGGAAGGGGGAATGCCCTCCCATGACCGCAATTCACCTCCCCCAAGTCCCCCAAAAGGCCCATGCTCGCCTCCAAGGTTTGCCGTGTGATCAAAGCAATCAATGCAGCCAGCTGAGGGAGCACCTTACCTTCCAGTAGCAGCAGGGGTAGCTCTTCAGGGGAGGCGCCGGTCCCTTCTCCCGCTCCACCAGGCACAGAAATCCCCTTGGGGGCTCCGTGCGGCTTGGAGCCTGTGCAGCCGCGTGGTCTACCTCCTGGCCGGAGGCCCCATCACGCTGCAGCTCCTCCTCAGCCATCGCCAGGCTCAACGTGCGCCCCAGAAAGGGGGCATGGAGCTCCTTATCTTTGCGCTGGGGGGGAATCCCAGCGTGTTCTAAGGCAGCATCCTCGGAGGAGGAGGAAAGATCTCCCCCTTGCACAGGCTTGTGCATTGAGGCCGCCATCTCTGATCCCTTTGTTACCACGACAAAATGACTGGAGCAAGGGAAAAACCCTGCCTGCTACAGTGAAAGACAGAACAGAACTGGTAAGGTTGGGGGTTGGCTCCACCTCTGAGAGGTAGGTCTCTTTGTTGCTTCTAATTTCAGGTTGCCCTGCCTGTGATTGGTTGGAGGCGGAGCCAATACCCATGAAAGGAGTCCCTCTCCACGCTGCTAGAAAAGTGATCTTACATCAACTAAAGAAAGAGTCAAAGCAGCAGAGAGTACCTAAGTATGCCACATTTCGGTTCATTATAGTCAAATTCTTACCTGGTGCTGCTTCAATAAACATGATTTCACACAGATTCCAGATCAATTCCATTGCAGACAGAATGGAAACCTGAAGGGAAACAGACACCAATATAAGGGCAATAATTCCAATGTTTTGAGTTTGAAAACTAAGACAAAATAGTTGTAGTAGTATCAGCAATCAAATTGTGTAACACTGCTCAAGAGAGTTTTAATCTGGAGAAAGAAGATGCTGTTAAATCATGAGATTCATAATATTATTTTTATAAGATAGATGTTAGGGGGTTCAAAAAGTTTCAGACCTGAGGACAATCAGCACATATGGTCAGATATCCACATTTCACACTATGGCAAGTGCCCCTCTTCACTCTGGTGTGCATGTACTGAGTATGCCCCTACCCTCCTCTGCAGCTAGTCTTGTGTGCTGTTCTTGATAACACTCATGATAGCATCAGGATTTTCAGCTCCTTCCCTTCACAGCCATTTCTCGCTCTTCCAAAAAAAATGCTTGGGGAGTTTTCCAGCCCTTTGGAACTGAAAGAGGAAATCCTACAGTAGGGAAGACGAAATTGCTTCTCTTACTTACATGGGATTCTGCTCCTGCACAATTGGAACTCCAGTGCTGGAAACAGCCCAGTAACTACAGGGATTGTATTCCGTGCACAACCTGCTGAACCCCCAGTACAGAACATATCATAATTCTTGAAATACAAGTATTCTAATTGGCTCTAGGAATGGGACTTGGAACAATGGAAAAGGAGGGCTCAACTTTATCATCAGCTGTCAGGTCTCCACACCAAACTCCACGCAGGTCCCTTTTTCATTTTGCAGGGCTGCAGATGCATGGTTGGAAAGGTACACACCCACCTGGCATCCCACAGCTAGAAGAGCAGTTTGGAGATGGATTCTAAAGTGAAGAACTGGCCATGGGGAAAGATTAGGCAATCTTCATGCCCCACTCCATATCCTTCTCTCAAAGCTGCTTTTTTAGTGTTCTCACAAGACTGTAATGATTGTTGATAGGCTTTGAGAGCTCAGTTTTCAAAATTAGATACATATTGAATCAGATACTTTGAAGATGGCATTCATCACTGGAAATGTCAGCTGCAGAAGAGTTTGCATGGACTACAGTATTATTTTGTTGATGTATTATAACAGTAACCTTGTCTCAAAGGATAAAAAACTAACTTGCTATTAATAAAAGAGCACACAGATTCTCCAACAAGCTCCATGTAATTCTTTTAAGGTAATTCTGTCCACTTCAAACAAGATTAATAATCTATAGTCCAACAGACTCCAAAAAGCCAATTAATCAAGACATTAAATACATGGAAAATGCTAGCAGGAATTCAGAATCAAGCCTAACAAGAAAAATATTTTGGTTACCTGTGTACTGTGATGCAAATGCATTCCTGGGTCCCGTGTAGAAACTTGCAAAAGAAAAAAATACAGAAGTCAAGATGTCCTCCTCCTTGCAAACTCACTGAGTCAAAAAACAATTTTATTCCAGATCTACTACACTCTAGAGCAGGATTGGTCAGCAACTATCAATTTTTCCCCTTTACTTTAAAAGAAATACTCAGAAATGCCTCCTGTACACTCTTTGGGAGCATGAGGGACAATTTTGCATTTTCTTCCAGAAGAAATTTTGGGGCCACAGAAGACTGGAGAAACAGCCTACAGGGAGCCATACGCATAGGCCATACCTTCCTCATCCATGGTGAAGAGAAACATTTTCTGTGTAGTTAACTTAACAACCACTTTTATAAGCTCCATTTAAAAGGCTACAATAAGTAATGCTATGTGTATGTAAGCCACTCTTACTTAAGTAATCTGAATCTCAATGGACAGATTTTGTGAAGTGTAATACTAAAATCTGATCTTAAACCAAAAGATTTCCAAACCGACAGCTTTCTGTAAGACACATGGAGTAGACACAAGTTCAAGTTAATGAATTATTCAAATTATCTCTAAAATGTTCTCTCTTGGATTCAAAACCAATGAATTTCATGTCAATAGTGTAGAACAACTTACTAGCCATCTGATGTGAATCTTCCATGCAGGCTCTTATGACTGAACGGTAGTTTTTGCTCACTCGAACCAACCTTTCAAAAGTAGAAAAGCATAATTAGAATCGGAGTCTAAAAAGAACCCAATATAAGAGTATGAAGATTGCCTTGCCATAATCCACGTGCTTCAATAGAAATGTGAAGTAATCTTGCATTCAGTTCCTACTAAGCACTACATAGGTATTTGCTGGTCCTAATGATGACATTGCCCATTTGGACTTTATGGACAAGCATAGCTTATTTTGTTTTATGGATGTTTTCTTTCTCCTTTATGGTAGCAAATGAATATGAATTCCAAAAAGAGAAGACAACACAGAAGAACAAATGTAAACTCCCTTGTTGCAACAGCGCCACAGGCTGCCAGTCCATTTTCAAGCACAATTCAAAGTGCTGATTTTGACCTATTATAAAGCCCTATATGGCTTGGGTCCAGGTTACTTGAAGGACCGTATCTCCCTTTACGAGCCCACTAGAGCTCTTAGCTCATCTAGATAAGCCCTTCTCTCTATCCCAACACCTTCTCAGGCTCATCTGGTGGGAACAAGGGAGAGGGCCTTCTCAACTGCTGCTCCCAGACTGTGGAAATCCCTCCCCAAGGAGGCCAAAATGGCCCTGTCTCTCCTCTCTTTCCGTAAACAGGTAAAAACATTTCTGTGTTGGCAAGCATTTGTATTCTGATGTGCGCTAGACTTTTAAATGCTGTGTGATATGTATTTTTTTAATTATTTTATTTATTAATTTTAAAATTAAACAACATACAATTTATACATACAACTTAACAAACACAAGTAACAGTGATTCCCTCCACTGAGGAACTTCCCTTTACATTCATCCCTCTTTCCAAAATACCATTGTTTCCAACTCAGGTTTGCTTCCTCTCCCCTTTATTAATACAAATTCTAAAAATTTACTCCATTTCCCCCCAAATACATTCTTATTTAACCCTCCTTTTTTTTCTTTAACCATATTTGTTAACTTCTCATTTATAGCTATATTCCATACTTCGTCATACCATTCTTCTATTTGGTATTCACCTTGTATTTTCCATTTCTTTGCTATTATTAACCTTGCTGCTGTCAGCAGATTTGTTAATAAATTCTTAACAATTTGAGATTCTTGTATTTTTTCACAATATGATAATAATGCTATTTCAGGGCATAAAGGTATATTTATCTCCAGTATCTCACTTATTTCCTTCATTACTATTTTCCAAAATTTCTGCACATATTTGCAATTCCACCACATATGAACCACATATACGTTCCCAATTCTTGGCATCCCCTCCAACACTGTGCTGAGTACTTTTTATCTATTTGATTCAATCTTACTGGGGTTAAATACCATCTCCATATAATCTTATAGTAATTTTCTTTTATTCTTACTGATAATGTTTTCAAATGTTGAATATTCCATATTTTTTCCCACTTGGATTTGTCTACTACAGTTGCTACATCTGTTTCCCAAACATCTTTAAGATAATCTTATACTTCTTCATTATCCATTAACATTTTATATATTTTACTTGTAATACCTTTTATATTAATTTTCTCTTGAGTAGCTTTTATAATCAATTCCTCAAATTTTGTATTTTTTCTACAACTTCCCTCCTTTAACCATTTTTTTGTCCATCGTTCTAACTGTATCAATTTAAACCATGTGAATCCTTGCTCTTTTAATATTTTTTCCATATACTTCTTATTTTTCATTTTCCCCATCCATTCCTTCAACCTTATTATTTCTTGTCCTCCTAGTTTTGCTTCCACTTCATTTCTTAAATTTGCTGGGAAACCCTCTAAAAATATTACTGGCGTTAATGGAGATGTTCCTGGAACTAATACTTTTTTGTATTTAATCCATATATCTAGTATATTTTTTAAGGAGACAGACTGTATTATTTCCCTAAATTTCTTTTTTGGTTTACAAAAAAAAATATTTCTTAATTTTAACTCTGTCTCTTGTTTATTTATTTCCATCCATTCCATTTCTTTTACTTCCGCAACACTATCAATAATATATCTCAATTGATTCGCTACATAATATAGCTTCAAATTGGGTAGGCCTAGAGCTCCTTTTTTGGGGGATTTATACCATCTATTTTTATTAATTCTTGATCTTTTGCCTCCATTACAATAATTATTTATCATATTTTGCCACTTTTTTAATTCCATCTCTGATACTTTAATAGACAGCATTCTAAATAAAAAAATTTTTGGTAATATTTTCATTTTAACAAGCGCTATTCTTCCAAACCATCAAAATTTAATTTTCCCATATTTCTCTATTTTTTTCTCCATATCTTTCCTTAATATAGTAAAAAAAAATTCCTCTAGTTTTTCCAATTCTGCCATAATATTTATTCCTAAATATTTTATTTTTTCCTTTATTTTAATATATTTCTTTTTACACTTCATATTTTTTTGCTCTGCCTCTGTATAATTAAATATCATCATTTCTGACTTATTCCAATTTACTTGTAAACCTGTCATCTTCCCAAACATTTCCAAATGTTTCTCTATCTCTTGCATTTTTTCCAGTGGGTCTTGTATTGTTATTAAAGTATCATCTGCGAACATATTCAACTTAATCTCTTCAATATTTCCTATCCCTTTAATACCTTCATCTTTTCTAATTACATTAGCTAATATTTCTATTACCATAGCAAATATTATTGGGGAAAGTGGGCAACCTTGTCTTGTTCCCCTAGTTAAATTTATTTGTTCCATCTTACCATCATTTACTATTACTATAGCTTTATATTTTTTATACAGTTGGTCAATCACGCCCCTAAATTTTTCTCTAAATCCAGTGATTTGTATTTTAAAGTGTAATATATTTTAATATTTATGGTTTTAACTGTGTACATTGTTTAATTTGTTTTTAAACTTGATATTTATACTTTTAGCAATTTGTATTGTTTTCAACCTGGACTGTTTTAAACTCATTGTTAGCCACTTTGAATCCCTATATTGGGAGAAAGGCATGATACAAATAAAATAATAATAATAATGTTGAGATCAAACAAACTGATAATATTCTGAGGCTGCAATTTTGTCCTGGGAAAAAAGCTCACCAAATGTCACACACAGAACAAGAAAATCCAGGGATTCTTCCAGCAGCTTGCAGCTACAGAATCGATTCGAAGCCCTTTCCCTTATCAAGGACAACGAGGAAGAACAGCATGGACAGACTTCAGGGGTAGAGCAGGGGACCTTGAGAGGACCACGCAAGGAACAGCAGCTGCGAAGCCTCAGCGGAGGCGTGTGGTGGTGGTGGGGGACTCCTTGCTGAGGGGTACAGAAGCAGTGGTATGTGGGCCTGACAAGATGACTCGGGAGGTGTGTTGTCTCCCTGGGGCAAAGATCTGTGATGTGACTGAGAGGCTGACAAGACTCGTCAAGCCTACGGATCATTACCCCTTCCTTTTGGTCCATGTGGGAACCAATGATACTGCAAGGCACAGCTTTCCCAAGATCAGAAGAGATTATGAGGCCCTGGGGAGGAAGCTGAAAGAAATGAACGCACAGGTGGTCATCTCGTCTCTTCTGCCAGTTGAAGGGCATGGTCCAAGAAGGGAGAGGAAAATAGCCGACGTAAACAACTGGCTCCGTAGATGGTGTCGCCGAGAACAAATTGGATTCTTGGATCATGGACTGCGCTTCCATGCGGGGGGACTTCTGGCAAGAGATGGGGTGCATCTTACAACAGTTGGAAGAAACATTTTTGCCAACAGTCTCAAGAATTTGATCAGGAGGGCTTTAAACTGAGTCAAATGGGGGAGGGAGACAGTATTCTGGAAGGCAAAAGGGCTGGAGAAAATAGTCAAAGTGTCATAGAGGGAACAAGGCAAACAGCGCAAGGACCCAACAGTGGGAGGCAAAAAAACTTGCACAGGGAGCAAGTAAAGGGAACACATGGTCTCAGATGTCTCTACACTAATGCACAGAGCATGGGAAATAAGCAAGATGAACTTGAACTCCTTGCACTACAAAACAAATATGATATAATAGGCGTTACTGAAACCTGGTGGGATGAGTCGCATGATTGGAATGTAGGAATAGAGGGGTATAACCTTTATAGGAGAAACAGGCCAAACAGGAAAGGAGGAGGAATAGCATTATATGTCAGGGATATTTACACCAGTGAAGTGATCCATGACATCAATACTGGAAGCCAGGTGGAGAGCATCTGGATAAAAATTAAAGGGGAGGGAAACAACAGGGATGTTATTGTGGGACTCTACTACAGACCCCCAAATCAGACGGAGGAATTGGATGTTGCCTTTCTAGAACAGATGAACATACATGCAGAAAGGAGAGAGCTAGTAGTGATGGGTGACTTCAACTATCCTGATATTTGCTGGCAATCTAACTCAGCCAAAACTACAAGGTCTAGCAAATTCCTTACATGCCTGGAAGACAATTTCATGGTCCAAAAGGTGGAAGAGGCAACAAGGGGGTCAGCTATTTTAGATCTGATCCTAACCAACAGAGACGACCTTGTTAATGGGGTGCAAGTGGTGGGATCCTTAGGTGAGAGTGATCATGTTCTCCTGGAGTTTGTTATACAATGGAAAGGAGAAGCCAGGCATAGTCAGACACGCATTCTTGACTTTAGGAGAGCTGATTTCAATAAACTCAGGGAAATACTGGGGATGATCCCATGGTCAAGAATACTAAAAGAGAAGGGACCTCAAGACGGATGGGACTTTCTCAAAAGGGAGATACTGAAGGCACAATTTCAAACAGTACCATTGAGGACGAAAAATGGGAGGTGTCTCAAGAAACCAGGATGGATGACTAAAGAACTTTCAATGGAGCTAAGTTTTAAACGGAACATGTATAGGAAATGGAAAAGGGGGGAAATCACCAAAGAAGAATTCAAACAGATAGCGAACACGTGTAGGAGTAAAGTCAGAAAAGCTAAAGCGCAGAATGAGCTCAGGCTTGCTAGGGAGGTTAAGAACAATAAAAAGGGTTTTTTTGGGTATGTCCGCAGCAAAAGGAGGAAGAAGGAAATGATAGGGCCGCTACATGGAGAAGATGGCAAAATGCTAACAGGGGACAGAGAAAAGGCAGAATTACTCAACACCTTCTTTGCCTGAGTGTTTTCAGAAAAGGAAAAGGAGGATCAACCTGAGGAGAATGGAACAGAGGACACAATAGGGGAAATCCAGCTCAAAATAAGTAAAGAGGTAGTACAGGAATACCTTCTTAATCTAAATTAATTTAAATCTCCAGGACCAGATGAACTACATCCAAGAGTATTAAAAGAGCTGGCAAATATAATCTCAGAGCCATTGGCAATAATATTTGAGAACTCCTGGAGAACAGGAGAAGTCCCAGCAGACTGGAGGAGGGCAAACGTTGTTCCCATCTTCAAAAAGGGGAAAAAAGAGGATCCCAACAACTATCGTCCAGTTAGTCTGACATCAATACCAGGGAAGATTCTAGAACAGAACATTAAACAGAGAGTCTGTGAACATTTAGAAGGCAATGCCATAATCACAAAAAGTCAGCATGGGTTTCAGAGAAACAAGTCATGCCAGACTAATCTGATCTCTTTTTTTTGATAAAGTTACCAGCTTGGTAGATGAAGGGAATGCTGTGGACATTGCATACCTTGATTTCAGTAAGGCCTTTGACAAGGTTCCCCATGACATTCTTGCAAACAAGCTTGTAGAATGTGGGCTAGACAAGTTAACTGTTCAATGGATTTGTAATTGGTTGACCGGCCGAACCCAAAGGGTGCACAGCAGTGGCTCCTCTTCGTCTTGGAAAGATGTGACCAGTGGGGTGCCACAGGGTTCTGTCCTGGGCCCAGTGCTCTTCAACATCTTTATCAATGACTTAGATGAGAGAATTAGGGGCATACTTATCAAATTTGCAGATGACACCAAATTGGGAGGAGTAGCTAATACCCTAGAGGACAGGATCAAAATTCAGAATGACCTGGATAGACTGGAGAGCTGGGCCAAAGCTAACAAAATGAAATTCAATACGGAGAAATGTAAAGTACTGCATTTAGGGCGGAAAAATGAAATGCATAAATATAGGATGGGAGAGACCTGGCTGAATGAGACTACATGCGAAAGGGATCTAGGAGTCCTAGTAGACCACAAGTTGAACATGAGCCAACAGTGTGATGCGGCAGCTAAAAAGGCCAATGCAATTTTGGGCTGTATCAATAGAAGTATAGTGTCTAGATGAAGGGAAGTAATAGTGCCGCTCTATTCTGCCTTGGTCAGACCTCACTTAGAATACTGTGTCCAGTTCTGGGCACCACAATTCAGAAAGGATATTGACAAATTGGAGCGTGTCCAGAGAAGGGCAACTAAAATGGTGAAAGGTCTGGAAACAATGCCTTATGAGGAGAGACTTAGGGAGCTGGGTATGTTTAGCCTGGAAAAAAGACGGTTTAGAGGCGATATGATAGCCCTGTTTAAGTATTTGAAGGGATGTCACGCTGAGGATGGAGCAGGCTTGTTTTCTGCTGCTCCAGAGACTGGAACACGGAGCAATGGGTGCAAGCTCCAGGAACAGAGATTCCACCTCAACATGAGGAGGAACTTTTTGACAGTAAGAGCTGTTCGGCAGTGGAACACACTCCCTCGGAGCATGGTGGGGTCTCCTTCCTTGGAGGTCTTTAAACAGAGGCTGGATGGCCATCTGTCGGGGATGCTTTGATTGTGATTTCCTGCGTGGCAGGGGGGTTGGACTGGATGGCCCTCGTGGTCTCTTCCAACTCTGCAATTCTATGATTCTATGAT
Source organism: Gambelia wislizenii (assembly GCA_030847615.1). Taxonomy (NCBI): domain Eukaryota; kingdom Metazoa; phylum Chordata; class Lepidosauria; order Squamata; family Crotaphytidae; genus Gambelia; species Gambelia wislizenii. The sequence goes on from JAUMIR010000002.1 coordinate 197,132,246, forward strand.
TCTATGAACTTAACTGTAAGCAAACAAAGCAGAAATTTGAGTTGCGAACTAAGTGGCAATTTATTACAGACCCCTGATCCTGTTTGGATAGTTCCACAGAATCAAGGGGCTTGTCTACATGAGCCCCCCCCCCCAAAAGTAGTGCCCCGCAGAAAAAGCCGGTTGCAGCAGCTGCAACTTGTGTTAATGATAGTTTTATCCTCAGTATCCCCTATAACAGTGATGGGCAACCTTTTGAGCTTGGTGTGTCAGACTTCGCCAAAAAACTGAGCATAACTCAGGTGGTGTGTCACTTTGAGGAAAAAACATTATTTGTGATATTTATTGTTTATTAAACAATATTATTAAACAATATTATTAATTATTTAATTAATAATTAAACAATTAATTAATTAAACCTTCCCCGGCTTCCTGATAGTGGCGACCGGGGCCTCTGGAGGCCCCGTCACCACTTTCCCTCCCCCACCCTCCCAAAAGTGGCCTCAAAGCCCTGGTCACCACTTTAGGGAGGGTGGTGAGGTTGTGGGCAGGGGGGGGGAGGGCGGGAAGGCCTACGGCTGCATGTCACCCTAAATGACTATGCGTGTCAGTGCTGACACGCGTGTCATAGGTTCGCCATCACTGCCCTATAAGCTTCGCTTCCCAGATGACAGTTGAGGAAGGGAGAAGAGGACAAGAGAGCCCTCTTCCCACTTCCTCAGCTCCATGGGGGCGAGCAGATGGACAGCAGAGAAGCCGAGGTGGGGAAGAGGGCTCTTTCGCCCTCTTCCCCCTTCCTCGGTTACACAGGTGAGTGGGTGGGCAGCTGAGAAGCCGAGGGAGAGTGAAAAGGGCTCTTTCTCCCGCTTCCCCCTTCCTTGGTTCCATGGACGAGCGGGCAGAGGAGAAACTGGGTGGGCGGTGGGAAGAAACCAGGGAAGGAAGAAGAGGAGGGGAGAGTCCTCCTCCCTTCTCTGGCGGTGGTGGTGGCAGGGTTGGGGGGTTGGAATTAAAGTTGCACTCCCCCTTCCCCATCCCTGATCACTTGGGGGAGGGGAAATGGTGGCTGTAGGCTGCTTTCCTTGCTAACAAGCCCCACCCCCTGCACTTGTCTAGCCAATCAGGGGCACGCTTCCTCTTGTTTGGGCAAGCAAATCAGAGCAATTCGCTTGTCCTAACAAGCAGGAACATGCTCCACCTCATTGTTTTTTAAAAAAAAAAAAAAAACGGGAGAAGCTACGAAGGCTTTTCTGGAGTTTTTTGGCCTTTTTTGCCCCCCTCCTTCACAACAGGGCGATATCACAAGGGATGCCATTAGGACAGGTAGGATTCTCCTCACATTCTGTGAGGAGTTTTTTCACCATTTGGACAACCCCAAGATCTTGAAGACCACTTACTGAGCAGTCCTAGATTTCCCAGACTTTTCTTTCTCATCCTTCTGGAGTCCAACAAAGATCCCATGTGATTCATTGAAAAGCTTTCTCAAAGTCTGAGAGTATACGTCTTGATCTTTGCGAACAATGTACACATAGGGACAGCCCAGGTTTTTCTCTTTATTTTCTGAAACAGATCAGAGATGTTTTAGTGTAAAAATGCAGCCAGACACAAATAAATTACAAGGAAAAATTTTTAAATTTGTCATTTTTATTTTTTAGTTAAGCCACAGTAAATATTTTAAGAGAGGGCCAGCATTGTGTAGTGGTTCAAGCACTGGACTATGACTCTGGAGACCAGGGTTCAAATCCCCACTTCACTGTGGAAACCCACTGGGTGACCCTAGACAAGTCACACTCTCTCAGCCTCAGAGGAAGGCAAAGGCAAACCCCCTCTGAACAAATCTTGTCGAGGAAGCCGTGTGACAGGCTCACCTTAGGGTTGCCATATGTCAGAAATGACTTGAAAGCACACAACAACAAATATTCTAAGATTATCTTGGCACATGCACATATGTATCTAAATGAAAACACTGGGAATGGCCATTTAAAAATTTAGGGCAAGAGATCATTAGCAATCTGATGACACACAGCAATATTTTCTATATGACACTTCAGTCAGGTGAGGACATGCAAGCCCTGGAACAGTGCCTAGCTACAGGGATAGAATGAATACAAATAAACTGACCTGGCCATGGCTGCATTTGTACTGCAGAAATAATCCATTTTGACTCCACTTTAACTGCCATGGCTCAATGCAATGGAATCCTGAGTTTTGTAGTTTGTTGTGACACCAAAGCTCTCTGACTAAGAAGGCTAAACATCTCACAAAACTACAAATCTCAGAGTTTCATTGTATTGAGTCATGGCAGTTAAAACAGTGTCAAACTGCGATTATTTTTGCAGTGCACGTGCAACCCTTGAATTCCATCTAGATGGAGGTTCTGTGGGTGAGTGGATCCCATACTCAAGAGACAGGTGAACTGCCTGCTCTGAAAAAGCAGATACGGAGTCTGGGAGTGCTCCTGCATTCATCGCTGTTGTTTGAAGCCCCAGTGATCTCAGTAACTAAGAGCATCAGATGGTTCAACATGACCATGCTGGTCCAGGCACTGGTAACTTAAAGACTAGATTACTGGAATGCCTTCTGTGTGAGTCCACCATCAAAAACGGTCCAGAAGCTGCAACTGGTGCAGAATGCAGCTGCTCATCTATTGACAGGAGAGGGCAATCAACTGCATGTTAAGGACTGTGTTGGAAGGATTCATACTGGCTGCCAACGTGCAGCTTGGCCAGATGTCAAGATTTTGACATTTCTGTATGAACCATAACAACAACAACTTGGGACCAAATTATCTAAGGAATTGCCCTCACTTCATAAAAGCCATATTAAAGTGATAACTTGTATAAAACACTTCATTTCAATGGGCATTTTGTGAGGTCACATTTGTGAACACTAATAGCAACTCTTAAGGATTTTTAAATGGAGTCCTTCGTGCAGTTATTTATTTACTGAAGAAACCTTATATATCTCCAGCTGTGTTGTGAACAATGTACATGGCATTCCCACAAAATCTCCCATCCTGGTATTGATCAGACCTAGCTTACCTAGCTTCAGAGACAGAACCCCAGACATGCCTTTAAATCAGTAAGAAGAAAACTTCCTACAAATCTCCTGAAACTCCCACCAAGCTCTCCAAGCAAGCAAACAAAAAATCAATCTCACCGTTGCCATCTATTCACTACCATGGATTTGTAAGACATAACAAAAGCATACACAATAATAACATGGTGCCAACCTGCAGATCCAAACAAGGTTTCACACACCAGCATCTCCCCAGGTCCCCACTCAAAGCATAACTGTTTCTTGTCAGAGTTCACTTCAGGAATCAGCTGTTTTTTTTTAAAGAAAAAGAGAGAATGGTACAGCAAACATGGTGACATTGCTTAAACCAAAAGACATTTATATATAAAATATACTTTCCAAAATACTGGAATTACATACATTGACAGCAACAAAATCTGGAAGAAAGAATCTCTGTTTAGAAGACAGCCTTATGCATTTAATCAGTACCTGAGCAGAATGTGCTAAATAGTTACATACACACACACACACCCAACAGACTAGAAGCTGGTCCTTTCAAGGCCACACACACAGTGCAAATATCTGCAGAAGAAACAACCCTTTTCATATGTCAAGGGTGTGCAACATCAAGAGAGGTCTGTTTTTCAAACAGGGAATGACTTTTGGGCCATTGTCAAAAAATGGGCTTCTGGGTATAGAGGCAAAAATGCTCCCCATTCTTCTCAGGGGGGCATTTGGGGGGAAAATGTTTTGATTTTTTAATTTATTTAGTTTTTGTGGGGAGGGTATGGTGGGGATGCAGCCCTCTAAGATCTTCTAGGAGGCCAATAAAGCCCCCAGCCCCAAGTTGCTCACCCTGCTGTACATGCAGGTATTGGGGATGGAGTAAGTAAACATTTGCAAGGCTGGCTCAAGCCCACGCCTCCTTCCAAATGATCTTCCCCGTACACTCAGGTCCTCTGGGAGGAATTTGTTACAACCTTTAAAAACTAGGGTTTTTTCAACCTCCCGGAGGGCCTTTTCAGCTATTGCTCCCAGATTATGGAATGGCCTGCCAGATAAGATCTGTCATATCACCACCCTAAATAGCTTTTTAAAAGCTCTTAAGACAGATCTCTTCTGGCAGGCCTTTCCTGAATAGATACCTGGCCATCAAAAGAAGAAAAAAAAAAAGAAAATCTAGCTTGTCCTGACCACGCCACAGCCACTGTCCGTTGTTATTTTTATTTTTTGTATTTTTTTAAAGTATGTTTTAATTCCTGAATTATTTAATTGCATTTTAAGGGAGGGTGGGATTGAGGGTCCGGGATGTATATTTTAACTGTTGTAAGCCGCCCCGATTGCGTTTCATAGAGGGGTGGGATATAAATAAATTATTATTATTCTCTCCTCTCTCTCGGGCTTTTCTTCACAAAGATTCAGGAACGACTCATCCCACGTTTTCTGCAAGCGCGCTGATGACTAAAAAGGCCAATCCGAGATAAACAAGTTCGGTTGCAGAAAGCACAGCAGAGGGTCTCCTTAAGTGATGTTTCCGGGTTGTGATTCTTTCTGCGTTGTCGTTTCTCTTCAAGACTTGTTCAGCGTGAGTTCTCAAATAAAGCTGTAGCATTGTGGATAGTGCGTCTCCATGCCTCCCGATGTGAGGCCAGGGCGGACCACTGTTGGTGATCAATTTGGCTGAGCCTGAGATGTTGTTTCAGGGAGTCCTTGTATCGCTTTTTTGGAGTGCCCCTCTTGAGCTGACCCATGGCGAGTTCACCGTAGAGTACTATTTTAGGGAGGCGATGGTCCTCCATCCTAGAAACGTGACCTGCCCAGCCCAGCTGTGTTCTCAATATCATGGCCTCGATGCTGGTGATCCCTGCTTGCTCAAGGACAGCAACATTCGTCACAATTATTATTAACTGAACTTAGTTTATGAAGAGGAAACAAACATTTCTGTCCCAGCATAAAATTATTTTCCTGTGTCATTCATCTCTCACCATCTGCCTAATAGGGGACCCTATTTCTTCTGGAGTTACTGTCAAATTTCCAACCCAGCAAGATCATCACCCAGAGTTCAAGAATTACTACAGTACTTGGTTTTTAATGGGCTTTTTGTGTGAGTACTGCCTAGGTTCTCTTTTCCATTTGTCAAGGTTCAGTAGGATATTCCAAGGTTAGGAGTATCTTGTTTTTGTCCCTATTTCATTATTTGGATTACCCTAAAACAATTCCTTAGTATTCAGCTTTGTATTGGTATTAATTTAAGTTCCCAAAGCTCATTGGAACAGAAATGTTTTCACCTGCTGACAGAAGGACAGCAAAGAGGCCACCAGTCCCTCTCTTTAAAGGGACTTCCAGAGCTGGGGACAGGCACCAAAACCCTGACATTCCTACAGACATGCCTGTGAGGGTGGAATGAGTAGAGAGGCCGCCCCAAAATAGTACTCTACGGTGAACTCGCCATGGGTCAGCGTAAGAGGGGTGCTCCAAAAAAGCGATACAAGGACTCCCTGAAGCAACATCTCAGGCTCGGCCAAATTGATCACCAACAATGTTCTGCCCTGGCCTCACATCGGGAGGCATGGAGACACACTATCCACAATGCTGCAGCTTTATTTGAGAACTCACGCCAAACAAGTCTTGAAGAGAAACGACAACACAGAAAGAATCACAACCCGGAAACATCACCCAAGGAGACCCTCTGCTGTGCTTTCTGCAACCGGACTTGTTTATCTCAGATTGGCCTTTTCAGTCATCAGCGCCCTTACAGAAAGCATAGGATGAGTCCTTCCTGAATCTTTGTTTGCAAAGAAAAGCCAGAGAGAAATAATATTACTATCCTTATCTATAGCCAATTTCCCCCACACACACAAGTGAGGCACAAGACAGCATACAAAAATTAAAGCAGCTACAGATAAAAGCATAGATACAATCACACAAAATTTACTGTTAAATGTTATTAAACTATCAATAGAATTAAAACCATTAAAAACATATCCATAAAAAAATATTTAAAAATCAGTAGATTAGTACACTATTAAAAGCCCTTGCAGTAAGTTCCCAAAGCTCATTGGAACAGAAATGTTTTCACCTGCTGACAGAAGGACAGCAAAGAGGCCACCAGCCCCTCTCTTTGAAGGGACTTCCAGAGCTGGGGACAGGCACCAAGGCCCTGACATTCCTACACAGACATACCTGTGAGGGTGGAATGAGTAGAGGGGCCTCCCTCGAAAATCATACGAATTGGACAGGTTCATATGGAAAGAAACAGTCCTTCAGATAACCTGAACTCAAGGCATAGACCATAATCAGCAATTTGAATTATGCTTATAAATAGACTGTAGCCAGTTGAGCTATTTTATAAGGGAATTGTGGGCAGCGGTAAATCCAGTCCCTATTAGCAATCTGCCTGAAGCTCTTACAATCAGCTGAAATTTCCAAACATTCTTTGAGGCAGCCCCACAGAGCACACTACAGTAATCCAAATGGGATGCAACTAAAGCATTCATTCATGCTGCTGTATCTGGCACCACTCATGCAGATGCATTCTTGGCCACCACTGAAAATCGGGGCATGCAGCTCAGGGCTGTATCCAGGATTAGACCCAAAATGTGAACCCATATCTTCAAGGAAAGTGTAATCCTATCTAGCGCAGATTAAATCCTTATTCCCTAATCTTCTTGTCAAGTGAACTGGAGCACCACTCTTTGGTCTTAATTTGTTTGCCCTCATTCAATCTATTACAGCCCGCCCTCCATATCCACAGGTTCTGCATCCATGGATTCAACCAACCACTGCTTGAAAATATTCATGGGGGGATCCAAAAAGCAAACTTTGCTGTTCACCATTTTATATAAGGGACAGCATATTACTACACCATTGTATGTAATGGGACTTGAGCATCCATGGATTTTGGTATCCATGGGGGGGGGCGTTCCTGCAACCAAACCCCAACAGATACCAAGGGCCCACTATATCCATGACAGACTCCATTTTAAAACTGAAGCTGGTTCCTTGGAGTTAGGTGGAAAGGAGAAAGAGCTAGGTGTCATCAGCATACTGGTGGCAATAGACCTCAAAACTCCAACCTCTCCTAGAGTTTCATGTATAAATTAAATAGCATAGGGGATGAAAGTGGACACTGAGGGACCTCATAGGTCAACAATCAAGGAATCGAACCAGAATTCCCTGTATCACCTTCTGGGCTTGCTGCCTCAGAAAGGATTACGGTCTCCAAAAAGGAATAGGGCCTCCAAGTGCCCTCACAGCAGGGTGGCCCAGAAAAATACCAGAGTTAATGGCATCAAAAGCTGTTGAGAAGTGCAAAAGGTTCACACTTGCATTCAGCCACTAAATCAACTGTTTGACTATGGATCGGAGAGACTCTCTCTCAGCCTAACCTGTTGCTGTTAGGATCAGTTGCGGTGGAAGGGGAAAAACCAGGCACACTGCCTTCAGTTCTTTAGAGGAAACAGCAGAATAAAAATAAAACCTGGTATTTTTGTTTGCTTTAGTTGACTATTTTTATTTCAAGCAGCACCATTTTTTGTTTCTGTTACTTAAATGTTTAGCTTTTATTGTTCATTGTAACCTGACATCTTAATCATGGTGCTCATTCCTTGTAACATCCTCATACCAAAATGTTGGATGTAGATAATATTCTGAAAAATTCTAATTTTTTTTTTAATGGTTTGATGTTGTGTTCCTTCAAGTAGTTTCCAACTTATGGCGATCCCAAGGGGAACCTAGCTGGGGTTTTCTTGGCAAGATTTGTTCAGAAAAGGTTTGACACTGCCTTCCTATGAGGTGGAGAGTTCCCTCCCCAAGGGAACTGACTTCCCTCCCCAAGGTGGCCCAGTGGGTTTCCATGGCTGAAATCCTGGTCTCCCAGAGTCCTTAAACAACTACAACCTGCTGCCTCTTAATGTTGGTCCTGTAACATTTTTCTCTGCCAAAAGTGTCACGCGTGGATAGGACTGTCTGATCCCAAACAGTCCTAAAGCCCACTTTTCCAAAACGTGAGTTTTTATTGTGAACTTTCTCTTTCAAACCCTAGAAGAAACCAAAACCTTCCATTTTGACCAGGGGAAATCTCCGGCCACATCCACACTACACGAATAACCCAGTTTGAAACTGGATGATTTGCCACGGCTCCTTCCTAGGGAATCCTGGGGTTTGTAGTGTTACCAGGTCTTCAGCCTTCTCTGCCAAAGAGTGCTGGTGCCTCGCCAAACTAGAAATCCCAGGATTCCACAGGAAGGAAGGAAGGAGCCGCGGCAAACCATCCAGTTTCAAACTGGGTTATTCGTGTAGTGTGGACGTGGCCGGAGTTCCCCCTCCGGGTCTCAAAAACTCTCACGCAGCCCCCTTTTTGGCCTGAATGCCATTCCCCGCCACGGCCCCGTCTCTTCTCTCCCCCACCCACCCACCCACCCCTTCCCCCGGCAAAGGCTGCCATTTCCCTGAGGCCCCCTAACGCACAGTGACCGAAGGCTCCACGTCCACCTCCTCCATCCCGGATGCCCAGATGAGGCGCCGCCGCCGCCCGCACCCCTCGCGCGCCCCTTCTGCGCTCGCGCCTCCGCCCGCCGCTTCCTCACTCGCGCCAAGAGGCCCACAGACCAGCCAACCAATCACCAGCCTTCACAGGCAGCCGCGCGCACGACGACGCCAGGACCCCGTTTTCGCGCTCTCTCTCTCTCTCTCTCTCGCCCGTTCCCTGCCCGTGGAGACAGGAAACTAGTAGAGCTACTCGCCCTATTCCTTAATATAGCAGTGTAGTCTGTGGCAGTTCTCTTGAGACTAATCACACTACACTATTATAGTGCTATTATTCCGCTTTAACTGGTCCGGCTGCCTCCTGTGGAATTCTGGAGTTTGTAGTTTAGTGAGCCTAAAGAGCTCTCTCACTGAGAGTGCTAAATGCCCCTCTCTAAACTGCAAATCCCAGGATGCCACAGAGCAATTAAAGTGGAACAATAGCGCTATAACAGTGTAGTCAGGACGAAGGAGGAGTGTCAGTACACTTGTCCTTCCATATCCACGGATTCAGCATCCACGGATTTAAGTATTCACGGCTTGAAAATATTCTTTAAAAAATAATAATCCAAAAAGCAAACCTTAACTTTGCCATCTTATATAAGGGAACCATTTTGCTGTGCCATTGCATATAATGGGACTTGAGTATCCACGGATGTTGGTATCCACAGGGGGTGGGGGGGTTCCTGGAACTAAACCCCAGCGAATATGGAGGGACAGCTGTATAGCAAAAGCCAGGATTTTCTTACTCGCAGCATACCTGTAATTTTGTAGTGGTGTACAGTATTTCGCATCCCGCGCAAAATGGAGCAACGGAGGGTGCATCTACACTCAAGCGTGCTGATGACTAAAAAGGCCCACAGACCAGCCAATCCGAGATAAATAAGTTCGGTTGCAGAAAGCACAGCAGAAGGTCTCCTTGGGTGATGTTTCCGGTTGGGATTCTTTCTGCATTGTTGTTTCTCTTCAAGACTTGTTCGGCATGAGATCTCAAGTAAAGCTGTAGCATTGTGGATAGTGCATCTCCATGCCTCCCGATGTGAGGCTAGGGCGGACCACTGTTGGTGATCAATTTGGCTGAGCCTGAGATGTTGTTTCAGGGAGTCCTTTACCGCTTTTTTGGAGCGCCCCTCTTACGCTGACCCGTGGCGAGTTCACCGTAGAGTACTATTTTAGGGAGGCGATGGTCCTCCATCCTAGAAACGTGCCCTGCCCAGCGCAGCTGTGTTCTCAATATCATGGCCTCAGTGCTGGTGATTCCTGCTTGCTCAAGGACAGCAACATTCGTCACATAGTCAGTCCAGTGTATATTTAGGATTGTGCGTAGACAGCGCTGATGAAAGCGTTCGAGGAGTCGTAAGTATTGGCAATAGGTGACCCATGTTTCAGACCCATAAAGGAGAATAGACGGTACAATGGCTCTATACACATTGATTGTTGTGCTTTGCTTCAGGTGTTTATTACTCCAGACTCTTTTGTAAAGTCTTCCAAATGTGCTATATGCCTTTGCTAATCTGTGGTCGATCTCTTTGTCAATCTTGGCATCTGAGGAGATGAGAGGCAAGAAGGCTAAAGTCCTTGTAAAACTGCACACCCCAGGGAGTCCATAGGATGGAGCTACAGCACTTAAAGCTGTGTTAAACTGCATTATTTCTACAGTGCAGATGTGCCCAGAAACAACTGTATGCTATTCCTAATTTGGGTCTCATTTTGTTAAAAAAAAAAAAATAGGTGGCTTTTAAAAAAAATATTTAAAACTGGCTAGCAAAAACCATAGCCAATGATAATACAGTTCATTGTCCTCACAAAAGTGGAGAGAGAGGAGGCTAGAGGTGGTTAACTGCAATCCTTCAATGCAATCCACCATCAGTGCTGCAGTTCAGGACAGTATCCGTGCTGACTTACTTTTCCATCTTTATAATATCTCTCACAAGTTGCAACAAAAGTCAGCCTACCTCAAGAGTCCCCATCACAGCCAAGCTCAAACCCTTCACTGCATGCAAAAGCCTCACACTCTGATCCCCTCTAACGCAAGCACGTTTTGTTTTCAGTGCTGAAAATTCAACAACAAAACCCCACATCAAATTCAAATTGGTCCCACAATGTAAGAAAGGAAGTAATTACAGTAATGCCTGTACTGCTAACAGAGGAATTTTATTTATTTATTTTATTATTTTTATACCCTGCCTTTCTCCCAAGGTGGGACTCAAGGTGCTTACAGCAATTAAAAAATACAGCTAGAATACCACAATTTACAAAAATTTTAAAAAAAACATTAAATTAATTTCCACATAATTAAAAGCACAACATGAATTTTCCTTGGGTTTTTTCTGGACTGTGAGGCCGTGTTCTGGAAGAGTTTACTTCTGACATTTCACCTGCATCTGTGGCTGACATTTTTTTGAAGATGCCAGCCACAGATGCAGGCGAAACGTCAGAAAGAAACTTCCAGAACACGGCCTCAAAGCCTGGAAAAACCCCAAGGAAAGTCTATGGATGCCAGCCACGAAAGCCTTCGGCTTCACAACATGAATTAAAAACATAAAATCAACAAAAATGCAACATTAAAATATTAAAAGCAGCACATTGATTAAAATTCATGGGACAGTGGTGGCTCATCTGCCCAGTCACTCCTATGTTAAAAACATGGATTTTTGCCCACTGTTTTCTACAGGGCTCTCAGCTTCACCCCAGGGATAACCGGGGGCAAAAAACAACAACCACCTGCAATCAAAAAAGGAACCCGCTGGTCTGGGTTCTCGTGTAACTCTTCATTTTTTAAAAAATCTGTGTTTTGCTCACAAACAGGCACGTTTTCTTCCCCGCCTCTGGGGCTGTCTTCCAAACTGCCTGTAAGGTTTACCGTTTTCCTCATAGTTTTGAAACCCAGTTCCCGACGCTTTTCCCCCCCTCGCACCGTCACCCAGAAGAAGGGGAGCTGGCCCGGTCTCTTCTGGAAAAGCTTCGGTTCGGGACATGCGGTTCCTTATTAGACTCAGGCACTCGGCTGGATGTCAAAAACGGAAGGACCCCATTTTCTAAATGCTCAATGGACTGACTGTGCGGGAAACTGAAAGTTAAAGCATTGCTGGGTGGTTTGCACTGGGTGGTGGTGGCTGAGCTCTTGGCTTTCGTAACACTCTTACTCCAAAATTCATATGGGGCCAACTCAAAGGTCACAAAAATGTGCAAGCTTTTCATATATCAAGATCTCTTCATAAGAGAGGATCTAACAACTAGAGGAGTGGGGGAAAGAATTTCCCCCCCTTTTTGTTATAGGCTGCTGCTGATGAAAATTGTTAGGTCTGCATGCTCAAAATCCAGAGCTATAGCTATAGTTTAAGAAATCTGACCCCAAATGAAATTTTCCTTCAGCCCCCATATTTCTACCATTGCAGTAATTTAAAACGAGCATTTAGAAACAAGTGTTTAAGCACACACACACCCAAAAAAGCAGGGAGGCAAAGCTACCAGGGGAATACAAACATGGTAAATTTTAGAGTTCTGCATGTGAACGATTGTCAGTGTCTGTCTGCAATGCTAAAAATTTGGGGAGTTAAAGAAAATTACAGTGGGGCAAGATTATTTGGAGGGGCAATTGCCCCCTCCCATAATTGCAGGCCCTGTCAGAGTCTTAAAATGAAATGGGAGGAGGGACCTTGCAGGATGTTCAAATTACTTTTTAAAATAAGCCCTGTTAGGTGATGTCATGGTTTCAGATTGTACTTGATATTGCCCATAAGCCTGCTGCTGCTGTGCACAACAAACAAAACAATTGTGAATCCCCTATTTCACAACATTTTACAATTAGCTAACACACATTGGAAACTGCTTAATGCAGTGTAGATGTGTAAATTGCTATTGCTTAAAAACAAATTGTAAGCCCCTCTGATAGCCTTTGTGGCTGAAGAGCAGGGTATAAATACCTAATTTAAAAAAAAAATGGATTTTAACATACTCCCCCCACAATATTGAGATTCAACCATTGTTTTAGATAGGTGTTTAAAGCCTGAATGCACTATCTGAATATAACATAACATTAAAGGCCAGTCTCTTCCAGCAGGCCTATCCAGATGATTTTTAAACTGTGAATTTTAAACTGTTTTAATATATATTGGTTTTATTTGTTCTTTTAAACTGATATTATGTGTTTTAATGGGTTTATTTTTAACCTTTATGTGTTTGAATTGATATAATTTGTTTTGTGTAAATCTGTTGTTCCCTGCCTTGATCCATGGGGAGGGGTGGGTAACAAAGAAAGAAATAATACTGTATTCCCTTTCGCTTTCCATCATTGATAGAAGATAGTTTCTTGCAGTAGGCTGAAAAAGGTTGTCCTGCTTCAGGGCTGAAATGGGGGAGACATCTGATCAGAAGGCCTATGGGAAACCCCCAGGGGTCAGAAGTTGCTGGCAAGTCAGATGTTCTACATCTCTGCTTTACAGTATAGACAATTATAATTTACCCCTTTTCATCATGCTAGAACGTCAAACACTCACCAATGTTGATTAGCAGTAGGTTCAGGCCTGACAATTTATGTATAATTAGCTTATAGAACCTGTGGTGTTAACTCCTAATTTAGGTGGCTTTCTAACAAGATTGTTTGCCATCTCCCTAAGATATTTGATACATGATGAGCATAATAAGCTGCATTTAACACACTGTATTCTTACTTAACAATGCAGTACATACAGATAGAGACTAGTATATTTATAGGCCCTATTTTGATCAAGTGTTTCTTCCTGGAATTCTGCACTTGGAGTCACAACCTGAATTAGTCAAGACATTGGTCACTGGAAAATGAGTCATAGTCTGACCATAAGACTTTAACACACCAGCCTGTTGTCTTGCAGCAATCTCATTGCTGAAGCAAACAGAAACATACCTGTTTGAAAACAATCACGATCACACTTCTCTGCATTCACACTATTATGCTACTTTGCCAATCCATGGCCCTGTTCTTACTCTTTTGCACTGCCTTGCTAAGATGTTCTGCCACATGTATGCCTTACCACCCCTCTCGATTTATTGCATGTGTGCCTCCCGATTTGTTTTTTATTTTTGTCACTATTGCACAATTACAGCAAAATGATAAAAAAAATTAAAATTAAAAGAAAAGAAATAGAAAAGGAAAGGAAAATTAAGTAAAAGCAACCTCAGACTGCTGGGAATAGCAAGGGGGAGGGAGGGGGAGGGGAGAAGAATCACCCCTACTCACGGTTGGAACTGCAGCAGAAGGAACCTGTCATACCAGAGGCAGTAGTGGAAAAGGAGCAATATTGGGAGCCATTTATGGTTTTCCCCATCCATGAAAATGCACATTGCACCAACGAATGAAATGTAAAGCAGCAACAAGAAAGAGACATGGTCATGTGATAAGTACCTACCAAAGATACTATTAAAGTCCATAACCTGATACATATCTCTAGATGTTTAAAATAAGCCTACAATTTTATTAGGGTTTGGGTTTTGTTGTTTTTGTTTTTGTTTTTTTGTCTGCAGCTGAGAAAACAAAGTTTGTTATTTGGATCTAAGGAAATGCAAGACAGGTGCCAGTCTCAAAACTTTTTCTTTTCCTGTCTATATCTATTTTTCAAATATGATTGTCTGAGAAATGTAGTGCTCATCTGCATGGCCCAGAATACGCCAGCTCCCTGCCAGCATATTCTGCCCATAGATCTGGCCTGTTGCTGCCCTGTTACCTGCATAGAATGGGATGGAGTTCAGACCACCACATCAGCCGGTTTCTGCAGCTGCTGCTGCTGGCCACATCCCATTCTCCAAAGCCAAGAAGCTGGCCAGCAGCATGTGACCCCCCCACACACTGACTTTTCTAGCTACAGAAGAGTGAGGCAGATGGCAGTACAGTGAAGGGCTGGCATGGCGGCCGTGGTTCTTGGCCCCATCTTTGCCCTGGGTGTCATGAGGACTGCCCAGGGGCAAAACGGGGCAAAAGCCCTGAGTCATCTGGACTGCAGGGATCCAAGACAGGAGCAAGATGGGGTAAATTGTCCATCTAGACAAGCCCATAGTCTCTTTTGCCTGCTGTTTCAGTTTAGAGGTAAGATAATGAGACGCAGAACATTTTTAACCAAACTCATTATAACCTCTTGATTGTGTGCTTATTGAAGCTTTTAACTTCAAACATATTTAAAAAGTTTAGATTTGTTTAAAATTTAACTTTTTAAATGTGCCAGCTGTAGGTTTCTCTTGTGGTATTCATGCTAGATTGAGTTTGGGAGAAGAATTTTGAGTGTTTTAGTATTGTAGTGTTTTTATATTATGCTTATATATTGTTAACTGCCCTTAAGCTGACTCCAACTTGATAGTGACCCTGTCAATGAGAGACCTCCAAGTCACCCCTTCATCAATAGCCCTTCTCAGCTCTTGCAAAGTCAGGGCCATGGCTTCCTTGATTGAGTCTATCCATCTGCAATGTGGTCTTCCTCTTTACCTATTGCTTTCCACCTTGGCAAGCATTGTTGTCTTTTCTAGTGAGTCATGTCTTCTCATGATATGGACAAAGTAAAGAGTCTCAGGGCTTGTCTACACCAGTGAAAAATCCTGAATTCAACCCGATAATGCTACAAAACGTACAGCCTTTTCCCCAAATCTGGTGTGATAGTGACAAACAATGTACAACCCTATTTGCACCAAACTTGGGGAACACCCCCTTAATTTTGGGTTTTAGAAAACTCAACAGGTTTATCTGCAGTTTGCTGGAAACTACAGAGAAAACTGCTGTGTGAACAATCCATCTGCACTGGATTTGGGGTGGGGTGGGGAGGAAGGACAAGAGCTGCCTGAGGCACTGCCATTCCCCCCCACCTCCTTGACACCACTTCTCATTCCAAAGGCTGAGCCCCAACAATAGTTGCTCTTTCTGAGGTCAGAATGCTGGGCAAGCCCCGCCATGGCGAGGCTAGCCACCTGTTCTAACTTCAGAGAGGACCACTACCACAAGGGCTTTGATTTTCCAGTGCACAATTACCCCTCTGAGCTCCAAGAAAATCAAAGCCCCAGTGGTAGTCGCACTCTCTGAAGCCAGAATGGGTGGCTCGCCTCACCATTGCAAGGTTAGCTGCCCATTGTGACTTCAGAGAAGGTGACTACCGCTGGAGCTTTGATGTCCCCGGAGCTCAGAGTCAAGCATGAATAGCAGTTTTGAATGGAAGCCAAGTAAAAATCTGAATACAGACTTGGGCTTTGGCAGGTATGGCACTTACATCTGGTCCAGAGTAGTCCAAATTTCATGTGCTGCAGCTCTGGGCCAAAGTAGTCCAAATCTCATTTGGATTTTTACCCCTGTATAGTCAAGCCCTCAGTTTAGTCATCTTGGCTTCGAGGGAGAGCTCAGGCCTAACTTGCTTTAGGAATCATTTACAGTGGAGTTTTTAGCAATCCACAGTAGAACTCTTCTGCAGCACTACATTTCAGATTACAGTTGTCCCTTCACATTAGCGGGGGCTAGGGGCTCAAGACCCCCATGAATGTGGAAAAAAACTGCAAATAAACTCTCCCCCTTCCCCCTAGGTTTTGCTTGGCCTTCATTCCCGGGGGGGGGGGCAAAGGAAGCTGTCGCCGCCGCCTGAAAAGCCGCTTTTTAAACTGATTCTGTTCACCCCCTTCCTTGGTTTTTCACCGGCTTTTTTTGGGGGGGCAGCAGCTTCCCTGGGCTTCAGATTACCCCCACGTCCCTTGGGTGGCAGCAGCGGCGGCTTCCCTAGGCTTCAGATTATCAACACATCCCTGGGGGAGGGTGAAGAGAAGCTGTTTAAACAGCAGCAAGCCAGCAGTATCCTCAGCAAATTCCCCACTTTACTTGGCCTTTGTCCCCCACACACAAGGGACGAAAGCCGAATAAAGCAGGGTGTTCGCTGAGGAAACTGTCGGCATTTTACTCGGCTTTTGCCCCCCCCCCCATACTGAGAGATGAGATGGGAAGCAGCACTCACTGCAATGCCGTGCATTCCCTACCGCTCTGCTCTTGAGTGACAATGCTGCCAAACATGGCATTTCTTTGGGCTTGCCTTTCCCGCCCCAACAGCATCGAACCCCTTAGAATGGCTGTGTTCAGCGATTCCTGGGGGTTCAATGTGGTTGGGGTGGGAAAGCCAAGCCTGAAGAACAGCCACATTCGGTGGTTTTGCCCTGAAGGCAGCAGTTCTTCAGTCTTGCCTTTCCTGCCCCAACCGCATTGAACCCTGGTTTCTGGGCAGCGTCCGTGTTTGCTGGGCATTTGTTCTCTGTGGAGGGGTGGAAATCCGAAGGACAAGCAAATCTTACTGTCTGTAAAGCCTCTGGAGGTTTGTTCATCCGTCGGATTTCCACCACTTCACAGAGAACAAATGCCCAGAAAACTTGGGCGCTGCCCACAAACTGGCGGTTCTTTGTGGAGGGGTGGAAATCTGATGGACAAACAAACCTCTGGAGGGCTTCCTTGGCTTCCAAAGTGTCTTCTCGGCTGTGGTGGCCGCTGCCTCATCCTCAGGGATCGAGAGGATGCTTTGGAAGCTGAGGAGGGCTTCCTCAGCTTCTAAAGTGGTTTTTTTGGCCACTGCCGCCTCATCCTCGGGGGCCGAGAGGACACTTTGGGAGCCAAGGAGGGCTTCCTTGGCTTCCAAAATGTCTTCTTGACCGTGGCCACTTTGGAAGCTGAGGAGGGCTTCCTTTGCTTCCAAAGCATGCTCTCAACCATGACCACTTCTGCCTTGTCCTCGGGGGCTGAGAGGATGCTTTGGAAGCCGAGGAGGGCCGTGGGGGCCATTTGGTCACCTCCAGCCCCTTTGGCTGACCACCTGAAAGCCAGCAGCTCAGGCTGTGCCCCCTGCTTGAGCTCTCCAGGCTGAGCACCCAGCGGCTGAGCAGCCCGCCACCCCCCACCAAGCTGTGTGGCGAGCCAGAAACCGTGAATAGGCAAAACCGTGAAAGCCAAAGCTACAAATGTGAAGGGACGACTTGTAGTTGATTTTCCGCCTATCAGTCTGCTTCACTGTCCAGCTTTCATAACCATACATAGAAATTAGAAACATGATGGCATGGAGAATCCTAACTTTAATATTTCAGTTATGGTATATCACTTTACACTTCAGGATCTTGTCTCGTTCCTTCATAGCTGCCGTTCCAAGTCCTAGCCTTCTGATTTCTTGACTGCAGTCCCCATTTTGATTAATGACTGAGCCAAGGTATAGTAATTTTTTCAATATCTGAATGTCTTCATTGTCTATTATAAAGTTGTGTAAATCATCTGTGGTCATTATTTTTGTTTATGTAATGTTCAACTGTAAACCTGCCTTTGTACTTTCTTCCTTGACTCTCTTTAGTAATCGCTCCAAAACTTTGCTATTTTCTGCAAGTAGTATGGTGTCATCTGCATATCTTAAACTGATGATGTTCTGTCCTCCAATTTTCACACCTCCTTCCTCAGAGTCTAATCCAGCTTTGTGTGTAATACTTTCAACATACAAATTAAACAAACAGAGTGATAAAGTGCACCCTTGCCTGACACCCTTGTCAACTAGAAACCGCTCTGTTTCTCCATATTCTGTCTAACTGTGGCCTCTTGGTCCTGAGTACAGGCGAGGCATTAAAATAATAAAATATTGTGGTATGCCCATTTCTTTAAGAGAGATCCACAATGAGCTAAACACTCAATGGTTTTGCTATAACCTATAAAGCCCACAGTGATTTTCTTCTTAAATTCTTTGGTGGCCCCATCATTCAACAAATGTTTGCAATATGATCTTTCATGCCTCTTCCTCTTCTGAACTCAATGTGGACATGGCATTTCTTGCTCCATATGTGGTAAAAGTCTTTGTTGTACAATTTTAAGCACCCCTTTGCTTGCATGGAAGATTAATGTGGTTGCTGTATTCCCTGCTGTCCCCTTTCTTGGGGATTTAAATGTATATTGAGCATTTCCAATCTGTGGGCCACTGTTTTATTTTCCATATTTGTTGACAGGTTCTGTCTCTGCAGCTTGAAACAGCTCTATTGGTATGCCAACTGTTCCTGGTGATTTATTTCTTCCAAGTACCCTGAGTGCAGCTTCTACTTCATTTTCTAACATTGTACGTTCATCTTCAAATGGTTCTTCCTTTAATTCATCTGTCATACTTTCATTTCTTTTATATAGTTCTTCAATATATTGTTTCCATCAGCTTTTTATTTGTACAGTACTTGGTTATGTCATGTGTTCCCCTGCTGGTCATAGAACATTCCCACTCTTGGTTTAAATTTCTCTTCGGTTTTTTGGGTTTTCTGGAAGAGATCTCTTGTGCTTCCCTTTTTTGGGGGGGGACATCTTCCATTTCTCTGCATTGATTATTATAGTAGTTCTCTCTGTCCCTGCGTACAAGTTGCTGAACAGTTGCATTCAGGGTTCTGACCCTACTTCTGTCACCTTTACTTTTGCTTCTTGTCTGTCCTTAGCTGCTTGAAGAGCTTAATCCAGACTTGCACAACTTGGCAGTAGGCTCAACTTCTGAGGACCACAGATAGATTTTTAGTGGCTCACTATCCAAGTAAAAATATAATTAATTAATTAAGGTATAATTACCTCCTCTTCCTCCTCCTGCTTCTCTTCCTCTCTCCTGCTGCCTCGCTCACTCCACAGTGCTCCTCTCCCTCAATCTGCCCTAGGGGTGCTTGCTGGGGTGGCCGTGCCTCTGTCCCCACTACCACTGCTTCAGCCCCCAGTGGCTGGAGGCTAAAGCGGTCCTTGTGTTCCCTCATCACCACTGCTAAACCATCTCTTCACGGCTGTCTGAGAGCCGGCCACAGAGCGAGGGAATGCAGAAGCTCTGGTGGCCAGGGGCTAAAGTGGCCTCTGCATTCCTTTGCCTCCACCACCGAACTGAATGCAGAGGCTGCTTCTGCCCCTGGCATCTGGATACTCTGCGTTCCTTCACCGCCACTGAACCATCTCTTCATGGCTGGCCAGCAGCCGGCCACAGAGCAAGGGGACGCAGAGGCCGCTTCAGCCCCAGCGGCTGGGGGCTCAAGCAACTTCTGTGTTCCCTTGTCTCTGCGACCACCACCAAATCGGCTCTTTATGGCTGGCTTACCTCAAGGAAAGAGGTTATTCTCAAATAAGTGAGCCTCTCCAACCTTTCCCAGCTGCCTGTGGGGCACTAGTGTGGGGCAGGCACTTCCAAAGAGCTGCTCTCTGTTTGAGCCAACGCTGCTTTTTAATTGGTTATCTTGCCTTTATTTTAATTCAAATGTAAGATTGGCGGCCACCGTCAACCAATCAGAAACTGCGGGCCACACAAAATGCTTTGGAGGGCCACATGCCGCCCGTGGGCCGTATGTTGTGCAGGCTTGGTTTAATCTGTCATCCATTGAGGCTTCTCTTTCTTTTTGTCTACAGGCAATGTCTTTTTGCATTCCTCCTTGACAATGTCACTGGCTTCAATGCAGAGTTCTTCTGGCTCCCAGTGAATTAGACTTAATAGCACAAATCTAGTTTTTTTTTTCCCCATTATCTTTAATTTCTACAGAGATGTTCTTCAGGTTGTATTTTGGCACAATGGTTGGTTCAGAGTTCTTCTTTAGCTTTTTTCTCATTTGTGATATTAGCAGTTCATGGTCTGTCTCACAAACTGCTCCTGGACTTGTTTTTGCAGAGAAAATGGAGCTTCTCCATGTTCTGCTTCTGATTATGTAGTCTATTTGATTTCTGTATCGGCCATCGGGTGATGTCCATGTATACAGTTGCCTCTTTGGTTCCTTGAAAACTGTGTTTGCAATTAACAAACTGTTTGCCTCAATTCAATCACTTGCTTTCCTGCTTCATTTCTTGATACTAGGCCAAATTTTCCTACAGTCTTTGATTCTGTTCTGTTTCCTACTTTTGCATTTCAGTTGCCTCTGATCAACAAGAAGTCCTGTTTTGGTGTGTGTCCAATTTCCTCCTGGACTCCAGCAAATAATCTTCCAATTTCACATGTGCCTCAAGTTGCCTGTCAACTTATGGTCATGAGGCTTTCTTAGGCAAGATATAATCTGAAGTGGTCTTGCCCACCCCCACCCCTCTCTCTCCACTTCGTTCCTCTGAAATATAGCCTACAGCATCTGATATTCACTGGCAGTCTCCCATTCAAGTACTAATACCAGCTGGTCCTGCTTAGCTTTCAATATCAGACAGGATCTGGTGCCTTTGGGGGTATTTAGGCCCTTACCTAATACTAGCAAAAAGTAAAAAAAGCTTTTCCCATGCCAGCTTAAGTTGCTAACAAAGAACAAGTGGGGGGAATCAAGAGTGGGTTTATGTGAGAAGATTTGTCAGCCAGATTCTGGTATTGATAATAATTAGAATACAATTTTGTATCTTGTTCCAGGTGGTGGATTTCAGCATTTTATTAAATACATTGTCATGTACAGAAGGTCTTACAAGTTTGAAGTCTGTCCACCTCTGCTTTAGACTATGAAGTCTGGGTTCAAGTTCTGACAGTGCTCTTAATTTGAGATGTAGCTAGCAGAGGGGAGAGGAAGTCTTTTTCTTCCTTTTACCTATGATAGGGCCTGAATCTATGTCTCCTGTTTCTCAGTCATTCAGCAAATGAAAATTGCTCCTGTGGGCATTAGGTGGTAGCGTTCTTATCTGTCCTGCTTTTTCCTTTTCTGTGTCTGAAAAGGTTTCCCCACCCCTGTTGATCTTAAATTCTTGTCCAAGGAAAGCCTCTATTTTTATAAGCAGTTTTCAGTCCAAAGGAACTAGTCAATGTGTTGAAGTCCCTTTTAAGTCCTCTTAAAGAGATTTGCAGTCAAAAAGGTTTTTCACTGAGAGACCTTCCTAAAGAATTTAGTGTTTGGAAATTCCTTGGGATTTCCAGATGTTGAATTCTTGTTACTAGTGTCAGTGTAGCTCAAACAGTAGAAGAGGGGGAGGGGTTTTTTTTGGCCTGGGGCCAAATTCCAATTAGGAAAGGGTCTCCAAAGCTACCTTATAGCAGTAGGACAGGCTAAAGTCATGGGGATAGGCTGAAGCAAAGTGGGCAAGGCCAAATTTAATTCTTACCAGTTGGGGCATTTTCCCACCTCAGAGCAGCCAGATATAATGCATTTGTACTCCTGTGAAGTAAGCCCCAGTGCAACAGCTTCCCAAGCTACAAAATGCATAAATGCAGTTTTTGTTCTATTCAGTTCCCCACACTGCCGCCAAACTGCTTTAATCATAGAATCATAGAATCATAGAATTGCAGAGTTGGAAGAGACCACGAGGGCCATCCAGTCCAACCCCCTGCCATGCTTTGTTTTGTTTTGTTGGTATCCTGCCCAGTGCTAGATCATGAACATATAAGAAATTATTAGGGGCCTTCTGGTATACTGGCACGGCAGTATGGCTTGGCCCTGAAAGTGCAGAAGACTGATGACTAGTTAGTTTTTAACAAATCATCAGTTGTGCAATGTAACTAGATACAGAAAGACACATAGAAGTAATTAAGTGGCAATATTTTCTGTACTACTGAGGCCCATGATTTCTGCAACAAATCAGTAGTAAAGTCAAGGGTCTAAATTCCCATATAAGATGATGAAGAAAGGGACTATTTAAACTGTTTAAGTAATACAGTAGTATGGTTGACATACATGTAACAATTCACTGTGTTAAGGTGTTACAATGTATTTAGTAGGCTACAAAGAGACTTTTTGGTGTTAATGCAATAAAGAAACTTCAGGCTATGTAAACAATTTCCAAAAGCTAGCATTTGGGCAAGTGGGGAATTAAGTGCTGTGAAAACAGATCAAGAAGGTCAGATAAAATGGAGATACAGAGAAGTTCTGTAAGGATCAATGTGGGTAGTCCTTTAACCAAAGGAACAGTTAAATGGAGAAAAGAGAACAGCAAATCCATATCATTTCTACATTAGTGCTGCTAAGTGTTTAGACTAAAAGGCCAACCGGCCAGGTACAGCCCGTCAGGCCTGACGGCCATTTTGAAAAGACAATACCCTCCTCACGAGCGAGAGCAAAGCTCGCGGCGGCGGGCCGGGGGTGCGCGCACGTCAGGCAAGAACGCGGACGACGCCCCTGGGTGCGCGCACGCACTCACGCACCGCCCGCCCTTCCTCTTGGTTATGTAAGGGGCGCCGCGCGCTCTCGCCAGCCGAGGCCCAATGGGGATGCGGCGGAGCATGGAAGGGGAGGGCCGTGCGTGCGCGCTCTCGCCGGTCGAGGCGCGGCCCCGCGGCAATACGTGCGCGCTCACTCGCCCCCTCCCCCACGTCTTTCTGCCTCTCGGCCGCCGCGGTCGCTTTTTCATCTTTTCGTCCCCCCGCTTGCCGTGAGGCGCTTGGAGACCCCGCGGACGCAGTCGCCATGGCGGACGAGAAGCCCAAGGTGAGCGGCGGAGGGGCAAGGAGGGGAGGCCGAGGGCCGGCCGGCCGGGGGTGGGGGAGCGGGGAGCGGGGGCGAGGAGCGGGAGCGGGAGGGGAGCGCAGCGTTGGCTCCGCCGCGCCGGTTGTTGCGCGCCATTTTCCTCCCTCCCTCCCGGGTCTGGGTCCGGTGGGTTGGGGGGAGGAGGAGGAGGAGGATGCCCTCCCACCCAGGGAGAGGGGATTATCTTTCCCTCCCCACTGCAAGGAGGGAGCCTTCGTTGCAAGGGAGGAGGAGGGGGAGGTTGTGTCGCTTTAAGCGGGTGTGTGTTTGTTTTCTCGACCCTCCCCGTGAAAAGGGGGGGAAACGGGGGAAGAGGCGCTAGTCCCTCTCGTGTGCCGCCGGGCAGCCTTCCCGGCTGGAGCGGCGAGTGAGAAAGGCCTCTTTGTGCGGCTCCCCCCTCCGGCCGCCCTAGGCGCCTGTAGTAGTCTAGCCGCAGGGAAGCCCAGCTCCCCTCTTTCCCCTCCCCGCTTCCTCCCGAGCAAGGAGGGAGGGAGGGAGGGAGGGAGAGAGAGAGAGAGAGAGAGAGTGAGTGAGTGGCAGCGGGGGGTCTGCTCTCGCTTTTCCTTTTCCGCCGCCCTCCTCCTCCTCCTCCTCCGCCTCGTTTTAAATGTGACTTCGGAGGCGCCAAAATCTTGGCTGATTCAAAGAGCCATTCTGTCCACCCTCTCTCTCCAGGACTCTCCGTGTGCTTAAAAGGGCTTTTCCGATTTAAGGCGGTTTTAACAGGAGAACATTTTTAAAGTGGGGGGGGGAGGATGGCTTTGTATCATATGCAAAGGAGAGAGCAGCGCACTTTTTTTCTAGGAGACCTGGAAAGTCTTGGTGGAGGGGAGCTCGCTGCGTGGATTGTACTGTGGCTGATCCGCAACTGGAGAAACGCGCAGGGAACCTTGCATATTATAAACCTTAAGGACATAGAATCATAGAGTTGGAAGAGACCACAAGGGGCATCCAGTCCAACCCCCTGCCATGCAGGAATACGCCATCAAATCATTCCCGACAGAGGGCCATCCAGCCTCTGTTTAAAAACCTCCAAAGAAGGAGACCCCACCACACTCCCAGGCAGTGCTTTCCACTGCTGAACAGCTCTTACTGTCAGGAAGTTCTTCCTACATCATCACAGTAAATGTGCGAGGTGTTTAATTAGCCTCTGAGCTTATTGGGAAGAACGGTTTTTTAAAAATTTAAGTGATGCCCACCAGAGTGGGATGACAGCATCTTCCATGTCAATATCTACTTTATTGGAGTAGCTTTTTTTCAGACACAAGGCTGTACATGGTACATATGTTTTGAAAATGGCTTTCAAATTTACTCATGCTAGGCCAGTTTGACTCTGAGCTTCCCACTGTGCAGTTAAGGTAAAAGTTAAAGATTTCTCTGTTCCATATCTTTTGTGGACTTTCTAGAACTAACCTTTTTAAGAAATCTGTTGAGCTAAAGCAATTAGGCAAATTCAGGAGATATTCTTAATTGTTCTTTCCTGAAGTGAAAGTGTTAAGAAAGTGTTTTAAGTGCTGCATGTTAAAGGAGCCAAAGAAAGCAAGCACGATATAGATATGCTAAGGAGTGTTGCTTCAAAGCTGTATACAGTACATTAAATGCATTAGAACATTAACTGAATGCCTGACTTAGTTCAAGTAAAACAAAAGAAATATTGGTAATTGACATGTTAGAAGCTAAAGCTCCAAGAACAGATATGGCTTTCCTAAGAAAGATAAAATTAACTATGGTGCTGTTTACAGCTGCATGCTGCTGCTTTAGCCCTTGTGTGTGTGTCTGTGCTTTCAGGTCACCTGTTGGCTCATAGGAGTTTCATAGGCAAGGAATACTCAGGTGGTTTGCCAATTCCTTCCTCTGAAATATAGCCTACAGCACCTGATATTTGTTGATGGTCTCCCATCCAAGTACTAATCAGGTCTGGCCCTCCTACTTAGCTTCCCAGATCTGTAGCCTTGGCCCTTACATTAAGTGATGTGTTTCTGATGTCAGGAGTACTCAAGCTTTTAAATGTTTATCATTAGCTATGCTAGTTAACTTCTGTTATAGGACATTAACTGTACTGGTTAGTTTCATTGTGAAACTTATAAAACAACATATATGTCTACTCAGAAGGGAGCCTCACTGAATTTGGATAAATGTGTATGTGACTGCAAGCTTGATACAGTGTGTTAGTTTTACTACTGTTCTGTACAGAGAATATTGGATGGCAGGGAAATCAAATGGACTCATTTACACTTCAAAACATGAAACATGGAAGCTGTTGCAATGGACTAATTATTCTTGCTACCATGGCCTATTGTTACTTGATAGCTGCTTGTAGAATGTACTACAGTAGGACCCCCATATTCACTGGGGATTGGTTCAGGGGGACATGGGTAACAAAAACCGTGGATAATAGTAAATGCCATTGAAAATAATGGGATTTCTGATTTAAAATACCATAGAGTTGCCTTGGAGGACCTAGAAAATGGCTAGCGAGGACACATTTTCTAGGAATACTATGGTAGGTGTGATGTTTTGTGTCCCATGGATATTTGAGTCAGTGGATAATGAATAAGTGGATAAGGGGGCCCTACTGTAGTTGAATTATGGAGGCTAGTTCAAAGACAATCTGATGTATCTTATTATGTAGGATAAGTTGCCTTTCAAATGATCCTTTTTTTTTTTCTTACAGGAAGGAGTGAAGACTGAAAATAATGACCACATCAATCTGAAGGTTGCAGGGCAAGATGGATCTGTGGTGCAGTTTAAGATTAAAAGGCATACACCACTTAGCAAACTAATGAAAGCTTATTGTGAACGACAGGTGAGAAGAGTCTGTGAATACTCAAAGAAACATTGAGGCATCTTCATGTCCTTGAATAAGATGTAATTAAATATTTATCCAGTTATAGTTTTTACTACTCAAGATAAACTGGTAGGGGACAGGTAAAGCTAAGACAAGTTACCTTGGTTCAGTCTGTTGTATGGTTTGCTGCTGTTCAGAAGATAACTCTTGTATTACTTTTGGACATTATAACCTGGAGAATGAGGTAGTGGCCTCCTGCATGAGGTGTGTCTAGGCCTCCTGGTGCTGATAATAACTAACCTGAACATTGCTTTTGTATTCTATGATATCAAGATAGTGACAGCGAGGTGTTTTTGGAATTGAACACAGTTTTGTTTTGGGGACAGTGAAACAACATATCAATCATATAATCAGTCTTAACTCTAGTTATAGTGAACATGTTGATCCTTTCTGTATTTGGAGATACACATTCAGTTGTACCATCTGGAGACTTTAAAGAACTTGTGACTTTAAGAAAAAATAAAGCGAACAGTTATTACATTCAAGAACAATTGACTACTCAAAACTACCATTTCCCAGAACTTACTCAGAACAGTGACATTATGTTAGCATTTATGACTATATCATCTATAGTCACGTCCACTGATATTATATGAAACTGTGGTGTGTCTTTTATCTTCTGTTTTTTAATTGATCTAAAAACCATAGAGATCTGATTATTGTAGAATGTAACATAATGTCTGAATGAGTAACTAGATTTGGTTAGTTAAGGTCCACTTTGGAAATGGATCAACTTTTAAAAGTGCATACTTCCACATTGAGCTAGTAGACCCATAAAACTATCCTGTCTCAATAAGTAATGACAGAAATAGTTGTTCTCCTTACAAGGTGAGGTGTAATACTATAAAAATTGAAGCATTTGGATACTGTTGGGTTATGTGAGGGTCACTTCGACCATGTGCCACTTCTATGAATTTGATTAGCACTTACACTTACCAAAGTTATAATCTCATATTATTTGCTGTAACTCTTTTAACAAACTTGCAATGAAGAGGACTTCTTCATTGTTGCTTTCCCTGAGGTGTGCTCTAACTGTACTGTACAATGAAAGAGGAGCCCTCACCTTTTTAACCTACCTCTATTCTTAGCAGTAGGGTGTATTCTTAACTCAGGTTGAAAGTCAAGTGTAAATATTGGATGAAAGGAATAGTGATTCTAGAATCCACAGGGGCTTGCTGTGGGAACCACATCTATCAAGCACACCAACTGTAGGCTTGTTCCTCTGTCCTCCTTGGATTCCAATTTTGAGAAGAGAGATGAATTAGTGTGGGTTTTGCTGGGACTGAAAAGTGCTGTAGATGCTTTGGAAGCATTTTGCAATAAAGATCAATTCCAAAGTGATGACCTACCCTGTGCTTCAGAAGTGTTTCAAAGCTAACAATGTCCAAGATAAAGCTATCCTTACCCTGTTGGAAGGTGGGTGTGGTCCTAGTGACAACAAATTCAGCAAGAAAAAATGGTGGATCCTGGGTAGGTTTTAAAAATGAAATTGCCTGGCTTACCTATACTTTTATTTCCAGCCTCACATACAGTGATCACTTAATAGGACTGGGCAGCAGTAACTCTACAGATATTTAACTCTCCTAATATATCACCATTGGCTGTGCTTGCTAGAGCTCTGTAGAACATAGTCCGAGAACACTTGGAGAGCCATAGGTGTCTGTCCTCAAATTAGACACCAAGCATGTGAAGACCTGCTTAAGTAAACTTAAGTAAAAGAGTATTCTGATGCTGGAAGTACCTTTTTTTTTTTAAGTATAGTGCTTTATAGGTTAGTAATTTCTGCTTGTAAAAGATATATACCATGGCAAAGCAGACTTGATTTAAAGTGGTCTTAGTCCTGGTAGTTTATTTTTAGCTAGGAGCAACTACCAGTTTATACATCCTTTTGAGGCACCAATGTTTATTTGTGTTAACTATCTGATTGTCACTTTGTGCAATAAAGCAAAGAATGGGACATACTAAGTGCTATCCAGTATGGTGTAGTGGTTTGAGTGTTGAATGAGACACTGAGAGACCAGGGTTCAGTTAGCTCAGCAATGGGAACCCACTGGGTGGCATAGGCAAGTCATGCTCCCTCAGCCTTAAAACATATCTAGGAGTAGCCATGTTGGCCATACAGCAAAATACAACAACATCCAAAATCCACAAAACAATGATACCTGTATTGGGCCAACCAAAAACACACAAAATATATTATGCAAGCTTTCAAAGCTCCACTGGTTTCTTCATCAGGCAAAGGTGTTAAAAATCATACAGGAAAAAGGAAAAAATGTCAATGGAGTCACAGGCTTACATTTTGTCAAGGTGTTGTTTTTCTTTTCACTTAAGATGGTCTGAAGGGATACCAGTGCAGGCAGAGGTCACTCCCGTCTTTGATCATGTGAGCACTGGGAGACAAAGAGTTGTAAAATCCAGACAATACAATTTCATTAACAACAGAAAAAGTAACTTCTCTTGAGATTCAGGCTGTTACTGTCCTGGGTGAGGCTACCCCTTTCTTAGGCAGGGAATGTTGAATTTCGCCCTTAGTGGAAGGCAATAGCAAACCACTTCTGAATAAGTCTTGCTAAGAAAACCCTATATAAGGTCACCATAAGTTGGAGTCGACTTGGAAGTACATAATAATAGCAAATGCATATTATTTAGTATGCATAGCCTAATAGGAACAGTTCCATAAACATGTATGGCTATTTAGCCCAAATATCCTTTTGGGAGTAAGCATTATCTTTTTGATAATCAGATCTCTGTAATGGAATATGAGTAAAAAAAATGAAATCCACTTATTTATATATAATATGATCCAAGGTAATTAAGAGATAGTAAGCACACTTAAGTGGGAACAAGAAAGAGACATTTAAGAAACCAGCTTGAAACCTCATACTCAGATGCTTTTGTTGGATCAGCAGAATTCAGAAGTTAGTAACCAGTATTGCAGGAATAGTTGTTGTCAAATTTAGTCATTACTCCTAGAGAAGCTTTCTGTCAGTTTGGAAATACTTTCTTTATGGTTACCAACTCTGGTAAAACAGTTTGCAGATGTCTAAGACTTGGCACTCCAAAGTATTCTTCAGGTTTACTCCCAGTCACTAAAGTTTAATGGTCACAAATCACTGCTTCTTCCTTTGAAGATTTATCTGATATCAATTGATACCTGTAGGGGCACTGTTGAGCACCCTTACTCTGTAAACATACCATTCATTACTGGATTGTTGAATTGCTGGACACTTACTGTAAATGCAAAAGTAGCATACAGTGTTGAGAAATTAAGTAGCATGTTTAGTATTAGCTGTTTCAGCCTGCTGCTAATTTTTCTTTTTCTACACTGTAGGGTTTGTCGATGAGGCAAATCAGATTCCGGTTTGATGGGCAGCCAATCAATGAAACAGACACGCCTGCACAGGTAATTTGTTACTGAAAAGTACTAAAAATGTTTTGCTGGATGCAGCCAAGAACAAGATGCAAGTTTCAGCCGAGGAATCATTTAACACTTTACTAGCTTTTCTTATACTTCAGTTTTTCCAACTAGACATTGCTGATTTTGGGGAAGAATTAACACTGCTGTATGTAGAGTAATTATTCAATTACTTGTAAAATGCAGCCATTTTATTTTTAGATTTATATCCCACATTCTGTCAGTCATGTCTTTGATGCAGTTTTCAACATTATGGAATACAGTTCTTCTCTTGCTGTCTTACTGCCTTGCTTCTCCCTGTAGGGTGCTGGTGCTCTGAATAGTATCTCTTTCTAACTGTCTGATGATTGTGAGAGATTCACAATCCTGTACAGGTACATGGTCTGATTCAGTAATACAAAGAATGCACTAGAGTTAACATTGGGTAATCAAAAGCTGTTGGCTTAGATCCAAAGATGTTTTACACAAGTGGAAGACACTTTTACTCATGAAAGGCAACTTATCCAGAGTTCTCCCAAATCACAGTGTCGAAGAACAGCTTTGCAGGGAGGGAAGATACATGAAGACAGCACAGGAGAAGAGGAGCCAGGAAAGCCCCATTGTATGAAGTGGAATGCTTGCAATTGACTCTGTCAAATCCAACAGAACGTGGTTCTATTCTGTAGCAGGAACTTGCTTTTCTAGCATAGTTCTAGCTGAAAGTGTTGCAGGAATGGTGAACATTTCACACTTCAGTGTTGTTAAACTGCCCTAGCCAACATAGGTAATTGTGAGTGATGATGGGTATTGTAGTCAAACAACTTCTGGTGGGCCACCTATTGTCATTCCTTCTTTCCTGTTGTTGGCTTATCAGCTTCACATTACTGAAGCTTCATATTGTATACAAGATGATCTTTAGGCTCTCCTTGTGTTGGCTTTGTATTCTCTTTGGTTTTAATGAAGAATATGAATAATAATTGGATTATTTCATTTTTCATACTCTGGATTTAATTTTTAATTTTCCCCATACAGTTGGAAATGGAGGATGAAGATACAATTGACGTGTTCCAGCAGCAGACAGGAGGAGTGTACTAAAAGAGAGAACCAAATTTCCTTTCCCACAAACAACACATTCACAATTAGAAGAACGAGACTTGGTTCAGCCACATCTTTGACTACTGCAGTATAGCTTTCTCTCTTCTTTGATTTCTTTTCCTATTCCTTCTATTGTACATAAAGTAACTGGTGTATGTGCACAGACATGCATAATTTTTTTAACTAAATGGCCAATGGTATGTTGATCAACATCATATGGAGATGGGGTGGTAAAAACAAACTGGTCTGTGAAAATACCCCATTTCTCCATTAGTGGCATGCTCCTCTAACTTTTATCTTTATATTCCAGTAAGTTATTTTGCTCTCATTGTTGATAAAAACAAAAACCTTGCATACCTTATTTGATTGGATAATTTCAATGTTTTTCTTTTATCGTTGTACAACCAAGGACGATTTTATAACTTTTTTGTACGTAGCTGTTACATGTAGAGCAATCTGTCTTCAAGTAGGGATAAATTACTCTAAACAAAAATTTGATCTTGGATAGTTTTCCCTTCCGTCTTGTTGTTTAAATAAACTTCTTGTTTAAAATAAACAGCTTATTTTTCTGTACTGTGATAACACTTAGTTTAGGACTACGTAAGCTGTTGTATCAGAGACAGAATTTGCAAGTTGCATGCTTTTTCATCAGCATTCCTGCCAAATTATTGTAATTCTCTCTGCTATCTAGACAAGAGGAAAAAAAATTACAAGAGCACTGGAGGGTGACCCATAATTTGGGATTTTATTGGAGTGTATGTAAATAACCCGTTTTGCACTGAAACATCTCAGCCAACAGAGTTTCTAATGTAAATGGTCATATTGAAATGTTTGCTTTGGTTTACTTTCTCAAATATTTAGGATTTTTTAAATACACAAATCTCAGTGTATCTTTATGTTGGTAGGTAACTGGGCAGCTAATTTGGAAAATTAAAATCAAACTAGACTTAATCCATCTAGTTGGTGATTAAGTTGTAACATAGATTTTTTTTTTTTTTGAAGTGATTAGCAGACCTGTATGAGTACTATACTTTGAAGTTTTAGAATCTGTTGCTAGGGAATGGTGTGCGTTAACCCCTTTTCCTCTGTCATTTGTCTGTTCTGAATTTCAATCCATGTGGCTGTAGCAGGGGAGGGAGATGACAAAAGGTAACAATTTTTCTCATGTTGCCAATAGTTTAATACCGTAGGTCTGATTAAGACTGGACACATGGCATGGAAGAAAAGGAGCTAAATGTCTTCTTCCCAAATGCAGCAGTATGGATTGGCTAATTTATTTATTTTTTTAATCAGTTTTGAGAGAAATGGGAATTCTTGGGGTCCTATCTAGTTTGTCCCATTACGATGGTATCACAGAATGTGAATTATAAATTATGAAACGACAGGTTTGGTTTCTATAAAAAAAGAAGTGCTATTCCTTATAAGAAATTGTGTGTTACCTAAATGAGATAATATACTGTAGTATTTTTAATCGTGAAGGGTAAAAAATAGTTAGAAATCCACAAGTGTATCCTGTCTTGTACATTACTACTTTAAAACTGCTTTCATTGATAACAGTGTAAGTTGTCATGGAGTAGGAATGCATTTTAGAAATAATGCAAATGTAGTACAGTAGTTGGCTTCAGTCAGCCTTATGATTATGATATGAGAATAGTAGCATCAGTGTTGTCATTAATGCTAGGAGTTATCACTGGGAAAGAGCAATATATGTAGTCTCCCTACCCTTGCCACAACTCTACTGAACCAAAGCATTTAATGTTTTGTTAGTTTCCTGGTGCTGGTGTGGGTTCATGTGTATGCTGATACAGTTGTCATCCTAGAATCATAGTCATGGCAGAGGTAAGGTACCTAGTGTGTATAGTTAAGAATTTATCTTGCTTGCCAGGCATAAAGTTGCACTTGCAAGTAGAATGGCTCATGCTTTGGCTATTAAAGTCAGTTCATGCATTTAGTGGCTTGAGATCAGCTGAGAGGAGAGAAGAGAGCCTTCAGTGAAGTAGTATTAAAGACAGAGTTGTGTTAACTAGGTGGTTAATGCCTTGTTTTTATTTGGATTGCTGGATTTCCAAAGGAACTTTTTTTTCTATACTCAGGATGTAGAGTTTGATTTGTAGCTAATCACACTACTCTCAGCATCATTTCTCCAGATTTGAGTTCTTCATGGTTCTTTTGGAAAAGATAAATTGATAAAAAATCTTTCCTGAAAAATTGCAATTTTGAAAGGAAATATGTTTTATGACTTTGAGGAAATAATTGTCTTAATCCCAAATGTTGTTGTTACTTCAAGACGTGTAATTTTTTTAAAAAAAAGATTCAGTTTCAAAGCATTTACTGGAATGTCTTTAAAAGGGTAATTTTTAGGCTATACTGTATAATGGTTTGAGATTTTCTGTTCCACTTATTGGAATGGAGTAAAGTAAGCTGATTTTGGAAGCTAAGCAGAGTCAGCTCTGGTTAGCAATTGGATGGGAGACTGCCAAGGAATAACAGGTGCTATAGGCTATATTTCAGAGGAAGGAACTGGCAAAACCACCTCTGAGGATTCCTTGCCTAAGAAAACGCTATGACATTCATGCGGTCACCATAAATCGACAGGCGACTTGAAGGCAAATACACATACACACAAAGTAAGCACATCCATCTTCTGGAAATGGTCCTGTTCTGTCTTTTCACAGACTGAATTTTCAGAGCTAAATAGCATTAGGCAGTATGTTAGAAAATGTAGAAGAGATTATGTGTCTTTGAAAAATAGCCCATCTGGTACAAAATATCTAAATTTTTTACTGTAGTCTGTTTCCAAAGCAATGGGGCACCTATTTAAAGTCAATCATGAGTGATTTTTATTTTTTTCTATTCAATTCCTGATCAGTTAAGTATGAGACCAGTTTCCACAATTAATCCTTTTGTGACAGAGGGGAAATGTATGCAAAGTGCTGGAGTTTTAGCTTCCTCTTTGTTTACCAAGCCTCTCCTTTTCCAAAGTGAGTTACTATCCTGCTTTCATTGACCATTCTAATGCTTGCTTAGGGCTTCTCTGTGTTAGGTTTTTACCTCCCCATTAACAAAACCATAATTGTCATGATTATAGATGGTTATGGAATCATTGTTTCTGTAGTAGACTAAGCTCTGAGAAACCAGAAAATAGGAAGGCAGCTGCCTGCTCAATTGGCTTAATATAGGCT
Source organism: Gambelia wislizenii (assembly GCA_030847615.1). Classification (NCBI taxonomy): domain Eukaryota; kingdom Metazoa; phylum Chordata; class Lepidosauria; order Squamata; family Crotaphytidae; genus Gambelia; species Gambelia wislizenii. Next base: position 197,165,667 of record JAUMIR010000002.1, read on the forward strand.
GTTCCAAAAATGGATGCTAAATGGTGAGCAAGACCACTGTATTTAATGAAAAGAAAAATCTGGTGTCATGAAAGAACATGAGGCAGTGTATGGATTATATTTGTTGCTCTTTTCACCCTATCCCTAGAGTGTAAGACTGCAGTGAATCACATGACAGGGAACAGGAGTAAAGGATGCCAATGGGGTAATTATCTCAAGACCAGCAGGTACATGAAATAACAAGCTTTCAGGGAGTGTAGAGTGTGAAGTGTTCTGACAAGCAATTTCAATTCATTCTTCCTACTTATTTGTACCGAGACAACCATGACTCCAGACATAACTATTACTGACTCTTTACAATTGTCAGTTAACTGAAGATTTTTTCCCCTTGGTACTATTAATTTGGTGAAATTAAAAGAAATATAGAGGCAAGAAATGCTGCTTCTAAGAGCAGTCCTGAGCATCTGTTGAAGATAGTCTAATGCTTCTGCCTAAAGTAATTTTGCAATCTGTAGTCAGTAATTTTTCTGATTACCCTTTATTGGTTTTATGTTGGAGGAAATACTAACTTGAGCACAGCTTGTAACCAGAAAAGTGTGGGTGAATGCACTTCTTTCATTGGGGGTCATTTTCCTAAATGACCTCTCAGATCCTAAAATAATTTTATCTTAAAATGGGACTATAGAGCCATGTCAATTCTTTTTCTGCTTCTTCGCTGGGGTTCTGCAACACAAAGAAGGTGATGTGTTTTCATTTCTCATGTTCTCTTCAGCTTCTAACGCAGGAATGGGAATAATGTCAAACTCCAGATGCTGGACCACAGTGCCCAGCATCTCTTACTATTAGTTTTGCTGGCTAAAGCCACTGGGACTTGCAGTCCAGCAATATTTGGGGTGCTGTGGGTTTGCCACCCCTGTTCTAAATGCTAGATGACTGGATAACATACATTCTGAAAAACAAATTCCGTTTTGATTAATTATTAATTTTATTTACATCCCGCTCTTCCTCACAGCTCAGGTAAGCTAATTAATAGTGGACATATGATACAGCAACATTCTTCCTTCACCTTCCTTTCTTGAATGAACATAGGTTTTGATTCTAGTTGAAATTGCCACTCTTTTTCTACAACAAAACTGCCTCATTACATATGGTAACAATCGCAGTCAATTATGTACAATCAACATGTGTCACTCAATACCAAAGTCAGGATCATCCATGTCTTAGTATTTCCAATATCTATATGGATATGAAAGGTGAATAATGGAGATAGCTGATGAAGGGTGGTGGTGGAGGACTTACTTGAAAGGTGATGCTGGAGAATTTCATGGATACCATGAATTGCTAAAAAGACAGAAACTCAAATTGGGACACTGGTACTCATGATGAAGTTTCCTTTTGTGCAGTTGAGGGGAAGGAATCCTTCATACTGTGTCTGGCTCCTCCTTTGTGCTTCACAGACAGGGCTTTCAATCTGTCAGATCATCCTTACCACCCTAAGGGGGCGGGCAGTCCCATCTTCCCAGAAATGGTATGAGAGCTCCACAGGAACAAAAAGCATACCATTAATGGCTGAACACAAACCAACCACCAACCAGGGTGAGAAGAATTCCCACAACTGCAGAAAAGGAACTTTCACAAATGAATACCAATGTTCCATTCCCCCCACCCCACCCTGCAGTATGAGGACGCAATCCTTCATGCTGGGACCTACACGAGGGGTCACTTAACCATCTGGGTGGGTAACTCCAATTGTAATGACACAACCTAGGCCAATTCAATACAAAGCCTTAACCAATGAGACAAGGTGGAAGAGGACACCTGCTTACTTTTAGTATTCTCTTGAAAGACACAAACATTCAGATTTATGAAAATCTTTTGTCCTCTCTAAGCAGAATTTAACAGCTCTATGCACATCCAATCTGTGTCACTCTTTATCCTGGGGTGATTTGGATCTGGGCAAAAAGAAGGCGGAACAAGCTCTTGAGAATGACAGAATACTAAATTCACTTTAGGAACAAAAGGATTTAACTGGAGAACCACTGAATCCTTATGAAAACTCCTTGTGAGCTGACAATGTTCTCAACTCAGAGACTGCATTAGCATACATAATAGGGACCAAATTTATGTCTGCAACAGCTATAAAAAGCCTTCCAGGTTGACTCATACAGATGCTGAGTGGAAAGCCTCCTAACAGAGGATGGACTGAATAACATCCACATCATACCCCTTAATCACTAACCTTTTCTGCTCAACCTCCAGGTGTGAAACTAACCAGCTTTAGTTGGGATTCAGAAGACCTTTTTTATGTATCAGGACCAGCCAAGCTGGTAGAGGCCAACTCTCCTGAAATTGCATACTGGCTATTTCTGAGAACCATGGGCAACAAGGTCCCCTAGTGCTATTAAGATCACCTCTGTCCCCTCCATCCTTATTTGCCACAGCACTTTGGACAGAAGCATCACTGGAGGAAAAGCGTAGCACATTTTTGGCCAAGTGATTGTTAGAGCAATAAAAGCTAATGCCACCTCTCCAAAAGCTCAATACTAGTTGAGAGAGTTTGCAAAAAGATCCATCCATGGGTTGCAAAACCTTTGGACCACCAGTGAGTTCAGGGCCCACTCTCCACTTCCAGACTCACTCGAAAGGTCTCCACGTGGAACTTCTGCTTGAACACAAATTTATTGATCCTGTGAGAGAAATTATTATCACTGTATATTATAGTATAGTATAAATAGGTGGAGCGGAGAGGAATAATAGCAGTTCTGGCAACCCTGAGGTCTGGGAGAATTCCACTTAGGTATGAAAGATATAAACTCCACTGCTTGAACTGACCTCCTGAGGTAAATAATAGAGGCATTTAGTATAGAGAGGAGTCACCCTAGCTACACCTGGGTGAGACAATTCCCCCCTCCATAACATAAGCAATAACAGCTGAAAAAGATATGCTCCTGCTTTGCCTTAGATCCGATTGCTGGTAACCATACCAGCAGACACCAGGCTCTCAGAAGTCAAATCCAGAGTTTTGTCCACCTTGAGAAGGATTAGAAACTCATCCAATTCAAACAGACAAATAAAAACATGCTCTGGAAAAAATCCCCCCTCATTTGGTTACCACTCTCTTCCTTATTTGAAGCCATTGGAGAGACTGAGTCCCTCATAGAAGAAACAGGCAAAAGATGCCTTCTCTTCTTTCTAGCTTTGTGAGGAAACCAACACCAGAGAACCTCTAGCACACTCATCCCTCTCCTTAGAAAAGGAGGAAGAATCAGAAGAGTGATGTTTCCATATCTGTTTTGCGCTTTCTGTCTCTCAAGGGCCCCAGTTGTGCAGCCAGCTCTTTGTCAGGCCTGCACTGCTTTTGGCAAGTTTTCATGCCCCAAAAGACCACCATCTTGAGACACCTCTCCTTCAGTCATGAGGGGTAGGAGGAAAGTGACCAGATCACCAACACTTACCCATGTACCATCCAGGATGCAGCCTGATCCTTCTTGCCTTGAACAGTGTTGGCATGCATTTCCATGGTGTAAATTGGGTCTGGATCCAAGCCCCCAGTGAGGGCAGGTCAGGCCTCTCCATGGGCCCAGCCAGATTGTGCCTCAGCCATTGCCCAGTTGCTCCCAGACTCCTCATCAAAGGAAAGATAATGGTTGTATGTGTGTGATCCATCCCAGAATAAACCATTCCCATTAGGGTGGCAAGTTACAAAACAGAATATATTTTTCTTAAAAGAGAAAAAAGAGAAAAATATCAGAAATCTCCTCAAAAATGTCTGTCCCAGAAGAAACCATTCCCATTAGGGTGGCAAGTTGGGAATTAGAATATATTTCTCTTAAAAAGAAGAATCTCTTCACAAATCTCCTCAGAAATCTCAGAATGGCTCCTCAGAAATAGCTATCACTTTGAGCTTAACCATTCCCTTTAGGGTGGTAACAACTCAAGGCAAGTGAAACAGATGGACCCTGATAGGGTAACAAAGGCCAAAAGCACTGAATCAGACTGATACCATAAGGGTGGTGCTATTCAGGCAGAAACTAGCCACTGAATCCAGTCAATAAAATCCTCAAAGTCAGTAATGAAGTCACATTTTAGAGCGCTAAAGCCCTGTTATGATCTGAGCTGAGGCAAGCCAGAACTGGGAAGGTGGGACTGGCCCTCCCTCTTTGGGTGGTAAAGTTGATTGAAAGCCCTACCTGTGAAGCATGGGGGTGGGAAGCCAGACCCAGCATGAAGAATTGCCTCCCCACAACTGCAGGAAAACTGAACTCTCACTAGATGTCAACATGACTAAATGGAGACTATTGTACATTGGACATACAGTTAGACAATATTATTAATTGGAAAAGAGGATAATACAAGGAAAAGTTTATAGCAGTAGCAGAAGATAGTACAGATTGATTCAGTAAAGGAAGTATGGGTGCCCTGAGTCTGCAAGATTTGAGCAGGGTCTCTTGGAAATCTTTCATTTGTAGGTTTGTCATAAGTTGGACCCAGCTTGTTGGCCCACAACAACAACAAGGCATTCTTATGCATGCCTACTTGAAAGTATTCATATGGCACTCAGACTTACTTCCAATATATGAAAAATCAGTTGCTAGAACTGCCATTGAGGAGAGCAGACTTCCTCAACATTGTTAATTGGATGTTGATGATTTTAATGCAATGTATTGTGCTTACATTGTTTTGTAGAACCATAATTACAATTAATAAATTTATAAAAGCCTGCTTGCCAATGTTGACTCCCCCCCCCACTTTAAAAACAGTTGGAGGGGGAATCCACAATAAAACTGGATTATTTGCCATGGCTCCTTCCTATGGAATCCTGGTATTTGTAGTTTACAAGGTCTTTAGCTTTCTCTGACAAAGAGTACTGGTGCCTTACCAAACTACAAATCCCAGGATTCCATAGGAAGGAGCCATGGCAAATACTCCATTTTCAACTTGGATTATTTCTCTAGTGTGGATGCCCCCCTGAGGCTCCCTGCCTCCTACTCATTCAGAGGACTGCCTTTGTTCCACTGCTGCTCACAGTGGGTAGATCAAAAAACAGGTTTGTCTTTCTGCTTCTCATACATGTCATGGTTGGCGTACAGCACAATAGTAACCGCATGGGTGATAGCACTGGGTGTATGTGTGCTGAAAGTTTTCTGCTCCTGAAGTGGTCGCGTCTTATTGTCAGTGCTGTGTTAGAAGAGTACCACAGCCTGTTCTGCAACAGTCACCGGAAGTGTTGGTACTGTACAGTTGTCCCTTCATATTCGCTGGGGTTTGATTCCAGGACCCCCGTGGATACCAAAATCCGTGAAGACTCAAGTCCCATTACAGTATATGCAATGGCATAGCAAAATGGTGTCCCTTATATAAGATGGCAAAATCAAGGTTTGCTTTTGGGATTATTATTTTTTTATGAATAGTTTCAAGCCGTGAATACTTAAATCTGTGGATACGGAGGGACAACTTTACTGTAGTGATTTGCATTGCGTGAGGTAACCACTCAAGACAAGACAATGGTCTCACACTCTCCTTCTGTGTGTGTGTGAGAGAGAGAGAGAATCTAGGTCTCAAGCATAATTTGGCAACATGTTAAGCGCTGGACTTATGTCAGGCTTTAGCGAACAGCTGAGGGGCGCCGCCTTGCCACACACCCTCCCGCCTCAGCCGGGCTATGCCACTCCCTACGAAGGGAACCCCCTGAAATCTCTATTTCATAAAGAAAGGCTGAAGACGTTGTTATTGCCTCATGTGTAGCCCGGCCAATCCCAGCCCAGCTCGTGTGAGTGGCAGCCACCCTGTCCAATCACAAACAAAGGAGACGAACGGCCAAGAGCAACCAATCACCGCCAAGTAAAAGGAGCCGCAGACCAGTCTTATTTAAGGAGCGGGCGCCGGGATTTGTTTCTGGCGTTTGGAGGCGGGACAATCCTCGGAGTGGCATGACGCTGACTAATAAGATGGGGAGACGGGGTTTGAACTGTCCAATGAGATGAACGGAGGGACGGCGGCTATAAAAAGGGCTGCCAGGGTTGGGCGGCTACTGCAGTTGTCGCCGGCAGCCGCTGGGGAAGGAGGTGCGGGAATATCATCTGCCGCTGGCCTCTTTCTCGGGCGGGTTCTTCACTCCGCTCCCTCCCCGCCATGACCACCACGACCACTTACGAAGGGATGGACCCCAGCGGGCGCAGCAGCTCCAGGTTCGTGCCGACGAGAAGCGAAGGACGAGGGGGCCGCTTCCCCTTTCCACCCTCCCTTCCCGCGGGGCCCGTGTGTGAGGGGCCGGAGGAGGCCCGAGGTCTCTGGAGCGGGGAGGCAGCAGCAGCCGGTGTAGAGGGTGGCGGGAGCGAGGCCGGGACCACCACCACCACGACGGCGCTGCTGCTGCTGCTGCTGCTAACGGCCTCGGCCGGCTCGGGCTTGGCAGCAAGGCACGTGAGCGCCCCCCCCATATATCTCTATTGGGGGGAAGGAAGGGGTTTCCTTCCTTTCCTGGGCCTGGGCGGGTCTTCCTTGTTCCGGCTCAGCCCCGCTTTCTGCCCCTCGGCGGCGGCGGCGGCCTTTTCCCGATGGCTACGCAGTTACGGGGTGACAGCGCGGCTTTTTCCTTCCTTGCCGTGGCCATTGTCACGCCGCCGGGGCTGGGGGCTTCCTCCTGGCCGCCCACCACGCCCACGCCGCGGGACGGGCTCCCCCTGGGAGGGAAGGGAAGGGGCGCTGTGGGTGGGGGTCGGCCTAGCCGGCTCTTCCCGGACCTGTGGCGCACATACGGTGTTGCTTCGCCCCCCCCTTTTCTCTCTCCCCCGCCAGCCTCCGTTGCGCCTTTTGGGAGCCCCGTGAGTCCCCTCCGCACCACTGGAAGGGCCCAGCCAGCCAGCCATGGGGCTGTAGTTTAGGCTGCGATTAGACCCCCTTCCCCCCGCCCCATTTCCGATCCTGTGAGAAGGCGGAGGGCGGCTGCCCCCGTGGTGGGGTTTCTGGGCTCCCTGCCTGCCCTCGTCCGTCTCCTCCCACCCGAGAGAGACAGCGGCCGAGTGGCGAGGCTGGGCAGGGTGAGGTTGGCTGGTGCAGAGACCGAGCTTTCTGCCTCGCAGCCTAACAAAGGAGGCGTCCCCCCCCCCGTCTCCCTCGGCAGCGGCGGTGGGTGCTCCCCGGCTCTTCTGCATGGACCTCCCCGGGCACAATTCCCTTGGATGCCTTTTTCTGTGCCTTGGAGCTCTTGCCAAAGGGTGGCAGGGTTCCTGGAAGCCAGTCTTCTTTCTCACTGGGTGGGGCTTGAGCAGACTTCTATTGTCTCGCCTCTCAATGGCCAGCTCTACCTGTAAACTCAAGGCTCTCAGAGGCCCTGGTTATTATGTCAGCAACTTCTTCAAGCAGCCTCCGAAAGGCTAGTCTTGCCTTGGTCTAAGTTCTTCTGCCTGTCGGTGGAACTTCAAGCTAGACATACACCTTTACTCCTAGCAAGATTATTAAGCTTATTGTGTACGGTTGCTTTAAATGGATTACATTTTACACATGCTGTGGCTCTTGCGCTGCTACCTTGAGCATCTCTTGTGTTGGCCAAAATCCTGCAGAGATGCACCAGTTTTGCTTATAAGGGGGTCCTGTGGTGGGTGGGTAAGGCGATACTGCATCTTTCTCAAGGCTATATTGAAGCAATGTCTTGTCTTGGAACAAAGAAACTTGGGACTTGAAACATTTTGCTTGCATTGTACCATTCTGATAGCAAATGGCAGTACTATAAAAGGATGAAACACATGTCTACAGGTGTTGACATTGAAGACAACATATATCTTTAATGTAAAAAGATGCTTCAGCCAGCTTTCTGTTGTAATAGTCTTGAAGTGGACTCCTCAGACTGTAGTTCTCTTCCTTGGGAGGGTGTTCCAGAGCTGAATGAGTGAAGGGAGTGACATGTGGCCCTCCAGGTTTACAGCTCTCATCAGCCTGAGGCAGCATGGGCAATGGCTATGCATGATAGAAGCTGGAGATCAGCAAAACCTGGAGGACCAAAGGTTTCCTGCTTTGGGTTTAGTGGGTCATCCTTTGTGAGGGCAGAAAGAGAGATCTATCCTTGAAAGTCTACCCCTATGTGGTGACCAGAAAATCTTCCTTCTGTTGTCTTGAGCACCAGGAGAGAAAATGATAAGCAAGCATGTGGGAATGTGTGGATTATCAGCAGTTTTCGCCCTGCAATTCCCATCTGACTTGATAAGTATAGAGACAATGGGAGTTATAGTCCCGCAGGAACTGAAGGGTTACCCCATTCCTTCTCCAGATGGAGGATGGGAGTGTAAACTAGTGCAGCTATTTTTCTTGAATGGGGGTGTTTGCTTCTGTTTTGTGAGGAAACAGGGTGTTAGAGAAGTATGTCACACACATCTGTGCATGAATGGTGTGAATTGAAAAGCAGAGCATAAATGAAGCTAAGTTCAGGTGAACTGCTGATAAATCACAAGTTGCTTTTTTCACAGACAGAAACTTGTGAACTATGAGAGTGTTCAGTTTTTGTCAGCTGTGCTTAAATCTTGGTTTCTTTAAGGGCCTGGCTTTTGCTAATTGCTTAACTATTGAAGAGTGACAGGCCTTATACTACTGAGTTGATTGTATCATACAGTGACTGCTTGTTAGGGAGCCAGCTGAATCAGTGTTGTGGAAAAAATGCACTTGTGTAGACACTTTTGGTGAATAAGAATAGTCTGCAGGAATTTACAGCTGTTTCTTCACACATGCCCTACCTTTACACCACAAATGGTGTAGTCACCAGTGTGCTCATTCATATACAGGTGTGTGTGTGTGAGAGAGAGAGAATTCAAGTTATTCTCTGTAGACTTATTTTCAAGGCAAAAGTGAAGTTTGGTAAATTTCAGTCCATTAATACTTTTTGCTATGGCAAGCTTATCATTAACCTACTTTTTAGCTAAGATTGCCTCCCAAAGCAGCTTAACAATTAAATCCACATAAAGGTATAATGTTGAATATGTGACAGTGTTTAAGTGGTCACTTGCAGTACATTTTATAATCCAGGTTCCAGGCTTTCCCCCTCCCATGGAAGAAGGCATACTGAGCTGTAAATGCCCTCAGGAGGAAATTGATGGTAAAGAGGATAACCCACTGAAGCAGCCCTTCTGTTCATTAGATTGCTAAGTCCTTCCATAATTCAGCATTAAAAGTTGCAACATACAAAAGGTTTGCATGTGGGATTCTGACCAGTGCCTTTGTGGATCTTTTAGCTGTACATTTGGGTTGCTGCTTTGATGATAACGGAAGATCTTGTATGCTCACTGCAAATAATAGTAGTAATAATAAACTTTATACCCCACATTTCCCCAAAACTGAGATTCAAGGTGGCTTACAAATTTAAAATACTGTACAATTACATCTAAGGGACACCTGTAGAAGAAACTACAGTGACACCTCTATATCCACAAATTGGTTCCCAAACTAACCAAGGATACAGGAAACCATAGATAACAGCAAACCCTATTAAAATAGAGGACTTCTGATAAAAACATACCATAGAGTTGCACTGGAGGACCTAGAAGATGCCTAGAGAGGAACATCTCTAGGTGTTTTCCAGCATGACTCTATGGTATGTGTCCCCCATATTGTGTCCTATGGATAACTGAAACAGCAGATAGATGGTTCCACGGATATGTGGGTCCAACTGTATATGCTTTAGAAATGATATCTGTGGAATTCTACTGTTTGTTCAGCTTTTTCTCTCTGCTCTATATTATGTACCATTTGCGTGTTGGTGGTTAATCTTATTGGGGAGATGGTCCTTAATTTTTAATGTTTAGTTCATCTTCTGTTTTAATGTAGGGATAACTCATAATGGGAAATGTGGGTAATTTCTAAACTTCTAGGACTTGGATAGGATGTGTATAATGTGGCTTTTATATGAACCAAAAACTACTGTGTTACATGACCTTCTTAATTAATACAAAAGTTATCCTAATGAAATTGATTTTTAATGATTGAGAGGTACAGCTTTCATGTCCAGATGAAAGTTGCTCTGTGCTTAGTACTCCAGACATTATTAAATGGTCTTCTAGTAGATAACATGGGTAAGGAAAGTTCGTTGAACTTCTGCAAAATGGATTCAACAAGGAATGAAAAAGACAAGTGACTTATTCATGATAGGATGCCATGATTGTACTTATGACTCTGGATCAACAAGCAAGTCATTGTTGTATAAGCATATCTTAATGCAACTACAATGTTTTAAACATAGCTCCTACATTTCTTTTCAGGGTTCTTCGTCCACCAGGTGGTGGCTCCAGTTTCAACTTTGGATTTGATTTACCAAAAGAACAACAGCAAGGAGGCAGAAGAAACAAGATGGCATCCAGTATCTTTGGGACCATAGAAGAGAATCCACCTTCCTGGGCTAGGTCAACAGGTGAAGCTTCCTTTTAAAGGGGTGCCTATGCGTATCATGCACCTAAATACCCTGAAGGCACCAGATCCTGTCTGATCGTGGAAGCTAAGCAGGGCCAGCCCTGGTTAGTACTTGGATGGGAGACCACCAATGAATACCAGTTGCTGTAGGCTATATTTCAGAGGAAGGCACTTGCAAAACTACCTCTTAAGTATTCCTTGCCTAAGAAAACCCTATGAAATTCATGAGGTTGCCATAAGTCAACAGGCAACTTGAAAGCACACACACACCATGTGTATCTGAATTTGGCTTTGGTGGATCTTGGCCTTGTTTTGGGGTTGTAAAATAGTTTTTGTGAACCACTTAGAGTACATTGGAGTCAATGTAACTTGCACTTTTAAGGGTTATTTATGCTAGAATTTTGACAGATTGGTAGACTTGGAAGGAGCATTTGGATTGCTAGGTGTTGCTCAAACATGTAGATAATGACCAGTTGTCTACTTCACTTGTCATTGTCAAACATCACATGCCATCCCTTGTGCAGAAGGACAAATTCTAGTCTGAATACATGACAATTTCTGGTGGCCCAGTCCAAAGTCTTTATTGTACACCAGTGGCTATCCCAACTGCAGAACTGACTACATATTCTGCAGAAATTCGATAAATGTTATTGCAGCAGGTAATAAATAACATTTGTTGTTATGTAAACTTCTTTTTGTTCAGGTCAGGAAAATGTGGCCCTCCAGATGTTTTTGAACTGCAACTTCCATCAGCTGTAGCCACTATAGCAAATAGTGAGAGATGATGGGTATTGTAGTCAAACAGCATTTGGAGGGCTACAGTTTACCCACCCCTGTTCTAGACTGACCGTTGGATCACTTGATTTCCACATTCCTCATGCATTCATTATGAAAATTGTATACAAGTCTGAGACAGTGTATATCAAGATAGTAAGTGTTGTTGGACCAGCTCATTCAGTGTGCAAATCACACTTTTAAGCTCATATCCCAGCCAGTATTCAGTAGTTCAAACCCTTCTGTGCTAGACTGAAATGCTATACAAGTCTTGATCTGCTATATACACCTAGTTATAGTGGCAAATCTGTTTGCAGCACCCAAGTCCAGTGATGCCAGTGAAAGTTCTGAACCACTTGGGTCACAAAGAAGAAACTCTTCTGATGCACATTCTGGTGACTGTGTAGATCAAAAGGTAAGACCTGCTTTTAAATGTAAATATTAAAATGTTGGCTGGGAACTGGGTTAGGGAGAGATGGCTTTTCTGTCTCACTCTGTTCCCATCCCCCTTTATAATAATTTCACTAGGATTCCCTGAGCTCTTGGTAGAGGATTAGGTCTAGTAAATGGCTAGTCTGAAAAGGCTGCTTTTATTTGTCGTCAAATGTGAATTCAGCTGACATTCACAAGCATAGTGGTTTACAGACTTTTGGTATGAGAGTGCTAGGGCAACTTATCTCCCACTAAGGGTACCTTGTGTGCTTGTTGACATGCGAACTGCTTACTGTAACTACAGGGAATGTGTTCTGGCTGTGTCTGAACATTAAAGGCCTTGGTTGCAGGCTGTATACTAGCCTGGAACCATTAGTTGTTCATTAGTAAGGTGGACCTTTGTAATAAGGGTATTTGGCAGACAACTGACATGCTTTTACCTTGTGTCTCAGCTTGAAGGAGGTTGATTAACTGTTCTGTCATAGATCTGTAAGCTTCCTCTTAATACTCATGGTGCTAATGTAGTTGCTCTGCTAATTGTTTTTTGCAGTATTGGAACTCTTTTTCATTTTATGTAAACAGTTAATTCTTAGTAGATGTCAGTTGGGTTTAACCTAGCTTGTGTTCACATTTATCTTTCTCTTCCCCGCCCCACCTTAACTCTGAAGTTACATGGTCATTTTGAAGATCATCAGATTGTATACTTGTTTCTGAAGTGTAACACTGGATATTCATGTAGCCATATAGCCTTGGAGGAAAGTGGTGATGGAATAGAAAAAGCTAAATATGAGAATGGCGAGTGGTGGAGGGATTATAGCAAAGCAGGTCTGACCATGAGAAGCCCCATTCAGTTCCTTATATACATATCATGGTGAATTGGGATCATTCTTTGTTCTCTCTTCTTGTCCCTTCTGTTCCGCCATACTGCTGTTCTAGCCTTGGTTGTTTGCTGCTTCCATACTTAAATCTGAACTGCCTATGAGCTACCGGTAAATACAGTTTTTAGTCTTACCTAGAGTAAATCTGCTGAAATCAATGGGACTCGATTTAGTTGTGGCAAGTCCCATTATTTGAATGGATTTTCCGTAGGTGGAGCTAACATGAATTTGGTCCCATGGGGATAAATACACAGTCAAAGTTGGATGTGTTGTTGACCCTCTGTAGATCTAGCTTGGTTTTCATGGGATCTAATGAAAAAAAATTCTGGGTTGGCCTAATGAGTCCCAGGCCATATAGCTTGTATGAAGGCTGTTCAGGGAGCTAACATCAAGGATGTGAGCATTGCCCCTCATTTCTTTCCCCCATCCCGAGCTCTAGGGTATGAAGCAAGCCTGTTGTCTTGAAAACAGGATTGGAAAGGTGCATAGTGTAAAGTAGCTGTATATCTATGCTACACAGATAGGAGCAGTTTGGTTTTGCTTTAACTGCCATGGCTTCATCAGGTGGAATCTTGCGCTGTATAGTTTGGTAGGATACTATACTTCTTTGCTAAAGAATTTCAGTGTTGTAGTTCAGAGGAGAACACTTAAGAATTCTCCAACAGAGAATTCTACATTCTTCATCACAATGCAAATTCCAGGACTGCATGGGATGAAGCCTTGACAGGTAAAATACTAAACAACTGCTTGAACTGCACATGGTAGTATTTCGTATAGATAGACTCTGAGTAATATCGCAACAGTAGATCTGGGGCTTGAAAGTGGAGTAGCAGTCTTTACCTGTCCTAAGAGATGGGGAAGGAACTTGGTGAAGATGTAGGTGAGAACCAGGAGGAGAGCATCCACAGGTGAAAGGCTTGGTCGCTAACTAATGTATGTAAATTCATTGTGGAAAACCCCATGTTGTCTTCATGACCTTGTATATAGTGTATTACATGCCAAGTTCTACAGTTTAATTTCTTGTGCATGTATTCTAATACTATGGTCATTTGTAATTCCCCCCTCCCCTAATTACAGTTGTTCCTTCGTATTCACTGGGCTTTGGTTCCAGGACCCCCGTGGATACCAAAATCTGTAAATACTCAAGTCCCATTATATGCAATGGCATAACAAAATGGTGTCCCTTATATAAGATGGCAAAATCAAAGTTTACTTTTTGGGTTGTTATTTTTTAAAGAATATTTTCAAGCTGTGAATACTTAAATCTGTGGATATGGAGGGACAACTATATATACAGTCGTCCCTCCACATTCATGGGGGATAGGGTCTCGAGACCCCCACAAATGTGGGGAAAAAAAGCAAATAAAAAAGGCCTCCCCTGCCCGCAACTCCCCCGCCCTTCCAAAGGCCTCTAGCCGCCACCCCCCCGCCACCTCTCTCGAGCCCCATACCTGCTTCAGGAAGGTCGGGGTGGCAGCCGCCGGGGGGTTGGCCAGCCTCCCCCCCGGCCTTTCCAAAGTGACTCTGGGGCTTTGAAACCTCCGGGGAGGGCAGCGGGTGGGTGGGTGGGTGGCCATCCCCTCCGCGGCCTTCCTGAGGCAGCTCTGGGGCTTTGAAACCCCGGAGCTGCCTCGGGAAGGCCGAAGAGGGTGGCAGGAGGGAGGCAGGGTGGCTTTGAAACCCCGGAGCTGCCTGGGAAGGCTGGAGAAGGCAGTGGGCGGGAGGTTGGCTGGTCTCTCCCCGGCCTTCCCAAGGGGACTCTGGGGATTGACAACCCCATAGCCGCTTCGGGACCGTTGGGACTGGTGGAGGGAGTACAGCGGAGAGGCCTTTCAGCCACTCCCCTCCCAAAGCCACGACAAAGCTTGGAAAGCTCCGTAGCGGCTTTGGGAAGGCCTGAGGGGGGTAAAAAGCACCTTTCCCGCCAACTCCCTGCTCTCCCAGGGCTTGGCTCTCCACCCCAAATGGAGCCAAGCCCCAGGAGAGCAGGGAGTTGAGTGCCTGGCTTGCTCAGCAAGCACTCCATTTAAATCTGCTTCTCTCCCTTACATGCGAGGGAGATTTAAATGGGGTGCTTGCTGAGCAAACCTCTAGAGTGAAAGCGCGAATGTGGAGAGGCAACTGTACATTGCTGTTTATCTTATGAACTGATTTGGTCACTGTTTTTGGAGAAGTGGTGTAACAGATAAACAGATTGTAATGAGAGCTTGGTTTCTGACTTATGTGTACATCTATAAATGTTGAAACATTTGACTTTAAACCAGTTTTCTGATTTGATTCAGCCATGGGGTTTTTAGTTCATGGTCTAGAATTTTGCTGTGGGATTGCATCTGCCTTTACAATTGGAAGAAGTCTAATATGGTATGAACTTAAATCCCTTTTCTCTTCTGAATTACAGTTGCCATGCACCACTCCTGACTCTAAAGAGCCTTGTTCATGATTACCTAAAAGTGAGGACATCAAGTCCTCAGTAGAGGCTGATAAGAAGAGGGCAGGGCCAAGTCAGTAAATCACATAAAGGATCAACAGCTTGCTCCCAAGTGTCACTGTAGTTCTCTAGAATAGAATATATGGGCTGTTCTTTACATACTGACTTACATAACTGAAGGGGTCATAGAACTGACAGGCAGATCTACAGTATGAAAATGCTCATCTTCGAAGTTTAATCTTTAGCATTTTAGAAGATAGATTTTGAATAATTTTATGCAACCCCCCCCCCCATTTTCTAAAAAAAAGTACACATCTGAGGCTGCCCATTGTGTTTCTGTGTGAGTTACTGCTTTGGCCCAGTCTTCTTCCAGTCTTCCTGTTGAAGGCTACTAATTCTGCAGCAGCAGAAATAATAAATCACACACTCAAATCAAATGCTCTAAAATGTTTATAATGTGCCTCAACACACAGTTTGGGGATGAATTCATCAGACAGGTTGGAAAATGCATGTCCCTTACTGCAATTTTGGGCTTTGTGATAGCACTATGTCAGAACTAGATGGTTCTCCTTTAAACGCTTTCCTTGGCTTAGCTACAAACACAGTGGTCTTTAGTTAGTATTACAAAGAACAGGAAATAACATTAACTTTTTTTAAATTGCAGGGCGGGGAAGGAGAGGCTCCTGGTAAGTACCTTTTTCCTCTTTATCTCAAGAAGCCTTTAGTTTTAAAAACCATTGAGCTTGAGGAGAGAAGCACTGATAGCATGAATGGAAGAATTCTAGGTGCAAGTTTTAAGTGAATTAGAATCTGAAGTAGCAGATTCAAGGTATGAGAACACCCATATGGCTCCTTGGTCTTAGATCAGACTGCATATTCATAAGTATGGAGAATGTTGATTATTTGTGTAGCAGCCTGGGGCAAAAGTTTCACCACATGCAATATATGCATACATTGGATTTGTTATATATGCACTGATACGTGTGAAAACGTCATTTCTGTAGTTTTTCTACCTTGAGGAGGGGAAAGTTGGCAGTAATAAGAATCAGCATAGATGAAGCAGTTGTAAGCTTGTAATTCCTGAATGTTTTAAGCATGGCAGTAGATATGTTGAAATTAGGTTGTAAGGGAGTGTGTTCCATGTTACACAGTGGAAGGCAGCATGGAAATGCACAGAGCATTTTTTGTGGGGATGTATTGAGAGTGAAATGAGAAAACTTCCATTAGCACAGCTGTTATAATACAAATTCTGCTTTTTAAATTAAGTTAAGCTTAGCAGACTTGTAAAACCATAGCCCTGAGATACTGAATTGTTGCAAGGCCCTGTACATCCATGTAGATAATGTCTTACTTCATAAGATACGTACAGCATGCATTCTCTGATTAACACCTTTCAGTAGCTGCTCTACAATTTCAGCTTGAGGTTTCTAGTATATAAAGACCTCAGGAATGTAGAAGACCTCTCCCCTAAGAATTGGAATCTTCTTTACAATAATACAGCACTCTTGTTGGTGGTGGTCTGTCAGTGTTAGTCCTTCCTACACCAAGCAGTAAGGGTGCACTTTACAAGTTGTGCTTAAGAGCTGTACTCCGTTCAGCAGTATGCCTATACCACAATTGGAAGGGGCGTCTGGACCAGTAGTCCAAAATAGGCAAACTCAGTTGTTGCAGGAGAAGTGGAGTGAATAGAATGGAATTAGTCCCATTTTTTTCTGTGAAGCAGAAGAACTACTCTTGACATTCAATGTCTTATGCACATGGGTGGGCTTATCAGCTGTGAAATAGCCTTTCTTCTGGCAGGCACTTGCCATTATTCAGTTAATCTCTCCATGAGATTTCTCTTAGTTGGCTTTTTACATGCATGAAAAGCTAAGTAAGGAAGCCATTCTAAGTTGACTGTTTAAGATGACTGATCTTCCCTATTTCAGCAGATAGCCTTATCTGATTCCTCTGTCTAGTGCACAGCAAACATGGTTAACTTCAGTCTCCCTGTGTTCAGTCAAAGTTCATGTTTTTTTAGACCTTGGGGTTAGCCATCCAGAAATTGGCCAGTTCAGCTAGATTTTGAAATCAAGGTCAGAAAGACAACCTGAGCTGGAAAGGTCATGTGATCAAACTGCATGCATATGAAACTCTGTCTTGGCATAAGTGTGTAAAACACTCTCTCTCTCTCTCTCTCTCTCTCTCTCTCTCTCACACACACACACACACACCACCAGATCTATCACCGTTAATTAGATCATTGCATTTCCATGTGAGGTTGGCTTCTCAGTTCTTAAAAGGAACTTGCTCCAACCCTGTCAAGAAGTACACAGGAGAAGTCAGAGAGATGTACTGTCAACCTGCACCACCACTACTCTGTCCCATGTTTGATCAATGGGGCATGCCTCTTCAGCTCCCCTCCCTCTGGACACTGGGCCAAGCATTTGTTCCCAGGAATAGGTTGCTTCCTCAATTCTTGTTGTTTCTCCCTCAGGCTAAAGGTTGGAACAAGCACTCTTAGCAGTTAGTTTGTCCTCATTGGAACATTTCAAATACTTAATCATATTTTTGTAAAGGGTTCCCAAAATAAAATTTGGAAACAGGTTCTGATCTCTGAAACACATCTGAGCTATCCAGACTGCTAACTCTATAATATGATGGAGAGAAAATCTCTTGCTGAGTATCTATAGAGGCCATGAGGGAAGAAGGAGAGGACATTAATAGCACAGGCAACTCTGTCTTCTTCAAAGGATGACATTTCTAAAAATGCTAACAATGATGTGTTTCCACGGTCCTAAACATTAGCAATGTCTTATTTATATTTTGCTTAATCTGCAATGGCTTGCACCAGGCCCAAAAACAGAAAAGAAAAAAAAAAGGGGTGGGGTGGGGTGAGAATCACACCTAATTTGGAATCTGACGTAATTGGATATAATTGGTTTTGGATATTTTAGCTTTTGATTTTTGGCTTTTCAAGGATGGGGGTGGGCTTGGGCTTGCAAGGGTCCTTACTAGACTTCCACAAGCAGAAAAAAACATGTTTTACATATAATCCCCCACTGATTGATTACTCACAGAATTTCTAAAGGCCTGGTCATTAACGCCCCTTTAGTTTACTACTTGAATTCAGGGAATAGAGAGTGGATGGAAGGCCAAGTGTAAACAGAGAGCATCTTGGATGAGTGGCTTCACAGTGGGTCACATTAACAACAAGCTAGCTAGTATGCCATTTAAGGAAAACATTTGAAAGTTGTATAGCAGGATTGGAGATAAAATATTTTTAATACGTGAGTTGGGCTTTCAAACTGCTTAACAAGATTTTTGACTAATTGAAAATATTGATGCCCTATACAGAACTGTCCACTGAAAGCTGTTGGATAAGAGCTCTGAAAAAAATTGGAGCATTTTTAACCATTTTTTTGAGTTGTTGCATTAGAGCCCTATAAGCTGCTACTTCTGTCACATCAAATGTACAGTAATTGTTGTCTCTGAGTGGCCAAGTTATTTTCACTTCTACAAGATGGCTGATTATGTATGTTCTGGGAATCATGAGATGCGACATTCTTCCCCCCTGCTCCCCATGGCTATATATATTTGAAATTAGGTATCGTGCTCTCAGAAATGGGGAGCATGCGTTTGTGACCATGAAAGAAGTGTACAAAGCTGTAGTCAGCAGAAATTACAATTACAACATGGTACAGGAAATCTGTGTAAAATACGATGCTTTGAGGCATTTGCAGGCAGGTATTTCTGTAGGCCGAGATAGGCAGAATCACTGCTTAGAAGTGGTGCTTAAATCCAACATCACAGTACCTGACTTTCTTCCCTTCTTGCAGTCCTTCATGCTGCCCCACATCCCACTTTAGGTTTCTTCCCATCCTTCTAGAGCAGTTTTTGAGGGAATGTAGGGAGCTGCAGGAAGTAAATCATCCCATTCCCTGTGCTGCTGATGGAAGCAGTTCTACTAGCGGAATGAAAAGTGGTGGATTCCTACCATGTTAGGCAAAACAATACTGGAGATCAGTCTCAGTTAGCTGAATATACTATTCAGAAGAACAAAGGCTGAAGATAGAACAATACACACCTACATCATAGAATTAATTGCTTATCCTGTGAACCACAGAGCATTCAAGGGACATGAACTGCTGGCCTTAGTCACAGAAATCCTCAGTTCTGCCAAGTTAATAGTATATATGTTAGACTGTAATTGCCAGAGAGCATAAGGTGCACAACTGAAGGCAAATTATGGGCACCTTACTTCAGAGGAGTCTGAGCAATTTTGAAAGCACAACCTATTTAACTTTGTCCTTGAAACAGCAACATACCTGAGTGAAAGCAGAGAAGGCACTGGACTGCTGCTTTAGATCAGTTCACTGCCTGCAATGGTGCCTTAAAAGCTATACTGCAATTATGAATGAAATGAACTACTGTCTAGATGTATTCACAATTATTTTAAGACCTGGACTTTTTCACCAATCTAACAAATTTAAGTCTTCTCACATGAATGGACTTGGCCCCGGTGCTACTTCCAGGATGTGATCTGAACCTTTTTGACCCTAGCTCTTTGACTTAAAGTAGCTGTTCTCAAACTAGTAAAGGCCATTAAGAGTATTTTCTGTAGAAAAATTATAGAAAGTTTGCTAATGTGGGCTGCTACTCTGAACTTATTCTGCATGAACTAAAAAAGGTAAGCTATAGTATCTGGGAAACAAATTACCTGTTAATAAACAGATAGGAGTTACTAACCAAAAGATTATTCTCAATGTAGCCCTACTATAATACTAAACAAGAATAGTCTAGCTATTGTAATGAATTTGTAAATGTTAGATGCAACCATTCATTAATGCACTCACTTGCCTCACTAGTGGTGTACAAATTTCATAGACAGCCCTGTAAGGCATTGACTGAACCATCTTTGAGAAAGCTGCATCCCAGTAGAGTCTTAAACACTCAGACTGGGTTGTTTTCTGGTCAAAATAGGACACAACCCTATGGCTTTGTGGAGGACATCCGAGGAACACAGGATTATATAGGTTTCTTTCTCTTGTCTTCAAGGGGCAGTTTGCCCTCAAAATGTTCTTCCCAGCTGCCATGCAAAGGTCTGCCTCCCTCCCTTTCTATTGTCCAACAGAGAACTCTGAAAGTCATGATGGATTGAGGCAGGTTTTGGATCTGCTAGATCCCAAGCCTGCCTGTCTTGCTAACATGTCCTCAGATTGGAGAAGAAGGACACTATACTTCCTGAGGCAAGTGGGCTTCAATTTTAGGTTTTTTCCTTAAAAATAAAACACCCACTACAAATGGGGGAGAAAAACATAAGACCTTCTACTCTGTCAGCATGAGTCTAGCAGAGCTTTAGATTTAGTAGTTCATCTGTTTCAGCTTCTCCCCCACCTCCAGATTGGTCTGCCCATGCTGTTAGACATGCTGCCTACATTTAATTTTGCAACACAAGAGTTAATCTTTGCACTGCTGCATGGTACATTCTACTGATTGAGGGATGAGCTTTTTACAGACAAGCTTCTTGAATTAAGCCAGGTCTCCAGTTGACACCAAGACCTCTTACACAATGAATGTTCACCAATATATTCAGTAACGGTGAAATAAATATATTGTAATGTGGGTAAAGAACAATGCTTTTTCCTTCACTAAATGGAAAGGCTGCCTCCTGTTTTTGAAAGTGTAGCAGTATTGCCTTTTGCTAAACAAAGTGTAGTTTCTTTAAGCTGGTGAGTGAGAAGAAACCAACCACTCACCTTTCCCTAAGACAATGTTCTGGGCAAACCTGTAAAAAAGAAACCTATAAAAGATGTGTATCATACCAGTGTAACTACAGAAGAAAGTAGAGTGTGGGGGTAGTGTTTTTCTCCTTCCCATTGTTACGTGACTTCCTATGGAGTCATTGTTCTTCCCAAGTAACTGTGACATTCTGTAGTAAGAAAAAGGGATCTGTACTTGTATCTGGAAAGACAGAGGACAACTGGGATGATGCAATCCCCCATTTGGCTAGAGCTGCACAAACTGAAGGCATTCTTGGAATAGAAACTTTCTAAGCTTCCTGCCAATAATAGCAGGTGCTCAGCTAAAAGGGAATGGTTCTGTTTTTACATAATCATTGTTCCTCTCCTCTCTTTCTAGAAAACACAGAGGTCGAAATAGAAGCTGCTTCAGGCTTGAGTGAAGAGAAGCCCTTGCCGGCTGCACCTGTGCCTAGCCCAGTAGCCCCAGCGCCTGTACCATCTAGGAGAAATCCACCTGGTGGAAAGTCCAGCTTAGTCCTTGGTTAAACTTTGTTGTCCTTTGCTCCTTCAAACTACTTGGAACTCATGTCTGTCATCTTTGTTTTTTCTTCATGCTTGTGAACTGCACAACTTGAGCCTGACTGTACTTTTCAAACTATCATTAAAGAAGCACTTTATGTACTTCATCTTTTTTTAAAAAAGATTTTTTTCCCCCTAAATTCTGTCTTGTCTCCCTTGGGTCTAATGGAAGTGGCATGTGTGATTTCTTTTTCTAGTGGTAGATGTAGAGCTGTATTCACTATGCAGCCCATGGCTGACTGGAAGATTTCTAAGGTCTCTAGTAGTGTGCTTCATAAACTAGGCTGGTTGGTTCTGAGTGTGCTAGGTAGCATTTTTGTCCACAAACTTATAGCTGGTTTAGAAGGGTTGAAAGTTGGGATTGTACATATCAGAAGATGGGTGACAAATGTTCTTTCTTTCTTTCTCTCTCTCTTCCCTATCCATCTCCGCAAAACATGCTGGTTGATTATCCAAGGTATATTGTTCAATAACTGGCAAGTAATCTAGTCTGGTTGTGCATTACAGAACAGAGTTGTGGTGCTAGTAATTAACCATACTGCCTTCAACAAGAGGAATCTTTGTTCAACCATGACAAGATGAGGCTGGTGCCAAATGCAAGGCTGCTGACATGAGCCTGCTGTTCTGTTTCCTGAGTATTGGTCCCCTCTTTAAGTGATAGTAAAACAGATCTTTCAGAAGTAAGTATTGGAGAGGAGCCAAATCTCTAAAGAAACATTTCAGGTCCAAATTACTCCAGTGCTATGCATAATCATGCTGGTGCTTGATCATGAGGTGAAAATCTCATCCTTCTAAATGTGTGTTGTATCTTGAAAAAAGCTGGATTGTTGCTTAAAAATAAAAGATATAGAAATTTTGAAGCAGTGTCAAGAGTTTTATTTCCAGGGTCAATTTGGTGTGCTGCTCTATGCATCTCTCAGATTGATCCCTGAGTAAAATACATTAAAACACAAAATAAAAATTATGTTGATTTTTCAATCATTTCCCATCTTTATGTAAATGAACAAGGACTGCTTTGTCAACATTCTCATCTGTAGCTAAATGGGCCCTTTATGCTAATGGAAGTCTTGTAGGTCTGGAACCCTTGCATTTTACAATTGATAAAGAGGTGGGGAGGGGAGTCTTGAATTCTGAAAAGTATTGAAGTTGTGCTTCTTGTGAAAATTAAAGAGACACTTAAGCACAAGTGCCTACCTGGAAATGTGACTGAATCGGCAACCTTTTCTGTGCATTGCAGATGATCTGTCACTGAGCAATGGCTTTTCAACATACCCACCAAGTACTGTGCTCCATGTCTTCAATGAAACTGGCATTTTACATCTTCGCCTTAGCAGAAAGTTCAAAACAAAGCTTTAAGAAGGAATTTAGATGACAAAGCTGTCCTGGAATGAGTTCTGTCTTTGAAGTAATTTAGTCATTTCCCTCCACCCACCCCCCAATCACTGACCCCATTGCACATTACAATGTAGCTCTTTTACAGCTTATTTGTAGAACACCAGGAACTACGCAACATTGTGTCTGAAGAAATTTTGTTATGCAATTTGGATTTTCTTGTCACATTCTGAAGTGGCAGAAACTAATAGCATTTGGACTTCCTTTTAAACACATTTGTAGAACAATAGTCTGGCTAATAATGCTTTGTATTATCAGCACTGGATATGTCCCATTTGTTTATAAAGAGTACCTTGCTTATGGAGTGAATATTTCTCCAGTGACTGCCACCTCCTACATGAATCAATCCTTCTCAATTCTCTCAACCCAGCTTTCTTTTGGGGAGAGGATTAAAAGCAAATCAAATGCTGGATAAACACAGTTCTAGGAGCATTTGATGGAAAACCAGTTTTTCTGCCTTGGCAAAAACTTACTGGCAAATGCAGAGGATTGTAAATGTGAGAGGTAGTTAATTTGAGGGGGAGCAACATGGTCTTGTAGTTTCACTGATTACTTTAGCAGCAGCTCTTCTTTCATTCCTCCATCCCAGTAAATCAACAGAGCTTTCTCTTATCTATTTGCCAAGCTCAGACATTGCATACTAGACCAATAAATTTATCTGTACAAGTTTTGAAATAAAAGCCTGGTTGTCATCTGCAGTGCCTTAGTTTTATGGCAAAGGACCTCATCTATAAATTGTCAAGCATAAGCTGAGTATATTGCCTAGAAGCTGAATAAAACCAGAGCCTGCTCAAGTGTATGGTGCCAGGTCAACATGCGGCTGTATGTGTGCGTGCCTTCAAGTCACCTGGGTGCCAGCTACATGACTATTTTTGTCACGGGGAGAAACTGGATTCCCTCAACCCGAGTTCATCCCTAGTTGTTTACATGATTTATCACGGTACCAAAAGTCTCAGTTTTTTATAGTTTTGTCCTTGGTGCCTCCATCCCGGTATAGGGGCACACAGCTGAGAAGTATTTTGATTGGTCAGACTTTTGAGGGGATGGACTTACATCAGAAGCCTGGCAAGGCTGGATCTGCCATTTTGGGAAAGGTCAAATCCACCCTGCCAGGCACAGTCCCCTCCCGCCCCGCGTGGCTTTTCCCCTTCCCTTGCAGCTGCATGGGGTGGGGGGGTCTTCTCCATGACTGGCAGTCACGGAGAAGATCACCCCCCTCCTTGCATGGCTTCCACCCCTTCCCTTGTAGCCGTGTGGGGCAGGGGGGTGTCTTCCTTGGAGGTCTTTAAACAGAGACTGGATTGCCATCTGTCAGGGATGCTTTGATCAAGATTTCCTGCGTGGCAGGGGGTTGGACTGGATGGCCCTCGTGGTCTCTTCCAACTCTAAAATTCTATGATTCTTCATGACTGCCAGTCATGGAGAAGACCCCCTGCCCCGCATGGCTGCAAGGGAAAGGGGAAAACCACATGGGGCGGGGGTGATCTCTGTGACTGGCAGTCATGGAGAAGACCCACCCACCCACTCTGATCGGCTGCAAGGGAAAGGGGAAAGCCACGCGGGACTGGGGGTGATCTCCGTGACTGCCAGTCATGGAGAAGACATCCCCTCCAGCCCGCGCGGCTCCAGGGGAGTGGGGGAAGCCGCACAGGGGTGGTGGTCTTCTCCACAACTGCCAGTCGTGGAGAAGACCCCCCCACCCCGTGCAGCTGCAAGGACGGGGGGGTATGCTCATGTGGTGGAGGATGGCGTGTGGGGCGGGGGATGGTCTGCTAGTCATGGAAAAGACCCCCGCCAGGAGCTGCTGCAAAGGCTGGGGGAAGGGGTGGTAACTTCTCCGTAGCTGCTTGGGTGTGGGGAGGGGAGGGGAGAGACCCTGCCTGGCACTTGGCTGGCTTTTTTGGAGCCAGTGGAGGACCCTGGGGGGCGTAACAAAATGGCAATTTCAAGGCTTCCCTTGCAAGCCCACCCCCTCCAATGTCCAACCAATCAGAAACGATCCCATGTCCTGGGATGGTTCCTGGTTGTTTAGACAACCAATAGCATGGGCTGTCTTGGACTTTCCCCAGAAAGTCCTGAAAAATAGAGGGGTGGGAAGTCACGGGTTAACTATGCTTTTTGCTACCCCTCCTTCTGAATATCCTATGATGTGTATAAACAACCAGGAATCAATACGAATTCTTCTCGGGCTTTTTTTGTCGTGTAAACGGCCTCCAGTTGACTTGGTTGCTTTTGTTACAGTTGTCCCTTCATATTCGCTGGGGTTTGGTTCCAGGACCCCCATGGATACCAAAATCTATGAATACTTAAGTCCCATTATATGCAATGGCATAGCAAAATGGTGTCCCTTATATAAAATGGCAAAATAAAGGTTTGCTTTTTGGATTATTATTTTTTAAATAATATTTTCAAGCCATGAATACTTAAATCCATGGATACCAAATCTGTGGATACAGAGGGACAACTGTATTAACTGCCATCAAGTAGACTTGTGCTGCCCTGGTGGTGCAGTGGTTAAATGCCAGTACTGCAAGCCACAACATAAGTTTGATCCACAGGGCTCCAAGGTTCACTCAGCCTTCCATCCTTCTGTAGGTCGCTAAAATGAGCGAGTGCTTCGGTACTGATAAGTGGTATAAAAATAGAAGTGGTATTGCTATTGGTGATCCTATGAATAAGAGACCTACAAATTGCCCTATCTTCAACAGCCTTGCTCAGGTCTTGCAGATTCAGGGCCGTAGCTTTCTTGAGTGAGTCTATCCATCTGGGTATGTAGTCTTCCTCTTTTCCTATTGCCTTCTACCTTATTGAGAATTATTGTCTCTTCTAGTGAGTCATGCCTTCGCATGATATGGTCAAAGTACACTTCAGTTTAGTTATCTTGGCTTCTATGATTTTGGGCTTGATTTGTTCTAGGACCCATTTATTTGTCTTTTTATCTGGCCACAGTATCCATAGAACTCTCCTCCAGCATTTCAACATATTTCAAATGAATTTATTTTCTTCTTATCAGCTTTCTTCACTGTCTAGCTTTCACAACCATACATTGAAATTGGAAATATTATGGCATGGACAATCCTAACATTAGTAATCAACTATCTGTCTTTACACAAAAGGATCTTACCTAATTCCCTCACAACTGCCCTTCCAAATTCTAGTCTTCTGGTTTCTTGGCTGCAGTCTCCACTCTGATTAATGACTTAGCCAAGGTATGGAAAATCGTGAACTCTTTCAAGGTCTTCGTTGTCTGCTTTAAAGTTATGTAAACTTTCTGTGGTAATTATTTTTTGTTTTCTTAATGTGTCAACTGTAAACCTGTCTTAGCACTTTTTTTTCCTGACTTTCTTCAGTAATAGTTCCAAGTATTTGCTGTTTTCTGCTAGTTACTACCTTGGAATAATTTATAGATCAACACTCTGGCATCAATGTGAAATCGGAACTAGAACAAACTGATTGACTTAATTGCAAAACAGCAGATCATCATTTACGTAAAACAAATCTCACTGAGCCAATGGGTTTGTTAGGACAAACAGTTGGGATTTCTCCCATGGCTTCAAGTATGCATGTTTTTTTTTAAAAAAGGTATCTACAGCACATCAACTTAAACAGTTCCAATCTGAGCAGTAGAGGCAGAGGAGGCTAGGTCATAGTAGGTAATACTTCTTATAATCCCATGGAGTGGGAGAGAATACTTCCCATAGTATTCCCCGATCAGGAACCATGGAACAGTTTATTAGTCATTAGGGGTGTCAACATTGGCAGGCAGGTTGTTACTAATTTTGCATATGTGCAGATACATTTGCCTATGTCCAGATACATTTTTAATAATACGTTATGATTAGGGTTTTAAATCTTGAATTAAGTCTTGGAGGTCTGTGGCAACAAAATGTATTTGAAGGGGATCCCTAGTAAAGAAAAGGTTAGGAGCCACTGATTAAGTACATTTCTGTCAGATAATTCCTAAGGAGACTCAAGCAAAGAGGAGTCTTGATGGGATATCCCAGTGGCTCTTAACCTTTTCTTTACCAGGGACCTCCTTTAAATATCTTTTGTTGTCATGGTCCCCTCTAGAAGATGATGATGATACAGATACACAATTACACCATCCCTTCCCTCAGAGGCACCAGAGTGCGGGGAAGACTTTTCTCCTACTTCTTCCTGCAAGTTTGTGGCTGGAGCAGATTGAATGGCAATGCGCAGGCCAAGCCAGCCAGTCTTTGCCTTGGCTCCTGTCCCGTGGCCACTCCATGCAGGGAGCGGATGGGCTGGGCAGCCTTCAAGCCTTCGCGGACCCCCTGTGAGGCCATGGGGGTCCCCTGGGGGTCCCCGGAGCACAGGCGAAGACCCGCTGGGCCCTGCCGTCAGCCTGGGCCTTTGGTGCGCGCTCGCGTGTGCCGGGCCGCCCCCTCTCCCCCCAGCCTCCTCTCGGGCCTCCCCTGCTCGCGTAGCCGGGCTTCTCGGCGCTTGGGCCTTCGCCACCCCTTCGCCTCAGCCGCCCTCCCGCCCGCGAGGCTGGGCTTCCCGTGGGCCTCTTTCCCGGCGGCGCTTCGGCTCCACCTTACGGCGCCTCCCCGCGTCCCCGGGCGCGCCCTGCCTTCCCCGGCTCCTCTGGGAAGCGTGGCCATGGCAGCCCCGCCGCTCCCGCTCCGGGTGCTGGTGGACATGGACGGGGTGCTGGCCGACTTCGAAGGCGGGGCCTTGCGGGGCTTCCTCGCTTCCTACCCGGCCGAGCCCCACGTCCCCCTGGACCAGCGGAGGGGCTTCTCCGCCCAGCAGCAATACCGCTGCCTGCGAGAGGACCTGGGGGTGAGCCCGACCCGGGGGGGGGGGAGCAAGCGCACTGCCATCCGCTTCTAGCGCTATTAGGCCGCTTTAACTGCTATGGCTGCCTCGCGTGGAAATCCGGGGTTTGTCGTTTCGAGAAACCTAATTGCCAGGGCCGGTTTAAGGAACCGGCAGCGTCTGCATCCGCAGGGGGCCCCCGTCTTTGTATTATCGTAACCCTTCTCCTGCAAAACCATTATTAGTAATAATCTGAATATCCTATACTGTGAATAGGTTAAGCTGAGTTAGGTTACACTGACCTGAGATAAACACATGGGGCCCCCAAAATCAAGCATTGCAGGGGGGGGGGCATCATTGTGGGAGGCCTGTAGTAACCCTCCTTCTGCAAAAACATTATTAGTGATAATCTGAATAGCCTGTACTGTGAATAGCTTAGGTTGAGTTAGGTTACATTGACCTGAGATAAACATATGAGATCCCCAAATAAAGCATTGCATCCCCCCCCCAATTCCTAACCCGGCCCTGCTAATTGCTTTCTGGCTGACACTGCTAAATGATCCTCCCTCACACTACAGTTGTCCCTCTGTATCCACGGATTTGGTATCCATAGATTTAAGTATTCATGGCTTGAAAATATCCTTTAAAAAATAATCCAAAAAACAAACCTTGATTTTGCCATCTTATATCAGGGACACCATTTTGCTATGCCATTGCATATAATGGGACTTGAGTATTCACAGATTTTGGCATCCACAGGAGGTCCTGGAACCAAACCCCAGCAAATATGAAGGGACAACTGTACACTGTTACAGCACTATGATTCCACTTTAATTGTTCTGGTTGCCTCCTGTGGAATCCTAGGATCTGTAGTTTAGGGAGGGGCATTTAGAACTCTCAGCCAGAGAGCCCTTAGGCTTCACTGAACTACAATCCCCAGGATTCCACAGGAGGCAGCCATAGCAATTAAAGAGGAATAACAGCACTATAACAGTGTAGTGTGATAAAGTCCTAGGAAAGCAGCATTTCAAAACATTACTCCCATAGTCTGCCATCCTGGACCTGGTTTGGGTGTAATTCTGAGAATTATCATCCCAAAAGGAAGTTTTCTAAGCTCTGTAAACTAGGTAGTGCTGAGTTCCACATTCTCCCCCTTTTTTCTGTCATACATGAACAGCCGTGGACAAAATTCAACCAGATGCATCTTGCAGCAAATCTTGACCCTGTTGGACTTTCCTCAGAATCTAGAGAAGAGACAGTAACTAGCGTTAATGATTTCAGTTAGAGGTGCTCTCTTATGTTCTCTACCCCATTTGCAATGTTACAGTGTCTTCAGCAACTCTGCTGGAGCGATACATTCAGCTGGTAGAGTTGTATTTCCTAGGCAGAAATGCAGCGTTCAAAAAAAGGCACTCAAATATGTGATTCTTTTCTGTGACAGTAGCCCTACATGTATCCAATGCCTACGTTCTTCCTGAAGTGCTAACCTTTCAGTTGCAGAGTGCTCAAAAGCAAACATAATAAGAGTCCTGCAAGAATCCTGTATATTTCACTCACCAGTAAAAATCATAACCAAACAATAAGTATCTTCACTCCAAGCCTCTCCTTGTGCTTGTAAGGCAGGGGTGAAAATCATGCAGCCCTCAGAAGGTTGCTGAACTGCAACTCCCAGAAGCTATGATTTTCAGTGTGGCTAATGGTTAAGAATGCTGCAAGTTGTAGTCCAACAACATCTGGAAGGTCATGTGATTCCTATCCCTATTTCTAAGGGTGAGAAACTTGCTTTGAAATTCTCAAGGTGCCAAATTTTGTGCAGGATCATGGTATCATTAAATACATTCATACAGTTTGAGGGTGGGGAATATTTTCCTCTCCAGATGTTGGTGGGCTAGAACTTCCACCATCCCTTTCAAATGGGAAAGGACCAAACAACCTGGAAGGTTAAAAGTTCCCCACTCCTGGTACAGCACAAGCTGCCCAATAAAGGAAATGTGACACAACTTATCTACAGAAAATAGTATTTCTAAGTACAGTAGGATCCCTGTATCTGCAGGGGATTGGTTCCGTCCCCACATGAATACTGAAAACCACAGATAACAGCAAATGCAATCGAAAATAATGTGACTTCTGGTATAAAATACTACAGAGTTGCCTTGGAGGACCTAGAAAACATCTAGAGAGGATGCCTCTCTAGGCATTTTCTAGGAAGACGCTATGGTAGGTGTGCTGTTTTGTGTCTCACAGATAACTGAATCAGTGGATAATGAATCAGTGGATACGGGGGTCCTACTGTACTCTTAGTGAACAGTAGGACATTTTTTATAGGAAACCAGCACGCATGCATGCGCACAGTCTTTTCAGTGTTGAAACAGCCTTGAAAAGGGGAAATGGGGTGTTGTTCTGGAAAGTAACTGGCCATTCCATCTCTTATCAAAGAGGCCTCCTGTCTAGTCACTGGGCCGCTCATGCTCCAGTCTAGAATGTATTTGCATGTCTTTAAAATTGCCAGGAATTATAAGCACAAATATTTAAGAATAGGGTCTAAAACTGTAATTTAGTAGTTGAACATATAATTAGAAATCATTCACAAGGGAGGGGGTTAACCATGGAACATGGTGGATGCATGGCTTCAATGCTCGCTTTACCCTGACAACTTTAATTAAAAAAAGGCAAGGGAAATTGAAAATTGGCCATCCTTGACATGACATCTTAATGTCTAACACCAAGAGAGCTGTGGAACAATTAATCACAGATTTTTATTCTTTGGCAAAGGAGGCTAAACTGAGCCCTGAAGTGGAGAACCCTTCAACCCCAAGCAATGTGGCATGCGGGCCACCCAGAACTCCTAAGGGAGGATAACCTGAAACTCTGGCCATGGCCAACGCCTCTTTTTCTGATCAGCTCAAGAAACTGAGGGAAAACTTGATCAGAGATCAAACTCTAACTCTTGAACCGTTACACATGAAGTTGTCCCACATAACAGACAAAATTAAGGATTTAGAAAAGACAATGAATGAAACTTTCCAGCAAGGATTTGAACAAGAAAAAAGGATCCAACGGCTGGAGGATCTTAGTGACCAGATGCAATTTAAGATTGAAGACCTGGAAAATAGAGAGCATTGCCTTAATATTTGAATAAAAGGCTACCCAGGATACATAGCCTCTGACAAACTGCTGGACAAACATTGTTGTGGGATACTCTCAAAGATATTTTCCTTGGCTGGATGAACGACTCCTGTCTCCAACTTTGGATGTGACCTCAGACATAGAGAGAATACATCACTCACTGGGTCCGCAACGGCCAG
This sequence comes from Gambelia wislizenii, assembly GCA_030847615.1. Classification (NCBI taxonomy): domain Eukaryota; kingdom Metazoa; phylum Chordata; class Lepidosauria; order Squamata; family Crotaphytidae; genus Gambelia; species Gambelia wislizenii. The sequence continues at coordinate 197,196,331 of JAUMIR010000002.1, forward strand.
AAGGCAAACACCGAGAGATATTATCATTCGATTCACTCGCTTTGCAAAAAAGACATCTGTCATGATCCAACTAGTCTCGCTACGAGACCTCCAGTTCGATGGGCAGAAAATCTCAATTTTTCAAGATCTCTCTATCGAAACACTAAAGAGAAGATAACTTTTTCACCCATTTACAACCCGCTTTGCGGGGAGAATGTCAGATATAAATGGGGATTTCCTTTTAAATTGATTGTCTTCCATGCCTCTGGAGTCATGACAGCTTCAAAATTAAGCCAGTTCCCAACTATCTTCGAAACCTTAGATATCCTTTTCCCTTGAGAATTAGAACTACAAACAACGGACGAAGCAAATTCAGAACCCAGACAACTAGAGGGAAATCAAGACACAACGTGGCAAGTGGTCCACCCCCCCAAAAAGGGGGGGAAATCAAAGAGTTCACAGACATCTCCAACTTGATTTAATTGCCAGCAATAAAGAGCTGAAATCCACCAACAGCATCACATATTTACTTACCTTAAGGGACAAGTGACACCATTTGAACCTATTGAGAAGACGATCGTCATCTTGGATTTAGACATGCTGTCTTGTCAACTTGTTGTTTAACCACCATGTTTGCTCTGGCATTATGACTGTCACTTTCTGATTGCTACATTTCGGTGGGAAAGCAAGATGTGACAAGCAACCATATCAGCAATCACTTTCTCTGGACTTTCATTTGTGTGTTAGCTGTTGCTGCGATTGTCCTCTAAACTGCTACCTCAAAATTCTCGACGATCAACTATGTGCCCTGACAGCATCCTTTCTTTAAACTTCAGCCAATAATCAACGACAAAGATGAATTACAAACTGACTTCCTCATGCCCAAAAGTCTAAATGTGTATATTCTCCCCCCCCCCTTCTATCTTTTCTTGTCGCTTAAATGATCTTAGCTACATGTGCAAGTCGTCACATAAACTGACGTTTATTTTACCTAATTTTAGAACTGTTGTCATATCTCCCCCCCTCCCTTTTCCCAGAGGAGGCTAGGATTAGTATTTCTAGCCAGCGGCCAGATATCCATTGGGCTTGCCTTCCTCTTGGTGTACCTAATGTTACATTGGTTCAAATTATGTTCTTAATTGTTATATGTTACATTGTTATTTTTTTAGATGTATCTAGGATGAACAATGTATCCAAACTTCCAAATGAACTTCTGCAAACTTACTGGTTCAGTGCATACAGCCTTTCTGTGGTATAAGAACTGGAGACAGACCTCATCACTAAAACTCTTTAGAATCAAAATGAACATTCAATATGTTTATCCAATTTTGACCCCATGACTCGAATTCGAATAGTCTCCTTTAATATACGAGGTTTAGGGTCACATACTAAATGCAATAAGATCCTGAAACAACTGAAACCCCCAAAACCTATTATTTTATTTCTTCAAGAGACCCACAGAAAGGGCACTGAACCGCTTTTTTTCTGTTGCACAAGTTCCCCATGCAATATGTAGTGGGAGGATCAGGCAAAACCAGGAGAGTGGCTATTTTATTTGATAAAACGTGCCCATTTATTTTAGAAAATGAAAACTGCCACCCTAAGAACAGATATTTGATCATTACTAGAACTATTTTGGGAATACAACATACAATCACACATATTATGTGCCCAAAATGGACCAACAATTGTTTATGAAAACATTTATCCAAAAGCTGAAAACGGTTTCAAGGGGGGAAATTATTATTGGTGGTGACATGAATGTGATTCTGAATCCCTTCCTAGGTAGAGCTAATGCACCATGTATAAATTCTAGTTCAAGCACTCCACTAGCAAATTTAATCTCAGAGGCAGATCTAGTTGACCCATGGAGATTACTTAATCCCATTACTGAAAACTATACATACTACTCTGCAGTTTATAAGACATACTCCAGAATAGACTACCTTTTCCTTTATAGATCGATGATGGGGAAAGGGATCCAAACAGAAATAGATATTGTCCTTTACTCGGACCATTCGCCAATAATACTAGACTGGGCACTGAATGACGACTTCCATTTTCCCAAATTTTGGAGATTCAGTTCCTCACTTTTAAATAATGAGTCCTTTAAAATTGAAATTCAAAAAGCCATTAAGAACTTCTACTTAGACAATACCAGAGAAGGAGTGTCCCATGCATTGTTATGGGATACTCTCAAAGCTGTTTTGTGAGGCAAATTCATCCAGGGTCATGTCAAGACAAAAAAATAAAATAAAAATAAATCAGAGAAAGCTGCAGGTCCCAACTTCTACATAAAATAGAACAATATCAAAACTTCATAAAGTTTCCCGCACTCAATCAATACACCTCTCCCTGCTTCAAAAGAAGAAAGAGCTTGAACGTTTAGATCTTTATAAAATACAAGCCTCTTTGAATTTTACAAAGGCATACTTCTATGAGAAGAATAATAAAAACTCAAAAGAAAAGCTGAATGAAAGTTGATAACAGGACTTAAAACACCCCTTGGTGCTCTGAAATTTTCCTATAAAGAGTTTTTTATTTTTAGATTTTCATTGCAGTACAAAAGGTCTTGTTTCTATACTTTACCTTTTGTTAAATAATGCATTATACTGTGATAATGCACAACTTAAATTGATTTGGGAAACAGATCTCAACATCAAGATTTCTGATGAAGAATGGACTAAGGTCTGGTCATCACCGCCATTGAAATCGCATTTAGCTATTACCAGATAATCATTTTTGAAGCTCATACATAAATGGTACCTAACTCCTATACAAATGTCACGAAGGATGCAAGCATTGTCCCCTTTGTTTAAGGAATTGTCACACTCTGGGTACCTACAAACATCTATGGTTGGACTGCCCTAAAGTTGAACCCTTTTGTTGGGAGATGGTTAACCAAATAGACAATTTGGTTAACCCCCTCCCAACAATTTGGTTAAACACAAATCAAACAATACATTTTTGCCTAGCATTATTATTGCTATCATTATATGTAGGTAAAAATAAAAACCTTAAATACAGGCAACTGATTGCCTTCCTCCTTGCAGCAGCTAGATCTTCAGTAGCTGCTGTATGGAGGACAGGTCAAGTTAATTTGGAAGATTGGTGGAAGCGAGTGTGGAACCTATGGCTTAATGAAAAATGCCTTATTCTTATTCTAGACAATTTGAACCACTTTTCAACTGAGATTCTCAAAGCAAAAAACAGAGGGTTTTTTAAAAGAAGAATTTTTTTTAAAAAGAACAAAACAAAGCTCTACTATGGCACTCTAGTGCAGGGATGTGAATCATGCAGTCCTCCACTGTTGGTGAACCAAAACTGCCAACATAGCTCATGGTAAAGACTGCTGGAATTTGTTGTTCAACAACATCTGAAATGTGGCACAATTCCCATCCCTGCATGAGCAGTACAGACCTCTCTCCCTGTTATCTCCCCACTACAGACCTCTGCATCACCCCAGGATTTTTTAGACATTTAGAGCTGGTTGTGGGCACCACAGGGGGCGCGGTGCATGTCTCCACAGACATGCAGTTCTGCCAACATAAACACCAAATTGGAAGAAGTCATAACCCAGAGAGCCAGTACTTACTATAATGCCTGCATGTATGAGTTAAAATATTCACCTTCCTGCTTTAAAGAGCAGCTTTATCTCTTGTGCTACTTGATTACTGACATGGGGATGTTCTGAAAATCAAATGGTTCTTCAGGCCTTTTGATGAGCAGAAAACCTCTTCTAGTTTCAGTATTTGTTCACTATAGTTAGGTGAATCTTAAGCAATGGGTAAACTCTGCCTAATGCACTGCAATAAGAAATGCAATTGTTTGTGTGTGATTTTTAGGTAAAGCTAGCCAGTGTGTATGAGTCACAAGGCTTTTTTCTGGGTTTGGATCCCATTCCGGGAGCTGTTGAAGCCATGCAAGAGATGATCCAAATGCCCAAGTAAGAACCATTTTAAATACAGAGCATTTTGGCCTTGGTCCACATGTTCTCCTGTAATGACTAATAATGCCATGTCTTTTCAGCACCGAGGTTTTTCTTTGCACAAGCCCTTTACGGAAATACGAGTACTGCGTCCAAGAGAAGGTTGGCAATTGTTACCTCCTCCCACACCTTTCTTTTACAGTTTTACTTTGCCCAACTTCAACCTTATGTAAGACAGAGCACTCACTGATATATGATGTATTATGAGTGTCATTAGAACATCATCTTTCCTTTTTGCTTTCTCCTTGCCATATCTCTGCTGCTAGTGCCTGGAATATTCTCATATCTTAGTGGGGCTTGGCTGATTCTGCTGCCTTGTCATTGGTCATGAACTTGCAGAGCAGCTGGCGTGCTTTAACTTAGGAACTTGAGTACTAAGGTGATTGTTATGGACTAGAATCTGAATCCCAAGATCCATGAATGTGCCGTATAAACTGAAACTCTCTCATCTGTACCAGCAGTTCCATGGGCTTTTAAAAATACCTTGCTGAATCCTTTCTCTCTCTGGCTTTTCTTTGCAAACGAAGATTCAGGAAGGACTCATCCCACGCTTTCTGCAAGTGCTCTGTTGACTAAAATGGCCAATCCAAGATAAACAAGTCCTGTTGCAGAAAGTACAGCAGAATCTGATTAAAATTAGTTGAATAGTCTATGGGCCTCTTGATAAAAAGGCGTCAAAAGTGTACTGTGATGTACACCAAGGTACACGTACAAACAATCAGAATGGGATAAGCAGGAGTAGGAATTATGCAGCCCACCAGATGTTGAACTCCAATTCCCAGCATACCTCACCACTGTCTATGTTGACTAGGAATTCTGGAAGCTGCAGTTCAACAACATATAGAGGATTATACAGTTCCCACCCCTTGAAATAGGTTTTACCAGCTGTGAATGCTTTGCCTGTCTAATTTTAAAATATTATCTCAGGAAGTATTAGGCCACTCTATCCAGTAATTTAAAAAGATATATCTGCTCAATCCTACATGCATGTATCATTCACACTTGATGCGGCATTTATTTATTTTGGCTGGCATCCAATAATAATAATAATAATAATAATAATAATAATTTTATTTGTATCCTGCCTTTCTCACAATATAGGGACTCAAGGCAGCTAACAGTGAATTTAAAACAAATTATTTTACAAGTTATTTATACAAATTATTAAAAGTATAAATGGGAGTACAATGGAGTCAGTGTGGCATAGTGGTTTGAGTATTGGACTATGACTCTGGAGACCAGGGTTCAAATCCCCACTCAACCATGAAAACAAACTGGATTACCTTGGGCAAGTCACACTCTGTCAGCGTCAGAGGATGGCAATGACAAACTCCCTCTGAACAAATCTTGCCAAGAAAACCCCGTGATAGGATTGCCATAAGTTGGAAATGACTTGAAGGCACACACAACAACAACAAAATAATTGAAAACTGTTTGATACAAAAGTTTTTAAAATAAACAATTCTATTAAAAATGCTGAATTAAATCAGTTTAAAAACACATTACCACATAGTGAAAAGTATAAAATCAAACACACCATATTAAAAGGGCTTTCTGGCATGCGTATCATTATATTATGATACATTTTGTCAAATGCATGAAGGAAGTTGTCCCCTAAGTTATTATCTAACTGATACAGATAGGATAACAGACAGCTCTTTCCACAATCTGGAGAACTGATTATCAAGATTTCTATTCCACTCCAAATCAATAACAACAGAATGGTAACTTCTCTTAACAATGCCGGAATTTTAGGAGTGATTAGAAGTAAATATTAGAAAACCCTTTAACCAGACAATGGAATCAAAAAGCAAATACGATATAAGAGGTAGCAACTGGTGTCACAATTCTGTGAAGATCAGAAATGAATATAAAGAAGTAAGCGTTCCTTTATGCAATCATGTATGTGACTGACACCACAACCCTAAAAATATGATTAGGGAGTAAGCCCCATTCACAATGGGTACATGTGTATAGGATTATGATGTGAATCCTGTATGTAATGGATATGCCGACAAACCTAGACCTGTTATCTTCTCTTTCCTTGGTCTTCTGGACCCAATTTAATAGTTATTTTCTCTTCTGTGAACAAAACTATGGGAATCCTGCGTGGCAAGGGGTTGGACTGGATGGCCCTCGTGGTCTCTTCCAACTCTACAATTCTATGATTCTATGAATCCTTATATGGATCTAGACAAGAATAAATGGTGAAGGGAGAAGGAGCTATGTTAACTGAAGCAATTCTGCCTAAGCCAAGGATCTCCAAATTCTGAAAGAAGCCACTTGGTCCTGCTCTAGGGGCAAGCTCAACCATACAGTCCTGTGCGTGGGTACTCAGAGAAGTACTGTAGTATTTATTTAAGTAGTTTTATTGCCTTTCAGTTGCAGTGTACGAATGATTGCAGCCTATGTGATTTGCAAAATGAGCAAATGTCTTTGCAGATTATATTTCAGCTATATTATCACCATTTACAGGGCTGCTCAGACCCTCTCTTTTAAATACTGTGCCTGCTCAGATACCCTACACTGGAGATGGGTTTTTGAAAGCTCTCACTTGACATCCTTTTAATATTGCTCTCTGTTCAACTGACAGTACCAATGGGTTGAAAAGCACTTGGGACCAAGATTTGTGGAGCGACTAATTCTGACCAGAGATAAGACAATTGTGTCAGCTGATCTGCTGTTTGATGACAAGGATGCTATTAAAGGTATGAGTGTTTGAGATATAGCTTTCACATTCATGTGCTTTGTGATGGTTGCTCTTGCAACTTTCCATTCTGATTCATCTCAGGGGTGGAACCTAATCCAAGCTGGGAGCACATCTTGTTCTCTTGCTGCCATAACAAGCATCTAAAGCTGGAGCCCCCACGGAGAAGATTAGAGTCTTGGACAGATGATTGGAGGGCAATACTGGACAGCAAGCGGTCTAAAACCAAATAAAAAGAGTCTTGCACGTCAACTGGCAATGGAACTGGAAAGAAGGAAGCGCATACTCAGTTGGCCAGCCCAGATGAGAAAAGATATCTCATTTTCCTCCTCAGTTTGCACCAAAATTGTACCTCAGCTTGATTACGCTTGGAATATTCAAGTTATTAAACATTTAAATCCTCATGTGTTTTTACCATCTATATAGGTACACAGATCTGCAAAAAACAAAAACAAAACAGTAGTCATTCCTCCACATTTGTGGGTTAACATTCATGGGTCTGATTATTCGCAGATTACAAAATACGTTCTCTCTAGGCATTTTCTAGGTCCTCAAGTGTGATTCTATGGTATGGTTCTGCTAGAAGCTGATCACAGAGTCACACTGAGGGACCTAGAGATTTCTAGAGAGAAGACTTCTCTAGGCATATGTAAGTACTCTAGTGTGATTTTATGGCTGGATGTTGATTGCAGAAATGCACTGGAGGACCTACAAATGCCTAGAGAAGTGTTCTTTCAGGTAAAAAAAAATAGCAGGATTTTGTTTTATGTTTTTTCTACTTTCATGGGGGTCTTCCACCACTAACACCCACAAAAGTTCAGGGCTATCTGTAGTTCCACATCACTAAGTGTTCTGTATATTTCTTTAGGGTTCTGTCACCTGAATACTCTGTTACTTAACAAAAAACTGACCCCAGTTAAAGGAACCATATTTTATCCTTATGGTTCTCTTCTACTACACAGCCAGTGTAATAACTACAGACCTGCATAGACCTCATATGATGTTCTTCAAACCAATTACCGGTAACTCTAACATCAGAATATTTAAGGAGCCCCTAAAATGACAAGAGAGCCAAATGTGCATATAAGAGTTAACTCAAAATCCCTTATGGTCACTTCTGAACATGTGCTGGATCTCCTCACCTTACATTTAGCTTTTCCAGCAAGAAGTGCTACTGCTTCTTTAAGGAAAATCCTTTCGGTTCCCTGCATGGCTGCATCAGTCCTTTGGTAGTGGGATCCCTAAAGCGGTGTGCTTAGTTAGGTTCCTGGCCTCCTCTACCTGAAGAGGGGTGCAGTAATCTTCAAGGAAGACAGTTGACAGGTTTTGGAGCCTTCTGTTGGCTGAGAGGGAGAACCGCAGCATGCACTCTACCACGGGGAGAGCAGTGATCTGTTTGCGAGACTGGGGTGTGGTCAGGTACATCAGGGTAGTAACAGCAGACAGCACAGTCTCCTCGTTGGAACTGGACAGGCAGTTGACCACAGCAGAGACTCCATCTGCCTCCAAGATATAGTCTTTGTTGATTTTGTCCAGGCAGAGGTTACAAAGGCCACCTATGTCAGAGAGATAATGTGTTAGTAAAGATAGCTAGCAGCTCTCTCTTTAACCCCATCTTCTTTGTACAGTAATTTAAGCAGTTTTGAGCAATTAGGTTCTTTAGCTCTTTCCTGCCTATGTGCCCACTTCTGCAGCATTCATGAACAAAATGTAGCCAGAAGTTCATCTGCATCTGTGTTTCCTTAGAAATACTGCTGCTGCTTAATTTACAGTCCTAAGCATGTTCCCTGGGATGCAGTTCACACTGGATTCAGACTCAGTACCTAAAAGGATCAGGATTAATGTTGGAAGTCTAGGAGGTCCAAGATAAACATCTCAATCTGAAGAAACCTGACAGTTTCCTGATAACTGGAATATGCATAATATTCAGAGGAACACAGATAACCATTAGCTATATACTTTAATCACCTCCAGCAGAATGACTACAGCCACTGCTCCACATTTGTGGATTTAACTTTTGCTGATTTTTAAATTAATGGATTATTTGCTGCCCTATGCCATTTTTAATAGGGAAATTCTCACGAGACTAAAAGAGACTATGAATGCACTGCGAGGCTTGTAAATTCCTGTTAAAAATGGCATAGGGCAAGAGTGGAGGAGGTAGCAAGCCCTGCCAGCCACTCACTTGTCTTGCGAAGGAACTTTGCCACCTCAAAGGCATCTGTGGTGGGTTGAATCCACAGATCATACGTGTGTGTGTATGTGTGTGTATGTGCACGTGTTAAATATGGCTTGAGGGGCCTAGAGATATTCATAGTTTTCCCACTTTTGCAAGGGTCCTGTGCTCCTAAACCCAGCGAATAGGGAGGGCCAATTATACTTTTATCAGCAATATGTGTTGCAGACAACATTATGCTAGTCCTGGATAAACTGAACTGCCTTTCACTTCATTTTGGTGCATAACTCAAGGTGATGACTTTGTCCTACCAAACCAGAATGGTTGGGACAAGGATATCTGAAGGATCAACTACCTCCTTTCATAAGAAGCTGCCCATAATGTATAACCATCATTGGAGGGTCAGTTATATGTTCCATAATCTAGAGAGGCTAAATTGGTGTGTCCTTAAGCCAAGACCTCAGTAGCATCTTCCCAGCTGAGGAACTCCCTTCTGAAGGAGGTGAGATTAGGTCCTATTACTTTGGTTCTAGAATTCTTTAAGCCTTGTAATCCTGTTTTATGTTACTCTTTTTTACATTTTAATGCTGCCCTCAAATTTTATTATGTTGCATATTTGCTTGCTCCTGTATTTCTCACTTCCATATTTTATTGTAAATCACCTCAGGTACCTGATAAATGAAAGATGAGATTTATGAATTTTAATAAATAAATTGTAGCTTACCATAGTGTGGATATAGCCACCAAGAAAGCCTATAATCTATCTGATTCTGCCAACTGCTGAATAAAATGTTTTCAAAGTTCTTTGCCTGATAAAAAATTTGCAAGAGCAGCAGAGTTGGAAAAGTCTCCCTATTTAGCAGGATACAGCAAATGATTGGCTTGCCAAGAGATTGAACAAATGTGGTGGCGCGTTCTCATTTTATCATTAAATCCCTGAAAAAGTATGTGGGCAGCAGACAGCAAAGGAAGCTGATTTTCCAGGTTTAAACGTTCTATTAAAATCTAGTTCTGTAATCACAGTGACTTATAAACACTGCACACATTTTCAAAAATATGTATCTCTTATACTTGCTAAATGAGCTTCATGTGAATTTGGCATCTGTTGCCAAAGGTCAAAAGGGTGAAAAAGAGCAGGCAAGAGACACAGCTTATTTTAGGCTTGGAACTGTAAGAGTTCCTCTCTTTCAAAGTTTACTGTTCCTGTGGTGTGTCAGTACTATTTTAACCATTCTGACACTGCCATTGTTTCCTCTTTATTCTTCAGGGGATGATAGGACAACTCAATCCTCAGCAGAATCCAAAAAATTTTCTCAGCAGACTCAGTAGCAACCCGTTCCCAAGAATACTCACACACAGTGTTTGATGTCCAAATAAGCAGGAGGCACTTTTATCTTCAAAGTCAAGCAGTTGCAGTATGTATAAATAATTACAATTGAAGGAGAAACTGCTTCACCAGGCCTCAGCATTCACAGGAAGAGAAGGAAGTGAGTTCTGTTCTGAGCTCCCATATATACAGTTGCCCCTCGACATTCATGGCTTTCACACTCGCAGTTTTGATTATTCGCGGTTTAGCCCCAGCCCCTTAGGGAAGGCTGCTGAGAGGCGGGGCAACCTCCTGCCTGCACCTTCTCCGGCCTTCCAGAGGTGGCTCTGGGGCTTCAAGCCCCGGAGTCTGCTCAGGAAGGCCAGGGGGTGGGGCGGGCAGCCTCCCTCCCTCTGCCTTTCCTGGCCTTCCTAAAGGGGCTCCGAGGCTTCTAAGACCCGGAGTCCCTTCAGGAAGGCCGGGGAGAGGCTGGGCAGCTTCCCTCCCGCCCACCTGCTGCCTTCCCCGGCATTCCTAAGTGGGCTCTGGGGCTCCAAAGCCCCGGAGTCCGCTCAGAAAGCCTCCTCCCCATCCGCCCGCTGCCTTCCCTGGCCTTTTTAAGCAGGCTCTGGGGCTCCAAAGCCCCGGCGCCCACTTCGGAAGGCCAGGGAGAGACAGCGCAGCCTCCTCCCCACCCGCCCGCCCGCTCACCCGCCCACCTGCTGCTGTTCCCGGCCTTCCGAAGTGGGCTCTGGGTATTCTAAGGCCCGGAGTCCCCTCAGGAAGGCTTGTGGAGAGGCCAGCCAGGGAGATACCCTCCCGCTGCCTCCCTCCCTCTGGGGGGGGGGTGTTTGCGGGAGCAGTTGTTATTTGCAGTTTTTCCACATTCGCGGGGGTCTCAAGAACGTAAGCCCCGCGAATGTGGAGGGACGACTGTACATCTACAGGACATTGCCCCCTAGTGGCCTGACTAGGCATGACTTGGTAGTTCATGCAGTCAGCCATTTTGACTCAGCATGGTTCTGCAGTTGTTTGGCCATTTTATAATGGAGTTCAATCTCTAACTCCTGACATTTATCAAAAATGTAGTATTATTGAAGCTGCAGCTAGTAGGGAGGCTTGAGGCTTCAGATCCCTTTTTCTTGACTCTTGCCTTTTCTTTCTGCTCCTCAGAACTTCTATTTGTGAACACTTTCCACAAAGCTGCTTCAATCTGTGTAAAATTCAAAATCTACATTTTCCAAAGGCATCTCCTTCAAATCTGGTCTACTGGCATATACAATCTCTAGGTTAGCCTTACAATCATGGACCAATCCATCCTCTTGTTCAATGGACATAAGTGATGCTGGATTCTTTACAGTATAATGCACAGTTTTACATGTAATTGATTTTCTGTTATCAAATTAAAATGTTGTCATACAGTAGGACCCCCGTATCCGCTGGGGACTGGTTCTGGGGGGGGGCATGGATACCAAAAACCATGGATAATAGTGAACGCCATTGAAAACAATGGACTTCTGGTTTAAAATACCAGAGAGTTGTCTAGAAGGACCTAGAAAATGGCTAGAGAGGATGTATTTTCTAGGAAGACTCTATGGTAGGTGTGCTGTTTTGTGTCCAGTGGATAATGAATCAGTGGATATGGGGGGTCCTACTGTATAAGCCTTCTGTAAAAGCCATTTTACATTTTATTTAAAAAAGGGATCTAAAATATTCAGTACTTTCTTTTCCTCCTGAAAAATCTTTTCCCCCAATGAAATTCTACAAATTGCTATTAACTAGGAAACTAGAATCAGAAAATATAAAAGATTACTGTATATGGTCAAACTAGGCGAAAGATTTTAGACACACTTTAGATTTAGAAGCATGGGAGAATGCTAGACAAAAAACAAACACATTTACAGTATGGTATGTCAAAAATTGAGAGAACTACAGTTGTCCCTTCACATTCGCTGGGGTTTGGTTCCAGGACCCCCCCGTGAATATCCAAATCCGTGAATACTCAAGTCCCATTATATGCAACAGCATAGCAAAATGGTGTCCCTTATATAAGATGGCAAAATCAAGATTTGCTTTTTGGATTATTATTTTTTAAAGAATATTTTCAAGCTGTAAATACTTAAAACCGTGAATGCCAAATCCGTGAATATGGAGGGACAACTGTACATGAAAATCTCCCATAGATGGTACTACATGCCGGTAATACTCAATAAAATCAGTCAATCATTAAATAGTAATTTCTATAAATGTAAGAAAAATGTAGGTTCCCTTATACATATGTGGTGGAACTGCGAAGTAATTAAAAAGTTTTTGGGTAAGATTCATAAAATTATACTGGGAATATTACAGTTGAAGCTAGTCCTGAGTTATATTTGCTAACCATGACTGATAAATTGGGAGGGGGGAAGCAGAAAGGTGTTATTGGAGAATAATATATTTAATATCTGCAGCAAGATTAGCAATAGTGCAAAAATGGAAAGAAGAAGAGGCTCCTACTGTAAATGATTAGCTTTCAAAAACTCAAGATATGCTAGAGATGGATATTTTAACAGTGAAATTACAAAACCATTCATTAAAAAGATCTTTGGATAAGTGGCTCCCAGGAATAAAGCTGTGGGAAGAGAAGGGAACCCTATATGAGATACAAGAAGTATTATTACTATGATACATCTTCCTGTTGATATTAATAACAGAAAATAAAGAAATGAGGGCCGGTAGAGGAAAAAAGATGAATCAAGAGAATATGGATAATGCGGAGGAGATGAGAGTATATGATGCAAGTTTTGAGAAGTTGGTTTTTTCAAATACGGTACTATAGTTTTTACTTCATTAAGGTTTAAAGGAGAGGAAGTCTAGATAAATGTCAAGAAAGGAAATTAAGAGGATGTATGAGTTGGATTAAGTAAAATATTTGAAATTTATATGGAATTTATTTGATATTTGCTAACAAATATTTACGTCAGCATGACTGATTAAGATTTTTTAATAAAGATTATTTAAAAAAAATCCTTCTTCCCCAAAACCCCGACCTGCCCCAACTAAATTATTCATGCTAGTCTACAAGGCACTGCACTACTGTAAACATAGAAGCTCTGCAAAGGGAATGATTAACTTTGTACCTTTGGTTGTGTTCTGGTCTTGCATGTGCTACTTATATCTTTCAATTGTCCTTTGGCCTTTTTTTAAAAAACAAACCTGCCATCCCTGTTCTGAAAGGATGCTGCAGTGTCCTATCTGCTCCTTCAGCCTCTTCATATTTCAGCTAAAGGAGGCCTTTTCAGGATGTTGGACCCTGGAAAGGTATGGGGGCCAATCATGCTTATCATAACTTCTAGAAATAAAATAGTTATTAAATATCTCAAATGATTATAACTATGCTAAACTATTCTAGATGCTGGATTAATGCATAAAATGTCACCAAACAGCTCGGAGATATATATATATATATATATATATATTTAAAAAACCCAATTCTTCCATGCTTTGTGGATCATTATGTTTAGTCCTGGGGGCTTTTCCAACAAGTAGTACAGGTTGACCCCCATGTCCAAGGATTTGGTATCCATGGTTTCACTTATCCAAGTTTGAAAAAAAGATATGTTCTCTCAAGGCATTTCTAGGTCCGCCAGTGCAATCCTATGGTCACCTTCTAGGCTTCATCTCATTGAAAATAATAGGGTTCCTCATTATCCACAGTTTCAGGTATCCATGGGGGGGGGGTCTTGCAACACATCGTCTGCAGATATGGGAGTCGACCTGTAACTGTGGTACCTGCACTTCTCTTAAAATTACCATTTAATTATACTTTCCTGAAGTTATGAAGAAGTTACTCTATCCTAGTCAAGGATGCAGATTTTTATCATGATGCTACTTAATATTTATAGAGTGCTTTTGGTTTCTAAGTGTTATACTAAGTGTTCTAAGTGTGTTTTCTAAGTGTTTTGGATTCTAAGAGTTACTGTTACACATACAAAACATACCCACCTTTTATAAAATGGAGGTGATGGGAATCTAAGGTTTGGGGGCTTACCTTAGACCACTTAGTAAGTTGATAGCAAAGGTAAGATGTATAATGAGGATTTCCCAGCCTAGAATCTTATTTACTGCATTATATCAATACTGAAACATTTTTCTAGACTATAGATAAAGATTGTTTTAAGTGGAAGTACTTAACCTTTCTGAACTCAGCCTTCTAACGTGAACAACTTTATGGCACCCCAGGCTATTGTTAAATTGATGTGGGAATCTGTTTCCAAGGGCAGAGGCTACAGTCTCCTGTGGCCCAGGAGTGTTTAGAAATTGTGCTCAATTTGCGGCAAGTATTAGTTTAAATCCAAGCTTTACCAAGTGCAAATTCCACAAGGGTTTCATTTTCCTCAGTGAGCATATCCAGGAAGAGGTCCAAGACCTTCAGTTGCCGGAGATATTCATAATTCTTGGGGTCATAAGCAAAGTTGGCTAGATTGGCCAGCACCTGCTCCTTGGCTTCTGCAATATAATAAAAACACCTACTGAGAGAGGCAAGGCATACAGAAACCCACAGACAAAGTAGAAGGGATTAATAAGTTGTGCTCACCAGGACTTTCTGTAACTTGAAACTCTGTGACTAAAGCTTGCAGATATTCAAGTCGACTCAGACCTATCAGGTCCTTCTGATTTTCAGACATAGTGGTAGATGAGAAGGCAATGTTTCATTTGAAAAAAATATTCTGAAGTATGCACAACTACAGAAGTGCTGAAAAACCATAGCAGTTATTTATTAAAGTATGTTTTATAATTAAAATGTTACTTAATACTTCAAGCTTAATAATACAAAATAAGATATACAGTATAATGAAATAATAGAAAAAAATCATCATAACACATTTTATAATACATTTTCTATTCTTCTTTTCTTTGGGGTTTAGCTTCTTAACAGAAGTACAGTTGTCCCTTCATATTCACTGGGGTTTGGTTCCAGGACCCCCCGTGGATACCAAAATCCGTGAATACTCAAGTCCCATTATATGCAATGGCATAGCAAAATAGTGTCTCTTGTATAAGATGGCAAAATCAAGGTTTGCTTTTTGGGCTGTTATTTTTTAAAAATATTTTCAAGCCGTGAATACTTAAATCCATGGATACCAAATCCGTGGATACGGAGGGACAACTGTATATGTAATTTTATCATTTCAAACTAGGAACTCAAAGAATGCAGTCTAAGTTGTGAATAAATATCCTTAATCATTTTAATCTCTCCTGTCCTAAGAACGATAACATTGATTATCCACCAAAGCAGTAAGCAGTGTTTTTATTTTGGATTTTTAAAAGGTTTATTTAGGCTATTTAGCCTGGCATTCTTTTCT
This sequence comes from Gambelia wislizenii, assembly GCA_030847615.1. Taxonomy (NCBI): domain Eukaryota; kingdom Metazoa; phylum Chordata; class Lepidosauria; order Squamata; family Crotaphytidae; genus Gambelia; species Gambelia wislizenii. Next base: position 197,211,832 of record JAUMIR010000002.1, read on the forward strand.
GATATTTTCCAATCAGATGCCTCACTTACAAACCAAGAATGAAGAATGAAGGTGACAGGTTTTTCCCTGTCTCCAATAGTTTAAAATGCTTACTAAACTAGTGGCCTTTTCTATATATTGTGGTAGTGTCTTCTAGACTTGCAGATTACAAGAAAAACATTCCCCCCTTTTATTACTGTTGAATCTCCTGCTAGTCCATTTCATTGAACAGCCCACGGTTGCTGTTTTAAGAGAAAGAGGATATTTTCAACAAAATCCATGAAACAGTGATATCTTTATTGGGCCAACTAAAAAGCACAAAATACATCATGCATGCTTTCGAAGCTTCACTGGCTTCTTCATCAGACAAAGATGTTAAAAATCATACAGGAGAAGAAAAGTGGTGGTGACAGAATCGCAGGCCTACATTTTGTTTCAGACGTCACTTCTGTTGTCAGTTAAGATGCTCTAGAGCCGTAGGCCGCAGACTTTGGTCCTCCAGGTGTTCTGGACTCCAACTCCCAGAAACCTCAGCCAACTTGGCCAACATTTAAGGAATTCTGGGAACTGATGTCCAACACATCCTGGAGGACCAGACTTTGGAAACCACTGCTCTAGAGGGGTATCACAGCAGGCAGAGGCCACTCCCCTTTTTGGCCATGTTGGGAATGGGACAAAGGGCAGTAAAGCCAGCCTTAAAATTTCAAATCTATTAGCAGCCGCAAAGTAACTTCCACTGAAGTCCCCGTCCATTAGCTCCCTCTTGTTAAAGGGGAACAGAGAAACCTTTAACAAGAAGGAGCGAATGGACTGGGACTTAACTCTGAGCTTTCTACCTCCAACACATGTAAAACTTTCATTTGGATGACAATTGACAATTTTTGTGCTTTCTGCTTGGCCCAATCAAGGCATCGCTGTTCTGTGGTTTTCGTTGTAGTTTGCTCCATGGCCAACAAGGCTACCTCTGAATATATTTCCAAGATATTTTCAATGCTGCAACAATGTTGGCAACCCTAACATCTTCCTCTGCAATGCTGCCAGGAAAATTTCCTGGAAGGGGGTGGGGGCGCACTGTATCACACTAAAGTGTTGTAGCGCTATTATCCCACTTTAAGTGCTGTGGCTGCCTCCTGTGGAATCCTGGGATTTGCAGTTTAGGGAGGGGCATTTACAACGCTCAGCCAGAGAGCTCATAGGCCTCCCTAAACTACAAACCCCAGAATCCCACAGGAGGCAGCCTGAGCAGTTAAAGTGGAATAATAGCGCTATAACAGTGTTGTGTGACGGCCACTCCCGGGGCGCCTGCCCTCTTACCTGCTCCCTTGCAGGAGGGGCGGCGTCCTTTCCAGACTGGCCTCTTCTTGCCCCAAACGATAACAAGCTACTGGAGCCCCAAGAGGCGGAACAACTCCGGAAGTGACGTTCCTCACGACGAGCGGAAGAGCCGTTGTAAGGGAAACCCCATAACCCAGAGTGTCTCCTCCCGCTGCGGGCTTGGTGGTTACGGAAGCCTTGGAGGGTCAGAAGGGGAGGAGCGGCTGCTGCGCCATCCAGGTTGCTCTCGACCGAGCGACCATGGCGGGCATGTCGGCCAAGAAGCGGCTGTCCAAGCCTTTGTTATTCGGAAGCCTTCTGTGTGCCCTGGCGGCCGCCTTCGTGTACAGGTGACGGGGCGGGGGGAGAAGATGGCAGGGGGTGGGAGGAAAGAAAGACGTTTACGCAGGCAAAGGTGGGAGAAAGCGCCTCCACGCTCGTGGGTACAGCCGCGGACTAGGGCCGGGATGTTGCCAGGCTGCCTTTTATGCACTTGGCCGAGTTGCAAGTCTAGGCAGCGGCCAGCGCCAAGCGCTTGGTGCATTGGTTCCCTCCCTCTGCAGCCCAGCAGGTCTGCCTGAAATCCCGCGTAATGGCTCTATAGGCCTTGTCCGGCGGTACCTGGGTTACTACAGTTGGCCCTCCGTATCCACGGATCTGGCATCCACGGGTTTAAGTATTCACGGCTTGAAGATATTCTTTAGAAAATAATAATCCCAAAAGCAAACCTTAATTTTGCCATCTTATATAAGGGGTACCAGTTTGCTATGCCATTGCATAGAATGGGACTTGAGTATTCACGGATTTTGCTATCCACGGGGGATCCTGCAACCAAACCCCAGCGGATATGGAGGGACAACTGTACTCCTCCTTAAGGTGCCGCAGGACTCTGCTGGCGTCGCCCAGACAGACGGTCCTCTCTCTCACATAGTTCTTCCTTTCACGGCCTCCCAGCTTGGGTCTGCTTGGAAAGGCTGGTTAAATGACGCTTGTTTAATTTAATGTGTCCTGTTGTGCTCATTTTGTACACCAGGTACACTTTGTAGGATGGTGGTGGTGGTGGTGAGTAATGGATTTGGAGGAGTTTCAGTTTGATGACCCTGGTGAGCAAAATAGACCAGTGGCTCTTAACCTTTTCTTCACCAGGGACGCCCTTCAAATATCTTTTGTTGTCTTGGTCCCCCAAAGACTTAACTCAAGGTTTAAAACCCTAACGACAACAATAACAATAATAATAATACATAATAATACTACATAACACTGCATAATAATAATAATAATAATAATAATACACGTGAACCATCCATTAACCCTTTCCTTAGAGGCACTGGATGGGGTGGGGGGGAGACTTTTCTCCTGCTTCTTCCTGCAAATTTGTGGCTGGTGCAGGTTGAAGAGCAATGCGCAGGCCAAGCCAGCCAGCTTTTGCCTTGGCTCCTGTCAGGTAGGCTGAGCAGCCTTCAAACCTTTGCGGACCCCTGGGAGGGTGTTGTGGGCCCCTGGGGGTCTGTGGATCACAGGTTAAGAGGTTGAGAACCACTCACTGTTCTAGGCTCTAGACAGCTTCCTTAACTGAGCTCTCTGTGCCTGCTTGCTTACTGCAGACGGAGTTTTTTCCCTGAGATTGAGGAGCTTCGTTCCCAGGAGTACCAGCACTATGAGAAGAAACGCCAGGAGGTGCTGCAGAGGCGCCAGCAACAGCTGGCTGAGCTGCCACAGAAGAGAAGTGCATCCTAGCTGGCCTTGGCTCCTGAAGGAGGACTCAGACCTGCCGGAATGAACTGGATGGCTGTTCTCAGCACCACTGGTGCCTGGGAGTTTTGGCCTTCACTGCTTCTGCAGTTGAGCAAGTCACATCCTAATGAAAGAGATATTTTGTGGGAGAAAGGGATTTGTCCGGAAGGATGAGCATTTGGGAGTGTCATTCAAAATACTGACTGTGGGTTGGCAAGTGTTGGCGATTTAACATAATGCATATAAAGGGCTGAATGTGTTTTTCTTTCTCATCAGAGAGCTGTTGTATAATTTTTTTCTGTCTTCAGAAAAGAAGAATAATGGATGTGTAAGCATTCTTACTGGTTTGAGTTTCAGAACCATGAAAATCTGTTTCCTGTACATGTATTTTTTACTCACTGTTTGAAGCCCAATTGCTAACACAAATTCCTGTAACTTGATTTTTATGTGAAAAAAGGTCATGGGAAAATAGATACCTTGATGGTAAGGCAATCAAATTAAGCATTGCTTTATAACTGTTTAGTGTAAACCTCAGTTTTCTTTTAATACTGAAAAAAATTATAGTGCCTAGTTAAAAGTTTAAATAACATTGTTTAATAAGGTTTATAAATGTATATAATACTCCCTTACACAGTTCAAAAATCTGGGATTCATACAAAAAAATATGCTAATTATGACAGTAATAAATTTACATAGGTGTATTTAATCACAGTTTTGCTTCCAGGAATCACGTTGTTAAGAACTTGGAAACAGAGGTAAGGTTGAGAAAAGAGAAACTTGAAGTTGCAGGAAGAATGGAGCTAGAAAAATTGAGCAGAGTGGTCTAAAGCAAATGTGTACAGAAGCAATACACGATAATCATAGGAAAGTCATGAGGCCTGTTCCTTGCATGGTCCGCATGTATAATATGTAAAGAGGATATGTGATTACCTTGGGGGAGACTTGTATACTCATGACTAGAATGCTCCCTTTGCACTACCTTTCTCCCTTGATACTATAGCAAGGTCTCTCTCTCTCTCTCTCTCTCCTGCAAAATTAAAATCCATCCTGCTAAAATTAAAATGAGTCTTGCAGTTTGATATGGCATATTAACATTGTTTTAATATTCTTGTAAATCACACAGAGAATGACAGTTATTGGCATACTCAGAAACAGAGTGAGTCAGTGCATAAACAATTGGAAGATTTATTGTGACCTCCATGTATGTGTAACAGAGCCCACTTAATGAGATGTACCCAGTGTTTTCAGTTGCCAGATACACTGTGGCTAGCGTTGTTAGTGACATACACAAATGTAATTCCATCTTAGCCATGTAATTTTGGAGGTCATTGCAGAGGTTGGTGTTCCTCCCTCTGCAATGACCAAAGCCCAACTCTGACTCATTATGTCGCTGCAATAGCAACCCAATCTTTTGCTGGTGGAGAGCAGAAGGGATCAGAGAAGTATCTGGCTCTGTGGTCTCTGACACATACACCCACACCCGTTCACCACCAGCTATGGAATAACTGGTGGAGAAGGGTTGTGGCAGTGACACAGTGAGTTCTGTGGTGGTGACATAGAATCGAAAGCAATGAAATGTTGCAGGAACCAGACTCAGGACCACAGAGAAGTTGAGAAAGTGAGCTTTATTTTCAATTACGCGCGGGCCCTCGGTTGGAATAATTTCCAAAAGTCCAAGGCGCCCCGAGCCACTTTGAAAGCAACTTTTTATAGAAAAATACAGTATGTTATGAAATACAAACAGGAGCACTTCCCTCCACCCATCTGGTGTCCATATTTGGCACTTTCCTCTCTTGCAATACTGTTTACATTTCAGGAAAGCAGTTTTCCTTGAGTTTCCCTTGAGACAGTTTGTTGATAGTTCAAGGCAAGATAGCTTAGGAACATTTAGGTACAGTTCGACCGTTATTAGAGAAAGAATTTGTTTACATCATATGTTTATGGAACATAGGGTTGATTAGTAAAGAACATTGACTAGGCCTGAGAGTTAAAGGAAAAAGACTTTGCAGACTTCCAGAGTCTCATGGGCTATCTAGTCTGACCCCGAATAGTAATTGTAAGATTACAGCATTCAGCAAATAGACATTAGAGTCTACATGGCCACTACAGTATGACCATGTATGATTTCACCCATCATATGTAGTATGTTTGTGTGTATGAGTGAGAATTTGTAGGGGGGGAAATATAGAAGAGCTAATTACTGTAGCATGAAAAAATATGGTTTTTGATAATTCTATGTACATTTGAAAATGAATTTAAAATAAGCTTGTGTATTAGTTTTCTTGACTCCATGTGTCTTTGCAATCTATACAAATAAGAAATTATCTGCTTGTCTTTTGCAGCCATCATGACATTGTGCTAGGTGCCTCAAAGTTTGATCAAGTGTTTTTGCTTGTTCTTAAAGTAAAAAGCAATACAAAGACTCCCTGAAACAACATCTCAGGCTCGGCCAAATTGATCACCAACAGTGGTCTGCCCTGGCCTCACATCGGGAGGCATGGAGATGCACTATCCACAATGCTGCAGCCTTATTTGAGAACTCATGCCGAACAAGTCTTGAAGAGAAACGACAATGCAGAAAGGATCACAACCCAAAAACATCACCCAAGGAGACCTTCTGCTGTGCTTTCTGCAACCGGACTTGTTTATCTCGGATTGGCCTTTTTAGTCATGAGCGCGCTTGCAGAAAGCGCGGGATGAGTCCTTGAATCTTTGCAAAGAAAAGCCAGAGAGAGAGAAAGTTGCCGTGATGAGTTTTAAGCTCAAATTTGAAATAGGTTGCTCACTAGAATAAAAGTGAGGCCACATATAACTCATCAGAAAATCATGGTAGACACCTCAACATTTTACAGTGGTTTTGGTTACCATTCAATTTCCACTGGTCAGTTTCAAGTTGAAATTCTACACAGGGGGCATCCTAGAAGCAAAAGTGCGGGGGACCTGCCACAACTTATCAGGGAAACAAAAACATTTTTAAAAAGACTAAAACAGGGGAGGGTGCTTTCAGACACAGCTGTTAGGTTGATTGCTGAGACGGGGTGAGGGGTGAGGGGAGTAAGACAGTGTGAGAAGGCTTGCTGAGGTATTGCTGATAATATCTTGAAATTTTAAAAAAGTGGAGGACAGGAAGCCCAATTTTGGGTATTAGGTACAGACCCAGGCAGTCCTAGGTATCCTTCAGCTAGTTTTAAAAAAGTAAGAGTCTGGATGGAGCTCCAGAATTAGAAAAGCAGTTGTGGTAAGTGGGAAAGGTACAGCAGGGGAGATCTGTTGTCTTCATGCCCTGTTCATGGGCTTCTCAAAAGCATTGTTGGAAGCTTAAAGATGAACTGCACAGACCTATATGATCTGCTCCAGAAAGACTCATTTATGATGTCATTTAAGAAGCATGCGCAGTTGTAATGGGGGAAGAAGCTTGCAAGCAGAGCTTAATAGTTCACAACATTGGATAGGCAAATGTTAAAATAAACAAGGGCTACATGTGAGCAATACAATCTCCTTGTACCTTTTCTACTCACTTCACTACGGGCTTCTAGAAGGCCCCTTTCAAGCAGTCTGTATGCTAAGTAAAGAAAGATGAATGGTGAAATAAGCTGAAAATATGTGAAAGCAAATGCAGAAGATATGGTTTCCTTTAAATACATAATGCCTGCTCCATCAGTTTGCTACATGTGTTGTGATCTACAAGTTTTGAAGAGAAACGACAACGCAGAAAGAATCACAACACGGAAACTTCACCCAAGGAGACCTTTTGCTGTGCTTTCTGCAACAGGACTTATCTCGGATTGGCCTTTTTAGTCATCAGCGCGCTTGCAGAAAGCGCAGGATGAGTCCTTCCTGAATCTTCATTTGCAAAGAAAAGCCAGAGAGAGAGAGTGATCTGGAACAGGTGGTAACACTTGAAACAATGGTATGCCTTAGATAAGCACTCCACAATGTGTGTGTTTTATATCAGATTGAAGCAATCTCTTGAGCAAAGCTTGCTTAATGCAATAGATCCTTGACAAAACGCAGCTAGAGCAGCAAAACCCCTACTCTGCAGCTTCTCAGTCATTCTGCAGAGAGAAATTGCAGAGTAAGGGCTAAAATGATCCACTTCTCAGCCTAGGAAGAGGAAAGCCTTCCCTTTCTGAGGGAGGATATGATGGCCATGTGCCCTATGTTGCAAGGAACAATCCTCTATTTAAAGGGCTATCTAAGAACAGTCATTTACTTAAAAGGTTGTCCAGTCTGCATTTACTTTAAAGGTAAAGAGCCATAGGAAAGAAGGTAAAATTTTGCCCTCTTCTGTCTTTTTCTTCACTGCTCATATTGGTCATGGCTGCTGCCAGATGTGACCCTAGAATAAAAACAAAAACAGAAGTCCACAGATGATCAGCACAGATAGCAATTCAGGGCTACAGGTTAAAAAGAAAAATCTTTTGGCACAAATGGGAAATGTGTAGCTCTCTGGTTATAGTTGGACTGCCAGTCCCAGCAACACTATCCAGCATGGCCAGTTGTGAAGAATGCTAGGAACTGCAGCCCAACATCATCCAAAGGGGCAAATGCTTCTCGCCCCTACTCTAGGGAAAGTCAGGCCTGAATCCTGTTGTTAACCCCAACTAGAACAGAACCAATGAATCAATATGTTGACTCACATTTCAACAATTGGAAGTAACTAATAGGATTCACAGGGGCCAGTGTGGCGTAATGGTTTGAGTATTGGAACCTGTGATGGATGGTTGGATGAGCAAATGGGAAGAGAGCATGAAGGAGTCAATCCCGTGGCAGGAAACTGGCATGGGAGGGGTCTCCTACAGTGAAAGGAGAGAGATGACAGTTGAAAGGGAGAGTTGAAGATAAGATGTGAAGGGGAGAGGACTGGAATGAGTGTGTGTGTGGCTGTGAGTGGAGCTGAGGGAATGTATGTGCAGTGAGAAAAAGTGTTAAGAGGAATAGAGGCTGATTGAAAATAAAGACCAAAGCATTTCTGTTATTTTGTTCAACCAATAAATCAATCTTTTATGTTTTGTTTATTGTATCCAGACTCCTCATGAATTTATTTTCCCTTACTGATAATTTATTTGACACACTAACCCTGTAATTAAACACACTGATACAAGTACCATCCACATTAAGTCAAACCTGAGTCCAAGGAAGGGATAAGGGGGAAGTCTGACATAAGGTGGCTACTGTGGAACCACGGTCTCCACAGACATTTATTTTGTGACAGCGTAAGTGATGAGGCGGCCAGGCTGAACAGTGACATAAATTCGGCTGGTGCGTCTGCACGTCACAAGCATGGTGGCAGTGGTGGGAATTGAAAGGCCAGTGCATCACAGAACCCCACTGGGCGACCATGGGCAAGTCACACACACTCAGAAAATGCCATGATAGGTTCGCCTTAGGGACACTATAAGTCAGAAACAACTTGAAGGCACCTAGCGTCAAGTCGTTTCTGACTTACAGTGTGACAAACAGGATTCACGCCACAGTCTTCACCCTTCTACTTCATCCCTTTCAGGCAGCGTGGCCTCAACTTGTGCAAACAGTAGTGCCCTCCCCTTTTAACTAATTTGAGTATCATAGAATCATAAGTGTTGAACGATACCACAAGGGCCATCTAGTCCAACCCTCAACTTTCATAATGCAATGACTTTAAATGAACTGAAAATATTAATAATTATTATAAAATGTATAATATACTAATTCATCTTGTGAAATTAATGGTGGGGGACATAGTGGCCCAGCAGTAGAGATAGTGAGCATATGAGCACCAGGACCCAAAGCATCCCCTAGGCAGGAATATGTTCCACCATGAGTCTAATTGTGAGCAAGGGCCTATTAAAGAGGAGGCATGTCAGTGCAACAGGAAGCCAACATGACTTGGAGAACTACTTCAAAAACAGAGAAGCTCTGCTGCATGGTTTTCAGGTTATATCTGGTGATGAAGTGGTACTTGTGACCCCCTTTGGGCAACCAGTTGGGGTAGGTTTCCCCAGCTTTGCCAGGTTCCAATGTTGTATAATAAAACTAGTTATGTTTGGGTTACCTGGATTTTGAATATAATTAAAAAATTTCCCTGTCTTCCTTCCTAGAAAGTCTGAAGAAACCAGTTCTGCTTCAGGGCTTGGTGATCAAGAGAACTTGACTTTCATAATGCATTGACTTTAAATGAACTGAAAGAAATCTTTATGACTTATTACCTTGCCTGACCTTCAAAGACCTGAACTATGCTTCCAGCACTATACCCGTTTTAATGCAAGGTCCAGTAACAGCAGCACAATTTCCTTTCCTTTTGTGCTAATTTTAGCTGTACTCTAGTTTGTTGCTAAGAAAAAAAAAAGTTGAGATGTACAAGTAAAAATATTGTGATAGAAGTGAGACAGCAAGGGGATTTGGTCATCACAAAGACAGCAAGAGAACAGGGACAAAAAGTCTGGTACTGAGTAAAGGAAATGGAATAATAATTTGGAAACACCTGATGCACCTCAGCTCATGAAGAAGGAGCATTAAACTCAAAACACACCAGCTATTCATAGTTATTAAATTTTATTTCTTTCAGCACCAGATTTTTTTGTCCCCTTTTATTTTGCTGTGAGGCAGGAGAAAAAAAGACTAATGGCACACTGTGAGGTGGAAGTGAAGAATCGTAATGCAAAATAACTGAATATACTTTTTTCCGGCTGTAATGCTGTAGTAGTTGAGTGGTTTGGATCCTCGTTTCTGAGGGCAGAGTAAAAGGTCTACCCTTGGTAGATGCTGCCTCCAAGCCACCATAGAAACCCCCAGAGCCCTTGCCTCTCTTTGTTCAGTAGATGCAAATGATGGCAGACTGTGAGATGTCCCAAACCCTGGATAAAGAAATGGGGGTGAGGGAGTGTATAGAGAAAAGATAGTCATTCTAAAATACTTAGCTTCATTTATGTTTGTGATCATGCACAAGAAACAATTTACTACTTAGTTTCTTTATTCAGAAAATGATTTTTTGGGGGGGGGGCAGGGAAGGGGAGGAGATTTGGTCCCTTCTCAAATAATATGTATTCTAAAAGAGGAAAAAGCATCATACATTCCTTCAGCTTGAAACAAACACAAAGCATTTGTATGTGTTACAATTCAAAAGCCTAAATGTCTGTCCATTTTTAAAAATGCTCTCAACTTTACAAAAGTTACTAAGTGCATATGTCTTAATATGTTACACATATTTTTAAAAGATTACATGTACAATTTTCCAGCAAATAATGCAGCATTTTTGTAACAAGCTGGCCCTAGTCCTGAAACCAAAACACTGCAAATTGCTTTAGGGTAGTATGTCCTAAATCAATGCCAATTCTTTGGTCTACTGTTAACATTCTGTGTGACTCACTCCTTAAAGAGAAGGACCTCATTCAATGTGTGTTATATAAACACCACTGCAATGGTAATTAGTTGATATTCAGCCACTAACAGTTTGCGCCTTCATTAATAATGTGACTTTACCCTTGTCCCATAGGGGATACGTTGGGTGCATCTAATTCAGTCTAAATCTGTTGTGGGTGATGGTTCTGTGCATACTTGTGTGTTTACTTAGTTATTGTAAATACCTAGCTTTTCTACTCAATCCCCCGCCCTGCCCCCCATGAGAGTCAGATGTGTTTTGCCTGTGAAATAAGCACCAGAGGTGGCAAGAACAGAAAGGGGGGGGTATAGCAGGTTTAACTTGGCTTGAGTAGACTCATGTAGACAACTTTCATTTATAATGTAAGACTGCAATCTTATGCACTTGTGCACATAAGTTCCATTTAACTTAGTGGGATGTACTTTCAGGTGATGAAAGGAGAGATCTGGGAGACTAGACCAAGGTGCCCCTCGTTCAATATTTTGTTTCCAACACAGCAGCAGCAATACTTAAGAACAGAGGTCAGAAAATTGATTTTTTTTAAAAACTACAACTCCTAGACTCCCCCAGGCAGTAAAACCAGCGGCTGTGTTAACTGGGGAGTTGGTTGAAAGCGGGGCATGAAATCAATAGCTCACTTCTGTCTTTGCCAATATTTGTTGGTCTCTGGGCATAAAATTGCCATATAATTGTCATGGATGTTAAATGTTGTTAGAAAAAATACTTCCAACAAGTTTAAAACCCACCTGAGTTAAAAGATGAAATATGCACACAAGTGAGCTGTAGGTCTCTTTTCTGCATGTCCTGTTTCAGTCCTAAACATAGTATGAAGCACTCTATTATTAAAATGGCTCTGTTCCACCTTCTATCTCTACCTCTACTTTTGTTCCTCTATTGACAACATTCATAAATACTGGCACACAAATAATACGAAAGAGATCCATGGATGTATTTACAGTGTGAAAACATTCAAGAGTCTGTAAAGCTTAGAGATCTAGCTTTCTGAAGCATAACTTCCCCAGATCACATGTGTTTGTGTACACATGTGCACATGCATGTATATGCTGAATAAGCACTTTAGACATTAATTCCTCAAATACGGCAAATTTACCTTACCTTTCCCACCCACCCCCCAAAAAAGCAGGCTGCATGTGCAAACAAATCCTTGATGGCTCTGCTAGACATGTAGCTGCTAGGGTTCAGTGGAAGCCCTGATGCTTCATTACACAAGCATAGTTGTGCATGTACAAACTTTTCAGAGCCCACCTACAACCACCCACATACATCTTCACATTGGGCTCTCTTCATCTAAATTATTAGAGGAGGTTTCACCTTCCTCTAGCAGCTTCTACACAAGGTGGTTCAATTTAGGTGGTCATAGAATGAAAGGGATTTCCAACTATCCTGCCTAAAGTGAAGCTCCTTAAAGTTATGTACTGTATTTAAAGAGTACAAGCAACTGATCTGCTTGACCAACTGTCTTGCCAGTTATGGCTAAGAGAGCTGGGAAGAGTGCTCTTTTGGACTACAACTCCCCAAACCTCCCACTGTGTGGCCATGCTGTTGAAGGGATTCTGGGAATTGCAGTCCAAAAAGTAACTTTCCCCAGCTTTGCTCCTGAATGTATATGTGGCCTAATCCTGAGGTATGGTAAAGTGGCTCCCTCGGGAGACATATTCTAGTATGGTTACATGTGGCAGAACAGCAGACATACCTGATACATGGGCCACATTCAACTGTCAAAGCCACAATAAAGTGAAGTGGGACTATTGTGTTTGTACTGAACCCTTGTTCAGTTCAGCGAAGTTTATGCAAGAGATTGTGGCCCATGTTAGTTTAGCTAGGGAGGGAGTGCAACTTGGTTCTTCTGTCTCAAGAGAGGCTTTGGACCAGACATCCACGCAGCTTTCCTCAGTTCAAATAGCAGGATTGCAATGACCTTGTTTATTTCTATGTCCAATGACCTTTCAAAATGCTCTCTTTCCAAATATGCTGGAGTTCATAGACAATGTTTTTTCCTCACCACTCAAAACTGTTTCAGACTGGTTCACAAAGTTGAAAGGCAGTGTTTAGTGAGATATCAGAATTGGAAGAACAGAATGTGAGATGCAGGGCTGGAACTGTGAAAAATAAGCAAGCAAAATCTGAATTAAAGCACAGCTGTGTTCCAGTTCAAACATGGCTGTTTTTACAAGGCTAGGTCCAGTGGATCAAATTCAGAGGACCTGGCAAAACTAGCTGCAAGTTTTCCCAGTCAACTCAGTTTCCTGGGTCATTTCCAGAGCTATTCTTACCATGAAGCAATCATTTTAGGAAAATGATTGCAGAAGAAGCATCATTTCCCTAACAACATGTTTTGCATGCAATTTAAGAAAGAGACATCACTCCAGAACAGAAACAGTTTTGATTCTGACCTTTTGCTTTAGACATGCTGATAAGGACAGCACTTGTCATCCTTAATGTTTCTTTACACTAATGTATGTCTACATAGTTTACCCACATGTAACTTCTTACTCTTAGTTTATAGATCTTCTCTAGATTGTCTTTATAGAGACTACACACTTCTACAATAAGGATGATGTCCCAAAGAGGATAAGATCAAGCATGCCCTTGTGTTGGCATTTGTATAGCTGCTATGATCCCTTTCTTCACTGTAGCATGAATTTCAAATAGGAACAAAGCGGATTTAAGACACTACTGGCTAGATATGCAGGCACTTTGAAGCTAACCAGTTTACTGTGAAGTGTAGCTTCACATCTGAGCTTTCTTTCCTTCTTTTTCTTGCTCCTCAAAATACCCTTGAAATGCAAATATGACTCACTTTGTTTAGTAGCATTTACAGCCCCACTTGGCCCTGATGTGGCTACTATGAATGAGAGAAGTGATATATTAATAGAATAACTGGCCTCAGATTATACAGCAGGAATGAAAAATTCTGTGTAACATTCAAGGAGCCTAGCAGTAAGGCCCCATAAAGAAGAGTTCTTCTCTTGTGCTTGAAGAGGGGTCATCCAGTGGACTTCCCCATGAGTTCAGCTGTGGCAAATGGGTCTGTCCAGAAACATTTAAGTTCCACATAACTGTCCCTTGCTGGACTGGCCTCTTTATCAGGGAATGATTGTAATTCATAACCTGGTGAGTGAATGAGTCCTTCCATTTTTATACATAGGAATATGTCATGGAAACCTGATGATCATATTTTTTAAAAATGGCTGAGCTTCAAGTAATACAGACAATATATTGTCACAGGACAATGTCCTTCTTTGACCCCGTGGCTTGTATCATGAACATTTTTTAAAGTGCTCTTTGGATTTCTGAATGGCTTTGAGCTCATATTGTCTGATCTAGATCCTGCATCTAGAAACTTGAGCCCAAAGGAGTTGAATAGAAGCTTGCAGCAGGAAGCAGGTGGGCACCAGAGGGAGAGATTGAGGAGGCACTTGTTTTCCCCTTCTGCTTCCAGATCTCTTGCATTTGTGAGGAAGGCAATGCTTTTCCAGCTCCTCTGGATTCAGATACTTGTGACATAGATGACTGCAGGAGGGCCATTTTTGTCAGGCTCCAGTTCAGTTGGCACTTCTGTGTATTTGCCCCTGGACGGATTCTCAGGGGGTGGTTTATTAGTTTCTTTCAATTTGTTTTTTGCCTCCATGGTGCAGAAGCTAAGACCCATAAACAAAGCCGCTGATACCATGAAGAAGCTGGAAGCATAGAAGACATAATGATAGTGGCCTAACAGATCCACTAGAAGACCTAAAAACAAAAACAAGAGACCCAAAGTTTAGCCAAAAACATGTTGAAGTACAGTTTTCCGCATTTGAATACAATTCCTGTCTTCTCAAAAAATGCTAACTACAATGGACAAAGGATCTCATCAAGCACAGAACACAAATATTTCTGTGGTATCTTTCCCCACTCCTTCCCTTCTATTCCTACTGTATATTTGACAGCTCAAATATACCTCTCTATGCTTTCAGACATAACATCAGCTAAGGACAGTGTGTCTCCTCTGAATGAATGCCTTGAGGAGGTAATAGGCTGGATGAGGAATAACAAACTAAAACTGGATCTAGACAAGATGGTGGTGCTTACTGTCAAAGGTCCTAACCTGGATTTGAAGGTGTGCCAACCACTCCCCACTGAAAGACTCTGTTCACAGCTTGGGAATGCACCTGGATCGGTTCCTCCAAATGTCAGCCCAGATAGCTCTAACAGCCAGGAGTGCTTACTATCATCTTTGGTTGATATGCCAGCTGTGTCCCTTCCTAGAGCTGGAGGCCCTAAAGATGGTAGTGCATGCACTGGTAACCTCAAGGCTGGACTTCTGCAATGCATTGTACATTGGGCTACCGCTGCATCAAATTTGGAAATTTCAGTTATTTCAAAACATGGCAGCCAGGTTGGTTATAGGTACATCCAAGATTGACCATATTACACCAATAATAAAATCACTGCACTGGTTGCTGTTTAGTTTCTGGGCAAAGTACAAAGTGTTGGCTATTACCTGTAAAGCCCTACATGGTTTGGGTCTGGGTTACCTACAGGATCACCTTCTCCTGTATGATCCACCCTGTACGCTCAGGTCCTCTGGGTGACATCTACTTCAGTCAGCCAAAACTAGACTGTTACCCACAGGATTTTTTCTTCAGCTACTCCCAGACTGTGGAATGGCCTGCTGGGAGAGATTCATCAGCTTTAAACACTGTCTGAGTTTAATCAGCAGTAAAGAGCAGTCTCTTCTGGCAGGCCTATTTAGATTATTTTTAAATTATGGTTTTAAAAGTATTTATTGATGGATTTTATTATGTATTGATTTTATATGCTCTTTTAACTGATGTTATGTGTTGTGGTATTTGTTATTGTTCCTTGCCTCAAACCACAGGGAGAGGCAGGTAAGAAATAAATATTATTATTAGTAGTAGTAGTACTCAAAGGGTATATCTCTTCTTCAGCACTGGGCAATTTGTGTTCTTCCAGATGTTGGACTGCAGCTCCTATTATCCCTCTTTGTTGCTGACTAAGGCTGATGGGAATTCCAGTCCAACAACATCTGGGCAATTACACATTGTTTACCTCTGCTTTGCTACAAAAATATGTAAAAAGTTTAACTGTCACTACCTCTCTTCCCACATCCAAAATGCATTTTCAGAATTAGGCATTGTTGAAAATTGAAAGAATTCTCTGTTAGAAATCTACATGTTCCATGATCCTTGGAGAGAAGGAATGACTAATTTTACCCTGTGGCATAGATGTGACTAAACTTATGTATCCTAAAGTGTTCTTTGCTATCATGATGCTGGTCATAGTCAACCACCATATGATCGTAACTAGTTCCTGTTTATACAACATGGAACAATCTGCTTTGAAATGAAGTGATCAGGAAGACTGGGAGGTGAACCTCCAAAAACCAGTCCAGCCACTGAATTAGTGAGCTACAAACCCCACTTACTCCAGTCTCAGTTCATCATCTGTAAAATCACAATAATAATGTGATCATTTGCATGGAATTATTAAGAATATAGATATGACAAGGAAGTATTGCTATAGGCCTGGAACCTAAGAATATACATGAAGGGCTACTGATAATCAGAGCTACTGATAACCAGTGGTTCTCAACCTATTTGTCATGCTGAGACTGATAATTTGAAAGCACTATGCTTCATGTCTCAGTAAAGTTAGAGGCTCTCAGCCAGCATATTAGACCATAAGCCCTAGGGTGCTCACAATTCTAGTCCACATTTTTCATTCCCCCCCCTGCCCCCTTGTCAACTCCCCTCTTTCCCTCACCACTCTTATTCTATTGTCCCTTCATTTGTTTGGCTGTAACTCTCATCATCATTGGCTATCTTGGAAAGAACTGATAGGAGCTGCAATCTAACAGTCTAGTCTAGGACTAATACAGCAGTATGAATTATCGGCTTTCTAGATTAGTCAGAGGAGCAACCAGGAACAAAAAAAAGGAAGAACAAACAGTCACTGCAGTTCCAGGACCAGATTCTGTGAATTCCTAACTCTTTTTGCTTTTTGATATTTTCAGATTCTTTACTTTTAGTTCTTCTTTCCCATTAGTGGTAGAAGAACTGGTATAACAGCCCAAATTAAGCACTGTAATCCTAACATAGCTTAATCCTGAGTTGTTTAAGACATCTGGGCCCACTTTACCCAAAGACACAAGAAATTTCCCCCTCAAACTTGTCTAATGAACAAGCTTCTGATGTAAACCTGCACCAGCACCTCACAGTAATCAACTTAGCAGAATATATACTAGGAGAAAGTTTGATCTGCTTCTTGTCTGAAAAAGATTTCAGACCTACTCAGATTTAAACATCTGTGTTTGATTCTTGCAGAGTATTTGATGTTTCCTTCCTGAGTGGTCTTTATTTCTTTTTTTAAAAGAAACCCAGGCTTTTATCTGCTGTGTCACAGTTTGCTCAGCAAAGACTTGCTCTGTTTGCAAAAAAAGAAAAGAAAAAAAGAGAAAAGAAATAATAAAAGAAAGCTTATATGTGGAACTTGCTAATTTTCTTTGCTCCATGGGGTCTTTGAAACTCTGTGTCCCAAAGGTCTCTCAACACCGAAATCAGCTGCCTGCCTAAGGCCCCAACGCCTGGCATTTTAAGGCTGAAGCAATTTCCCTTCTGAGTAGACTATGACAAAAGCCAGAATCCTGTTCACATCTCACCTGCAAGAGGGGGTCCTATGAGAATGGTGATACTCTCCAAGATGGTGAAGAGTCCCAAGGCACTGGAGAACCTGTCCATTTCTACCACATCCATTAATACCTGGAAGATAAGTGCTCCAATGACGCTCATGGACACGCTGTAGACTATGCAGTAGAGAACAAGAACACTATACTCAGCTGAGATGGCACAAATAAGGTTGCTCAAACCACTGAGCAGGGCAGCCATGCTAAAGAGGTAGATCCTTCGGCCAGTGAAGACACTGAGGCCTGAGAGCAGGCCAGCCATCGGCCGCATGAATATGTTGATGAAACCAATGATAGAGATGAGGAGTGCGGCCTTGCGCTCTTCCACTCCATTCAAGATGGCATAGGGCACCAGGTAGATGAGGGGCAGCACAAAACCAATAACCATCCAGGACACTCCAATGGTGTAGATCTGGTAGCCTTTGTTCTTGCAGAAGATGTCAAAAGCCAGATACTTCTGCAGGGTCTGGAAGCAAGCCGCACACCTGGATGGACGCAGAGGTTCCTCATGACATGAAGTGCTGCCGTTGGACAAACGTGTCCCTTCTACTGACTGCCCGGGGCAGGACTTCAGTGTAGGGGCAGGCAGCTTGACTGGGACTGGCCTCATCACGGCCCCACACACACAGCAGTTCAACAGCACTCCTCCAAAGATGAGGAAAGTGTTTCTCCAGCCCATCTCATCAAGCAGGTACTGAGAAACCAGTGGCCACAGCGTCAGGCCAATGGAGACACCTGTGGAGGCCAGTGCATTGGCAAGGGCTCGCCGGCGTATAAAGTAGTAACCAAGCACAGTGACTCCTGCCTGGAAGCTAAAACAGGATCCCAAGCCTTTAAAGGAAGAAAAAGAGATGGAAGGATATGGACTTAGAATACGCTGAACTCAGAGAAAGAGGCAGGCAGGCAAAGTATTTATCTAGCAGCATTTATCTCAAATACTAGGTATGTATCTGTCTGTAAGGCTAGGGGTATTACTTATGGAGGACAGAGGTGGGATACAATTTCCCTCTCTCCGGTCTCCACACCCTCTGGTTTTAGTGTCAGAATCAAATGAGATTATGTAATCTCTATGAAGAGGAAGTTCTCAAATAGTGGATTTTTTTTATCTAATCTATTCATATCCTCTTTCAAAAGTATTAATCTAAACAAACAAACAAACAAAAAGGGCTTCTAGCCTACAGTAGCGATGCCATTCCTTTATGTTAAAAAAATGTGTGCATGTTGGGAAGGGGAGAGAGTAGTGTTTAACAATAATGCTTTAGTTATGAGATGTTTAGAAAGAAACTTCAGCATATATATTTTAATCAATATTGCTTAACACTAATTCAGTTATGAAGATACCCAGCTCTTCAAACCTTGCGTGGAATCTTATACTCTGTTGCTCTTACTGATGTTTCTTTGCTCTCCTGCTGAAATCTACAATATCCTTCAGGGATAATACAGGCTGATATTATCATCCTTATACTGCAGATAGGGGATGGGGTTATACAGGTTTGACTAATGTTATTTAGAACTGAGATAAAGGCTGAATCAGGATTACAATCTTTATACGCTGGCTATAGTCCTATGGACATTCTCCTGCGAGTAAGTCCCAATGAACTCAGTAGGGCTTACTTCTGAGTAGTCACACAAAGGCCTGCACTGTGGTACAGCCAGTATGCTGTAACATTGTATACTGCTTGCTGTTTGGTTGCATGGTATTACAAGATGAGAACATTTGTGATATGAAACTAGGATGAAGATCACATATATCACACTGGCAATACTCACCGGTGATGAATCCAGCTGTTATGTACAGCTGACTAATAGACTTGGAGAAAGCACTGGCAACCATGCCCACGCCACTGAGAAGGCCTCCCAGCATGACAGTGACCCTACAGCCAAATCGCTCCACCAAAATACTACAAAGAGGCCCTGAAAATTAAACACAAGGATTAGAACAGGAGCTTCAGTTGCATAAGAGGTACAGGCACACCTCAATTAACAAACCTCTGGCAAAGAAGCTTCTTTATACAAAATCTTTTTATGGCTGCCCAACCCCTACTCCTTTTCTCTTTGTTCTCTATCTAGCTGAAAGTTTGTTAGAAGCATTAGCATTGGGAGGATGGTGAAGGAGGGGCGGAGAAACAGACTTTCAGTGTCAGGCTGCAGCAGCATGTCTGCAGTACACAATAATGCTTGAGCTGGCAAGGATGGAATTCTACTCTAGCTGATCCTACTGTATTGTCTGTGCCTGCCTATAACAGGCAAAGTTAACGGCAGCTGCCTCCAGATTCCCTTACAGAGCATGTATGAACAGCAAAACAGAGAGAAAAAGGGAGAACAGATAAGTCGATCTCACCAGCTCCTTCCAGTATGTTAGCTGCCTTGAATCCCATCTTGGGAGAAAAGCAGGATATAAATCCAATAAATAAATAAAGCATAGATTTTTAAGTTTGGCCACCAAAATGGAATTCATAATGGAGTGGAGTCTGGTGAGAAACAAAGCCATCCCTGGATGCAGTATGGAAGAAGGCTTCAAGTGGGCTCTAGAAGGTACAAAATGTTTTTGTTTACTTCTGCAAGGCTTACCTGACCTTGTTGTTTCATTTCACATGCACATATTGTCAGTTTTGAATAGAAAGTTTGCTGAAACATGTTAATTTGCTCTTCTTTTTTTGTGGGGTAGGAACCTATCTTTATTCTGCCCATGTTATTTCTGCCTCTGGTGCCAAATTTTCAGTTAAAGAAGTAATGCCCAGGAACTCATCTACTTTGTTAACTGAGGTATACCTGTACTGTGACTGGGATGATTAAAAGACTGTGTGATATGTGCCCCCCCCCATTTAATTGTAGTTGTCACCCCTGTATCTCAAGGCTGTTTTATGCAAAACCAGAAATTTTAAAGGGCAGAAGGATAATTCTCATTAGGCAGGGCAAGGCGATTGCCATGGGCAGCAGATGCTGGGGAGCAGCAGCAAGAGGCCCTGGCTGTTCCTCCTGAGTCCGTTCAGAGCTGTGTAGTTCACGTGGCCTGTCCTGAGGCCCCTGAACTAACCTGATGCCCCCAAGGAGGAGGATGCTAACCTATAATCAGGGTTACAGTGTTAAACTGCCAGACCAGGGGTCCTTTCACACTACATAACTATAGCACTATACTCCACTTTATTTGCCATGGCTGCATCTTATGGAAACCTAAGATTTGCAGTTCGGGGCCACACTTAAAATTCTCAGCCAGCAAGAAGCAACCATTGTTTCTCCAGATGTTTTGGACTTCCAACTCCCAGGCTTCCTAACAAATATGGACAATGGTCAGGGATTCTAGGAACTGAAAGTCTAGAACATCTGGAGAACCAAAGGTTAAGTAAGGCCACTGCTGTAGTGTCTCCTCAAACTCCAAACTCCAAGAAAACATTCACACTGTGCAATTATAGTGCTATATTCCATTTTAACTGCCATGGCAACATCCTATGGGATCCTGGAGTTTGTAGTTTGGTCAGAGGCACCAGAGGATGAGTTCCCTAGTTGAGGGTACTAAATACCTCTCCCTAAACTGCAAATCCCAGGATTCCATAAGGTGGAGCCATGGTAATTAAAGCAGAATTACAGCGCTATAATTGTGTGTAGCGTGAAAGGGCCCCAGGCAGCTTCTGAATGTGCAATGAGGAAGATCATATTGTCTTTCGCGTTTGGCAGGAAAATTTCTTGGGATGACCCTAATCATCCTATGACGGTAGAGTGGGGAGAAAATAAAGTGGATACCCACTTTGTGTAAAGAAGACAAGCAAGCAACACAGGGATAAGCAGCAGTAATTACAGTGTGGGCAAGAGAGGACATGTGAACTTAGCCTTGGGATGTACAGTCAAGAGAACACAGAGTTGGATTTTAGTGTGAGAAACTTAAGAAATAAGAAACAGATACGTATAATTATAAAATAGTCTGAGTTCTTAGTATGGAACCCGAAAGTTATTTGAAGAAATACAATTTGTTTAGCAGGAGCATAAAACTAAGGAGGTTAGGCTGTGGTGCGTGAATAATCCTAGATAAATTATACTAGTACAGTGGCCAAGCGACGAAGTACCTTGGCACCTCATATTTACAGTTCCTATTATAAAACAACACAGCTTAGTCACTCAACAGGTACACTCAGGTAATCAGAGGGACACTTTCTAACTACATTCAGTTCTCTCCCTCTGGGAATTACTTTCTCAGCAGATATGCAGGGAAGTGGGGTATGTCCTTTTTGGGACTTACTAACTGGCTTCAATTACTATACTTTTGTGACTTTGGACTTTATCAGACGCATCAAATATGGTGTCATAATGACACCCCCCTCTCTCTGGCTTTTCTTCGCAATGACACCACATGACTGCAAAAGGGCGCGCAGATCAGACAACATCGCCCTTTCATGGTTACGGCCTGTCAAAATCCCATAATTCTTAATTGACGGCTTAAGGCATCAATAAATCCCCCCTGCTGTTTTGGTGCTGGCATTGCTGGCATGCAAAACCTCGGGCCATTTAAATCTTGTCACTGCAGTGGGAATGGCCTGTCCATGTGAACACTTCTGGGTGAGATCAAGACACCCAGGTAAGTTTCACTCTTTTTATGAGCCTCCCCAGGTTACTTGGGACTTTTAAAGTGTGCCTATGTGCTTAGTGCAACTTTTTAGGCTTGATTTTTGTTTTTATTTTTGAATTTCCCACACAACAAAGTCTCGTGGGGTTTTGAACGAGGAAGCAAACAGGGCTCCATTCACTCTTTATTGCCGGGAAGCCTTTGCTGGGAGAGGAAGGTAAGTGCCGGAGGGGGGGGAGCTTTCTTTTGCTGGCATAGAAATTGATTTTTTATGCTGGCAAAATAACATTTTCAAGGGGAGCATCTAATAAAGTCCGTAGTTCTGTGTTACAGGTTTCTGCAAAGGTGGGCCTTTTTTTTTTTTTTTAGTGAGAGACTATTTGATTACCATTTGAACAACTTCTGTAAAAAAAAATCTGGAAAGTTTCTCTCATTACTTCTTCTTGTTCAAAAGCAAATTTCTTCAAAGGCAATATTTCTGAAGCTAATGGGCTTCCATTGTGGTTGGCTGTGAGAGCAAATGTGTATGTATGTGTGTTCTTCAAACCCCTTTAAATACAGAAACACATGAAGGACTTTGGGACTGCCCAGCTAGGCCTCTGGCCCATTGACACAATTTGGAACCACATTCCCTCCCAGCTGCGCCTTCGGTGAGCCTGAGAAGGGCCTCTACATGAACATCTTAGACTGCTCTGATGCACAATTTTCCCTTCAGATCCAAATGGCAGATCAAAGGGGTTATGGTTTGTTTGCTCACTCTGTCACAGCCTTCAAAAGGTTTGAAGTGGTTAATACTGGGAGCTTTGCGTTCATATGGTTAATGCAGGAGGTGAAAACATGGACTGTGACCGGAAAGTTCTTAGGGTTTGTCAATGGATTTCTCCTCAGCTTCTTTCGATAGAGCTCTTACACCGTGTCAGAAACCTTTCACATATTTTTTAAATCAAAGGTGGGAAAAGGGTAGACCTGGAGCCACATACCAGGGTTGTTTTGGCTGCCATTGGCCTTCTGGACTCCCAGATTGTCCCTTTTCTGGCCCAAAAAGAGGAAAAAATGTGAATTACGTCTCTTGGGAGCATTCAGGGGAGGTAATTTACCTTTTTAAATGATGGCAAGCCCCTGCCATGGTGAATATCAAAACATGCCTGTTTTCAAAACCAGAAGTGGACTTCTGGCCGCTTGCCACTCCAAGTTTTTGTTTTTTGACATTTTCAACCATCTACATGGTCTCTCAGTAATCCCGGGGACAGAAAAATAGCCTCAGACCCTGCAGTTGCCCCCCCCTGCTGTATTAAAGACACACAAGTTCTGCTGCCAGTCAGAAAGTGGGAAAAGATCCAAGAAAACTTCAGATTTACTGCTAGTTATATATAATACTGTAATGGAATGATTAGCCTAATTCCTAAAAAAGAAGACCTTTGATATGAATTCCAGGATTGCCAGACTGAACACAGGAGATGGCGCCTGTACCTTGAATGGTTGTGTGAAAGAGGGAATTTCAACAGGTGTTGTTTGTTACCGGGTTGTGCGACAAGTAACACCTACTGAAATTCTGTCTTCCACACAACTATTAAAAGTACATGAGTCACTGCCAGTTTTCAGTCTGGTAACCCTAATTCTTACCTAAAACTCAAGTAAAGCAACAACAGGAGCCACTGGGGTATAGTGGTTTGAGTGCTGGACTAGGACTCTGGGAGATCAGGGTTCGAATGCCTGTCCAGCCACGGAAACCCACTGGATGACCTTGGGCAACTCATTAGTGATGCCAGAGTGAAAACTGGAAGCTGCTCAAATGGTTGGGCAGAAGAGGGGGGGATTTCAGCACGTGTTGCTTGTTTCCTGGTTGCATAAGAAGCAGCACCTGCTGAAATTCTCTCTTGTAGACAACCTTTAAAGGTACAGGAGTCCTCTCCAGTTTTCAGTCTTGCAACCCTGCTTTGAAATCACACTCTGTATCAGCCTCAGAAGAAAGTAACTTCCTCTGAATAAATTTTGCCAAGAAATCCCTACAATTAGTTCACAGTAGGTCAGAATTGACTTGAAGGCATACAACAACAGCAGTTCAAGAACAGAAAGTCAGTACAAGGCTTACAAGTTGGGCTTGTTCCCACACCTTTAACAGAGGCCTGGGGCCTATATAACGGTGAATACACCTCTCATGGAATTTGCTGGGAGGCCTACCTGTCTAAATGGGATCCAGTGCCAATCCACACTATTCAGAAGGAGGGGGGCCCAAAATGGCAAAAACAACAGGGTATAAGCCTTCGCAGATTTCCCCGTACTTTTTCAAAAACCACTAGGGGGATGCGCATTCCTGCTTGTTTGGACTATTGAACAACAAAAAATTTGAAGGGAAGCAGAAAGCTGATTAGCCAGGCAAGAGCAGGGGCAGGGCTTGCTAGCAGGGCAAGTGCCCGCTGCCACCATGTTGGATTTTCGCCATAGCGATTGCTTGCTAAGGCGATAAAACAGGATTAATCTTTTCTGTTTTGCTGTCCTATAAAATTGGAAAATGGCTCTATCACACCAGCGCACCTTGGGACAACTTTATTTTTAAGACAGCGGCAGTGAAGAACTAACATGAATAAATCACTCGTGGCTGCCATCAGGAATGTGAGGCTTATGGGGGCTTCAGAGGCCAGAAAAAACATTTAGACATGTCGCTGCTACTGTGAGATGCCAATACTACAAGGCAGAATCATAGAATTGTAGAGTTGGAATAGACCACGAGGGCCATCCAGTCCAACCCCCTGCCACGCAGGAATCACGATCAAAGCATCCCTGACAGATGGCCATCCAGCCTCTGTTTAAAGACCTCCAAGGAAGGAGATCCCATCACGCTCCGAGGGAGTGTGTTCCACTGCCGAACAGCTCTTACTGTCAAAAAGTTCCTCCTAATGTTGAGGTGGAATCTCTGTTCCTGGAGCTTGCATCCATTGCTCTGTGTTGTAGTCTCTATAGCAGCAGAAAACAAGCTTGCTCCATCCTCAATGGGACACCCCTTCAAATACTTAAACAGGGCTATCATATCGCCCCTTAACCATCTTTTTTCCAGGCTAAACATACCCAGCTCCCTAAGTCTTTCCTCACAAGGCATGGTTTCCAGACCTTTCACCATTTCAGTCACCCTCCTCTGGACACGCTCCAATTTGTCAATATCCTTTTTGAATTGTGGTGCCCAGAACTGGACCCAGTATTCTAGGTGAGGCTTGACTGAGGCAGAATAGAGCGGCACTATTACTTCCCTTGATCTAGACTTCTATTGATGCAGCCCAAAATTGCATTGGCCTTTTTAGCTGCCACATCACACTGTTGACTCATGTTCAACTTGTGGTCTACTAGGACTCCTAGATCTCTTTCGCACGTAGTCTCATTCAGCCAGGTCTCCCCCATCCTGTATCTATGCATTTCGTTTTTCCACCCTAAGTGCAGTATTTTACATTTCTCCGTATTGAATTTCATTTTGTTAGCTTTGGCCCAGCTCTCCAGTACTTTGGATTTTTTCCCCCTCATGTAGATGGGCCCTGGGTTTGGAGAAATTACTATATAATTCAACATGGCCATCTTTAGCAGATTAAATCTCTGCTAAAGAAATGGGAGCAGGCTCTGTTCTCTAGCCTCACCTACACAGGTTGTGTTCCTTTGCTAATGTTCTGATTTCTTCCTCACTGGCCTCAAGAGACTGTCAGCTCAGCTGCAGGACCTCACCTGGGACAAGTCAAACACTAGCCTGTTTCCTCCTGTGCAGCCTTGGAGTCAGCATGACAGTGAGTTTCCTAAGGGCTCACGTTTCGCCAGCATGGGTGTGGATGAAACAGAAGGTTGAGCCGAAGGTGGCAGTGTGCACCTTTCCCCTAGTCCCATGTTGTTTGCAGAGTGAGCACAGGGCAGAAACACCCAACAGTGAGTTAATACAAATTAGTCAGTGCAAGGAAGGGTGGGGGACCATAATGGATTTTTTCTTCACTTTTGGTCATAGATACCTGAAACGTTTAAGTGCCAAGGCAACAGATGACAGAACAGTAAAAATGTACTATATATTTCTTCATTATATTATTATCCCATTCTTCTTCTAAGGAGCTTAGGGTGACATACATGGCTCTCCCCCCTTGCTTTAGCTCTACAACATTCCTGTGAGGTAGGGTAAGCTAAGAGATAATGCCTGGTCCAAGGTCACCCATTGAGCTTTATGGCTTACTGAGGATTTGAACCCGGGTCTTCCTGGTTCTTGGGCAAGACACATTCTATCAGCTTCAGAGTAAAGCAAAGGCAAAACACCCTCTGAACAAATCTTGCCAAGCAAACCCCATGATAGATTCACCTTAGGTCGCCTTAAGTCAGAAATAGCTTGAAGGTACACAACAACTGCTTCCTGATTCTAGGGAGTGAAAGGTATTCCAAGACATCAGCTCTAGATTCCCTACATCAAGATACAGATCTGAACTGAAAAGTTTTTTTTTATTGATGTGTTTTCTCTCCTGAAAAGACCCCTGTATCTTCCACAGCTTGAGTTATGAGAAAATTAGTCAGATTAAGCTTTTCATGTAACTGTTTCTGTGTGTTGGTGAATGCATGCTTCACCTATTGACACTGCTTGTCACACCACACAGGAACTAAACAACAAAAAAAAAATGTTGGTAACCCTCAAGCTATACCAACTACAGTATAAGGAAAGGTAGTATGGTCTAACACTGTGATTCCCAGACTTGGGTTTCCAGGTATTGTGGGACTATAACACCCAGGATCCCTGATTATTGGCCACCCTGGCTGGAGTTTCTGGAACTTGAACAAGGTTAGGATCCATGGGTCTGTTAAACTAAAGAGGAAATCTGTGTTTTGGCTTGGGATGGGAGACTCTGGTTGAAGACACTCGTGCTGGTTATGACCTTTAAAGCCCTAAACCACTTGGGTCCAGACTATTTGAAAGATCATCTCTCCTTCTGCCAACTTTTAAGACATTCAGGGGAGGGCTTTCTCTCCATTCTGCCACCACTTCAGGCGGATTTGGTGAGGAGTTTTCCCAGTGGCTGTTCCCAAATTGTGGAATCCTCTCCCACAGGAAGCTGGGTTGGCCAAGCTGTCTGTTCTCTTTCTGCTGGCAAGCAAAATCTTTTTTTATTTAGCCAGGACTTTGGCTCTTAATTACTGTGGTAGGTCCTTTAATAGGATGACTTATGCTTTTATTCGTTTTACTATATTTTAATGGCTTTTAAAACTGCTTTAATTTAGTGTTTCTAACAGAATGTTTTCTTTTAAACCCTTTCTGATCAAATAGGTTTTAGTTGTACTACTTTGTTTCAATTTCTTGTAAGCTGCTTCGGATCCCAAACTGAGAGAAAAGTCTGAATTAAATAAACAAATAAAAAGTGCATGAGTGGGCAAAATGTGGCCCTCCAGGTGTTTCTTGGAATGCAGCTCCCATCAACCCTAGCCAAGCCAATGGAGAGGAATGCTGGAAGATTTAGTCCAACATTATATGGAAGTTTGCACTTTGCCCACCTCTGTTTGAGAGCATTAATTACACAAACGTTGGTTTAAGGGTATCTCCCTGGTACAGTTCTCAAACAAACTGGGACAGTGAGACATTAGCCCTTACTTTTGGTGCAAAGATAAATGAGAGAACAACTATAAAGCACTTGGCACTTGCTAAAACTGCTGCTGCTGCTTCTGTTGTTGTTGTTGTTGTTTGCCTTCAAGTTGTTTCTGATGTATGGAGAACCAATCCTGGGGTTTTCTTGGCAAGATCTGTTCAGAGGGGGTTTGCCCTTGCCTTCCTCTGAGGCTGAGAGAGTGTGACTTGCCCAAGGTCACCCAGTGGGTTTCCATGGCTGAGCAGGGGATTTGAACCCTGGTCTCCAGAGTCACAGTCCAATTCAAACCAGTACACCATACTGGCTCTTGCTACAGCTATACTCACTATCAATTCTAACCTTACAAATTAACATAGGATTGCCAACTACCCAGAATAAAAATGGCCTGATGTGCCCCTATGGCTTTAATGTCAATTTGATATACAGAAATTACCACGTGACACTTTTCCTGGCATGGAGCTGAACATGATAACTGGCTGATTTCTACACAAACCTTTACGAAAGGAACAGGAGCAAGCCAGCCCCTTTTCCTTCCTAGGTGGCAAGCCTCTATTAACAATGTCAATATATGCTTCCATCTGACCTCTAGATAGTGCTTTCTCCATGAAGGCTGACTAGAAAATCTGTGGTCCTCCAGAGATTGTTGGAATGCAGCTCTGAACTTTCCTCTCCACTGGCTCTGGTAGCTGTGGCTGATGGGACCTGCAACATCTAGGGGGCCACCTGTTGCCCAACCCTGGATTGGAGTATACAACTGTCAACATTCCTTTTTCCTGGCAGGGCTCTGTGCTAGATTTTACAGGTACAAGAGACTTGCCAGGAAAAAAAAGGTTAGCACTCCTAATCAGGTTGCTGTTTTGAGAATCTAAGGTACGTGCGTCCCCTGCTCCCCTCCCCTAGCTCCACAATTATCCTATTATGAGATTACTTATTGTAACTGTTTAAATCTCTCTTCTTCTTTGTCACTAGTTTATATAAACCTGCCAGTCACATGGGCGATGAGGGCATATATGTAGACAAGGTTGAATTTGTCCTGTCTGTAGCTATTAAAGGCAACACCACAGGGTCAAACCCTCCTAATAATTCGTTGTTGTTGTGTAAGAGATAAAGTTGCACTGATAGCAACAAAAATGATTGGTGGTCACCTCCTGTTTCTCTGTAATGCCACTTCACTGCTTTTTTATGATCCCCCCCCTCAGAAAAGTCCCTGTCTTTTGCTAGAGATGTGAACTAGATAGTAGCTAGATGCACTCAACAGCACCTGCCTTCCCTGAGGGAACACTAATCTGATGCAGTCCTCAGGTGTACAAGGCGTGCTATGGTTGCTACTGGGATACAGCGTGTTCTTTGAAAACAGGTGAATTACTCTGATAAAACTGTGTGAGACAGTGCAGCACATGGATTTTATCTGTCTTCTGTAATACCATTTCATTAATCTCACTAGTTGGGATGGCGCATCAAAAATACTTTAATAAGTAAACACTATGCTAAAGTGGAGGGCTTTTTACATGGAATATCAAAAACACATATGACAGTGCCACCCATACAGTAATATAGGTGAAGAAGGATAAAACAGACAAAACAGAGCAGAGGGAAATGTTGGGATTATAAACCAGATTGCTACATTTTCTGGCAGGGCTACTGTCTCTTGAAGGGCTACATTTTCTCACCTGCAACCCCTGCCCTCTCAGCTTTTTCATTTGTTTCTGTGGCCCCATTATTTCAAATCAGTGCTTTCAGACTCCATTCAATCAGCTCAGCAGCTACTTTTAATACAACAATTTGCCACAAGGTCAGGTATAATAAAAGTATATGGATTACCGCCTAGACCTCTCATTCCTAGCCTCCCGGCTGTTCCTCCAAAGAAGCAAGAGTACCTAGATGAAGGCTCACTCAGGAGACACCAGCAAATTCAGGAAATCTTGTTGACAGATCACAAGATTGCAAGTGTTATCCTGAGATAAGGTGACACTGTGGCTTCAGGAAAAAGTGATGTCTGAGTCAGGACACAGAATCATACAGTGGGGGCCTGAACAGAACAAAATTCCCAAGCAGTGAGCAATCTGTGACCCTGCAGCTAGGGTTGACAGGTGAAATAAAGAGCAGGGCTCATGTATTCTTAGTATCTGTGTAGAAGAAGGAACTTCAGCAGGTGTTATCATGCAAGCAGTACCTTCTAAAGTTCTCTTTTCTGTGCAACTGTTAAAGGTACAGAAGCCCTGTCTCTTATTTCATCTGACAACCTTACCTCTACATGGTTTCAGACTGCAATTCCCATGATGTGCTATGCTGGTTAGGGCTGATGGGAGATGCAGTCCAATGACAGCTGGAGGGCCACGTGTTGCCTCTTAGAATATGATTTGCTAATAATTGGGTACCCACCCACATTTCCTTGCAGTTTTGATGAGGAAGCTCAAGTTAGTTAAGCAATGTCTTCTAGAGCTGCAAATACGTTAACTGGGTTTGCTAGGAGTTGTACATCACCTTAGGTGCTTTTCAGGGGGAGCAGTTTACCAATAAAAATAAGCACTCACCACCTGCGTGTAGCACAGCTGTCATGATGGAGGGGAACCATGATGTTTCACTGTTGCTCGCTTGAAAATCATATTGCAGGTCCTTGAAGAAGACTCCAATGCAGGAAGGAAAGCCCAGCGTCAAGGCTTGAACCAGCACTGTGGCTATCAAAACCACCCATGCCCAACCTCGATCCTGAACTTTGGAGACGTGAGGAGTTACCTCTCCCTCATGAGGCATTTTCCCTTAGAGCTTTTTCTCAGTGCTTCTGATCAGAGGAAAGGAAATAAATCAAGAGTCAGATGTCGCTTCAGTGCAAGGTTGACAGACAAGAAGCTGCTGAAAAACAGTCCATGTCAGAAGCTGAATTTTCTGTTCCTTTTAAAGAACCTTGCTGTCCTCTTCATAAGCTCCAGGAGTCACCGACCTGCTTGGTGAAAGACTGTGTCTTCTTTTATTTCACAAGATTATAAATGCCTCCAGTTTGAATGTTAGACACACCTCTGGGGAGGAAAGAACTAGCATTACACAGCACCATCTCTCCTTGCTGGTTAGCATTCACTTTCACCTGATTTGGTCTGTGGAGTCCCCGTGCTGCCTCTGTTTAACGTCATAAAATCCTTGTGCCAAGAGGAGGAGGCAAAGCAGGCAAATGTCATACTGAAAAAGTGTGTGTGTGTGTGTGTGTGTGTATAGTTCTGCTGAGGATTCATCTGAGTTGCAGCATGTGCTCTTGCACAAGCTTCTTTCCCAGTTGTGCTTCTTGCTTGTGGGAACAATTAAAGGTGTCAGGTGGCTGGCTGTAAGTTTCAGAATGTTGTCCACTCAGAACTGTCCCATGCTCCTGTGCGTTCCAATTTGCCCATGCAACTTTTATTCATTTTTAAAAAAGGCCCTACTACTTTAAAGTAATTGCTGCAGTTAATAAAACAGAGATGAGAATCATATCCAGCTCTCCAGATATGCTTGGACTGCAGTTAACAATATTCCCCATCAATGACTGGCTAGCTAGGGCCTCTGGGGCTTGCAGTCCAACAACATCTGGAGGACCACATGAGTGCCACCCCTGGGCTAGAAAATACATTTGCTATACAAAGAGCTTTCTTCTTGTTTTGACTCCACAAAAAGCACTCACACATGTACACAAAAAAATCCAAGAGACATCTCCCCAAAGATGCTTTTACTGTCACATGTGAAAAGTGCCTTAAAGCAGTGATTTTCAGCCAAAGAGCCTTCAGATGTGGCTGGACTTCAGTTCCCAGATCTGGGGCTTCTGGGAACTGAAGCCTAATCACATTTAGACCTCCTGACTGAAAACCACTGCCTAAAACAGAAGCTATTCCTTAAACTGGGTTCTGCAAAATTATCCCTAGATATATGGAGAACTCAGCAGAAATTCAAAAGAGATCTCCAGCTGTTTCTTGTGGAATGCTACATCATATTATGCTGGTTTGGAGATAGAAAAATGACAAATGCCATAGTTGATGGGAGGAAATATGGTTTAAGTTGTCCTCTTGGGCATAAAAGGCCAGTAGGAAATGCAAGGGCAGAAACCCACTACTGAAGGAATGAAGCAGAGATGGACAAGTTGCATGGTGCTCCCCTCCAGATGCTGTTAGACTGCAACTCCTGGCTGCCCTAGCCAGCCTTCCTAGTGAGGAAGAGGAGTGTTGGGAGCTGCCATCTAACAACATCTGGAGGAAGGGTGCCACACAAGTTAGAACCATAGAACTGTAGAGTTGGAAGAGACAACGAGGGCCATCCAGTCTAAACCCCTGCCACGCAGGAAATGACGATCAAAGCATCCCTGACAGATGGTCATCCAGCCTCTGTTTGAAGACCTCTAAGGAAGGAGATCCCACCACGCTCCGAGGGAGTGTGTTCCACTGCTGAACAGCTCCTACTGTAAAAAAGTTCCTCCTAATGTTGAGGTGGAATCGCTGTTCCTGGAGCTTGCATCCATTGCTCCGTGTTCCAGTCTCCAGAGCAACAGAAAACAAGCCTGTTCCATCCTCAACGTGACACCCCTTCAAATACTTAAACAGGGCTATCATATCGCCTCTTAACTGTCTTTTTTTCAGGCTGAACATACCCAGCTCCCTAAGTCTTTCCTCATAAGGCATGGTTTCCAGACCTTTCACCATTTTAGTCGCCTTCCTCTGGACACTCTCCAATTTGTCAATATCCTTTTTGAATTGTGGTGCCCAGAACTGGACACAGTGTTCTAGGTGAGGCCTGACCAAGGCAGAATAGAGTGGCACTATTACTTCCCTTGATCTAGACACTATACTTCTATTGATGCAGCCCAAAATCGCATTGGCCTTTTTAGCTGCCGCATCACACTGTTGACTCATGTTCGACTTGTGGTCTACTAGGACTCCTAGATCTCTTTCACACGTAGTCTTGTTCAGCCAGGTCTCCCCCATCCTATATCTATGCATTTCATTTTTCTGCACTTACATTTCTCTGTATTGAATTTCATTTTGTTAGCTTTGGCCCAGCTCTCCCGTCTATCCAGGTCATTTTGAATTTTGATCCTGTCCTCTAGGGTATTAGCTACTCCTCCTAATTTGGTGTCATCTGCAAATTTGATAAGTATGGCCCTAATTCCCTCATCCAAGTCATTGATAAAGATGTTGAATAGCACTGGGTCCAGGACAGAACCCTGTGGCATCCCACTGGTCACATCTTTCCAAGAGGAAGAGGAGCCACTGCTGAGCACCCTTTGGTCGCCCACCTCCTGTTCCAAGGGCTGATCCAGGAGGGCCTACCTTGGTCTAAAGAGGACTTCTGACAACACTGCACTCCAGGGTCTACTTGGGAGGAAGGACTACTGGTATTTATCTTTTGGGCCAGGAGTCAGACAACTTCTAATGGTGAGGTATCAGGGCAGAGAAGTCTGTGATGGGTGGGTAGGCGCGGGTGATAATTTCCTTTTTTTCTTTGTAAACAGGAAATCAAGAGCAGGTATCAAGGGACTGTGGTCCTTTACACCTTGGTACATCCACACGTCAACAGGTGATGTGAAAGTGTGCACACACACCACCCTAAACACACTGATCTCCCCCCCTCTCTCTCACTTACTCACACACACTACCCCAACCACACTGATCTCTCTCTCTCACACACACCCTACCTTAACCATAATGATCTCTCTCTCTCACACACACACACACTTACACACTACCCTAACCATAGTGATCTCTCTCTCTCACACACACATACAAACACACTCTACCCTAACCACAGTGATCTCTCTCTCTCTCTCTCTCTCTCTCTCTCTCTCTCTCTCTCACATACACACACACACACACACCGTCCCCTCCATACCACCGGGGAGACTTAGAGGTTCCCTTCTCGCCCCCCACAGAAAGTGAAAGACACCGAGAGGAATCCTAACATCCTACAACCGACCCCCCCTCCCGCCGGGTTGGTTTCTCAGCGAGTGTGATCCGGTTTCCGCAAAGAATCCCGCTTTACCTGCTCACACCCGGAGTGGGGAGGGTGGGGTGGGGGCGGACAGGAGGTGGGGCTGCTGGCTCTCTCCCGGCCCGCGGGTCCGAAGGCGTCTCTCCCTCCGCGGCAGCAGCCTTTCGGCTCTCCCTCGCCTCTTCCTAGAAGGGCCCGTCCAGGCTCTTTCCTCCGTCCGGTGAAGGTCTGCCTACGGAGGAGGAGGAGGAGGAGGAGGAGGAGGAGGAGGAGACTCGACGCCAGAGACGGCGGCTGGTCGCTGGCTGGGAGAGCCGCTGGGGGGTCAAGCGAGCCAGGAGCCAGGAGCGGTGGCGGGGGGGACCCTTTGGGCAGCTCGCTCCCTCCCGGCCCCCGACCACCAGCAGCGCCCACCCAGCCAGGAGCAAGGGTGGCGCGGCTGGGATGGAGCCTGGAGCTTGGACCTGGGACCGGTTTAAGGAATTTTGCCCCCCCCCGCAATGCTTTATTTTGGGGAGGGCCATATGTTTATCGCAGGTCAGCGTAACCTAACCTAACCTATCCTAAGCTCTTCACAGTACAGGATATTCAGATTATTATTAATAATGTTTTTGCAGGAGGAGGGTTACTACTATGGGGCCCCCCACAATGATGGGCCCCCCTGCGGATACTGACGCCGTCGGTGCCTTAAACCGGACCTACTTGGACCACAGGCCGGGCGATCCTGGGAGAAAGCGACCTTCTTGACCAAGCTCTAGGTTTTAATAGCTGTGTTTTAGCGTCTTCATTTCTCACTGAGGTGGTAAGCCGGATCTGTGCTGTGTTGTCAGGAGGGTGGGATGGAGTCTTAAATGGTGTTTATATGTCGTGGATAGATTTATTTATTTATTTATTTATTAAAAAATCCTACCCAATTTGCTCAAGATGGCATCTACTATTATCCCCTTCCTTATTTCTTCACAACAGTCCTATGAGGTAGGCTAGGCTGAGAAAGAGCGACTGCTGCAGTGAACAGGATGGCTGGAAAAAAGATGTGAAGCCACACCTCTCTTCAGCTCTGACCCAACACTAGTCACCACAACACAGGGACTGATGGAATGCCCTCCCATACCAAAAGGATACCAAACTCACACACATCAGGAGACTGTTGGTCTGTGCCTTCAAGTTGGCTCTGGCTTATGGTGACCCTGTTATGGGGTTTTCTTGGAAAGATTATTTTTTTCAGATGGGGGTTCCCCTTTGGCTTCCTCCCAGGCTGAGAAAGCATGATTTGCCCAAGATCACCCAGTGGGATCACCCAGAAGGCTGAATAGGGATTTGAAACTACTTTCCCATGCTGGCAGATCCAGATTTGGGTTCAAACTTAGCCTTCTCCCAACGATCATGTTTTCTATTGTTTAGCTTGCCTTGTGCTTGTTGTGCAGGGAGGAATTCAGTTATATCAACCTCCACTTCATAGAATCATAGAATTGTAGAGTTGGAAGAGACCAAGAGGGCCATCCAGTCCAACCCCCTGCCATGCAAGAAATCACAATCAAAGCATCCCTGATAGATGGCCATCCAGCCTCTGTTTAAAGACCTCCAAGGAAGGAGACCCCACCACGCTCCGAGGGAGTGTGTTCCACTGCCAAACAGCTCTTACTGTCAAAAAGTTCCCCCTAATGTTGAAGTGGAATCTCTGTTCCTGGAGCTTGCATCCATTGTTCCGTGTTCTAGTCTCTGTAGCAGCAGAAAACAAGCTTGCTCCATTCTCAATGTGACACCCCTTCAGATACTTAAACAGGGCTATCATATTGCCCCTTAACTGTTTTTTTTCCCCCAGGCTAAACATACCCAGCTCCCTAAGTCTTTCCTCATAAGGCATGGTTTCCAGACCTTTCACCATTTTAGTTGCCTTTCTCTGGACACACTCCAATTTGTCAATATCCTTTTTGAATTGTGGTGCCCAGAACTGGACACAGTATGCTAGGTGAGGCCTGACCAAGGCAGAATAGAGTGGCACTATTACTTCCCTTGATCTAGACACTATACTTCTATTGATGCAGCCCAAAATCACATTGGCCTTTTTAGCTGCCGCATCACACTGTTAACTCATGTTCAACTTGTGGTCTACTAGGACTCCTAGATCCCTTTTGCACGT
Organism: Gambelia wislizenii; assembly: GCA_030847615.1. Lineage (NCBI taxonomy): Eukaryota > Metazoa > Chordata > Lepidosauria > Squamata > Crotaphytidae > Gambelia > Gambelia wislizenii. The sequence continues at coordinate 197,247,157 of JAUMIR010000002.1, forward strand.
AGTCTCATTCAGCCAGGTCTCCCCCATCCTATATCTATGCATTTCGTTTTTTCACCCTAAGTGCAGCACCTTACATTTCTCCGTATTGAATTTCATTTTATTAGCTTTGGCCCAGCTCTCCAGTCTATCTAGGTCATTTTGAATTTTGATCCTGTCATCTAGGGTTTTAGCTACTCCTCCTAATTTGGTGTCATCTGCAAATTTGATAAGCATGCCCCTAATTCTGTCATCCAAGTCATTGATAAAGATGTTGAAGAGCACTGGGCCCAGGACAGAACCCTGTGGCACCCCACTGGTCACATCTTTCCAAGATGAAAAGGAGCCACTGCTGAGCACCCTTTGGGTTCGGCCAGTCAACCAATTACAAATCCATTGAACAGTTAACTTGTCTAGCCCACATTTTACAAGCTTGTTTGCAAGAATGTCATGGGGAACCTTGTCAAAGGCCTTACTGAAACCAAGGTATGTGATATCCCCAGCGTTTCCTTCATCTACCAAGCTGGTAATTTTATCAAAAAAAGAGATCAGATTAGTCTGGCATGACTTGTTTCTCTGAAACCTATGTTGACCTTTTATGATTATGGCATTGCCTTCTAAATGTTCACAGACTCTCTGTTTAATGATCTGCTCTAGAATCTCCCTGGTATTGATGTCAGACTAACTGGATGATAATTGTTGGATCCTCTTTTTTCCCCTTTTTGAAGATGGGGACAACGTTTGCCCTCCTCCAGTCTGCTGGGACTTCTCCTGTTCTCCAGGAGTTCTCAAAGATTATTGCCAATGGCTCTGAGATTACATTTGCCAGCTCTTTTAATACCCTTGGATGTAGTTAATCTGGTCCTGGAGATTTAAATTCATTTGGATTAAGAAGGTATTCCTCTACTACCTCTTTGCTTATTTTGTGCTGGATTTCCCCTATTGTGTCCTCTGTTCCATTATCCTCAGGTTGATCACCCTTTTGCTTTTCTAAAAACACTGAGGCAAAGAAGGTGTTGAGTAATTCTGCCTTTTCTCTGTCCCCTGTTAGCATTTTGCCATCTTCTCCACTTATTGGCCCTACTATTTCCTTCTTCTTCCTTTTGCTGCGGACATACCCAAAAAAACCCTTTTTATTGTTCTTAACTCTCTAGTGAGCCTGAGCTCATTCTGCGCTTTAGCTTTTCTGACTTTACTTCTACACGTGTTCGCTATCTGTTTGAATTCTTCTTTGGTGATTTCCCCCTTTTTCCATTTCCTATACATGTTCCGTTTAAAACTTAGCTTTGTTGAAAGTTCTTTAGTCATCCATCCTGGTTTCTTGAGACACCTCCCATTTTTCTTCCTCATTGGTACTGTTTGAAATTGTGCCTTCAGTATCTCCCTTTTGAGAAAGTCCCATCCATCTTGAAGTCTCTTCTTTTTTAGTATTCCTGACCATGGGATCACCCCCAGTATTTCCCTGAATTTATTGAAATCAGCTCTCCTAAAGTCTAGAATGCATGTCTGACTATGCCTGGCTTCTCCTTTCCATTGTATAACAAACTCCAGGAGAACATGATCACTCTCACCTAAGGATCCCACCACTTGCACCCCATTAACCAGGTCATCCCTGTTGGTTAGGATCAGATCCAAAATAGCTGACCCCCTTGTTGCCTCTTTCACCTTTTGGACACTGAAATTGTCTTCCAGGCAAGTAAGGAATTTGTTAGACCTTGAAGCTTTGGTTGAGTTAGATTTCCAGCAAATATCAGGATAGTTGAAGTCACCCATCACTACTACATCTCTCCTTTCTGCGTACATGCTCATTTGTTCTAGAAAGGCATCATCCAATTCCTCTGTCTGACTTGGGGGTCTGTAGTAGAGTCCCACAATAACATCCCTGTTGTTTCCCTCCCCTTTAATTTTTATCCAGATGCTCTCCATCTGGCTTCCAGTATTGATGTCATGGATCTCTTCACTGTTGTAAATATCCCTGACATATAATGCTATTCCTCCTCCTTTCCTGTTTGGCCTGTTTTTCTTATAAAGGTTATACCCCTCTATTCCCACTTGAAGTGGTACATCCTAGATGGAGATTTCTCATATTAGTCCAACCAAAAAGGGACAGAGAATTTTGTGTCCTTTTGGTTGGCCTACTAAAGGTGTTACTGTGATAAGGAATTTATCCTTTGGTCAGCACTGCATTTGTATAGATTTGGGGCCCATCTACACTAGGGGCTACAGCAGCTACGTGTCCAAATGGTTTTTCTGGCCTCGGAAGCCCCCATAAGCTTCTCATTCCTGATGGCGACCGCGAGTGATTTGCTCGCATTAGTTCTTCACTGCTGGTGGTTTTTTTTTTTTTAAAAAAAGGCATCCCAAGGTGCACTGGTACAATAGAGTGATTTTCCAACTTTACAAGAAAGCAAAACAGAAAATATTGATCCTTTTTATCTCTCTCTCATTCCAACATGGCAGCAGCGAGTGCTTGGCCTCTTATCAAGCCCCGCCCCCACTCTCACCCAGCTGATCAGCTTTGTGCTTCCCTTCAAGGTTTTTATTGTTCAATACTCCAAACAAAAAAAAATGCGCACCCGCCTCCTGGTTTTTGAAAAAGTACGGGGAAATCTGTTAAGGCGTTTACCCCATTGTTTTTGCCATTTTGGGCCCTCCTCCTTCCGAATAGTGTGGATTGGAGCTGGATCCTATTTAGACAGGTAGGATTCCCAACAAATTCTATGAGGGGTATTTTCACCGTTTAGACAGGCCCTAGCTGATAGTTCAAAGTTTTTAAACATAGATATACCTTATCCTATGTAGGAAGTACGGTAGATAGTCAATAATGAAAAGCCCAAAGCAGTCAATGAGAGATCAGAGAAGGATCTTGAAATGAAATAAAAGTCTTATCAATAGAATCTAAAGGAAGATCACTCAGCAGAGGATGGAGGGTGTCAGGACAACTCCCACCGCCACCCCCATACTCTCACATAGACTTCCTTTCCTGTTTCTGCTGCCCACCCAGAAACTGGAGAGCTTAACCAACAGTCATGTTTCACTCTCACTGCAGTGCATGTACATAAGTACAACAACCTACATGGGTTGTGTTGTGATCATTAGCAGTTGTGTCACACCTCTCACACATATTCTGTATGTAGTCCACTTGCAAGATGCACACACCATCTTTGCGGCTGTAACATGTGAAGTAACCCTTAGACATTGGTGGGAGAGACAGGCTCAGGAAGAGCTCTGTTCCAGCTCATGTCCTCTTAACAAGAACATTCTTTACACTAATTTATTGGCTTTACATTCTGCCTTTCTTCCAAAAATGGCATTAAAGGCAGCTCATAGCAAGATTACATAAATGAAGAACAGAATTAAAATGCTGAACAAGGTTGAGCATCAAAATAGATCTATGGTAAGATCACAATTTAAAACAGTTAAATTGTGATCTTAGCATAACAATAAAATATACAACTAAAAATGCCTATGTGGTCTGTGTTTATTAATTTTGGATAGCTGCTGCACTCTGGTTCTGTATGTACACAGTCAATATGGATTCTATATGTCCCCCTTGTCATCCATAACCAGGCACTGAAAAGGTTTTAAAATGTAGCCATTTCCCATGAGTTGGGTGAGTAGGGGTTAGCTAATCTGCATTGAATCCTTGACCATGTGACAAACATCCAGTCACACTGCTGGCAGATAAGACCAGGTAGATAGCAGGTTATGACCATCTGTTGGCTGGAAAAGGGAAACAGGTACTTCTTGTTGTTGATTTCACCATTATAAGGGACACAGTTTTACTATGCCATTGTATATAATGTGACTTGAGCATCCATGGCTTTTGGTATTCATGGGGGGTCCTGGAACCAAACCCCAGCAGATACTAGCCCACTGTACTAGCAGAAAATAGCAAAGTCTTGGAATGACCACTGAAAGGAAGAAAGTGCAAAGGCAGGTTTACAGTTGAACAATAAGAAAATAAAAATAGTGACCACAGATGATTTATATAATTTTAAAGTAGACAATGAAGACACTTAGATAGTGAAAGATTTCCTATACCTGCTCAGTTATTAATCAAAATGCGGACTGCAGTCAAGAAATCGGAAGAAGACTAGGACTTGAAAAGGCAGCTATGAAGAAACTAGACAAGATCCTGAGGTGTCAAGATATATCAATGAATACTAAAGTAAGAATTGTCCATGCCATTGTATTTCCCATTTCTATGTATGTATGTGAAAGCTAGACAGCAAAGAAAACTTATAGGAAGAGAATACATTCATTTGAAATGTGCTGAGGAGAGTTCTGTAGAAACACTAGACAGCCAAAAAGACAAATAAATGGGTCTTAGAGCAAATTAAGCCTGAATTATCCCTAGAAGTCAAGATACTAAACTGCTACTTTGGATATTTCATGAGAAGACATGACTCACTAGAAAAAGACCATGATGTTTGGCAAGGTAAGAAGGCAATAGGAAAAGAGGACCCATTATAAGTGGATAGACTCAAAATTAAGGAAACCTTGGCCCTGGGTTTGCAAGACCTGAGCAGGGCTGGTTGATGACAGGGTGACTTGGAGGTCTCTCACTCATAGGCTCACCATAAATCAAAGTTGATTTGATGGCAGTTAACAACAACAAATTTAATTAGTGAGGGACAAGAGTGTTAAGATGAATGCTTTTGACAAGGTCCCCCACAATATTCTTGCAGACAAAGTAGTAAAATGTGGGCTAGACAATGGTAGCGTTAGGTAGATTTTTACCTGGTTGACTAACCAGACTCAAGGAGTGCTCATCAAGAGTTCTTCATCCTGGAAAGAAATAAGAAGTGGGTTGCCTCAGGATTCTGTCCTGGGTCTGGTGTTGTTAAACATCTTTATATATGACTTGGATGACTGTATAGAATATCCAAATGTGCCAGAGACAACAATTTAGGAGGAGAAACTAAAATCCTGGCAGACAGAATCAGGATTCAAATTATCCAAACAGATTTGAAGAGCTGGGCCAAAACTACAAAATGAATCTCACCGGGGATAAGTGTAAGGTACTATATCTAGGCAGGAAAAATGAAATTTGCAAATATAGGTGGTATGACATTTGGATTGAAAGTAATATATGTGAGAAGGAGCTGGGGTCTTAGTAGACAAGCTAAACATGAATCAACTGTGTGATGCAGCAGCCAAAAAAGTCAATGCACCTCTAGGTGGCCAATGCACTTCACTGGAATACTATGTCCAGTTCTTGGCACTACAGTACAAGAAGGGTTTTGGAAAACTGGAATGTGTTTAGAGGAGAGCAATCAAGAAAGCAAAGGTTGTTGAAACCAAGTCCTGTGAGGAATAGCTTTGGGAGCTGGGTATGTTCACCTTGGACTAAGAAGTGATATGACAGATATTTTTAAATATCTGGAAGATACTTAAATAGAGCAAGATTGTTTTTGCTGCTGAACACAAACCAATGGATTTAAATTGCAAGAAGAGATTCCATCTAGGCATTAGGAAAATGTCCTTACAGTAAGAACTGTGTAATAGTGGAACAGACTTTTCTGAAATGGTCTTATTTGGAAGTCTTCAAACAGAGGTTGGATGGTTGGATATTGCTTTTGATCCTTCAGGACTGCTGTAGTTGTGTATTCCTGCATGGCGGGGGGGGGGCGGGTTGGACTAGATGGCCCTTCCAGTCCCTTTCAAATCCATGGGCTGGTTTACACAGCAGATTTATTGCGGCAACTTGCGGTTTAATTCTTTTCCGCAGCTGTGCCAGTCAGGTTTTTTCTAATTATGTCACTTTTAAGTTCAGACTTGAATAAGTGTGGGGGGCATGGCCTCCCAAGCAGACAAAGGCTGTATGGGGAAGGACATAGGGCAAGACTCACAGACTGCCCAAATAGCAGGGGGAAAGATCAAAGTAGTGGCTCTGTCTCTGTCTCTGTAAATCTGCCTGTAAATGAACTCACTCCTGAAGCAGAGGGACAGTAATCTCTCTGCTAAAAGACCTTGCAGCCATGCCGTGGATCCTAAGGTGAACCTATCGCAAGTTGTTCCAGCATCCCCCTCCCTCCCCCATCTCTCTCGCTCGTGCTCTCTCTCTCTCTCTCTCTCTCTCTCTCCCTCCCTCCCTCCCTCCCCCAAGAAGAGCTGACCAGATGGGAACATTATGACTGAAAGGTCTTGGGAATCCTTTTTCTTGGCAGACCTTCTGCAAAATAGCAGAGAGGATTTTTCAGTTTCCTGATCACTACTGAACGCAGTACCTCTCTTTTAAGCCCGCCCCTTACATCACAGAAACCAATCACAATGCAGATCTGATGCAGCCCTTAGTTCACACTGCCAATAAAGCGCTACATTGCAAATATGCCGGCAAAAATAGCGACATCCCCTGGCACGCTATATTTGGGTGTTTTACCTTCCCCCCTTCTGAATGAGGTGATGCTGTGCTGCGATCCGTGGGAACTATGAGCTATCTTAGCGGTATATTTAGAGGAATATTTGCCTGTGTAAACGACCCCTATGATTCTATGAAATCTGTTGTGGCGTTCATTATGGAATAGTTTTCTTTAGTTAAGAGCTTGACTAAAATAAGAACCCTAAAACCTTGAAAACAGATAATATAAATAAACAAACTTTTCAACTCCCCACCTGGCTTAGCATCAGCCACTTGTTTTGATTCAAACACTATAGTCTTAGTACCTGTGGAAAATGCAATCACATTTGGAGCTAGTCTTGTCCAGGCATTAGAGTCTGATGTGCACTTAAGAGGCCTGCATTGACCAGAATCCCTACTGCACTCATAAAAAATGATATGAAACAGAAACGACCTAAGACATTTTGGCGCTAGGCTGAGGCAGAAAATCCAAATGGTGCCTTTCTCCCTTTCGATGATAAAAATGCTATCAGAACTAAATAGTTGGTCATCTGCTGTCTTTTCATGATATTGCAACACCTGGCACCTGAGGCAGGCTGCCTCACACTGGATAGTGATAAGGCTAGCCCTGTATTGATGAAAATTAGCCTAGAGCTTAGAACATTACTTTTAAAAAGTGGTTAGCTTCAGTTATAATCCTATCCAACCTCTGGTAAGTAGTTATTGTTATACTTAAGAGTTTGGACTTTATATATGCTTGCAGCTTATACAGTACTTGCAAGTAACTCTTTTCCTTTTTAAAAAGTTGCTAAGACAGTTACTTTTGAATTACTTTTAAAAATCTGAATGCTACAAAGTGTTTACCTTGCCATCTCCTCAACACTCCCACTCACCCCCAAGGCACAGCATGAGCCAAAATTTGAACCAGAATTTGAACCAGGTCATATTCCCTCGTTTGTCATTTAGTGACAATTTAGACAAATTGCATCACTCACGCAGAACTATACATTTTTGTGGATTGATCAGAATCCCTATTCAATTGCATCACAAAAGGAGCTATGCTATCCCTCCTTAAGCAACATTCATAACAATATAAACTTTTTTACTGGGGGGAGGAATTAACTACAAGTAGCTTGTTATTTGTAACTAACTAATTCTAAGTTATGAGGGTATCCTCCCGTAGGACAATGGAAGTATGTTCAAAGGAAGGCTAACTGTACATTGTGTTCTTGATGATACTTGCTTAGTGATGAGGCACTGGGCTAGCCAGACCACAGTACTCTCTACACTGTCCCTACCCAGCAAGATTTACTGTACCACTTCTACCATCTTGTTATGGACATATATAGGTTACATCTAGTTTTCCTGTGTGTGTGTATGTGTCTTCAAGTTGCCTGTCTACTTATGGTGACCCCATGAATTTCATAGGTTTTTTTTTTAAAGGCAAGGAATCCTCAGAGGTGGTTTTGCCAGTTCCTTCCTCTGAAATAAAGCCTACAGCACCTGGTATTTGTTGGTGGTCTCCCATCCAAGTAATAACCATGACTGCCCTTGCTTAGCTTCCAAGATCAGATGGGACCTGGTGCCTTTAGGGTATTTAGGCAGGCCTAGTTCTCTTACCAAAAGGTATAAAAAGATCTTAATTGTGATTTAAGCATATGGCCCATCCTTAATTTTGTCTGCAAATTCTTCCTCTCCATTCAAGATGGTGAAGGGAGTGAGACATCCCTCTTAAGACATCAATAGGAAAAAAGGAAGAGGAGACAAGAAAGGGAATCTATCAGTTCCTTTAAGGAGATTTTCAGACAGGCAAAAATCGCTCCTTGCCGCGCGAGCAGCCTCCCGAAACTGCTGCGCGGCAAGGGTCTTCTTCGGACGACGCTGTGCCTCTGGCGAAACCGTCCGTGTCACTTCCGTGAAGCTTGGGACGGCTCCGCGTCATATTTCAAGCACGGGCAGCCTCCGTGATTGAAATATGATGCGGAGCCGTCCCAAGCTTCACGGAAGTGACACGGACGGTTTCGCCAGAGGCACAGCGTCGTCCGAAGAAGACCCTTGCCGCGCAGCAGTTTCGGGAGGCTGCTCGCGCGGCAAGGAGCGATTTTTGCCTGTCTGAAAATCTCCTAAGACTGATTTTTGTTGGATTGGGTAAAGTCTTGTTTGTCTGAGTCTGATTTTTTCATTATCTGATTATTGTTCTGCCGATGACCATAAAACAGACTTGAAGACTACAGAGTTTTCTTACATGTACATGCTCATGCACATGAACACACATCTATAAGTCTTCCATAGTACGTATTTCTTAGAATCAGCGCCATGGAGCCCATTTTGTTTTTGGGTTGTTTAGGGGTGGTGGTGCAGAACAAGGTGTACAATAAAACTGATCTGGTAATTGATTGGCTTTCTTTGTTTGCTGGTTCACTATAGCTCTATATAGAATTTGAAACAAGTAGCCTTCAGGGGCTGGGGATATGATGCTATTCTGATGAAGAAGGTCAGTACAGGGCAGACCGGGTGAAAAATGTATTTATTTCTTTCTGAAGGCTAAAACAGATATTGCTCTGGAAACTGATTAATTGTGCTATTAAAAAATGGGCCCTGGAGTCTGTATGTTTGTAGTCTACAAGCCTAGAACAGTAAGTCAATATGGAACCTGACAAGAACCACAAAGCCTGCATATAGGGAAGGCACCCTTATGACTTCCTTAAATTAAAATAAAATTGAACAAAATGCTAACTGCTGGGAACCCACCCCTTTTCCAAACTGGCTGCTCCAGTCCTACACCTCGCCCCAAGGAGTTTCTACTGAGAGTAGTGTAGGTACAACCCAGAGGAAGTTTGTTAGGGTTTGGTCATGGGGATGTTGCAACAATGCTTGTCCTGCACGGGACAAGAGATTAATCACATCAGTGAAAATAAACCCTAATCTTAATTGCACTGCCCGCTAGTGTTATTACTATCCAGGGTACCATTTCAGGTTCTGGGGAGAGCAGTTGGGGCGAGTTTCTCATTGAGATTTAAAGGATCATGCTTACATAGACATGAAAAATTAAATGGAATGAAGAAGTCATACATTTTGAAGACAAGTTGTTCTGACTATGATTTACTACCTTATAAGAATGATAGCAAGGTGGTCTGAAGGTGACAGTTCTCTTTTTTAAAGCAAAGGATTTGTATTTTTGGCATAAATATCGAGAACTTGGGAAAGTTATTATTTTTTTTAACCTCTCAAAAATCTCCAGGATCCTGGGACATGCCCCTCCAAACAGTACTTTTCCAAGCTCTATGCATTCTTAATATACAGTATAAGCTTATGCCATTATCCATTAGAGTGCAGAATCAGTGACTTTGCCAGAAAAACAGAGAAAAGTGACTGGCCCAAGCTTAGTGGAGATTTAAACTGAGTTCTCCCAAATGCAAATGCAACACTGCAGCCACTACAACAGAACAGCTCTTATTCCATTATACCTGTATATCAAAAGAGTAGATAGGTAAGGTAGTACAGTATTTTGCTGCAGGGTAAACTGTGATTTTAGTGCCTAAGCCACTAAAATGTCACTGAAGCACTTAGAATTTAAATTGTATGGCTAGAAAAAGGTCCCAGCTTTCACTTGCTTTTTCAGTAAGAGGGACTTAAGGTCAGAGAAGGTGTTTGTTATGGTTGGGGAAAAAAACCCAAAGGGAATATAGTAAATTAGGTTAGTGGCTGAGAGAGTAAGTTCTAATGTCCAGGGATAATTTGTCCATGGTGAAAGGGCCTGCTTATTTTCAGATAAGGTATGACCACTCAAAAGTTTCCTTGTCTGGAAATGGAGCATGTTAAAAAACACATGTCAAATTTTAGAAATTGTGAGATTGGATTTAAAATGGTTGAGCTTTGTTTTATATATTTCAGTTATTGTTTATCTTTTGGAGTGATGTAGTAGTCAAGATTTTTTTAAAAAACAACAGGGGTGGAGAATGTGTGGCCTTCCAGAAGGTGTTAAGACTGCAATTCCATGCAGCCTCAGCCAGTATAGCCAGTGATGACGGACGATGGGAGCTGCAGTCCAACAACCTCTGGAAGGCTGCCTGTTCCCCAATCCCTGCTTTAAAGGAATGCTGAAAGTTTCACATCCCCAGTGTGACTATGGGGATGTTTGAGTCCTGTGCGCACAGTGCTTCACTGCATCCATGTAGGCTGTATACTCATCTCAACAGTAGCTCACTGGAGGTAAAATGCTAATAGCATCATTGTACAGCAAGGCATTGTTGTTGTGTGCCTTAAGTTGTTTCCAACTTCTGGCGACGCAAAGGCAAACCTATCACAAGGTTTTCTTGGCAAGATTTGTTCAAAAGAGGTTTTCATTTGCTTTCCTCTGAGGCTGAGAGAGTGTGACTTGCCCAAGGTCACCCAGTAGGTTTCCATGGCCAAGTGGGGATTTGAACCCTTGTCTCCCAGAGTCTTAGTCCAGCACTCAGACCACTACACCACATAGACTTTTGTAGTTAGGCATATGTGTTTATGTGCCTTCAAGTTGCCTGTCAACCCCATGAATTTCTATAGTGACCCCATGAATTTCATAAGACTACAGGACTACAAATCCAAGAGTGTAGTTGCAACACATGAGAAAATGCACTCATACACACACACACTACAAACAACAACAGCAGCAGCAGCAGCAGCAGCAGCAGCCCTCCTGCTTTGCTTGGTCACCCTTGGAAAACAGCCAGAGACAAGTTGTGTACATTACGGACCACAGACTGAAACAAACAAATGTCTTTTGAGTGCCAGGTGACTACACCCTTGATAATGAGGTTGTGAACTTCAGGCCACTTTACAGAATCACTGCCTGCCTGAATGGCTTAGGAGTGCCTTTGGATAGGCCCCTGGAGACTCTGGGATGCAGCCAGGGCTGTCATCCAAAGCAAATTGCTGGTGAGCGCTGCCAACAAGGGATAATTAACAATCACAGTATCTTAAAATTTAACTTGAAAGAACTTGCTAGGACACTGTAATGACTTGAAGCTAATCCAGTTAACTCAAGGCCTGAGCTGGGGGTGGGGGGACCACTGTGGCTAGTCTGAAAGGCTTGCACCTCTCTGTTAATATTCTGAAATGGCACATGCAGGCTTTTCAAACTTGCTATAAATTACCCTTGCAGATTGGGTGTCTGTAAATGATAATACTGTAGTTCTTGAAAGGAAGATCACATGGGTAAAACAGTAAAATTATGGCATTCTGTTTTGGGGTTATAACTGGGTAGGGTGGGGACAGAGAAACTGGAAAGGAAGCAAGGTACCGTATATTGTCTAACTCTGAAGTGGTGAACATGAATGCAGCATGAATGTAACTTTTCCTAGTGATTTTTGATAGGATGAAATGAATGCATGGACTTGTGGCCCACGTTGTGACTCTGCATCGTGGTGGGGGGGAGGGTTGTGCTTTCTAATGTAGGGGAGGAAACAATTCAAGTGGATGGTGAGTCACTCTGGGTCCAGCATAAGCCTGGTTCAAATGCACCACAATCTACTCAGAAAGCCCAGTAGTGTTATTGGCTTTACTACATATAAAGAATTGCTGGGGTCAGCTCTCAGTTATGAAACAACCACATGATAAGAAGCAGAGGAAAACAATGCCCCAGATCCTGCAATGTGGAAGCAAAGCATAAAAACTCTGCATGTGGAACTACTGTACATTACATCTCCCGCCCTTTTAGCTGCGGATGCCTCATTCCATGGCCATTTAGTGACTGGTGGAGAACAGGGGGCATAAGCCGAGTTGCAGAGCAGAGGGGCGGGTTAAAAATAAAAGAAGCATCTGGTTATCATAGAATCTTAGAGTTGGAAGAGACCTCAAGGGCCATCCAGTCCAACCCCCTGCCATGCAGGAATACACATTCAAAGCATTCCCGGCAGATGGCCATCCAGACTCTGTTTAAAAACCTCCAAGGAAGGAGGAGACTCCACCACTCTCCGAGGCGGTGTATTCCACTTCCGAACAGCTCTTACTGTCAGGAAGTTCTTCCTGACAGTTCTTCCTAATGTTTAGGTGGAATCTCTTTTCCTGTATTTTGAACCCATGGCTCCGTGTCCTAGTCTCTGGAGCAGCGGAAAACAAGCTTGCCCCATCCTCAGTATGACATCCCTTCAAATATTTAAACATGCCTATCATGTCACCTCTTAACCTTCTCTTCTCCAGACTAAACATGCCCAGTTCCCTAAGCTGCTGCTCATAGGGTATGGCTTCCAGACCACCCACCATCCTGATTGCCCTCCTCTGAACATGTTCCAGCTTCTCAATATCCTTCTTGAATTGTGGTGCCCAGAACTGGACACAGTATGCCAGATGAGGTCTGACCAAAGCAGAAAACAGTGGCACTATTACTTCCCTTGATTTAGAGTCATTGTCCTATAGCCAGACACAGGACAATGACTTCATCTGTTGAGACCTCACCATTCTGTGCCTGGCTGTAGGGATATAACCAGGATACTTTTTAATGCTTGCTTCTCTCCACCAGTCACTAAATGACCATGAGGGGATGCTCCCATAGGTATAAGGTGGTTTGGTAGGGAATTTGGTCATTGTACAAAGTCAGTAGAGAATTCTGACCTTCACAATGACACATTCCCTTAGTTCAAGTGACTTATGATAATGTACGTTGGCCATCGTAAGCCACCAACAGGATGCTAGCCAATGTCTTCTTAGGCGTGGAACAAGTCAAGGAATGCTTTGCACAGAATAGCTGGTTTTATCCAGATTTTCCCTCTGCAAACATGCTAGGTGGATGGTTGGCTGGTTTAGAATGTTTCTGGACATGTGTGCATCCCTTGCCAAACTCATCTACAGATAAGACATGGACAGGGAATGTGCAGCCCTTTAGAAGTTGTTGGGTTGCAGCCCCCCCCCCATCCCTCCTCAAATTGGCTATATTGGCTAAGGCTGGATGGGAGTTCCAGTCCAACAAGATCTGGAAAGCAGCACATTCCCCACTGCCAGAGGAAGGAGACAAGAGAGATTTGCAGGCAGGCATGAGATACAGCACTTGTCTTGTTTCAAATTGAGCACTTGAGTGTATTCACAAAAGAGATGCAGATATAAAAACTGGCAGTGTAGCAGATATGGCTACACATTGCAGTTTTAAAAACACAAGAAGAACGTGAGATGCTCTGGTGAGGCCAATCTGAAAACCAAAGGAGAAGGGGAAGCGAGGAATGAATAAGCGAGACTGCAGGTTTCTCTCTGTCATTGCCATGCAATTCTGTGGAACAAGTCAAGATCTCCCATAGGAAGTCAGTAACAAACACAAACATTCAGGTATCTAGTTTGCTTCTGCTTTTATCCATGTGATATTTTTTAAAAGCAATAAACAGAGCATGCCTCAGGAATCATGAGATAAAAGGTAATTTTATCAGCAACAGCAATTGGCGTTTAAGGAAGCGTTCTGGGGTTTCAATTTGTTGTTTTGGTTTTTTTTTCTTTTGTGTGGTTTGACACTACTCTGGCTGTTGTTTCAAAGTAACAGATGCCCCACTGCTTACCATGGCAGCTGGGTACAGTGGCTCAGTGAATGTGGTCAGGAAACGGTAGATGAGGTTCATGGTATTGGTGATGCCATAGAAGGTCAAGGAGCCAGCTGCATAGTCTAGCAAGACCCCTATGGTCTTGTAGTAGCTTCCTTGCACCACTGTCTGGATATTGTTATGCCACACGGAGAACTTCATTGAGTCCCACTCCAAGCACCACGAATTGCTGTTCCTGCCAATCAGATACAACATACATGATTTCTCCGTCCGATGCCTGTAGCTGTAGGTGACTCCTAAGCACAGCCACGTATTTGAGATCTCTGCCTCCCAGTAATGGCAGCCCTCACACAGGCTACGGGTGCACAAAAGCTGTGGCCAGTGGTTGAATCCTTGGCTGGGTTTTGAGTAGTTCTCCAGCAAGATCCCCATGTTTAGCACAGAGTGGGTCTCTTTAAAGAGGAAGAGCTCTTCGTTGGCAGTGCTGGCATCAAAATTTAGGGCACAATAATCTGTTTAGTGGAAAGCAAAAGAAAAGAAAAAGAAAAAAAAGTGTCACAGGAAGTTAGGCCTAGAATGAACACAGCATGCCCCAAAGTCATAGAGTCATTGAGACCACAAGGGATCTGAAGATTTAAAAAAAAAAAAAAAATCCTCCAAGGAGTTTAGGGTATAGTATAGACCTTCCTGTGTCCTGAATTTTATCCTTAGTACAACTCTGCAATGTAGGCTCCATTTTAAAACTGTTGTTATGTTTTAAGCATTTTTATAGTCTGTGTGACCTCCCAGATCCAGAGCAATTGTCCATTTTTTGATTTACTGCTGCCATGAATCTCACAATAGCCAATGTGGAGCTTCATCTGTTTTCATCTTGACAATAAATAATCATCATTTGAGGAGAATTGGTATACAAAATTGCAATGAACCCATCCAGAGACTTCCATGACTGTGAGGGAATTTGTATCTGGAATTTCCCCTAGTTCAAGAGTAGAGAAGCTTTGTTCCCTCCAGACATTGCTCAACTTCAGCTCCCATGACCTCAATGGTGAGGCATCATGGGAGATGCAGTTTGGCAACTCACACTGGGCCAAAGGCTCACTAGCTTTGTCCTGGTTCACCTTCAGCCACTGCTCTACTCTCTACATCCCACTGATACTTTATTGTGTTGATATGTACCACAAGTCGAGAGCAGGAACAAACAAACCAATCCATGTCAAAGGTGCCTCTCTGGGAAAGGAAAATATTAGTAAAGCAAATCAGATGTAGTTAAACCAAATGAGCCAAAGCAGATGCTTTAAGGAAAGACAAAGCCCTAAAGTCAGTGACCAATCTGTTCTAAATGGAAGCATCTTCCCAGTCTAAATTATAATTTAAAAAAGTATCCCATGCCCATGCATAACAGGTAGTTTTTCCTTTTGAGCCACAGCTGAGGCAATAAATCAATGTGATGATGGACTACGTTTTAGCTTTTTAATACCAGTTTTTTTTAAAAAAAGGAAAAAACCCCTAGATTATCATGAAGTGCATTAAAACACCAGATCTTTCCTTAAGAGAAGCAGTGCTGCCAAAAAATGTACCCCCAATGCAGTATTATATCCACAGAAGCCATAACAGGCATCTTTGTTCTGACTGAATCTCAGGAAATAACACAATGCTTTCTGTGTATGGAAAGATGGGGACTTTCTGCCCAGTGCTCTTTTGCTGCCCTTGTTAAAAGAGGCCATGCAAACATACACAAACACATTTTAGGACAGAAGTGAATGTGACTCTTTGAAGACCAATGCAAACTAGCAAGAGCAGGATGGTATTAGTTTAATGTGAGTCTTATTAATATTCAGATTAACATTGGCACACTGACCTTTCTTTTGCTAGGACTTTTCCAGAAAGCGAGAGAAATGGACAGTTTTCAAACCACTATTTTCTTTGTGAACCACTTCACCTCACCCCACCCTTGCTTTAATCTCCTTTGGAAAAAATAAATTAATTAAAAGGAGGAATATATATTCTCTCTTGATAGATTTGGGGATGTGAATCCAGGGCTCAAGGGAATTCATGGTTGAGCAGAAGTTAGGATTTCCCAGCTCACTCTCTATCAATCATTAACTCATTTAAAGGCTTTTCAATTTCTGTCTCCCACCTACAGCATGGGAACAATGACACTGGACAAAGAAATGGCCAGAGGACTCAGAAAAAGTGTTGCATAAATCCTAAAGATCTCTATCCTTTTTGCAGGCTTTGCCAGTCCCAGCACATATGATCACCCAAGATGGTGTTCTTTTTGGCAAAGGGTGTCCCCCCCACCAGCATTTCCAACAAAACAAAATACCAAATTGATCTCTGCTTCATGCACACTTCACTACATTTTCCCTTGAACACAGTAGCTCACATTATGATGAAAATTGCCAGAGCATGGCAAGTGATTCCTAGGCAGAGATAGCATTAGGGATGTATTCCTGTGAGGTTTTGTGTATTTGTGGGTGAAGGAGAAGCAGAAGGCAAATGGGAGAGTTTCTGTCCTTCTGTCCCATCTTACTCAGCACAAGTTATATGTGTCAGTATATCTGTGCATGTGTGGTCTGTTCATTTTGTTCATGTTGAGTTGTGTTGAGTGTAGAAACAGCACAGCAACAGACTCTTTTGGGTCTTCTCTCTACATTAGTATCTGCATCCTTAGTATGGATGTGGCAGCACTTAGAATCATAGAATCATAGAATTGTAGAGTTGGAAGAGACCACGAGGGCCATCCAGTCCAACCCCCTGCCACGCAGGAAATCACAATCAAAGCATCCCTGACAGATGGCCATCCAGCCTCTGTTTAAAGACCTCCAAGGAAGGAGACCCCACCACGCTCTGAGGGAGTGTGTTCCACTGCCGAACAGCTCTTACTGTCAAAAAGTTCCTCCTAATGTTGAGGTGGAATCTCTGTTCCTGGAGCTTGCATCCATTGCTCCGTGTTCCAATCTCTGGAGCAGCAGAAAACAAGCCTGCTCCATCCTCAGCGTGACACCCCTTCAAATACTTAAACAGGGCTATCATATCGCCTCTTAACCATCTTTTTTCCAGGCTAAACATACCCAGCTCCCTAAGCTATCACTTAAATAGCCAAAGAAGGAATAGCATATGGAGGAAGATGGCCTCTTCAAGGATATGTGTTAATAGTTTCCAAAATGCCCTGTAGCTTTGTCATATTACTTTGCCATTGTTACCCTAAGAGGTGGGGGAGTCCCACCCATGATGCCAAAATCTAGGTAGGGGAATTATTAGCTCAAACAGGAGGCCTGCCACAGGAGGGTAACTTTAGGGATCTTTTCACTTATGAATACCAGTACTAACTGTAGTGGAGGCTCCAGTTAAAGTAAAACAAGGTATTTTATTGGAAAAATACAGAAGGTAAGCTAACATACACAGCACACATTCTTATGAACCATACAAGGCTATAGCAGAGTAAGGCAGAAAGGACAGTGAGAGAGAGGGAGGTAGGTAGGTCTGGGAAGATAGGGTGATAGTTACTAGTCTCGAAGAGAGTTCTGTGCAGCAAAGATACTCAGATAGGCATCTGAGGATGGCATAGGATGTTCTGATCCATGGTACACAGAGAAAGAGAGTGGCCAGGTCCACATGCTGTGGCACACTTTGATGGTGGCACACCTTGCTGTTGTTGGGGCTCTAATATTTATACCCTATTCCATGCCTTGGTAGGGCAAGTTAGTAATAACAAAGCTTGGATTGCTCTCCCACAGAACAGACAAAAGAAACTGAAATGCAACTGATTTGCTTTAACTGCGGAGAGATAGAACATTGATCAGCTTGTGACAACCTCGTAAGGTTGGACAGGAAGGGGTATGAGGAGATTTCCATAGGGTGTGGAATGAGGAACTGTCACATAATTGCTTGATTGAATTATTGCTTGAAATGCCCAGGGCTGGAATGAAGGATTAGCACATATCCCTTAATGACTGGGTTGTTAGCATAAACCCATTATGGGGGCTTTCTTCTTAATCCTAACTTGGGTTTACCTACCATTATATTCTAGACACATCTCAGGTGATTGTGACCTCCAACTGACCTCCAGTCTGCCTAAGCCAATGTGACCCCCAAAAGTGTCTAATATGTCCAGTTATGGAATCTCTCGGGGAGGGGTAGTAGGGCATGCTAACTTCTGAAATGCTGAACACCATAAATGTTAGGGCTATAAATTAATGTTGAAATGTCTGGGGCCCCAAGATAAGAGGGGGATTGATATTTTAATAGCACAATATTTTAATAGGGTTGTTTATTTTATGGCTTTAAAAACTTGTGTACTATATCATTAACTGTACTTTATTTATCCTGCAAGCTACCTGGAAGAAAAGTGAGATATAAATAAAATAAATTAATTAATAAAGTGAATGAGTAAATTCTTGGACAGAATCAGAGAAACACATTATGATCATAAAAAAACAAAACAAATTCTAGGTGCAAACTGTAAGCTTCTTTCCTGGTACTGATGCTGCAGGGTGGTGGTGATGGTAAAAATCCAGTAAATGTAACTTCCCAGAATGGAGATGAGGCAATTGGGAAAGTTAGACCTGTTGAACCTGTATACCTCATACAGCTGTTAAAAGGTACAGAGTAAAATTTCAATGAAGGACTTTATCAGATTACTCCCCCCACATTAATGTTCTTTTGCCAGCATATTTTGTGGTGTTTTTATGCTGGCAAAAGAACCCCCTCCCACCAGACCTACTATGAGCAGCAGCAATGAAGCATCCTCGGTATAAACGGAGCATGAATGGAACTCCATTTACTTCCAGAATTTAGATCTTGCTGATTCTCGTGAGAAGACATGAGCATGGCAAATTCAAAAAGTTAAGCAAGACAAATACATAAAATGTAGACACAAGCAGAGAAACACACTTACAAAATTACAAGTAAAAAACCGGGGGGGGGGTCATAAAAAGAGCATCCCCTACCTGGCTGTTGCAATCTCACACGGAAGTGTTCTGTCACTGACACTGTATTCACATGAGCACAATGGCGTGAGGATTCAAACGCCAGCAATGCCAGCAACAAAGTGCCAGGGGAGATCTATTGATGGCTTGGGCTGTCAATAAAATAGAACGGCTTTTTGACAGTACATGATCGCAAAAGGATGATATCGTATGGTATGCGCACCCTTTCACGATCATTAGGCATTGTTATAATGCCATATTTGCTGCATCTCATAAAGTCCTGTATGAAAATGCAATTTTCAGGTTTCTACTAAAACAATGATTTTGTTCCTTACACTGTTTGAAAAGAAATGCTTGACATACTTTTAAAGTTCTAGACTTTGAAAACATAAGGTCAAATTAGATGGAACTTGTGTCAAGGCTGGAGTGTCAGGATTGGATCAATGCTGAGTCCCTACTGTGTAGGATGGGTAGACTTTAAAGTGGATTATAGGGAAAGAAACGGGGAGCACTTAATGTGTTCATTTGCCATGCTCCCTCTCCCACAAACTGCTCATTTTTAAAGCCAGATTTCTCCCAATGGGAGGGGGGCATGATTAAGACTAACTTGTGCTTGAGGAGGGAAAATGCCCTTACTAAACCAGGGGGGAAACACAATCAAGGGAAATGCTCACTTCCTGCTGTCACCTCACGCTTTGTTTCAGTCTCTTCTTTGTCAAGTTTTGTAGGGAGTAAGCCAGCCTTCTGTTGGATTGTGGCCCATATTAGGTCTAGTTTCAGCCTCAGAGTGCCTTCCCATGTGATAGCTGGACTCTTCTGTCTCATGCTTATTTGAGGATATATGTAAACACTATTAAGATGGGACAGAAAGTGGAAAAGACTCATTTGAAAGTCAAAAATATATACTCTGGACTACATATCCTCCAATTGTCCCAATTTGGCAGGAACAGTCTCAAATAATGGAATGCTGTCCTCAGTGAGGCCTACCTGACCCCCAAATTATCATCCCATACCCTCCAACATTTTAGAGATGAAAATTGAGACACTTCAGGTCTAGAGATGTTAAGGCTCAGGGAAAAAAAAAAACGGGAAAAATCAGGAATAAAAGTTTGTTCCTGTTTTTTTCCTGAAGCCTTTTTTGTATTTTCCCAAAAAACTGAAAAAAGGAAGACAGTGCAAGGCCGGTTTAAGGCACTGGCAGCATAGCATCCTCAGGGGGCCCCATCATTGTGGGGGCCCCTGTAGTAACCCTCCTCCTGCAAAAACATTATTAGTAATAGTGTGAATATCCTGTACTGTGAATAGCTTAGGTTGAGTTAGGTTACATTGACCTGAGATAAACATATGGGGCCCCCAAAATTCCTTAAACTGGCCCTGAGACAGTGTGGTGGAGTGGTTTGAGTGTTGGACTATGACTCTGGAGACCAAGGTTCAAATCCCCGCTGGTCATGGAAATCCACTGGGTGACCTCGAGCAAGTCACACTCTCTCAGCCTCAGAGGAAGGCAAAGGCAAACTCCCTCTCAACAAATCTTGCAAAAAAACAAAGAAAACAAAGATATGTTCTTATGGCTGTAGGGTCCCCATAAATCAGAAATGACTTGAAGGCATACAGCAACAACTACAATAACAACAACCAGAGTTTGGAGTAGGTAGTGGGAGTTTAGCAGCAGCACATACAGATCTCACTATTCCTTCCTTGCATGCTTATGGAAACCCACACCTAGTACTATGGGCTGATGGTTCCTTTGTTAGATTAATAGCCCCAGGATGGCCAAGCAGATATTACATCAATGAGAACTGATGGGAGGAAATGGCATCCAGATAGCTGGAAGCGGTTTGAAAGAGAGAGCCCACAATCCATAGTTATTCGAGAGTACCTGCTAATGGATCAACCTACCAACATCCTTCTTGAGAGGGACAGCTCTCAGAGCTTGGAGAAATGACACAGACTCACAAACATCAGTTGAGGGAGG
Source organism: Gambelia wislizenii (assembly GCA_030847615.1). Lineage (NCBI taxonomy): Eukaryota > Metazoa > Chordata > Lepidosauria > Squamata > Crotaphytidae > Gambelia > Gambelia wislizenii. The sequence continues at coordinate 197,267,884 of JAUMIR010000002.1, forward strand.
AAGAGAGGTGTGTGGCATGTATGGGTAAGAGGCAGGCCGAGGAAGAGAACTGTGTCTTGGTTGACAGCATTTTGAAGGGTTCAGAGATTTTCTAGGGGGGTCTCATGTGGAGAAGCAGAACTGTTATTCTATAGCCTTTAATCACATGTGAGATACACATAGAGCTATAACATGAATTGGAGGAAGGGATGAGAATGTTGCCATGCCTGAAAAGGAGTACTTATACCTGAGTAGATGAACATGTGTTGGCACTGAATGGAACTGAGATATCCAATCACACTGGAGCTCCAACAGGCTATCAGGTAATTCTTGCATTGGCAGCACTTGTTTTTTTGATATCTGCATCCAATGTAAGAACACTTTTGTGGGTGTTACCTAAATTGTGTGAGGTCTGCAAGGATCCCACTAGTGTCAAAAATTAATATGGGGAATATTTATTAGCTCAAATAGAGCAGTGAGAGGTTAGTAACAGTGAGATCTTTTAACCTATGTATACCAGCAATAACCGAATGTACAATTAAATTATCTTTATTGGAAATTAATATCAACAGCATTGACGCAAACACTCAGGCTTCAGGCAATCACACAAGGCTATTGAAGATGGTAGGAATGATTTGGATATAGGAATAGAGTAAGGGGATTGAGGGTTACACTGTAACAATCCTGTAGAGCTGAGATTGTGAAGTAAACTGACAGCAAGGGAGTCCAGAAGATGGAGTGGCTACATGGTCTGAGAGGAGGTGGAAGTGTGCACACTTTGGTGGTGTTTTAGGATGATATTTATATATGATAATTCCCTTGAAGGGATAGGGTTTTGAGTGGACTAGAATGTTTCTCAGAGGTTCCCAGAACTAGACAAAGGGTCCTCTGGAAGAGTTAACAATCATAAATGGTCGATGTATTTGGAATTGAATAGGAGCAGGCAAGGTCTTTTGTTGGAAGGGGAATTGGAGAGGAAGGACTCCTTTTACAAGCACCAAGGATTCTGCTATTGTTGAGTGGATTACTGAATGATTTACCTCCAGGTGTTAAAGTCTGACCTGAGTATTTATTTGGGGAATTTCTAAATGCCCCTTCTTTGGCCATACATGACTTGGTATTTGGGGGTCCCTGGTTTACCTGCTAACTGCATGGAAGGCCACATTAAGCCAAATAATCAGATATAGACAATTATTTGATATTCCAAGGTGGGGATTATCAGGGTAGGTAACATGGGAAAGGGGCACACAAAAGAGCAGTATAAGGCCACTGGCATAGCCTTTCTCCCCTTTTATCCTTGATTATCCCCAAATGTTGAAGGCATAAAAATAACTGTGGTTGTTTACAGTAAACCACATTCTATGAACAGGGTAGTTACCAGAGTCTGGATATCTTTGCCTGAATTTTCTTGTTAGTTCCAGCTAGAAAGGCCTCTTTGAACCAACAGAATTTACACAATTGATTCAGTGGGTCTACTCTAGCTGGGACTAACAATTGGATTTAGGATCTTAGTGTTTTCCTTACATTCTTCTGGGTACAAATGAACATTTGGGAGGAAGTGACTGGGATGATGCCTCTTTGCTCCATCTCTGTTCTTGATTGGTTGAGTACAGACTATATGAGTTACAACTTAGTTCTCAAAGAAATCAAAGGGATTTAAGTCAAGAGCAACTTTCCACCTCAGCTGCAATCCTACATCATGCTTGCAGAGTGTAATGCTTTGCACGTATACTCTGCAGGGGTTCTCTTCCATCACCAGGGGAGCAATTGGAATAGGAGAATGGACATTGTTCACCAGGTGCTCTCCTGGAAATGTCTTCTGTTTTTCCCAGTTGTAAAATTGCAGTCAGGAAACTACTCAGACACCACTTACTTTTTCCCAGCCAGTAAATGGCTATGGGGACATGCACAGGTGATAAGAAACTGCTTTGTATGGGGGAAGGTGGCATTGAGGAGGAAGTACTGAATATTTCCTTTTGCAGCATCCAGATGTTACATGTCCATGTGTGAAGTGAAAAGCTGGGCAAGCCTGGGTAGAACCAGCCAAACACAGATCATGGAATGTTGTGAAGGGGAGGGCAATGGTGGGAGGTGGTTATGGGGTTGTCTAGATGTGATGGTATACTGTGAATGGGTACACATTCTTGCCTATTCACAGCAACACTCTTTTGTCTCAACCATATTTTTGCCTTTTCACATCTGTTTACATCAATTCAAAAGGAGCAGCCACACACTCTGATAAAAAGCAATAGAGTGAAAATGTGTAATGATGCACATTTTTTTTTGGATTGTGTTGGGACACATCATATTCTCTGCCAGTTCTATGAGGAATATTTTCATCATCCAGACAACTACATAATATTAGAGGCTGGTTTGTAAAAGAATTAGGGCGTTCAGAGAAAGAGGGAAGACCAGTTAGAAAGAGAGGAATCAATAAGATCTGGATAGGGTTTTGAAAGCTGGGAATATGGAAAGAGTTCAGGGAGTTCATGTTTAACTTATTTAGTGTTTTTATTTTCTACAACTGTGTCTGATTGGTTTCATTTAAGAACTGAAAGGGAGAACTCCTTACACTTTATCACATTGAACCCAGAGGTCAACATAGCCACTTGTCCAAAACAGCAGTCACTTTGAGGCCCCAGTACCAGATCCAAAGAGGGATTTTAAGGTTAAAAGGGCAAGGTGAGTGACAGGAGACAAAGGTTTGGAACAGCAGAACTGCCTCTGGACTTTCTGCCTTGACTTTCTTCAGTAATTGTTCCAAGTCTTTGCTATTTTCTTCTACTAGTCTGGTATCATCTTCTACTAGTATGGTATCATCTGTATATCTTACATTGTTGATGTTCATTCCTTCAATTTTTATGCTTCCTTCCTCTGCATCTTGTCCTGCTTTATGTATGATATGTTCAGCATACAAGTTAAACAGATTAGGTGAAAAAAAAATGCAGTCTTGCCTGACCCCCTCGCCAATTGAAAGCCACTCCATTTCTACATATTCTGTCCTGATGGTGGCCTCTTGTCCTGAGTACAGGTTATTTATTTATTTATTTTAGGTATTTATACCCCTCTCTTCAGCCACAAAGGCTCTCAGAGTGGCTTACAAATTGTTAAGCAATAGCATTACACATCTACACCAGAATAAGCGGTTTCCAATGTGTGTTAGCTAATTGCCCCCACAAGCCGGGCACTCATTTTACTGACCTACAGGAGGATGGAAGGCTGTCAACCTTGGAGCCCTTGGGATAGAACGTGTAATGCTGTGGATTGCAATACTGACATTTAACCACTGCACCACCAGGGCTCCCTTACATATCAGGACAATCAAATGTTGTGGCACACCCATTTCTTTAAGAGTGATGCATAGATGTTCATCATCTGTACAATCAAATGTTTTGCTATAATCTATAAAGCACAGGTTGATTTTCTTCTGAAATTCTTTGGTGCTCTCCATTATCCAATGTATGTTTGCAATATGATCCCTAGAGCTTCTTCCTTTCTTGAACCCAATTTGGACATCTGGCATTTCTCACTTCATATATGGTAAAAGTCTTTCTTCTAAAATTTTGAGCATCACTTTGCTTGCATGAGAGATTAACGCAATGGCTTAGTAGTTATTACAATCCGCGGTGTTCTCTTTCTTGGGGTTTGGAATGTATATTGAGCATTTCCTCTTCTGCCTCTGTAGTTGGGGAATAAACCTAGATTATAGTTATATCGTTCAGGCTTTCCCTGAAGTCTTATTGATATTATTCAGTCAGACTTTGCATTATATCCCTTGACTTCTTTTGCTACATCTCTCCTCACTATTAATTCCACCCCATTTCTTCTTAGATTTTCATTTACTGAGTAAAACACTGTGTAATTATCTGACTCAAAATATCCTATTCCTGTCCACTTTAGCTCATTCACCCTGAGTATTGCAATGTTTATATATTCTATTTCTTGTTTTATAATGTCCAGCTTCCCTTGATTCATGTTTCTCACATGCCATGTTCCTAGAATGTGTTGTGCAGCTTCCAACTTTCCTTTCATCTCTGAGCACATCAATAGATTGAGTCCAATTGCATTATTAGCCACAGTGCTACTTGTCCTCTGTTTTCCCCAGTAGTTTTTAAAGAGGTTTCTGACCTGAGAGTCTCACTTTCTGGCACCATCTCTTATTTCATACAGAGGAAGGAACGGGAAAAACCACCTCTGAATATTTCTTGCCTAAGAAAACCTATGAAATTCATGGGGTTGTTATAAGTTGACAAGCAACCTGAAGGCACATACACACATGCAAATATGTATCAGCTTCTGTGTTTGTAACCAGGAGCCTTCCACCACACATGTAAAACTTTGGCAGGACCCAAGAAAGATTGGGTAAGAGCACAGTAGGTTCAAGGGGCATTTCTGTGATGAAGGAAACTTTGACCTACATAACAGATTTTTCTGAATGAGAAATAATAGTATATTTCACATCAATATTATATTTTCCATTTAAAAATGCATTCATTCGCTTAAATTTCTGACAGGTATATCCTATCTTTCCTTCAGTGAGTTCGAGGCAGTGTATACGCAGCATCTTTCCTCCTTTCTTTATCCAAGCCACCAGCCAGGGCGCAGCTAGACGGGAGAATTTGTAGCGAAAAATATCGCCTTACCTCCCTATCGCTGCAGTGCCCATTTGTGCCCACAGCTAATTCGCAAGCTTGCTGGAAAGGAATAGTTTGCAGTTTACATGCCAGAAAAGAAACAGTGGTTGTGAATGAGTTGCGTTTGGAAAATCTCCCCCCCATTCTCTCCCCCCCTTTTTTAAAATCATAGATGCAGAAGAGCTGATTTCTGCTTGAAAAAATCTTTGTACTTTTGCTCTGCTGCTCTGCTGCTTAAACGATCAGCCAGCAAAAAACAAGAACAATGGCAGCTCCGGCATTGCAAGCCCTCCCTTGCAAGTCCCTTTGAGGTCCAACCAACCAGCTTTCAGTTCTGCTGTGTCCTCTTTTCTAATTAGTTGTACAGATGATCTATTAAGTGTATTTTTACGCACTTTTAAAAAAAGATCGCGAGAAACAGTGAAAGCTGTTATTGTGGTCTATGTGGAGTTTTCAGCCCCCCACTCCTTCTGAATAGGGCAAATCCTGGTAGGGACTCATCTAAACTAAAGGTATTCTGCCCACATTCTTGCCGGATTATTATTATTATTATTATTGGTCGTGTAGATGCACCCCCAGGGAGATAGGTCACACTGAGAGTGACTGACTGGGTCATGATCACCCATGTAACGTTTAGTGGTGATATAAAGCCTGAACTCTCCTCAAAGCCAAAATGATTAAACTAGGACTACTGTACTTTGGACATATCCTGAGATGGAGTGACTCATTAGAAAAGACAATAAGGTGGAAGGCAGCAGGAAAAGAAGACCACAACCCTGAGTTTGCATGACCTGAGCAGGGCAGTTGAAAACAGGGAGGCTTGCAGGTCTCTCACTCACAGCATTGCCATAAGTGAAAGTTGACTTGATGTCAATTAAAAACAACAAAGAACCCACACCTCTCAAGTCCCAGTTCAGCCCTTAGTTGGTAACTACTATTCCCAACAGTAATGTTTAATTAATTTTGTTGCAGTTAACTTTCAAGTATGCTTAAAACTTCAACCTTACTTTAATCCCCACTTTAGGATTCTGTTCAGTGCCTTTCTTTGAAGTAATCACAAAGATCCTCCAATGGGATTGGGAGGGGATGGAGTGGGGTGGTAAACTTCTTGTCTGACCAGGGATATTAATAAGGGCTTCCTTCCTACCCCCTGCTTCCGATGTAGGCCATCTTTCCCAGCCTGGTGCCCTCCACTTGTGTTGAACTACAACTCCATGCCTCTTGGCCTCCTAACTGAGACTGGTGGGAGTGTAGTCCAATACACCTGGAAGGCCACAGGATGGGTAAGGCTGATGAAGGCTCTGAGGCAAATGACACCTTTGAACTTTTGGTGGCATAGGGTGAGGCCAGGAGGCATAACTTCAGTCATCCTGACTGCAGCCAAATGAATGCATCAAAAGAGTTCTTACACTGAGAGGATGAAGGAGTGTTATGTAAGGCTGAGTGTTAGAACATTTTGTTCTACCTACAGGATCATGGATCAAGTTTGGGTGGAAACTAGTTCAGGTGCTGTCACTGCACTGAGAGCCTAGGGGCTTGTGAATTCATAACCCCCCCACACACGCTAAAAGCAGTTTTTCAACTCTATAAAATATGGTTTGTTTAAAATATTTGTTTGTTTAATAAGAAGATACAGAGCAATACTTAAAAGGGGTAAATTTACAGTGGATGTTTAACTTTAAAAGAGCCAGAGCCCTTGGAAAATAAAGAAAAATTCAGGGACAATGAAATCAGCCATTAAATCAGTGAAGCATTTGGTTAAGCATTTGATTCACTTATAAGTATTTCCCATCAAAAGCATTATGAAAGGTGACACTGTGGAAGAAGAATCCAGGCTTGCTCTGTCTACAGGAAGAAGATCCAGGATAAATACTTTTTCTTTTAAAGGTATGTCTGCAGGTACTCTAATTGCAAATTTAAAACTTGGGGCACTACTGCCAAATGAGAAAGTGGCTAGACTCAGACAATAACATTTTACTGTTATCTTCCCTAAAATGTTGCCCCCACCCAGATGTTTTGTACTACAACACACCTTGAGGGAATACGTTGGGGAAATTTTCTTTATTCTATCAAGAATATCCAGCACAGAATAAGCAAAAAAGAAGTACAGGAATTCTTTCTTAATCCAAATGAATTTAAATCTCCAGGACCAGATTAACTACATCCAAGGGTATTAAAAGAGCTGGCAAATGTAATCTCAGAGCCATTGGCAACAATCTTTGAGAACTCCTGGAGAACAGGAGAAGTCCCAGCAGACTGGAGGAGGGCAAACGTTGTCCCCATCTTCAAAAAGGGGGAAAAAGAGGATCCCAACAATTATTGTCCAGTTAGTCTGACATCAATACCAGGGAAGATTCTACAGCAGATCATTAAACAGAGAGTCTGTGAACATTTAGACAGCAATGCCATAATCACAAAAGGTCAACATGGGTTTCAGAGCAACAAGTCATGCCAGACTAATCTGATCTCTTTTTTTGATAAAATTACCAGTTTGGTAGATGAAGGAAACGCTGGGGATATTGCATACCTAGGTTTCAGTAAGGCCTTTGACAAGGTTCCCCATGACATTCTTGCAAACCAGCTTGTAAAATGTGGGCTAGACGAGTTAACTGTTCAATGGATTTGTAATTGGTTGACTGGCCGAACCCAAAGGGTGCTCAGCAGTGGCTCCTTTTCATCTTGGAAAGATGTGACCAGTGGGGTGCCATAGGGTTCTATCCTGAGCCCAGTGCTATTCAACATCTTTATCAATGACTTGGATGACAGAATTAGGGGCATGCTTATCAAATTTGCAGATGACACCAAATTAGGAGGAGTAGCTAATACCCTAGAGGACAGGATCAAAATTCAAAATGACCTGGATAGACTGGAGAGCTGGGCCAAAGCTAACAAAATGAAATTCAATATGGAGAAATGTAAGGTACTGCACTTAGGGCGGAAAATGAAATTTATAGATATAGGATGGGAGAGACCTGGCTGAATGAGACTACGTGCGAAAGGGATCTAGGAGTCCTAGTAGACCACAAGACGAACATGAGTCAAAAGTGTGATGCAGCAGCTAAAAAGGCCAATGCAATTTTGGGCTGCATCAATAGAAGTATAGTGTCTAGATCAAGGGAAGTAATAGTGCTGCTCTATTCTGCCTTGGTCAGACCTCACCTAGAATACCGTGTCCAGTTCTGGGCACCACAATTCAAAAAGGATATGGACAAATTGGAGCGTGTCCAAAGAAGGGCGACTAAAATGGTAAAAGGTCTGGAAACGATGCCTTATGAGGAGAGACTTAGGGAACTGGGTATGTTTAGCCTGGGAAAAAGATGGTTAAGAGGCAATATGATAGCCCTGTTCAAGTATTTGAAAGGGTGTCACGTTGAGGATGGAGCAGGCTTGTTTTCTGCTGCTCCAGAGACTGGAACATGGAGCAATGGATGCAAGCTCCAGGAACAGAGATTCCACCTCAACATTAGGAAGAACTTTTTGACAGTAAGAGCTGTTCGGCAGTGGAACACACTCCCTTGGAGTGTGGTGGGGTCTCCTTCCTTGGAGGTCTTTAAACAGAGGCTGGATGACCATCTGTCGGGGATGCTTTGATTGTGATTTCCTGCGTGGCAGGGGGTTGGACTGGATGGCCCTCGTTGTCTCTTCCAACTCTACAATTCTATGATTCTATGATTCTAAGAATCATTCCAAAGATTATTTTTGTTTTTATTACATCTATGGTCATTGATTGCCTCAGAAAGAGCAGTCCTGCATTACCTTGTGCAGTGCCAAGTCCCCCAGGAAATGCTTAGGAATGTAGCTTGTCAAAACTCAGACACAGCACAGCTGCAGGGTCTTCCCTGGGGTTTGTGATCAGCCCCCACCCCCTTTTGGCTGCTGCTTGACAGACACGAATGCACTGGGATGGGTTTTTCCAGCACAGAGATTTGGTGACAAGGAAAGATGTTAACATCATTGTTTAAAAATAGAGCAACCTGTCAGGGGGAAAAAAATAATACATGGACAAGCATACATGGTCAACCTACCTCACTCCCACCTGCTAACAACTGAAGTGCTTTCACATTTCTTTGCTGAATTGAGTCAACCATTGACTCAACCTTTATCCAATGTGGTGTCAACAGCTACAATCATGCAAAGCTAAGTAGAAAGTCTTCACTTGTTCACAGCATTCTAGTTTTTAGTGAGGATTTCTGCCCTTCTGGATAATTTATCAAGAATTCTTAGGGTGCAGAATTTGTAAAGCCAAATTAACTCTTTACATTCTGGCCCTTTATTTGTGATTTTATAATGGAGCATTTAAATCCACCCTGCCAAATTATCTGCCTTGAGGGGCTTTCTGTATGAGGGCATTAGTACAAACCTTGGCACATCATTAGAGCACATGCTGTTGTCATAAGCTCAGGGTGACGCTGGTTCTCAGGCCACTCATCTAATGGGATTATGCACAAATGGCAGCACCAGCCACAGCTAAAGACATTGAATCACACAGCTAACTTCTAAGACCAGGGAGCTGGGGTGAGTTGCTTTGAAGTCCCATGTATGTAACTTTCTGTCATCCTGCCTTTAAGCAGGGGAACATTCTTCACACATTTTCCATCAGGTAGGAATTAGGACAACAGGAAAGATGCCTTCTCCCACCTCAGTATTTAAAAAAAAGCCCTCAAATTCTGTTGGTTTGGTTTGTGTCTGTGTAAATTCAGCTTTACTTTGTACTTAAATTGCATTATTATGGCTGTTAGCACTAAATTATATAGGCACAAAGCAGCAAAATAAATTTGAAAGCAGTTGAATTACTGGGAAGGAAAGAGATCTAAGGTAGCCATTTGTAAATGCAGGTGCTGAAGGAGAGTTCTATGAATACCATGGACTGCCAAGATAACAAATAAATGGGTTCTACACCATTCAAGCTTAAATTCTTACTGGAAGTCAAAATGATTAAACTGAAACTATCATATTTTGGACATATCATGAGACGCATTGGAACAGACAGTAATCTCTGGTAAAACTGAAGACAGTAGGAAAAGAGGAAAATCACATTATAGGTGGATTGATTCTATCAAGGAAGCCATGGCTCTAAGCTTGTAAGCTCTGAGCAAGGATGTTGATGACCAGTTCTCTTGGAGGTCTCTTATTCGTAGGGTCACCATGGCTGAAGCTGGGTTGACAGGAAACAACTACAATAGCAACAACAATTTCTGCAGCTGGGTTACCCTGTTATCTACCATGCATATCTCTCATGTATTAGATAAAAATGAATTTCATTAAACATAATATAGCACTGTGAGGTTCTGATATTATATTATTCAGTACCATCATATCTGTTATTTGTTATTCTTATTATCACCATCATTATTTTAATGGCATTTTAACAATGATGTAACAAGACCTAGAATCTGAGTTGATTCTCTGATGTGTTTCATATAATGCTTTGCATTTTATGGATATTATTTCTACTGGTCTTTCATTGCCCTGGTAAGTAACTTTTGTATTCTGAGATTGCCTTCTTCAGTGATCCAAGAGCCCATACCTAATGACACTGAGTTCATCATCACCAGGTATTTTGATAGCTTAGTGGGGTATGGTGCCTGGCAGGGCACTCTTAAGGTTGGTCAGTCTCTTGAGGTTGGTCAGTCACTGAGCTTTCTTCCACCTAAGTAAAACAAACTTTTGGTGGTCAGTGCAATCCTAACTCCTGATGTGCCAGCTGGAGGTGGTTAGGACAAGACACAAGCTTCTTCTGCCAACAGAAATGCTCTTCTACTGGTAGAACTCTTTTTTGTCCCCTGATCATAGAGATCTGCTGACAGAGCAATCTGCCTGCAGGATTTGCCTGTAGTCTAAGGTCTGCACCAAGAAGGACAAAAAAGGTTCAGAGAAGGAGTGGGGAGAGGGAGGGCCCAAGGTACAACAGAGCCAAACCTCCTCCATCCCAAGGATACAGTCACAATGCTGGAACAAAGTCAGGCCAGGGAGAAGGTTGCCCAAGATTTCCAACATGCTTAGTTAAGGATGGGTTTGGATTTAGCACAGCTTCAACTGGCCTAGTGAGGGATCATCTAGATCTTAGGCATCTTTGCCAAAGAATGGGATTGCACTCTTAGGCCAGAATCCTGCTGGTGTACTTTATTGGTTGTAACCACACTGGCATAGGCAGTGGTGTCAGGAAGAAAAAGGCCACCAGTGCAGCAGCCATGAAGGCAGGCACTAGAGAAATTGGCAACTCAGATCTGGCAGATTTTGTCTGCTTTCCCTCACCACCACTGTGTGACCATGAGAAATGAGCACAAAGAACACCTTTGTATGGTCAGCTAGGTTACGCAGGCATCTACCATGCAAGCCCCTTTTGCATTAGCGGCAGCACAAATCAAAGGTGGGCATAATATGCCACTGTGGGGTTCTGGTATTATCATCCTTATCATCATCACCATCATCATTTATAAGACCTGGAGTCTGACTGATGATGAGAATGGATGGTGGTGGTAGTGGTGATGATTATTTTGTAAAATATATATCTATATTGTAGAATTTTGTAAAAAATTGACTTGATTTTTGATGCTCCCCCAGGATTTGCATTTGTATACAGCGCTCCTACTTCTGTTAATTTATTATGTTCATAGGCTTTTACAGCCAGAGAATGCCATTTCCAAGGATTGAAGGCGCAAGTCCACTCCCAATGACACTATGAAGTCCACACCCACAGCCACCACTGTTATCTTATACTATTAAAATACATAAAAGTTAAAAACCAGAATAAAAATATATCTGTAATGTAGACCTGTACCTCCAAGGAAACTACAAGTCTTAAGAATAACCAATGGTATAATGCTGATTTTTAAAAAACAACAATAGCACAATCAATCAGATCCCATAATTGATAATTGGGAGGAGAGGATTGTCTTAACTTGGCATCAAAAAGATGATAATGTTGGGACCAGGCAGACTTCACAAAGGACAGCATTCTGTCCCTGGAAATAGCCATTTCGATAACTGGGGGTTGTAGGTTGCCCTGGCACATACAAACAATCAGTCTAACAAAAATAAGTTGTTAAGATCTGTCAATCAACAATACTACCTGTTTCTGAGTTTAAGACTTTGCAGAGGTTGATGATGAGAAAATAAATTTAAGTTTACCACCTACATTTTAGGAGACACTTCCGATCTGTGGGAGCTGGTATCACTTCATAGGGCACCATTGTGATCCCTGAAAACAAAAAAGTATTCTGAGTTATTTAATCTATGTCCTTAGAACACTCTGAACTCTGTGCTAGGTAAAAAGGGTCAATCTTACCCTTAATGCCATTGGCACACCTGCTTTTGAATTTATTTTATAAACTCTTGAGTGACAGTGGTTGCTTATCTACTCTTCACTACCCTTGCAAAGTTCTCAATTATCAATTGAAAAGTGTAGGTATTTCAAAGTGTTGTAGCAAATAGCAGGGTGCTTGTCCTGTTGCACTAACATTTCAAGCTAACAAAGTTATTACAGAATAAGCCTATAAGCTTTCCTGGACTACAGTCCACTTCACCAGATGTAAGAGTTTATAGTCCAGAATTTGAGCCACACATACAGAGCTTGTCTACACAAAGGGGAAAAAAATGGACTGCTCCACAGTAATAGCAAATTGCAGCAGCTGTGATCTGTCTTAATGGTTTTACAGCCCCCATAAACTTCGCATGCCTGTAACTGAGATGGCAGCTGCTGCGAGGGTAGATTACTTGCGTTTTTAAATCTGCCACCACTGAACTTTTTAAAAAAACCTATTTCTATGGTGCACGCAAGTGATATTCTATGTTTCCCAAAAAAAGAGAGAGAAAAAGATAGCACAAATCTCCATTTTATTGCTTTAGCGATCACTCGCTAAAGTGAAAATCCAATATGGCAGCGGGCGCTTGCCCTGTAACCAATCCCACCCCCTGCACTCACCCAGCCAATCAAGTTTGCACTTTGTCCTGTATGGAAAAGCGATTCATGTCGAATCGCTTGTCTTAACGAGCAAAAATGCACATATCACTGGAGCTTTTAAAAATGTCAGGACAAGCTGCGAAGGCTTTTCTTGCACAGTATTTCCTCTTTTTGGCCCCCTTCTTTCACAATGCAACTAGACAATGCAGGATCCCATTAAGACAGCTCATTTTCTGAGCAAATTCTGTGAGGGGTATTTTCACCGTGTGGACAACTCCACATTAATATGGTTGCAGGTGGGGCTGTAGACAGTGAAGTCAGAGGGAAATTAAATGCACAAAGTACCAACTGTGATAATTACATTATTAATATTAGCCATTCACAAAATGTTTTCATTGGTAATACAAATCCCCTGGCTCTCAGTAAGTCAGTAAATGGAACATAATATGATAAGAAAATTTCATCTAGATTCAAGCCTCTGTTTGCAGCCTGCAACCTACTGATGAATTTTAATGCAGCAATCTTTCGCTCTAATCTCCCTTTGAAGTTTCTTTGCTTCAGTAAACATTTATTTGCTCAGTTACTTTCCCACATTCACATTCAATAGAGAAAACAACATAAAGTCAAGTGTCATTGGCTGGGAGTTAAGACACTAGAATAACTTGGCACAGATTGCAATGGCAGCTTCTCATAGGAGCTTCCCTCCATCTCAACTTACAGACATGTTTTGCTGCAAAAGTGGAAGTGGTTCAAACTCTGCCAGAAAAAGGCAGAACAACGTTGTGAGCAGCTTTTGAAAATCTCTCGTCTTGTGTAGATGTGATCAGAAACAGTATCCTGTGTGTTCACCCAATTTGCCATGTGGTGGAACTGGATATTTGCTACACAAGAGTCAAACAAAATGTCCACTTCGGGTGCATATTCCCTTGGAACATGAGTGAAGAACTTTTGTATGTCTGGAGTCCAATTTCCAACCCTTTGAGCTGGGATATTCTGTGGGCCAAACACCACAGCTGCTAAATTTCAGTGACAGGAATAAGCAAACAAGTCCATTTGGTTTAAAACTTTTTCTTCATTTGAAACAGTGTATCAGCGCACTTGCAGAGAGTGCGGGATGAGTCCTTCCTTAATCTTCGTTTGCGAAGAAAAGCCAGAGAGAGAGAGAGAGAGATGTGGAGAGCACAGGTCTTGTTCTAAAGAAGAACCACAATTCCTACAAGAACGTGCCCTCCCCACCTTAAAGAAAACACTATTATTATTATTGTTGTTGTTGTTGTTTTACCAACAGCAACTTTGGGTGGGGGCAGGGGTTGCAAAAATTGGGGGCTGCATGTGGCCCACAAGCCAAAAAAGCCTAGCACACTCTTTTATGGTAGTTTTCCACAAACAAAGCTCTGCTTACGGAGTGTTCAGCTGAGTCACTATTAACTTCATCTCCACCCTCCCCAAAACACCGTAACTAGAGTTGCCAGAGCAGAATCATCCCAGGCAATGACATTTCTGGGCCAAAACGTGAGACCTAAGGATGGCCCCTGGTGACGTCATGGGTGCAGGGCCTGGTGATGTAATTAAACATTATGCATTAAGCAGAAACAAGGGCTGATCACACCTTGTCATTTGAACATGCACAGGGAATGATCATACTTTACAGGTTGGAAATTGAGTATTTTTTGGAATTGTGACACTTAAATTATGGCAATAGCATTAGCAATAGTATTTATATTTCTATACTGCTTATCAGTGCAAAGCACTCCCTAAATGGTTTACAATGTGTTAGCTAAATGCCCCCAACAAACTAATAATGAATTTTTGCCACGTATGGTAAGTTGCACAGCGAACTAGAAGGCTCTCTCCCTGCCTGGAGGTTTGCATACAGTCTTGTCTCTTAGCTGGACCCCATGGAAATGGATAACTTGAACACTTTCCTTTCATCTGGAGGTAACCCGTCAAAACTGGGGACTCTGTATGGCACCCTGAGATCTAGCAACCCTAATCATAACATAAAAATAATGCTGCTGGAGCAGGCTAGAGGCTTAGCCTAGTCCACCATTCTGTTCCCCATTCTGTCAACCTCTTTCTCCTGGGAAGTCCATAGGAAAGGCGTGAGGGCCACAGCACCCCTCCAACTCATGTTTCCCAGCAAGTGGCATTTAGAAGCACATTGACTCTGATGCTGAAGGCAACACGTAACCATTATGACCAGTAGCCATCTCGTCTTATTCTGTTAATTTGTTTAATCTCTTGCCACCACTAAACCCTGCAACAGCAAATTCTACTATACAACTATGCACTGTGTGAAGAAATGTTTCTTCTAGTTTTACCAACTCTCCATCCCTTCAGCTCTGGTATTACGATAAAACCTCTCCCTATCTACTTCATCTAGACACCATGCATACTTTTATATATCTCTGTCATTTCCCTCCTTAACTGTTAGCCTTTCCTCATAGGAGAGATGCCCCAGCCCTCTGATTAGTTTAGCTGTCCTTTCAGCACCTTTCCCAGCTCTACAATATACTTCTTCAGATGTGCTGATGACCAGAACTATAAATAGTATTTCAAATGAGATTGCACCATAAATATGTATAAGAGCATTAAAATACTGGCATTTTTATTTCCCCTTCATCCCTTTCCCAACTTACCTTTCTGAAGCATTTTGTTGATAAAGCATAGTCCGATCATGGATATCTGCGATTTCAAGTCAGTGAGTGTCTGTTTAAGCCCTACAAAACTGGTGGGTTCCTCGCATTTCAGACCAATCAAAGCTTCTGTACAACCAGACATTATCTTTATTTTGGGGAAGTCCTGTAGGAGCAAACAGGTTTTAGAAGTGATTATTTGTGGAACTAGGACTCTAGGAGACCAGGGTTCAAATCCCTGCTCAGCCATGGAAACCCACTGGATGACTCACCCTGGGCAAGTCACACTCTCTCAGCCATAGAAGAAGGCAATAGCTGGCCTCTTCTGAGTAAATCTTGCTCAAACCCCCCCCCCCCCATGAGTGTGGTGTAGTGGTCTGAGCATTGGACTATAGAGACGAGGATTCAAATTCCCTCTCAGCCATGGAAATCCACTGGGTGACCTCGGGCAAGTCACACTCTCTCAGCCTCAGAAAAAGACAAGGACAACCCACTTTGAACGAATCTTGCCAAGAAAACCCCATGATAGGTTCATCTTTGAGTCCCTGTAAGTCAGAAAGAACTTGAAGGCACACAACAACAACATTGCCGTAAGCTGACTTGAAGGCACATAACAACAATAATTTTGGGGAAAGAGAGTTTGAATTTTTTTGGAGCAAAACCTAGACTTTTTTGTTTGGCACAGTCCCCATGACTATATGGGCTTTCAGAATTATTATATCCTTTCAGTACAGACAGGCAGCAATCATGTTACAAAAACACATTTTCTCCATCAAATACACAAAAACCCCACATAAACACATTCTCTGAAAATATAACACTTTTGTTTTTTTGGGAGCCAAATGCCAGAAGTATTAAAGAGAGATTTTAAAATGTGTTCACAGAAACCTTTTTCATTTCCAGTTCTTCAAAAGAACATGGGCAGTTTGAAGACCCATGGTACAGCAACTTTGTGGAAGCAAAGCAGGTCTACATCTGACCAGTGGCTGGATGGGACACTGTCTAAGAATTCCATTAGTTTCTTGAAAAGTGGGATAATATTAATAATAATATGATACTATATAAAAAGACACAAAAGAATCCAGTGGCACCTTTGAGACTAACTGGGAAAAAGAAAATTCTCACATAAACTTTCATGGAATACAGTTCACTTCATCGTATGCACTGTATTCATCTTATGTCCATGATTCTTTCTCCCAGATAGTAACAAAAGTGCTACTGGATTCTGGTGCTACTTTGCTGCTCCAGAGAACATGCAGAAATGCACTCAATACTACAGGAAAAGAGATTCCACCTAAACATTAGGAAGAACTTCCTGACAGTAAGGGCCTTACCACACTCTGATGAAAAGTGGCAAGGGAGCAAGAATATTCTGTTTTCCACACTGCATTACCACATGATGTTGTCGTCCTTGTTTTTCTGGTTAGTAAAAAGATTCGGTTTTACTTCAGTCCCCCACAACACCAGAACGAAAAAAACAACGACGCCATGTGGTACGGCAGCACAGAAGACAGTCCGAAGCAACAAAGGAAGTATATTAATAATTAGATTATGTAGCTAGTTTGTTGATATATCTAATTGTAAACATAAATTGATATACAACAATATATTATGGTTTTGCAATATAATTGGTTCAATGTAGTACAATATAATCCTCAAAAGTAGCGTATTTCAGCATGAAAAACAGCTTGTTCCAGCATAAATAATTTGCCAATTATTTTTACAAACACAAATGGCTTAATACAGCATAATGGTCCTCATTGACTTAATACAGAATAAACAAACCCAAAACAGCTTTTTTACAGCAAGTATTAACAACAAATATAACAAATGACCAATTCTATTTGGCGTAATACAGCATAAACTACCAAAACTGCTTTTTGCTGCATATATAACAATTGACCACACCCAAAACAGCTTTTTTTGCAGTATATATAACCAGCTTTTTACAGCATATATAACAAACAACTTTTATCCAGACTCTTTATCCAGTTGTTTTAATCCTACTGGATCTTCATCAGTGTCTTTATCACCAGTGTATATTTAATATCTGTAGTAGTCTTTCCTACATTAATATAAAATTAATATGAATTGTTTTAACAGGTTAAACTTTTTAGCTGTATTAAGTATTGAAGCATAAGTATTTTTAACTGTATTTTTACCACTATTTTTAACTGCTGTGAGCCCTTTCCCTACTTGTGCAGCATGGACCAGCTTGTGAAGAAATAGTGGTTGGAAATATTACTGGTTTTTTGACTACCACTCCACTCACCATGCAGGCTGAAGGAAATTTGGGGTAAGTCCAAAAATTAATTTTCCAAGCTCAACAAGGAACACTAGGTTACTAGTTGGTGAAGGTCAAGAAGAGACTGCACAAAGGGAGTTCTTGTTGGGTAGGATGGAGTGGAAAGAAGAAAATAGTAACAGGATACTATAAGAAGGATGTTGGAACCAGTTCTGGGAGAAATGGAGAGATGAGAGTAGAATAAAACAGAAGGAAGTGAGGCCTTGCAACAGATGAGCCTTGAATTCTGAGGAAAGTGGAACATTTGGGAGAATCAGTGTGATGTGCTCTCACTCCTCTAGCTTGGTCTAAAGAAGTGTGAGCTTTCACAACACAGGTCCTTAGGCTTTGCTAGTTTTGCTGGTTGTTGTTGTTGCCACTGCATCCGCTTGCTCCATTCTGCTTGGAGGTTGTTTGTAGTGATTTCTTGGATCTGCACGTACCGTAATCTACTCCAAAGGTTTTTTTAAAACCACAGCATGGTTTGCTGAGGAGGGCATATGGTTTGAAGGGCAAATTTTCTCCTTTCTGACTTAATTTTTTTTTTGGCGGGGGGGGGAGTTACAGTGCAAAAGTGCCACTTCACAGATGCATTATAGTCTATAATGCTAAAAAAATAAACAGAAATGACGAGAAGAAAAAGGAATTTATTGTTCTGATATAGCGCAGAATTATAAAGAAAGCTGCTCGAGGATGGAAGTAAAGTGTTGCAGCTGGTGCTGGGAATTGCCAGAAAATAGTTTGGGAAAACAGAAATATTATTTGGATTTAAAAAAAAAAACGTCAAGAGCTATGGCAACAAATGTAATAACTTCCCAAAACATTTGCTCCACCTGGAGGAGCCCTTGGATGCTCACATTTGCATCCCTGCTTATCTTGGACTGCCTTGAGCAAGTTGCCACATATCATAACTTGTGTTACAGGGCTGTTCTAATGCTGAACCACAGCTTTGACTTCCTCAGAGTGAGAGTGGGATGCAAATGTAACAATGAAATAATAAAGGACAAAAATATCCTCAGAGAACCAACAAGAGCTTACTACAGTTGCTCCTCCACATTCGCGGCTTTAACATTCGCGGTTTTGATTATTCAGTTTTTGGCAGCCCCCCCTCCCAAAAGTGGCAATGGGGCTTTAGAAGCCCCGTTGCTGCTTCTGGAGGGCGGGTGGTGGTGGTGGAGAGGAGCAGAGATGGGGGCCTCAGAAGCCCCCATCGCTGCTTCTGGGAGGGTGGGGGTGGAGAGGAGCAGCGACGAGGGCCTCAGAAGCCCCCTTGGCTGCTTCTGGGAGGGCAGGGGGGTTCCGGGAGGGCGTGGCATGACCTATTTTTTATTCGCAGTTTTTTCACATTCGCGGGGGTCTTGCAGCCCTAACCCCCACGAATGTGGAGGGACAACTGTATATACAGTACCTCCACATATAAAAAGTGAATACTGCTGGAAAATATATAATGCCAACAGGATATAACTGAAAGCTCAACTTCTGTTTTACTACAGGCTAAACCCAGCTGTAGCCAGTCAGTAGATTTCACCTCTGTGCAGACATGACGGGTCTCACTATGAAGTTCCATTTGTGCCTTTATAGTATGACTTAAATGGGGCAGAGGCCATTTGCTCACATAATATGGCACTCAGTTCCTATCGCCTTATCTAAATGGTGTTTTACTACTTCTATTTCTGGTGTGCCTTGACCTAGCAAAACCTCCTCTCCCAGTTCAAACAAACAAACAAACAAACAAACGAAACCACAGCTCATACCAAAAGGAGGGCTTCTCTGCTACTAGCTGCCTAACTTACTTATAGTCCAGAGCTTGGAAAATTTCCTCCCTCACCCTGCTCCAGTATAATCAAGCTGGCTGGGGGAGTCTGAGAGTTATAGTCCCATTTAATAAGTAATTTCCCCAAGCTCTACCATATCTATGTTGTGATGCTAGCTGTTGTCAAGGCTGGGATCATGACCTGGTGCTGGCATCAGAGGAGAAGGCTGTTTTGTATACACATAATAGGAGAGATCAAATGATGGGCAGGTGAGGAATATTGGCACTAAAGTCTGGCTACCGTTAGTGGTTCCTGGCACTCTTCCCAGGGGAGTAAAGAGGAGGACATTGGGATGTGTGTGTGTTATTCTGCTCAGCATAGCACACAATGGCTGATAGATTCACAGTCTCCCTCCTGTGCTAATAATGGTGATGGTAATAGGAGTTTGCGAATAGTTCAAAGAAGTCCTGTCCATTCCAAGTTCAAAGGAGGACAGAAGTGTAAAGTGACTCCTGAGAAGCATGAGACTCCCAGCAGCACTGCTACATTACCCAATGGGGAGCAAAGCTGTGCTCCCTACAGCTGGCGCTTTAAGAACCGGCTAAATCCTGAGGTTGGTTCTGGTTCTTGAAGCACTCACCAAGCATGTTTCATGCCCCATTTCCCTCACTTGGTCAGGGAAGTCAAGGAAAGAGCAAAGCCAGGCTCTCCGTTGATGTTTATAGGAGCTCCTCAGACATGGCTGCCTCAACCTCCTCTTCCCCCTTCCCCTCAAAAGAAAGAGGAAGGAGAAGCAGAGCACACTTAGCCAGGATGTCCAGGAACCAGCTGAGAACTAGAGACAGGGCTCCCATGATCCCCAGTCCCTGATCCTCAGTCCTTGGTGGGTGTGTCAGGAGTTAGAGACTGAACTCCATTATAAAATGGCCAAACAACTGCAGAGTCACACTGAGTCATAATGGCTGACTCCATGAACTGCCTAGTCTGCCTTAGCTACAGAAGGAGGGTTCTTATTGGTGTATAAGATCATGTGTTTGAGTAAGCCAGTGCCCTGTGACTGTGTATATGGGAGGGCTCAGAGCAGAGCTCACTCTTCTTCCTGTGAGTGCTGAGGCTTGGTGAAGCAGTTTCTTCTGGAATTGGAAATATTTGTATATATTGCAACTGGTTTGAAGATAAAAGTGCCTCCTGCTTATTTGGATGTCAAACACTCTGTGTGTGAGTATTCTTGGGAGCGGGTTGCTACTGAGTCTACAGAGACAGTTTTTTGGCTTCTGCTGGGGATGGAGTGGCCTATCATCCCCTGACAGGGTGCTTTCCTATTCCTCTCCTGAAATTAGATGGCAGGTGGTGGAGCTTTGGGGCCTGCTAGATTTAGGCCCCGTCTATACTATTAAAAAAAAATCCATTTTGGGGGTAAAAAATAACACGTACGATCTGCCTACATGATTTTTTACCCCCCCCGAAACTCCGTATGATCCCCCTTGCCCAGCTGGCTGTAGCGAGCGATCCAAGCGGCGGTTTTAAATCTCCCGCTGCTTTCCCCCCCATTATTTAAAAAGGTGCCTGTTATGCGGACGTTCAGTTTTCCATATTTACAAAAATAAAATAAAAGGGAATAAATGTAAAATTCACAGAGTTACTGGACTCTTGCTTAGCCGGCAATCAATTGGGCGGCTGCTCCCAATTCCCCTCTTTGTTAGCCCCGCCCCCTGTGCTTGGCCAGCCAATCAGATTACACTGCCTGTTTGTGGGTGTGTGAACAGGGGGTACAGACAATCAACCATTCGAACGGCTGTAAGGATTTTAGCTCGAGATCCGCTAATCCTCCCGAACGCCGAATCCATGTAATTTATGCGGGATTCACTAGCCCCCCTTCCAAATGACACGTATACATCCGAACGGCCATGTGTACAGATGATCGATCTTTCGAACTACGTACGTATTTTTTTTTACTGTATAGATGCCCCCTCAGACCCTCAGTGGGTGATATTAGGCCAGGGGCTGATACTATCTGTGTCCCTGACAACACTCTTGAGGACTATAGAAAAAAATAGATACTTCACATGCTGTACTTTATATAACTTATTTTTACTGCCATAAAGATGTGTTGAAAGCCAGCATGGTGAAGTGGTCTGAGTGTTGGACTTGGGGCTTGACTACAGTGTGTGTGTGTGTGTAAAAATCTGGATCAGATTTGGATTACTTTCACCTGGAGCTGTGGTGCATGAAATTCAGACTACTCTGGCCTGGATTTAAGCAGCACACCTGCCAAAGCCAAAATCTTGGTTTCCTGTTAACTCACGCTTGACTCAGAGCTCTGGGAAAATCAAAGCCCCAGCAGTAGTCACCCTCTCTGAAGCCAGAACAGGCAGCTAGCCTCCTGATGGTGGGGCTCAACAGGCGTTCTGACCTCTGAGACAGTGACTACCGCTGGGCCCTCAGACAGCACTTTCTCTTCCTCTCCACCCCCCCCACCTTGAATCCAGTGCGGATGGATTGTTCACGTGGCAGTTTTCTCCAGAGTTTTTAGCAAACTCCGGAGCAAACTGCAAGTTTTCTAAAACCCAGTTATTCCTCGAGTGTGGTGCGAATGGGACCGTACATTGTGAGGTGTGGCATTATCGCACCAGATTCAGGGAAAAGGCATGCACATCGTGTGGCATTATCGGGCCGGATTCAGGGGTTTTCACTGGTGTAGACAAGTCCTAGGACTCTGGAGAACAGGGTTCAAATCCCTGCCTGGCCATGGAAACCCACTGGGTGACCTTAGGCAAGTCACTCTCTCTCAGTCTCAGAGGAAGGAAGACAAAGGCAAACCTGCTCTGAATAAATCTTGCCAAAGGATCACCATAACTCAGAAATTACTTGAAGGCACAGAACAACATAGATATGTTATTAATTACTTTATGGACATTTTCAGATGCCCCTTACCGCGCAAGCAGCCTCCAGAGCAGTAACGAAGCTGCTGTGTGGCAGGGGGTCCTTTTCGGACATCGCCGTCCCTCTTCCGGGACCATTTGTGGCACGTCTGTGAAGCTTTGGAAGCAGCCACGCCATATTTCAATCATGGAAGTTGCCTGTGATTGAAATATGGCGCGACCGCTTCCAAAGCTTCACGGACATGCCACGAATGATCCCGGAAGAGGGATGGCGGCATCCAAAAAGGACCCCCTGTCACGCAGCAGCCTCGTTACTGCTCTGGAGGCTGCTTGCGTGGTGAGGGGCATCTGAAAATGTCCTATATTAGAATATAAAGTTGACTTAAAGCAAGTGTTATTAATAGGAAAGGATGGTCATTCCTATTCCTATTCTTCCACAGTAGTCAACATTCCAAACTGAAGTTCTCTGTGAAGATAATGCAAGACATGAGACAAAAACATAATTTTGTCATTTTTCTTTTCTAAAAAGAGAAACAAATAGAATAAATTATGCAAAACATATTTGCATAACTTGAAAAAACTTATTGCTTTCTTTTTTGCCAGGCTTTAGGCGAAAAAAAAAATTGGTAACCACTATGAAAAGAGCCAGAGAAAGAAGAGGTAGAAACAAAGAGTAAAAAGGTGTGGTGAAGATTTTTCCTTTGAAACAGGCTGGAGCAGAATTCTCAAGACAGTTCAGGTTGAGTCTCCCTTATCTGGAATTCTGAAATCCAAAATATTCCAAAATCCAAAATTGTCCCCATGGGTGGCTAGAGATAGTGATACCTTTGCTTTCTGATGGTTCAACGTGGACAGACTTTGTTTCATGCACAAAATTATTTAAAATATTGTGTATAAAATTACCTTCAGACTATGTGTATAAGGTGTATATGAAACATAAATGAATTTCGTGTTTAAACTTGGGTCCCATCTCCAAGGTATCTCATTGTCTGAAATATTCCAAAATCCAAAATATCTCTTGGCCCAAGCATTTAGGATAAGGGAGACTCAACCTGTATAGCCTTCATTCACAATACATTGTTTTATGTGATTCACAGCTATTTTGATGTTTTTCTCTCACATGTGAGGCTTAAATCAGTCTTTGCTAAGATCAGTTTCTGCTGAAAATATAAAACCTACATGGGTTAGAATATAAATTTGATTTTTTTTTTGCTCTTTCTTTCCCACAGACTTATTAGAATTATCACTGAAGAATAACAAATTAAATCTTTGCAGCCTGAACCTATGGATTTTTACTCTGAGATCCTGCTGCGCCCAATGGGGGCTTGCTCCCAGGTAAAGTGTGCAAAGGATTGCAGCTTTAATTTCATATATGACAGTATTCTGATTCTTAAGCACATATGACTGGATCAGGGAACTGTGCTTAATCAGACCATAGAAACATTACTTTGAAAACCTAGCACACAGACTCATGCCCCAGCTCCCTGACAGGGCAGGTGAGATGCCAGTTGGTGCACCTCTGCTCAGCAGCCTCAGGACCCCACCCTGACCAGTATGCACTGGCTCTCACCTTCATTGCACCACAGGACTTGAGGGGGTCAAGCTTCACTTTTATCAGAAAAAAACTGCAGAAGGGGATTGGACAAGGGTCACCTATCCTAAGGGAAACTTCAGAGGGAATCTTCAAAGGGAACTAGCTACTAGGTGCATAGGGATCTTGTAGCACCTTTGAGACTGAGAGAAAGAAGTTGGTAGCATAGCTACTACAGTAGATGGTTTGATCAGTCTTTCACTCCTGTACCCAGGTCGGATGACTGACTTGCACATCAGGATTGCTACAGACCTCCACCAGACTTTCCTCTGGCTTCACCTTGACCAGGCATACTGTAATTTACAACCTTCTGGATTCTGTGTGTGTGTCTGCAGGTCGCCTGTCTACTTATGGTGATCCTGTTAATTTCATAGGGTTTTCTTAGGCAAGAAATACTCAGAGGTGGTTTGCCAGTGCCTTCCTCTGAATATAGTCCATGGCACTTGGTATTTGTAGGCCCCCCATCCAAGTACTAACCACAGCTGATCCTGCTTAGCACCCAAGATCAGACAGGATCTGGTGCCTTCAGGGTAATTGGGCAACCTTTGCACTTTTAAAAACTATAGTGCCCAGAATCTGCCAACTAGCATGGCTGGGAGATTCTGGAAGTTATCATTATAGTCCAAATGTTACTTTTTCAGGTACTGTTCTTCATGCTAAGGGAACAGAGATGACCTGACAAGTGGGACATATATATTTTACATATGTGGACTGAGACAGAGGTAGAAATGTGTGCTGTACAAAGCTGCCACTTGAGAAGGCCTGAGTTTTTGTTCAAGTAAATCAGTTTTCTCTGACTGTAAGCAGGCCTCCAGCCAAGAATGGTCTTTCCCATCCCCTGATACCTCCTCCTTTTAACTCAGGAATGAGCAATTAACTCAGGAAGGAACCCTGGTGGTGCAGTGGTTAAATGCTACTACTGCAAGTCACTGTGTTGCAAGTTTGATTCCAGAGGGCTCCAAGGTTCACTCAGCCTTTGTGGCTGGATAGTGGGATATAAGTACCTAATTTTAAAAAATTAAATTAAAAATTGTGACTTTCCTCATATTTTTGGACCTACAATTCCCATCAGCCTTAAGCAACATAGCCAATTATGAGGGATTATGGGATACAGTCCAAAAACATCTGGAGGGCCATAGTAGCTCACCTGGAGAAAGGACTGCCAGAGATTGAATCAACACACAAGGGATATATGGTTTGCCATCAAACTACGGACCCTCCCCACCTTGAGGGATGTCTAATGAACTTCTTCTTCCAAGACCAGCACTTGCACCACTTTTTCTGCCTAGGACTACATGAAAGCCAGAGTTGCCACTGCTTGAATGGGCCTGGGCCTGGCAGACCACATCACAGTTACAGGCAGCAGTAGCAATCCCCCTGACTGTACTCCAAGCACAAAGTAGAAGAGAGAGAGGGAACCATACCTGGAGGAACTGATAGTCACTTGGTTCATCGATCAGCGTCGCCAGCCACAGGTTCTGCTTCCGGAGATTGGCCAGCTGATCTTGCCTATGCTGAATGGAATTCCCCATGCCAACCAAGGCGGATCTTTCCACTTGATCTATGAAGTCCATCACCTTGGTCTGTAGGCGCTTGACCTCTTTTAGCACTTCAGCAAAAGCCTGATTGACTTCATCTCTGGCTGTCTTCACCACTTTCTGAGAGGGAAAGGAGAACACTTGAAGGGGAAAGTCAGAAAGTCACCATAAGGACTAAAAGAGTTAGAGCCAAATTGGAAAAAAACCAACAAAAAAACAGCTTGCTTAGATACAGAACATGTTGTAAGTTCCTAGTGGTTTCAAGGTAAACATGTACAAAACATCCTGCACCATGTTCCAAAATATCTTGATATGTTCTGCTGGTATGATAACAGCTAGAACATTGAAACAAGACAAAAACATGTGACATACTGTACATACTTTGGAAACAGTGCTTGCTCCTTATTGGTAAATTTGTACGTATGTCATAGTCTTTCATTGCTCAATTGCAGGCTTTATATGTTTTTGTAAGAATTCTATACAAAGTTGGTTTAATTGCTTGTTCAGGGTAGAAGCTTGGGCTACCAAACCAGAGCCCCCCTGGCAGGCACTGTGTCATTAAATAACTGAAAAGTTTGGTCTGCTAACAAACTCCATTCATGGACCTTAAAAGGATTTTTTAAAAATTCCCTTCACATTACACCTTGCCTTCATTTTTTTGTACCTCTGCAGACACACACCTTTAAAACATTCAAACCAATAAGAAACCCTCAAAACAGACCCCTCCCCTCCCCCTCCCCCCTGCCATCTTGGTATGAGTTTCTTGGCAGCATCAAGTAGCAACTGGTTTTGCTGGTTTAGAGCAAAAACAGCTGCACACAGTGCTCACAGGTCAAGGGCTCAGGACACCACATTGCCAACTTCCTCCTCCTGAGAGCAGCAGCTTTGTACATTTAAGAAAAGACTTTATTTTAAAAAGCACCAAGGAAAGGTTTTAAGCAGATAAACTTGCTAACTGGGCTTTCCTGAATATATTTTTTAAAAAGTGTAATCATCATGAAAAATAAGAGCCGGAGAATTGCAGCAGATGAGGAAGGGGGAACAGTTTTCAATCAGGAGGCTGCCCAGTATTTTATCTGAGGAGTGAAGTCAAGAGAAAGCAACACTTACCCATATATAGAGCTGGGGAAAATTTACTTTAAAAAACACACAACTATAACGATCTGTCCACCCTGCTTGACCAATGGCCATAATGGTGGGGGGAGAGTACTGGGAATGGTAGTCCAGTGAGGGTCATAAGGCATAGCTGTTACGCATAAGGGACAAAAACCTGTATCTGTCATAGGGATGCGCTTGTCCTGTTCACACAGAAAGTGTGAGGGGGAAAATAGTCTACTCTACCCAAGAAGGATTTTGCAGAAGAGGGGAGAGAAACCTATGCACCTCCCGGCCTTACTTTGCTGCAGTTTGTCATCTGTACCATTATTCCCTGCTTGCTGCAGTTCCAGTAATGGACACATGGGCTAGAGTTTATTTGCTTAAAAGGTACAAAGGACAGCAAGATAAAAGGATGGGGAAGTGATTTTGTTCCCATCCTCCCATACTCCTCGTTGTATAATAAGTAAACCCCACGCCCTGCTTTATTCATGAACATGATTAAGACACATGAGATTATCCCACCTCGTGGCTTGTTTGGTACTTAGAATTGTTTATACCTAACTGGACATTAACAAGTCCCATGATTCACACAGGCAGCTGCTGAAAATCCAAAGATGACACTTCCAAGGAAATGAGACAGTAACAGCATCTATCTGGCAACAAAAAATGGGAGCAGAGATAACAGTTCCTAGGGCCGTCCTCCCTTGCTGTTGGTGTCATACAAATGTTCAGGCCTAGTTGCAGCTGACATGGAACAGAGATCACGGTCTCTCTGCCACACATGGTGAGAATACAGCAAAATGTTGCAGTATATGAATGTTCCTGTTCAGGTTTTCAGGTAGTTAGCCTGCCTGCCAGCCAGCCAGCCATGCCTTCTTCTAGGATAGCCCGTTCCATTCCCTCTCATGTCTTCACCACTGCCAGTTTTCTTTCACTCTACAACAGTCAAACAGCATTTCATCCTCATTGAGCTGGTTCTGAATTCCAGCCATTGCTCTTAGAGGGAGTCTAACCTTTTGTTTGTAAACAATATTCAGGGGTAGCTGTGTTAGCCATACAGCAAAATTAAGCAATGCACAGGTTGGAACAATCCACTGAGTGGGATCCAGGAGAATCCTAAACAAGAGGGAAGTAAGGACTGGGACTTGGCTTTTTTGAGGTTTCTGTCTCTGGTAAAATGTTTCTTTTGGACTAGAATTGGCTGGGTTTTACCTATACAGCATCTAAAAGTTTTTTCCAGATGCAGCAGCATCCAATTAATCCAAAGAATCCAATGTTCTTTGCCTGAGAAGGGGGCCTGTGGCTTCACAGAGGGACTGAGGCACTCTGGATCCCAAGAGGAGTTACTTTATTGCTGCTAATGGAGTTTAAATTTTACTATCGTTTGTCTCGGTCCTCACATGGCCAAGAAGGGAGTGGCCTCTGCCTGCACTGAGATCCCTCTATACCAACTGAAGGACAACAGAGACAACACCTGATACAAGATGTAGGCCTGTGACTCCAACATCCTCACTTCTTTCTTTTTTCTGTGATTTTTAAACATCTTTTGCCTGATGAAGGAACTTTGAAAGCTTGCATGATGTGTTTTGTGCATCTCCGTTGGCCAATAAAGGTATCCCTCTTTTGTGGATTTTGTTTGCGTATTTGTACTTTTGCAAACCATAGGGTTCTCTCAAGCTTTTTGTGCATGGGTAGTGCCATTTGAGCTAAGTATGGACTCACAAAGGGAGAATGTGCTGTACAGGGTTACACTCCCCTTGAAATCTCAGGTTCGCAGCTTGGGTGTTCTCCTGGACTCAACTCTGAGCCTGGATGCCCAGGTTTCAGCAATAGCCAGGAATGCATTTGCACAATTAAAAGCTGTGCCCATTCCTTGGGATGTCAGATCTGGCCTTGGTGACACATGCCTTGATTACATCCCGTTTGGACTACTGTAACACACTCTACATGGGGCTGCCTTTGGAAACTGTTCGGAAACTTCAGCGGGTCCAAAATCTGTGGCCAGAATGCTGACTGGGGCCAGTTATAGGGAGCATATAGCTCCCATGTTAAAACAACTTCACAGGCTACCGGTTCATTTCCAGGCACAATTCAAAATGCTGATCTTGACATATAAAGCCCTTCATGGCTTAGGTCCAGACTAACTGAAAGATTGTATCTCCCTGTATGAACCTGCAAGGGTTTTAAGATCCTCAGGGGAAGGCTTTCTCTTGGTCTCACCACCATCCCAGGCTCGCTTGGTGAACACACGAGAGAGAGCTGTCTCTGTGGCTGCTCCTACCATTTGGAACTCCCTCCCACTGCCCCCCTCCCTGCTTTCCTTTCACCGGCAGGCAAAAATATTTTTGTTTGTGCAGGCCTTTGACATATAATTGTGGCTTTTATCAGGGTGTGTTTTTATGTTGTTTTTATCTCTCTCTTTTTTCTTTTTTTACTTTGTATGTTTAATTGGTTTTAACTGCTTTTAATTGTGATTTCAATTGTTCTGTGAGCTGACTTGGGTCCCATCTTGGGTAAAAGGTGGCATAGAAATCATACAAACAAACAAATATGCCATTAGTATACAGACTGTGGCTTATAGCCAATCTGGAGACTGGGCTATAAGCCAATCATTGCCTGGGATATTCCACAGAACAGCAGGAAAAAGTGTCCTTTTCTGCACTTACTCAGCCTTGCAGGATGGCTTCCGTGGCCTCAGCCTCCAGCCTACACTTCAAAGTAGCCTGTGACTCTAAAATATTCAAGGAGACACACTGACCTACAGAATTGTACAATACCTAATGGCCATATGTGCTACTGAGACTGTGTTGGGTGTGTCACATATTACCATTTCAGCCACTTAGCTGAACATTCTCTGAAACTTTTCTCACCGCAAGGTAATTCACTCTCCCTCTGTGTTTCTGACTGTCTGCTACCAACATGAAGATCTGGTTTCCCACATTGGCATGTATTTGCCTGACCTCCACCTGGAAAAGAAATGATTAGAATTTGGGAAACAGCAGCTTGGAAACCACTATTTCATGCACCTCTTTAAATATATTGTAGACCCTAATACTCTTGCAGGTTTTCAAATATGCTGTAGTATTGTATTCCTGTTCTGTGGAACTCTGTAGCAAGGATGGGAGACATGTGACTCTCTAGAGATTGCTGGATGCCAACTCCCATCAGCTTCATCCAGCATAGCCAATGGTTGAGGATGAGGCAGTAGTAGCTCAGCTACATCTGCAGGGCCACAGTTTCCCCACTCTAGCTTTTCAGAATGGTGCCTATTGGACAATGGTTGCAAGGCACAAGGCTGGAAGGGGGACTAACTTATGCACTCTAATACCATTTCTTTCTCACAGAGCTTGAAAGTAGAATTCAAAGACATAGCCACGTTAGTCTGGATCAGTATGCAAAGGGATCTTGTAGCACCTTTGAGACTGAGAGAAAGAAGTTGGTAGCAGAGCTTGGAAGTAATGCATTAAATACAGTGCCCATCATTCACTACTATTGTTAGTGATAAGGCTCACCAATATTACTTTTGAAAGGTTATAACGACATCAGTGTTAACATTAGGTTGGTGTTTAGGACATAATGAAGAATATTTACTCATGATGACAAAAACATTACTGGGAGAACCGGGTGGGACAGTTGCAGATGAGGAGGGTCACATCAATAATATATTCTGTAACTTATAAATACTTGGTAACTTGTTAATCTTGGGACAACTAAAGGATAATGAGTAATATGTTACGTTTTCAAAATAATTGTTCTAAACTTTGCTTTTCTACCAGCATTGATTTGAAATATTTGTATGCATTACATATTGTTTTATTGGGCTATTTAATATCTGCTAAAAAAGCATGTGGAAGTTACCTCACTGAATTTTATAATTGTATGTTCATTGTGTATCTTCTTATATGTATATTAGTAATGAATTGGAACTAGACAATTACATTTAGAGCAGATATGCTGTAATCAATGAGACTTGATTTAGTCCTGAGTAATTTATGTCCCATTTATCTTAGACCAGTGTAATCTAAGTGTAACTAGTTTGGATCTTACCCACACATTCTATTTCCCCATTTTCCTTTACAGAGTTACTTCTACCATTTATTTAATTGCATATTTTATAAATCCTATTGTAAACTTTTCTGCATGCTTGAGTGCTGAATCTACAGATGGCCACAAAAAATGCATTGCTAGTCATGTTGGATGGGGGAAGTGGGCTCTACAGTTCTTCCCCTACAACTTGGCCCCTCTGTTGTGTCTGTGGTGCAGGGGATTATAAATTATGACCCACATTAATCAAATACATTTTGCTACTTTGGTTCTCCCTACATACATGCTTAACTTGCTGCTTAATATGTTGCTTTAATTTATTTATTTCTGGCATTTGTTTATCGCCTCTCAACTGGAGATGATGCACAAATGTTAAAATCACTTTAAAATGTTAACTAGAAAATGAAAAACCAATTGAAACACTCCAAAACTCCTCCTTAAAAACAGTTTGAAAACCCGACAATTGAAGTTTTAAAAAACAGCCAGCTTAACTTCTTATTACCTTAATGCTGTGTCAGCTGGGGCTTCCCTTCATGTTCACAGACCTGTCTCCCTCACACAAGCCTGCCCTGCCTTCTCAACCCTACCTAGCTAACCCCAAGGCTTTTTCAGTCCTGACTAGTTTCTTCAAACTCCAAGGTTTCTTTCACACTATACAATTACATTTCTATGGGCTTGCCTATATGAGCCAACCCCCCCCCCCATATTGCTCCACAGTAATGTCAAATCGCAGCAGCTGAGACTTATCTTTTTGGTAATTTGGAAGGCATAAGCTTTGCATGCCTGTAAATCAAGATGGCAGCCATGGGTGATTCCCCCCCCCCTTTTACCTCTCTCTTTTTTTAGTTAGTTATTTATACCCTGCTCTTTAGCCACAAGGCTATCAGAGCGGCTTACAAATTGTTTTAAGCAATAGCTATTTACACATCTACACTGCATTAAAGAGTTTCCAATGTGTGTTAGCTTAATTTGCCACTGCTGCACTTTATTAAAAAAAAACAAACACACAACTATTTCCCATGTGTGCTGGAGTGATATTTTGCCTTTACGAAAAAAGGAAAAAACAAGAACACCCTGTTTTCTCACTTTAGCGCTCACTTGCTAAGGGGAAAATCCAACATGGCGCTGCCAGGTGCTTGCCCTCTAACCAAGCCCCACCCCATGTGCTTGTCCAGCCAATCAGCTTTGCACTTCCTTCCTATGGGAAAGCGATTCATATCAAATTGCTTGTCCAAATGAGCAGGGATGCGCATTCCCTCTGCTGTTTTAAAAAAAGTCCAGGAAAAGAGGCAAAGGCTTTTCCCACATAGTTTTTGGCATTTGGGGCCCCCTTATATGGCAGAATGGTGCAGGATGCCATTACTTTTGGTCTCCTGAAAAAGAGGGGGCTACATATTAAAGAGCCGTAATTCCTAAACCCTTCCGCCAATTTGGATGTGAGCACCCCCAAATTAAAGCTGAGAGACTGCACTTTAAGCTCATATTCATTATTTAACTGTAATTGGATTTATTTTGGTAAACATCCGAAATAACAAAACTTGTGTCAGTTTCCAATTATTTCCGGACCTGATTGTATCTTCTCCCTGCCCAAACAGGCCTGGGATCTAGATGCCAGCCTCTACTTTCAGATCTGTCTGTCTCTCAGTCCCAACCTGTCTAGGAGACAGAGATGGAAGAAGACAAGGGTACAAATTAACCTCTTTTGGTGCGCTCAGCTCCAGGCCAGAGGAAATGACTGCTTGCAAATCAGCTGGTAGAGCAGCAGTTCGCTACAATTTGCAAGGCTTCATTGATTGGTTGCAGCAATATATAGACTGCAGAGGATCTATGTTCAGCCATAGCTCAGTTAACAAAGCTTCTGACAAAGAAGATCCTTTTTACAAAGGCTGCTGACACACGGCAGAAATAATCCAGTTTGACACTGCTTTAACTGCCATGGCTCGATGCTATGGAATTCCGGGATTTGTAGTTTTGTGAGATATTTAGCCTTCTTTCTCACGAGAGCTCTGGTGCCACAAGAAACTGCAAATCCCAGACCATGATAGTTAAAGCAGTGTCAAATGACATTATTTCTGCAGTGTGTCAGCAGCCAAAGTCTTTTCTGCCCACCCGGTCTCTTGTCTTTTCCTCCTTGTATTCCTTCTAGCTGGGAGGTTTTTTCTTTTTCTTTTTCTTTTTTTTTAACAGCACTGGGATTGAGAGGGTTGTAAAGAACTGGAGAAACACAGATGTTCAGTTGCTGGTTTGTAGTAGCAAGTCTGAAATAACTGGTGCAATAACACTTGAGTTGTGAAATAATAAAACACTCCTCAATCGATATTCTAGTTGTATAGATACTCAATCGCACTCTAGTTGTATGTACCTGCCAACAGCAGGCAAAGTTAGAACAACTGTCTCTAGAATCCCTTACTGAGCATACGTGAACAGCAAAACAGAGAAAAAGGGGGAAAGCAAATTAGCCTGCCTCACCAGTCCCACCCAGCATGTTAAAAAAGTATAGCGGTATAAGTTGGCTTCACATCGGGAAGCATGGAGACGCACTATCCACAATGCTGCAGCCTTATTTGAGAACTCACACCGAACAAGTCTTGAAGAGAAATGACAACACAGATAGAATCACAACCTGGAAACATCACCCAAGGAGACCTTCTGCTGTGCTTTCTGCAACCAGACTTGTTTATCTCGGATTGGCCTTTTTGGTCATCAGCGTGCTTCCAGAAAGCACGGGATGAGTCCTTCCTGAATCTTCGTTTGTGAAGAGAAGCCAGAGAGAGAGAGAGAGAAGTTTGGCCACCAAAACAGAAAACATAACAAAAGCAGAGGTGGTGAAAGAAAAATAAAAGCAATCACTGGATGCATTTTGGAAGCAGCTTTCTAACGGTCTGTAGAACGTTCAAAATGTTTTTGTCTGCATATGCAAGGCTTATCTGACCAGATTGTTTCATTTTCCGTGCACGTTATGTTAGTTTTGAATAAAAAATTTGGTGAAACATGCTGAACTTCTTATTTTGTGGTATAGGAACCCATCCCTATCCTTTCCATGTTATTTTTACCTCTGGTACAAACTTTTCTGTTAAAGAAGGAACATCCAGGAACACATCTTTGTTAACTGAATTGTGTGTGTGTAGGTGCCTTCAGGTTGCTCGTTGAGTTATGGCAAAGAATATTCAGAGGTGGTTTTCCAGTTCCTTCCTCTGAAATATAGTCTACAGCAACTGGTATTAATTGGTGGTCTCCATTCCAAGTACTAACCAGGCCTGACACTGCTTAGCTTCCAAGATCAGATAGGATCTGGTGTCTTTAGGATATTTAGGCCTCTTAACAAAGGTATACCTGTATACTTGTATTTAATTAGTTAGCTTCTTTTCTCCTTCCCAGTCATTGTGGTGCCACGGCTCACCCTCCATTATCCTCTGCATCCATCTTCTGGCTAGAAGCATATAGGCTAAATTAAATGTTCCTAATCCCACCTCCCTGAGTAAATTAGAGGGAATAATGTCCTTTAAGATTATTGTCTTAATTTCCAATCAGGAAAATGTGTGCGCGTGTGTTTGAATGACAAGCTGTGAGCAACTCTGGTTGGTCCTTAAGGCATAATGCTAAATGACATTACCAGGAGTGGCCCCCTAGTTCTCAGGTTTTAGCCCAGAAACCTCAGGGCCCAGGATGATCCTGAACTGGCAATCCTACAAAGTGATGAGAAGACACACTGACAGACCAGGTGAAAAACTATTTTCCAGTCCCAAAGACCAGATCTTGCCTGTTTTTGCTGCTGTCCTTCCATTTATAGTGAGGCAGGGAGTGCGAGGAATATCATACAGATTTCTTAAAATGCAAAATGAATATGCAATGCCACCCACAGTTCAAATAAAATGTTGGAACTGGCTGTTGTTATTCTTTTAGCTCTTAAAGCAATGTGTTCACATTAAACCTTGCTGGGGAGTACATGATGTTCCTCCAGTGAGAAATGTTGGGTAGACTAAATGTGTATTATTGCTCTTGTGTGTCTTCAAGTTGTTTCCAACTTATGATAACCCTAAGGTGAACTTAACATGGGGTTTTCTTGGCAAGATTTGTTCAGGAGGGGGGTTGCCTTTGTCTTCCTCTGAGGCTGAGGGTGTATGACTTGCCTAAGGTCACCCAGTGGGTTTCCATGGCTGAATGGGGATTTGTACCCTCGTCTCCAGAGTCGTAGTTGAACATTCAAACCACTACACTACACTGTCTCTATACTGGCTGGCTCTATAGGATTAGGAATAGCAACTTGGAAACTTTTAAAGGGGATTAAACAAATCAGTAAAGATAAGGCTAGTGATGGCTACTGGTCACAATGTCTATATGAGCAACATAAACAGAAGAGCGTTGTTGCACTCATGTCCTTTTTGCAGGCTTCCTACAGGCAACTGGTTGCTCAATTTGGGAACAGAATCCTGGACTAGCTATATAGGCATCTGATCTGATTCAGCCTGAGCTCTTATGTTCGTTATGTATAAAGTAGGCTTTGCTACAGGTAACCAAATGGGCCACTGAGTTGTGATGCCTATTCCCCCAACACCCATTCCCGATAGGGTTGCCAGAGAGAAAACTGGACACAGCTCCTGCTCCTTTAATGGTTGTGCACAAGAGGGAAATTCAGCAGGTGTGACTTGTTAGCTGGTTGAGTGACAAACAATACCTGTTGAAATTCCCTTTTCTACACAACCATTAAAAATATAGGAGTTGTCTCCAGTTTTCACTCTGGCAACACTAAATGTAAGAGGTGTGAAGTAATGTGAAGATAGGCAGTCATCTGGGAAGCCTTGTACTCTCTCTGCTCGAAGTTGCCAGCATTAATCTTATATATAAAGAAATGCACAATACTCACTTCTTTCTTGGTTCTCTCTTCTTTGAGAGAGACAGCTTCATGGTTCTTGTGCTCCTCCTGGATGCAGATTTGGCAAATGAATTTGCCTTCCCTTTTGCAGAATAGCTCCAGCAACTTGCGATGTTTCAGGCATAGATTGGCCTTCAGGTCACTCACAGGCTCTACCAGCTGATGATTCTTGAAGGTCTTGTCTTCATAGTGGGAGCGGATATGGTTGTCACACAAGGCTGCCATACACTGGAGGCAAGACTTGACAGCCTTGAGCTTTCTGGTAGAGCAAAAGTCACAAGGGACATCCCTTGAACCTGCTAGCTTCTTTGACCCCTGGGCCTCCTCTCGAACAAACTTCATGGCAATTTCTCCCAGGCTTATGTTCTTGCGGAGCTGAGGTCTTGAACTGAAGGGTTCACGACACTGGGGGCAGTATGGGCACTCCCCAATCAGGGCTTGGTGGTCCCAGTAATCTTGCAAACAATCTATGCAGAAGTTGTGCCCACAGGCTGTGGTAACGGGGTTTCTGAACACCTCAAGGCATATTGGACATACAATATTGTCTTTTAGGAAAATAAAGCCTGTCTTCTTCATTGCCACAGGAAATGTTTTGGGAGGGGCTGGGAGACAGCCAATACACACAGGCTCAACAGGTTCTAGGAAGTATGAAAAGTAGGGATGCAGACTGATTTTTAAGAAGAAAACTTAGTTTATAAATCTTATCAATTTTAACAGATTGATAAGACATGCATTTAACTGGATTAATACTTCAGGAGAAAAGTACAGGTTGACCCCCATATCCATGGGGGTTATGTTCCAAGACCCACCCCCCATGGATACCTGAATCCATGGATAATAGGGAACCCTATTATTTTAAATGAGACAATGCTGGAAGTTGACCATAAATTCACATTGGAGGACCTAGAAATGCCTAGAGAGAACATATTTTTTCGGATGTGGATAAGTGAAACCGTAGATACCAAATCTGCATATACAGGGGTCAACCTGTAATGTTTTATGTGGTGCTTTTTTAAAAAAGATGATACGTATATATGTTGGAAAATGCAACCCATGTGGTGAGAGAAGCAGCCACAGGACTTCCAGTATGATGTCTGCCCTCTGCAGTTTGTATTGTGCAGTTTATTAAAAAACAACTATTGTATATTTAACCCATCTGCTGGTGGATTAACTGGCAGGTTTTTATTCTAGCAAGTTTTTTACTCTGTTCAGACAACCAACTAAGTATTGCAATACCACTGTTAGAAGATGCAGGTGTAATGATCTTTCATTCACTTGACATTTAATGACACTGTAGAAAATAAGACATTCCAAAGGATTAGTATGAGCCATACAGTATATGGATTTTAAAGCCACAAGATACTGCTCAATATAAACAGGACTGAGTGCATTTTTAAAAATACCCAAATCCTGAGTTTGGAATAAACTATGCAAAGGTTTAATTTGTTAATTTAGTCGAACACTATTAACCATCTTTTAGCAAAATTTATAGTGCCATGGCAACCCAGCAGGTGTCCTTGGACAAGATGTACTCTCAGTCGAAAAGGGAAACCTCTTCTGAATAAATCTTGCCAAGAAAACCCTATGATAGGGTCACCCTCAATCAGTGTTGATTTGAAGGCACATTAGAAGAGTTGATACTATCAGAAACCATTCCTCACCTAGATCTATCTCCCCAGCAGTACAGACCAGAGGTTTTCAAGTTGTTTCTCTCTTGACTTGAAACAGCAGCTCCTACTGAATTCCTGCCACTTGACAGTCACTTATGGGGTCTGGATTTGCTAGGTGACATCACAGTTCAAACTACAAAGGAGGGGGGGAGTTGAACACTCTGGTTATGATGTCATTGCCAGGCAGATCCAAGTAAAACATTCAAGATCATTCTGTAGTGCCCGTGCAAGGAGGTGGCCGACCACTGGCATGTCTGAGAGTACTGAGTAGGACCAAGAAGACCACAGAATAAAATCTAGAAGCAATATTTTTGCCCATCGTTTTAATTTGGTACAGATAAATTGGGTTCTAGAAGCAGACACAAATGCAGTGATACTTTTGCAGTATCTGATGAACACCTAAACTCAAGCAAACATTGGAAACTACTAGGATCATCATTCTGCCTCAAGATGACCCTATACTGTAGTAGCTAAAATAATTTGTCAAACCACCAATTTGATTCAGCATCTCCTTCTTAGGTACTTTACATATCTATTTATTCTTTTTATGATTAGAAATGTTGTTCCTACAAGGGGGCTAGTTTATTGGGGTTTATTTTGAAATAAATTACCTGCTCAGCCATCACAGCAGTCTAAAGGGAAAAACCTCCCTGCTCTTAGGCAGCACACATCTTGTTATGCTAGTAAATAAATATTATTACAACATGCTGATCTGTGAACATATGGACGCATGTAGTGGTGATGGATAGATGCGTGCATCCCACAGAACATATTCTTACAACTTTAAAGTAAAAGAATTAAGTATCACAAGCTATACTGAAGCTTAGCACTGAGACCACCATAGGTTGATACAGACTTACATGATGGCGTTATCTAATTTACATGTATCCTTAGTGATGTTCATTTCATATTTAGAATTGAAAAGAAAGCAATGGACTTCCTAGCTGCAGTAAGACTATCCATATTTTTGGAGCTATCAGAGACACAGTTTGATATATTTTGACTTCTTAAACGCCTGAGGTCCAGGTTTTCTTCAGATGGTAGGCTACAGAAAGTGGTGGCTTCAACTTCTTTTGCCTATGAGATTACAGCTGTACTACAGTACTGGAAGTACAATATCAGAAGAGATGATTCCAATATATTTTGTCCATGATGGGATTGGTTTACCCATGACGATACATCAGCTTTTGTCGGAATTCAATTCCCACAGAAGTTAAGACTCACACCCTCCACAGTGTCCTTCTAGCAGCAGGCAAATGCACACACACAGTATATATATTGTTCTGAGAGGCCTTTTGGAACTGACTGCTCAGGAAAGGACTTTTAATAATCCATTGTATTGTCTGCATTTTAAAAAACAAGTAGGCCTTTAAAATACTTTTAATTCTGTGGAAAATATAACTTTTGTTTACTTTACAGATATTAACCTTTATCTCTTATGTGTTTTAAATTCTCTAAGCTGCCTTACATCCGAGGGCTGGGAAAAGAGCAGGATATACTGTACATGAATAATATTAAATCACCAGAAAGTGTTGCTATCTACTACTGTGGGAAAAGTGGTACAAAAGACACAGCAGCTCTTTTGTCACTACTAAACCGCAGGGCACAAGAAAATAATTCAGATGCTCAAATCATGTCAGAATCTTTATTGGAAAAAAAAATCACAGCATCTCCATTATTATTCAAACACATTTAATAAACAAAGAGAAACAGTAGCAAAGGGCACTGACATGTGACAAACTGTACAAAACCTCCAGGTTTGCAGGCAAAACCTGAGGGTGAGGAGCCCGCGGCCCAGCTGCAGAGGTCCGAGGAGCCACCCCTCCCACTTGTGGGTACCCCCTCCCCTCGGACCACTCAGTCACCCCTGAGAAAAATTGATTAAAAATGTTCAGAAACAAAGACACTTTTAAGAGAAGGTTAGCTTCAACCTTGCTGTAACGGAACAATTGGCCACTGGGAAACTGGACCTGCTACTAGTCCCCAGGGGCTAGCTAATGACTTAAAGAAAACCTTAAGAGATGCAAATCACTCAGATGAATACCCATCCTACCATTTGCTTCTCTTTCCATTTACTGTCTTCCACAGGGGAAACTGACATTTTAATGCTTCTTCCAACTTTAAGTTAGGAGAGAAAGTGTTGATTGAGTCAAGGCAAATGGAAGGAAAAAGCCCTGTTGCTATAAAGGCAGAGATACAACTGATGCAAAACATGGAAGCCAGTTCTTAAGATTAACAGGGCCTGAAGATGCATCTCTAGGTGGGGGGAAAGAATAACACAGGTAGATGAACTGGAATGGAAAGAATTCCACAGCTGGATTTCAAGCCCTTATGCTAGGAAAGCCAACAGCTTTCCCAATCCCTAATACTGTTTCTGTCTCCAGCTATATAGCTCACCACTCCAGGGAAGGTCTCAACAAGCTTAATTACTTCAATTGAGAGTACTTAATGTGGGAAGGGAAGAAGGCAATTGTGTTCCAGTGAAGGACTAAACCTACTGAAAACCCCTCACTAGCTGTCAGTAGCAAGTTGAGTTTATACAACAGGATTGCCCCATTTACCAGGCGGAAACATAGTTATCTCAGTTTAGCTCCAACTTTGCTGTTAACAGAACAGCCTCCAACCCCACCAGTTACAGCTCATTTCACACCCTGATCTTCCTAGTTTTAAATGGAGCTGCTCACAATGGCACAATATGGGCAAAAGAAAGCATTTATTTATCCAGTCTGTTATTCTGACATCAGGCACTCCTCTAATGGGGCTTCCCCATGCATGGTGTTTTTGGTGACCAAAAATAAAGAAATGAGGTATTTGGTTTGGTTAACTAAAGCTACACAGTAAAATCTCCTTCCAAGCAAACCTAACACTGCTACGTGCCCAGCAAGGTGGGGAATGAGTTGGGTTAGGCCATGTTGGAAATGGCAGCTATTCTTGGCATTGTCAGCCTGTTTTCTTTCACCTAGTTCACACCACCACCAACTCACCCTCTCCTCTTCCCTTAGGAGAGATTATGAGGGCATATATGAATGCTATACATTGGTGGTTCTTCTATTTCCTCACAGCACGCACACACACCTGGTTATTTCGCAGTTGTGCACATACACTGACAACAGTACAAGATACTCAAGAGGTTTATGTACACATCACAGTGTTAGTTAAATCCAGCCAAGACATATAGTCTAACCATGCCAATAGCAACACATTAAAACAAGAAGGGTGGAGTAGGACAAGAAAGTTGGTTTAATTTAACATACTATGGAGCCAGTTGAATTTCAACAGCCAGTTAAATTATCTCAGTTTTGGTAGTCTGTTACTACACAGACTGAACTAGTACACATTATTTCAACCGTAATCCACCAAAACTTCACTGGAAGTTATGTTGGCAGAACTGGTGGGGAAGCTCTGTGATATATGCACAGAAACACTGAAAGATAATGGAGGATACAGGGACAAGGGGGAAACTAGTGCCAAACTTCATTTAAACTCCTTTGCTTTGCCCATGATGAATGTCTTCCATGCCCACCATAACACTTTACTCATTGTCCTTCCCAGCCCTCACCCCTGATGTCGATATGGAAGAAACAGAATGGGAAGCCTCATTAACCCACAGCATAAAACATTAAAAAGACACAGAGTGAAATTCCTTAGTGGGAAATCCCAAGCACACCAATTGCAATAACGGGATCCTCCTCTGATCTCAGGCTCATATGGGAGCTTTGATTATTGCCTGGGGGAAAGACCAAAGCAGTTCAGTTCCTCTGAAACTTTGGTTCAGTATGTTTGGGGCTTAACTCAAAGGCCCAGAAGCCAAAGATGACTGACAAGGAACAAAGCCAAGATGTGGAAGGGAGGTACCATGCAGCAAACGCTTAAGGGATTCCATTTACCAACAACTAGGAGAGGACATTTCACTGATTAGGGATGGCACAAATTCACTGACAAAATCAGCGAGTCCCATTTGGCTAAGATTAGAATTCAAGAGAGGCACAACATTTTCACGTCCATTCAAGGCATTCCAAAGGGAAAAAAAGTTACAGAAGTTCACACACCACTTTGGACAAGTAACATCACAACAGTTTGGCAACTTTCATCACCACCCTTTCCCTCCCCACCCCCCTCCCCAACCTGTGCAATGCCCCTTAATTATTTGGGTAAGGTGATACAATAAGGGGGGTGGGGGATGCAAGCGCAGAATCACCATGTGTAAATAAGGGACTCTGTCCCTGAATGTATTGGATAAAAGTTGTTAAAGCCTACCAAAATGACTAGAATACAAAAGAAAACCTGCTTCAATGCAGGACAGCAAGAGAACAAGGGATCATTTCATGCTGTTGAAGACAAGACAAGGCAAAGCTGAACTTGGCAGGAACAAATCCTCCAGATCAAAGAGCAACTGTAGAGTAAGCCAAAGGACTAGATTGCAGCTCTGGCAGTAGAAAGAGGACGGAAGTCCCATCACTACGCTCCTCTGACACTGAGAAAATGAGACAGTACAACTGAATCCAAAACTTGGGGTAATCATACATTGAAAGATGCATAAAGAGTGAAGACCATACCACAATGTTAGAGATGCCTACAGCTGATATTCTTAGTGTTATCAGAAGAAAAACCCTTCAGCCAAGGCCCCAGGTGCACATCATACCCCCACCCCCCCAAAATACTTTTGAGTTCCCTAATACACAGGTATCTTAGCCAGTAATAAACCCAAAACAAAAATGGAAAAGTTTTAGAGGGGAGAAGGGAATGTTCTTGGTTTAGACATTGCCTTCCAAATCCATTTTCGTCAGATCTGGATGAATCTAGCTGGGACAAATTTCTTAACTTAAGCATTAGAAATGGCACTGCTTTACCAAACATCTATCATTAGTCCATGCCTGGGATAACTTAAAGAGCCCAAGAATCTGGGCAGCCCTCACACAAAAGGCTCTACAGAGCCCCCCCCCCCCAAATTAAACAAAAATGTTAAGAGCCACACTGTTGCCAAGACAGAAAGAAAAAGAAATAGTGGGGCAACGGGGTTATCCGGCTGGAAGATTCTCTTCTTTCCTCTTCGCTTGCTGATACTTGGGGTGGATGAGCCTTTGGTTTTTACCAGGACTGATTCTCCACTGGCAGGACAGGCTCAGCTTTGCTTTGTGTTAGTTTCATTACCGTACAAAAGCAAGGTTGGACTGTAGGAGAAATGCTCTGCCCAGCTAGGTTGCCCTTTTGACATCTGGGAGTTTTAAAGTAGATGCTTGGATTACATCCGTGATCCTCGCTCCTGAAGAATCTGGGAAAAGAAAAACAAGAATATTATAGCTGGTATTTAGATTAACCTACTGCAAGAGAGGGCAAAATGCACTGGAAGGAAAACTGTGGAACTTGAGCTCTCTCATGGCATTTATGGAGTGACTTCTTAGACACAGCATCAAAGGGGGATGCTAGTAACCAAGGGAAACTGACTATATTTACTGTATAAAATAACCCCTAATTTAGGTTATATATTATTGTCAAACTCAGTCAATGATTTAGAAGGGGGTAAATGGGACATGTCAAAATATCTGATGACTGATCTCTACAAGGAACATTTCTGCTGCACTTTTGCAACCGAGTCTGTAATATTAGTTTGTCTCTGTAAACATCTTGGCCCTTCCTGATTTCTACATATCCAATACTTTAGCTGGATTTCATAATAGGCTATATGCTTCTATTTCATGGGGTAGTCTTTTGGGAACTTTTCATGCAAAAAGTTAAGACTACAGAACCATTTAATTTGCTCCTACAACAGAACAACAGATAACTTATCCTCATTTACAACCAAATCCACAACCTGGAATTTCTCTTGATTCCTGACACTTCTCATATTCAAGCACCAGTATAACATTTAGGCTATTGCATAAATACTGTCCCAATTGCTTACAGGATCACTGCTAACAATTCTATTCAAGGATTATGATGTCCACATTAGAGAAGTGAGATATGTTCTTCTTCCAAATTCACAAGCATGGCAATACCAAAGAGGAAATCAGCTGTCTTGAATTTAAGGCTGCAATTCTATGTATACTTGCCCATAAATAAGTGTGACAGAATTCAGTGGGATTAAGTACCTGGCTTGTGGGGGCAATTTGCTAACACACATTGGAAACTGCTTAATGTGGTGTAGATGTGTAAAGTGCTATTGCTTAACAATTTGTAAGCTGCTCTGACAGCCTTTGTGGCTGAAGAGCGGGGTATACATACCTAATAAATAAATTTCTGAGTAGACATATAAAGAATTGAAATGTAAGCACTTAAAACTTTGAGATTATCTCAGAAATATCAAAGAAAATGTAAAAGTGAAAAATGAAAATGGAAATCCTTTCTAGGGTTGTCTATTAGAAGAAAAAACTACTAAGAACTCAAGAGAGTTTCCTTCTGAGATAATTAGCAAGACAGCTGACTGATGCACTAAGAAATATCAACCATGGCCATTCTGGACTTTCTCATAGTAGGGCACTGCAGTTAATATACACTATAATATTCTTTGTCAAAACCCAAATGATCAGGAACTACACACTTCACATTACTGAAAACAAGCTGCATTTTATTATATTCCATTTCATATTAAAAAGATTAATGAACCCTCAAGAATAGATTCCTCACCTTTGCTTTTTCACTAGGCTCTATGACGATGCCATTGGTAGAGTTATTGAGCTCTCTGGATACAACACAGAGAAATTCTGCTTGGTCTTCATTTCCATAGTTATAGGAAGATCCAATACTGATTAGCTGATGGAAGGATAAATGGAGAAGATGTAATGATTAAAAGCAGCAATATGTGATAAATGTTATGGGGTCAAACTAAAATGTCATTGGCGCAGTTTCTGGTCTCCAACAAAGGTCAGTTACACAACTGCAAGGGAAGCTACAAAATACAAGTCCATAAGTAGGCAGTCTGTGCTTCTTCATATTCTTTCTTAGCTTTAAATAGTTTAAGGGCATGTCCATGTTTTAGCTTGACTCCTGAAAATGCTGCAATGCACTAAAACTCATGTAATCTGTGCAATTGTTCTCTGCCATGCTACAGTGGCAAATTGATTTTCTCTCTTGTTGCAGGGCTACATACACCTGCACACTGTAATCAAACTGGATACTAATCACATAACTAGCAATGATTGTAGATATCAATCCTAGTTCCTACATCAACAACTTTCCTGTTGGATTTTAAAATATACCAATATTTAAAATCAAATCCTGTGTGGCTGGAGGCTCCAGATATATCTCGGGAAACACCAACCAAAACAGTTAAGGGCTTAACATTATGGTATGAACATGAACATGAACACACAGGTGCTTCTGTATAACAGCATTCAACTCCAGACATTTGAAAGCAGATAGATGAAAACAGAGAGAAAGGAGAAAAGCAAAGTAATTTTACAGACGCTAACAATAGTGAATAACAAGACTCTGAAAAGTACATCATTAAAAGCTATAAGCATAAATGGAGCACAAACTGGTATTCAAAGGAGACCAGACACACAGACAAGGAGAATTTTAGCATACTATGGCAAACAATAATCAAATACTTGTATGGCAGTAGTATTATGGCAGGTGGAAAAAAGTATCTTGAGAACTTCTAAAACTGTAGTGAGCATACCTCCCTAAGGTTTAAGGACTTCTTGAGCTTGGTATATTTATTAAACAGGAATGGATATGAAACTTGTAGTGTGCTCTCCCATGAAGTGTAAGGGGACAGATGAATAATGCTGCAGGCATGGCCTGGATGAGCTGTTTTGGTAGTTCTGATTTCTACCATACAGTGTTTCTGGCCAAGTCACCTTCTGCTGGCTCTTGACAGGGACCAATGCTGGATATTCAGCCCAAATGGCTGGCTGAGCTGGGTATGGGGCATCCAGAGAGGAGGAGGAGGAGAGTTAGCGTCCTTTCCTCAGGATGCCACCCATATTTACAGTCAAACCCCGCAGTGCCCAAATAGAGTATGTAGAAAGCTGCCCTCTGGAAATATTCAGAAGATTAATTTTCTTGGGCAGAAGCCTTTACTTCTACAGAGTTTCTTTAAAATATATATAACAAATCCAATCTGAAATAATAATTCAAGTTTATTAAGGGGAAAAGAAACC
Organism: Gambelia wislizenii; assembly: GCA_030847615.1. Classification (NCBI taxonomy): domain Eukaryota; kingdom Metazoa; phylum Chordata; class Lepidosauria; order Squamata; family Crotaphytidae; genus Gambelia; species Gambelia wislizenii. The sequence goes on from JAUMIR010000002.1 coordinate 197,312,872, forward strand.
TACTGACCACCTTGTATAAAACAATCTAAACTCTAACAATCTGAATAGGGGGAGTCTTGACCAAAGTAGATTTTGCAACACTGCAGGAAGCTCAGCTTGATTATAACATGGTAACAACACTGGATGAACCACAATTCCACACTGGACAAAATATAGTAATATATTTTTTTCATCAACTTAGAATTGACAGAAAGTGTGTTAACCAAAGACCTATCATGTTATTGCCTTCATCTGACAGATAAGCCCCCACCTGCCCCACTGCTGCTTCTACAGTGGATAAGAAAACCAGTGGATGGTGCTAGGACACTGCGGCATCCAAATAAAGCAAAAATAACCCCCCTTATTTGTGACCTTTCTTTCAGCAGAAACTATTTTGCTAATAGGGCAAAAAATTACCCCGCAATACCATCAATGCTACGTCTTCTTATAGATATATAAAAACAGCCTTTTCCCTTCAAGTTTTATGTTCATTTCCTAATTTGGGAAACGGAAGGTTTCACAACAAGGGCTCTTTCCAATGGAAATAATAATGGTAATATTTATAAGACACAGAAATTACATTGGTGATTGATTGATTACAAAAAGGAGGTCTGTCAACTACTCAAAAGAAATATCTGCTAACAGTTTTATCTTGGATGTATATTCTGCTTCTTTAGCCATTGTATTACTGTTATATTTTAAAATATTGCATTTTTAACAGACTGTACAGTGGCTATTAGGTGCATTAAAAGTGGTTTAAATAATATCAATAAAAAGACAAATCAAATAAAGTATGATCAGTTATTGAAATCACAAGATGATCAGCATGTTAAGGGGCCCAGTAGCCAAACTTCTCCACAGGGACAAGAAGGCTAGGTACAGCTCATGTTTTATTAGAAACTCTACATTTTCTGAGTTCTAAAATGGCAGCAAGGAACAGACACAATACATTCCTGTCAAGAGCAAATAATAAGAGTGACAGATAAGCCATAACAGATGCCCAGTGAAGTATACCCATCTTCTGGATAGGGAAAAAACTATTAGCACGGGATACCTGTTCAAATTTCCATCCATCAGACATTGTGGACACCATCTGAGTGAGCTCTTCCTCTTGGCACTGCAAGACTCTGTATACATGCTTGACAGGTCCCTGAAATCCAAAGGGGATACTAATTAACAAACCAGAAATCTGAATTTTGATTTTGCTAAGAATGACCCCTTGCTGAAAAAGGGAATGCATCTATGGTTTAACCTCAAGAAAGTTAATGTACAATCACAGTGTCTGCTGACTTCTGAGAAAACATACCTCTAAAGAAGTGTAGATGGGCACTTCAACCGCCCCTGATTGTGTAAAGGATGAAGACATGTGACAGGGTTTTGCTGCAGACAGAAAAACCAGTAACAGCCTGCGGAGATAATGTGGCTAGAGTTTGGATGATAGGCCACAAGACTGTACAGGCATACTGCATCTAACAGCAGTATATAGTCGTCCCTCCACATTCGCGGCTTTGATGTTTGGGGTTTTTGAGTATTCGCGGTTTCTCCTCCTTTTCCTCCCCCTCCCCTCTACCTCAGGGGCTTCGCTACGTTTGGAGTGGGGAGCCAAGGCGCCCCCCCCCGCTCTCCTGGGGCTTGCCTCCGTTTGAAACGGAGAGCCAAACCCAGAGAGAGCAAGAAGGGGGGCGCTTTAGACCCTATCTCCCTGCTCCCTCGGGGGTTGGCTCCCCACTCCAAACAGAGCCAAGCCCAGGGAGAGTGGGGAGATGGGGTCTAAAGCACCTCCTCCCCACTTTCCTGGGGCTTGCCTCCGTTTGAAATGGAGATCGAAGCCCAGAGAGCAAGGAGGGGGCGCTTTAGACCCAATCTCCCTGCTCCCTCAGGGGTTGGCTTCCCACTCCAAACAGAGCCAAGCCCAGGGAGAGTGGGGAGATGGAGTCTAAAGCACCCCCTCCCCACTTTCCTGGGGCTTGCCTCCATTTGAAATGGAGCGCCAAGCCCTGAGAGAGCAAGGAGGGGGGCGATTTATAACCGCTCTCCCTGGGCTTGGCTGTTTGGAGTGGAGAGCAACTTTGGGGTGGCGGCTGAAAAGTGGCTATGAGGCTTCAAAAGCTGAAAAGTGGCTATGAGGCTTTTACCACTTTGGAAGGGCCGGGGGGGGGTTTTGCAGGTGGGTGGGGGGAGGTGTATTTTATTCACATTTTTTTCACATTCGCAGGGTTCTTGCACCCCTAACCCCCACGAATGTGGAGGGATGACTGTCTGTTGAGACTCCAGAAAGGCACTGTGGAGATAGATGCCTCAAAGGAACTAAAACAAAGATAATACAGAACCAATGGGAAAGGCAGAGAAGAGATCTAGCCTGTCTCTCTCTCTCCAGCATTCCAAATTTGGGCAGCTCCTCCAGTCATCAAAGTCTTGCACTGAGTACATATCCTATTCCTTTCTGTTTAACACAAGCACTACCCAGAAAAAGTGAGGGCTACTCAGTGTCTGTTGAAGTAACATGGACAAGCTTTCTAAGCTCTTTTGGTTTCAAACCCTTTCCCCTGGAAGACAAGCAACATGTTGGACCTATCAACCCCAATGCTCTAAGAAATTTTCAAGAAAATGGAAGAATAATTAACTCTGCTCCCCCTGGGATTGTTGTTTTGTTTTGTTTTTTAAACTCTGCAGCAAAATCTGGTATTTATACACCCTATGTAGTTATAACTGTCTAAATGCTGACCAGAGTCCATAGATCTTTTTCCTGTTTTTTTTTAAAATAGGCAATATCATCACTAAGATGTTGCACTTTCTCTCCATGCAGATTATAGCAGCAGAGAAAACACCTCTCCCTTCTTCCACACTGCAGCTAAGAGAACTCAGGAAAAGGGAGGTGTTGGTGGCAACAGCAAATAATGACTGGTCAAGCCAATATTTGTAGACCTTGATTCTGGCCACAAATTTTTCTCTTCTGCTTTCTTACTTGAGAAGTTCTGCTTTCATTGTCCCGTATTCGCTCCTTCACCAGCCGCACGAGAGATGCAATGTTGTAAAACTCAGCTTCTTCTAGCACGCCTAGGAATGGGATCAGAACACACAGTTGGCTTTTTGCAGCTAATCTTGAAAAGGGAAGAATGCTAGGGAAAAAACACCACACTCCCACCCAATCGCCAATGCTGTCATACTGCAATATTTCTATAATATGACTAGATATGTGATGGTCCAGAAAAAAACTGGAAACAATTCAGGAACCCGCCCCCATTTTCCAACCCCCCCCGCCAAAAAAACTTTGGAAATTTTTAAAAGGAAAATGGGATTTTGGAATGATTTCTTTTATAGTGATGAATACAATATTTAAGATAAGGTGTTCATATATTGACTCCCTCCCAAATTATTTCTAAAAACTAAATAAAAGAAAGACTTCAATGTAAGACAGTATAGTATATAGTAAGTATCTGATCAATGCAAATCTTGGTCTTGATATCCCATTCTCATCCTTTTTATGGGAACAGACACTTTATGTCTGCTTGACACCATGGAAGACTAGAGGAAACAAATTAATTTTCTTTATTTTGCTAATGTTTGTGGTTGCATTATTATGGTTGCATTATTATAGTTTTTGTATTTGCTTCTATTAATGTGGCAGAACCAAAGAGGTTCCTTATAGTTCAAGACCCAATAGCTCCATTTGCAACAAATAATTTTTTAAAAAAGGGAATTCCATTTGTAACTATTACTGACTGAGCTGTACCTTGGGTATAACAAACGTGATAATTTTACGCCAAACAAAATTGAATAATTGTCTCATATTATGTATATAATATCTTTATGTTCCTAAAGTAATAAAGTGGTTGTCAATCTGTAAAGCTATCACTTCCTCCCTCTCCAAATTTTGTGAAAATTTCAGGTTTTTTCCTATAAAAGGGAAACCCCCCTCCCTGCTTCAAAATTTTCAGAAATTTTACATCTCTAAATATGGCAATATATGCAGACTTACATTTTAACTCAGTAACCCATCAACAAATCCACAGATGTGTTGTACAACCAAAATCTCATTTTGCTAGGAGCAAAATGAAACAGGGAAAAAATGCACTACAGAAATCTGGAAACACCTCTATTTCATGAATGATGAACTGTGTGTACATGTCCCCCCTGCCCCAGGAAACGAAAACTAGAATACAGTACAGCCCCCGTATCTGTGAGACCCAAATCTGTGGTTTCACTTACTCACATCCGAAAAAATATGTCCTCTTCGGCATTTTCTAGGCATGCTTCTGCTGGAAGCTGACCACAGAGTCACGCTGGAAGACCTAGAATATGCCTAGAAAGGCATTCTCTCTAGGAATTGCTAGGTCCTCCAGCATGACTCTATGGTATGCTTGGGTTGGAAGCCATTCATTTTAATAGGGTTCGCTATTATCTGCAGTTTCTGGTATCCACAGGAACATATCCCCCATGGATACAGAGGTCGTACTGTAGTAACTTGGGTATTTAAGACAATCTAGTTGTTGTCTTTTGGAAGACTGGGGACACATTTTTCTGAAATCCCTACAAGCAGATTTTCAAATGGGTTAACTATACGAACAATCCAGTTGTATATATGTGTAATTTTGTTTACAGATTTTATTTCATATGTAAGTTAACATGAGACCTGCATGCACAGACAACTTTTTTCTTGGCCAAAGGGCTCTAAGCTATTTTTTTTTAATTTACATCCTGAGACAGTCTCTCATCTACATATGTTTGCACTGGGTCTTTCCAGTCTCCTTTGTTTTATTTCAGTCTAAAATAAAACATGTTCTCATAATGCAGAAACATGCAGAATAGGAAATTAGTGAACTTAAGCATATCTAATTCTGGATTGGAAGGAGGCCAAAATGCATTCACGATACTCTAGTATTCGAGGATACAGACTGCTTTATAATTTTGCCAAACTCAAACTAAGCACTTCAATCCTATTTTCTTACCTTCTTCTGCCAATTCTTTGTTTATTATGAGTTTTCCATGCCGGAGGTAGTTCAGGATTGGACCAAAATAAGTGGGATCCCTATCAATGAGATATGCCCCTGTTTCATCCTGTTGGAAATATACCAGTGTCAGATTCTGATGCTGAAAAGGATAATTCAGTAGAATGAAGATACAGTAGGCCCTTGGTATCGGCTGGGGTTTGGTTCCAGGACCCCACTCCCATGAACACCAAAGTCCGTGGATGCTCAAGTCCCATTATATACAATGGCATAGTAAAATGGTGCCCCTTATATACAATGGCAAAATCAAGGTTTGCTTCTTGAATTTTTTTTTTTGGGGGGGTGTTAATATTTTCAAGCCATGAATGGTGGAATCTGTGGATGCCAAATCTGTGGATACAGAGGGACAACTGTAGTTGCTGTACAGCTAGTGTTATAAAAATGGAAATTTGGTTCTCAACAATCAAAACAAAACAAATCATTAATCTTAACAAAACTAGTAGGCTCCACTTAAGCATTTGAATCTATCTTGAATCATCCATAAAAGATAGCAGTTGGACTTAAAATGTTTTACTGTTATAGTGTATAGTCTGAGTGAAGAGGACATGAAATAGTGACGGTGAATGGGAAGAAAAAGGTAAGATTCCAAGGTCCTGTGTCAATGGGTAGCAGGAAGCCTGTATTTCTGGATTTTTACTATTAGATGACAACATGATGCAATTAAAAAGGTAGGCCTCCACCCCCATAACAACATTACACCCAGTTATACAATCATGCTTATTTACTACAAATAAACTGTTCTTAAGTCCACAATAGCAGTAGCAGTCTCATAAAATCCATGTATTTTCACCAAATTTTGACCAATTATGAGCAGCAATTTAAAAAACTAGCTGTACCCGGCGTAACATACACTGTTATAGTGAAGAGTTGCATAGTGGAGGTGGAGCAGGGAGGGGAGCTCTGTTTAGGCTCCTGGAGTCCTTGCCATGGCTTCTGTGTCAGCCACCCTCACCACTGCCCCCCTGACTGGGATCACGACAACCACTGTCTCATTGGTGGCAGTGGTAGCTCCTCCTCTTCAACACTGCACACTGAGGTGAGTGGCTGGCAATGGGGCTCTTGTAAGGCTGGGGTTATAGATGCAGATTGAGTGGTAGGAGTGGACTGTGAGGTGGAGAGGGAATTTGCATGTGTGTGGTGATTGGCTGAGAGAGTGAGAGGAAGGAGGAACAATGTTTCCTAAGTGGCCAATCAGCACACTGGGAAAGGCAACATACCCAAGACTTTTATATATACAGTTGTCCCTTCATATTCACTGGGTTTGGTTCCAAAATCAGGGAATACTCAAGTTCCATTATATGCTCTCTCTCTGGCTTTTCTTCGCAAACAAAGATTCAGGAAGGACTCATCCTGTGTTTTCTGCAAGCGCGCTGATGACTAAAAAGGCCAATCCGAGATAAACAAGTCCGGTTGCAGAAAGCACAACAGAAGGTCTCCTTGGGTGATGTTTCCGGGTTGTGATTCTTTCTGCATTGTCATTTCTCTTCAAGACTTGTTTGACGTGAGTTCTCAAATAAGGCTGCAGCATTGTGGATAGTGTGTCTCCATGCCTTCCGATGTGAGGCCAGGGTGGACCATTGTTGGTGATCAATTTGGCCGAGCCTGAGATGTGTTTCAGGGAGTCCTTGTATCACTTTTTTGGAGCGCCCTTCTTACGCTGACCCATCGTGAGTTCACCATAGAGTACTATTTTTGGGAGGTGATGGTCCTACATCCTAGAAACGTGCCCTGCCCAGTGCAGCTGTGTTTTCAATATTATGGCCTCAATGCTGGTGATCCATGCTTGCTCAAGGACAGCAACATTTGTCACGGCATAGCAAAATGGTGTCCCTTACATAAGATGGCAAAATCAAGGTTTGTTTTCTGGATTATTATTTTTTTAAAGAATATTTTCAAGCCATGAATACTTAAATCCGTGGATACCAAATCCGTGGCTACAGAGGGACAACTTAAATCCGTGGATACCAAATCCGTGGCTACAGAGGGACAACTGTATATAGATGGAATGGGAAACCATGAACACTACTACTCCCTCTCCTTCCCTTGGACCTTTAAAAATCTCTTTCTCTTATGTGTCAAGTAAATATGATTCTAAACGGTAAGGAACAAACCATTATTTTACAGTATTAGTAAACAACACTTCAAAAACACACAAACAATGGTAGGGCATTCCTTTTGCTACTGGCTTAAAAACATTTTTATACAAATTGCTACAGATGTAGTTCTATACACTTTTATTTGCGGGTAAGTCCAACTGAACTCAATAAAACTTACATCTGAGTAGATGTGTATAGGAGCACACTACACAAAAACTATAATGAAGGAAAACAGGTCAAATATTCCCCCATGGTTAAATTATACACGCATGCCTTCAATCAAGCAGTATTTTAAAGCACCTTATTTTCAAATTAAAACTCTGTTCGACAAAACAGTTAAGTAAGGTCTTTTACCAGACACTCACAATACTTCATAGAACTTAAATATTATCAGCAGTTATCTGTTGAAAACCACCACTCTGTTTGAGTAAGTTAACTTGGCTCACATTTTTAAGTACTGGAGATGGGAGCAAGACAAACTGCCATATATTATGAATATTGATTTTTTTAAAAATGCAGTCTTTATTTCACTAATGTACAGCTATTCTGGAGATCAGGGATGCCAAAGTCATAATCCTCTAAATGTGGCTGGACCAGCCCCAGTTACCACTCAAAGCTCCAGTTCAATAACATCTGAAGAGCTCACAGGTTCCCCAGTCTCACTGGAGACTAGGTTAGGTTTAGTTTGTCCTTAGTGAAGCAAGAAATATCTTGGATTGAGAGGATATAATATAATATAATACAACAGCCACACATAAGAGAACAGGTTCATATGCATGGTCTGCTTCCCAAGCCTCCCTACACTGAAACAATATCAAGAAAAGAGAGAAATGAAGTGAAACAGTGTTCATAATAAGCCACGACTGTAGATAACTGCATGTATTTAGCCAGTGCTTTCACTGGAAGCTTATGAGCTGGCAAACATCAAGGTTGTGATATCAAACCTGGGATGATGCTTTTCCTCCTTATAAACAGTGGAAGAGAGTAGAATGAGTTGGTAACTGACTTAGGAGGAAAGAGAACACTGATTCATACACAATACTGTATAAGGCAGGACAGAATATGTGGTCCTCCAAATGGCAAAGAATGATGGAAGTTGTAGTCCAATAACATCTAAATGCTGACATTCTATTTAGGATAAACAACTATGTACGGCCAATTACTATTTATACAAGTATCACAATTTCACACCCACATATGAAGTGTGGTAAAATTCTTCATATCAATTGGTAAAATGATATGCCAGGCCTACCATGTAGAAAAACATAACACTTGGTTATAGTTGCCTATGTCCATCCATTTATCCAAGCATCAAAAATTGTTCAATATATAACAACACAACAAACTACATAGTGCTTTGTAGCCAAGTGTGGAGGTTCCAATTTTTGCTCCTAAAAAGCCTAGAGCAGGGGTAGGTGGAAAGTACATCTGGATCTACTAGTAAATCTCCAGGTAAACTTCAGCAGATGTACTCTTGTTGACTGCCTTCAAGCCCTTTCTGACTTCTGGTGACAGTAAGGCAAACCTATTGTTTTGTTTTTTTTTTTTGGCAAGATTTGTTCAGAGGGGGTTTGCCATTGCCTTTCTCTGCGGCTGAGAGGGTGTTATTTGCCCAAGGTCACCCAGTGGGTTTCCATGGCTGAGTGGGGATTCGAACTCTGGTCTCCCAGAATCTTAGTTTACCACTCAAGCCACTCCCCCACACTGGCTCTACTGGGTTTTAAATCGGTATTTGTCACTTCTTTTTGGCTGAGCAGACTTCCTACGAAGGCTGTAGGGAAACCTGAAGCTCTGCAAAGACTCCTCTCTCGGAGTAACCGGCAAATAAACCCTAGGGACTATGAGAAGGGGCTTCTTGCTCTCCTCCTGGATCCTCCCAGATGGATCCATTTAGAATTGGCCCAGGACACAGGCCCCACCAGGGGAGAGGGGCTGACAGGGCTCTAGCCTGGGGGCCTGGGATTAGGACAGGGGCATGGCCTGATATTATTATACGTTTTTATCATGCAAATCCATTAAATAAATATAAATACCGTTGTCCCTTCATTTTTGCTGGGGTTTGGTTCCAGGACACACACACCCCTGCGCCGTGGATACCAAAATCCGTGAATACTGAAGTCCCATTCTATGCAATGGCATAGCAAAAGGGTGTCCCTTATATAAGATGGCAAAATCAAGGTTTGCTTTCTGGATTATTATTTTTTAAAGGATATTTTCAAGCCATGAATACTTAAATCCGTGGATATGGAGCGACAACTGCATTACTGTGGTGTCATCATTGGAACTGAGTTATTTTAATTTTTATCCTAAGTCCTGTACGCAGAGCGTCTCCCTCCCCTTCACCTTAGGAGTCGGCAGGGGGCCCGCCCAAGATCCTGGCCTGAGGCCTCCCGAGAAAGGGGGCTCCGCGAGAGTCTCCGCCGGCTGCTCACCTTGTCCGAGCCCAGTTCGGGCCCCTCCTGGCAGCAGAGGCGGCAGAGGAAGGACTTGGGCTCGCGGCAAAGCGTCTGGCGGGTGCTCACGAAGTAGGTGCCGCCCACGTTGAGCCGCACCCACTTGGAGCCCCCGCCGCCGCCGCCGCCGCCTCCCCCGGCCCGGCTCTCAGGCTCCGGGGGCTCCGGGCCGCGCGTGGGGCCGGCGGCGGTGGCGGCGGCCGGGCGAGGGCTGGGAGGCCCCGGGAGCGGGCTGGGAGTGCGGCCCCGCGGCGGCGGACCCTCCCCTGCCGCCAACTCGGCCATCCTGGGCTCCGGCTTCTCCTCCCTCGGTCGTGCGGCGGTCAGTCTGGCAGGCAGCGCCCGCTGCAGCTCAGCGGCCGGGACGGAGGAACCGAAGCGGAGCTCGGCGGGACTCGGCCGCCATCACCCTGGTCCCCGCTGGCAGGGAGAGCCGGACTTCCGGAATGGAAAAAGCACTTCCGGGTCACCAACGACTCTCCGGGAGCTGCGGCTGCCGTTTGACCTCGTTCTACTACAGCTTCCGTCTCAGTACTGCGGTGGGAGGGGGGGGGAAGAACCCAGCGGAATATAGAATTATTAAAATGAAGAAACGTAGGGGTTGGGACGACGATATACTTTCGGCAATGTGGAATAAAATTTGGAAAGGCCTTCCTAAAACTGGAAGAAAGCATGGGAGCGCCTTTGTGACTGTTTGTACTATAGACACACAAAAAAGGAGAGACACGCATCTCCTCCTGAAGGCGGACGAGACTTCATGGTTACTTTTGTCCGTCGCCATGCTTTCTTGTTAGAGAGGTAGTAACAGCAGCTAATAGGAGATAATAGTCCGCCGAATCCACACTACACAGATAATCTAGTTTGAAACTGGATTATTTGTTGTGGCGCCTTGCTATTGAATCTTGGGATTTGTAGTTTTACAAGGTCTTTTGCCTTCTCTGCCAAACAATGCTGGTGCCTCACAAACTACAAACGCCAGGATTCCATAGGAAGGAGCCATGGCAAATAATCCACTTTCAAGATGGATTATTTCTCTAGTGTGGATTTGACCTGAATTCTTTTGTTATTCTTGTCTAGATTAGAACCATTGAATCAGTTGGTTTTATCTTTGTATTGACTTCAACAATTGAGTCAGTGGCTCTACTCTAGTTGGGCGTAGCAAACAGGAGTCGGACCAATGTGATTTAGCAGTAGGGTCTGTCTTCCCCAGCAAAAGGCCACCCTTGGTGGTGGTGGCATTGTGTGCCTTCAAATTGTTTCCAACCTATGGGGACCCTAAGGCAAACCTATCACAGGAGTTTCTTGGCAGAAAAATCAGCAGTAGCAGAACATATTATAAACCAACCTGGACACAAAATGCTATTTAAAAACACAGAAATTCTGGACCAGGCCAACAACTATCATGTCAGAATGCACAGAGAAGCTATTGAAATTCACAAACACCTGGACAATTTCAACAAGAAAGAAGAAACTTTAAAAGTAAACTAAATCTGGCTGCCAGTTTTGAAAAACAATAGAAGAAAAACTCAACACTTACAAAGGAATTCCTCCCAGGGACAGGGGGATTTCCAGTTAATGGTCCATCAACCAACCATTAGCCAAACAGACACTAATGAGCCTTGCATTTCTATATCCAGAGACCAACCTTTCAATTACACAAATTTACATATACTCCTTAACGGGGTCACAGGATATATAAGTCCACATACACTCCTACCCAACCATTCTCTGAAGATGGCAGCCACAGATGCAAGCGAAAGGTCAGAAAAAAACTATTCCAGAACACGGCCTCACAGCCCGGTAAAAAACCAAGGAAACTTCTTGGCAAGAGTTTTTCAGAGGGGGTTTAATAATAATAATAATAATAGAATTTATTTACATCCCACCCCTCTACAAAACGCAACCAGGGCGGCTTACAACATTAAAATATACACCCCAAAACCCTCCATCCCACCCCCCCCTCTTAAAATACAATTAAATAATTCAAAAAATTTAAAACATACTTAAAAATACTAAAAAAAACACCCTTTGCCTTCCTCTGAGGCTTAGAGAGTATAACTTTCCCAAGGTCACCCAGTGGGTTTCCATGGCTGAATGGGAATTTGAACCCTGGTCTCCAGAGTCGTAGTCCAATGCTCAGACCACTACATATTCTGGCTCTCACCCTCTTTAGGGTAGGAAAATACATTTTTTTGTGGTGGGTGTTGTTTAAATTCCTGCCAAAGTTACCCTGCACTGAGAAATTATAAAAGTGGCTTATTATTTTTTTGCCTTCTTAAAATATTTTCATTCTAGACAAATCAGATAAATTATAACAATCAAAACATGTAACATTATACATAAAAATAAATCCAACAGAGAAAAAAAATGGTCCCCGGCTCTGTTTCTTCTGTTTCCTCTGGAATGAATAGTGATTTATCGATATCCATCGTGTCTGGCTTAGTTATAATGCAAAATGCCTCTCCAAAAATCCTTTTGCTGAAAAGTGGCTTATATTATGTCCATCAAATATTGCAGGTGGGGGTGGAGGGAATCTGAAGCTCGTGATGGTTTACAACAGGGCTAGGAAGTGTGTAGCTCTTTGGATGTTGATGGACTGAAACTCCCATTATCCCTCACCAAGTCCCCATTGCCTATGATGACTGGGTCTAGTGGAAACTGCAGTCCAACAAAATCTATAGGGCCACATGCTTCCCATTTCTGCTAAGTGTGTACTGTAGTCTAGTATCATCCACACGATGAAGGGAACGCTGTGAATCTTGATTTCAGTAAGGCCTTTGACAAAGTCCCCCATGATACCCTTGCAAAAACATTAGTAACATGCGGACTAGACAATGCAACTGTTAGGTGGTTTTGTAATAGGTTGACTGACTGAACCCAAAAGGTAGTCACCAATGGCTCCTCTTCATCCTGGAGAGAAGTGACTAGTGGGGTGCCACAGGGTTCTGTCCTGGGCCCAGTGCTATTCAACATCTTTATCAATGACTTGGATGAGGGAATAGAGGGTATGCTTATCAAGTTTGCAGATGACTCCAAATTAGGAGGGGTAGCTAATACCCCAGAGGACAGCATCAGAATCAAAAATGACCTCAACAGATTAGAAAGCTGGACCAATGCTAACAAAATGAATTTCAACAGGATGAAATGTAGGATACTGCACATGGCCAGTAAAATGAAATGCACAGATATAGGATGGGTGACACCTGGTTTGTTGGCAGTACATGCGAAAGAGATCTAGGAGTCTTAGTGGACTACAAACTGAACATGAGTCAGTAGTGTGAGGCGGCAGCTAAAAAAGCCAATGCGATTCTAGCTGCATTAATAGGAGTATAGTGTCTAGATCGAGGGAAGTAATAATGACACTCTCCTCTACTCTTCTCAGACCCCACTGGCAAATGGACACTATCTCTCTGGCTTTTCTTCGCAAACGAAGATTCAGGAAGGACTCATCCCGCGCCTTCTGCAAGCGCGCTGATGACTAAAAAGGCCAATCCGAGATAAACAAGTCCGGTTGCAAAAAGTGCAGCAGAAGGTCTCCTTGGGTGATGTTTTTGGGTTGTGATTCTTTCTGCGTTGTCGTTTCTCTTCAAGACTTGTTCGTCGTGAGTTCTCAAATAAGGCTGCAGCATTGTGGATAGTGCGTCTCCATGCCTCCCGATGTGAGGCCAGGGCAGACCACCGTTGGTGATCAATCTGGCCAAGCCTGAGATGTTGTTTCAGGGAGTCCTTGTATCGCTTTTTTGGAGCGCCCCTCCCACGCTGACCCGTGGCGAGTTCACCGTAGAGTAGTATTTTTGGGAGGCGATGGTCCTCCATCCTAGAAACGTGCCCTGCCCAGCGCAGCTGTGTTCTCAATATCATGGCCTCAATGCTGGTGATCCCTGCTTGTTCAAGGACAGCAACATTCGTCACATAGTCAGTCCAGTGTATATTTAGGATTGTGCGTAGACAGCGCTGATGAAAGCGCTCGAGGAGTCGTAGGTGGTGGCGATAGGTAACCCATGTTTCAGATCCATAAAGGAGGATAGACAGTACGATGGCTCTATACACACTGATTTTTGTGCTTTGCCTCAGGTGTTTATTGCTCCAGACTCTTTTGTGAAGTCTTCCAAATGCACTATATGCCTTTGCTAATCTGTGATCGATCTCTTTGTCAATCTTGGCATCTGAGGAGATGATGCTTCCCAGGTAGGTGAACTGCTGAACGGACTTGAGCACTGATTTGCCGACGGCAATGTGGGGATGGTGGTGTTCGTCCTGTGGTGCAGGCTGGTAAAGAACTTCTGTTTTCTTCAGGTTGACTTCTAGCCCAAACAGCTCTGCAGCTGTTGCAAAGCAGGACGTTAGGCGCTGCAGAGCTGCTTCTGTGTGGGCAACAAGGGCAGCATCATCGGCGAAGAGCAGCTCACGGACTAGATAGTTTAGAGTCTTAGTGTGAGCCCTCAGACGGCTTAAGTTGAACAAGCTACCATCAGTACGGTAGCGTATATAGATGCCGTCGTCTTCTTCAAGCTCTGCCATAGCCCTTTGGAGCATCGTGCTAAAGAAGATTGTAAATAAAGTTGGTGCAAGAACACAACCTTGCTTCACTCCATTAGTTATTAGAAAGGGCTCTGAAAGAGCATCGCCATATCTGACTTGACCACGCTGGCCCTCGTGTAGCAAGATAATCATTTTAAGGAATTTGGGGGGACATCCTAGTTTTTCCAGGATCTGCCACAGACCTTTTCTACTTACAGTGTCAAAGGCTTTGGTGAGGTCGACAAATGTTACATAGAGACCCTTGTTCTGCTCCCTACATTTTTCTTGCAGTTGCCTAAGGGCAAATACCATGTCTGTAGTACTCCTATTGGCTCTGAAGCCACATTGGCTTTCAGGGAGAAGTTCTTCTGCAATAGCAGGAACTAATCTGTTCAGGAGTATCCTTGCAAGGATTTTTCCAGCAATAGAGAGCAGTGTTATGCCTCGATAGTTTGAGCAGTCGGATTTTGCTCCTTTTTTCTTGTACAAGGTGATGATGACTGCATCTCGGAGGTCTGATGGCAGTTCCCCTTTTTCCCAGCAATTCACAAGGAATTCGTGGAATTTTTCGTGGAGTGCATGACCTCCGTGTTTCCAAACTTCAGGTGGGATTCCATCAATCCCAGCTGCCTTGCCGTTTTTCATCTGCTGTATGGCCATAAGGGTCTCTTCCAAAGTGGGAGCTATGTCCAATTCATTTTTCATTGGTTTTTGTATCATATATTGGATAGCTGAGGCTTGGACTACTCGGTTGGCGCTAAAGAGACTTTGAAAATGTTCAGCCCAACGATTTAGGATGGAGGCTTTATCAGTAATTAATGTTTGACCATCTGTACTGTATAAGGAGCTTTGGACCTGATAAGTAGGTCCAAACACTGCTTTAAGAGCTTCATAAAATCCTCTATGATCACCCAGATCTGCACAGCGTTGTGTCTTTTCTGCTAAATTGATCCACCACTTGTTCTGCATGTCTCGGAGTTTTTGTTGTAGTTTGCTACATGTGAGGCGGAAAGCTGCTTTTCTTACATGACAGGTTGGCTGGGCGAGGTATGCCTGGTGAGCAGCTCTCTTCCTTGCCAACAGCTCCTGGATCTCTTGGTTGTTTTCTTCAAACCAGTCTTGATTTTTCTTGTGGGAGAACCCGAGGGATTCTTCTGCAGACTGGAGGATACTGTTTTTGATATGTTGCCAAAGCACTGTAGGAGAAGGATCTGTAGGATGGTCTTCAAGTTTCGTTTGTAGGTTTGCCTGGAAGTTGTCTCTCATGGTAGCTTGTTGAAGATTGTTGACTTGGAGCCTCTTCTTTAAGATGCCACCCCTCTTAGGTTTGAACTTAAGATGAAGATTTAGTTTACATCTGACGAGGCGATGATCTGTTTGGCATTCTGCACTGGGCATCACTCGGGTATGACGGACATCACGAATGTCTCTCTGACGGACTAGAACGTAGTCAATGAGGTGCCAATGTTTGGATCGGGGATGCATCCAGGTTGTCTTCAAGCTATCTTTCTGCTGAAAGATTGTGTTTGTAATAGTCAGCTGTTGTTCTGCACAGAACTCTAGCAGGAGGCGTCCGTTATCATTGCAATTTCCAACACCATGCTTGCCTAAGACACCTTTCCAGGCTTCGGAATTCTTTCCTACTCTGGCATTGAAGTCACCAAGTATAATAATTTTATCTTCTACAGGGACTTTTTGTATGAGTTGGCGTAGGTCTGTGTAGAATTTGTCTTTCTCTACAGGGTCGGCTTGCATAGTTGGGGCATATACACTAAAGAGAACAACATGTGGGAGGCGTAAGGAAATAATGCGATCAGAGTGTCCTGTTGGCAAGGTTTCGAGTTTGGAGGCAATGGAGTTTTTAATCATGAAGCCTACTCCTGAAAGATGTTTTTCGGTTTTGGGTTTGCCAGACCAGTAAAGTGTGTAGCCGGCGCCATGTTCTTTAAGGCTGCCTTCCTCATGGAAGCGAACTTCACTAAGAGCAGCGATGTCAATATTAAGCCGTGATAGTTCAAGGGCTATTAGGGCAGAACGACGCTCAGGCCGTCCACTATCTTTAGAGTCTTGCATGGTTCTGATGTTCCAGCATGCAAGTGTCAGTTTATTTACACCTTTGGAGGCCGGTGTGTGCCTTTGTTTCTTTGCCTTGGTTTGACCGCATCAGAAGATTCCCGTTGGCCGCGGCTAGCCAACCAGGTAGTTGGGGATGAGCTTTCTTTAGGCCACCTTTTCTAGGCCCCTCTCCATATGGAGCAAGCAGTGCTCTCCTTAAAAAAGGCTGCTTGGTCGTTCAGAATGCTGCCGAACAAGACTGTCATCTCCCGGGTCAGGCTTGAGCGACCAATGTCCTGAACCGCCTGCATGCAGGGTTGGGGCTGCGGCTTCCAGTGCATCTTTACACCTGCCGGTTTCGTCCCTCGCCAGTCGCTACAGGGCTTTTTTGGAAATGGATTTGTCCTTCGAGCCTGTGCAATGGATTTTTCTGGTGGAGCGCAGCGTGCACAGAACTGGCCTCACCCTTTAAACCAGAGATTCATCTGCCGTGGCCTTGCAAGCATGGACGTGGCAGCGAGGTCCTCGGGCCGTAGGTTTGATTAGAGTTTCCTTCTCTTAGATGGTTGACCTTACAGGGTTGGACGAGCACCATCTGCCCGGGTTTGGGATTAGAGTTTTCCTTCTCCTAGGACGGTTGCCATAAGGCTAGAGAGCCCATCCTGCCCTTTGACGCTCTTTGTCAGACCCTTCGGTTTTGACCTGTCTGGCATGGGAGACCCTACCGGTGGCTATTATGCCACCGCCAGCATAGCTCAAAACGTCATTAGGGTACGCAAGCCTCTCTCCCACGACAAGGGGGCGTCAATGGAGAGGAAAATGGACACTATACTATGTAAAGAAATACATCTGAGGGGACAGGAAAAGTAAATCTAACTAAGTAGCCCATCTCTACTGTTTCCTCAATATATATCTCAACCCCAAAGCCCTGGACCAAATACACACTGCACACTTTTCTGCAATGGCTCTTTCATAGGGAATCCTGGGAGTTGTAGTTTGGCGAGGAACCAGCACTCTTTGGCAGAGTAAGCTCAAGACCTTGCAAAACTACAAACCCCAGGGCTCAATAGGAAGGAGCCTTGGCAAATCTTCCAGTTTCAAAATGGGTTATTTGTGTAGTGTAGATTTGGCCAGGGTTCCACGGGAAACAGCGTCACCTGGCGTATCCCTATTTTAGCACTAGCTTAATTTGGACAGTGGTTTTATTTTGCCGGTTAAAATGGATCTCTAGCTGCATTTTTGCTCTTTGCGCTCTCTCTCTCTAGGCAGAGTATTTCCGGTACTCTTGGCGTGGAATTGGTCGCTGCCGGGCTCCATTTCCGGGAACACACTTCCGGCGGGCGCTGGGTCGTGGAGCAAAGGCTGGTTGAAGGTGAGTGGAAGAGGAACGAAGAGCCGGTCGGTCTCTCGGGTGGGTCGGCTGTGTCTCTGTGTGTGTTGTCGTCGTCGTCGTCCTTTGCGTCCTTCTGTGTTGTATATGGTACTGAGTCCTAAGAAGAGTCGTTTTTATCTCCCTTTCTGAGAGAAGGCTTTGTAAGTTTAGGCTGTCTCTGGCACCTCCTTGAAGGCACAAGTGGAATTTTTTTTTGGAGGGGGGGATTAGGATTTTTTTTATCGAAATAAGGCCATTCTACTGAAAAATACACCCGACCTCAAAAGGAGGTAACAATAACGCAAAACATTTGTTTCCCTCTTTTCTTATTAATACATATCTATCCTAATACATTTTTCCGCTTAATCTAAACACACTATAATCACTCTGTTTTCATTTCCACTGAACATTATATTTACACCTTTATATTAAAATTAGAAGTTACACATTACAATTACACTTATTTGGAAAAGAAAAAAAATTAATAAAATAATAAAAAAATAATTATACAAAAATAGGAATAAAATATTTATTTAAAGATATCCCTTAAGTTAATGTTTGAGGGTATGTTACAGTGGCCTGCCTTCTCTTACATGTTTGTTTTCTCATTGGATGTCATAGAAGGAAGATCACCTGACATGATTATTTATGATCTAGAAGAACTGTAACAGTTATTTTTCCGAGTAAGGAAATAAGTGTTTCTGTCTCTTTTCTCTTTGTATGAAAGAGAGGGCATGGTTTTGAGCTTTACAACATGATCCTATAACCATAGGTTATAAATCGCTTCATAAGGATCACTCCCAGGCCAATAAGCAAGCACTAGATTGCAGTTTGGTGGGTTTTTTTTAATGTTTAAACCAAGTTAAGAGTTTTTGTTCTTATTATTTTTGTCCTTTTGCCTTTAAAAAAAAATCTGTCAATATGCTATGAAAATATAACCCATTATGCTATAATAGTCTTGTTTTTCTTACCCTGTTGCTTAGCTCTCCCTAGATTGAAACAATGGCTGGCCGAAGAGCTGCTCTGAAAGCAGTTGACTGGGCGGCATTTGCAGAACGAGTGCCCCCCAACCAGAAACCCATGTTTATTGCCCTGAAAACACGCAGCGATGCTCTCTCAGCAAAGTGAGTATTTCTGAGGGATTAAATGACACTGGGGATAGAAGGACAGAAGACTTTAGTCCAGTTTTTCGTAGACCAAATACATTTATGTGTGATGACTGATTTCAAGCACTGTTAGTTTTATGTTAATTAGCATCACTGAATTGAATGAAATGCATTTTGTTGTATTTTACAGGTGATTTTAACCACTGAACGATTCACTAGATTTTCATGCCATGTATTTTATTGCTCTGCTCCAATTACTGTTGCTGACATAAATAATCACCTTATTGAAGATGGATATGCTAATTTCTTTTGTTCTCCAGCATATCTGTGATGCTTCTAGTCTTGAAGGAAGGTAGGCTGTTGCTGCAGGCAGCAGTGTGCTTAAAATCTGATTCAGACATGAGTGAGATCTTAGGTGTCACATGCTGGAGGTTTTGTATTTGTTTTGTAATGAGTGGAACTTGTTTGTTTTTAAACAAACTCCTGTCACATTTTAAGAACTATCTCAGTCAGTCTAGGCAACATAAAAATGATAATATTGGCTCTGTAGTTAGGGTGTATGGTCGCAATCTTATAGTAATCATTTACAGTTCAGTCTGAATAGCTGAAAAAGTTCACAACTTTAATTACTTTTTCTTAGACTGAAAGAGTATTGCAGAAGTACCACTAGTCTGGAATGTTCAGTAGTTCTAATGTACTGTTCCCCATCTGAATAGGCTTACATCTTTGCCAGAGGCTCCACCAGCTATTGACTGGGCTTTTTACAAGACTACAGTTACCAAACCTGGCATGGTGGATGAATTTGAGAAGAAGGTGAGCCTGTATTATGATACTTTGTATGTTTCTGAATTCAAATGGATGCTCTCTGGATGCCATACAGTCTAGAAGTCACACTGATTATAATGTTTTCCAGCAGACATGTGGGTGTTGTGGAAATAGTGTTGTAGCTGAGTAGTAAAACATTTACATAAAGCTGTAGCCATAGTCTTGGGACTATTGGTCCATTCTCTTGCCTTCAGCACCAGCAGCCATTGGCTCATGGAACTATAAGTTGTAGTAACCCCACACAGTTCATTTTAAGTCTTATACTATAAATGTAAACTTGACGCAATAATGATAATTTTTATTTATTTTTTGAGTATTTGCTTGGTAGGTATGTGTCTAAATCTGAAGAGAAAAATAGAGGATTTTCTTATACATGTCTTGATTATAGCCCTTACTCTGCTTTGTGTGTTTGTCCATAGTCGTGGTTATTTTACCACTTTTTTCCTGGTTAATGGTCTCTTTAAGGGTCTTTAGTGTTGCTTTTATTTTTTTTTTAAACATTCCCAGTTGATTTTAAAATGCTTAACATTTGTCGCATTGTACTCCTCTTTTATACTAGAAGGCTCTCTAGAAGCAGTTTAGACTAAATTTCATGATCCAAATCATGAACTTTACAATTTAGCTACCATTTCTTTTTGGTTACTTGCTAAAAGAACCTGAAATCTGTTTGAGGTTGAGTGACCTGGTGAGGAAATGAACCAATAAGGTTGGAACAAGGCATTAATTTAATCACTCCTCTCGCTCTGCTAAATGAGTCTGTGTATTTTATGCAAGTCTAAAAGGGGATAGTTTCATATTTGAACTTGTAGCTGGCATGGCAACTTAGAAGTTTGGGCTCCAGGTTCTGTGGTTGGTTCTCTGAGTGTGGAGCAGAGAAATAAACATATAAGAGTTCCATCCAAATAAAGTTAATGACAAAGAAAATTAAATATTTAAATTTTATGGATTGCAATAGAACATGCATAACTCTTTTACTTTTTTAATTGCCTAACAGCTACAAAGTCAAACATTCTTGATTGTTGCTTATAGAACCCTTTTTTATGAGTGCTTGTAAGTGAATTCAGCAAAAACAACTGATTTCTATTAGACCTTCAGATGTTTTATGCCATTCTAAGTAACTCACTCTTATTTATCTGAGGCCTTGTTTTTAATCAGGCTCTCAGAGTGGATGGGGAGGAAACTAGTGAACTGTAACTGCAAAGAATATACTACAGTTCTCCATCTCAGAGGGGAGATGCAGGCAGGATTGCTTGGGAACAGTTTACGCTTGTCTGCAAATGTGATATTGACAGAATTGAAAACAACATGCTTAAACGCTATTTTTCTCAAATTTCACAGTTTAAAGCCCTCAAGATTCCTGAGCCTGTTGATACCCAGTCAGCAAAGATAGATGCCCAAGAACAAGAAGCTGTAAGTGGTCTGTTTCTTTGTCCAGTTACGTGGCATCTTTTGACTGCATGAGGATGATGTGTATACAAGAGCAACCCACTGGGGATCTTGCCAGGTTGTGCTGAACCTTATTCTCTGGTCAGTTTCCCACAAATCCCATTTCAGTAAATGTGGATAGATAAGAATCATGTACTGGTTTCATCTGCTTATGAGTGGTGGTATTTCAGAGTTTTTTCACAGCTAGAATGGTGACACTGGTGAGGTCAGTTATAAGTACAGTAGTTGCAACCTTCAGATTGTGTGTGTTGGTTTGTTTGTGTTTCTGTTGAAGAAGATAGATGCCTTCCAGTTTCTTCTGCCCAGAAAGAACTAGCTTATAATAATGCAGTTTAGATTGGGACTAGAAGTCAGAAAGAGGCAGTTTCCTTATTTTTTTTGTTTTGTTTTAGAGAGTTTTTATGCCCTGTAGACAACTCCTCATACAAGGAATTATTTACTGTAAATGGTAATGTCTGAGGCTAGTTTACACAGTAAGAAAGGGCTAATGTGCTTGTTGTTTCGCATATGAGGTAATCATGTACATGGAATGTATGCATGCCATATCTGGTTTCTGTGATACTTTGGCCTCTAAATAAACAGTGTAAGATTTATTGGAATTCAGCATATCTTGTATGCACATTTCTGTTTGTCTGTGTACATATGGCAACATGTATACGGCAGCCCACTAGCCACTGTGTAAAAGCCATTTAAATGTATGTGCAGTATTTCTGGCCATATGAATGCCCTACATACTATGCCCACAACTCACATGGGGAAAACAGAATACATTCTTCCCAATCCAGGCATAGAGAAATTATTCCCACAATCTAAATTTGGCTGTAATGTTATAATATAGTCTTCATATGTACATCATACAAATGTTTACTGTTTTAGAGTACAGTTGTCCCTTCACATTCGCTGGGGTTTGGTTCCAGGACCCCCGTGAATACCTACATCCATGAATACTCAAGTTCCATTATGTGCAGTGGCATAGCAAAATGGTGTCCCTTATATAAGATGGCAAAATCAAGGTTTGCTTTTTGGATTATTATTTTTTAAAGACTATTTTAAAGCCGTGAATGCCAAATCCGTAAATGTGGAGGGACAACTGAAATACCGTTTTTTAAAATGGGTGAGTCACATACCAACTTTCTCAGTAGTGTTCTTCCCTCACCCATGAAACTCTGTTGTGTCCTTCCCAGAGAGATCTACCTGGCATCTTCATTCAGATGCTAGGCTAAGAGTCTCTTTCCCAGCAGGCACTCATTCCTTGGTTTTTATTTTTTACCCCTTGTTATACTGTTGAAGTTTGATTGCTGGTTCTCAACATTCTAATACTTTAACATTACTTGGACTGACTTATGTGGTTTTATGGATTAGTCTTGTTTTCATATTTGTAAACTGTTCTGAGGGCATTGACAGTTGGGTGGTATACAAAAAATAGTTTCTACTATGACTTTTTTTAAAACTATTGGTAAAATTCACCATAGGATTGGGTATTGCAGAGCTGCAGAATTTGTGTCATTAAGTCTTATTTCTCAGACTACTTCAGTGTCTCAGAATATCACTAAGATGTTACCTGAACAATTTGTTCTCTTTGCAGGCCAAGAGTGCTGCTTCCTATATACAAGCCTCTAAAGACCGTATTGCTCGGTATGAGAAGGAGGTAAGCTACCAATTTTCATAGTATAAAGAGGCTGCTATAGCATGTTGTGCTCTCTCCTGACAGTGATTGTTATCATTTCTTCTTTTCAAGCTTCAGAAATTTAGAAACATGATACCTTTTGAACAGATGACCCATGAGGATTACCATGAGGCATTTCCTGAAACTAGGTTGGACAAAGAAAAATACCCGTTTTGGCCACACAAGCCTATTGCTGACTTATAAAAGCTAGTTGTCTGAGAGTACTGTTCAGCATCCATCAATTTTCAGGAATGTATTAAATAAAGTAATTGTACTGGAGTTCTAGCAACTTGTCTTTCTTCTTTTCAGTTGAATGTTTCACTTCAGAGAATCTAGCAGTGTACATATTTACTTGTATGTAACATGCACTGAATTCCATATGTCTTAATTCCAATTAAGTTTATGTCAGAAAACAGAAAAAATGTAGAATATAGAAAAGTCTTCTTAGGCTATGTACTCCCTCTTCCTGCAAAGGCACTCCTAAACAAACAATTCATATCTCAACAGGAGGTGAGTAGCTGGACCTCTGGGGAATGTATGGGAAAGTTTAAGCACCACTACAGAAAATGTCCTATTTTGCATTGTTATCCACCTCACTTCTGATTATGGTAGTGCTTGGATCCAGGCCTCTTGTAAAAAATGCACTTTGTGCTCTGGCTCCTATGGGAATAGATAATCCTTTGAATATTTTAGTCACTATCCACTGATGACTTCAGAGGTTTACATTAGCTGTCTGGCACCTGGGAGCCGGTGACATTCTTTAGGCACATAACATAATCCATGTGGCAAGTTCCTGTTCACATGCCAGCTGCAGTGTTCTGGAGTAGCTGTCGTTTCTGAAACAAAGACGGTCCCACATAAGAGAATGTTTCTCAAAGTAGTGGTGCATGGATTGGTGTTGATCTGGAAACCATTAGTGGTTGGTCCATGGATTTTCCAGGACACTATAGTAATACAATATGCCACAAATATACTGTTGATCCCTGATTACTTGAAAAAAAATTTTTGGCCCATCACATCAGTTAGTTTGAGAGTCACTAACATAAGGTTTGTGGTTATAATCTATTTTTTAAATGAACTAGGTAAAAATAAGGAGTGGGCACATCTGTTAAGCATGCCAAAACTAATAAAAGCTGCTCTTTATCTTGGGTGCTGCCAAAGCATTCAGGAGCAGCACTAGAGCTATTAGCCTGGTCCTTAAGAAGCATTGCACCCTCTCTAGAACAGGATGAGCACCAAGATTAATGAGACCAGTAGCCATCAACAACTTTGTCATGTCTAAATTGAAATCCAACTTTAGTTGTTATCAAGTCCAATATTACAGCAGATTCAAGGAATAAATTTCCACATTATCATACGTACCAGATGTTTGTTACACCTACAAAGAATTCTGGAGCATGATATAAGATGTTCACTCCTTTGCATGGGGCATCGCTGGATGGCCTTGCAATTACCGGTTTTAAACTACATCATAGAACACATGCAGTATTTCTCTGTGACTATACAACACTTGTCTTCATTGAGAGAGGGTGCATCTATTGTGATATCTTTATTAGGCCAACCAAAAAGATACACAATTTATTGTGCTAGCTTTCAAAGCACACAGGTTTGTTCATCAGACAAAGATGGTAAGAAAAAGGAGGGGAACAAAAATGATAGTTAGTCATGCAGTCTACATGTTGCTTTGAGACAGAATAGAAAAGGGATGTTTGTATTAATGTAGCCCATTAGGAACAAAGTGGTAAACAGAACATCTTTTTTATAAGTGCAGAGTTGGCTCCCAGGAGTTGTTTACAGGACCTTTATCCTCTTTGAAATGCGATTAGATATTTGATATTTTTAAAAAGCCCCAAAACAAAATATGCAGGCTTTTGCAACTTGAGATCTAAATTGCTTTAATGAAAATTTTACCAGTAAGTACTTAAAGCACTCTTCTCACTCTTGGGACTATATTTTCAAATTTCTGGAAATATGAATAAGAAGATTGAGTGTGATAAGACCAAATGTATTAGAGGATTCAAGAATTATATGGTCCAAATGAAAAATGTGTCGACTTTGTTATCGATGGAGTCTGGCTCCCTGTTTTTATATCAAATGTATCTGGTTGATTTCTTTGAAAAACATCTTATTTGTAGCCAAGACATGTTGGTTGCTGTTCTCTTTGCTTCCCTCTTGGGGTCAAATGACATGCTCTGTTGAATATGAAGCATGCAGTTACATCTCCCTTTCCCTTTTGTCCTCAAGAAAGTGTGTGGCCCTGATCTGGTTGGGACCATGGTCCATGGTGGAGGTGGGTTAAACTTCCCTTCCCAGCTTTATTTAAAAGTTCACATAGAGGGGTACATGGGACTTAAAACAAACAACCCCCCCCCCCAACCCTGGCACCACTGGAGTTAATTCTCTTTTGGGAGCCAACACCTTGTGTGTATGGGACAGCATTTTTAAGTAAAATCTGGATGGGGAAGTGTAAATCCCACCTACATTGTGCAGTCCTGATTTGTTTATGTAATAAAAACTCCAAATATGGTGGATGAGTAAAATAAAATAAAAACTTAATGCTAAGTCAGATCAGTGCCTCAGCAATATCTGACAGACAGCAGTTCCCCTACCTGGAAATGCCAAGGTAGGCATCTATCTGCATGGATGACATACGTTCTATCACAGAGCTATAGCTTTCTCCCTGAAAGGGCCAGTGCTGGCACCAGAGCAGGGGAAATTGTAGATGGAGCCATATACAGGCTGGGACTAGAAGAATGTCAGTAGCTTGGAAGAAGTAGCAGAGAAAGGGGGGGGGGAAACTATTGGCTAGGTTTGTCATAACAGTTTCAGCCAGCTTGATGATGTAAGGGAAATATTCCTGTTTCTTCTGGGGATGAACAGAAATGAGGTGGGGAAGAGTAAGAAAAGGTAACCCTTTGTATATGCTGCCTTAGAGGTCCTTTCCAACTTTTGTGGACTCTTGTGTCCTTAAAGCCCTAAATGGCTTGGGTCCAACTTATCTCCGGAACTGCCTCCCATACAATCCTCCCTGCGCACTCTGGTCCTCTGGGAGGAATTTGCTGCAGCCACAAAATCTAGGCTGTCTGCAACCTCCCAGAGGGCCTTTTCGGTAATCGCCCCCAAATTATGGAATGGCCTGCCGAACGAGATCCATCAGATGACAAGCCTGAGTAGCTTTAAAAAAGCACTAAAGAAGAATCTCTTTCGGCAGGCCTTTCCTAATTAGATCCCGGCCTCAGGAGCTCCTGGCCTCTTTTAGTCTGCTAGCTATTTATTATTTTTTTAAATGTGATTTTAGATTAGTTGTTTTTAATTTATATTGGTTTAGTATCTTTTTATGGGGGTGGGTGGGGGTGGGTGGTGTTTAGGGATTTTAATCTGTATTTGGATTTTAATTTTTGTAAGCCGCCCCGATTGTTTTTAACAGAGGGGTGGGGTATAAATAAATAAATAAATAATAATTATTATTATTATTATTATTGTGTGCCTTCATAGAATCATAGAATCAGAGTTGGAAGAGACCACAAGGGCCATCCAATCATTTCCCACCCATGGTGACCCTATCACAGAATTTTCTTGCAACATTTGTTCAGAGGGGGTTTGCCTCTGGCTTCCTGTGAAGTTGAGAGAATGACTTGCCCAAGGTCACCCAACTGGTGTCCATGGCCAAGTAGGGTTCACATCCTGGTCTCCCAGTGTCCTAGTCCAGCACTCAAACCACTACACCACACTGGCTATCTTTGAGGCCTCTAGCCACAATAAAATTAAAAATGTCAATATATAAACAATACAAATTTTCTCCAGAGTGAGGCACTTTACAGGTTGAATCTCCCTTATCTGAAATGCTTGGGAGCAGAGGTATTTTGGATTTTGGAATATTTTGGATTTTGGAATACTTGCCTATACATAACGAGATACCATGTAGATGGAACCCAAGTCTAAACATGAAATTCATTTATGTTTCATATACACCTTTTACACATAGCCTGAAGGTAATTTTATATACAATATTTTTAATAATTTATGCATGAAACAACATTTGTGTACATTAGACCATCAGAAATTAAAGGTGTCACTATCTCTAGCCACCCACGTGAATGATTTTGGAATATTTCAGATTTCAGAATTCCAGATAAGGGAGTCTCAACCTGTAATATTCATAAACATTTTAAACTCAGTAGACAAAAGCTGTCATTTGACAAAATCTACCCTCGTTAACTAAATCATACACATTTAGAATTTTACCGCCTTCTTTGAGCTTGAATCCAGACCAAATGGCATTTCTCCCACCCTGCCCTACCTTCAGCAGAAGATACCAGAATATGAGAGAAAGTTAAACTTCTGAAAAATACTTCTGTTTCAGCCACACAGGCAGGCAGGCAGGCACCAGCAGATGGCATAAGTGCTGCACACTGCTATAGAAGTCTTAATTGCTTGTCTTAAAATATGTGTGTATGTCCCTTTGCCTGTTGACTTTCGATAGTCACTTATGGCAACCCCATTAATTTTATAGTGTTTTCTTAGGCAAGGAATACTCAGAGGTGGTTTTGCGAGTTCCTTCCTTTGAAATGTAGCCTGCAGCACCCGGTATTCCTTGGTGGTCTCCCATCCAAGTACTAACCAGGGCTAACCTTGCTTAGCTTCCAAGATCAGATGGGATCTGGTGGCTTTAAAAATTAGATAGATAGATAGATGGTAGATAAATAGAGATAGAGTAGACAGTCTTAAAATATGCAGTATATAAAATAGATGGTAGATAGATAGTCTTAAAATATACAGTATATAAAATTCATTCATATACACACAATTCCTGGAAGACTGGCTATGTAGAAAAAGATGCAAAATTCTTTGGATCCTATTATAGAATATGGATTTGGATAAAGATTTATTTATTTTTTTTAAAAAGACAACCATCAACACTTTTCACTCATACTAAATCTATCCAAATTGTAACAAGAATGAGAGACAGCATATTTTTCTACCAGGTAAGGAAGAAGATCCAACACTTTAATAAAGAAATTCTAAAACTTTGGCTTATTGGTTGCCTAATATCAGCTTTCTCAATCAGTCCCATCTTTCAGATAATGAAGAGTCACTTTTAGTTAATCCAAACATTCCTTAAAGGTGCTCCAAATGTTCAGTTGGATTAACTGTCTCAGTCTCATGGTAAGGTATTCTCTTGTCCTTCCTCTCTTCTGTTCCTCAACTGCCATAATATTCTCTTCTGCAGATTATGGCAATCAAGGGAGGCTTAAAGGAAGGCCCTTGAAGTGGGTTACATGAGAAGAGGCCATTGGTGAAGGAGGATGTAGCTTTCAAAAGCAAACTTGTGGGCTTCTGGATCCAATCCATTATTGTGAACTTCTGGATCCAATCCATTATTTTTGGCACATTCCAAATTTCAGCACTACATCTAATCAATACGAACACTCTAGTAATAAATATTTTAATTGCACTATCAGCAAAGTTCCTTTCATAGAGTTTTGGGAGACTTTCCATAAAATAATTGTTGGACTTTTCGCAATGCAACTGATGTGTGATTAGACTAGACAGGTGCACAGGGCTTGTGTGAAAGGTAGAAATTTCATATGGGATGCTTTTTCTCCAGCTTGTAGATATGACAGTAACAATGGCTGCTGTTGGGATGTGCTTCCAATTGCAGAAGCCTGGCAGATGTCCCCCTCTCTACTTATGTGTGTGTGTTGATGACTTTGGGGATTTATATTTCTCCTGTTTAATTTACCATGGAATAAAACAAAACTTCAATCGTAACATGGAAACCAAATGCAGAACATAAATCTGGGATTAGCATCATAGAAGGTTACTGTTTATTTATTTATTCAGTTGATTTAGGTCTCACCTTTCTCCCACAACTAGAACTCAAGATTGTTGTTGTGTGCCTTCAAGTAATTTCTGACTCATGGTGAACTTAAAGCAAACCTATCATGAGCTTTTCTTGGCAAGTTTTATGCAGAGGAGGTTTGTCATTGCCATCCTCTGGGGTTGAGCTAATGTGACTTGCCCAAGGTCACCCAGTGGGTTTCCATGGCCACATGAGGATTTGAACCCTGGTCTCTGAGAGTCCTAGTGCAACACTTAAACCTCTCCCTTTCCCCCCTCTCTCTTTCTCTCTGGTTCACATAAGGTTGTATTAAAAGGTGGAAATAACAACCACAGAGTATAATATTAAAAAGTCAATTGAATTTAAAGCATAGCAATAAGGGAAGTACAGCACAAACCCAATATACAGAACTTGAAAAGGTCACTTTCAAAACTACATATTCAGCATCATCCACCAAGCATAGCCATAATACTGGCTGATGGATTCTGGGAACTGTAGTCCAAAAGGTAAGTGTCCTATGCTTTGAAAATATGATCTGTGGCGCACCTAATATACTGTACATAGGCATATTAAAGAACTGACAATACAATTCTAATTAGTCATAATTTTAAAAAAATAACAGTTATAACATCGTAAAAATACTTGAGGATCACTAGTAAGGCAGCTTGTGTTTTTAAAATGCCCAGCCGAAGATGTGCAAACTCCCAGGAGACACTGGAGCTGGAAAAACTACCTCTCCTGCTCCCACAACCAGATGCAGTACCACTGGGAGACTGGCTGGCCTCCTGTTTGTGACATACACGGTCATAAGGCTGGCATAGATCTTTTCTTGGTTTTTGCAGAGGGAGGAATTCAGCACCTCTCTTATGCAAAGACTTCCAGCCAAATGCATGATGTCATCTTCTGGGATCTCTGGAATATCTGTGGGAGGCCCCAAAGGGAGGCATATGCCCTTGTGTACCCCATTGTAGGGACTGCGCAGGGTCTTGGGCCATGCCACAACTGAATTTAGGCTGAGAACTCTGCCCAATCAAGCCTATTGTTCCCTTGGTTGAAGAGATGCTCGGTTCATCACTGTTAATTATTCCTATTTATTTAGTTAGCTTTTTAATTACATTTTTATATCCTGCCTTCCCCTAAAAACACAACAAAGGGTCAAGGCAGCTGATAACTTCACTAAAAACATATTAAACCATAAAAGCATTAAATCCAATAAATATCAGAACCATTTAAAAGGACATTTTGTTTTCACTTTCAGACCATGATCACCATCTCTTTGTAATCCTCTGAGATTTTCCCACTTCACTTCTGTCTGTTTTCTTACCACAAAGAAAATAAATCTGTTAAGAAGGAGAAGACAGGCAGGAAGGATGGCATCCAGTATGGAAATAATTGCGCAGTCTGCCTATGCTAATGTCATTTTATTTTATTTAGTTATTTATACCCCGCTCTTCAAGTAATCACAAATGAACTGCACCTAGGAAGAATTAATTGGCTTTAAAATCAGAAAGAAAGAAGGCCAAATTTTAACCTATAGGAACTAGAAACATGCCACATAACTTAAAAGCAAACTCAAAGGTGGCTAGTTCTAGCAGGGTCAGCCCTATGATTACAATTGGTCTCTTTCATACCATATACAATTATAGTGATATGATTCCACATTTACTGCCATGGCAACATCCTATGGGACCTGCAGATTAAGGAAGGACGTTTAGAATTCCCAGTCAGATTGCTCCTCTGGTGCCTCAATCAAACTGCAAACCCCAGGATTCCATAGGGGCTTTTTTTAAGCCAAAAAGTTTTTTTAAAAGGGGGGGGGGGTTGGGAAGAAAAGTTTTATTTGGCATAAGCTTTCTGTGGACAGCAGCCCACTTCATCAGTACAGGTGACAGCAGACAAGTGGCAGCTAAAGTGGAATCATGGTGCTATAATAGTGCAGTGGGTGAACAGAGGTAATTGTCTCAAATAGTGGTGGGGGCAGTCAGCTGCTTCAGGCTCATGGTTGTTCCTCTTGATTTCCTCCTCTGCTCACCTCATTCTTATCTGCTGGAGGCCAAAGTTCTCTGTGCCACATAACCTGCTATGTCCTTGGTCCCACAGACCAGTGCTATTCAGAGTGGTGGTCTGGTGCCAGTCAGTGAGCTATAGGTTGCTTGCCTGTGAGGAGTTTCCAGGAAAGAAAGAAACAATTGTTGTCAATGGGCAAAAATATGGTTCTGGTCTCTGGCACATTGGCGAAAAACTCTGGTAGTCCCCAACATCTGAAAGGTTAAGAAGTAGTGTCTTAAACTACGAGGCTATTCAGATGGAGTAGGGAATAAAACCGCAAGAAGCTGTTGGTGAAGTAAGGACCCTTTCACACTACACAATTATAGGTCTATGATGGCTCCATGGGGAGGAATTGGGAAGGGGTGGGTATGGGGAAGGAAGGTCACTTTTTGGAGCCAGAGGATCTTATAGAAAATGTAACAGAGAATCTAATGGTTAATAAATTAAAGATATCAACTTTAAATGTACATGTCCTTGGCACAGTAATAAAATGAAAAAGGATTGAAGCGTTATTGAAGAAGGATCAAGTGGATATAATATTTTTGCAAGAGATACATAAAAAAAGGGAAGGAGTAAATGAATTGAAACTGAATTGGGTAAGAGTTTATGAAAAAGCATTTGGAAATTCAAAAGCTAGAGGTGGAGCAATATTAATAGCAAAAAATATAATTTTGTCGTTAAAAAGGTGAAAAAAGACGAAGATGGAAGATATATTATAATGCAAGGTGAATTGGGAGAGGATAAATATGTACTAATGAATGTATATGCTCCAAATGAAAAACAGGAAGAATTTTATGAGAAAGTATTTAAAGAAATGGAGAATATGCAAGAACAAAATATTGTTGCAGCAGGAGACTTTAATATGCAAATGGAAAGAATAAAAAATAAATCAAATTATTCATTAAGGGATAAATATGATAATATTACAAATTTAAATAAAATAATAAAAAGAAAGGGGTTGAAAGATGTGTGGAGATTGGTAAAGGGAGATGAAAGGAAATATACATATTTTTCAATGGTACATAAGAGTTATTCAAGGATTATATTTTTGTATCAAAAATTTGATTGATAAAATTATAAATTTAGAGATAGGAAATACAGTTGCCCCTCCACATTCGCGAACTCAGCATTCGCGGTTTTAATTATTCACGGTTTTGGGAGGGCCCCCCCGGGCCCCCCCAAAACTGCAAAATGGGGCCTCCGGAGGCCCCTTGAAAGCCCTGGGAAGGAGCGGGGAGGGCTGGGGAGGCGTTCACGGGGCCTTTGGAGACCCTCCAGAGGCTCCGTGAAGGCCTGGGGCGGGTGGGGGGAGGCCGCGGAGGCCTTCACGGAGCCTTGGAAGGCTCCGTGAAGGCCCCGGGGAGGGAGGGGGGAGGCCTTCACGGAGACTTGGAAGGCTCCGTGAAGGCCTGGGGAGGGTGGGGGGAGGCCGCGGAGGCCTTCACGGAGCCTTGGAAGGCTCCGTGAAGGCCCCAGGGAGGGAGGGTGGAGGTTGGGGGGAGGCCTTCACGGAGCCCTGGGGAGGGTGGGGGAGGCTGTGGAGGCCTTCACAGAGCCTTGAAAGGCTCCGTGAAGGCCCCAGGGAGGGAGGGTGGAGGGTGGGGGGAGGCCTTCACGGAGCCTTGGAAGGCTCCGTGAAGGCCTGGGGAGGGTGGGGGGAGGCCCCGGGGAGGGAGGGGGGAGGATGGGGGGAGGCCTTCACGGAGCCTTGGAAGGCTCCATGAAGGCCTGGGGAGCGTGGGGGGAGGCCGCGGAGGCCTTCACGGAGCCTTGGAGGGCTCCGTGAAGGCCCCGGGGAGGGAGGGGGGAGGGTTGCAGAGGCCTTCACGGAGCCTTGGAAGGCTCCGTGAAGGCCTAGGGAGGGTGGGGGGAGGCCCCGGGGAGGGAGGGTGGAGGTTGGGGGGAGGCCTTCATGGAGCCTTGGAAGGCTCCGTGAAGGCCTGGGGAGGGTGGGGGGAGTCCGCGGGGGCCTTCACAGAGCCTTGAAAGGCTCCGTGAAGGCCCCGGGGAGGGAGGGGGGAGGATGGGGGGAGGCCTTCACAGAGCCTTGGAAGGCTCCGTGAAGGCCTGGGGAGGGTGGGGGAGGCCGCGGAGGCCTTCACAGAGCCTTGGAAGGCTCCGTGGAGGTCCCGGGGAGGGAGGGGGGAGGGTTGCAGAGGCCTTCACGGAGCCTTGGAAGGCTCCGTGAAGGCCTGGAGAGGGTGGGGGGAGGGCAATAAATATTCACGGTTTTTTGACATTTGCGGGGGTCCGTGGAACCTAACCCCCGCGAATGTCAAGGGACAACTGTATAAAAGTAACAGATCATGCCTTGGTCAATGTGGAGATTATAATGAAGAGAAATTATGAACAGGTGAAAAGGTGGAGGTTGACTATAAAGATTTTAAATTATAGAGAAATAGAAAAAATTGAGCATGAATGGCAAGAATTATGGGTATTAAATGATAAAGTGTCAAAAGGAATTTTGTGGGATACTATGAAAGCTGTGACAAGGGGAATATGCATAAAAGAAACTTTTAATTTAAAAAAAAGGCAAGACGGAAGAAAAAGGAAATTAGAAAGGGAAATAGAATTATTGGAAAATAAATATATATTAGATAAGGAAAAGCAAACCTATATTGAGTTATGAGTAAAGAGGGAGGAATTGGATAAAATGGAAGTAGATGAAGTACAGGAAAATTTAATTTATCTAAGAAGGGATTATTTTGAATTTAGTAATAAAAATTTTAAAATGTTGGCTAGATCCACACAGAAGAAGAAAATTGAAAGTATGATAAATGGGATTAGAGATAAATCAGGTAAAATATGTAGAACTATGAAGAAAAAAAATTTTTTTTGGAGGGGGTTTTAAAGACTTGTACCAATCAGGGAATAAAACAGTGGAACAAATAGAAAAATATGTAGGGGAAAATTGGAAGATTAAAATGGAAGTGGAAGATAGGGATTTATTAGAAAAACCAATTGCGAAAATGGAAGTAGAGGAGGCAATAAATAATTCCAAAAGTGGGAAAGCTCCAGGAATGGATGGGTTAGGACCAGATTATTATAAAGTAGTTAAAAGGAAGTTAATACCTAAATTATTAGAATTATATAATAATATAATAATTGGAGATAAAATCCCTCCATCATGGTAACAATCACTGATAACATTGATACCAAAACCAGATAAGGATTTGATGGACCCTGGATCGGACAGGCCAATATCATTGATAAATCAAGATGCAAAGTTATTATCAGCAATAATGGCAAAGAGAATTAATAGTTGTATGTATAAATATATATTAAAGGATCAATGTGGATTTGTGAAAGGAAGACAAATGTCAAATTTAATAGGAAGGGTGTTAAATAAAATACATATAATTGGGAAAACAAAATTAAAGGCAGGGATATTAGCATTAGATATATTTAAAGCATTTGACTGCGTGGAATGGCCAACATTAAAAACAATACTGAAAGAATTTGGAATGGGGAAGAGGTTTAGAGGATTAATAGATCACTTATATTCCCATAACACAGCTACAGTGATGGTTAATGATGGGATAACAAGAGAGATAAAAATAACAAGAGGAACGAGACAAGGTTGCCCACTTTCTCCAATATTGTTTGCAATGGTAATAGAAATTCTAGCAAATGTGATAAGAAATGATAATAGTATAGAAGGAATTGGGTTAGAAACAAAACACAAGATAAGTTTGTTTGCTGATGATATATTGTTAACAATTAAGGAGTTGATCAATGGAATAGGAAAAATTAAAGAACATTTAAAATTATTTGGGGAGATGACAAGTTTACAGGTTAACTGGAATAAATCAGATGTTGTTTAATTATACTAAGGAAGAAGAAAATATATTTATAAAAGAGAAAAAATTAGAAGATTAAAAAGTAATATTAAATATTTAGGAATAAATATTACAAAAGATTTAAAAGAATTAGAAGAGAAAAATATTATGGTATTAAGGGAAGGAATGGAAAAGAAGTTGGAAGAATATAAAAATATTCAACTCTCATGGTTTGGAAGAGTAGCTTTAGTCAAAATGAAAATTTTACCTAAAATAAATGTTTTGTTTAGAATGTTGCCAATAAAAATATCAGAAGTAGAATTGAAAAAAATGGCAAAATATGTTGAATAAATATTGTAATGGAGGGAAAAGAACAAGATTAAATAAATTATTTTGGGATATATCACAGAAGGAGGGAGGACTTGGCCTTCCCAATATTAAAGGATATTATGAAGCTAATTAACTGAGATATGTTACAGAAGGAATTGTAGGACAGGGAAATTTAGAACGGTTAGAGATAGATATAGGGAGAATAGATAAGAGAATATGGAATATATTTTTTGGTAATTTTATGAAAAAAGAAATTAAAGGAATTGAGAACCCATTTCTGCAGAATATATTGGGACTATGGTATAAATATAAGAAAGAATTTTTGCCTATTGATTCAGTTTTAAGACCAGTTATAATGGGGAAAAAATCCCAAATAATTTGAAGGAAAAATGGGAAAGGAATTAAAGAAAAGAGGACTAGAGAAAATAGAGGGATGGATAGGATGGATAAGTGAGTAGGGAGTATAAGAGGAAAATTATATGGAATGAAAATTATATGGTTTAATTGCATACAGTTAGAACAATGGATTAAAAATGGGAAAAAAAATAATAAAGAAATAAGGGAGTTTACAAAATTTGAAGATTTGGTGAAAAAACGTGAAAAGATGGATAATAATGAAAGTTTGAAAGGTATTACAACTGAATTATATAAAATATTGATAAAAAATAAGGATAAAAAAGACAAAGGGGAATATTTAAGGAGAATATGGGAGGAAGATTTGAAACAAACAATTGGAGATCATGAATGGGAT
Organism: Gambelia wislizenii; assembly: GCA_030847615.1. Classification (NCBI taxonomy): domain Eukaryota; kingdom Metazoa; phylum Chordata; class Lepidosauria; order Squamata; family Crotaphytidae; genus Gambelia; species Gambelia wislizenii. The sequence goes on from JAUMIR010000002.1 coordinate 197,348,151, forward strand.
AAGATTTGGAAACAAAGACAACTAAAAAATATGTCAATACGGATAAAAGAAAATTACTATAAAATAATACGGAGATGGTATTTGACACCAGCAAGATTGCATAATATAGACAAGAATAACTCTAAATATTGTTGGAGAGGTTGTCAAGAAATAGGTACATATATGCATATGTGGTGGAATTGTAAATTTGTACAGCAGTTTTGGGAAATGTTTTTTATAGAAATAGAGAATATTTTGAATATAAATATAGAAAGGAAACCAAGCATAGCATTGATGTCAATTTATAATGGAGAGAATGGGAACCAAGCAGAAAAGGATTTAATATCAAATTTATTAACGGCAGCAAGATTAATTATAGCAAGACATTGGAAATGCAAATAAATGTACAAGTGGAGGAGTGGTATAAAGAAGTTTGGAAAATGGCAATAAATAATAAGTTAACATGTAGAATTAAAGTAAGAAGAGGAATTTGGAAAGAAAGTGATTTTGATAAAATTTGGAAAGTATTTGTTAAAAAAGTATTACAGACAAAAGATGGGAAGTTACCTCCATGAGAAGAAATGAGGTTCTGGAAAGATTAGGTAAGGGATAATGGCTCCGGTGAAGGGGAGCACTGAGGGGGGGGGGTAGGGGAATTAATATTCTTGAAAAGAATCATAGTAAAGAACGCATGTTAACTTTTGAAACTAGTTAATAGAAATATTGTGATGTTTATGGTAATATTATGTGTTTTACTAAATAAGTATTGATTGGATATTATAATGTATGGTTATAAAATTAATAATAAGAAAATAATAATAATAAAAAGGACCATGATGGCTCCATCTTATGGAATCTTTGGATTTGCAGTGGAAGGAGGGGCATTCAGAATCCTCATCCAGGGAACTTCTCCGCTGGTGCCTCTGACCGAACTACAAATCCCAGGATTCCATAGGAGGCAGCCATGGCAGCTAAAGTGTAATCACAATGCTATGACTATAAAGTGTGAAAGGGACCTGAGACTCAACTGCCAATTCAGATAGCTTCTGCTTTTGGAATGGAAGGGCTTGCTATCTGTCCTTTGCATCTGGCAGTAAAATGTCTTGGGTCAGCTCCTTCCCATATCTACAAATAGATCAACAATGGCTAGAAGCTTTCAAGGGGACAGTCATGTAAAAAAAAAAGTTTTATTTGGCATAAGCTTTCTGTGGACAGCAGCCTACTTCATCAGTACAGGAGACAGCCAGTGAGTTGGACTTGATGAAATGGGCTAGAGTCCACAGAAGTGTATGCCAAATAAAACTTTTTGTTGTTCTCGTTGTCTTCAGGGAGCTTACCAGATTCTCTGTTGTTTCCAGTCATGGGTGTAATCATTTAAAAAATGATTTTCTCTGGATGTAAATTAGTAATAAGAAGCAGCTAAGCAGCATACATCTGAATCGGTTATAATGTGGCTTCAGAGCCAATAGGAGTACTACAGATATGGTATTTGCCCTTAGACAACTGCAAGAAAAATGTAGGGAGCAGAATAAGGGTCTCTATGTAACATTTGTCAACCTCCCCAAAGCCTTTGACACTGTGAGTAGAAAAGGTCTGTGGCAGATCCTGGAAAGACTAGGATGTCCCCCCAAATTCCTTAAAATGATTATCTTGCTACACAAGGGCCAGCGCGGTCAAGTCAGATATGGTGATACTCTTTCAAAGCCCTTTCTAATAACTAATGGAGTGAAGCAAGGTTGTGTTCTTGTGCCAACTTTATTTACAATCTTCTTCAGCATGATGCTCCAAAAGACTACGGCAGAGCTCGAAGAAGAAGATGGCATCTATATAACGTTACCGTACTGATGGTAGCTTGTTTAACTTAAGCCGTCTGAGGGCTCGCACTAAGACTCTAAACTATTTAGTCCATGAGCTGCTCTTTGCTGATGATGCTGCCCTTGTTGCCCACACAGAAGCAGCTCTGCAACGCCTAATATCCTGCTTCGCAACAGCTGCAGAGCTGTTTGGGCTGGAAGTCAACCTGAAGAAAACGGAAGTTCTTTACCAGCCTGCACCACAGGACAAACACCACCATCCCCACATTGCTGTTGGCAAATCTGTGCTAAAGTCCATTCAGCAGTTCACCTACCTGGGAAGCATCATCTCCTCAGATGACAAGATTAACAAAGAGATCAATCACAGATTAGCAAAGGCATATAGTGCATTTGGAAGACTTCACAACAGAGTCTGGAGTAATAAACATCTGAGGCAAAGCACAAAAATCAGTGTGTATACAGCCATTGTACTGTCTATTTTCCTTTATGGGTCTGAAACATGGGTCACCTATCGCCAACACTTAGGACTCCTCGAATGCTTTCATCAGCGCTGTCTACGCACAATCCTAAATATACACTGGACTGACTATGTGACGAATGTTGCTGTCCTTGAGCAAGCAGGGATCACCAGCATTGAGGCCATGATATTGAGAATACAGCTGCGCTGGGCAGGGCACATTTCTAGGATGGAGGACCATCGCCTCCCCAAAATAGTACTCTACTGTGAACTCGTCACGGGTCAGCGTAAGAGGGGTGCTCCAAAAAAGCGATACAAGGACTCCCTGAAACAACACCTCAGGCTCAGCCAAATTGATCACCAACAATGGTCCACCCTGGCCTCACATCGGGAGGCATGGAGATGCACTATTCACGCCGAACAAGTCTTGAAGAGAAACGACAACGCAGAAAGAATCACAACCCAGAAACATCACCCAAGGAAACCTTCTGCTGTGCTTTCTGCAGCCGGACTTGTTTATCTCAGATTGGCCTTTTTAGTCATCAGCGCGCTTGCAGAGAGCGCGGGATGAGTCCTTCCTGAATCTTTGTTTGCGAAGAAAAGCCAGAGAGGGATAGTCCCTTTTTATTACTGGTGTGCAAACTGACCTAATATTATTGGTTTGTGTGTCTGTGTTGTAAGTTAGCTATGTCATAATATTTTGTACACCGTTTTAGTTTGTTAAATTGATGGTGTTTGGCTAACCAATAAAGTGCTTGTGTGCATTCTTAGCTGTGAATATGTTTGAGGGGTAATTATGAGTATTAAAGGAGAAACCCCATCTCATCTGATTTACACAACATCACTTTATCATTTATTTTAGAAAAAAGATGTTACTATCTGCTTGATACTTTTCCTTTTCTTTCTTTCTTTTTTTTTTTTAGGATGCGCATAACCTCCAACATTTCAGAGATGAAAAATGGGGCGTATGTGGACAAGCAACGTCAGAGGTGGTCAAAGATGGCAAACAGTAATGAGGAAGAACTGACAAGCCAGAATAGGCCACAGTACAATAGTTTGCTTCTGCCGGCACCTACTGGGAAGGGCAAGATCTGACTTTCCCCCTCCTTTTCCCTCTCCTTGAGTGCAAACTACTTTTGCACTTTATATCGTACTACACTGTTATAGCGTGATTATTCCACTTCAACTGCTCTGGCTGCTTCCTGTGGAATCCTGGGATTTGCAGTTTAGGGAGGGGCATTTAGCATTCTCAGCCAGAGAGGCCTTAGTCTTCACTAAACTACAAAGCCCAGAATTCCACAGGAGACAGCCAGAGCAGTTAAAGTAGAATAATAGTGCTACAACAGTGCAGTGGAATAAGGCGCATATGCAGCGATGGGAGTAAGCCAAAGTGGGAAGAGAGAGAAACTGGGACAGTTTAGAAGCAGCTGAAAAAGTAGGCTGACAGATACAGTAATTAAACGGGAATGTACAGTATAGTTGTCCCTCCGTATCCACGGATTTCGTATCCACAGATTTAAGTATTCATGGCTTGAAAATATCCTTTAAAAAATAATACAACTGCCCCTCCACATTCACGAACTCAGCATTCGCGGTTTTGGATATTCGTGGTTTTGGGAGGGCTAATAATAATAATAATAATAATAATAAAATTTTATTTCTATCCCGCCCCTCTGCAACGCAATCGGGGCGGCTTACAATATAAAAACTCCATAGTCCCAGTACCCTGTCCCACCCCCCCCAGGGAGGCCCAGGGAGGGACGGGGGGAGAGCCGGGGAGGCCTCCACGGGGCCTTCAGAGACCCCCCGGAGGCCCCATGAAGGCCCTGGGAGGGAGGGGGGATGGCCGGGGAGGCCTCCACGGGGCCTCGGGAGGGTCTCCTGAGGCCCCGTGAAGGCCTAGGAAGGGACTGGGGAGTCTGGAGAAAGTGACTATGGGGCCTCTGGAGGCCCAATGGTCACTTTGGCGGGGGAGGGCAATCATTATTCGCGGATTTTTCACATTCACGGGGGTCTGGGGAACCTAACCCCCCCACGAATGTGAAGGGACGACTGTAATCCCAAAAGCAAACCTTGATGTTGCCATCTTATATAAGGGACACCATGTTGCTATGCCATTGCATATAATGTGACTTGAGCACTCATGGATTTTGGTATTCATGGGGGGGGTGGGTGTTTCCTGGAACCAAACCCCAGCAAATATGGACTACTCTATTTGCAAATTCAGAACAGTTGGAGAGCATGCATGCATATCTTTGGCCTTTGGTGAAATGAAGATAGTGATTCACTCTAGACAGTGGCTCATAACTTTTTTTTTAAGCCCCCTTTAAATATCTTTTGTTACCATGGCCCTTCAAAACTTAACTCAAGATTTAAAACCCTAATAATAATAGTAATGATAATGATAATACCAAATAATAACAATAATACAGTTACACCATCTATTAACACTTCCCTCAGAGGCACTGGAGGGGGAGGGAAGACTCTTTTCTCCTGCTTCTTCCTGCAAGTTTGTGGCTGGAGCAGATTGAATGGCAATGTGCAGGCCAAGCCAGCCAACTAGCCTTTGCCTTGGCTCCTGTCCTGTGGCCACTCCATGCAGGGAGCAGGTTGGCTGGGCAGCCTTCAAGCCTTCGCGGGCCCCCAGTGAGGCCATTGTGGACCCCTGGGGGTCCCTGCTGGACCCCAGGTTAAGAACCACCGCTCTAGGAGATGTGCTCCCTTGCTGTTACTGTATTTATTGATCCGACTTCAGCTCCGCTTCCCCCTCGGAGAAAGAACTAAACCGCCTCTCAGGGGCCTGCTGGCGAGGGGGTGGAGGTTTGGGGGTTAAAAAGAGGAAACTGCTGCTGCTGCAAAGAAAGGATTGTGGGAAGGCCCAGCGGCGCGGGGGGGGGCGCGGAGAGGAGGGCCGGGATTTCCCCAGGGGACAGGCGCGCATGCGTAGTCAGCCTCAGCGCAGAGTCCAGCAGGTGGAGACAAAGCCTTGCGGGTTCGAATCCCGCGGGTGGAGTTCCCACGAGAGATTGATCTGTGCGTGCGTGTACAGCAAAGCTAGTCCATTGCTAGGATTCCCACCCACTCTCCGCTCCTCCAGCACGTTCCAGTTTTCGGCTTCCCTCGAAATTATTTCACCTACTCACTTGGGAATATGATGCCTACATTTAAAAAATAAATGCAATGATACTGTACTTACCAGAATTACCTCCGCATCCTTTGTTTGTTTGTTTCTTTTTTAATATTTGGGAAACTGTTATTTAGATGGATGCCTTTCACGAAGAAGCCAGGGTTTGTGTGGGTGTGTTTTTGTAATTTATATATATTTAAAAACAAACCCTTCCCGGTTTGTTTGTTTGTTTGCCCCACTTTAGGCAAAAAGACCTTAAAGAACTTTATTGACGACGGGAATAAATTTGATATCTTTGATGAAGAACGGCACCAAAACTGCTAAGAAGGATTTCCTGAAAGATCCCTTTATAGAAGAGACCACGTGGCCTAATGGATAAGGCGTCTGACTTCGGATCAGAAGATTGAGGGTTCGAGTCCCTTCGTGGTTGGTGATGGATTGTCAAAAAAAAGGGTGTTTTTTGTCCCGTCCCCCCATCGAAATTACAGACCAAGTATGAATATTATAGAGCATTTTACAACAACCATGCTACCTTGGTAATTCTGTTTAAGTATGTTAAGTGAAGTAACGAATACTTTCACATTTTAGCATGTAAAATCTTAGGTATGGTCTGGAAAGTCGTGCCCTGAGAGGCTTCTCAGAGAATGAAGGAACCACAACGACAGTCTAGTCCAGTGGCTCTCAACCTTTTCTTTACTAGGGACCCCCTTTAAATATCTTTTGTTGTAGTGGACCCCCAAGACTTAACTCAAGATTTAAAACCCCAACCCCAACAACAACAACAACTACTACTACTACTATACTGTACAATTACAGTTAAAGAGAGGGAAGATTTTCCAGCTTCTTCCTGCAGGTTTATGGCTGGAGCAGATTGAATAGCAATGCACAGGCCAAGCCAGCCAGCCAACCTTTGCCTTGGCTCCTGTCATGTGGCCGGCCACTCTACTGCAGGCAAGAGGTGGGCCGAGCAGCCTCCAGACCTTCATGGATCCCCTGTGAAGACATTACAGGCCCCTGGGTGTCATCAAGCCACAGTTTAAGCTTTAGCTGGGAAAGATTGGGACTCCACTCTACTTGATCCTACTGTGGCCATATGTACCTGCCTACAACAGGCAAGGTACACAGCAGCTGCCTCCAGAATCGCTTACTAAGCATGCATGAACAGAGAGAAAAGGGACAGAAGATAAGTTTGTCTCATCAGCTACCACTAGCATGTTAAAGAAGCATATATCCATAAGTTTGGCCACCAAAAGGGAAATCATAAGAAAAGTGGAAGGAAAAATAACCTCTGAATGCATTTCTGAAGAAGCTTTCAAATGCCCTCCAGAAGGTTCAAAATGTTTTTGTTTACTTATGCAAGGCTTACCTGACCTGGTTGTTCCATGCCTGCATATTGTTCATTTTGAGTAAAAAGTTTGCTGAAACCTGTTGAACTGCTCTTCTTTTTTTGTAGTATAGGAAGCTGTCCCTATTCTTCCCATGTTATTCTACTTCTGGTACCAAATTTTCTGTTAACAAAGTCAGGTCCAGGAAAACATGTACCTCATTAACTGAGACATGTTTTCTGAATCCTCTGTTTTTATACTACATCTTTCCTGTTGGGTTCTTGCCAGGGGGGCAGAAGTTCATGTGGCTTCAAACTAGGCAATTATCACATCAATTTTTTTTCTTTCTTTCCAGCAGATTTTATTCTGAGGGAGAAGGAAGGTGTTGCACATAGCAATGAAGAAGGAAAATACATAAACTCATTTTCTTTCAGTTGCTGAGGAAACCCACATCAGCACAGACAATGTTCCCAGTCTAGCGTACTGTGGTACATGTTACAGTCCCTTGAAAAGGTTTCTAAGAATCTTAAATGCTGTTTTACTATCATAATAGAATATGATTACTGTACTTTATTATGGTAAATGTTAAATACTATGGTAAATGGTATGGTAAACAGTATCATTGGCTGTAAAGTAACTTGCTAACTTATGCTTACACAACTGGTGCAATACCATCACACCTGTGTCTGGCTAACATCCGCTCAGCCTTGGCAGCATACTTAATTCATACACACTCTCAAAATCATTACTTGCGAGTTGTTAACAGGCCAGTCAACAAAAGATTTAAGAATGGACCTTTAGGCCTGGCAAGGTTTCAACCTACCCTTGAAACCAGCATGGTCTTCAGACATGTCCCACTACCTTTGGGTTACATGGGCTATATTTAATATTTTAATGAACTGTTTACCTATTGATGTTGTAGCCTTAGTCTGATTTCATTGTGCTAAACTTGTTAGTGGTGTCTTGTCTTTACATGGGCGCCATTTTCTTCACATCCTTTCCCCCACAAAGCACAGAGGGCCTCCTGTCCATAGGTCTGTTGCAAAAGTTACTCCAACATGTTCCCTTCCATGTGTGCCAGCTTTTAAAAACCCAAAAGGGGAGGTTTAGGATCTTCCACCTGGCTGTGAAGTCACCCATCTCTTGCAGACAGGAAAACTAAGATGGACATTTGTCTATTTACATTGTTGAGATTTTCCTCATGAGTATACAGTATTGCTAAAAGCAGAAACAGTTGGGGGTGGGGAGAGAAATCACATTGCCATGCTTTAAGTTACCGTTAGGTTGATAATATTCTCTTCTGTTCTTAAATTTTGCTCAGCATATCCTACAAAGTCTGAGATCTTAAGCCTGAAGATAGACACATTTCCCCAAATAGCTGAAAGGAGAATGAAAGAGGACTTTCTGCTTGGTGAACATAAATGGAGATTCACTCAATCTTTCCTCAGGTAGATAGGCTTGGTATGTTTTTGTGTTGCTCTAACATCTGAAAAATTTCTTTGAACAAAGATGACAATAGAAATACACGCACAAAACACTAAGGAAATTCCATTGGTTTGCACATGAACATGGATTCTCGGAAAGTGAAGACTCATGATTGAATTGCCACTTAGCCATGAAGCTTACTGGGTGGTCTTGGGCCAACTCACAGAGGACTTTATCAGACTATCATTTTAAAGCATTCTTTTGCTGGCATTAAAAAATCTATTTTTATGCCAGCAAAAGAACACTCCCCCCCTGCACTTACCTCTAATCCCGGAAAAGACAGTTCTGGCAATGAAAGAGGAAGTTCATTTCCTCCTTTGAAATCCCGCAAAATATCGCAAGACTTCATCATGCGGGAAATAAAAAAACACTTTAAAAGTTTTAAAAAGCACAAAAACACACTTAAAAACTCACAAGTAACCCAGGGAGGGTCATAAAAACCTAGATGTCACGATCTCACCTGGAAGCGTTTGCGCGGACCGACCACTGACGGCGTAAGTACAGGGAAAAAAGGACACGAAGTTTCACATGCCAGTTATGCTGGCAAAAAAAAAAAACAGCAGGGGGGATCAATTGATGGCTTAAGCTGTCAATTAAAAAGTACAGGTTTTGGCAGGGACATAACTGCAAAAGGGCGATGTTGACTGATATGTGCACCCTTTTGCGGTTATGTGGCATCGTTATGACGCCATATTTGATGTGTCTGAAAGTCCAGAGATTTGCTGTGAGATGGGGAGAAATCCATGCACAGCACCTTGAACATCTTAAATGGATAAAAAACAACAACAACAACCAACCTAGGCTGTATATGCAATAACTCCTTTACATACCAACTGATCATGTTTAAATTGCTAAGATCGTGGAATCACATTTCACTCCTCCACTTTCGAATAATGTAACCTAAAAAAAATATTGATACAAAGAACCTAGCATAGCAAAACAGCTTCTCCAAACAAATCACAACCTTGTTCCATTTTGCATTTGCAGGGACTTGATTGGTGTGAGCAGATAGTTGTTCCCTCATTAGTTTCACCTCAAAATAGACACGTCTGAGAAAAACATAGGCCTCTTTTTCTGCCTTTTTATTGCTTGTCAGAATATCATCACAAGGCTCTTCCTGCTTGCGCAGTATCTCTTCTAGAATGGAGAGAAGCAGAAATTCTTATTCTGTACAGCTGGAGGAAGTCTTGAGCAACATTAACTGTATCACCCCTTTAGAGGGCTCACCAATATATGATATTATCTTTCCTAAAGTGGGAAGAGCATACAGCACAAGTGGAAGGCAAACACTGCTTATGCATATGCCCCAATACATGGAAGAAATGAGAGTGCTTCAGAAAGCTATGATTTATATAGGAGTCTCAGGAGGGTGTGGGGAAAGCATTGTGTGAAAAAGGCAGGAGGAAAACAATATGGTGGTGATGACAGGGGATAATGGGGCAATACTCTACTTATCTGATAGGCAGAATCATCTCTGCACAAGATGTTTGCATACTCTTCTGAAGCAAAAATACTTTTGCTCCTCCACTCAACAGCCGCAGTTTCCCAATATTTTCTCATATTACAAAGTCAGCTGCAAACATAATCTGTATGTAATGTACCATCTGCCTCTATCACCACCAGTGTGTTCATGAGGACCAAGGAAGCTGTGGCTCTCCTTATGTTGTTGAACTCTAGTTCCCTATTGGCTTCACCAGCCTGGTCAATGGTGAGGAATCAGAAGGAAATATATCAACTTCTGGTGGGCCACATGAGGGCTGCCAGGTCAGAACTATCCCAGGCCCCGAGATTTCAGGACCAAAACCTGAAACTAGGGAAAACCCCTTATGATGTCTCTGGAGGCGAGTTGTGGTGATGTTATAAGGGGCAGCCTTGTGTGATGCCATTAAGCATAATGCCATAAGCATCAAGCATAGTTGCACAGAGGATGTCATTCAAATAAAAATCACCAAGTCTAAGTAATGAAGAAAATACATATATACAGTATATACTTTTCAGGACAGTGCTTTCACCCTGAGATTCCTCACCCTGAAGGACATCCTGGAGTTTGTAGTTTGGTGAGACACTGGAGTAGCTCTCTGACTGAAAATTCTTAAATGCCCCTCCCTAAATCGTTAATCCCAGTATTCCCTGGGATATTGCCATAGTAGTTAAAGTGTCATCAAAGTGCTATAACTGTGTGGTGTGAAAGGGCTCTGGAAAACTTTTTCAAGACAGCAAGGTGAACTGCCTGTGTTGCCTTCTCCACTTCCTACTGCTTCTCCACCTGAAAGTGAGCCCTTCCTCCCCTTACAGCAGCCATTGGGAGCCAACAGGACAAGAAGCAGCAGCAAAGCATTAACATCACCATCTCTTCAAACAGGCTATTTTGACCGCTGTTATGTTCTTAAGTGAGCTGCTCTACAGGCCTTGTCACCTGAGCATAGTGGTAAAAATACTTACATCAATAATTTTTAAAATACTGTCTTCATTATGATCTCCTTATTTCTGAATGTTTGTCAAATAGTTATAGTTTTTTGGGTTTCTGTTTTCAGTGCAGGACCAGCATAGTCATTGGACTGAGTGAGGCAATTGTCTCAAATGATAGATGCTTTGGAGTGGGGACTGGCGAAAGATACTTGAGGATGGACCTGTGCGTTGTGTTTGTTGTGTCTTGTCCTTCACCCCCTATGTCTGCTAACTATCCTATTACCTGGGTTCAGACCAGTCCAAGAGATTTTGCTGGCTGAGGCATAAAACAAAACAATGCCTTCCTCCATTCCACACACAAATGTTGACAGGACTGCCAGGTGAATCGTGTTTCAAAACTAGCTAGAGGATAATGTTCCCCCCTCAACACCAGAAGGAAACAGGCTAATTATGGGGTGGGGGGCAAGAAAGGATATGTGGCATCCACAGCACTTTCCTTCTGAAGAAAGAAATATCTGCAGAGCTCAGGAAGAATAGCTGGGCATTTCTGTTGCTGCCCCTCCAACCCAGCATCTGCCATCTGCCATGGTTGCATCACTTTGCCAAACGGTAGGGCAACCACCGCCTGATACGTAAGATTCAGCTGTTAATCTGGTTATATTATGGATGTGGAATGAGGGAAAGGGCACAGCCTTTGCCTTTGCCTCAGGCAGCAAAATTTCTTGAGCTTGCTCTGATATCACCACTACCCCCTCTCTGTTACCTAACCATCTTTTGGGAGGCTAATATTAAGGTTAACATAGCTAGGCACCTGCTGAAACAAGCAATTTCATTCTTTCAAACTCCCTCTTAATGTTATGTAAAATTCATTGTTCTTGTTCCTATGTGCCTTCAAGTAGACTCCAACTTATGGTGACCTTGTCATGGAGGTTTTTTGGTGCAATTTATTAATAGGAGGTTTGCCATTGCCTTCTTCTGAGGTTGAGAGAGTGTCACTTGCCCAAGTAGGTTTCCATGGCTGAATGGGAATTCAAATCCTGGTGTCCCAGAGTCCATGGGACCCTGAGATCCAGCATGGCATAGTGGTTTGAATGTTAGACTATGGCTCTGAAGACCAAGGTTTGAATCCCCACTCAGCCATGAAAACCCACTGGGAGACCTTGGGCAAGTCAAAAACTCTCAGCCTCAGAAAATGCCGTGATAGGTTCACCTCAGGGTTGTCATAAGTTGAAAACAACTTCAAGGTACAGAACAACAATATGGAACCACTTACCAATTTTTAGCATATATTTGTTCTCCCTCTCTCACCCCTCCTTCTCTAACTGTTCCCTAATATTGTTTCACAACAGGTATATTGGAAAATAAGATGTCCTCCCCGCAATGCTGCCAGTTTCTTGCTCACTGACCCAAAGAAAACAGACCTTGCAAAGTCTAGTCTGAACGTTGATGACAGAAAGGGAAATAAACTGTTAAACCTCTGTATAGGAATTTATGGGTAATCTGCTGCATAACACAAGACTTGATTTTTTATTATTAACTAACCGTCATGAGAAACAGGGTCATCAGAAGCATTTTCCCTCTTCTTAAAGCAAATGAGTCTCTCACATCTGAGGAACCAGTGAGGAGGTTTCATCATCTTCAGAGAATATGTCAGGTAATTCTCAAGGAGGCTAGCAACCATCAACAAGAAAATGCCCATGAAAAATTTGGCTGCAAAACAAAAAGAAGAGTGAAATTGCAAAGGGCCTTGTGTACAGCCTAACCTTTGCCTTTATAGCAGGGGTGGGGGTTTTGCAGTCCCCCAGATGTTGTTGCACTGGAACTCACAGCATTGATCCCCTTTGGTTACACTGGCTAGGGCTGATGGAACTTACCGTCCAACAGTGTCTGGATGGCTGCATGATTTTCATTCCTGCTTTAAAGCATGTCAGCTTGGGCAAGGAGGGAAGAGGGAGGGAAGGAAGGAAGGAAGGAAGGAAGGAAGGAAGGAAGGGGGTTATATTCCCATTCTGCAACATGCCAGTGACTGTGGTATGTACTTCAATAAGAACTGTGTCCCTCAGTCCTACAGTATTACCCAGTTGTTGCATGTTTCCTCATATTTATTTATGTAAAGTATTTCTGTATTTCCTCCCAGCCCATTAGGGCTCCTGAGATGATGAACGAAAACAGTGCAAAGATGAAAATTTTTAAAGCACATTAAAATACTCTTTAAAAACTTTTAAAACAATCATCAGAAACAATCTAAAAACAGTTAAAACAGGACAATTTCAGACATTAAAGGCCATGCAGAACAGCACTGTTTGGGCTCTCTGCTGGAAGAGTAAAAGGGATGGAGCCAGCCCAACTTCCTTGGGTAGGGAGTTCCACAGTCAGGGTGCTGCTACAGAGAAAGTGCTCTTCTCTCAGGATACTAGAATCTCAATGCATCAATGAAGCTGGACAGCTAGAGAGCCAGGAGAAATGAAAGGACTTCCTTCTTTAAACAATGGGGTGGTTTACACGGGCAAATATTCCTCTAAATATACCACTAAGATAGCTCATAGTTCACACGGGTCGAGGCATAGCATTGCCTCATTCAGAAGGGGGGAAGGTAAAACACCCAAATATAGCGTGGCAAGGGATGTCGCTACTTTTGCTGGTATATTTGCAATGTAGCGCATTATTGGCAGTGTAAACTACCATTCTGTTTAGGGCTGCAGCAGATCTGCATTGTGATTGGTTGCTATGATGCAGGGGCAGGCTTAAAAGAGGGGGGCTGAATTCAGTAGCGTTCAGGAAACTTTGAAAAATCCTCTCTGCTATTTTGCAAGTCTGCCAAGAAAAAGGATTCCCAAGACCTTTCAGTCATAAAGTTCCCATCTGGTCAGCTCTGCTTGGGGGAGGGAGAAAGCGAGTGAGAGGGAGAGAGCGAGAGAGAAACCATTTCACTAAGGGCTGCATTGTGATTGGGGGAGGGAGGGGGACTGAGGGAGGGACAGTCAAAAATCCTCTGCTATTTTGCAAGCCTGTGAACCCTGACTAAATAAATCGTGCTGAAAAAAACTTGTGATAGGTTCACCTTAGGATCCACGGCATGGCAGCAAAGTCTTTCAGCAGAGATTGCTTCGGGGAGTGACTGAGTTCATTTACAGGCAGATTTAGAGAGAGACAGAGACAGAGCCACTTCTTTGATCTTCCCCTCTGCTATTTTGCCAGTGTGTGAGTCTATCTTTAGCTCGAAAATGCAGGGCTTCAAATTCTTTCACTCATGATCTAGCCTCTTCCTCATAAAGCCTTTGTCTGCTTGGGAGCCCACGCCCCACACACTTTTTCAAGTCTGAACGAAAAAGCGGCATAATTACCAAAAAAACCTGACTGGCATAGATGTGGAAAAGATTTACAGCGCAAGTTGCCGCAATAAATCTGCCGTGTAAACCAGCCTAATGTGTCATTAAAACTGTACAATTCAATTCTTCAAGGTGGGGACTACAAATACCCTGGTGGTGCACCTAAGGCTGGAATCTGGGCCCCAATTTGAGGGCCTTGAAATTGGGGGTCCAGGCTCCCCCATCACTCCAAAGCAGCAGGTGATGGGGGCAATAGTAAACAGGTCTCATGTCAGCATGTGGGCTTATGTGGGATGTTGTTAACTGCTGTAAACTCATGGTAACCTATGAATGAGAGACCTCCAAGTTACATAACATAACAGCTCTGTTCCCTGCCATTGTATTTTCCATTTCTGTATATGGTTGTGAAAGCTGGACAGTGAAGAAAGTGTCAGGGAAAATAAGTGTTGTGATTAGAAATCTGTGGCCCCCTTTGAGTAATTTTAATCACCGGGCAAAAGGCGCCAACTAGTCTTGTTGGGGCTATAAATCTGTCTCTTGATGTTTTAGTTTCTGTTCTTGTCCTTCAGGGTTAGGTAAGCAGAAACGAAGGCAGTGAACTTTCATTTCCCCTTAAAGGAGGTTGGGTGCCTTGAAAAGAATTACAATATATAAGCAGGGAGAGATTTTGGTGCCATGCGGTTGGGGCTCCATTTTTCTCTGTTAGTTCTTAAGAAACCTTGGAGGATACAAAAGCAGAGATGAATGCTTTCTGTACTTTATTTTGACTTGTTACCGTTTGTACAATAAAAGCTATGAAAAACTTTTAGCCTTTATTGAATTCTTTTACCAGAAGTATGCAAGTTTTGCCCAAAGCCCACGTTTCTGGCTGCAGACTCTGAAACAGTCTCTCTGCTTTGCTAAGCAGAGTGGAACGGACTTTGCATTTTTACAACAGAAAGCTGATAGGAAGAAAATAAACTCATTGGAAATGTAGTGCTGGAGAAGAGTTCTACAGATACCGTGGGCTGCTAAAAAGACCAATGAATGGGTCCTAGAGCAAAGCAAAGCAAAGCAGCAGCCACCTCCTAAGTACTGATACAAAAATTAGAGCACCAGAACCAACTGTATATGTATAAACAATATAATGCTGTGAATTATCTATACAGCACTGCAAATTCATTTACAAATCTATGGCCCTTCATGCAACATGCACAAAGACTTTCCAGAGTTTCCAAAAGGTCCTGTTCCTCAAACAAAATCGAAAGATGGCAAGTCCAGAATTTTCAAGCAGTTTTGATTCTTCTTCAGTTTTTGGATCTTCCTTACTCCTCAATAACAATGAAGTTGTATATGTACAGGCATCTTTTCATACAAAAAATCTCTTGTTGTAAGTTCTGATATCTAATGCCTTCTAATGCCTTAGATGGGTATAAGACAGGGCAACTGTCAGAACCTAGAGTGATGCATTGAGCTCCCAGGAGATCTTGGAGGGCAGCACTCCTCCAATGAATCCCCCCTGTTTAAAAAATCATTTTTTGCCCCCCAAATGTCTTCTAAGGGCCATGGGGGCATTTTCGCCATCTCCTCCCCCAGGCCACAGAGGCCTTTTTAAACAATAGGAAGTGACCCCAAAGTCACTTCCTGTTTTTTGACCCTGGGGGGTCCTGTGGGCCACATGGCCCACAGGCCACGTGGCCCACAGGCCACACTTTGTCCACTTCTGGTATCAAAGAAGATTAGAATAATTTAGGGATGATAAAGTTCTCAAACTTTATGGTTAAATACTCCTTCCAGGATCAGGGGCAGGATGCCTCTCCATATCATCAGCTGTTGGGGAATATGACCAGGACGGTGCAGTTGTGTTCATCTCCTACTTGTGGACTTCCCACAGGCATCTGCTTTGGCTACTGTAGGAACAGAATGCTGGAATAGAGAGGTGTTTGGCCTGATACGGCCAAGACTCTTCTCAAATTATGTTTTGATGATTTGCCTTTGTAGGATTGCCCAGTAGAATGCCTATTCTGAGCTAGAACTGGCAGCAGCTCCAAGTCACCAAGACTTTGGTTTGGTATGAAAATCTGGCATACATCACTGCTTTAAGGTACGCTTGATTGGTGCTGAATGATGCAATGGGGAGGGGGGGGGCTACATCAGAGGTTAAACATCACAGTCCTTTGTTGGTGGGTTCCAGCATCCCCTCCCAGTAGGGTTGCCGATTCAGGCTCATCTCTGGCCCTGAGATTTCTGGGCCAAAGCCTGAGCCCTAAAGCCAGCCCCTAGGGATGTCATTAAGCATTACATTTCAATTTCCAACCACAGTTGCTCACAGGTTGTCATTCAAACACACCCAGAATTTCCTATTTGGAGGTTAAGACAGAACTTTTAGCTAAATCATAGCTCATTTCACAATGAAGGAATTATTCCTTCTTACTCAGGGACATAAGGAGCATTTAATCCAGCCTACTTGCTTCTAGGCAGAAGGAGGAGGCAGAGCAGAGTAGAGGGTGAACCCTGCACTACAACAACTGGGAGGGAAGGAGGAAGCTACCTTACTAACCATATAGACCAGTGATGGTGAACCTATGACATGTGTGTCAGCACTGAAACATAGCCATTTGGGCTGACACGTGGCTGTAGGCCTCTTCCTCCCCACCCGCAACCTCACCACCCTACCTAAAGTGGTGATCGGTCGCCGCTTTAGGGAGGGTGGGAGGGTGGAGAAAAGTGGTGGGTGGGGCTATGAAGCCCTGATTTCCACTTTAGGGAAGCAGGGGGTGGAGCCTCCCCCCCACCTGGCCACCCCCCCGAGGCCTGCCGTGCTTCCCCGGAGCTGCCTCGGAAAGGCCGGGTAAGGCGGCGGGCGGGCGTCTCCCCGGTCTCTCCCCGGCCTTCCCGAGGGGGCTCTGAGGCTTCGAAGCCCGGGAGCTGCCTCAGAAAGGCCGGGTAAGGCGGCGGGCAGGCGGGCGGGAGTCTCTCCGGCCTCTCCTCAGCCTTCCCGATGGGGCTCCAGGGCTTTGAAGCCCCAGAGCTGCCTCGGGGAGGCAGGGAAGGCAGCGGGTGGTCAGGCGAGAGTCTGCCCAGCTTTTCCCTGGCCTTCCTGAGGGGGCTCCAGGACTTTGAAACCCCGGAACTGCCTCGGAAAGGCCAGAGAAGGCAGTGGGAGGGAATCTGCCCAGCCTTTCCCCGGCCTTCCCGAGGGGGCTCCAGGGCTTTGAAACCTCGGAGCTGCCTCGGGAAAGCCGGAGAAAGTGACGGGAGGGCGGGAGGGACTCTGGCCGGCCTCTCCCCAGCCTTCCCGAAGGGGCTCTGGGGATTGAGAGCCCCATATAGCCTCTTCGGGAAGGTTGGAAGGGGTGGAGGGAGTGCGGCGTAGAGGCTCTTCAGCCACCCCCACCCTCCCAAAGCCGCAACAAGGCTTAGAAAGCTCAATAGCGGCTTTGGGAAGAGCGGGGGAGGGGCTAAAAAGCGCCTTTCCCACCAACTCTCCGCTCTCCCAGGGCTTGGCTCCCCACCCCCATGGAGCCAAGCCCCAGGAGAGTGGGGAGTTGAGCACCTGGCTTGCTCAGCAAGCACTCCATTTAAATCTGCTCCTCTCCCTTGAGTGGGAGGGAGAGAAGCTGATTTAAATGGGGTGCTTGCTGAGCAAACCGTAAATAATCAAAACTGCAAGAATGAAATCCGCAAATGTGGAGGGGCAACTGTATATATTTATGTTATTTAAACAGTAAATATCACGAAATAATGTTTTTTCCTCAAAGTGACACACCACCTGAGTTATGCTCAGTTTTTTGGCAAAGTTTGACACACCAAGCTCAAAAGGTTGCCCATCACTGATATAGACTCTCTGCAGAGCCTTTGAAAGTTGCTGCAACAAATCAATTAACCCTTGCAAATTTTAGCAAGCTGCTGCTTTTTTACAAACTGAGCTGGAAATTTGCACACAGTCTTCTCTTCTTGCCTGGAGGTAAGCCTACCCAAACTGGAGAATTTGCATCCTCAGGGCCAGGCCCTGAGATTTGACAACCCTACCTCATAGTGGGTGGAAGAATCAGGCATCTAAAGATTAATTCTACCCAGATTAACCCTGGGCCACCAATCCTGGTACATGCAGCTGCATAAAGGATATCTTAGGCTAGGGCCCTTTGTCTCCCCCCCCCATCCGCCCCCCGAAGATGGTTCCCAGAGTTTATATCATGCAGAACCAAGCCAAAGAAAATAAAGTGCACAGAGACAACCCATCTCCCATTTTAATAGCTGTGAGAAAACTATAAACAAGTTGCTAAAACGAAAGCCTGAACTGTTCAAAGTCTTGAAAGAAGAGGTTGGGGAAGGCAAGAAGGAAGCAAAAGGCTTGAGTACCTAGACCAAAGAACAATACAGAGCAGTGAAACAAAAGGGCAAGACTCCTCTCTCACTAATCTCTTTATATAAGCCTTGGTGATTCTTTGCTTCCAAAAGAAGTAAAACTATCTAGCAGGGCCTATTAAATGCAGAATAACTCTTTCAAAGCCAGACAGACAGTTATTTCCCTTTGGCCATGATACTGACCAAAATTCTAGAACCCATTGGGCTGATGAACATTCCTCAGGTATTTTACTGATATCTAGTAACACAGCATGGAAATATTAGCCAAATGCATTATCACTGGAATGTCAATGCATTATCATTAGAACTGTTAAAGGGGAAGTTTGAATGAAGCATTGCTTGTGGATCCCTTCCAAGTCTATGATTCTATGATTCAAGGGAAAAAATAATTTGTTCATATTAAGCTGACAGGAGAAATTTGTAAAATTAATCTTCACCAATCTGATAATCAATTCATTAACGTAAAATGGCAATTTTCATTTGTCAATGTTAAATTGACAAATGTATAACATTTAATAATAATAATAATAATAATAGAAAAAAGTTTTATATCCCGCCTTTACAGCATAATGAACATAGAGCAGATAAAAATATATATCTTAAGGTGAATATTGCTGAAATGCTTGCACATTAAGGGATTCCTACCTCTGCTGTGAAGGCAACATGTACAAAATAAAACATTTGGAGACTGTTGAAAGTTTTCAAACACTAAATCCACAGTCCTCAGTGCTAAAGTCAGTTATCTGTCTGTCTGGTTCCTGTATAATATCTTCTGAGCAAGAGAATGATTATCCAAATTACTTTGAGAAGTTACATTTATGTATTATATTTATTTTTAATAAGATTTGATTCTACTTGGAAGTATTTATTAGTTGACCAGTTTGTTAATGATTTCATTCAATGTAAAATCTTTTAAAATTACTAAAAATGGTCACATATACTCCCAAGTTACCCTCAAAAAGTAATGAAATGCAACAACAAATGTTTATCATTACTCTCTCCTAACATACCCAGCCTTCAACAATTAAAATAACTAATTTTGAAATTGTTTTGAAATTTTAATCAGTAAGGTGTAAGAAATTAGTTTTTAGCACATTATTTGCTAACTCTGTATAAAGAGCTGTTTCCTCACAGCATGTTTCTTGTAGCCATAGCTGAAGTTATGATAGTTACCTATTATAGGAGGTTCATCAGAAGAAGCTGGCAGAATCTCATTCAGAATCAAAGACAAAACAGAGATTTCTAGGATCAATGTAATCTTTAAATTAATCTTTTCAGATGAACTGGCAGAAGTGAAGGAAATGGCCAGATCCAGAAAGAAGAGTGCAGATGTTGGAATAATCAGATTTAGCACGTATAAAACTGGACGTCTCTGCATGAAAACCTGTCAAAATATGTTTTTTAAAAAAACAATCAGTCTTCTCAGAGACAAGAACCAAGAACATAGATGAGTGTTTCAATAGAAGACTAGAGCAGGGAACCCCTCCCCCTGATTTTTTCCTTATTGATAATTTGGTTTATTTTTCATTGCATCAAAGCAGGTGTGCTAGTGGAAAATCTAATCCAGAGGATCTCAGACCTTCTATGTTTAGTTAATGTTTTCCACACTGCCTTGTCTATCAAGGATTCTAACAAGGTAGTTTTACTATTTTATACAGACACACTCCAGAGTAAGTCCTATTGAACCTTGGGTTGCCAAGGTGAAAAACAGGACAGGAAATCTGTACTTGTAATAGTTTTATAGAAGAAGGACTTCTATACAAGAAGGCTCCAACTGCTGAAATTCCCTCTTCCAATTGTTAAAGGTACAGGAGCCTGGTCCTTCTTTTCACCTGACAACTGTAATTGAACTCAATAGGACTTGCTTCTGAGTAAAGATACATGGGATTGTGCTGTAAATCATGTTTTAACCACATAGCATTTTGTGTGAAGCACCGCTGAAGCAGAGCTTTAAAAAGTTACTTTAATAATAATAATAATAATAATAATAACAACATTTATTTCTATCCCGCCCCTTTGCAACGCAATCGGGGCGGCTTACAGCATAAAAACTCCATAATTACATCAGTACCCTAACCCACCCACCCCTTAAAACAATATTAAATTTAGAAAGGATTAAAAACATACAATAATTAAAAGAAGAGGGGGGGAAATGGAATGATTCAATGGCAGCTCAAGGGAAGACAGCCGAATCTTCGGGCCGGGATAGCTATTCATGAAAGGCCTGCTGGAAAAGATCCGTCTTGACAGCTTTTTTGAAGCTGTCTAAAGTGGTAATAAGATGTCCGGCAGGCCATTCCATAATCTGGGAGCGGCAGCAGAAAAGGCCCTCTGGGAGGTCACCGACAGCCTTGTTTTCATAGGTTGTAACAGATTCCTCCCAGAGGACCAAAGTGCACGGGGAGGGTCGTATGGAAGGAGGCGGTCCCGGAGATAAGTTGTATCCAAGCCATGTAGGGCTTTAAAAGTCATAACCAACACCTTGTACTGTGCCCGGAAACTAATAGGCAGCCAATGGAGAGCTTTTAACACAGATTTATATGCTCTCTTTTGGAAACACCAGAAATCAACTTGGCTGCCATGTTCTGAACTAGTTGAAGTTTCCGAGTCAAGCACAAGGGTAATAATAATAATAATAATAATAATAAAATTTATTTATACCCCGCCCCTCTGTTAAAACAATCGGGGTAGCCCCATGTAGAGTGCATTACAGAAGTCAAGACGGGAGGTTACCAGCACATGTACCACAGTTTCGAGGTCCCTGATTTCCAGGAAAGGGCGCAGCTGGCATATCAGCCAAAGTTGATAACAGGCACTCCTGACCATCGCATTTACCTGATTAGACATCTGGAGCGATGGGTACAGGAGCACCCCCAGACTGCGGATGCAGTCCTTGGAGGAGAGTGTGATTCCATCCAGGATTGGAAGTTGTATTCCCAGACCTGATTTCGGGTCTGTAACTGTTAGTACCTCCATTTTGTTTGGATTCAGTCTCAATTTGTTTTTCCTCATCCAGTCCATTACTGCTTTAAGACAATCATTGAGAGGAGAGATGCCATCTGAAGTCAAAGCCGATGACTGAGACATGGAGAAATATATCTGGGTGTCATCAGCATACTGATGACACCACACACCACACCATGTCTCCAAATGATCTCTCCCAGCGGCTTCATATAGATGTTAAATAGCATCGGGAACAGGATGATGTCCTAAAAGGGACGCCACAATTAAGCTCTATTCTAGTAGAGCAAACTGTCCCTGAGCCTCACCCTCTGGGATCTGCCCGAGGGGAAGGAATGGAACCACTGCAAAGCAGTGCCTCCAATTCCTAACCCCCTCAGGTGATCCAAGAGGATGGAATGATCTACTGTATCAAAGGCCACTGAAAGGTCCAGGAGCACCAACAGGGTCATACTACCCCTGTCGATACCCAAGCAGAGGTCGTCAGCCAGAGCAACCATGCAGTCTCAACTCCATATCCCATCCTAAAGCCAGTTTGAAATGGATCTAGATAATCTGTTTCATCCAAGACAGCTTGGAGTTGGGAAGCGACCGCCCTCTCGATCACCTTGCTTAAAAAAGGGAGCAAGGAGACTGGCCTATAGTTATTCCTATCCAAGGGGTCCAGGGAAGGCTTTTTCAGGAGCGGCTTAACCTCCGCTTCCTTCAGACAGGATGGAACAAACCCCTCCCTGAAAGACGCATTGATAATGACCCTAAGGAGTATTCTCAATGCGTCGCCCCCTTGGGTGGCCAGGCATGATGGACAAGGATTGAGTGGACAGGTTGTCTTCCTCACCGTACCAAGGAGCTTGTCCACGTCATTGGTACTCACAGATTGAAGCTGATCCAATAAAATTTCATCAACAGAATTGCTATAGATTCTGTCATAACACTGGCATCTAAGTCAGCTCTTATCCGAGAGATTTTATCTGCAAAGTGGATGTTGAATGCGTCACAGCAGGTCGTTGTCAGGTTAAGTAAGAGGTTCCCTGCAGGTGGAACCTGCGTCAGCTCACCTACCACCCTAAACAGTTCCGCTGGATGGGACTCTGCAGATGCAATACGTGCAGAGGAGAAATTCCTATGACGAGTCTTGTCAAATAAGAGTTGAGTCTTCTGCCAGGTGTGCTCTAGTCATTGTCCAGCCCGCTTCATCTTCTAAGCTCCTCTGAATACCAGGGCTTACGGTTAGGAGCAGGCTGGAAAGGACGTTTGGGAGCGATTATGTCAATAGCTTTGGGGAGGCTTCAGCAGAATCGCTGGTGTTACCAACCATTAAACCATCCAAGGCTTTTTGGAATCCAATTGGTTTCATTAGCGTTTGAGGGTGGGCCATTCTAATAGGTCCGCCACCCCTGGTGGGGCAGACAGTGGCTCTTAGCTCCATCTTGACCAGGAAATGATCTGTCCATGACAATGCGGAGGTTTTCATAACCTCCGCCCACGGATGTTCCTGTTCCGTACTAAAGGTTGCATCGAGGGTATGACCTGCATAGTGAGTAGGCCCGACAACCAATTAGGATAGGCCCATGTTTGTCATGGATTCCATGAACTCCCGAGCTGCACCAGTTAAATTTTGCAAGCTGGTCTCAAGTGGGATGTTGAAGTCGCCCAGAACTAAAAGTCTGGGTGACTCCAGCAGCAACTCTGAGACCAGCTATGTCAGCTCGGTTAGGGAGTCTGTTAGACAACGGGGTGGCCGGTATACTAACAGAATCCCTAAGCTATCCCTGGACCTCAGGCTTAGGTACATACACTCGATGTGGACTGTGTTCCGGATAGGCTTCCTGGTCAAGGTTAGATTGCTTTTATGAACCAGAGCCACTCCGCCCCTCCCGCCCACTTTTCCTTACCTGCTCACTGACTGAGTACCCGGCCGGGAGTGCCTGCGACCAAGTCACAGCACTGGCCTCTCCCAGCCAGGTCTCCGTAAAGCATGCCAGGTCGGCAGCCTCATCCAATAAAAGGTCATGGATGATATGAGTCTTGTTTTTAACCGACCTGGCATTGCAAAGGAGCATTGAGGGTCTGTGGAATGTTTGGTGTGCTCTCCAATTTATTCCAGAAAACAGAGTGAACTGAAGGTGGGGTAGATATTAAGTATCAATCCCACCTTCTTTTGTAACAACTCTTCACTCTGTTACTGCCATGGTAACACTAAAACTCTGTTACCACCACTAAAACTCCCCCAAATCCTGCTACCTGTATCAATTGGCTCTGTTGGCCAGGGGATTCTGTGAGATAGTCACCAAAGGTAAATTTCCTAACAGGCTAAGCCTGTTGGGCCTCAATGGGGAGCTAAACCTCAATGGCCCTGCTTGCTGAAGGATTCTGAGAATTCTAGCTCAAAAATGTAACTTTTCCATGCACTAGGCTATGCCTGTGGGGCTTCAGCACTTCCTGACACATGGAGGAGTACATCCTAAAATAATAAAATTGGAAGTGAAGATTAATATTGGTGGATAAGTTGTTGCCTGGAGAAATCTATGTTACTAACTATACTTATCTTCACAAAAGTATTGAAGAAATCCCAGGCTTTCCCAGAATATAATTTTAAAACAGAGGCTGTTCCATTTTGACATATAAAGGCAATATAAAAATCTGGCATGAAATATATACAAACCTCCTTGGGAGGTGAGATCTGTAATGAAATGGTCAGTAAGAGATAGAGGGGCCGAGATATAGAAACAACTTTCTGTTGCTGGATTCTTACATGACAGCTGGAGACCTCTTGTGTTTCATGAAGAAGAGTCCTTGACAGTGACAAAAGAATGCCCTTTTTGGGCATTAATCAATAACATTTCTCCCATAGGGCAATGAAACTGAAAGCCCAGATGAATAATGAATCAGCCCTATACCTGATAAGTCACTGCACTATACTTCATCTGGATACCAGACATTGTTTCATTGGAAAAAGTGATATTGTTGAACTTCCATTCCCCATTGGTTAAGTACAGGTTGCGATGTTTGGCATCCACTTCAACTGTAATTTCATCGTTCACCATTCTCACCTCCTCAGCTGGAGCAGAAAGAAAGCAAAAGGACAGCAGTTATAGACCCAATTCTGTCTTCTTTGCAGTCTTTGCACACATAACCCGCCCCCTGCATAAACATACTGGTCAGTACTAACACAAAAATTCCCCAGTTGTCTGTATTTACCAGTTAATAGTGCCTATTGTCCTTGTAGACATCCTTTTAACTCTCTCATGTTTTAGTATTTGAGAATTCAGTGGTACCTTTCAAAAGATTTAGCTGTGGTTTTGCTCAGTGTCTAGCAACAATCTGTATGTGATAGTTCATGTCTTGCATGATGAAATCATCCCTGTAATGCACTCTACAAGGGGCTGGCTTTGGAAACTGTTCAGGAGGTCCAAAATGCTACAGTCAGGTTGCTGGTTGGTGCAGGTTATAGGGAGTATATAACCCTCCTGCTGAAACAGCTCCATTGGCTGCTGATCTATTTCGGGGAAAATTCATACTGGTTATGACCTTGGGTCATACATGGCTTGGGTCCAGACTATTTAAAAGACCATATCTCCCTGTATGAACCAGCCCAAGTTCTAAGATCCTTGGGGAAGGGCTTTCGCTCAGTCCCACCACCATCACACGCTCATTTGAGGAAGATATGGGAGAGAGCCTTCTCAGGGGCTGCTTCCAGGCTATGGAACTTCCTTCCATGTAAGGTCTGACAAGCTCCCTCCCTGCTCTTTTTCCACTGACAGGTTAACACCTTCTTATTTAGGCAGGCATTTGATTGATTTTTAAACTATATGGTAGAAGAGTGCTGATAGTGGTGTGATGTACTTTTATCCAGTTTGTTTTTAATTATGTTTTAAATGTATTTAAAACTGTTTTAACTATGTTATAATAATATTGTTGTTTAATTTTTTTAAGTTTTGCAATGTACATTATAGCCAACTCCTTTTTTAAAAATGTGTAACCTGTCTTGGGTCCCATGGTGGGAGGAAGGCAGAATATACCGTATATTGAATGAATGAATGAATGAATGAGTAAATCCTTGGAGGGGTGGGGGGAAAGATAAAAACCTCCTTTCACCCCATTTCACCTTCAGTTGAAATATAACTTCAAGGCCCTACATCAGTTTTTTGAAAATAAACAGAAAATTGCTAGGTGATCCATTTGTGAATCTCCCATTTCATGTCTTACTTTGGGTCTAAGTAAAGATTAGTTCTAAAAGGAATCTATCTGTCTATCAGCCCAAACTTTTCCCAATATTGGACTCAAAGCAGTTTACAGTATATGTTACAACAAAATCGCTAAAACTATATCAATTACAAAAGTTTAAAAGGCATTAACCAATCCAAATAAAGCATTATACAGCATTGAGCCTCCTTTTAGTTCACCCAAAGCCTTCCTTCTCTGTTCTTTTCTACTGAAATATCACCTGGTCTGATCATGGGATCCTTTCAAACCAAGTGTGTGGGCTTAAATTGGTGTTTCAAGGGTCTTATCCCTGCCTTCTGAGATGGGTGGGTGGAGGAGGAAGCTTTTGCCTCTGAATATTGCCAACACACAGGCATCAATAAGATCTTTGTCCTGTAGGTCAAATTTCTACCATACTAAGTAGAGGGTGGGAATTCTGTCCTTCTAAAGCAGGGCTAGGGAATTTTTGGTTCTCTAGATGTTTTGGTCAACAATGCCCATGTTGGTTATGCCAGGTGGGACTGATGGGAATTGTAGCACACAACATCTGGAAGAACAAAGGTTCCCCAGCCTTGACATGAAGATATGAGTATGATCTGAGTCAGTATTGCAGCATCAACTGGTACAACCACCAGTTTGAGCCCTGTGTAGAAATCAGCTTGAATTTACCTTTGGTTTCTTTCCTACAAGTGTTTGTGTTCCTAAGAGAACATCTGTTTCTGTGCATGTAATCCATAGAAAATACTTTTCCTGCATGTCTGTTTTCCAAGATGATGTGAATCTGCACATTCCTGAAGCCTAGCTACGCTAGACTTCCCAATAGACTACAGGGTTCCTGTCGCTTTAATGGTTGTGCAGGAAAGGGAATATCTGCAAGTGATGCTTGTCATACTGGAGCACCTGCTGAAATTCCCTCTTCTACACATCCATTAAAGGGACAGGAGCCCCACCCCTTATTTTACCTGGCAACTCTAAACTATGCACTTAACTCCTTGGTTTGGCAGCCTTACTGATCTATGGGGAGTAAATTAAAAAGAGGTTTGGAAGGACCCAGCCCTCAGGGAGACTGGCAGTCTTCACTGGCTCCAAAAATCTAGTCTTCTCAAACATCCCAGGACGAGCACCATTTCTGCTGAGGGGAAGTTGAAACTGGCCTCTTTCACTCAACACAATCACAGCACTTTGATATCACTTTAGTGGCTGTAGTTTGCAGTTTTAGGGAGGGGCTTTTCAAGAGCTCAGTCAGAGAGCTCTTGCACCTCAACAAACCACTAACCCCAGGATTCCATAGATGTTGCCATTACAGTTAAAGTGGAATCAAAGTGCTATAGTTGAGTAATGTGAAAGAGGGCCCTGTCTGTAAAAGGCTGGTGGCAGCCGTGTAAGAAATCTTAGAATGGGGCAACTCAGTGCAATACCATTTGGGAGAATGTGCAAAACCTTGAGGAGCTCTAAATCCTTTATATGTGCTGTACTTCCAAGCAAAGTGACCAGCAGGGGATGGCTGCTCTAGTTCTCTTAATGGCACTGGCAGCTAGTCAGTGGGGCAGTGAATATGTTCTGTATTTTAGTCTAAAATTTAAAGACGCTATCTGGGTGCTAAGGATAGGGTTAGCACCTTGGATAGCTCCTTTTAAACTTCAGACTAAAGCCCAGAGCAGATTTACCACCCGATTGATATCAAAACCATCAACCTCTATTGTTTAATGGTGGAAGTGGGTGGAGTTTCAGGTAAGACCACAGAGTGCAATGAAGGTGGATGTGTATTTCAGACTCAAGAGTGCTATGTTTGGGCACTGAAGAGCACTTGGAGATTGGCCCTGAAGATAAGGGATTGGAAGAAAGAGGAGCAGCCCAGACATCAAATGACAGTTACACTTAAAAGGCACTGTGCTGTACTTAGCTACCTGAATGCATGGGTGACAGCACTGTTATGTTACAAGTCTGCTTATCAAAGGGAAAGGTATAGACGTGAAGGCTGCAAGATGAAGTCAGATGAAAAGCCTGAAACTGCATCATCATCCCATCGGAAGAAATGTGGAGGAATGGGCTGGTTCTGGACTTGTCTTCATTGGCCCTAAAATATAGTCAACAAGTTAAAAACCAAGTTAAGACAGAGACTGAACAAAAGACTTGTGATCACTTACTCCACTCAGGTGGTAGTCCTGCTACTGCTGAAGTCTACATTGTTTGTAAGAATGATGTGTTTGAGGGGCATTCCTAGTGCTTTTTCTGCTCATGTATAAATCTTGGAATCATAACTGTTCCTGGACATTTTGACAGGTAGATGAATCAACAAAAACTTTAAATGAGGGTGGTGCCAATTTTAATCACAGCAGTAAAGTAAGTGCACATTTGTTTGGTTTTAAAATTTCTATTAGCCAAACACGTGCATATTAGTTCTTCTGTATTGCTTTAACAAGACTGGAAAAATAGAATATTCAAGTTAGTTACTCTTTTTAACAACATAGTGGATTGGCTTATTAAATTTGCTGCATGGCTTTAGACAGCAAAATGACTTCTGCCAGCCTTGGCTTGTGATGAGGCATGGAGGCGTCGTTTGAAAAGCAATAACTTCAAAATCACGCCCTGCATGCCCACACAGGTACATCTAAGGGGCCAAGTTACACATTACATTGAATACCCTGCTGCCTTTAATGTAACCGGTTTTGTAAAAACAAAACAGTCTCCATGGGTAGTGACAGAGGTGGTGTTGCTGATCAGGATCGGGACTACAGTATATGGGGAGCAGAATTGCCAGACTAAACACTGAAGAGGGCTTCTATACATTTAATGGCTATGTAGAAAAGAGAATTTCATCAGGTGTTGCATCTCATGCATCCAGGTGACAAGCAACACTCATGAAATTCCCTCTTCTGTACAGGAGTCCTCTCCAGTTTTCACTCTGATAACTTTAATGTGGAAGATGTAATCCCTGCTTCCACCCCACAGTGGTCCCAGCAAAATCCCCTCCTCAGGCTGCTACTAGCATTAGGAAGGAAGGATCCATTGACATTAAATGTGTAAATGCTAGCTTTGGGGAGGCAATTTTCACTAGGATCACAGCATAAAAAGGTAACACAACTGCTATTCTTGTAATTTTGATTGTTTTATTTAGCCCCAAGTAGCTTTTTGCATCCCAGCTGCACTGCCTAAATGCCATTTGGGAACTGAATGGCTAGGCAATAGTTTCAAACCAGTCCCTGTGAAGGTGAAATCTTATAATGATGTGGGCTTTAGTCTATCAAACCTTTATGCCACAATAAATTGTGCAGCCTTTAAGGTTTCACAGAATTCTTGGTTGCTTTTGTTGCAATAGACTAACACAACAAATCTTCAGAAAGTTGAAAAACCAGGCAGCAAGTCAATAATTAAGTCACCTAACAAAATTAAGCCACATAATGCAGAGAACAAAATAAAATGCATGTCACCTGACAGGTTGACATGAAAGCAATGAATCTACGGTAACTCAAATAAGCACTACAGAATAAATGAATGAATGAATAATAGATGACTCATGAAAGCAAAAAAACTGCTAGCTTTCACAGCTTCTCTTTCTAAACAGCTCTTAAAGGATGAGACTTATATCAGATCCTGGAAGCAATTTAAGGCAGAGGAATAAAGCACTTCTACATCATTCTACTGATGATTGCAGAGAGGCAGTTCTTATCATCTTTACCAAATGTGTTTATTGTACAAATACCACAAGAAGTTGGAGAAGGGGGAGACACCTCCACCACTGAATGGCATGGCAGCAACAACAATCTGACAATTTGTTTAGTTTGTATATTAGCATGTCCTACTACCCCCTCCCTGTAATATCTCATAATTGGAAATATTCGACACTTTTGGGGGTCAGATTGACTGGGGTGAACCAAAAGAGGCAAGGTGGTGGTCATAATGGCCTGGGATGTGTCTTGGAAATATTTTAGCAAGCAAGCCCATATTAGGATTATGCAGAAGCCCCTTGGTAAACAAAGGCATTAAGGAGGTATGTGCTAATTCCTTTTTGGGCACCTCAGTAATGAGTCATCCAACTAAACAATCAAGTGATATTTCCCAACCCCAATCCCAAGGAAATCTCACCTCAGAACCCCCTCCTGTTCACCATTGTGAGGTTGTCAAAAACCAATCAATTCCTATCTCCCAGCCATTAACACAATCAGTTAAGTTTTGGTTTCCTTTGTTTATCCAATAGGGGAAACCATCCAGGCTTTGTTCTAGTCAGAGAACACCTTCAGGATATCAAGCAGGGTATAAATATTAGTCCCCTAACAATAAAAAGGTGTGCCACAGTGGATGAACCTGGCCACTCTCTTTCTCAGTATGCCTCTGGATTAGAACCTCCTGTGCCACCCTCTGACACCTATCTGAGTACTTTGCTACCTGAAACTCTGTTCTTCAAGATTGGTAGTTATCAACCTATTTCCCAAATCTCTTCCTCTGTCCAGTCTTTCTGTCTTACTTCTTGATAGCCTTGTGTGGTTTTTAGGAACAAGTGTTGTGTATATGTGTGAATGCATTTTGTGCTATTTCCAATAAAAGAATTTTATTTCACTTTTAACTGGAGTTTTCTTCAGTTAGTACTGGCATACATAGGTGAAAAGATCCCCACAGTTACCCTACTCTTGTAGGCATACTGTTTGAGCTAATAATTCCCCCAGATAATGTTAGGATAATATCCCTTTAAGTGCAGAAGGAAAATGTTGGTGCAAGAGACCACTGATAGCCAAGTTGAAATGGGTGTGTGCACAGATGTGGCTAGGCAGAAGGTGACTAGCCAAATACTCCTATAAAGTTGCACTCTGTGTGAGTTACTGTTGTGGGCTGGTGTTGAGGAGTGTTAGAGAATTGCTGTTGGATCCATTATTGAGGTTTGCTGTATACAATCTGTGTATGTTTTATACTGGAACTGTTGATAAAGCCTCCAGATATTATTGGAAAGACCTTGCTGCTAGTTTAGGCTGCATAGTTTATCTGCTGTTTGGCTACTCCTGGGTTAGTTCGTCCCCAGGCTGTGCCAGTTACCTCTCAGTGAGCCTATACTGAGTGGGCAGATAATAATATAGATTTTGGCATCACGGGTGGGGCTCTAAAACACCCCTCCCATCTCTTAGGGTAATGTACTGTATTGTGAAAACTTTGGTTTTTGTTTGTACCAGTTCCAACTAATTATTTTTGGTGTGTTTCCCAAAGCTTAATTAAACCACTCACTATCAAAACTTCTTCAGTGTTTACAAGGAAGAAGCTGGCTAACACTTAGAAAAACAGACCAGGAAATAAAAAATAAAGCTTCAGAGAATTTAGTAGAGGAACAAATCATCCTTACTGTTCTTCTATAGAGATTTCAGGTATCCAGAATTTATCTGCTGGTAGAGTAAGGTTGGTAATATTGCAGAAATCGGAGGGATCCCAAGACACAAAATCATTTTTCCATCTCTGTGTTGAGGTTAGACATGAAGAGGGACAGGAAAAAAGAAGAGCAAATGTAATATATCTAATTGGTGAATATTGTTTATTCACTTAGGTCTGTTTCACACTAAGCAATTATATCACTTTAATACTACTTTTTATTTCCATGGCTGCATCATCCTACACAGTCTTGGGAGGAAACATCCCAAGATTCCAGAGGGCGGAGCCACAGCCGCCAAAGTGCTACAATTACAGTGTGAAAGAAGCTTTATCTCCTACCTTTCCCTAAAACTAGGTCACAAGGCAGTTTATATAAATTAAACCAACCACAGGTAAGAGCACATACCAAGACATATGTATGTACGGTACACAAAATGTATACAATGTATACAAAATGTCATCTTAAAATGCTATTAAACCATCTATAGCAATGGTTCTTAACCTTTTCTTTACCAGGGACCCCTTTAAATATCTTTTGTTGCCGTGGATCCCCAAGATTTCACTCAAGATTTAAAACCCTAAAGTGCATCAAATATTTATTTAAAGTTGCTCATCAAGGGTCTTCAGATTTGGAGAGAAGGAAGAAATAAGTAAATTCACACACTCCTATTATAATATGTTTATTGGAATGATTCCATACAAACTTAAAATAACAACAATTCTAATACCTGAACACCTAATATTACTTGTTAATTTTGATTAATTAATTGTTGAGAAGGCTGGTGCTGCATTTCACTTATAAGCCTTGTTATATTGGGCTTAGTTGCTGAAATTTGTATTCTGAGTTCTGACTCTGTTTTTCAAATGGTTTCTATAATTATTTTTAAGATGAGAGCAGAGAATGATGTTACAAAAGGCATTTGCTTGGTGGTGGTTGTTGCTGTGTGCCTTCAAGTCATTTCCAACTTATGGTGGCCCTAAGGCAACCCTATCACGGGGGTTTCTTAGCAAGATTTGTTCAGAGGGGGTTTGCATTTGCCTCCCTCTGAGGCTGAGAAGTATGATTTGCCCAAGATCACCCAGTGGCTTTTCATGGCTGAGCAGGGATTCAAACCCTGGTCTCCAGAATCCTAGTCCAACACTCAAACCACTATACCATGTTGGCTCCTGTTTCACAATGCCACCCCTTATTACCCCAAAATCATAATTCACGCTCTTAGCCTTCACCCTTGTAACTTCTCCCTGTTACATTCCCTAACATCCCTTCCTTGACCGTATGTTTTTAATACTTTACAGTGAAGTGTTTTCCTCCATTGAGGCACATTTTCCAACCAGCCTTTCCTCCTCCCTCACAGCCCCTTCTACAACTCTCCCACTAACCCCCCTCAGCTATGGTTCCTGGAGGTATGGTACTGCCTAGCAGGAAGTAATCCAGCAGATCAATCTTTTCCTCTTCTCCTTCAAACCCCAGGCACTGCTGGCTGCTCTCTGCCTTCTCCCTTCCCCACTTCCCTTCCCCCATTCCTCACCCTGAGCAAGAGAAGGGACTGAAAGGAGAATGAACCCACTGCCATTTTTTACATCCTTTGCTGCCCAACCTGTCCGCTAGTTTGAGCTGCTCTTTGTAGCTTTAGGAGCACATGATTGCAGGAAGGGTAGAGGCGAAGGAGAATGGTTTGCTTCCTAGGGGACAAGGGAGGGAGGGAGAGCCACTGATGGCACCCCTGTGAGGATTTTGCAGACCCTTGAGGGGTCTGTGGACCACAGGTTAAGAACCTGTGATCTATAGGATTGAAACCATTTAAAACAGATCCATTTAAAAAGACAAGATTAAAAAAAAAAACACTAGTGGAACAGAACATAAAAGCTCTTGCAGTCTGATCCTTTAAGTTTGACAAGTTTAGCAGGGGTGATAATGATAAAATTGCTCTTACCACGAACAGCCAGAAATAAGTTGTTATCACTTGCAACTTTTCCACCTATAAAATAATAATGATGATGATAATACGAGGAAGAGGAGGACAAACGGAGGCAGAGCAATCCCCCAATACTTACAGACAATACTTACAGACATGTTGAACATGCTTAACTCTCTCACTGACATCAGTGAAACATACAAATGCTGAATTGTGCACAAGATTCTTCATTTCCCACCCCCTTTTGACCTACACATAGCCAGAAATTTGGGCTCTTACCACTGCCAAGATAGAGACCAGAGTAAAATCCAGCTGGACATCCAATGTTTCTCTCCAGTTCTTCTTAGGTCTGGTATATAAGAAGAGTTTGTTGTCATTGGAAACATTCAGATACTCAACCACACTGTGGTGTGTACAGTTCCATTTGAAGACAGCCCCTGCTAGGAATATAATGAAAAGGTTCCTCTTTTTGTAACTCTCACCTCAAGCAAAACCAACCTTTTCTGCTATTTTCCATCAACTCTTCTGCCCGTTACTGATGTCAACATATTGAGTTCCATTTGGGAGAAAAGTGGTATGCAAATCAAATAAATAAACAAATAGCTCCTCATGTAGACCTTCATCCACCCTTGTTGCATCCTATCTTAAGTGAAAAGTTGTTTTCATTTGCAAAGAAGTACGTTTAATTCAACATCATAGTTACATAGGCAAAACCCAATGTGGCTCTTACCTGGAAAGAGACCAAAAAGGACACAAAAGAAAAAAGACCTCCACATCTTTTTTCTTATGCCTGTCAAGCAGCAAAAGAAGTTGCTACTGAAGAGTGGTGAAGAATCAACTGATGAGGTTGAGTAGTTCAGTGTGTTTTAAATGTTGCAGGGATGAAGTGTCCTGTATGCTTTGGTCAATGCAAAGTAAGTAGTCTGCTATGGAAGAGTCAAAGGCCATTTGGATTGCTTTGAAACTGTTAATAGTTTCTGATAAACACAAACAGGAAGTGAGTTCCATCCAAGTATCATTGCCAAATTATGGTAGAAAAGAGGCGCTTCAGATTTTTTTTAAAAAATTTCAGCATATTTGTTCTTAGCCTTTTCTCCTCATCCAATGATTCATGGCAAAGAAATGTAAGGTGAGTTGCTTTGAGGTATTCCAATCCATGTCTTTGATTGGCTTATTTACAATAAAATCAAAATCTTGCAGGAGAATGATTCTGGGAAAAGCCAATAACTAGAGATGTGGTGGGCTCTGGCAGTGGCCCATGTCTTTAATGGAAAGTTAGAGGCCACTCTCTAATGTTAATCATCTTTGCTTCAAATGCTTCATCTAATGAAATGAAATTGCACGTTTAATGCCAACCTTGAAAATGGATTCTACTGGCAGCGCCTGGATCCTTTGGGTGATAGATAATGGAGAAGGCGGCATTTGTTGCAGTTATGGTCTGATTCTAGGAGATGTCACACTGAGGCAGAAGGTTACTTAAGGACAATTATAACAAAGCAATGACTTCAGTTTTAAGGTATCAAAGTAGGTTATTTGCCTGGCCTCATTGGCATCACTTAAGGAGCATTTTATAAGCCATTTTTTTTTGCTGAAAACCCAGAGAGGTGTTGCACTCAATGTAGTCAACATTGAGCTAAGATGGAGCATAATTACTTGCTTTGGTAAAAACTTTAAAGCAGGTTCTTGTGTTCCTGCAATTAACTGAACAAGAACCATAGTTATCAAACCATAAACAGAAAATACTGATAGAAAGGTAAAATACAGTTTATGAGAGCAATGGGCCTACTTAAAATGGAGTCTAGCAGCCATTTTATAAACGAGCCATGCACACAATAAAGATCCTAGCCAAGGAGCCCTTTCTTTCAACTCTTTGTCCAGATTCTGAGAAGCCCTTTCCTTCGACTCTCTCTGTGTCTAGATAGTCTCTTTTTGCAGAAATGCTGGCAGTCTTCCTGTCAGGTCAAGCTGACCTGAGAGGATGGCTGCCGAAAAGGCAGGCATCCTGTAGCTAGCTATGTGTCCTGACTAGAATTGCCAAGAAAGTCAGAAAACTGTTGTCCTTCATGTATGCTTTGACGTTCTTTTATGCATGCTTTCCTTTTGCTGCCAAGAAAAGCCTAATTAAAAATTGGCACAGGTAGTGACTGATAAGTCTTCAGTTTAGAGAAGCAGATGTCAAAAGAGTATAAAGGTTTGGCTCTCAGCTTAGCTCATTGTCCCTGGTGCCGTTTACATGATGAAAATGTAGTGGGAAGAATTTGTGTTGAACCCTGGTTGTTTACATGTACATCGGGTCAGACACATGATTTCTGGAAGGGGGGCACCTTTTATCTCTCAACCCGTGGGACTTTCAGTTCCACCATTTGTGCCAGTCTCTTAAAAAGACATGGGAGGATTCAGAAAACCGGAAATGTAAACAGCCCAGGACAAGATATCTCGGTACTAGGTGATGACCAGAAATTGTGGTTGGCATGGGTGGGCGCTGGCCAGTAAGGCTACCTGCCCCATCCTTTTTTTAAACATCCCAAATTTTATAGGCAACTCTCCATTGTTCTCCTGTCCTTCACCTGTGCGGTCACAGAGATGGATGCCGAAACCGCTCCTTGCCCCAGGAAAGGTGGCTGTGGCATATCCTGGTCCTACCCGGAGACCATAGACCTTTTGGTGATATGGGGCAAGGAAAAGGTGTAGGGGCAGCTGAAGGGGTCCCATAGAAATATCGACCTCTTCGAAAATATTGCGGCCAAAATGAAAAGCAAAGGGCATGATCGAACTACAGAAGAGTGCAGGATGAAGATGAAACTGATGCGTAAGAATTATCGGCAGGTCACCGACCACAACTCCAAAAGTGGCAATGATGCGGCCACAATACCTTTCTATAAAGAGCTCCATGCTATCCTTGGTGGTGATGCCAACTACCACCTGAAGCGCCTGGGTGCCACCACTGACATTGTCCATGTTCCCCATG
The DNA here is from genome assembly GCA_030847615.1 of Gambelia wislizenii. Classification (NCBI taxonomy): domain Eukaryota; kingdom Metazoa; phylum Chordata; class Lepidosauria; order Squamata; family Crotaphytidae; genus Gambelia; species Gambelia wislizenii. The sequence goes on from JAUMIR010000002.1 coordinate 197,383,826, forward strand.
GGTCAGCGACTCCCCATCATGCACCCCTACCAGAAGAAGAATTGGACATGGCCCCTCCTTCCCATGAGAACCAGCAGGATACTCTGAGGAACTCTTCTCTACTCCTCTAGGGAAGAGGAATTTTTTTTTAAAAAAAAATCCAGGGTGCAGTTTGTGAAAACTCGAATAAATAAGCGATCGGTTTCCAAGATTAAAACAATTAAAATTGGTTATTGGTTTTATTATTTTCTTAGTGCCATTTATAGCATTGAATGTTGATTTCAAACAGTAGGAAATAACCTATTATTATTCCTGTATCACTTCATTTAAGTGAAAAAGACGTGAGTTCTTTGGTATGTGAAAACTTGAATATTTACTGTTCTGTTTCCCTAAGGCAGACCTGATTTCTTAGAATTTATTTCTAATGTGTTTTTCCCTTTCCCCATGCATTCAGCCATTGGTAATATGAACCAAGGGGATGTTTACTTCTTTAAACAGTATGCTTAGGAACTGGTTACATGTTCAGCCACCATGCTCCTTTGCTATGCAAATGATGGCAGTTAAGACCAAATGGTGCTTTTCTCTGTTTTTGTTTTTCGCTATATGTTTCCCTTTAAATGTACTTTTTTTTTTAAAGCATACTGTTTCTGCTTTTTTTTTCTGTAGCTGGACTCAGCAACCCAACAGCTACTCTTTCTCCTGCAGAGAGATTGGCCATGTTTAGGAGGAAAAACATTCAGCTGAAGCTGCAGAACTTATGGCGAACTCTAGATCCATTGCAGAGCTGTTTGTTTCAAATATGAATACATGTTCCGATAGGAAGGATCAAAGGGTAGTTGCATTACAGGGATATCTGGAAAAATTCTATGAGTATGAGGTGGAAGAATCTCAAAAAATGCTTAAGGAGATACAAAGGCAAAATGATTTATTTGCAGACCTAGTAACACATATAAAGTCTTTGGACAATAATCAAAAACGTGTGGTTGTTAGAAGGGTGGCCAAGCCTACAGTTTCTGAGGAAGCAGATAAGGAGAACACACAGGCATCCCAACAAAATGTACCATCCACTAGTTCATGTGCTGTTAAAGTAGGTCTTAGTAGGCCAGCCAGAAAGCGAAAAAACATGTGCCTCTAACATTATAAAGTATTCAAAAAGCACACATTATGTGAGTTGTTATCCTTTGAAATGTGAAGTGTAACATATTCTCCTATTAAATAAAGGAAAAATTATATATCTGAAACAGCACAATATTGCATTAACCTAGAAATAAACTGTGCATTAAGGGTACAGGAATGCCAATGAGGAAAAAATATTTCACAAGGCCTTTTCTTAAATAAAGAATATATTTTATTTACAATGTATTTTTGATTCTATATACATATGTACATACTGGAAAAGGTATGTTATGAAATTTAAATAAATAAACTGATATACATTGACAAACTTGGGACACAATACATGACAAACAGGAATTACAGAAATAATACACAGTGTTGTATAACATACCAAAAATAATTTCAATACATTGGTTCTTTAAAAAAATAAATGCATCATATAAATCATATAAATCAATACATCATAAAAAAAATAAATACAGCATATAAAAATAAATACATCAAATAAATACAAGATAACAGAATGGGAACACATTGTAAAATAAATTTAAATATATAACTAAAGTATATCACATCCACATCCCCAGCCTCTCCTCAATTGCACCCACCCTCCGAGCCAAAGCTTCAATAGAGGCTTGTAACGTCCACCCTGAAAAAAATTTGTTAGCATTACAGCTCCTAACAAAACTGGTAAAGCCCCCCTTCTAGTGTAGTATATATTTACTTTACCAAGCTCCTCTATTCTTGCAATGATATTCAGCCCTGCCAGTTGTGCTGCAGCTTCCTGGGCGGCTGCTGGACCTTTTTAAAACATCAATGCAGAGGGAAAACAGAGTGAACAGATGTTACAAAAGAAGGCGGGATCGCTGTTTGTCAGCTATCCCACCTTCAGTTCACCCTGTTTCCCGGAATGGATTGGAGAGTGTACCAACCATTCCACAGAACCTTACTTTGCTCCTCTGCAATGCCAGGTCGGTTAAGAATAAAACTCATATTATTTACGATCTACTCTTGGATGAGGATGCCGACCTGGCTTGCTTCACAGAAACCTGGCTGGGAGAGGATAGCGCTGTCACATGGGCGCAGGCCCTCCCAGCCAGGTATTCTGTCAGTGAGCAGGTGAGGGGAAGTGGGCGGGGGGGCGGAGTGGCTCTGGTTTATAAGAACAATCTGACCTTGACCAGGATACCTGTCCGAAACACAGTCCACTTTGAGTGTATGTACCTTAGCCTAAGGACCAGGGATAGTTTGGGGATTCTGCTAGTATACCGACCACCCCGTTGTCTAGCAGACTCCCTAACCGAGCTGACACAGCTGGTCTCAGAGTTGCTGTTGGAGTCGCCCAGACTTTTAGTTCTGGGCGACTTTAACATCCCACTCGAGACCAGCTTGACAAATCTGACTGGTGCAGCTCGGGAGTTCATGGAAACCATGACAAACATGGGCCTATCCCAATTGGTCATTGGGCCCACACATTGTGCGGGTCATACTCTCGACGCGGTCTTTAGTACGGAACAGGAATATCCGTGGGCGGCGGTTATTAAAACCGCCGCATTGTCATGGACGGATCATTTCCTGGTCAAGACTGAACTAAGAGTCTCTTCCCGCCCCACCGGGGGTGGTGGACCCATTAGAATGGTCCGCCCCCAAAGGCTAATGGAACCAATAGGATTCCAGAAAGCCTTGGAGGGTTTAATGGTTGGTAACGCCGGTGACCCTGTCGAAGCTTTGGTTAATACCTGGAACACCGATCTTACCAAGGCTATTGACACGATCGCTCCCAAGCGTCCTTTCCAACCTGCCTCTAACCGTAAGCCATGGTATACTTCAGAGCTTAGGAAAATGAAGCGGGTTGGACAACGACTAGAGCGCAACTGGCGGAAAACTCGACTCTTATCCGACAGGACTCGACATAGGAATTTTCTTCGGTCCTATCGAGAGGCAATACGTGCAGCGCAGAGATCCTTCTCCTCTGCACGTATTGCGTCTGCAGAGTCCCGTCCAGCAGAGCTGTTTAGGGTGGTAAGGGAGATGACGCAGGTTATACCTGCACAGAACCCATTGCTTAACCCAACAACGGCCTGCTGTGATGTATTTAACAACTACTTTGCAGATAAAATCTCTCGGATAAGAGCCGACTTAGATGCCAGCATTTTGACAGAAACAATTGACGAGGTGTCCAGCAACTCCGTTGATGTAAGTTTACTGAATCAATTTCAATCTGTGAGTACCGAGGACGTGGACAAGCTACTTGGTAGAGTGAGGAAGACGACCTGCCCTCTTGATCCTTGCCCTTAATGGCTGGCCATCCAGGGGGGGACTGCCTTGATGGTGTTCCTTAAGGACATCATCAATGCATCCCTCAGGGAAGGGTGTGTTCCATCTTGTTTAAAGGAAGCGGCGGTTAGGCCGCTCCTGAAAAAACCTTCCCTAGACCCCCTGGACATGAATAACTATAGGCCGGTTTCTATGTTACCATTCTTGAGCAAAGTGATCGAGAGGGCAGTTGCTCTTCAACTCCAAGTGGTCTTGGATGAAACTGATTATCTAGACCCATTTCAAACTGGCTTCAGGACGGGATTTGGAGTTGAGACTGCCATGGTTGCCTTGACCGATGATCTGCATCTAAGCATCGACAGGGGTAATGTGTCCCTGTTGGTGCTTCTGGACCTCTCAGCGGCTTTCGATACGATAGATCATGGCATTCTCCTGGATCGCCTGAGAGGGTTAGGAACTGGAGGCACTGCGCTCCAGTGGTTCCGGTCCTTCCTCTCGGGCAGGTCCCAGAGGGTGCGGCTTGGGGACAGCTGCTCCAGCAGAAAGGAGCTTACTTGTGGTGTTCCACAGGGCGCCATCCTGTCCCCGATGCTGTTTAACATCTATATGAAGCCGCTGGGTGAGATTATTCGGGGTTATGGGGCTGGGTGTTATCAGTACGCTGATGACACCCAGATCTATTTCTCCTTGTCCCGATCATCGGCCTCGAATCCCAATGGCATCTCTCCTCTTAATGACTGTCTTAAAGCTGTAATGGGCTGGATGAGGAAAAACAGATTGAGATTAAATCCAGACAAAACGGAGGTGCTCAAGGTAGCGGCCCCGAAACCAGGAGTTGAGTTGCAACCTCCAGTCCTGGATGGGGTCACACTCCCCGTTAAGGACTGTGTTCGCAGTCTGGGGGTGCTCCTTGATTCATTGCTTCAGATGACGAGTCAAGTGAATGCGACGGTCAGGAGCGCTTGTTATCAGCTTCGGCTGATACGCCAGCTGTGCCCTTTCCTGGAAGTAAGGGACCTTGAGACTGTGGTGCACGCGCTGGTAACCTCTTGTCTAGATTTCTGCAATGCGCTCTACATGGGGCTACCCTCGTGCTTGGTCCGGAAACTTCAGTTGGTACAAAATATGGCAGCCAGAGTGGTCTCAGGAACATCTCGGAGAGATCATATAACTCCAATACTAAAATCTCTCCACTGGCTGCCTATCAGTTTCCGGGCCCAGTATAAGGTGTTGGTTATTACCTTTAAAGCCCTAAATGGCTTGGGTCCAACTTATCTCCGGAACCGCCTCCTCCCATACAATCCTCCCCGCATACTCCGGTCCTCTGGGAGGAATCTGCTTCAGCCACAAAAATCTAGGCTGTCTGCAACCTCCCAGAGTGCCTTTTCAGTAATCGCCCCCAAATTGTGGAATGGCCTGCCGAAAGAGATCCGTCAGCTGACGAGCTTGAGTAGCTTTAAAAAAGCACTAAAGACGGATCTCTTTCGGCAGGCCTTTCCTGATTAGATCCCGGCCTCAGGAACTCAGTCTCCTGGCTTTTTAAAAATTATGTATATATTTGTTTTTAATGTATTTTTTTAGCTAGAAGGTTTTAATCTTATTGTGTTTAATGTCTTTTTATGTGGGAGGGTGGGGGTGGGTGGTGTTTTTAGTCATTATTATAATGTTTTAATTGTTGGAAGCCGCCCCGATTGTTTTTAGCAGAGGGGCGGGGTATAAATAAATTTTATTATTATTATTATTATTATTATATAAAACTGTATTAAAAAAATTAATCCTACTTTTTACACTGAATACTAGGAACAGGTTGTTCATTTACACAAAAAATCAAAAAGCAACTGTACCTGGCTGTGGAGCTGCAGGAGCCGGGCTGGGCTGATTCCCTCCATCCTTATCCGAGGATTCAGAGACAGGCTGGCCTGCCTCCCTTCTCTGGATCCGGACAGCTATAACAATAACAACAAAAAAGGAAGATCAGGCACCACCATTCAGACACACACACACACACACAGACTCTCACCCCAGGACCCGTACATACCAGCGGCATTACTTACCTCGTGGCAGCCGGTCTCTCCAGCTTGACCACCCCGCACGGACCCACAGGTCGTGCAAGATAACATAGAAAGGCGGCCGCCTTCGGGAGGGGCTGCCATTACTGGCCTCCAATGCCATGAAGAAACTTCCTTCAGGTTCTTAAATTTTGAGCGGCATTGGAGGCCAGTACACATGTAGCCCCGCAACCAGAGGAACCACGCCGCCTCTATGTAGAAGTTGCGGTTCCTCCAGTTGGAGGATTGCATCAGCCAGTCTGGCGCACCCTCCTGCTGGGCCAGGGATTCCAACATGAGGTTGGTCTCCCTGGTTCCCCAATAGATGATGCACTGACCTGGCCGGACACGTCCTCTCCCCCCTTTGGCCATCATAACACCATGTGGCGGGATGCGGAAACTCGAGTTTATAAGTTTTCGTGTTGGCTGTTTGGTTTTAAACCAAGCCCATGATGTTTAGAGAAGGCTTGATTTTCAAACGTTTAGAATGATGATGCTAGTCTATTGGTTAACTAGCGTAGGCACCTTATTTTTGAAATTTGGCAATGACTGGAACCTTTTCCAAAAAGCATAATCCCTGCAAAAAGACCGCCAATAACATCAACCACCAAAAGTGATACATTGTGTCGGTTTTGGCCCAATGTTTGTACCTTGATTTGTATACATTTCAACCAACTTGGGAGCGCACTGAAAGGGGATCCATTGCAGAATGGATACAGTAAGTGTGTTATGGCCACGTGAAAATGGTAAAAGCTGTATTTAAAGTGACTGCATTAAAAAAAACTGACATAGTTACCGGGTTCTGTGCATAACATAGAAGTGATCTTTATTATACAGATTTGCTAAACAAAAGTGGCATTGAAATGTTTCAAACTGTATCGCAATTACCCTTGTTGCCCCCCCGGGTGATGTATCCTCCAGAAATATTCTTTTAAAGTGTTGCGCACTGCCTCCCCCCAAGCTTTCTCTGCAGCATCGTTATTAATCATTGGAGCTCCAAGTGTATCCAGTACAAACCTCTGAACATGCCAGTTTGGATCATCAAGAATATTATATTTGGTTTCACATATATTATGGAGAATAACACATACAGATATCACAGAACATACATTTTCCTCTGCCACTTCTATACAATATCTTAATGCCCTCCAGCGTGATTTGAGATGGCTAAAATATCTCTCCACCATCGAGCGAACCTTGTTATGGTACCTGTTGTACAGTCTCTGCTTTGTAATTGTTGTCCCCTCTATAAGGTGTCAGTAACCAATTTCTAATTGGATATGCCCCATCAACCAGGATTAGTGGAACAATTTGCTGACCCATGATAAATGGATTTCCTGGATCAAATATTCCAGCCTCCATAGTTTCAAAAAAACCAGAGTTCCTTAGCATCTGAGCATCGTGATTCTTGCTGCTCCAACCGATCTCCACATCAATACCCCCCCCCCGTGATCACAGGTACCTTGAAGAAGAACACTGTACCTATTCTTCCTGTTAATAAATTCATCTTCTTGGCGCACAAGGGGAATAATGTTAACACGACACCCATCAAGGCATGTGACCACTTGTGGATAACCAAGGGCTGCGAAGCCATCCATCACCTGCCGGAAAACAAACGGGAATAAATTTATAATTGTTACCTTTGAGATCATGCAAACATGAGTATTTGATTACACACATCTGTACGTGAAGAGCATCTGAAATGCTGGGAATGCATGCTTTAAATTATCCAGTGCATTCCACAAGTTTCATGGAATTTATTTAAAAACCAAAAATCAACACGAAGGTGAAAAGCAGCAACCATCGTTGAACAGATGTGAGTAGACATATTTTCACAGAAAACAAAAAGAGTTTTTTTAAAAAAAAATATACCTTTCTATGGTCCCCCAGGAAAACAGTCCGCTTCAGAAGTAACTTCTCCATTGCGAGGACAACCTCCACAAAGATCTCACACACCATGGCTCTCCCAACACCAAACAGCGGGGATAATGCCCCATAGGAGTATTGGTGGGTGAGAAGGAAAACGGCTATGGGGAACCTCTTCTCAACTGGGATGGCTTTCCTCATGTTGGTGTCTGCTTTGGCTATCTCCGGACGGAGGATTTCCACAAGCCTCATGAAAAGGAAACGCAGTATCCTGAAGTACATTATCCAATGCTCATCAGACCAGATATTCATTACAAATTTTTCCCACCACTCCTTCGTTGTCGGGTACACCCACCACCATCGCAAGCAGGGATATGGGTAAAGATGCATCCGTACCTCGGGGGACTTGATGGCTGCGAAGTGCATACACTCAGGATGAAAGTTACTTGTTGAAATCAAATCTGAATTAAAAAGGATCAATCTTCTTCTGTGTCTCAGACGAAGCCATCTCTTCAAAGCAGCAGGAGATAACCTCAAGCAGGCAGTGGAACCCAAAATGGTTGCAGTTGCCGTCTCCATGCTCTAAAATATGGCATTATGGGGAGTCAATGCATTCAAAAACCCTATGATGTTGTCCTTCTTTGTCACAAAATTAGCCAATTGCTGCATCGGTGGTGGGAAACTTAACCGGAAACACGTAGGTTGGAATGTGGAAAAAAGAGTAATCGCATCCTTGATTGACAGCAAATATATATATATATATATCCCGGTACACTAAATGTGTGTAAACAGTAAAAACATGGGATTTCTGATTGTGGGATAATAAAATAAACACGGGACCTGATGCTGTGTAAATATGAATCATGGGATCTTCCGGAATTTCCATGAGAAGGACAAAAACCGTGTAAACAGTGCAGGACGAATACGGGATCAAGAAGTCCCGTCACACCCTGCAATATTTACAAGCGTCTCACTGGCACCCCTTTTATCTGAAGGCACCGTATCTGCGCAGATACCTGTTTTGTAGAGGCTTGAGCCTTTGAATTTTTCTATTTGCAATAAACTTCCTGTTTCAAGAAATGCTGCTGTCTATTTTGCCTGCTTTTCTGAGCATGAGATGTCAACTGCAAAGGAGAGTGTAGGTGACAGGTATGCCTCAGTTAAAAAAGTAGATAAATTCCTAGGCATTACTACTTCAACAGAAAATGTGGAATCAGAGGTAGAAATACCATGGATAGAATAGGGAAAGGTTCCTACACCACAAAAAGAAATTCAACATGTTTCAGCAAACCTTTTCTTCAAAACTAACAATATGCACATGTCAAATTAAACAACCATGTCAGATAAGCCTTGCATAAGTAAACAAAGCTTTTTGAGCCTTCTAGATCCCACTTGAAGACTTCTTCCACAGTTCATCCAAAGATAACTTTTTCTTTCACTAGCCTGTTTTTCTGATGATGTCCATTTTTGTGGCCAAATTTATAGGCCTATGCTTTTTTAACATCCTGGGAATAGCTGGTGAGTCAGGCTTATCTGTTTCCTGCTTTCTCTCTGTTTTGTTCTTCAGGCAGCTTGTCTGTTGTAGGCAGGCACACCCATCTAAAGTAGGGTCAGCTAGAGTATAAGCTCATCCTTTGCCAGCTCAAGCTTTATTGCAGTGTTTACTGTAGACATGCTGCTGCAGCAGCCTGGCACTGAAAATCTGTGTTTCTCCATCCCTCCTTCACCACCCTCCCAATGCTAATGCTGCTAAAAAAACCCACCTCCCAACTAGACAGAGGTCAAGGAATAAAAGGAGGGGGGCTGAGCTGACGTAAAAAGACTTTGTGAAAAGGAACTCCTTTGTCAGAGGCTTTGTTAACTGAGGTGTACCTGTGCGTTGCATTGTATATTGATTCTGTCAAACATTTTCATGATGAACTATCCCAATTGGTTATTTACATGTTAGTTATATTCCACCATAGACTCATAGAATCATAGGGCCCATCTACTTGAGGAGAAAAAATCCAAAGTACCTTGTAGTATTGGCATCTCAAAGCAGCAGTGACATGTCTAAATGGTTTTTCTGGCCTCGGAAGCCCCCATAAGCCTCACATTCCTGATGGCAGCTGCAAGGGATTTACTCAGGTTAGTTCTTCACCACTGCCGGTTTCTTTATTTAAAAAGTCATCCCAAGGTGTGCTCATGTGATAGAGCAATTTTCCACTTTTATAGGACAGCAAAACAGAAAATATTCATCCTGTTTTATCACCTTAGCAATCACTCGCTAAGGCAAAAATCCAACATGGCAGCAGTGGGCGCTTGCCCTGCTAGCAAGCCCCACCCCCACGCTCACCTGGCCAATCAGCTTTGTGCTTTCCTTCAAATGTTTTGTTGTTCGATAGTCCAAACAAGCATGAATGCACACACCCCTCGTGGTTTTTGAAAAAGTATGGGAAAATCTGCGAAGGCTTTTACCGCATTGTGTCTGCCATTTTGGGGCCCCCTCCTTCCAAATAGTGTGGATTGGCACTGGATCCCATTTAGACAGGTAGGATTCCCAGCAAATTCCATGAGGGGTATTTTCACCGTTTAGACGGACCCATAGAGTTGGACGGGGTCTCATGAGCCATCTGGTGGTTCAACTACCTGCTCAGTACTGGATCTCAGGTAAAGCACCCCCAGCAGGTAACTGTCCAGCCTCTTTCTGAAGATGTCCAAAGAAGGAGACTTCCCCACCTCTTTAGGAAACTGGTTCCATTGCCGAACTGCTTGTACTGTCAAGAAGTTCCTTCTAACGTACAATCAAATCTACTCTCCTGTAACTTCAGACTGTTAAACCTGGTGCTACCCTTTGGGGCAGCAGGGAACAGGCCTCCCCCCTCCTCTCTGTGACAACCTTTGAGGTATTTAAAGAATGTAATCATGTCACCCCTTAGACTTCTCTTCACCATGCTCAACATGCCCCAGCTCCTTCAAAATTTCCTCATATATTTTGTTTTCCATACCTCTTTATCATCCTTGTTGTCCTTCTCTGAACCTGCTATAATATGTCTATATCCCTCTTAAGAGGTGGCAACTATGCTTCTATTAATTCAGCGTAAAATAGCATTCATCTATTTTGCTGCTGCATCATACTGTTGGCTCATGTTCAATTTATGATCAACGATAATCCTAAGGTCCTTTTCGCATGTCGTACTGCTGAGCCATATATCCCCCATCCTAAACCTGTGCATTTGGTTTTTGTGGCCTAAATGTAGAATTTTGCATTTGTCTCTATTGAATTTCATTTTATTAATTTCTGCCCAGTTTTCTAGTTTATCTAGGTCCTTTTGAGTTCTGTTCCTAGCTTCCAATGTGTTAAGCATCCCTCCAAAGTTTGTGTCATCTGCAAACTTGATAAGGATTCCCTCCACCCCACCATCTAAGTCAGTGATACAAATGTTGAAGAGTAATGGTCTGAGGATAGAACTCTGAGGCAATCCACTCAAGACCTATTTCCAGTTTGAATTGCAGCCATTGATGATGGCTCTTTGAGCATGGTTTTCCAACTAGTTATGGATCCATCTGACAGTGTTCCCATCTATTCCACATTTAATCAGTGTCCTAATCAAACCATTATGGGGGACCTTATAAAATGCTTTGCTGAAATCTGGATAAATGGCATCCACAGCATTCCCACCATCTACTAAACTAGTGACCTGATCAGAAAAAGATATATGATTAGTTTGGCAGGATTTGTTCTTGACAAACCCATGTGAGCTTGTACTGATCATTCTTCAAGAACTCCCACCCTTACTGGGTGTTATTTTCCTCTAGCATGTCTAGCCATGGGATCCCACCCAGCATTTCCCTGAACTTGTTCAAATCAGCTTTCCTGAAATCCAAGGTCCATGTTTGGTTATACAGTAGCACCTCCATATCCACTGATTTGCCAACTGCTCATTCAATTAGCCACAGTTGGCAATGGTGGGAGGGGGAAGGGAGAAGGGGGAGGAGGAATCTTGCCTCCCCGGTCCCTTCCCCTGGGGGGATCCTATCGCCACGGTGGTGATTTGGGGGGGAAGGGAGGGGGAAGGAGGAATCTCGCCTCCCCCGTCCCTTCCCCTGGGAGGGCTCCTGTCACTGTGGCGGCGATCGTGGGAACGAAGGGGGAAGGGAGGGGGCTGGATCTCACCACTCCTGTCCCTTCCACTGGGATTGTAGCAAAGGCGGTGATTGGGGGGTGAAGGGGGAAGGGAGGGGGAGGAGGGATCTCACCTACCCTGTCCCTTCCCCTGGGAGGGCTTCGGTGGCAGCGGCACGGTGGTGGTGGGTGGTTTCCGCTATTATCCACGGATTTTGTTATCCGTGGTCGGGCCCAGAACCAGTCCCCCATGGATACAGGGTTCCTACTGTAATCTTCTTTGCCCTGTCCCACAATTGCAAATTCTAGCATTACATGGTCACTTCCATGTAATGGAATACGCACTACTTTGGTTCCAGTGACCTACTCCTCCCTATTGTCTACAATCAAGTCCAGGATTGCTGATCTCTTTGTTCCTTCCTCTGCCTTTTGAAATAAGAAATTATCTGCAAGGCACATCAGGAATTTGTTGGAGACCCTGTGCTTAGTAGAGTAACGAGGCTGCTGCGCGGCAAGGGGTCCATTTTGGATGACGCCGTTTCTCTCTTGGTGTCGTCCGTGACTGTTGTGGCAACTTCCGTGAGTGAAAAACAGTGTGGCCACCTTCAATGCTAGCCGCAACAGTCACAGACGCCGCCGAGAGAGAAACGGCGTCGTCCAAAATGGACCCCTTGCCGTGCAGCAGCCTCGTTACTGCTCCGGAGGCTGCTTGCGCGGCAAGAGGCTGAAAGAGGCATCTGAAAATCTCCTTAGTCTCTCAGCAAATATCAGGGTAATTGAAGTCCCCCATAACTACTAATTCTTGCATCTTTGAAATTTTAAAGATTTGTTTCTGAAAGTTGCCCGTGCTTAAAATATGGCGCGGCTGCTTCCAAAGCTTCACGGATGTGCAACAAAGGATCCCGGAAGAGGGATGGCGTCATCCGAAAATGACCCCCTGTCGCGCAAGAGCACCGTTCCTCTCCTGGGACCTCATCCCGCGGTAGGCACTGTTAAACGCTGCCTGAAAATCTCCTTACTGTAGAACCACTGCAGCCTCCCTGGCCATTCTATGGCTAATGAAGAGCGGGTAGGAATTGAGTAAGCGTCTGGCTATAACCGCATAGCAAGATGAGAAATGATTATATCATCCACTGAGACTTCCAGAGGATCCTGGCAGACCTCAGCAGATGATGTAATCATTTCACGCTGGGTTACCGAGGGGAGGGAGGAACATGGCCAGATGCGTCTTTGTTCCTTGCTCTCCATTACACATGGAATGGCCATTGGGAAGGAGCTGCAACAGCTTTATGGTATGTCCAGCATGTTGGAAATGAAGAAGTATCAACGCTTATTTACAGCTCTGTGTGTGTGTGTCTCTGATGTGTGTTTACTTCCTGATTCATGCAGAGGTCACTTCCCTCTCCTTTTGCTCCAAGAAGCTTTTAGTGTTTTACAACTCTTTGTTTAAGAAGCTAGAAGCCCAGCCTCAAGATGCCTTATGTCCAATCATGACAGTCAGCTCTAGGGACTCTTCCATCCAAGTTAGGTAACTCTCGACTGTCTATCTATTTTTCTTATCTAAGATGTATTCTCTGTCATAATAAACCTAAGTTCTGTCTTATACCTTTACTGGAGCATCCTGCATGTTTTATGTCCTATTTTGTACCAGAAGCTCATGATGCACTAGGGATCTGCTGCAATCTGCTCAATATAAATAACAAAAGCAATCCTACACAGCATACCCTCCAATGTTTCACAGATGAAACCAGGGACAGATGGGGCCAAGCAATATCAGAGTGTGATCAAGATGGCAAAAGTTATTAATGACGATGAACAGGCAAACTAGGAAGATTATCACACTACACTGTTCTAGTGCTATTGTTCCACTTTAACTGCTCTGGCTGCCTCCTGTGGAATCCTGGGATTTGCAGTTGAGGGAGGGGTATTTAGAACTTTCAGCCAGAAAGATCTTAGGCCTCCCTAGACTTCAAACCCCAGAATTCCACAGGAGGCAGCCATAGCAGTTAAAATGGGATAATAGCATTATAACAGAGTTGTGTGATAAATTTAGATACTTGTGGTCTCTTTCAACTATATGATTCTCTATGTTGTTGAAGAAATCACAAGAAGGGCAGCTCTGAAATGGCCAGAAGAACAAAAAGAAATGCAGACTTTAAACATGTGCTTTGGACTGGTGCTTAGTAAGTATTTGTTCAAATATACTGCCCAGCTTCATTTCAACAAGAATGTCTTCTTTGTGGTGAACTGTAAACAGAAATATATTCAGCATTGATCTGCATGTATTCTTTGCCTTGTGTGCATACGTGCCTTCAAGTCTCCTGTCAACTTATGGAGAATCCATGTAATTCATAGTGTTTGCACATGGTAAGAATGTGATAGTTCCCTTCCTTGTTATGCATTTTTCTTGCCACACAGATACAATGCTTACATAGCAATCACTGAACGAAAAGTCAAGAGCAATCCAGATGTTTTTACTTTGCTAGTTTTTAATGTTGCTGATGCACAACTTGATATTGCTTTTGAGCATTTAATACTGTTGAATAGATGTTTCATACAGATGTCTTTCACATATTAAAGCAAGGGTGGGGAAAATGCAGTCTCTCAGAGGTTGATGGATTGCAGCTTCCATCAGTTCTGGCCAGCATAGCCAATGGGAAAGAATGTTGAGAGGTGCAGGCCAATAGCATCTGGAGACCAGCACTTTGCTCACCACTGCCCGAATAATTGTTTTCCTGGAGTTCTCAAATACAACACAGAAGTTCCTGAGCCATTACTAGTTAGCTAGTACTTGTAAAGAAGAGGTACTTTGAATCACAAGGAAGACATCACTTCCCAACCTTGGGATAATTGATTTGTAGGCCCTGCTTCTGTCAGTAACCGTGAACACCATATGATATTTGAACACAAAGTACAGTACTGCCATACTGAACACATTTGAACACAAAATGAACACATTTTGGTATGGGGTGATAAAGGGAGAAGAGGTCTTAAAAAGATGTGGGGCATGGGTGACAAATGGCTTTAAAGGTGTTTTTTTTAAATAGTACCTTGAATAGTATTCACTGAAGTTTACTGGCAACCAGGGCAACTGATGCAACGTCTGTTGAAATGTCAACATCTCCCAAAATGGCTTTTCCACCCATCTGTAAGAGTTGGGAATCAAGTTTAGGGACATGACCTTCTCTTTGGTGACTCCTTGGCTTTGGAAGGCCCTCCTGCTGAAATCACATTTCTCCTTGATCCCTTAAAGAGTCTTTCTTATTTGTCTTTTTGAGGCTGCAATGGATTTCATGTGTGAAAGTGGAATGGCCTGTATCAGCTACATGGTGTTTTCTATTCTTGAAATGTACATTGGTTAGTGGAAAGCACAGCCATTAGACACAACTTCTACAGCTCTAGAAAGAAACGAGCAGCCACATTCTGCAGTAATTCAAAGTTCTGAGTTGTCTTCAAAGGCAGCCCTTTATGAATCTGGCACCCCTATCTGAGCTTGTTGGAACCCTGTAAATAGGGGATTGCTTAGGAAATAAGAGTTGTCATGCAGTATTTCTTGCAGTCAAGCTATCATCCACATGCTTTTAAATTTCAGTATTACAAGTAGTGACTATAACCTCATTGTTTCCGTGTGAACATTTTTGTGAAAGACCTCTGGTAGGAGATCTTTAGGACTTTAGTTTAATGTAGTAGTAGATAAGACATGGGTTCAAGTACCACCTCTGGTCCCCTTCAGCCCTTTGGTGGTCTCCAGGGACCCTTATGCCAAATTTCACTGGGGCTATGGTACACTGATAGAGCAAACCACATATTTCTGATAAAATAAGTTGCTAGAGGAATATACATCTCTCTTTTTAATGGAAAAAAAAAGATTTCCAGGAAACCAGAAATTGATTCTTCTTTTCTGGTTGTTGCATACCATTGAATGTTGGCAACACTGACTGACTGCTTTGTGTGTGTGCAGTCTATGGGAGCAGAGAATGGTCTTTGAATGTACCCAGGTAATGCACCCTTTGTTTAATGAGGGTTTTTGTGTCAAAGCAAACCATTACAGGAAGTATGTGGAAACAAGACAAATGGGGAAGTCTGACATCTGGTTTCTTCTGGCTTACCTGGTGAATCAGGAGCCACCATTTTGATTTCCCTCAATGCCCCCAATATAGTGTACTCTGCATGCCACAGTAAGGCATTCTGGGGATATTGTAGAAAATTAAAGTGTCAGTTCCTGCCCCAGAGGCTGCTCAGACAATCACTTTGCTGAGATGTCAGGCCTAGAGACATGTCACTCAATGGAGCCTTGGGAGGAAAAACCCCAGCACTTCAGATTTCTCAAGTCTCCACTGAATTGCAAACATTGCCCTGTTCCTACATATTTCCCCAAATAATTTGCTCAGTGTTTGGTAACAAAACTTCCAACAGTCGTTCCATGTGGCATGCCATCACATGGTCTTTAGTGACTTCATGCAACCAATAGCAATTAAATTAGCACAATTGCACTACATGTGTGGATTGTCTTGCCTATGAGAATGATGGAACCTTTGTTCTACATTGTAAAAGCCAACAATCTATACTTTAGCTTGCCCAGATTATAATAATGTAGGTTAAAAACATGAGTGATAAAATCAGGCGGGTATAATAAAGCCCCTTCTCCACAAGAAGCAAGATTTCATCCTGCCTGGTCTGTTCAGGGACATTCTGGCATTTTTCTAAGGCCAAATATTTCTTGATCTGTTGCAGCTCCACATTCAGATGTTTCAGAAATGCCAGGCTGTCTGTGGCAGCGCTGTTTTCTGCCAAGGGATCTGAAGTACTCTGGTCATTCTCCTTAAGCATTTCAGATCCTGTATGGAAGAAAATGAGAAGATGTAAAAATGTGAAAGGAAATGATAGCCTAAATCCTGCTGTTAGGAGATTTTTACACAGGCAAATTATCCCATAACAAAAACGGAACAGGGTTGCTGAAAGATTTTCCTTTCAGACACGTTTACCCTGTTCCGTGCCCAAAGTGTCGCTATCCTGTTTTATCCCTGTGATATTTTATTCACGGGGAGAAGTTGTCATTAAGCACCCAATTCCATTTCTGTAACGGAATCACGGGTGTGAGAATTGGATTCCGTCCCTGTTTTGGAATGACAGGGACGGGGGAGGAGCTCTGTGGCAGGCACTTCCTGCCATGATCAGGACATCCAGGTAAGTGCCACCCTTCCCACCCCCCTCCCTGGGTTACTTGTATTTTTTTTTAATTTGCTTTTTATTTTTTTTATTTGACAGCTGGGAGGAGTTAAATTTGAATTTTCCTCCTGCTCGTTCTCTCGTGAGAATGAGCAGGATTTCCCCAGGCTGGTTGTAAAAGCAACCTTACGAAGGCTGCATTTACAGCCGGCTGGGCAAAGAGGGAGGACGCTCGTTCCTGCAGCGGAATAGAGGTAAGTGTGCAAACCTTTACCTCCATTCCATTGCAGGAATGGGAGAGGAGGTGGCAGGACAGAACCAGGGCTTTTAGCCCCGGTGTGAAAATCTCCTTAGTCCTTAAGAAAGTAGACCCACTGAATAAACTGAATTTACTTATGTGTTGACTCACCATTCAACAATTGATTGAATGGATCTACTCTAGTTGGGGCTAACCAAAAGGGTCCCAAACTGTTTGTCTGTCCCTAATGCTTAAGACTAAATAAATGCAGAGTGAAAGAAGAACAATTGATTGTTTGGGTTCTCAGTTCTAGTCTGTGATTCATTTGCAGTGGTTTTGAGTGCAGTTTGTTATATGCATTTCCATCTGGATAGAAATGGCCTGCCTCCACTGTCATTACTGTTAACTACCAGTTAGTGAATTCTAGCCAGGTGGAGTGTTATGTTTATCAGGGCTTTCCTTGTGGGACTCAAAGTCCTAATAAATGATCTACATTCTTTGGAAGACACAGTCAGTTGAGAAGAAGGCCACTGGGTAAAATAGCCAGGGCTCATGGTCTGTGTGCTTTTCATCCTCACGTAAACTGAATAAAAAATCGGTATTTCAGATTTTCCAATCTGTAGTGAATGAAATAGTTAATCAAAGTTTATCTTTGATTTACTTCCACCTTCTATATTGCATTATCATTCAAAAATAACACATTTGAAGCTGAAAAGAATTAGTGCTATCCCTTTTAGGCTAAAATAAGATTGTTTCCACAACACTAGCTGTCTCCCCATTCTCTGAAGGGTAATTTCTGTGCCTCTCGGTGATTCTGGTTGGCTAACTTTCTTTGGAGAACATCCTCATCAGTACTGACTCTCCATCTCAAGATGCTAACCACTTCCTAGCATTAATTCAGGTTCTGCGTTTGGAAGGCAATATATAAAAGTGCAATGCAACATAATATACCCTTGTAACAGAAGGCAATATAAGTTGGTACTGTAGGATAATGACTAGTCTGCCATTACCACAAGTACACACAGCGTTCATAAAGGACATAGTTAAACATAATGGAGTGCATGTGGTGAACAGGTGTCTGAAAACAACATCATACAGGCAGGTACACTCATTGGAGAACTGGGATAGGTTCCAGCCCTCTCTTGCGTGTACAGCTGGGGGGAAAACAAACATGTTTGTTGTTGTGAAATGCATGAAATAGACATAAGACTGTAACAGAACCCAGTCAATAAAAAGGGCAAGAAGAGCATGTGCAGATCCATAGCTATAAGAAATTAGCAACTATAGACCCACAAAGTAACCTTCGAGATTTCTCAGGTTGCTTCCACACCACAGCAAATTACCCAGGAAGAGCAGTCCCCCGGTGATAAAATTATTCTTAACATGCTTTCAGGAGTGTGAGACCACTGCTATTATTATATGTAAATATATGAAACAACTTGGCTACCAGTGCCTCCCTTATTGATTACTGTTCATGAAATGAAGAGGTGAGGAAACTTTCCATGAATTTGGAGGGGCATGTGTTCTCAGTGCAGAGGAATGGAAGCCTAATGAACTCATAATAGGATTCTTTTTTGCCTGTTAATGAATGGAAACTTCAAAGGGGTGGTGGCAGTTAGGAGCAAATTTTCTTTTAGGAGATTATCAGAGGGCTCAAATATCCCAGGACAGGGATGACCAGAGAACACTAAAAGGCTTTCCTTTTAGACGATGTCGTCCCTGTCCTGTGATGATTCCATTCTGCTCCTGTTTCCCCCCCACTTCCTCTTATTAACGATTTAAATTGTTTTTTATTTATTAATTTTAAAATTAAACAACATACAATTTATACATACAACAATTCCCCCCTGCACCCCCCTCCATCTTCCCACCTTCCCCCCTCCTCCCTACCCCTCCCACATACACATTTCTCACTCCCCTCCTAATCCCAGGGATTTCTATCCCCGCCATAGCTACAAAACTTTGAGGGGGGGAGGGGGTGTCACCCATCACCGATGTCACCTTTGATCTCATCTCTCTCAGTTTTTTTCAGTCCCTTGTCTTTATATCTTCAGTTCTCCTTTCCTCCTGTTGCTCCTTTCAGCTCCGCTTGATCTTTTGCTGCTTCTTGCTCTTCCTCTCTCAATCCCAGCGTTAGCAGCAGTTGTAATCCTTCTTCCAGTGTTTTTATTTTGTAGAATTTCCCAGCATACTTGAACTTCAAAAATATTGGCTATCCCCAATTGTAGTTAATATTGTTTTTTTTTCTTCAGTATAGCTATAATGGGTTTGATACCTCTCCTCCATTCCAATGTTTTCGCATACAAATAATTGAAGATCATCACTGGTGTTGATTCAAAGAGTATTTGGTCACCCAGTTTCCTGATTTCTTTCACAAATGTCTCTTTTTTTGTAGTAATCGGCCACTTTCACCAATACATCGCTGGGAGTTGTTTTTCTGAATCCAGTTCTATGAATTCTCTCAAAATCTTCTTGCACCCACTGTAACTGGGGTGTCAGTTGCTGGAACCAGTTTATTATTTTAATTCTCAGCTGGGATGCAGTTTCTCTTTCAAAGTGTGGAACATTTCGAATTCTTTTATTTGTTCTTCTGTCCCTGTCCTCCTGGGCAATAATCTGTATTTGCATCTCAAAAATCGCTGCTTCATGCCTCTGAAGCCCATCTTTGTTCTCATTTACAAGTTTTTCCACTTTTTAAATTTCTTTACACATTCCTTCCATTTCCTGATTAATTTGCTGCATGGCACTTTGTAGTTGTTTAGAAACTTCCTGTATTGTTTCTTGTTTCAAAGTCTGAATTTCATTTCGTAGCTCAAGTGTATGAGCTTTAAAATTTGAAGTAATTTTTCATTATTCTGTGCCAGCAAAGATTGTAAATCCTCTTGCCCTGACAGGTTTTCTTTCTGCCCATTCTTTCCTCCCCCTGCTCCAGTCGCCATTTTTAAAAAATGCTTCGGTCTGTTCTTCTCCCTTCACTTCTTTTGAGCTTTTAATCTTTTCAGTTGCTGTTAAAGTCTCAGCTGAAATAGCTCTTTCAAGTCTTGAGATTGTTTTATCAGAGGGTTTATTTTTAGATCTTGTCCATAAGGGAGTTTGCAAGAATTTTTTCTTTTCTTTATCTCCTCTTCCTCCTTTTGACATCGGCTTCCCTCATGAATCCCCAGACTCCGAGCTATCAGTTTTTAGATAAGGCAGAATTTACTCACAGCATTCCAACACAGGAGAACAGTTTCTTTTACTTTAATCAACTGCTTCAACAAGGTATTTTCTTTGTTTCAAAGATATCACATCGGAGAGAGATGGATTCTACGGCCACATCCGGTGGTGCGTGACTCCACCCCCGATTTTAATTGTTAATAAGGCACCCGTTCCGTCTCTGTGACAGAATCACAGGCATATGAAAAGATGTCCCGTTATGCTGACGTGATGCCAGCCATGGTGAGAGGTCCCTCCTAAACGCTTCCGGGTGTGATCGGAATGAGGAGGTAAGTGACAGCCTTCCCCCCCTCTGGGTTACTTGTGTTTTTTTTAATTTTATTTTTGTGCTTGCTGTCACTTTTATTTCTTTCCTTCACTTTATTTGTTTGAATTTCCCGTGTGCTCATTCTCTCATGAGAATGGCCTGGGATTTCAAATATGGAAGTGAATACAGCTCCGCACCAGCTGTATTCAGTTCCTTGACTGCTGGAGAGAGGGGGAGCTGTTTCTGTTGTAGCTCCAAGGTAGGTCTGCATTTTTTTTTAAAAAAAAAAAGTGGTATAGGGATGGGAGTGGGGCAGGATTGGTGGTACCAGGACTGGGTCAGGTTTTAGGACCCTTTGTGATAATCTCCTTGTGGAGAAGGGGTGCTTTCCCATTTCACTTCAGAGGAAAAGCTGGGAAAACAGCATCTAGAGTACCCCAAAACTAAATATGCACTGTGTGAAGTCTCATTCCCTTTTTCCAGCTTCTCAGAACCTGCTTTTCTCTGCTAATTTTATTTACCTATTGGTTAATTACTTACCCAGGTAGGTCATGGGGTCCCCAGATTCTTTTTTCTCATTTTTCTTGAATCTATTTACAAATGCTGTCAAGAGTAGGAACTTTGGTTTCTTCTCTCTGAGATACAGCACAAAGGCATTCTCCAAGATGCCGATGACTGTAAACATGAACATGCCAGTGAAAAATTTTCCTACATCAAAGGAGAAATAGGAGTAGTGAAACATGGGCCCCTGAAGGCTTTTCTTAAAAGCTTGGTCACAGGGACAGAGCTACACAAATTATTCAATGTGTTGGTCACATATCATGAGTAACAGTGTGAAGAGGCTGGTTGGGAGCAGATATGGGAAGAGGCAAGAACCTTTGTCTTGGCTTTGTTTGTGGAGGGAAGAGGGTTGGATGGCCTGGCATCTAGAAAAGATTTGGTAGTGAACCAGAACAGACTAGACTGGCAGCTGATTTTTTCTTCATGATGGTGACAATGTTCTCCACTAGGGTTGCCAGTTCATGTGCATCCAAAGCCCAGTGATGTTACAGGGGTGATGTTACAGGCAGGTTTTGGCAATTAACTGTGACCTTAAATATGACTTAAGTGATATAAGTAACACCATTCAACCAAAAAACCCAGATTCAACCAAGTGAGGAAAGAATGGTTGGAAATTAAACTTCCCAAGTTCTGCATTCAACAGAAAACTGAACTTTTTCCAACTCCATTTTTTTAAAATTGTAACCACTGTTTTTTAATGGCACATGAGCTGTAGTGCAAACAAATAAACCTTTCCCAAGCAAAAATAAAGTCTTCTGCACTCTGCTTTTAATTGGTCCCATTCACCAATACCCCTCACTGGCCATATCCTTCCTTCCTTCAGTCAGGTGTGGAATCCTCCTTCATCCCTAATATAATCATAATCTACTCATAATAATGTTTTTAATAATCACCAGATATTTGGGAAAGGGGAAATGATGATAATGAATATAAAGATGGCAGTAGACCAACAGAGCAATCCTATCTATGCATGTTTATTCAGAAGTAAGCCCTGTTGAGATTAATGGTGCTTGCAGCTTTAAAAGCTGAGAATCCAATATACACCAGTCATGAATTGAAGGTATTCTTGTTGGAGTGTGTATAAAGTTGAAAGAGTTGAGGAGACAGAGATAGAGAAGGAGATAAGAAGACAGTAGATGATATATGTAGCTAGGAGAAATTGGGGTAAAGGGAGAAAGAAGATAACAGAGAGAAAGTGAGAGCTAGAGAAGGAGGAAGAAGACAAACAATTGTAGCCAGGGGAACTGGGAAGAAAGGAAAACAGGATAAAAGAGAAGGAGGAAGGGCAAGTAGGGGAGGGGGAAAAGATGAGTGCAACTATGGGGAGATGGGGAAGGAGAAAGAGAAAGAGGGAGAAAGTTGAAGATGTTTAGCCAGGTGTTGTTGGCGGAAGGAGAAAAAGTTCAGGAAAGAGAGAAAAAGAGAGATTAGAGAATGAGTAGACAAGAGTAGAAGGAGGAGGGGGGAAAGGATGAGAGAGCGTGAGATGAGAAAGATGTGTGCATAGCAGCTTTTATGTGTGACAGTGCGCGAAGGAGTCACAGCACATTCATTGGCATCAAATTATCGTTATAAACTTGGGGGCAAACAATTTGCTTATAGAAACATAGAAAAGTTGTATCATCCTTTATGATGATTAAATGCCCACTCCACCCACTCTGTAAGGTTTACAATTAAACTACAACAACAGATTAATGATGAAAGCAAATAAAAGTGAGCAATTCTTGACCTCAGTGGCAAGCATGAAATTACGTAGTGACTTTGAACAACAGAAAGAAAAAGCAAGAGACTTATTCATAGTCAGTTGCACAGACTAGTCATTATTGGGCAGATTTATCATAATTAATGATTAAACAAAATTACAGTGTTTACAGATGTAGTGGATTGTATCCAGTGGTGGCTTTGCTCTACTGGAAAGTGCCTCTGCTCTTGCATGATGGGGCAGGTGATTTTGCATACCTTCCAACATTTCACTGATGAAAACCAGAACACATATGGCCAAGCAACGTAAGAGTGTGGTCAAAATGGCAAAAGTTATTAATGAGGAAGAACACACAAGCTAGAAGAGGCTGCAGCAGTTTGCTTTTGCCTGAGCCTACAGGGATGGGCAAAATTCTGTTCCCTCCCCTTCTCTCCTTCTTTCAGTTAATGGAATGCAAACTACTTTTACATTTTGTTCTCAGTCTGCAGCAATTGAAGTAAATTAAGGACAAAAGGAGAAAATGGGAGAGAGAAATTGGGATATTTTAAAAGCAGATGAAAAAGTGGGATGGCACAGGATTAATTAGGGCAGTTAGAGGATATAATTTTGGAGAGATGCAGGGAGGTTGCAATGGATAGGAGGCACTAGGAAATATCAGGTATCAAGCCTTGTATGAGTGGAAGTGTTTTCTATTAGCACAAGGACATCATCAGTAATAATCCAATTTGTTTAGCAATTACTCTCCCAAACATGCATACATACTTATATGGACTTTTGGATGCTCTGTTTAATCAGCATCTATCTATATCTATATCTATATCTATATCTATATCTATATCTATATCTATCTATCTATCTATCTATCTATCTATATAGCTCTTAGATATGTTGCCATTTCCAGTGTGCTGATTGGCCACTTAGGAAACTGACCAACCAATCAAAGCTCTGTTGGGCAGCCAATCAGCACACTGGGGGCAGGACCGTTGGAAACTTAAGTCCTTCCTAAACATGGCGAAGGCAGAGGGGGTGTGAGTAGCATGGGGGGATGTGGCATGGTGTGTGCGCGTGCAGAATGTATGGGGTGCAGGGAGGGAGGCACATGGCAGCACGGAGTGCGGGGAGAGCAGTGCGAGTGCAGGGAGGGTGGCACAGGGCACAGGGAAGGTGGCACGGGGTGCAGGGAGGGCAGTGTGAGTGCGGAGAGGGCGGCACTAGGTGGCATGGGGTGCGGGAAGGGTGGTGCGAGTGTGGGGAGGGCAGCACAGGGTGGCATGGGGTGTGGGGAGGGCGGTTGGAGTGCAGGGAGGGTGGCACAGGGAAGGTGGCACGAGCACAGAGACGGTGGCACAGGGTGCAAGGAAGGCAGCATGGGGTGTGGGGAGGGCAGGGAGAGTGTGGGTAGGGCAGCACATGGCAGCACAGTGTGCGGGGAGGGCGTCATGGGGCATGGGGAGGGAGGTGCGGGGAGGGTGGCACAAGCACAGGGAGGGCAGCACGGGGCATGGGAAGGGTGGCGCGGAGGGTGGGGAGGGTGGCGTGGGGCGGCACGGGGAGGGAGGCACGAGCACAAGGAGTGTAGCATGGGGAAGTGGCATGTGTACCATGGGGGGTAGCACACGGGAGGAACGGTGTATGTTACACCAGGTATAGCTAGTTTTAACATGGTTGTCAAGCAGATACCTGCTGGTATGTTTGGAAGGGTCTCAATTCCTTTTACTATCTCATGAAGCAGTAAGGAATTAAGGCTACTGTTCTAGCTAGCCCTCCCACCCAGAGCTGGTCCACAGCATTTTATGAACCAAAGTGCACAATCACTCAAATCAGTCAAGTTATTTTGTCATGGGAGGCAAAAATTTCAAAAAACTCTCCTCAGCTCTAGCAGTTACAAAAATGCAATAATAACAAATGTAATAACTTAACACTACGGAGATTTTCAGATGGCTAAAATCAGCCTCTTGCCGCGCAAGCAGCCTCCGGAGCAGTAACGAGGCTGCTGTGCGGCAAGGGTCCATTTTGGACGACGCCGTTTCTCTCTTGGCATCGTTTGTGACTCTTGCGGCCAGCATTGGAAGCGGCCACGCTGTTTTTTACTCACGGACAACTCGTTACTGGTCTGGAGGCTGCTTGCACGGCAAGAGGCTGATTTTAGCCATCTGAAAATCTCCTACATCTTATTTTAATCCTGACCAGAGCAGACCCCCCTTGAATCAATTATATTTACCTATGAGTTGGCTCACCATTCAGCAATTGATTCAGTGGGTCTACTCTAGTTGGGACTAACCAATAGGATTCCAGCCAAAATCTCTTGCCTAAGACACCTGCATCTCTCTGCCTAAAGGTAGGGATGGCTCTGCTCCCACACTTTGTGTAGTTTCCTGCAATTTACACACACCTTTGAACGTTTAACTCTGTTTGCCCTGCGCACCACTGTATAATACAGCTCCTGTTCCTGTTCATCATCAGGGAGACTATAAAGACCGCTTTGTCTTTCTCAACTCACATGGGGCCCTTTCACACCACGCAGTTAAAGCACTATGATTCCACTGTAACTGCCATGGTGCTGTCCTGTGAAATCCTGGGATTAGCAGTGGAGGGTGGAGCCTTTAGACTCCTCAGCCAGAGAGCACCTCTGGTGCTTCAGCCCACCTCAGTTGAAAATTAAGCCTAGAGTTGTTGCAGCATAGTGGCAACAGAACAAGATAGCCCCGGTATAAGAGTTCGGAAAGCTACATTGAAAGATAATTTGTTACAATTGCAGTTACAAGGCTCCCAAAGTAGTTGCTGTTACAGGAGCCATTTTTAAACATAGCTGTTTCTCAATATTCAAAAGTAATGAGACTTTTAGTTAGTTTCCCCAAAAGAAAGCAGTGTTCAAGTGACTGACCTGTGGTATAAAACACACCTAAGTAGTGAGGCCACACAACCCTTATAACTATAAAATAACTGAAATAGTTACACTGCAAAAGGTGTGATATTATTCCTTTTTAAGTTATAATTGTAGGCTGAAATCCTGCATCAGAATACGTTTTATAATGTTTGGCAGAATGACCCCCGCTCTACACTGGCAAGTCATGGAGTAGGGCATGTACCAACTAACGGGTGAGTTCTGGGGGGATTTTGGTCATTGCATAAGGCCAGTAGAGAATTCTGATCTTCACACTGATCAAAGAGAACACTTAGAATGGCATAAATCCAACTTAAACTACTGCAAGTCACTAACTGGCCATAATGTAACTTAGGTGTGCTTTAGTGTTATTGAAACAAAAGAGGAAGAGGAGTTGTTGTTGTTGTTAGCACCATATCTATAGTCCTGAGAAGAGGAAGGAAGGAAGGAAGGAAGACTTAATTATAACTCACTGGTAATTTGAAATGAGGTACTCCCAAGCTCTACTAGTTTTTACAGTCCAGTATTAGGAATAGGGGATACAACTGGCCTACCTTAAAGGCTTATGCTAAGAACAGTAATTGCTGTTCGGAAGTCGAATACACTGCCTCGTAGTGTGGTGGAGTCTCCTTTTTTGGAGGTTTTTAAACAGAGGCTGGATGGCCATATGTCGGAGGTGCTTTGATTGTGTATTCCTGCATGGCAGGGGGTTGGACTGGATGGCCCTTGTGGTCTCTTTCGATTCTATGATTCTAGGACCTCAAGGTTACATATGTGAAGTGCTTTAAACATTCTTAAGTACAAAGTGCCATACAAATGCTAAGTGGTAGGATGATGTTCTTTTTGTGCAGCAATATTAGATACCTTTCATAATAGGCACTAATGAGCCACAGAACATGTCCCCAGCAAAACATTAGTTGCTGACCAAGAGTGTACTCATTTAACCATAGTGTGTACTGGTCCCATGAAAATCAATCCAAAGTACAGTAGGCTCACGTATTACATGAGGGATCCGTTCCAGGACCCTTTGAGATTTTGGCAGAAGTGCTGGAGGACCTAGAGATTTCTAGAGAGGACACTTTGTCATTCATTTCAGGTAAGAAAAATGGTTTTCCAGATTGCTTTTTTCAGCCATCTATAAGTGAAACCATTAGTATAGTACAAGCTTGCGTAATATGCAGGCCTACTGTATTTGACAGCCCCTAACTGTTCAGACTGTCAGTGCTGAACAATTCACTCAGTAAAGCAGTTACCTATCACTGGTGGATCATCTGATGCTGATGGTAGCTTATCACTAAGGATCAGGGACAAAAATGACACTTGCAGGATCAAAGTCACTTTGAAGGCAATCTTTTCTCCAGGAGTAGCAAAGGCATAAGAAATAGCCATGTCCAGTAAGAAGAGAGCAAACATTGGCACAATCAGCACTAACACATCAAAAACAGATCGCCTTGACATAGTAATCTGTCCAAAAAAGACAAGAAGAATGATATAAAAATAACAATTATAATGCAGAAGACAGCATTTTCAATATCAATACTACTAATAACAGCAAAAATCTCTCCATAGTTAGGCTTAATTCTTAGCAACTTAAGGATAGGTGAGACAACCTGAATATTTAATTTAATGTCTTATGCCTAAATGCTTAATGTTCTCATCACAACGATCATATTCTGGGAAGCAGTAAAGTTACTGGCAGGCCCTGAGTTGAGATCCAAAGAGCTGCTGGAGTGAGGGTGCAGTGGAAAAGAGGGTGGAGTGGATGTATAAGTCAAACCCATGAAGTTATGGTTGAAAGGAAGGCAGGCTCCTTTACCTTTAATAGCCTTGATGACAATTAGAACACACACACACAGACCAATTTTTTTTCTTAGTATGTAATCCTTATGAATCCAAAAGATAACTTTTAAATGTTAGACTATCATCATACATCTCTATAAGACACAGAAGGCCCATCAAGTTACAAACAGGCAACACAAATCCATGTTGTAAGGGGGAGAGAACATTTTTCATGGCATGGGCAGCAGGGCTTACTAAAGGAATTTTGCTATCTGAGTAAATATGTAAAATGTCTGGAAATTTTGAAGGTTGGGGGGGGGGCTGAGGTTTTTTTCCCCGGGGGAGGAAAACTTTGGAAAAACTGAAAAATGTTTACCCATTGTAATATGAAAGTCACTTTAGGAATGTCAAATGTGTATGTATTTGGCATAAAATCATCATGCTTGGTATATTAAAATATAGTTTATTCAGACAATAATTACAATCTGAATTTACATTTTTAGTTGTTGTTTTTTGTTACAAATGGAGTTACAAGGGTCTGAAATAGAGGGACAGTTGAACTGTAGGGAACCTGTTTGGTTTTGCCAGTTTTTGAGGAGCAGGGAAAAAAACAGTTAAAAAGAAAAGAAGCCAACAACATTAGTGAAACAAAGAAAATGATTTTTTGTCTCCTCTAGTCCTCTGTAGTGCAAGCAGACATAAAATTTTCATTCCTACAAGAAGAACTAAGAAAAGGAAACCAAGTTTGGCTGAATAACATGGGACTTTATCAGACAAGCCTCTAAAAATGTTTCTTTGCCACTATATTTTAAACTGTTAGTTTGCCGGCAAAATAACCCATTTTATCAAATGTTGCCATAGTAGCATGAAAAAGCAGCCCCATACTTCTGCATTGCTGGGTGTGTGTGATCTTGGTGGTTCTCGCGAGAAGACATGAGTGTGCTTAAAAGTCTAAAAGCAGCTAAATTAAAAAACAAAATGAACGCACAAGCACTGAAACACACTTTAAAACTTGCCTGAAAAATGGGGAGGTTCATAAAAAGAGCATCCCATACCTAGTTTTTGTGTTCTCTTGAAGTGTTCTCGTGGGGACCGCCCATTGATGCTGGAATTGCAGAATGGGGTGCAGTTTCACATGCTCGCAATTGCATGAAAAAAATGCCACAGCAGGCCAATTGACGGCTTGGTCCATCAATAAAAAAGAACAGCTTACTGTCAATACAAAATCACACAAAACCACAACGTTGTGTAAAATAGGTACCCTTTTGTGTTCATTGGGCATTGTTATGATTCCATGTTTGCTGTGTCTGATAAAGTTGGTCTGCATGGAAAACCTGTTAATATAATGACCAGGAGCTGGATATGCTCCAGCTACAGAGGCAGAGGAGGAAGAAATTGAAAGATTATATGTACATGTCCAGGAGGAACTGATCATACATCCAAATGGGACATGTTTTATAATCATAAATGACTGAAATGCAAAAGTAGGAAACAGAGCAAAACCAAACATTGTCGAAAAAATTGGCCTAATATCTAGAATTGCATTTTGTGAACCCAGTAGTTTCTTCAATGAAAACTTATTCTTCAGGCAACCAAACAGATGACTATATAGATGGATGTCCTCAGATTTTCAATATAGGAATCAAATAGA
This sequence comes from Gambelia wislizenii, assembly GCA_030847615.1. Lineage (NCBI taxonomy): Eukaryota > Metazoa > Chordata > Lepidosauria > Squamata > Crotaphytidae > Gambelia > Gambelia wislizenii. The sequence continues at coordinate 197,412,664 of JAUMIR010000002.1, forward strand.
CTACTTAATTGAAAACAGAATCTGGAGAAGCTCCAGTCATTCTGCAAAAACAAAACCAGGAACAGATTGTGACAGAGACTAGGAACTGATAATATCAAAAATTAGAGTAAAGCTAAAGAAGAACATTAAATCAATCAATTTGATTTGATTTATTTGATTTGTATCCTGCTTTTCCCACAAATGTGACTCAATCACAGTGTCAAAATACAATCTAAAGAATTTCCCAGAGGATTGAAAGACAATGAAAAGAACAGATTTGCACGACTAAATCTAACCAGTTGTGAATCAGAAGAACTATGGACCAAAACCAGAGACATTGGCTGCATCTGCACTGCAGAACTAATCCAGTTTGACACCACTTTAAGAGCCATAGCTCAAAGCTATGAACACCTGGGAGTTGTAGTTTGTTGTGGCACCAGAGCTCTCTGACAGAGAAGGCTATATATCTTATAAAACTACAGGTCCCAGAATTCCATCGCATTGAGCAATGGTAGTTGAAGTGGTGTCAAATTGGATTACAGTTGACCCTCTGTATCCATGGATTCCACTACCCACAAGCTTGAAAATATTTTTTTAAAATCCAAAAAGCAAACCTTAATTTTGCCATTTTATGTAAGGGGCACCATTTTACTATGTCATTGTATATAATAAGACTTGAGCGTCCACAAATGTTGGTATCCATGGGGAGTTCTGGAACCAGAACCCAGAAGACCAAAGGCCCGCTGTATTTCTGCAATGTTGATGCAGCCATTGTCTGGGAAGAATGCAAATCTATAGTCAAATGGAAAGAAAAGCCTTACTGGATGACAGATGGACTCTTCAAATAGTTAATGATAGATAAGAAGCAAAAGTAAAAGGTGACAGAAATAATGACAGAATCCTACATGCAACTATTCACTGACTTGTATGTAGGGACAACAAGAACTAACATAAGAACTAATGAGAAGAAAAACATAAAAGGAAGAATAAAAGACCTCTTCTACAGGATTCAAATAATAAAAGGGGAAGTTTAACCAGTAGGAATGCTGAATGGTCACAACAGGGGAATATATTCCATAATCAGGACAAAATAAAGAGATGATGGAAGAAATGCACTGAAGAACCATACAGCAGAGATGAAAGAATGACAGCTCAAAAGGAAAATCACCAGGAAAAGATGCATACCAGTAAGGCTCATTCATGTTGCAAGGACGGAATCTACCCAAATTCTTTTAAAAATTGTCAACAAGTATGGAAAACAAATCAGACTGAAAATGGTTAGAAGTGTATTTGCTGTTCTATGCTGTGTACCCAATGCAGTCTTATGTCTTGAGGCAGGCCTGATCTCTGTCGAGACCCACGCCTGGATTCTTACAATCAATTACAGTTGTTCCACCGTATCCACAGATTTAAGTATTCACAGCTTGAAAGTATTCTTAAAAAAAAATCGAAAAAGCAAACCTGGATTTTGCCATCTTATATAAGGGGCACCATTTTGCTATGCCATTGCATATAATGGGACTTGAGTATTCATGGATTTTGGTATCCACGGGGGGTCCTGGAACCAAACCCCAGCGAATATGAAGGGACAACTGTACTGGCTAAGACTCATTCTCCTCCTCCAACTGGACAGGCTCCTTTACTCATATGCTAGCTGATGGTTTTCAGTCTACATGGAAACAGTTGCTAAATAAGAAAGTTTCATCATATGGGTTTCCACCTAGTGCTTTAATAGCATCTGGCTACAGTAACTCTAAATCTGTCATTAATCAATGAACAAGGGACACAGAGTTGCAAAATCACTTGAGCTTAGTCACCAAATACCCATTCATGGAATTACTAGGGGCCGGTTTACACAGCAGATTTATTGCGGCAACTTGCGGTTTAATTATTTTCCGCAGCTGTGCCAGTCAGGTTTTTTTTCTAATTATGTCGCTTTGCAGTTCAGACTTGAATAAGTGTGGGGGGTGTGTGGCTCTGTGTGTCTCTGTAAATCTGCCTGTAAATTAACTCACTCCATAAAGCAGAAGGAGAATAATCTCTCTGCTAAAAGACCATGCTGTGGATCCTATTTCCCCCTCCCTCCTTCCCCCAAGCAGAGAGAGAGAGAGGGAAAATAGCAGTTCATCTTGCTACAGCCCTTTGTGAAATGGTTTCTCTCCCTCCCCCCCCCCTGTACAGGATAAAAGTGACGAACTAGCTTTACATACTTTCAAAACAGCAGAGGATTAGAAGGAATGCTCCAGGAATGAAAAAAGTTGGGAATCCTTTTTTTTTTTTTCAAACTGGCTCACAAAATAGCAGACAGGATTTTTGCAAGTTTCTTCTCTAATAGCTACTGTCTTTGCCTCCTCCCTGCCCCTCTTTTAAGCCCACCCCTGCATCCTCAACCAATCACAATGCAGCTGTGCTTTAACCCTTAGCGGAATGCAAGTTTACACTGCCAATAAAGCACTACATTGCAAATATTCCTGCAAAAATAGCGACATGCCCTGCCACGCTATATTTGGGTGTTTTACCTTCCCCCCTTCTGAATGAGGCGATGCTGTGCTGCGATCCGTGGGAACTATGAGCTATCTTAGCGGTATATTTAGGGGGTAAACAACCCCCAGGAAACCTTTTGGCTGCCCTAATTATTTGACAAATTTAACAATTCTTAAGTATAGGAAAGCATTTACATTAGCACGATTTAATGTTTTACCATCTGCTTTATTGGAGGGAAAATACAAGAGGCTCCCATATCATGAGTGTAATATCCCTGTGCAAATGAGGTGGTAGAAACTCTCAGCCATGTCCTTTCATGCCACTCTTGCTTTAATCACACCTGTTGTGCAGGATATTCCTGGCAGGATGGACTAATTCTATCTTTCCCTTCCAGTCTCTGCCCAAGATGAGCAGATCATGGTTGCTAGATTTTGTGTGACTGCTGTTGTGACCCATAGACAGATGATAAATCAGCAGTAAATAACAATAAAACACTCTCTTAGATGTACTCAGATAGCTGGTGGGATTATGTAAACCTTGGGCTAGTTAGAATGTTGTGACTTATTTTCTGTTATTATTAAATGTGAATTTTGTTTATTTTATTTCATGTTATTCTGTTTTAGGTACCTTATGGTAAAAATCATAATTTTTAATGCTGGCCTATGACTGTAATAAATTATTGAATTGAATTGACTGAAAATGGTATCAACACATAGGTAAATCCAATTGATTCAATGGGTCTACTGTAGACAGGCCTAACAATAGGTTTTAGGCAATAACTATGGGAGTGTATCACAGAATTTCATAAGAAAATCAGTTTATGCTACTGTCTACAAACCTTTGAATGTGTAGATCATGAAAAGCTATGGATCACTCTAAAAGAAACTGAATATCCCTTATCCAAAATGCTTGGGACCAGAAGTGTTCTGTAATCTGCCCCCCACCCCGATTTTGCAACACCTGTATTTGCATACATACATACATACATACATAATGAAGTATTTTGGACATGGGACACAAGTCAAAACATTTATGTTTTTTATACAACTTATACACATAGTCTGAAGATAATTTTATATAATAGTTTTAATAATTTTGTGCATGAAACTAAGTTTGTGTACACTGAACCACCAGAAAGCAAAGGTGTCAATATCTTAATCACTAATGAAAAAAGTTTTTGTTTTTGGAGTATGTTGGATTTTGGAATTCCTTATAAGGAAGTGGACCTTAAAGATCTCATCCTGTACTGTATTTGATTGTCCTGATGTACAACCAATACTCTGGACAAGAGGCCACTATTAGGACAGAATATGAAGGTGCAGAATGGTTTCTAATGGGCTAAGAGATTGGACAAGTCTGTATTTTATCATCCTATGCAGAAGATATCATGAAAGTTGGATTAGACTCAGATGAAAAGTAGATCAAGAAACATAAACTATTTAAGATATGCAAATGCCACTATATTTTGGAAAAAGTGGAAAAAGTGGAGGCGTAAAATTACTACTCATGAAAGTTAATGAAGAAAGTGCAAAAGAGAGGTTACAATTAAATATTAAGAACTATATAAATTTAAAGTTGAGGATGAAGACATCAAAATAGTTAAAGATTTTCTATACCTTGTGTCAGTCATTAATCAATATGGAAACTGTAGTAAAACAAAAACAAAAACAAGAAACAACGAAAAGAAGATTTAAAACTTGAAAGGTAGTTATGAAGGAACTAGATAAGATCCTCACATGTAAAAATGTATCATTAAAAATCAAAGTCAGGATAATCCATACCATGGCATTTCCAGTTTCTATGTATGGATGTAGAAGCTGTGTTACCCTTTACACTCGGGGGCCTTGGAGACCCTCAAAATATCAACATTAATTTGGGGAAGTAATGTACTTGACTTGGCAATGCAAGAGGGGGGGCAACAGATAGCGGAATCTTTTAACCTTTGTATACTGGTAATTGGGAGGAGACATTAAGCTAGATAGTACAATTATAATATTTATTTGGAAAAACAATAATAACAGCGTTCACACACACATTCAGATGCTAAGCATTCACACAAGGCTAATGAAATAATTGGGGAATATTGGGATACAGGAACAATGAGAGGAGTTGTTTGTGGGAGATATGGCACCTTTCCTGTAGAGATGAGGTCATGGAAGAAACTAGCCGAGTGGGGGCCCTGATCAGGAATGGCTACACAGTTTGACATGGTCGAGAGGAAGATGGACTGTGTGCCTGGCTACACAGATGAACATAGTGTCCACAGGAAGGTAATCTGTGTGTACTTGAGTGGAATTTCAGAAGGGTTTTTATAGAAAATAATTGTCTTCTGGGGTGAGATTTAGGAGATTATCAGACAAGTGCCTAAAAACATGGTTATGGCACTATATTTTACAGCATTCATATTCTGGCACAATGACACACGTTTTCATACGCTGCCATGATAATGATACAGAATCGCACCAAGAATCCGGCAATATGAGCGCTCGTGCCACTTACCTCTGCATTTCTCCATGAACGAGATTTCAGTGCATCTCATGAGAAGATGCAAGTGCGCTAAAAAGCCTCCCAAATCCAAAATTAAAAAAAGAAAATGTTCAGAAAAGCACAGAAACTTGTAAGCAAGACAGGGAGGTTAATAAAAAGAGTGTACGGTACCTAGTTTTTCCATTTGCACCCAGAAGTATTCTGTGGCAGGACTGCCCATTGACATTGGAATTATGCCAGCAGAATGGGGCACCTTCTTGCACACATGAAGATCCAGAACACAAATGCTACAGGAGATCAATTTTTGACTTCTCCCCGACAATAAAAAAGAACTTTCTCCTAACAGCAGCATAATGCTTGCATAATGCTGGAGCATGGCTTCATCTGATAAGGAAGGCCTTTTGCAATCTCATGGCACTGTTATAACACTGTTTTTGATGCGTCTGATAATCTCCTTAGAGTGGAAGACAATGCTTCGTGGTGTTGCTCAGAGAGGGACAAAGGCATTCAGGATGTGTTAATTGCATCTAAATGTGCTGATACTTTGTGAGTGAAAGAGGAAGCAACTTTCTTTGTTTGAGAGAGGGTGAACTAATGAGGGTTGTTTATAGGTTTGAGGTTGCCAGCCTCAGGACATAAGATTAGTCAGGTGTACCTGCCTTCAGTGGCTTTCCAAATTAACATTTCTTTTCTAATTTAAATGGCCTCTCCTTAAAGCACATACCTGACTGAGTGGTGTTTGTCTTTGGGATTCCTAGTTGGGGAATTTCCCAGGTTTTTAATGGTGTGCTGCATGGAAGACCACATTTGACCTAATTATTAAATATAGCTAATTATTAATACAGATATGGAGCTGGGGGTGTCAGAGTGGTTAGAGCTGAACAATGAAGAAAGCTGACAGGGGGGGAGGGGAAGCAAATAATTTGAAATGTAGTTCCGGAGGACAGTTTTATGGATACCATAAAATAAATGGTATAAATAAATGAGTCCAAGAGCACATCAAACCTGGACTCTCAATAATCATGTTGGGAAAAGTTGAAGGAAGTAGCAAAAGAAGAAGATAGCATTATAGATGGAGTCACTCAATAAATGAAACCTGAATGTTTAAGACCTGAGCAGGGCTGTTAATAACAGGATCTTTTGGAATTCTTTCATTCATCGACTCACCATAATTTGCAGTTGAATTAATGGCCCATAACAAGAGGCCACAGCAGCATCACCTGTGCTAATTTTGTATTTTCCCCAGCAACTCACATGATAAACTCAAACCATTTTTATTTGAAAGCAGGTCCCAAAGTATTGAAGGGCACTTCAGGAAATGTGCATAGGGTTGCAGCCTCAAGATCCTATTCTGTTTGGACTGTTGCTGCTGCTTAAATTATTATTTAGCATCACAGTATCCCTCATCAATGAAGAGTCATTTTTTTAAAAAGTAGCTAATACCATGCTATACTCGTTTATTTCTTCTCAGAGTAACATGTTCTGGCAGCATATCTAGAAAAAAAATCTTAAAGCTGCCTTTATAAAAGCAGGTAAAAATCTATAGGTATTAAACCTGACACACTAAGTTTACAGGGATATATATTTTCTTTTTCTCTTTCTATTTCCTACCTAAGAAATATATTGATCACTGGTACTTGCCTAAGAAAACTCTATGAAATTCATGAGGTTGTTATAAGTTGACAGGTGACTTGAAGGCACACACACACACACACACACACACCTCATAAATAACTCCACTGAAGTTGAATGTACCGTAACTTATAAAATGTTCAAGGATCCTCAGTTCATCAAATTTCCATTCCCCTTTGGTCAAATAATGTCTGTGACTATCTTGATTTGCTGCCTTGGAAGTTTTAACGCTCTTCAATAATATATTGATATCTAGAAATAACAGAAGACGAATGAGTCAGAGAGTTTCCTCTTCAAGAAATGCAGTCAAAGTTTGCATCCATGCAGATGGCTCTCTTAATCATAATCAAAAGGCACTCTGCAGCTGTTCTGTCTTTTTTCCTCAATTGGTTTTTTCTGGCAAGAAACAAAGCAAAACCAAAGAAGCAATGGAGACAAACAGAAAAACAGCCAACTGCTTCCAGGTGTGAGACTGGCAGTGGGACTGCACCATACACACATCAGCCAGTATCTTGTTGGTGACTTATGTTGGTAGAACTGCCAGTTATGCCACCATAAGGACACTGGGGACACTGAAGACGGAGGTACCAAATACCCTAGACTGGCTCCACTACCACTCCCAGCTGTTCATGCTGCAGGGATGTGCCTGGGTTTTATCTGGCTTCCAATGCACAACTGAAGAGGAAACACCAGACTTTGCCCTTGGGAGGAAGGCTTCTTCTTCACTCCTAGCTGTGCATTGATGAAGCTAGATAGTGCCCAGGCTCACTCTCATGACCCGTCTGCCTGTTTACGGTTGCACAGCTGGGGAATAAGCAGCAACTTTCAACTCTTGGGACCTCAAACACATAAGTATGCTTTATGTTCCACCAGCGGTCAACAGGATCTTGGCCCTCCTCTGGAAATAACAATCCACAGTCATGAGCCCCTAAAAAAGAGGTGTTCTGTAGTGATGGGTTTGAATGGCTGTCTTCTTCCTTAAATCTTATACTGTAAATACCGTATTCCTTTTTGGTTCCATGTCTTGATTAGCATGCAAACGAAACCATAACATGAGATCACATTGCAGTGAAGTGTCAACAGTATCTTGATTGGTAATGGTGAATATAGGCAACCCCCACAAAAAAGAACAACTCATGAGCACAACTCAGATGCAATTTTTGAGGACATCAAAGACATTGAATTGAGAGGAGAGAGCAGGGCACAGCAGATGTGCAAGGAAGAACAGCAGTAAATGAAGGAAGATATGTGAGTAATAAACAAAACAGGGAATGACAGATCAAGTAGGAAAGTGATGCTGGTTGCATAGTGGTAGGGACTGCAGACATGAGTGGAAAAGAGGTGAATTTTAGAAATGAAGCAAAGTTTGAATCCAAATGGTACAGACTGGGGATGTGCATTGAAAAATACATGCATGATAGGAGAAAGTCAAAGATCATGACAGTTCAGAGAAATATAGCTGTGCTTAGCTGGTTTACCTGGATATACTGAAGCTGTCAGTGTTAAGTTGCATTTTTGCTTGTCGAAAGGAAATGCATGGACATCTAGGTTGCAGGAGGAGGTAAGTCGATATGATTGAAAGAAAATAATGCCACCCGTGGATGAGATGCTAACATAAGGAGAGGGTGTGAACTTGTCGTCATCGGCTCTAAAAACATAGGAAAGGATGGTATTTTCCACATGAGGGACAAGTGATTAGATTTGGCTTCCATGTGGAAAATCTTTTCATCAATGTAACCATCACTGAAGATATGAACTCGAGTAGAGAATGGTTTCAACAATTATGGATTATGTAGCAATATACTGTATTATCTACTTGAAGGGCAGCATAAAAATACTTATAGTCAATAAATACTTTAAGATATGAAGTCAAAGGTTTTCGCGGCTGGCATCCATAGATTTTCCTTGGGTTTTTTTTCTGGGCTATGAGGCCGTGTTCTAGAACAGTTTTTTTTTTCTGATGTGTCGCCTGCATCTGTGGCTAGCGTCTTCAGAGAATGGTTGGGTAGGAGTGTGTGGGGTTTATATACTGTGAAACCCCGTTGGGGAGTAGGTGTATGTTTAAATATGTGTAAATTTGTTTCAGTTACACAAATTTACATATACTCCTCAACAGGGGTTCACAGTATAAAAACCCCACACACTCCTACCCAACCATTCTCTGAAGATGCCAGCCACAGATGCAGGCGGAACGTCAGGAAGAAACTCTTCCAGAACTCGGCCTCACAGCCCAGAAAAAAAACCCAAGGAAAAATTACTTTAAGATATTTTAGCAGAGACCTTGGGATGGAAAATGTTATGCTTGATTTCCAGGAATTGGCTCTTCCAGATGTGGCAAATGTGCCAGGAGATTACAGTATTTGGTTTTTTTAAAAAAATATACAAACAATATTTCTGTTGCACTGGACTATTTTCTGGCAATCCCCAGCACCAGCTGCAACATTTTATTCCCATTCTTGAGCTGGTTTCTTTTTCATTTCAAGATACATTGGAACAAAAAGTCTCCTCTCTGCTTCTCTTTCTTTCTTTCATAATTTTTTTAGACTTCCTGTGCATCAGTGAAATGTCACTTTTGCAAGATCATCTCCATGTGTTCACACTCGTATTTTATGTGAATTGAGGCATTGGAGGGGACTGTCTACAGCATGCCTGTGTATGTGAAGAAGATCATTTGCTGAGGAAAAGAAACACACCAATAGCCCCATTACCTTTAATAATTATAGCTCTAGAGACAAAATTTTCAAAATAAAAAGGAAATTAAGGAGGCTGGGGAGTGGGAAGAGAAGGATACTGTGTGTGGATTATAACAATCTGGAAACATATCTGGGAAATTTGAGGAATTTGGACACACCTACATCTAAAGTTGGAATCCACATCACAAGAAAGACATCCCCAAGTGAACTCAGGAGAGTATTTGGATTAGGGATGGAAAGAATGTTAGAAAGTATTCAGAAAATGGTTGAAAAACATATTTTTTTTCTGAGACACACTGACAAGAAAAATCCTGGATTGATGAGAATCTTTGTAGTTTGGGACTTATTCTGCATAAAATTCACATGTGATTGTTTTGTGTAGAAAACAGCATTTTCTGTGCAGGAAACAGCATTTCCTACATGGAAAATAATATTTCAATACAGAAAGTGCTGTTTTTGTGCAGAAAATGCCATAACTGGGGATCTATTCTGCATAAAATTAACTAATGGTGGATTTGTATAGAAAACAGCATTTTCTGTGCAGAAAACAGCATTTTCTCTGTATGAATTAATATTTATGCATTGAAATATTATTTTCCACACAGAAAATGTTGTTTTCTGTGCAGGCAATGCTATAATTGGGGATTTATTCTGCATAAAATTCACACATGGTTGATTTGCATAAAAAACAGAATTTTCTGCAGAGAAAACAGCATTTTCTATGCAGGAATTAATATTTCTCTGTTGAAATATTATTTTCCACACAGAAAATGCTGTTACCTATGCAGACAATGTTTTTTCTGCACAAAACAACCACATGTAAATTGTGCACAGAATAAGACCCAAATTTTGAATAGTCTTTAAAAACTACATAGTTTTCAGATACTTTCTCACAGCAGGAAGAAAATAGCAGAAATTACTCATTGGTACCTTTCAGAAGAAACTTAGTGAAGAATTATTTCTCTAACTTGGATGGGAAAGTGACGGGAAGTGTGAAAAAGCAATATTAAATGGCATGATATAAATCGGCACAAATTAAGCAGTCTGGATGAGCCCATCCACACATAGCGCTACATCAGGCACAGCAGTCAGCTGAAATTACTTTCAAAATGCTGTCTCAAGGCATCATCAAAATGTAACAAATACTGTCTCACCGTTCATCTATGAAAATATCAGGGACCCAAAAAAGGTTTGCTGGAAGGTTGATAGTGGAAATGTTACAGAAGTCCAAAGGATTCCAGGAGAGAAACTCATTTGTCCACATCTAGCAGGGCAGGGGAGATGGGGGGGAAAGTCAATGATTAGTTTTTTTGTTTGTTTGTTTAAAAAAATCTAGCCTGGATTTCCCTGGAATGATGGGTCTGTCTGCATTTACCAGGGAGAAAAAATAATATCTTACCACATATAGCCAGAAATAGAATGTGACCACCTGCAATTTTTCTTGCTGTAAAGAAATAAAAGGGAAAATATTACTAGTATAAATCCTTTATGCCTCCTCCCTTGGAGAATCCAGAGACAGACCAAGATTCAGCCATAGATTTCTACAGAACCCAGAAAAGCAGATTGTAGAAGATTCCCATCTAATTGGAAGAGGGATGATTCTCCCTCCCTACTGCAGCTTCCCTTTTTTCAATCCTAAAACTGGCTTTGGAGGTCTGAAGAAGCCCCCCAGGGCAGTTTTAAGGTAGTCCAGCAGGCTGCGGTGTTGTGGGGGCGGGGAGAGAAAAAAGTTTTGAAAGCTGATACGGTGGATGATTGGACTAGGAGGATTCACTCAGGCATGGTTCCCATGGCCTCCAGTGGAGGTTCCACCCAAATAATGGGGAATAGGATTGTACTTACAAAAGGCACATAGGGGACACTATTAGGGAGAGCGAGGTGGATGACCTGCTATGAAAATTTACCTCATGCACACACAATCACATCAGACACAACTGGCAGAGTCCCTATGGCACTGCTGGGCAACTGCTGAACACGTGAGGCAATTTCTTCATTAACAATGGAACAAGCGTCATGCATCTGAAGAAGAGAGCTTTATTTCTCCAAAGCTTATGCCAAGATAATCTGGAGAGCCTTAAAGATGCCATGAGACTTCTTTCTCATTTTTATACTGTAGAAGTGAGTGAGTGTTCTGCGGTTCTCTCTCTAACAGCTCACTCATGTATAAAAGAGCTCTTTGTTCTCCAGGGTGCTTCCCCCCCCCCCAACACACCACATATATTTGGACTAATCCTGCCAGTGGAAAGTAATGATATGATGAATATTTCTTTCTTACCACTGAAAGGATGGATGCCAAGGTGAAGTCTAGACCCACATCTAAGGGGCTTTCCCAGTCCCTTTTGGGTATGGTGTATAAGAGGAGTTCTCTCTTAGAGGAGATGTTCAGATACTCAACCACATCATGGTAGTTGCACATCTGTTTCAGAGTGGCTTCTGTTAGGGACAAAAATGACAAGATAAATGTGTTGGCATGGCGAGGGCCAAAGACTTTGATCTAGACAGAATTAGACAGCCTTGGCCTTCCTTTTCTCATGCTTTGTGGTCCAGTGTGAAAGCCAATGGATAGCAAAATTTCTTTCTTTCTTTCTTTCTTTCTTTCTTTCTTTCTTTCTTTCTTTCTTTCCAGCATTAATCCATCATGCTAGTTGCCCAGTGTCATCTATTAGCATTCTTACAGGGTGTATAAGATGAGAAGAATTGGTCTTACCTGGCATCCAACAGATGAGAAGGCTAATGATGACCTCTCTCCACATTCTTCTTCCTTCTCAGGTATTTAAAAGGCAACCGGACTTGTTTATCTCGGATTGGCCTTTTCTGTCATCAGCGCACTTGCAGAAAGTGCGGGATGAGTCCTTCCTGAATCTTTGTTTGCGAAGAAAAGCCAGAGAGAGAGAAGAGTAGAACCAAGGAGTTGCTAGGCTGCTATATTCACTGAGGTGAGGGAAAGCAGCATATCCACATTACATGGCAAACTGTCTTGGCTGTGAGATAATGCACTTCAAATTTATAGCTATTAATTCTGCTTCTGGGCAATTGCTTGTAATTAGCTCTTCATCAACATATTTCCCTTTGTACTGATTGGCCTATGGGTGAAATCATGCCCTTAAAAACACTTGCTTTCTCTTCCTCTTGATATTATAATGAATAAAAAAGTAGCTGCCCATTATTGTCCATTACTGCTGATTCTTCTTTGAGATGCCGGTGTTGCTCCCCAGGCAATCCTGAGTGCACTACTGCACTGTTTGCAAATGTTGCTAAACTGCAATTATTATTTGAGGGTAATCTTATACTTCTGGCTCTCTGTAAATGTGATGTACAGTACTTGACTTGGAAAAATATACTTAGGGCTGGCCCACCCATAAAGGAGTGTGAATACTCTGCCTCAGGTAGGGTTGCTGCATTCCTTTCCCCGCCCCCCGCAAATCTGGGTGTCTAATTTGCATATTATGCAAATTACTCTAATAGTACAAATTATGTAAATCCAGCACGTTAATTGTTGCATTTTTCTTTCACTATGTGTCAATATTTGTAGAATTTTTCTAGTACCAACTGATCTGATAGAACCACTGTAGGGTAGTGCTTAAAGTACTGGACTTGGAATGGGTAGATCACCCAAGTTCAAATTCTGCTTGGTCATCATGCATTTTACAATGGGTTGTTGTGGTGATTAATAGGGAGAGAGGAACCATATAAAGGGGACATGTGCGTTCATAGTGTGGGACCAATAAAACAACAACAATATAAACATTTGTCATGTATAGGCACCTCCAGTGGTATTCTCATGGCATCACTGTCATTTTTTCACCATCAGTTTTTGTTTTTGCTTTACTAATGGCACAGCACATATCCATGAAAATACCACAGGAATCCTCAAGAGTGAGTACCATCTGATTCACAGGACAAGATGTAGAGTAAAGTAAGGATAAATGTTTGTACTTTTTACATCTCCATTCCTGCTCACCTCACTAACTAGGGGTAGATCTACAACAGAGCTCCATCTCATCTCCAGTGTGGATTATTCTTGTTCCAGTTTGGCTCCATATGTATCCCTGGTATCCAATTTAGATTAGGGAAGACAAGGGACATGAGTATCCCATTGTGGAGACAAGTTAAGGGGGCATATCCACTGTGGTTATGTGTTGGCTGCTCTGAATTATTTTCATCCAGACAACAGTGGAATTCACAAGAGCTGTATTTTCTCCCCCTCCGAATTGCATGGGCATATTTGCATATCCACAGGGGCTACCAAAAAAAAAAAAAAAAAAAAAAAATCAAATGGCTTGCTTTGCAGCCTTGTTTTGTTTTCTTGAAGTGCCTGTGCACATTTATAGATCTTCAGCTGTGCTCACCTGCTTGGCACTGCTGCCCTTCCCCATTGTCCTTCTCTTGCATTGCCCACACAAAAGCATGTACAAAATTGCAGCCTTAACAGCACAATCCTATACATGTCTAAGTCTTACTGAATTCAATGGGACTTACTCCCAGGAAAGTGGGTACAGTGAACCCTTGGTATCCACTGGGGCTTGGTTCCAGTACCCGCCCCCTGTGGATACCAAAATCCGTGGATGCTGAAGTTCCATTATGTATAATGGCATAGTAAAATGATGTCCTTTATATAAAATGGCAAAATCAAGGTTTGCTCTGTGTGTGTGTAGAATATTTACAAGCTGTGGATGGTGGAATCCATGGATGCAGAATCTGTGAATACAGACTGAGGGCCAACTGTATAGGAATGAAAGATTATGGTTCAGTCTTGTATTGGTCTGCTCAGAAATAAGTCCCTCTGACTTCAATAGTGCTTACTCCTAGGAAAGTGGCTTATGGGGCTTTCTCCATGAGACATCCCTCTGTCTCACTCTCCACTCAAATGGCATCTGTCATTCTGCAAACTCAGGTGCCAATTATACTTAAAGCCAAGGGTTTTTTTTTTAATAATTCCTTTTTATTTATCAAAAACAGTAGAATACAATTGAACATGTCCATTTTGTAGTTACAAGTCACTACAAAATATCAGACAGTAATAGTATTTTTATACATAAAAAAGAGAAACATTTAAAGTTAAAAGCAAGTAAAGATGAGTGGGTTTACACAGGCTCTGAGTTATAAATACATGCAGCATCTTATATTCAAAGCTTTGCACATGCCTGGAGTTCAAAGAAAAAATACACTAAACTTTCACAGCTGCAGCTGATAGAAATGTACACAACCTGACCCAGATGACCCTTCTCCTGATATGACCCCCCCCCCCCGCCATTTCACTCCAATCTCAATCCAGGCAGCAAGACACATGGTAAAAAAGAAAAGAGGTCTTGGAAGGGGGACCTCCAAGGAATGCCAGGTGCCATAGGCTATATCTCACAGGAAGTTAATCTGTAGGCACTAAACCTGACACACTTAGTTTACAGGGCTATATGCTTTCTTGTTATTCCTCCATTTCCTGCCTAAGAAATACATTTATCACTGGCCCTTGCCTAAGAGGAATACTACATGACCTGTTGTTGCACAATGCTTCAGTAACATGTTGGAAATGAAACTATTCTGATCATATGACGTCGCCCCCCTTCAGTGCTTGTACCATTTGCTCTTAGTGGTTTTTAAAAATTCACGGGCACTGCAAGTGAATGTAATCTGTTCTGATCTAAAACCACCTTAATTCACTGTGCAGTACAGTTGTCCCTCCACATTCACAGATTTGACATTCACAGATTTGAGTATTCACGGCTTGAAAATATTCCCCCCCCCCCCAAATAATCCTAATAGCAAATCTTGATTTTGCCATCTTATATAAGAGACACCATTTTGCTGTGCCATTGCATATAATGGGACTTGAGTATTCACGGATTTGGGTATTCATGGGGGGTCATGGAACCAACCCCAGCAAATGTGAAGGGACAACTGTAGTTACTTTCCACAACAGCGACTGGATAATGTAAGAACACATCAGAGGAGTGGGTGTGCCTGCTCTGCCCAAAGCTCCCCAATGTGTTGTTCCTCCTGCTTTCCTGGCATTCAACTTCTGGTGGTTGCTCCCAGATACTCTCCATTTATCATTTTTAGAATTTTAGCATTTCATCCCCCCTTCTTTTCTTCATTGGCAGTGCAATTAACATCCCTTTTTGCCCCCAAAGGGGTGAATGTGGGTGGGTTAATTGCTCTGATCTTTATAAAGCAAGGGGGGAAAAGGAAAGCCATTAATGGTTGCATAGATGCAATGTATGATCACTTAGAAAAATATCCCCTTGAAACAGGAAGTAGGCTTTTAAAACGTACTGGCTGGAATCCTGTATCAGCGACTTAGTTTAGTATCTTAAATAACAAACATAAGTCTTTGGGGTGGGGGGAGAGGAGGGGGGAGGTAATGTTAAAATGCTAAAAAAAAAAGGTTTGCCCTATGTCAGCCTCAAACTGATAACCTGCTCATTATAAGAACAACACCCTGCCTATTTTGCCAGCAAAGCTCATAAAAGATAATAGAGCAATTCCATAAGAGCTGAATGAAGGATTTGTGGAGTGACACAATAGATAAATTTAAAAGGGGCACATGCTCATACAAACTAGAAGAAATGAAGTTCTGAAGATGGAGAAGGAGGAAATCAAGGGGAGACGTGGTTATCATATGGTGTGTGGTGTGCATGTAGCGCTTTGAAAACCTGTTGTTTCATTTCAGAAACAGAATGGAGGGTGTGTGCAGTAGGTTATGTTCCACAATGCTTTTGCTTCGTTATGTTGTGGTACAATCACTCAAAAATGCCCTCATGTAGTATTCCTCTGAGAAAACCTTATGGAATGCATGGGGTCCCATAAGTCAACAGGCAACTTGAAGGCACATACACACATTCTGGTTCTTCCCCCAAAACCACAGGCCAAAATTGAAGTTTTAAAAAATCATCTTAAAGCCCTCAGGCATATAAAGGGTCTAATTTCAAACTGCAGTGGGAGGAATGTTTTATGTTGCACTGAGATTGAGAGGCACTATTTTCCCTGTGTAGATTCAGTATACATCATCCCACTCTTACCATGAGTGTCAATATCTGCCAACAGAGGCAGGATTCCATGCATCTGATGAAGTGGTGGGGGGGAAGCTTATGCCAAATAAAATGTAAAGAATAAATGGTCAATGGGTGAAACAGAAACTATAATAATAGAATTGTCAAATTAAGATGCATTCTGGAGATTAGACTGTTTATTTTTTTAATACAATAAATATAGTAACTGTTAGGCAGGAACTCATCCTGTTAGGTAGGATTGGTATGTGTGATATGTGATTAATTAAAGTAGGTTATGTAAGAAATAGCATAAGAACAATGCAATATATTAGATATACAGCACATCATATTGTATACAATAGATTATGTATCAGCAATCTAGGTGTAGAACTGACATAGCTTAGCTTATTTAAAGTAGATGGATTCCTAGCAAACTGAAGTGAAACTTATAAAAGAAATAACGGATTAGGAAAGGAGGGTGAATTGGATGGTAAAGTATGTGTGAGGGTTTGAATAAGTGAAAAAGAGGGTATGAAGATAGAAAGAGTGGATATAGAATGTAGATGAAGGAGAGAAGAAAGGGAAGAAAGGGAAAGATTGTTATGTGAATGAGTATGATAGTATTAGGAAGGTAATAAAGAGTGAAATGGGAAAGAGAAAAGTTGTTTTATTTGTGTATGTAAACAGAAACTAATTAAGTTAAGGACACATTGGACTCTGTCTATATATAAGTGCTACTGAATTTGTCAATTAAAATATATAATAATAACTTTTAAAAGCTTATGCCAAATAAAATGTGTTAATCTTTATGGTTGGTTACTCGGGTAGATGAGGTTAGCTACTAAATACTTTGGCTTTGCTGCAAAAGACTAACACAGCACTTTCTGTGAAGCAATTTTCAGCTGATAAACGTATTACTACACTTGAACATCCTCCAGATTTGCCAGATTGGGTACCATGTGACTTTTTTCTTTTCCATAAAGTGAAATCGGCACTTAAAGTTCTTGAGTCAATTGATGCAGTAAAGAAGAAAACAGCAGATGTGTTGACACAGCTGACAGAAACTGATCTGCTCCATGCCTTCAACCAGTGGAAAGTAAGACTGCATCGGTGTGTGAGCGTGAACAGGGAATATACTGAAGGGGACAAGCATTAGAATTGTAATACATATAAATAAAGATGGGTTATTGTATCAGTCTCATTATTTAATAGACAGACCTTGTAAATATACATTCTGACTTAGGCTGTAATTTCTGAATACGTGGACATTCCAGTATGTTTCAAGGGATAAAAATTATCCATGTCTACAGGAGTGTTTATTGATGTAGAGTCAATACCAAAACACTAAAAGTAAGAAAATATATGTTTGCATTTCTTTTGAATAGCTGATAGACCTTTTCTGAAAAAAGTAACAAACATCAATTCTGTGTGGTGAAAATAATAGTACTATAGGTTTTCTGTGGGTTTTTTTCTGGGCTGTGAGGCCATGTTCTGGAAGGGCTTATTCCTGACATTTCACCTGCATCTGTGTTTTACCTAGATGCAGGTGATATGTCAGGAATAAACTTTTCTAGAACATGGTCTCACAGCCTGGAAAAAAACCACAGAAAGCCTATGGATGCCAGCAGTGAAAGCCTTTGACTTCACAATAATAGTACTGTTATTTCCAGCTGAATACATACAATAAAAAACTTTGTTGTGAATCCCAAAATTAGGACAGTACTATAAATTCTGGAGGAAAACAATAGTTTTTAAAAAATTATTTGCAGAAAGATTGAACGTTAATGGTATATTGGAGTAATTTCCTACCCTAACAACAAAATAATCTCTCTTGAGGGAAATGGCTAAACATTTGGAAGACCTTTCTGATGGTAAGAGCCGTTCAACAGTGAAATAGACTGCCTTGGAAGGTGGTGGACTCTGTTACATTGGAGGTATTTAAACATGGGTTAGATGACCACCTGTCAGGGATATCTGAGTTGTGGATTCCTCCATTGGTAGGGGTTGAGATAGATGATCCTTGATATCCCTTCCGTCATTTAATCAGTTTTGTAATATTTCTTGAATTGTTTTGCCATTGCTTTCATTGTATTCAGATTGTTACTTGCTTAGGTTGGTGGTCATGGGGGTGGTGGTGGTGTTGTCTCCCTGTATTGTGAGCCCTGGATTTCAGCCCCAAAGTCCACTTCTAGGGCCATTCCTGACATTGTGAAAGAGACTCAGTGCTCCAATCACAGTTAATCTGTCAGCAATAGATTTGTTGTCCTAAGCAGAAAAAGAGTGTAACCTTACATCTCCCCTCTGTGTAATAATGCTATGCTATTTACTGTCAGGAGGGCCTAAATACAGTAGGACCCCTGTATCTGCTGGGGATTGGTTTGGGGTGTGTGTGTGGATACCGAAAACGGTGGATAATAGCAAACACTATTGAAAATAATGGGACTTCCGGTTTAAAATACCATAGATTTGCTTTGGAGGACCTAGAAAATGGCTAGAGATGACACATTTTCTAGGAAGACTCTGTGGCAGGTATACTGTTTTGTGTTCTGTGGATAATTGAAGCAGTAGATAATGAATCAGTGGATATGGGGGGGCTACTGTACCCTAAAGTGCCAGATCCTGTCTGATCTTAGCTGGGGTGGGAGCTCAGCAATAAATCCCAGATGCTGTAGGTTATACTTCAGAGGAGGGAACCACCTCCGAGTATTCCTTGCCTAAGAGAAAACCCTTAATTTGTGGGGTCACCCACGTGGACGGATTAGTTCAGGGAACACACTCACTTTTACTGTCAAGGTAAACTGCTGAAAGAAACTGAACTGTCATGTAAAATATCAAGTAACAGCTGCCATGTGATGATAGAATTGATTGTCTCCTGCCATTTGATTATCCATGTGGTGGAACATGATTACAGTACTTTGCAGAGGATCTGCTTAGTATAGATATATGGGGAAATATGGGCATAATATAAAAGCTTAGAAACTGATTTATAAATTAAAAAAATGCAAATACAGTACTGTAAAAGAGTTTTGGGGTAGGCTTGAAGTAACTGCACTGGACGTTATGTAGGAAGCGCACTTTGCCTGGCATTCTGTTGGTTAGTTCCAACTAGAGTAGACCTATTCAATCAATTGTTGAAAAATGTGAAGTCGAAGGCTTTCACAGCTGGCATCCATAGGTTTTCTGTGGGTTTTTTTCTGCGCTGTGAGGCCGTGTTCTGGAAGAGTTTATTCCTGACGTTTTGCCTGCATCTGTGGCTGGCATCTTCAGAGAATGTTGAATGATGATTCAATGTGTAGGTAAATCCCATTGACTGAATGGGTGTACTCTAGTGTGGACTAAGAACAGAATTTAGACCATTGTGTGAAAAAAACAGTCTCACCCGATAGCAACAAGTTCACGAACATCAAGTTCTGACTGAAAGTGGGAAAGATGATCATCCAGCCCTTAAAATATGGTGTGCAAAAATAACCATCCTCACCCCAGATGGGACTCGAACCCACAATCCCTGGCTTAGGAGGCCAGTGCCTTATCCATTAGGCCACTGGGGCCAGCTGTGGCCAGGTTTTCCTTATTTCCTCCCTTTTGTGCAATAGCTCCTTAATTCTTTGCTCAGATTTATGCTGTTCAAAGTGGTGGTCTTCAAATTCTTGGCTGCCTCGCCAGGGGCGAGTTTGCAGGAAACGATGCTAGCACGATCATAATGTGACACAAATACGATACCGGTGCCTGGCATATTTGTGGGGCGGGGGCCGAGGAAGGCAAGATCCAGGTCCCCGCATCAGGTAGCTTGAGAAGCTCTGGCTTCAATGGGGGGGAAATGCAAGTTTCCTAGCTGTAGCCATCCGCAGATGCTTTCCGTTGCCTTCAGTTTTGCAAGAAAGAACAGCTCAGCAAACAGATCTATACGGGGAAAAAATGGTGCTTGATAGGTAATTTATTCGTTGGCAGTCAGCCTGAATTGTACCTGAAATTTTTGAGCCTTGTGAATCACGGCAGAGATCTTTGCCTATTGTGCGCTTGTTTCATTCTGCATAAAACTGATTGCACAGCATGACTAAGAAGACTTAAGACTTGCACCATTCTCCCCATTACTGAGGTCTGGTCTGGGAAGAGACCAGTTTTCTTATTGGATTGAACCCAAGCCTATACTGAATAAGCGGGTGAGGTATTTCAAACCAGAGGCTGACACATATTGATCATATCCGATCTATTATCGAAATGCTAAAACGTATCGACCACGAAGGGACTCGAACCCTCAATCTTCTGATCCGAAGTCAGACGCCTTATCCATTAGGCCACGCGGTCACCTGCGAAGAAGTGGTGATATTGGTAAACAGAAAGTATAGAATGGAAGATTGCAAGGATGTTTGGAAAGGTTATTTGGGAGAATCATAGAATTGCAGCGTTGGAAGAGACCAGGAGGGCCATCCAGTCCAATCCCCTGCCACGCAGGAAATCACGATCAAAGCATCCCCGACAGATGGCCATCCAGCCTCTGTTTAAAGACCTCCAAGGAAGGAGATCCTACCACGCTCCGAGGGAGTGTGTTCCACTGCCGAACAGCTCTTACTGTCAAAAAGTTCCTCCTAATGTTGAGGTGGAATCTCTGTTCCTGGAGCTTGCACCCATTGCTCCGTGTTCCAGTCTCTGGAGCAGCAGAAAACAAGCTTGATCCATCCTCAACATGACACCCTTTCAAATACTTAAACAGGGCTATCATATCGCCTTCTCAAGCACTGCTTTGACCCTTGCCGTCTTCTGCTTTTTAAAATGAATGGTTTCGCGTTGCCAGCGACACTGCGATCACGTCGGCTCGGTGCTGCTGCTTTTAGGCAGCCATCCTATGCTCACTTCCGAGATGTCAATGCCATGGGCATCAGTGGGACCTATAACGATTTTCATATAACGATTTACCAGGAAATAGCTACTTTGCAGAGCGTTTTTGTATCTTTGTGTGTGTTGTTAAGATGCTCCTAACTGGAGCCAGAATGTAACAGCATTAGCAGCAGCAACAACAACAAGAACAACATACATTAAGGAGAATAACATAATACTGTAATCATGTAAGTGTCCCCAGCCTCAGATTCCCCCCACCCCCTTAGTGAATAACAACCGTTATGTGTCTGGTGTGGTTTTCTGGGCAGCCCCAAGATCCACTGTATTCTTCTAAGAAATTACTCTCTGCATTTTTGGAAATTTTCTTTATGGGTTCCCCCACCCTCTCTGTTTTATGAGTATCCAAGGGAGGACTATTAAACCAGCTACCTAGAGTTTGGTTACTGATCTTTCAATGAACAAGGGTGTTCCTGAGCGTGTGCAGCCCGCCTCTCTCTTCCTACCAAAGCCCCATTCAGTCTGCCGGGCTGGAGGTTGGAGCATCCCAGCAACTTCTCTAGATGTTTTGGGATTGCTGAAACCCCACGACAATTCCAAACGAGGTAGGGAAGCTGTCCACTTCCAGATGTTGTTGGACTGCAAATTTCAGCATCCTTGACCATTGCTTATGCTGGCCAGGACTGCTGGGAATTGCAGTCCGACAAGAACTGGAGGGTTGCACAATTTTCCACCCCCGGGTTAGAAAAAAGGGGATTGCATAGCAGGCAGCATTTGCCATTGGCCTCCGCTAAAGTGGCCGCAGAAAACGTGCGAGGGCAGAAAAACCCCGCGCGTGGCTTGAACAGGGTTTTCTTCCAGTGTGGAGGGAGCAGAGCCGCACCAAAACGCTTCACAATCAGGAGGCAAGGAGGTTAATTCGGCTATTACAGAGTTAAGTAAGAACGTGTGCGCTGCTTTCCTTGTCGAGCCCCAGTGGCCTAATGGATAAGGCACTGGCCTCCTAAGCCAGGGATTGTGGGTTCGAGTCCCATCTGGGGTGGAACAGTATTTTTTTCCTTCTTCTTCTACGTGCCATTCTAAAATTGTCAGGATTTAATCGCGGGCAGTGGATGAGGTTGCTTTCCCCTTCCCTTGGCCCGCCGTGTGTTCTTTTAAGACCTACTTCATCTCTACCTCCGCTTAATAAAGGCTGCAGTCTTGGCTTCAGTGGACTGAGCTCGCTGCGTTTTCAGCGCATCGTTACTATACTTCTCTCTGGGAGTATCTTATGGCGACCCCATGGATTTCACAGGGTTTTCTTAGGCAAGGGATACTCAGAGGGGGAGTTGCCATAGACTTCTATAGGGGGGTTGGAAAAAACAGGGTATCTGGGGGAAAGCGTCGCTGGTTGCTCATCCCCCCTGCCCACCGCTCGCCTCGAGAACTGAAACGGGGCGGGAGCTGAATCTTCCTGCGATGCTGAGGAATAAGGCAACTGGGGTGGTGGTGCAGGACTGGGCTTGCGCCCCCAAACCCCCTGTCTTGAAGGAGAGGAGGAAGGCCAGGGCTTAGGAGGGACAGCTGGAGGGCTCTCACTGCAGCCCCCTGCATTTGTTGCCTGAGGCAAGTGCCTTTCTCCTTTCCAGGCAGGGGTGGATCCTGTAGGCATCCTACAATTTGTTCTTGTTATAGACTTCAACTTATGGCCACCCTGTCCTCAACAGCCCATGCTCAGGTTTGGCAAACTGAGGGCTGTGGCTTCCTTGATTCAGTCTATCCTCCTGAAATGAAGTCTTCCTCTTTCCCTACTGCCATCTACTCTGCCAAGTATTACAGCAGGCCCTCTGTATCCCCTGGGGTTTGGTTCAAGGACCCCCATGGATACCAAAGCCCATGGATGCTCAAGTCCCATTATATACAATGGTGTGGTAAATGGCATCCCTTATATAAAATGGCAAACAATAATGTTTGCTTTGGGGGCTTCCCCCTCCCTCAAATATTTTTGAGCTGCGGTTGGTTGAATCTATGGATGCATAACTTGTGGATACCTAGGGCAGACTGTGGGGTTGTTTAGACGATGAAAAAAATCCTCAAAGAATGCGGGCAGAATACCTCTTGTCTAGATGAGCTCCTGCTGGGATTCGCCAAATTGGGAAGGAGAGGGGGCTGAAAACTCCAAGTAGTTTGCAATAACAGCTTTCACTGTTTCTCACTTTCTTTTTAAAAAATATATATGCAAAAATTAGCATAACAGCCCATCTAAACAACCAATTTGAATCGGGGCACATCCAGGAAGTTGAAATGTGATTGGTCAGACATGCATGGGGGCAGGCTTGCCGGTGACAAAGTGGCCGGAACTGCCGTTGTTGTTTTTCGCTGACGTGATAGAGCGCTATTTTTGCGTGGCAGGACACCCACACACCCACATTTTTATAGCAGAAGATCGCTCGTTCACACCTCTCATTTAGTAAGGCAAACAAAAAACAGGGAAATGGAGGGAGCTTTTGGTTGAGTAATAATGCAAGTAATTCACTTGTGGCCACCATCTTTTCTCATGGGCTTGCTCCATGTGAACTTCAGACTCGGATAGCTTTCCATGCCAGTGATCTTGCAAATGCATTGTGGGGGGGGGGGAATGAACACTGCTGCAATAGGGGGATAATGTGCTATTTTCCACAATTAATTCTCCTGTCTCACTGAGCCCTGTGCTGTCTTTTCTTTCTTGATGTTTTATCTTTTGAGGCAGTAAACTTTCTTCAGTAATCCTTCCAAGTCTCTGTTATTTTCTGGTAGTAGTATGGTGTCATCTGCATATCTTAAACTGTTGATGTTCCTTCCTGCAATTTTCACACCTCCTTCCTCCATGTCTAATCCTGCTTTGCATATGATATGTTCAGCATGCAAATTTAACAGAGAGGGTGATAAAATGCAGCCTTGCCTGACCCCCTTGCCAATTGGAAACCATTCTGTTTCCATACTCTATCCTGATGGTAGCCTCTTGTCCAGAGTACAGGACAATCAAATGTAGTGACACAACCATTTCTTTAAGAGCAATGCATAGATTTTCATGATCTGTACAATCAAAGTTTTTGCTATAATCTATAAAACACAGATTGATTTTCTTTTGAAATTCTTTGGTGCTCTCCAATGTATGTTTGCAATATGATCCCTAGTGCCTCTTCCTTTCCTGAACCCAGGTTGGACATCTGGCATTTCTCACTCTATGTGTGGTAATAGTGTAGAATTTTGAGCATCACTTTGTTTGCATGGGAGATTAATGCAATGGCCCTATGGTTACTTCAATCCCTGGTTTCCCCTGTCTTGCAGATTGGAATGTATATTGAGTGCTTCCAATCTGTGGCCCTTTGTTTTGTTTTCCATATTTGTTGACAGATTTTAGTTAGAACTAGAGTACATTCTGTCTGTGTAGCTTGAAGCAATTCTATTGGTATGCCATCTGTTCCTGATGATTTATTTCTCCCAAGTGCTCTGAGTGCAGCTTCCACTTCACTTTCTAAAATTGTACGTAGGTTCATCTTCAAATGGTTCTTCCTTGAATGAATCTGTCATCCTTTCACCTCTTTTATATAGTTCTTCTATGTATTGTTTCTGTTGTCTTTTTCATTTCTACTTTGCCATGAAATGTGTTCCCCTGCTGGTTGTAGAGCATCCCCCCTCTTGTTTTAAATTTTCTTTCGATTTCTCCCATATTGTGGAAGAGGTCTCTTGTTATTCCTTTTTTGTTGTCATCTTCTATTTCTCTGCATTGATTATTATAGTAGGTTTCTTTGTCACTGTGCACAAGTCACTGAACAGTTGCATTCAGTGTTCTGACTCTATTTCTGTCCACTTTTACTTTTGCTTCTTAGCTATCTTTAACTGCTTGAAGAGTTTCATCTGTCATCCTTTGAGGCTTCTCTTTCTTTTTGGCTGCAGACAGTGTATTTTTGCATTCCTCCCTGACAATGTCCCTAGCTTCAGTTCAGAGATCCTCTGGCTCCCGGTCAATTAGGCTTAATAGTCCAAATCTATTTTTTACATTATCTTTATATTCTACAGTGATGTTGTGCAGGTTGTATTTCAGCACAATGGTTGATTTAGTGTTCTTATTTATCTTTAATTTTTTATATTAGTAGTTCATGGTCTGTGCCACAATCTGCTCCTGGTCTTGTTTTTGCAGAGAGAATGGAGCTTCTTCATCTTTGCTTCTAATTATGTAGTTTATTTGATTTGTATATTGGGCATCAGGTGATGTCCAGTCACCTTTGGGTTGCTTGAAGAACAGAATCAAAGATTGTAGGGAAATTTGGTCTAGGATCAAGACATGAAGCAGAAGTGTAACTGACTGAATTTTGTGAGGCCAACACTTTGTTCATCACAATCAGTCACCCTGCTGCTTCATGTCTTGATCCTAGGCCAAATTTTCCTTACAATCTTTGATTCTGCTCTTTGTTTTGTACTTTTGCATTCCAGTCAACTATGATTAACAAGTCCTGTTTTGGTGTGTGATCAATTTCCTTCTGGGCTCTAGCATAGAATCTTTCAATTTCTTCTTCTTCTGCCTCTGCAATTGGAGCATACAGTTGGATTACTGATGAGTTTTCTCTGAATTCTTATTGGTATGCAGTCAGACTTGGCATTATATTCCTTGGCTGCTTTTGCTAATCTCTCCTCACTATTAATGCTACCCCTTTTCTTCTTAAATTTTCATTTCTTGAGTAAAACACTGTGTAATTATTTGACTCAAAATGTCCCATTCCTATCCACTTTAGCTCGCTCACCCCGTGTATCACAATGTAGCCACAGCTCTACTCGTAGTTGTTCTCTGCTGTACCCCAGTAGCTTGCTGAGTGCCATATGACCTGAAAGTTTCATCTTCTGGCACTATCCCTTGTTTCATTTTGGTTTGTCTCATTATAGAGTGTAATGGTAAAAGACACTCAAATGGGGTTTATCATTCCTCCTTCTGTGCAGCAGTAACAAGTGTGTCTCCTCTGAATGAGGAGGTAATGGGCTGGAAGAGGTAATGGGCTAGATGAGGAAGAACAAGCTGAAACTGAATCCAGACAAGATGAAGGTGCTTATTGTCCTCACCGGGGGCTGGAGGTGTGTCAACCAGTCCTGGATGGAGTTTCTCTCCCCCTAAAAATGTGCAGCATAAGGGTGCTTTTGGACCCATTGCTCCAAATGACAGCCCAGATAGATATGATGGCCAGGAGTGCTTACTTTCAACTTTAGTTGATATGCCAGCTGTGTCCCTTCCTAGACCTGGAGGTCCATAAAGATGGTAGTGCATACACTGGTAACCTCAAGGCTGGGCTTTGCAATGTGCTATACACGGGGCTACTTCTGTATCAAGTTTGAAAACTTTAATTAGTGCAAAACATGGCAGCCAGATTGGTTGCTGGTGCATCTAGGAGTGATCATATTACAACTACAGTATATTGAAATCTGGCTGCCAATTAGTTTCTGGGCAAAGTACAGTGTTGGTTGTTACCTTTAAAGCCCTACATGGTTTGGGTCCAGGTTATCTATGGGGTCACCTTCTCCCATATAATCCGCCCTGTACACTCAGTTCTTCTGGGGGGCGTTTACTTCAGTCAGATGGCAACTGTTAATCAGAGGACATTTTCATCAGCCCCCCCCCCCCAAATTGTGGAATGACCTGCCAGAAGAGATCCAACAGCTGAGTACACTGACTTCATTCTCTCTCTCTCTCTCTCTCTCTCTCTGGCTTTTCTTCGCAAACAAAGATTCAGGAAGGACTCATCCCGCACTTTCTGCAAGTGCGCTGATGACTAAAAAGGCCAATCTGAGATAAACAAGTCCGGTTGCAGAAAGCACAGCAAAAGGTCTCCTTGGGTGATGTTTTTGGATTGTGATTCTTTCTGCGTTGTTGTTTCTCTTCAAGACTTGTTCGGCGTGAGTTCTCAAATAAGGCTGCAACACACTGTCTTCATTTAAAACAGCATTAAAGAACAATCTTTTCTGGCAGGCCTATCCAGATGCTTTTTAAATTATGAATTGTTTGTTTTTAATATATATCTTTTTAAACTGATGTTTAAAATGATGTTTAAACTGATGTTTTAACTGATTATATATTTTTAACTGAAGGGCATGTTTCTAACTGTGTTATGTGTCTATTTATTGCTATATTTTAATCTGTTGTTCTATGCTCAATTAATAATAATAATAATAATAATAATAAAGTGTTAGCTATGGTGCCAGTGCTGTTGTCTCTGAGAGATCCTTCACTAGTGTCACCCCTACTAATGCTGCTACCCAATATTTGTTTGACACATTCAGTCTCACTTCTCAGCAAGCACTGCTGCCATCAGCATAGCCTCTTGCCTCATAGGAGTACCCAGTCCCAGCACCACAATCCCACCACCATAGTAAGTTTAATGTACTGTCAAGGAGCTAGGCGGGAGGTGTGAAGAGCACCAATGTTGCTGAGGAGTGCTTGAATGAGTGGGTGGGAAGCTGTGATTGGAAAGACAGAGGGCAGCCAATCCCAGCCCAGAATGCTGTGATGGGAGGGAGGGGCCTCTGTGAATGAGAGAGTCTGTGAGCAGGTCAGTTGGGAATGTCAGTTGAAAGTTGACTGTTGAGGAAGTCAGTTGAATGAGTCAGGTGTGAGAGTCAGTGTGGAGTGAATATTACTGGGTGTATGAACTGAGTAGAGGCAAGGTCTCATATAATTTGTTTGAAATATTAAAATATAGTTAATATCAAATCCTGGTAGTTGTTAAAGCTTGGTTATAATAACGATTTGATTGTGTATTCCTGCATGGCAGGGGGTTGGACTGGATGGCCCTTGTAGTATCTTCCAACTCTATAATTCTATGAAATAATCAGAACTGGTTTGTTAAATTGTTCACACTGACTCGAACTGGCTTTATTCACCCTGGAATAAAGGTTGGTCACACTTACCACCAGAAGGAACACTTTTGGCCAAACTTGTACACAAAAAGGTCACCTAGAGGCCCAGGCCCCAAATCCAAAAAGGAATCTGAATCAGGGACCCTAGGGCAAGGTAACAGTAGCAGGCAGTCAAGGATAGGAACTGCAGGGCCAGCCTGGTGGGGCCAACATCACAGAGAAACACAGCAGGGTCACCCCACCAGACCAGCTGAAAAAGTTATTTGCTTCTTGCCTCTCCTTTCCTCTGCCTGCCATTTTTTCTCTTGATGTTCTACCTTTTGAGGTAGTAAATCTGTGAACGTTTGGTTGCCCTGTGAACCTTTTTGGCCAAGGGTTGGGATAAAAATGATTCAAATAAATAAAATACTGATGTTTTAAATGATGATGATGATGATGCAACAATTTTTTCCCCTTAAGCTTAGTCTATCCCGCCATCTAGTGGCAATCAGGAGTTATTCTGAAACTGCATTTAGTTAGAATACCCAGATTTTTAAAAAAAGATTTTTATTTAGTTTATTATGTTATTGTTTATTAGAAAATGACCATAAAACCTAAGTAAGGTCCAGCAAAGCTAAAGAAAATATCTGTTTAGATATTAAACATGTGAGCATTTAGAGATGTAAAGTTAAGCCATGCATGTAGGAAGCATTCTGAGTCATATCCTAAAATATTCTGACAACAATTTCTGCTGGTAAAAGATACTGGTTAGAATACCAGGAACAAGTCTATGTGGAAACAGCGGTTATTCATTGTTGCTGAGTTGTATATAGCTTTTTGTCGCTCAACTGCTTCCACCACATGGTTTTGTAAGAATTCTGTATAGACTTACTTTAGCTGCCAGGTAGCCAGTAGACTCTGAGCTTGTAAGCCAGGCTGTGCTCATGGTGGTGTCTATCTAACTAAACTGCCGTGTCCAATCCTCATACTAACAGACTCCATTCATTAACCTTAAAGGGTTAATTTTCCACTACAGTTTGGTGTTAGATACAAGATCAACTACAGTACAGTATATTAATCGGAAAGAAATGAAGCCCCCAAATATAGATTAGCCCTGAAAATCCACTATGGAAAAATTGCATTCCCTGTTAAATGCATTATGCACCATAGTGCATGTTCGTTCTACAGAAATAAATTTTGCCTCACTAAACATATGTACAAGGATCAATTCATTGGCCAGCCTTTAAGATCAGTTAGACTGGTAAGCACTATAGAAAAGCTGTTTTAGGAGTATCCAACACCATATGGAATTCCTTCTCAAGGGCTATACAACTGATGTCCTCAGCTGCAATATTTTAAAAGGTTTCAAAAACCCACTTGTTTCAAATGGCTTTTAAAGCTTCATTAGTCTTCCTACTGTGTTATTGCTGTGTCTCTGGAAAAATATCTTAATTGGCTGAATTATGTTTTAGTGTATCACTTGTTTTGTTATAATACTATTGGTTACAAATTAGAATCAGCTTATGCACGTTTAAAAAAACAGTACATGTCAAGGGACTGCCTCCCTTCCTCATTTCTATTGAATGATTCTACTTAATTCCCCTATACAGTACCTTGACAACTTTCAGCCTGTGTTCTGATGGGAGCCACCTCTGGTTTCCAAAGTACCAAACCAGATCCAGGAAGAACAGGCAAAATTATAACTCTGTCCTCACGCACTACCCCTTGTAATCTTATGTTCAGGGTTTGCACAACTATCCTTCCACTTCTTCTAGAAAAGGGCTGGAAATCATGCAGCCCTTGAGTTTCACACTACAGTATATGATTCTAGCATTCTGATTCTACTGTCAGTGCCATGGCTGCACCCCATGGAATCCTGGGGTTTGTAGTTTGTGGAGATACTGGAGCTCTCCAGCTGAGAATTCTAAAGCCCATCCCTCAAATACCAGCTCCAGGATTCCACATGATGTTGCCATGACACTTAAAGTGGAAACATAGCAGTATAACTGTGCAGTGTGAAAGGACCCCAGATATTGTTGGACTGCAGATCCCAGCAGTCCTAACTTGCACAACCAATATTAAGGGATGCTGGGAGTTGCAGTCTAACAATCTCTGGAACATGATTCCTTCCCATTCTAGAAGCAGAGCAATATCCTATTGTATCTAGGCAACAGACTTTCATACCCATACTTCTTCCCCTTTTTGTCAGAAGGACAAACTAGTGAAGTGAAAAGGAAAGCAACAGTGATATGAGAGCTACACTTACTTCATTACATATGGAAGAACTCTCTTACTGCCTTCAGCCCATCTGTAAAACTAACTCCTGAATTCAATTTCCATTGTATATAATTGACTTGGACATTGGTGATTTGTAAAAAATTAAATTAAATTAAATCATTGGATATTGACGTATAGATAATATAATCATTTTGGATATAATAATTATAATAATTTTGGGTACTAGTTACATACATTTGGTTCTCCCCTTCTCAATTTGCTACAGTTTCTGACAGACATCCAGCCCACTATCTTTTGTGCTCTGCCAGGTCCAGGAAGCTGGCCCACACCATGTATCAGCCTTGGTCACATGCTGCAGGACTGCTGCCTGAACCCAGGAGAGTAAGGGCAGCCCGTAGCTAGAGTGATGGGCCAGCATGCCAGATGGGCTCCTGCAGACACACGGGTTTTTGCCGGCAGTAATGAATTTAAACGGGTATTATGCTAAAAAGTTTTATCAGACCCCACACCGGCTTGCCCCTGTCTCAGCCCTGGGGAGGTGAGGATCACGTGGGAGCAGAACTGGACAAATACCCTGCAACATATGGACTAGAAGGCTCTGAGACGGAGGGCAAGCTGGGGTATTTACCATAGCCTATGTAGACATGCCATATGAGAGTAATGACATGTTGCTTGTAGGAGAGGACAACAATGTAGGCATAAATCCCTAATTTACTAAGATGGTAGTTTATTATCAGGGCTCCCTCTCCCTGACTAGTTGAAGAACCCCATTATCTCCCATCAGCTTGTAGTGGTAAATGTTGAAGTGCAGGAGCTTATAATGACAGCCTCCACAGGTATACAGTCAAACAGAATCCATAATCATGACTCCAGGAGAAAAATCTCTATGCTCAAAGGAGATGGCACTCTGTATTGTTGCCTTGTTTGTTTTCTGATGTTGTTTTTAACTAATTTCATGATCTGATAAGTAAGTTTCCAGGACATCATTGCAAACACTGTTGCCTTACTTAGGAACAAGCCTTATTGAACTCAATGGTGCATACTTCTAATTGCATAGGCTCAAATGGCAGAACATACTGAGCTTTAATCAATGGTCTTCATTCAGTCAGCAAATATACCATCTTTAGTTTTTAACTAAAAATGCAAACAATCTTGCAAAAAAGGTGTTATCATTTCAGCTGCTAGCATGAAGTAGAAATATCTAAGATGTCTGTCATTTGTTTATTTTCTAGCTACTGTGCTAAGTTGTCACAAACAATAGTAAAACTTTTAAAGCCCCAGTATCATTCCCTTCACTTGCTAGATGAAAGAAGGAGAATCAGTTATTACTTCTGCTCTGAAAAACTTCTCAAGTTGCATTCCCTCTCCACTGTACAGGCGTACCTCACCTCAGTTAACAAAGGGACTGTCTAAACAGTGAAAAAAAAATCCTCATGGAATTCACAGGGAATACAAGCTGTCTTAATGGGAACTCACATCAATGCACCATATTCAGAAGGAGGGGGGCAAAAAACTATGCTGGGAAAGCCTTTGCAGCTTTTCCTGAAGTTTTAAGCAAGCTCTGTGGGGAATGCACATTCCCACTCGCTGGAACAAGCCATTTGATTTGAATTGCTTTCCCATATGAGAGGAAGTGCAAACCTGATTGGCCAGACGAGCATGGGGGTGGGGTGGGGCGGGGCATGGATTGCTAATGGGCCAAGTGCCCACTGTTGCCATGTTGGATTTTTGCCCTAGCGAGCAATAAAATGGGGATTTGTGTTCTCTCTCTCTCTCTTTTTGTAAAGGTGAAATAACACTTGTGCACACCGTGGAAACAGTTTTTTTTTTTTTAAGTTCAGTGGCAGCATATTTAAAAACACGAGTAATTCACTTGTGGCTGCCATCTTGGACTGAGGGCATGCAAAGTTTATCGGGGCTGTAAAACCATTATGACTGTGCTATTACTGTGGAGCAATCTGTTTCTTTTGGCCTTGTATAGACAACCCCAACGTTCTGACAAAAAGAATGGGATTCTACTCTAGGTGATCCTCCTGCAGCTATGCGTGCTTATGTATGACAGGTAAGGTAAACAGCTTCCTCCAGAATCACTTACTGAGCAACTGTGAAGAGCAAAACAGAAAGAAAAGGGGGAAGCAGATTACCCTCCCTCACCAGCTCCCCTGGCATGTTGAAAAAGCATAATCTGTAAGTTTCACCACCAAAATGGAAATCATAAGAAAAATGGAGACTGTTGAAAAGGGGAAAAAAAATCCTTAATGCATTTTGGAAAAACTCTTTCATGTGATCTCTAGAAGATGCCAAATCTTTTTAATTACTTATGCAAGGCTCACCTGACCTGGTTCATTTCATATTGGCATAATGTTAGTTTTGAATAAAGAGTTTGCTGAAACATGTTGAACTTTTTTTTAAAAAAAGGGTACCTAACCCTATTCTTTCCATGTTATTTCTACCTCTGGTATCAAAATTTATGTTAAAGTAAAGCCCAGGAACACATTAACTTTGTAAACTGAGGTTTATCTGTACCACTGAAGGCCTCATTGTACTTTGTATTAATCAGCCATGATCTGTTTCACATGTACTTTGCAACGAAAAGAGACTTCTGCTCTCTGCCTTACTTGGGCAGCATGAATCATAAAAAAACCCAACCAGATAACACACATAACTTTCCTATGTCCATGGGAACGACTTGCTTTTCAATGACTTCTGATTTTTTAACTGTTGTACACTTTCAAGTTATTTCTGACTTAGGACGACTCTAAGGTGAACCTATCACGGTATTTTCTTGGCAAGATTTGTTCAGGTGGGGTTTGCCTTTGCTATTCCCGTCCTCTGAGGCTGAGTATGACTTGCCCTAGGTCACTCAGTGGGTGTCCGTGGCTGTGTTAGAAAATCCACACTACATAAATAGTCTCTCTTGAAAGTGGATTATTTGCCATGGCTCCTTCCTATGGAATCCTGGCATTTGTAGTTTGGTGAGGCACCAGTACTCTTTGGCAGAGAAGGCTAAAAACCTTGTAAACCACAAATTCCAGGGTGTAGGATGGATAGTCCAATGCTCAAACCACTACACCATGCTGGCTCTCTATGACTTCTAATACAGGCATTAATTTTAATGGTAAAAAAGCATGTTCTGTTTTGTGCTAGAATGATCCTGCAGAACAGGAGAAGTCCCAGCAGACTGGAGGAGGGCAAATGTTGTCCCCATCTTCAAAAAGGGGAAAAAAGAGGATCCCAACAATTATTGTCCAGTTAGTCTGACATCAATACCAGGGAAGATTCTAGAGCAGATCATTAAACAGAGAGTCTGAGAACATTTAGAAGGCAATGCCATAATCACAAAAAGTCAACATGGGCTTCAGAGAAACAAGTCATGCAAGACTAATCTGATCTCTTTTTTTAAATAAAATTACTAGCTTGGTAGTTGAAGGGAACGCTGTGGATATTGCATACCTTGTTTTCAGTAAGGCCTTTGACAAGGTTCCCCATGACATTCTTGCAAACAAGCTTGTAAAATGTGGGATAGACAAGTTAACTGTTCAATGGATTTGTAATTGGTTGACCGGCCGAACCCAAAGGGTGCTCAGCAATGGCTCTTCTTCATCTTGGAAAGATGTGACCAGTGGGGTGCCACAGGGTTCTGTCCTGGGCCCAGTGCTATTCAACATCTTTATCAATTACCGTATATTCCGGTGTATAAGACGGCTGGATGTATAAGACCACCCCCCACAATTTCCAGCCAAAAATCTAGGCTTAGGCATATACTCGCCATATAAGACCACAACCACCCCCAATTTGGCTGGCCGGCTGACTGGCTGGGGGAGCCTTGCCAGCTGATCTTCTTTGTTTCCCAACTCACGAGGATCTCCTCCTGAGTTGGGAAAGCGAACAGGATCAGCTGGCAGGACTCCCCCATACAGCCAGCCGCAACATTCGCCCCTCTCTTCAACCTTCCAGTCAAACTTGACTTGAAGGTGGAGGAAAGGGGCGAAAATGCCCAGTTTGCCTCAGCAGCCCCCTTCCATTCATCTTGGCTCTTCCGAAGGGGACCAAGGCGGGGGAAGCAGGGGTCGCCGTGGCAAACCCCTAGATTCGCCCCCTCTCCCCAACTTGAAGGAAGGTGGGGAGAAGGGGCGAAGATGCCTCCTTTGGCTCCTCAACCCCGATCCCTCCTTCTGGGCTCCCTTCCAAAGGGTGCCCAGAAGGAGGACGCGGGGCCGTGGAGCCAAACCCCGCGATTCGCCCCCTCTCCCCACCTTCAAGGAAGAGGGAGCGAATCTAGGGGTTTAACTCCACAGCCCCG
This sequence comes from Gambelia wislizenii, assembly GCA_030847615.1. Lineage (NCBI taxonomy): Eukaryota > Metazoa > Chordata > Lepidosauria > Squamata > Crotaphytidae > Gambelia > Gambelia wislizenii. Next base: position 197,447,142 of record JAUMIR010000002.1, read on the forward strand.
ATGCCTCCTTCTGGGCTCCCTTTGTAAGGGAGCCCAGAAGAAGGCATCGGGGCTGCACAGCCCTGATCCCAGGAGGAGGATGTGGAGACTGTGCAGCCAAACCCGGGATTCTCCCCCTCTCCCCAAGGAAGGTGGGGGGGTGGGGAGAAGGGGCGAACATGCCCCTCTTGGCTGCACAGCCCCGATCCCTCCTTCTGGGCTCCCTCCTCCCGCGATTCCCCAACCCACGAGGAAGCTGCCCAACCTCCTCGTGGGTTGGGGAATGCGGGATGGCCAGCTGGCTGGGGGGGGGCTGGAGGGAGGGGGCTTCGCAGCCACCCACCCCCTCCCCAAAGCTGCGATCTCAAGTGGGATTGTGGCTTTGGGAAGGGGGGTGGCTGGAGGGAGGGCGCTGGAGGGAGGGTGGATGGGTGGCTGGGGGAGGGGGCTTCGCAGCCACCCACCCCCTCCCCGAAGCCGTGATCTCAAGTGGAATTGCGGCTTTGGGGAGGGGGGTGGCTGGAGGGAGGGCGCTGGAGGGAGGGTGGATGGGTGGCTGGAGGGAGGGGACTTTGCAGTCACCCCTCCTCCCCGAAGCCGCAATCTCAAGTGGGATCGTGGATTTGGGGAGGGAGGTGGCTGGAGGGAGGGCGCTGGAGGGTGGATGGGTGGCTGGGGGGAGGGGGCTTCTCAGTCACCCACCCCCTCCCTGAAGCCACGATCTTAAATGGGATCACGGCTTTGGAGAGGGGGGTTGGCTGGAGGGAGGGTGGACAGGTGGCTGGGGGGAGGGGCTTCGCAGCCACCCCCCTCCCCAAAGCCGTGATTCCAGTGGGATCACGGCTTTGGGGAGGGGGGTGGATGGGCGGAGGATGCTGGAGGGAGGGTGGACAGGTGGCTGGGGGGAGGGGCTTCGCAGCCACCCCCCTCCCCAAAGCCGCGATTCCAGTGGGATCGCGGCTTTGGGGAGCGGGGCTGGCTGGAGGGTGGACGGGTGGCTGGGGGGAGGGGGTGAATCCCGGGGTTTGGCTCCACGGCCCCGCGTCCTCCTTCTGGAAGGGAGCCCAGAAGGAGGGATCGGGTCGCGGAGCAAAACGGGACATTTTCGCCCTTTTCCTCCACCTTCAAGGAAGGTGGGGGAAAAGGGCGAATCTAGCGGTTTGCCTCGGCCGCTGCAGAGGCGATCAAGCGGTGGCAGCGGCAAACCGCAACGTTCGCCCCCCTCCTCTGTCTTCCGCTGCTTCCCAAAGGGGCAGAAGGCAGAGGAGGAGGGCGAATGAACTGCAAAACACTTTGCTTCACCCCCCTGCCCATCTCCTGCCTCTTCGCTCTGTTTGCGAAGAGGCAGGAGACAGGCAGGCAGGCGAAGCAAAGTATATCCGGCGTATAAGACTGTCAATTTTGGAGGGTACTTTTGAGTGCTCAAGTCGTCTTATACGCCGGAATATATGGTACTTGGATGCCGGAATTAGGGGCATACTTATCAAATTTGCAGATGACACCAAATTGGGAGGAGGAGCTAATACCCTAGAGGACAGGATCAAAATTCAAAATGACCTGGATAGACTGGAGAGCTGGGCCAAAGCTAACAAAATAAAATTCAATACAGAAAAATGTAATGTACTGCACTTAGGGTGGAAAAACGAAATGCATAGATACAGGATTGGGGAGACCTGGCTGAACGAGACTATGTGTGAAAGGGATCTAGGAGTCCTAGTAGACCACAAGTTGAACGAGTCAACAGTGTGATGTGGCAGCTAAAAAAGCCAATGCAATTTTGGGCTGCATCAATAGAAGTATAGTGTCTAGATCAAGGGAGGTAATAGTGCCACTCTATTCTGCCTTGGTCAGGCCTCACCTAGAATACTGCGTCCAGTTCTGGGCACCACAATTCAAAAAGGATATTGAAAAATTGGAGCGTGTCCAGAGGAGGGCGACTAAAATGGTGAAAGGTCTGGAAACCATGCCTTATGAGAGACTTAGGGAGCTGGGTATGTTTAGCCTGGAAAAAAGACGGTTAAGGGGCGATATGATAACCCTGTTTAAGTATTTGAATGGGTGTCACATTGAGGATGGAGCAAGTTTGTTTTCTGTTGCTCCAGAGACTAGAACACAGAGCAATGGATGCAAGCTCCAGGAACAGAGATTCCATCTCAACATTAGGAGGAACTTTCTGACAGTAAGAGCTGTACGACAGTGGAATACACTCCCTCGGAGCATGATGGGGTCTCCTTCCTTAAACAGAGGTCTTTAAACAGAGGCTGAATGGCCATCTGTCAGGCATGCTTTCATTGTGATTTCCTGTGTGGCAGGGGGTTGAACTGGATGGCCCTTATGGTCTCTTCCAACTCTACAATTCTATGATTCTACGATCATAACATAACGTAGGCTGCAGAATTCACATTTTCTTAGAAAAATGGCTTTATATTGGTCCAGAACTGTACCAGAATGGCATCTAACACCTAGGGAGTAGACATTTTCCATTATTGTCTATTTACAGCCTGCTTGTTTTCAGCAACAGCCAGGAATCGGAGGCTGTCCAACCATCTTGAGAAATGTCCCACCCCTCCATCTAGTTATCTGACCATAACACTATCTTGGTAACATGTGGGAAAGGAGCTACTTATACCATTAGCCTGCTAAGACACCACTCCCTCTTTTTAAAAAAGTACAGTCGGCCCTTGGTATCCACCGGGGATTGGTTCCAGGACCAATGGATACCAAAATCTGTAGAAGCTCAAGTCCCATTATATACAATGGCATAGTAAAATGGTGTCTCTTATATAAAATGGCAAAATATTTTGGATTATTTTCAAACAATGGATGGTTGAATCCATGGATGCAGAATTTGTGGATATGGACTGTATCTAATCGTGCATTAATTTTAACTAATAATTAGAATGGCAGAAAGGCAGGATTATAGCATACTTTCAATATGTGTACTGAGTAACAAACATACAATATACCTTCCTTGGTTTTTCCAGGCTGTGAGGCTGTGTTCTGGAGTAACTTCTTTCTGACGTTTTGCCTGCATCTGTGGCTGGCATCTTCAGAGAATGGTTGGGTAGGAGTGTGTCTGGGGTTTATATGCTGTGAACCCTTGTAGAGGAGTACAGTATATGTAAATTTGTGTAATTGAATGGTTAGTTTCTGGGTATAGAAATGCAAGGCTTGTTAGTGTCTGTTTGGCTAATGGTTGGTTGATGGGCCATTATCTGCTGGGAATCCCCCTGTCCCTGGGTGGAATTCCTTTGTAAGTGTTGAGTTTTAATTCTATTGTATTTCAAAACTGGGAGCCAGATTTTGCTTACTTTTAAGGTTTCTTCTTTCCTGTTGAAGTTGTCCAGGTGTTTGTGGATTTCTATAGCTTCTCTGTGCATTCTGACATGATAGTTGTTGGCCTGGTCCAGAATTTCTGTGTTTTTAAACAGCATTTTGTGTCCAGGTTGGTTTATAACATGTTCTGCTACTGCTGAGTGTCTGAACAAGGCTGCCATGTCCTCAGGAAATATTTGTTGTATGAGTGCCATGATGTCCATTATGGGGACTTTGGTGAACAAGACACTGCAGACTGGGCCAACCAGAAAAATCAGCAGTAGCAGAACATATTATAAACCAACCTGGACACAAAATGCTATTTAAAAACACAGAAATTCTGGACCAGGCCAACAATTAATATGTCAGAATGCACAGAGAAGCTATTGAAATCCACAAACACCTGGACAACTTCAACGGGAAAGAAGAAACCTTAAAAGTAAGCAAAATCTGGCTCCCAGTTTTGAAATACAATAGAATTAAAACTCAACACTTACAAAGGAATTCCACCCAGGGACAGGAGGATTCCCAGCAGATAATGGCCCATCAACCAACCATTAGCCAAAGAGACACTAACGAGCCTTGCATTTCTATACCCAGAAACTAACCATTCAATTACACAAATTTACATATACCCCCCTACAGGGGTTCACAGCATATAAACCCCAGACACACTCCTACCCAACCATTCTCTGAAGATGCCAGACACAGATGCAGGCGAAACATCCGTAAGAAACTCCAGAACACAGCCTCACAGCCTCACAGCCCGGAAAAAAACCAAGGAAAATCTATGAATGCCAGCTGTGAAAGCCTTCGACTTCACATACAGTATATCAATTATCTTTCTTTTCCATGCTGTCGTAAAGAAAGCCAAAAGGTCAACTGTCATTGAGGACATGTGGAGGAAACCAGTGTGGGAAGATCACAGGACTATGGCTCAGCAAGTCTAACAAGAGTAACTAGCACACCCAGAGAGCTCTGAAAGAAGCTAGGTATGTAAAGATAGCCCAAAGCAGTAGTCTATCTTTCCATTTGTGGGGAGATAAATGAAACAGCCCAAAATAGCAACAGGCTAACTGCTAGAAGTCGTATGAAAGAAATGAGAGGTATATAGCCCACCAGAGGAAAAGGTCCCTTTCATTTTTGGAGCCTTCAGGAGACATATCTAATTTTAAAATGTTTCTTCGACAGCAGGAAGATGAAACCTTTTTCTTAATTGCAGCAGCAGCTCTTCATATCCTAAACTCTGTACCAAATTCCATTCTGTACTCACAGACAAGCTGAATGTAGATGAACACAGATCACAAGAGGACAGGAAGAGCATACTTGGTCAAGTAAAATTGTTTGCTGTGGAAAATAACTGTCTAAAAATGAACAACAACAAAAAAACTCATGCTTGTGAGGAAGGATAATATGAAAACTAATCACTGTAGTAAGCATCCGTTGGGTTGATTAAATTCAGCAGTAGACGTAAGATAGTATCTTCATTATTTCACTACTGACCTTATGTTTTATTGAAATACCCATGCCCATTTCATTAAATAAAAACCAAACAGATGTCCTAAGGCAGGTTCTACTTTAGTTACATAGAGAACTCATAAAAATTGTTTTCTTCTTCCAATCCAAAGAAATAGAAGAGTCCAAGGAATGTCCCAGCATGCTCTTTCCAGTGTGTTCAGTCAAAGTCCACACGTCTACTTTGCTTTAGAGCAGAATGATTTTTTTTCTGGCGAAGACGTTCACGGTTCATTTTCTCCACCCTAAAACCAAACAGAGGTAGAGAACAGCACACTTCAGTGTCTACTTGGATTGTTATGAAAAAAGTATAGCAGGTGCCTCTAAAAAAACCTGGCAGGTAGTCAAGGTATCCCATTCCAAAAGGCCCCAAATAGCTTTCCCAGAGAAGCAGTCCCCATTATGTTTTATAAAGATGCTATGTTCTTAAAAGACAATCACTTTTCTAAATAATAAAACTTATCACATCCCTAGTTCAGAAAGACATATCCTAGACATCACTTGCACTATAAGGCATACAAGGGACCCCATCGGTTTTAGAGATGGTCTGCATTGTCCTATCATACTGGCTTTCACCAAAATTAACAAAAAAAGCCACAGTGGAAGGGTTTTCTTGGTTTTTTCTTGAAACAAGGTATATGATGTGAGGAGGGAGATAATTACTGCATCACAGTAGGCAAAGAAGGATAATTAGGATATTTTGCTGGGGTGATGGGATCCCTCATTGAGGTTAACAGGGGAATTCCTTTCAATGCAAACAGCATCTTCACAAGAGGCCATTTTGTTCAGGACTGCATGTATTAAATTTCCCCCACACTCCTATTGGAATGTTGGCTAGCCCATCTTCCAAGGTGACGCTTATTGTCTTCAAGTTATTCCAACTTATGGTGACCCTAAGGCAAACCTATCACAGGGTCTTCTTGCCAAGATTTGTTCAGGGGGGGTTGCTCTTGTCTTTCTCAGAGGCTGAGAGAGTGTGACTTGCACAAGGTCACCCAGTGGGTTTCTATGGCCAAGCAGGGATTCAAACCCTGGCCTCAAAAGTCGTAGTGCAATGTTCAAACCACTACGTCATGCTGGTTCTCAAAGTGACACTAGATACTTCAAAAGAAACCCCATATATTTTAAATATGAGGACTTCATTAAGGTCAGTTAAATCTCCATAAAGATTGTCTAATCTAATGACCTCGCCAAAAAAATATAAAGTGTGATTTGTCCATTATCTAACAGATTAAAAACAAAGGCTATTCAGGGATAGCTGTGATCAAGAACAGAGCTGAGATTAAAAAGCAGTGACACAGACAGCTTGGAATATAATATTTCTAGTGGTAGCCTTCTGGAAGAATCCTTGGTTTTACTTGGTCAGCTAATCATTTTGGAATTTTCATGTTGATCTTCAGTATTCTGCCCTAAATCAACAAACAAAAACTGTCTACGCTGTCTAAATGGAATTAAAAAAGAAAAAGAAAAACAGGGATATCTTGGGAGCTATGTTGTTAAAATGTCTTAAATTCAGGTCAGTTGCTTAAATTAGGTAATATGATTTTGTGATGTATGCTGGACAGCAGAAGGCAATAAGCTGGTGACCTCAGCTAATGATGATTATAAATGGTTCCATCATGCTTAAACCAAGCATCATAGGTAACAATGAGTTATCCATAAGTTATCTGTTACAGCTGCAAACAGGTGCTGACCAGCTGACATATTATCTGAGTGATCGACTCATATACCTTGCTATGATCATCTCTGAAGTTTCTTTGGATGGAGCTTTAGGCGTTGCTGTGGCTTCTACAATCATGTCTCTGATTTTCTGCAAACAGTCAGCCAAATTCCTCATCTGGTAGCGACTCACTTCAGAGGTGACTATCAGTTCCCCCAACTTAGTAATCTTATTCTTTTGCTGGGAAAGAAAACATTTTTACTATGGAACTTCTGTTCATCTGTGTTTGCATTTCATACCTAGGAAGAACCTCTCTTTTATGATACCCATCTTTATTTATCAATATTAGAAGCTTAAATGAAGACTGTGGGTCAGGGTCCCATGTATTGTTACTGCACTTGATTCAATCTGCTCTGTAATAAAAAGATGCCTCATTCATTGGGCTCAGGAAAGAAAGAACAATTGTGCAACCAGGAACTTTTGCAGAATGCCACACGTTTCTGGAAGAACACCAAGATCAGGAGAATATCAATATTAGAACCCAGCAGACAACAGTTATGAGATTCAGTATCAGGTGATAATTGTGACACTAGGTGTTTTATGTCTATGCACTACTGCACCAAGGCTTTTATTATATGACTGTGCTCTGTGCGTGGGTGAGTGAGAATTCAAATGTTATGAGGTAGGATTATTTTTTACAATGAAGACAATATGCAAATTAAGACAATCTGCATAGCTCCATACATTTTTATAGAGGAAGGAAGGAAGCAGCTCTCCAGAAGTTGCTGGGTTATAACTTTCATCATCCTGACCTTTAGCTATGTTGGGAAGGGGGTTGTAGTCCAGCAAGAATTTGTGGACCAAATGTTCTCTGCCCAGGGAGCAATCACAGTGCGCAACAAGAAATGAAATAAAGATTGCAGTTCCCTTGACATACTGAAATGCTATACAGATAAATAAAGCATTTCTAGTCACAAGCTTAACATTTTCACTGTCTTTCCTCACTGCAGGAGTTTGACTGACACAGTTTACAAGGAACTGGATGAAGATGAAGGCACCAAGCAATCCTATACTTAAATGAAGCCATGACCAGAAAAAGAACCTGCTATGCTGGCAAGTTAGCTACCAGTCTGTGCATAATCAGCCTGGAAACAGAAAAGCATACAACCAGAACATGCAATGTCTATAGGCCTTCTGTTGACAGATTGTCAGCATGGGATTCCTCCCTGAATGTAGAACTCCTTACAACTTTGTGTGCATTTTCTTACGTATCCATTTATATTCTGCTCCGCAGATCATGCAGAGCCTCAGGGGAGCAAAATTTCCTTGTATGTTTCACTACTTGATGACGTGCTTAGAAAAGGAAAGGCAAGCACAGAGAATTACCATCACTGCCATTTTTTGTCGCACATCTTCTGCAATCCAGTCTGCTGATGCCAAATGGAATCGGACTTCTGCCTTAGTATTCACTACACATGAAACAAAGGAAGACATTACTACTCCTAGGAGAGTTGCAGGTATCATCCAAGTCACAGCTCTGGACTTTCAATTTACTAACGTTGCTGCCACTAACTACTAGCTGACCTTTTCACAAGGCCTCATGACCTAAAACCAATTGTTAAGTCTCAACTAGAGGAGACCCACTGAATCAGCAGGAATTGGTAAGTCACTCATTCCCTTGACTCAGTGGGTCTACACTGAGTACGCTTACTCAGAAGTACATTTCACTTAATTCCCCCAAATAAAAATACATAGGATTGAAATTCATTTACCGTTTTCCCCTTCTGCTTTCGTAAAGTTCATACCTTTATTAACATTTTGACCTCCTGGACCACTACTCCGGCAATAGGATACAGATAAACGATCTGGAAATTAAAAAAAAAAAAAAAGGGGGGGGGGAAGCAGTATCAATAGAAAAGCAAACAAAATTACTGAAAAACTTAAATCCATGTTTTTGTATAAAGGAAAGAAGGGGAAAAAAAGGATGAGCATAAATTCTATTAAATACCATATTCTATTAAATACCATATGTGAAAGGCCAAGCTTTGGACAGATAAAACTTAAATGTATGATGGGAGACCACCAATGAATACCAGGAGCTGTACGCTACATTTCAGAGGAAGGAAATGGCAAAATCACACCTGAGTATTCTTTGCTGAAGAAAACCCTATGAAATTCATGTAGATGCCATAAGTCGACAGGTGACTTAAAGGCAAATACAGACACATGATGGTAGCTCTTATTTCTAGAAACATTCTGATTATAGGACTGTGGTTGCAGCCCTACATTAAGAGTGAACTGGATGAATTGTGTTTATTTATTTAATTATTTATTTTCTTTTCTTTTAAGAGAACTCAACTAATAGTTCTTAGGGTTATACTCAGAGAACAGTGCAACAGATTAGTCTGAAAGTTGGTAACCCTGGAGAGGTTGGTTTAAGGATGGTTCATGCTAATTTTGAGGTAAAAAAAATATTGCTTAAATTAATAGAAGCTTGATGAGTTAACTGAAAGTTTGACAAATTTCTATACTTTTGTATTTCTATAAACTTAGATGGGACTAGAATTTACTGCCTGATCTCTCTATCTGTACAAAAGTTTGGAAAATGGTTGGTTGTGTTAGGTCAGGCATGAGGTCTCATATGTGCCCTGAGCTAGCAGAAATGCAAGTTGTTTGTACTTTTTATTGAAAAACAATTTTTCCCCTACTTTAGCCCACAGGGTTGATACAGTCTGTTCTGCAGGTGTTCAGTTATGGGAGAGAAGCCAGAAGGAAGAGTATATAGATGGAAGAGAATATAAACTGACTGTGGCAGGAGAAAGGAGAAACTGCAGAGTAGGTCACTGTTCCTATTACTTCAATAACCTTAGTTTTGCAAATATATTTCTGTTGCTAACATATGGATTACAAAACATATTTTAAAAACTTTTTGCTAGTTTGACTATTTGTAAGTCTGTTATTTTTAGTTTTTTTGCCCCAGTAATTCAATCCTCTATTAAAATACTGTTTAAGTGATTCACAGTGTGCCCCATGTCTATTTAATCGCAAATAAATTCCATGAAGTTCAGTAGTACAGTACTTAGTTCCAAGTGATCCTGCAAAGGAATGCAAACAAAATGGATGAAATGCCTGGACAATCACATCAGAGATATGTTCTGGACTCACCCACAGGGATGTAAGGAACAGTCTGGTTTGCTCCATCCTGTAATAAAGAGGTGCACAGAACTGAGTAATGAAACAGTTGCAAGATCTTTGTATTAAACTAGCCTTTCAACACACAATTAAGAAATAATCACAGCAGTAGATTTTTTAAATGGCAAGAACACCAGCAGAGTCTGTCGCTTTCAAATTTTACTTCATACAGCAACTAGGTTCTTGGGTACTCAATTTATTTCATTCCTCTTACCACATGGCTAATTTTTCAGTGCAGTGAAGTCACAATGAGATTACTTTCTAGATTACTTCTGCCTGTGATACCAAATGTAGATCGCCAGATTCTAGAAAACCTTCAAGCAGCAAGGTACAATAAATTGCTGAGATTGTCAAGCATTCACAGAATTGGTTTGTCATGTTAAAACAATCAAAAGGAGTCAATTCATGACTCCAACATGCAAAATTATTACATGAGTCACTCTTACAAGGAACTCTCCCCTCAACACCTTATTTTGTTTCATACTTATCTGCAAGCGTATGCCCTCCTCTCAAGTTTCACTTCTCTGGTAACTCCCAGATTATCCCAGCAAGGACACACTAGGGGATTTTCGATATTATATAAAAAAGCAACTTTTCCAAACTCTGACATTGCTGTATTAACAGTTGCACCATTCTATCCACAACTCTACAGAGGTATAAAAATGTATAGCTGTCCATCATATTATCTATAATTCTTATAATGTTTTCCGGTTCTCATTGAGATGGCATTTTTAACATTCCTGGAGAAGAAGTGAAAGTCATCTGTCAAAAGCTGTAGAGAAATTCATGATTTCACAGTAGCTTCAATTTGACACCAGCACATCCACTTTTAAACTCTAGTTTGGGTCTAAATTTTGTATAGAACAACATGCTTTTATTCCTCCCACTTCTTCTTGTTTAAAAATAGCCCTGATGATGTAAGTTCTAATGGTAATGCAGTCCATTATTCATAGTACAAGATGAGAAGGGGTGATATGGCAGGGAGACAATAAGTTATCACAGCTCGGAAATACAACTTGCATGGAATACCGCTGAAAGTGCTTTAAAATAATGCTACAAGGCACCATAGTCATGTTACACTCTCTATTGCAAGTTGACTGGAACAGCAGAACACAATCACCCTGTGTTGTCCACTGCTTCTATCCTTGTAAAGTGGGTTCAGAATCTGGCTGATGCTATAGTGCAGGGCTTCTTAAACTTTTTCTACTTGCAACCCCTTTTTACCCAGGAATTTTTTTCATGACCCTGGCTACTTAGGTATATAAAATAGGTATATAAATCAAATTTACTACCCCCACATCCAGTTACCCACAGTTTTTTTTTACGACCCCCACATCCAGTTACCCACAGTTTAAGAAGCTTTGCTATAGTGAACAAGCCTACAACATCGTCCACTTTTATCATACCCAATAAGGGAGGTTGGGAAGCTACTGAAAGAAAGCTGCTTAAGGCAACTTGGGAACAGAGTACAGGTTCAATAAAGCCAATAAGAGCAGGGGCTGCAAATACCTGCAATACGATTTCATGCATGGATTGGCAGAAAATAATGACACAAAATACCCTTCTCACGCCCCCCTTTTAAAAAGAATATTTAAAACAATACCTGATCAATCTGCACGTATGTATGCATAATTATGGGCAGATGGCTTGAGTGGCATCATTTCGGGGGGGGGGGGGAAATGGAATCAAGCAGATCCATTAAAAAAACCCTCATAGAATCTGAGTTTTTACATAAGAGTTAGAAACAGCAGGGGCTCCTCTCTTTCCAGTTACCTTTCGCTTTTTGGACTGAGGTAGTGTTACCCAACCTCATATACATTAATATATTGGATGAGTTCTCATTTTTGTCCTAGGGGAGAATCTATCCAATGGTAAAGTGGTTCTTAACCTGTGGTCGTGGACCCCAGGGGGCTGCAATGTCCTCACTGGGAGTTCGCGAAGGCTTGAAGGCTGCTCAGCCCACCTGCTCCCTGCATGGAGTAGCTACATCACAGGAGCGAAGACAAAGGCTGGCTGGCTTGGCCTGCGCATTGCCATTAATCCGCTCCAGCCACAAACTTGCAGCAAGAATCAGGAGAAAAGTCTTCGTTCCCTCTCCAATGCCTCTGAGAGAAGGTTTAATGGATGGTGTAATTATATTATTATTATTATTATTATTATTATTATTTATTGCTGTTGTTACTGGGGGTCTGCGGCAACAAAAGATATTTAAAGGGGGTCCCTGGTAAAGAAAAGATTAAGAGCCACTGCAATAGTTCATTCACAGGACACACCTCTCTATATTTTAATATCTATGTTCACCTACTAACACCCCCCCCCACCCCGGTCGGCTCCCAACCTTTGTCGTTTCGGTTCCTTTTCGTTGCGGCGGATAAAGTTTGTCCAGGCTGTATTCGCTCCGGAATTCGGGAGCAGAGGCAGAACGGCTGGAGGCAAGTGCTCGGCGCGGGAAACCCCATTGGCCTTCTGGAGAGAGTAACCGAGAGAGTAGCGGCCTCCGCCAGAAGCTGCACAGAGCGTACGACACCATCTTGGAGTGCCCTGGCAGCATCAGGCAGAAGTCCGGCTGCAAAACGGAACCCCTGTCTTCGACGTTCCGGGAAAAATATGTTCCCACCCACCTCTCCCTGGGCAGAGGAAACACTGTAGTATTCAAGGGCGTGGGGAGATGGTTGGGCCGCCTACACTTAGTTATACAGTTGTCCCTCTGTATCCACGGATTTAAGTATTCACGGCTTGAAAAATATTCTTTAAAATATAATAATCCCAAAAGCAAACCTTGATTTTGCCATCTTATATAAGGGACACCGTTTTGCTATGCCATTGCATATAACGGGACTTGAGTATTCACGGATTTTGGTATCCACGGGGGGTCCTGGAACCAAACTCCAGCGAATACGAAGGGACAATTGTATGTGATATAGTGTGCCTGGTGATTTTTTTTTTTTTTGGCTTACACAATTCGCCTTTAAAAAAAACACCTTGAGCTCTGTTCCAAAAAGAACCTTGTCCGAATAATTAGATGGGTAAATCAAATTGAACAAATATTTCTATTTGCTTTTGTGTATTTTAGCTGTTTTCAAGTGTTTGTGAAATTTTTGAAGAGGCATTTACCAGCCCAATCTCTTAAGTATTTTTTGCACGAAAATCAACCCTATTGTGCGTGGTTGTTGTTTTAAAAAATCCCAGTTAACAATAAGAAGCCCCTCCAAGTCTATTGGATTCATTATCATTATTTTTTAGCAAGCATGCAGGCATCGGATTTGGTCTATAAATTATGTTAGCAGATGGAAGCTGGATGTTGGTCAGTTTCAGTTGCCAAACAGATTAAGGTTTCAGTCCTAAAAACCTCTTACAAGGGAGTAAGCCCCATTAACACAGAAAGAGAATATGTACTCTCAAAAGATAAAATGTTCACGTCCCACACTAGGTTATTATATTTATACCCAATTGATGTGAAAGCATACTATATCTTTAAAATATTCATAAAGCATAACATCTCAAGTTTGACAAAAACATTAAAAAACGTTTTCTTTTAAAACAATTCTAATTTCTAGAGAAGGGGGAAAGTTTTATCAAAAGAAAATTGAGCTCTTTGCAGATCCCTTTAACAACCTGGAAGGTTCAAAAGTATCAAATTTGAAGTTCACCCTTGCTGTATCCCTCCTCAATTAAGCCCAAGGACATTACTGGGTAGGATAATGTAAGAGTAACAATTGTTACTGTGTATTATTTTATTGAACTTCCCATACTGTGTCTCCTAGACCCCAAGAACATAGGTAAGGTACAGGTTGACCCCAGTATCCACAGATTCAGTATCCACAGTTTTACTTATCAACATCTGAAAAAAATAAGTTCTCTCTAGGCATTTCTAGGTCCTCCAATGTGATTCTGTGGTCAACTTCCAGCGTTCGTCCAATTGAAAATAGGGTCCCCTATTATCAGGGATCACCAGCATTGAGGCCATGATATTGAGAACACAGCTGCACTGGGCAGGACATGTTTCTAGGATGGAGGACGATCACCTCCCAAAAATACTACTCTACGGTGAACTCGCCACGGGTCAGCATAGGAGGGGCGCTCCAAAAAAACGATACAAGGACTCCCTGAAACAACATCTCAGGCTCGGCCAAATTGATCACCAACAGTGGTCCGCCCTGGCCTCACATTGGGAGGCATGGAGACGCACTATCCACAATGCTGCAGCCTTATTTGAGAACTCACGCCGAACAAGTCTTGAAGAGAAACAACAACACAGAAAGAATCACAACCCGGAAACATCACCCAAAGAGACCTTCTGCTGTGCTTTCTACAACCAGACTTGTTTATCTTGGATTGGCCTTTTTAGTCATCAGTGTGCTTGCAGAAAGTGCGGGATGAGTCCTTCCTCAATCTTCGTTTGTGAAGAAAAGCCCGACGTATCCATGAGGGTCTGTATCTTGGAATGTATCCCCTATGGATACAGGGGTCAACCTGTATCTTATTTTTGGCAATACTCCAGCTTTAGTAATTTGGGAATGGGGGAAGGACAATTCAAATTTATATTGTCATGGCTATAAACACTTGTACAGCAATTGTGGTTGTGTTGTAGCAGCAAAATACTGGTTTACGCTGGCATGTATTAATTTAATTTTCATATAAATCCCATAATGTTCTAGGAAGATCTTCAATAAGAGTCCAAACCAAACCAGATTTGGTAATGAAATAATTCTTTAACTTTAGTATCCCAAGTTTTCTTTAAACAATATTTACAGAAGACAAGAAAAAGATCTTATAACTGTGCTAACATTTACTGAATCTTGTTTTCAAAGGATGCTGTGGTAGAGCAGAGATGTGGCGGCAACTTGAGATCCAATTCTGCTAGATGATCATTTCCATTAAGATAGCTAGTGGCAGCAAGCCAATGTCTGTCTGCTCCTGGGACTTACTCCCCTCTCAGGCAGATAACTGCATATAAGTGTACTTTTTCACTGTTTTGTATATCCCTCATTGATTGCAGAGCTTCCAAAGTGCTATTTTACCTTCATAGGTGATGTTTGCTCTATTTATCATGCCAGTCCTCACAGTTCAACAGGGCATGGATGTCATAGCCTGAGAATTTATCAGGCCTTTCAGGGTCCCTAGTGCAACTTGTGCCCCATCATATAAAGTCATATAGGCATATTTTACATAACACACACACACACACACAAGCTCTAAGTAAATGGGCTGATCTATCAGCAGTGGCTGTTGCATGCTCTCATTTGTTGTTCCACAAGAGAAAAGGGTGTAGTGGGATATAGTGAGAACCTAGATCTTTTGCAGTGTGGATTTTGTTTGGAAGGTGAGTCACCTTGCATGAGTCAGTAGCAAAACAATAATAATAAAATCTGGACTTTAGCGTTTTCTCCATTATCTTAGACATCAGATACAATTGCAGTTTGTGAATGTCTCAGATTTTTTTCCAGAGTAGTGACTTTATGACAGTGTTACTTACACTGGTATGAGAATTTTTCTATGCCTCAAATGAAAGTGTTATTGCTAGTTTTTCTGGTTAATCTCAAAAAACAGACTTTCTCATTTTATTTTATTTTTACTGCAAGAGATGCTCATATATGTTACTGTTCCATTATTTGTTTGAATTTGAATGGATGTGACTGAAGTATTGAAAGAAGAGTAATTTGATTATAAAAATTTACAACTGTCTGCTCTGTCATAACCAAGAATATTGCCATTTTGCATTTTGTACCCTACTGTGTACAGAATGTACATAGTACTCTACGGTGAACTCGCCACAGGTCAGCATAAGAGGGGCGCTCCACAAAGGTGATGATCCCTGTAACAACATCTCAGGCTCGGCCAAATTGATCACCAACAACGGTCCGCTCTGGCCTCACATCGGGAGGCATGGAGACATACTATCCACAAAGCTGCAGCTTTGAGAACTCATGCTGAACAAATCTTAAAGAGAAACGACAACGCAGAAAGAATTACAACCCGGAAACACCACCCAAGGAGACCCTCTGCTGTGCTTTCTGCAACCGGACTTGTTTCTCTCGGATTGGCCTTTTCAGTCATCAGTGCGCTTGCAGAAAGTGCGGGATGAGTCCTTCCTGAATCTTCGTTTGTGAAGAAAAGCCAGAGAGAGATTGATTCTTGGAAAATGGGACAGATGCCTAAGGCTGCTGCCACACTGCAGAAATAATGCAGTTTGACACCACTTTAACTGTCATGGCTCAAAACTATGGAATTATGGGATTTGTAGTTTTGCAAGATATTTAGCTTCTCTGTCAGAGAGCTCTGGTGCCACAACTAACTACAAATCTCAGGATTGCATAGAATGGAGCCATGGCAGTTAAAGTGGTGTCAAACTGCATTATTTCTAGTATAGATGCACACTAAGACTGATACAATGGAGGATAGGTAGAACTGTTTTGGTATGTAAAAGAAATTTCCGGTAATGCAATTGTATTCATGGAGGAGGTGGCCTCAGTTGATTTTAAGTTGTTCGTGCATAAGGAAGGGGCTGTGGCAAGTGAATTTTTTGGCAACAATGAAAAAATGTGGCATATTGTAGATTGGTAGTGAAAGATATTTCCACAAGGCAACTATTAAATTTACTACTCACTTCTACTCCCTTTCCATGATGCTCTCAGCTGACAATGCAGTGCAGCTGTTCCTTTATTAAGCTGTTAATATGTTGTTATCTGCATAAGTAATTACTCTGGGGCCTGTTTTTTTTTAAATTTTTAAATCAAAACTGACATTTGCAAAGATGTTTAAAAATGTTTCTAGCCATTGGAGCACACAATGTCTATGTGTGTAAAGGGCTGGTTTTTAATAAGACAGAGAGTGAATCCTTTCCCCACAGATGCAGGAAATATCTCTTACGTAATAAATAACAAGAGCAATATGTCCATTCTTGTGTATTTCCTCCACTTTCTATCTTGCCTAAAGCATTTTCATGACCTAGATCATGCTGAAAATTCAAAGCAATCAAGCATGTTTCTGGACATCAAAGAAATATATACAAGAAATGTCAGTGTTTAGAATACTGGTGTTTCTTTTTTTTTTTATTTAAGAAGAGAATAAAGCATTTTAAATATATTAATTTTAAGAATCCTACACTTAAACTGGAATGCTGGTTTGCACATGAACAGTGCTTGAAACCAAGGATGATAGCAATGACCCACTCCCACCCCAAATACTGATGTAATAAAGATAACTTTAGAGCAAACACTGGTTCAATGTCCCTTAGTAAAAAGGTAGTCAAAGAAAATTAATGAATACACCAGCAGCTATGATGACAGCAACACAGAGCATGGTAAAGGCTCTGAAAAAACCAACTTCCTTTGTTATTTTTACAGAGTACTGATTTCACTGTAAGGCATGAAGGTTTGTTGTATGGTTACCAAAATGGTAGCCACAATCATGTGTATGGCTCCCTTCAAATACTTCAAAGTTGGGCCACATCAAGGGTACAAAAGAAGTTTTGGCATTAAGTAGTAGAGGAAGCATCTATTCAAGAGTCCCCAGGGCAGGTTAACTCAAACGTACTTTCACATTATTACAAAACCAATTTCAACTGGCTGAACACAAGGACCCCAGAAAAAATCCCATGGCAAGAACACAGCAAACACATAATGAGATGACAATCTAGTGGTGGTGGAGTGAAAATGCTCATTCCGTTTGTGTTAAATACTGACCTCCCACATGATTGCCTTCATACCCTGTCTTTACTTAATTCACAATACTGGCTTCAGGTCAAAACCATGTCTAGAATAGTGACATGTAAAAAACACAACCAAGAGGCAGAAATGGTAATAACTGCTGTGGTGAGACTTATCTGTAAGGAGCCCTGATCCCCAGGCCAGAGCAGCTTGGTGACACTGACTACTCCAAAGAATGTGGTTTGAGGATCACAGTCAAAGACAGAACTGTGTTTGAAAATGAGAGAACATGACGGTCATATGCTGAAAAGAACTAAACGGCCAACTGAAGTCTTCATTTACACTAGCATAATTCCAAAGAAATCCCCACACAGTTTGGGTTTTATTTCAGAACAATTAAAACAAGAAACAGGTCCAAAATGTCTTCAAGTATAATACTGCTTGGTAGGTAAATAACTGTTGCTGTTGTTGTCCCCACACAAGTGACAATTCTGGTATGTGTAAGCCTAAGCCTAGTCAAATATAATACTGCTTATCTTCATAAATGCAAGTGACCATAACTAAATTCCACTTAATAGTATGTGAGCCCCAATTTGTACTTCTGTGAAATGGATACTGATGATTCCTGAGACTGGAGAGAGGCTTTTTGTGTATAGGTATGTGTTATATGTATTGGAGCTATGTATATATGTGTGGAATACAGAGAGCCTTTAGGAAAGGCCATCTGACAATTGTGGGAGGAGGGTTGTCTAACTAACAAGTGACTATGTGGAAGAGTATGATAAACAACAGTGTTAGCGATAACCGGATTTGCTGTGTTTTGCTGATTCACTCCTACTAACATGAGTCATCGCTATTAGTTTTTGCAAGCCCATGCGAATTATGTCTTAGGAGCCAGCCACAAAAGACAATTAAGGAATAATCATGTGAACAGCAAGGCATGGAAAACCAACACCCAAATGAAGATGAGGGTGTCTTTCCAAGCCAGTAATAGCACTTCTTGTTTGGCTTTTAGGGAAGTCCAGGTTATATGAGTAAAGTGATGACAATTTGCTTACTGAACTAAAATACTGAAGGAAATGTAAATGCGATGTTCCCTGTGTCCTGTGTTCTACAAGCAGAACAATTCAGTATGCTTGATGAAGATGAAGACACCGATTAGTCTGACATTTCTCTTCAAGTTTTTCCAGTTGCAATGAATCTGCATTGTAAATATTGAAAAACCTGACCAATAAGAGAATGGCTTCAACGGAAAGAACATACTCTCCTTCATGAAAGAGGGCAGTTCAGTTCAAAGTCTTGCTGATGCATCATATGGGTTCTTCACAGGAAGAAAAGAAATATGGGAAGAGAACAGAAAGACTGCATGAACAAAAGTTGCCTCTGGAAAGTGAAATCCCCCCCTCTTTTTTTTTTACTTGTTATGTCCAGGATATTCCAGGGCATAGTACGAAATCTGAGCTTGATTCTATGTTGCCTTCAGAAAAACAAACAGTGGGTGTGGAAGAAGGTGAGGCTGTGGCTTATTGGTCTAAACTACTCCTGTTCGTAAATTGTGGCTGCTGTCATGATGTGAAAGGATTCTTGTAAAATCTTGGATATCAACTACAACATTTTGCTTTTGCAGCACATTTAGGGACCCAGGCAGCTTGGAGTGCTCATTCAAACAATTTCTAGGACAACTGTGTTAGTCTGTTGCAGCAAAAGACCAAAAAGAGTTTTGTGGTACCTTAAAGATGCACACATTTTATTACAGCATAGGGTTTTGTAGACTAAATGGCCTGTAGTCTGTGAAAGAGTATGCACTCATAAAATGTGCTGCCCCTTAAGGTGCTGCAAGACTCCTTGCTTTTTTGAATTGTGACCTGGGCTCTTCCCTCTCCTGAAGCACTGCAAAAGGCTCCCTTACTGTGCAAGACATCAACATAAGAGGCTTCCAGGTCTTGAAGGCAGGAGAGGCCATGCAATGTATCTTGGGGTTAAAGAGAAGAGCTTGATGCTGACGTGACACAAAAGTGGTAGGATTCATTTGCTGGTCTTCTTTTTCACCTTGGTGGCATTGATGTCTGCTTTTGTCTTTTGGATTCGGGAGAAGATCTCTTTAAAGAGGGCCTTGTATTCTGGCTGACTTTGCTCTAATCTCTTGTCCACAGCCTCCACATGTTTACTAAGGCTCTTCTCCATTGTCTTGAGCTCATCTAGCTCATAGCCCTCTCCTCGGAAGTCTCTAAAGGAGCTGTCCCGTGAGATGGGGCGAGAGGTTTGGACACCAGCATGACGCACACTGTCCTTGTGCTGTCGGCACTTGCTGAGGAGCTCCTCGTACTTCTCCAGCAGGGCATGGTACTGTTCATCCACCTCCCTAAGGATTGACATCCCCCTCTTACGTACGTTATTGGCATGGAGTGTGTAGTTGCCTTCATGGCGGCTCACAGCATCCTTGGTCACAATGGCATTTAGGGCTGTGTCACTACAGCTTTTCCGTACAGGATGGTTGGGGGAGGCTGCCATGGATGAGTCATGGTTTTTACCTCCTTCTTCCTCAGATAGGTCAATGTAGTCGGCTTCTGGGGCATTGTTTAAAGGTTCCAGAAGCGCTTCTGACAGGTTGTCCTCTCTGCTAAGGAGATATTTCTTGACTTGTTTCATCTGCTGGAGTTCTAATAACTCTGTTTCCAGCTCTTTGATGCGCAGCTTGCAGCTCTCCATCTCACATACTCGCTGCTCAAGGTCTGAGTACTCCTGGATGACAGACGTGTACTCCCTCTCCACCCGCTCCTTCCGCTGTTTCTCCTGGTTGACCTGGGATCTGAGGGAATTCACCATTGCTTGCAATCGCTCATTCTCACGCTCCAAGGGCATCTGACTAAACTCCATTGAAGAGCTGTGGATCTGGAATGCATCCTCGTATCTGGTGTCCAGAAAACAAAACAAGCAAATAACAAAAAGAATCCAGTTGTTAGCAAATTAATACTTATTGATTTCTAGGTGGGCATGTAGACCTGTATCATCCAGTGGATGAGGTAATTCTGGTTCAACAAAAGAAAAGGGTTTGCTAGATGTTGGATACACTTCTCACCCCATGGAAACACATACACAATCCTTGTTGTTATTGTTTCAATGTACAGTATACTGTGCTTTCTCCACTGAATGGGACTCAAAATTAAATAGAACAAATACAACTAAATCATCAAATAAAAAGAAATTTAAAAAATTAAAAATTAAACCCCTAAACAAAAACCCTAAAACTAAAACCCCACTATTTTTCTATGAGCAGTGAGTGTTTTTTGCAGGGGAGGAAGGCATTCCAACATGTGGTCCCCTATTTTCACTCTGAATCCTGCTTATCACAAACCTCCAGCTTAGAGGATGAAACTGTGTGTCACTTTTTCATATAGACAGGTAAGGTTGCCAGACTAAAAACTAGAGAAAGCTCGTGCATCTTTAATGGCTGCACAGAAGAAGGAACTTCAGGAGGTGGTGCTTGTTACCTGGTTGTGTGACAAGCAGCACCTGCTGAAATGCCCTCTTCTACACAACCATTAAAGATATAGAAGCCCTCTCCAGTTTTCAATCTGGCAACCGCAGAGAGATGTAGCAGCTGTTCTCTGTCTATTTTTTGTACTAAAAAGTGCCTCTGAGTGGGTTTTAGGTCTCAGCTGCTTTTGGGCACAGGTGGCTTCAGGGGCAAAGTCAGCAGCAGGGATGTATAATTTGGCTGAGAAAGCCTTATTTCTACAGCCCAATCATGAGGTGCCATTCTCATCTCTGCTATAATGTTGTCCCAACTTCTCTTCCTTATTCACAAATTAAAGTTGATTTTGGAAATGGGGAGAGAGTGGTGGTGGTGGTGGGAGGATTGACAGAAGCTGAACATGGTAGAAATGAAGCTGTGACTATGTAGACTGCCATCTCTCTTATTTGGGGTGGACGCGAAGGGAGAGCAGGTGGTTCCTGAAATGAAAGCCAGCTGAATGAGCTTTGAAAGCTGGTGGGAAATGTATGCCTCTTCTCTTCAGACATCTGGCTTAACTTGAAAAGGAAGAGCAAAAGGCTATGAAAGCATTACACATAAACTGGCCTACCAGCAATTTCTAGGCTTGAAACAGAAAAGACTTCTGCCTGAGAAATTGTGCAGATAATTATTTCTGTGGCAAGTTATTCTATAACCACTGTGATGGGACTACACTGATCTACACTGACAGCCTGATAACCAGAGGCATAGCTATGGGGGTGGAGGGAAGTAGTACACTACCCCTCCAAGTAAGAATTATGCCCCTCCAATGAAATTTTCTTTCAGTCTCCAAATTTCTAGCATTGAACAGAGTGAGACATTGAAAACCATTCACCTCAGAGCTCTTCTGTCTGCTCTGCTCACATTCCCTTGTGAACGTTGCTTGCCCTTTACCTGTGGATGCTTAAAACTATATTTCTAAATGTTCAGCTGAAGTTTTAAGTTAAGTAATGTCAGAAATCTGAAGACTGAAGAAAAAAAATCCATTTGTGGGGGGTAGATTTCTTATTTGGGATGCAACACCCACATTTTGCTCCCCTCCTATAGCTACAACCCTGCTGATAACATGGGAATGGGGCGAGCCATCTTTTTATGTGCAGGGAATGTTACCAGGGTTATTACTTTCCATCTCCCAGGACCTACTATGGGATGCATCAGCTCTGCAAATGTGAAAACATAAAAACTTCTAATATCCAGAATTTTATTTCCAATTTTGATTTGTTTGGGGCTGTTGGGGAAAGGCTAGGTGACCTCTTTATAGCAAAATCACCACTCCTGGCAGCTTCCAAGAAAACAGTTTTTCCATCCAATCCCTCCCCAGGGTAAGATGGGAGGTTTGACATGGGGCATAGGCCTCAAAATGGTCTGGGGATCTCATGAAGCCTATGGGTTACAGCTTGCCTCAGCCCTGCTCTACAAGAAGCCATAGAAGCCACCTTGTTCTGTCTCACTCATCCCCACCCTATTTTAAGGAAAGATTTGAAGAAAGATGATGATGAACAAGGAGAACCCAAAAGGCATTTGCATATTGCAGACACAGTCCACGGTAACATTTATAGTCTAATGTAGCAGTGCTGGATATGCATTTGGGAGCTTGCTTTGATTTTCCAGAGTGCCGCTTGAATCATTAAGTAAGCCTGCTAAACTGATCTGGATTTGACCAGAACTATGAGAAACAAAAAAATGCATGTGCCACCATGGAGTTGGAACAGCTCATCTCTGAAACTTTGTCTCCAAGTCTCTAAAAAATAGTTCTGTAAAAAGCCTTTTAAGCTTTCCAGAGTGAGTGGGAGGGTGGTTGTAAAACAAGCACAGGGAGAAGCACAGTCCCATTGGAATAAAGCATCTCCCTCTCTTATTTTATAATATTGAAAACAAACCCTGGTTTATCTCTTCTCAGAATATCTTCTTCCTTGTCCATTACATGGGGTGGATGAACTGCTCCACCTCCCCTTTGCTTCAGTTCATTCTAGACTTGTGTTGAGTAGGAGGAAGGTATACTGAAAATTCTAACTGCTGCAAATCAATGTGACCTACAAAAGTTGAAATACAAATTCTGTAAGGCAACAGACACAGCCCTAAGGTGTATGGGGGACATATTTTGTAGGCAATGATCAGGTTTTTGTGTTTTTGCCTAGGGTCAGCTTATAGCCTTAATATCTTTCTTTCATTTCAAGGGCATACATGTTGTTTGCTAGATCTTATGGGTTCTCCTTACTGCTTAGTTTATTGATTGTTTACATAGAGCTTTCAGAATGATGTAGATACTCTAATGGAGATATTCTCAGCTCCTCACATAGTAAGGCATTAAGTCTCCTCTGCAATGAATCTGAATTTGATTATTCTGTAGTTGTAGCAAAATTAGAAGTCACTCTTAAACTCACATTTTAATATGCACAGCTGGAAAAGGAAAAAGGCAGTTGGAGAGGGGTCAAACTTCAACAATTAATCCTTGGAACACCATTAACATTTAATACCTCTATAAATTAACTGATAAGCAAATTGGAGCAAAGGAATTACTCTCCTAATTCTGCTTTCCCCGCTCCTCCTATTGTAGAGTACCTAGGACTTGAGCACAGCTCCTTGAGACAAGGGAAAGTATGGATGGTTCGACGCCTCTCCCTCTTCTCTCGGCGGACACGCAGCTGATCTAGGCTCTGCAACTCTTCCACCTGCTTCTGTAGCTCATCTACTTGGGTCTGCAGTCCTTCAATAGTTTCTGTCAGGCTGTAAGTCCAGGGTGGGGAGGGGAAGGAAGGAAGAAAAGAAAAACAGAAAGAATGTTAGATGTACTTTAGACTGAGGTATAGGTTAACTGGAAGCCCACATGGTGTAATAGTTTGAGTGTTGGACTAGGACACTGGGAGCCCAGGGTCTGAATCCCTGGTCAGCCATGGAAGCTTACTGGGTGGCCTTGGGCAAGTCACACTCCCTCAGCCTCAGAGGAAGGCAAAGGCAAACCCACTGAGGACAAATTCTGCCAAGAAAACCCCATGCATTAGAGCATCTTAAAGGAGTCTAGTGCAAAGTGCAGGATGGACAAATTCTCCCACTCAAATGTCTATCTCGAATATTTATCACTAAATACTAAAATTAGGATGGTCCATGGCATCGTATTTCCAATGTCTATCTATGTATGGTTGTGAAAGTTGAACAGTGAAAAAAATCTGAGATAGGAATAAAACCAACTTGTTTGAGATTTAGCAGTGATGCTGGAGAAGAGTTCTACAGATATGTGAATATTGCTAAAAAGACCAATAAATGGGTACTAGAGCAAGCCTGAACTCTCCCTAGAAGCCAAGATTACTGAACAGAAACTATTGAACTTTGGCTATATTATGAAAAGATATGACTCACTAGAAAAGACAATAATGCTTGGTAAGGTAGAAGGAAGTAGGAAAAGAGGAAGGCCATATTACAAATGAACAGATTCAAACAAGGAAACCACGGCCTTGAGTCTGCAAGACCAGAGCAGGGCTGTTAATGATGGGTGACTTGGAAGTCTCTTATTCATAGAGTTGCCATAAGTCGAAGTCAACTTGAGGTCAGTTAACAACAACTGTACACATCCACCCTAGTTGGGCAACTAGCTTAAAACTGTTCTTCCAACAAAGGAAGAAAAATGATTTTCCATTTGAGGACAGATCTTGCATTCCACTAATTTTCTGCATGTCATACAGTGGACATTATGGATACAGAGACACTGTCTCAGTTGTTCTTGAAAACCAAGTAACTTTGACCAGTTTTGAACTGTTTTTTTCCCCAATTCTTGGGAACCTCAACCTTCCACCTTTCCAAACAACTAAGGTAGACTTGTGTTCAAAAATGCAGGTCTGCTACTGTCCTGTCAGGAATGTGGAGACACAGTCTAATAAACTTTTGCTTCTTAGTTTGGGGTGGAATTTTTAAAATCACAGCTTTATGACTGCAACTGAATTGCTAACTTTGGGCTGCAGTTTTCCTTTCCACTTTCCTTTTCCACAGTGATCAATACAGAACTGCATTCTGAGATAACAACATGTTACCTCAATTTTGAAATCATAGCTGTGTGAATCTACCTCAACTAAGCCTTACCATTGTATCTTCTGCTGAGATGCTTTACTCTCTAGCACAAGCTTCTGATTGGCCAGTTCGAGGTCCCGGGCTGTCATATCCAATTGCTCATAGACCTTAGCATGCTGTTCATTCATATGCCTTAACATTTCCAATTGTTTTGTCAAGTACTGGCAGAAAGAGATAAAAAGATAAGAATCCCACCAAACATTAGGAATACAATGCTATGAAAACACTAGAGATGTATCAATCAGAAGCTTCTGATCAACTAAGTATGTATCCCTGATTATCTAGGGAACACATTTTAACAATGCAACGTAGTTTTTCTCTTTCTTTCTTTTTGGTATAAATAGTTAAAGAAGTTGGCAGCTGCAATCTTAGAAAATAAGTCCACTCATCTTTTTGTCAGGGGAACTACCCTTTCTAAGACGGTATATTTGACATATACACACAGCCTAAGAACAAAGTACAGTGTTTTTCCCCATACAAAAATGTTCACATGCACATTTATGCAGATTCTTAATCAAACAATTAATTAATAAATTAAAATAGATATGATTAACTGCCTGACATCTATTTAACTGTGTGACAACCCTAATTTGCATATTATTGTTTCTAACAGGAGTGCAGGACTCACCTGAGAGCCAGTGTGGTATAGTGGTTTGAGCACTGGACTCTTGACTCTGGAGACCAGGGTTCAAATCCCTGCTTGGCCATGGAAACCCAATTGGTGACCCTGGGCAAGTTACACTTTCTCAGCTTCAGAAGAAGGCAAAGGCAAACCAACTCCCTCTGAACAAGTCTTGCCAAGAAAACCCCATGATAGGTTTGGCTTTGGGTCACCATAAGTCAGAAATGACTTGAGGGCACACAAAAACAACAGGACCCATCTATTTCCACTTTGGGTAAGTTTTGAATATATTCACTAACAAGTCTGTTCTAGCCAATTCCCATATAATTTGTGATTTTTTAGAAAAAATTTACACAAAAATTATATTTTCAATATTTTCTGTTATAATGTACACATTTCTAAATTTTTAAAAAAGAGTTCAAACCATGTATTTCTAAATGTGTTTTATCAAAAAATGCACATGGTAGCCAAACCCTACACTGCAAAATCTAAAGAATAACTGTGTTCTGGTCCCCACATTAGTTTGTGGGCTGTGTGGGAATTATATGCCTCTCCCGGTCATTTCTGTGGTCTTCCAAGCTTTTCCCTAACCTGCAAAGCCCGTGGACCCACTTAAAGTTGCTAGAGTGAAAACTGGAGAAGGCTCCTGTACCTTTAACGGCTGCACAGAAGAGGGTATTTTAACAGGCATTGCTTGTTATATAGTCACATGACAACTAACACATGCTGAAACTCCCTTTTCTACACAAGCATTAAAGCTATAGGAGTCCTCTCTAATTTTCATTCTGGTAACCCTATGGACCCTCCACTTCTAAAGTTTAAAAGTATTAGGCCCTTTTCATCTCAAAATGTACATGCTGCTCTTGGAGGCTTCTGTTAGTGATGTATTAACTTTTTAAAGAAAAAACTACAACTCTCTTCAAAGCCCCCAAACCACCACAAACCTGTTTTAGAAGCTGGAAGTCACAATCAGAAGTGATTTCTGTTTGAAAATCTTGGCTGATTTCATGGCCTAAAAAGATCTGACATGGCCTGGTGTGGAAGTGAAAACTGACCCCTGTAAGCATGACGGCTGCCCAAGCCTTTGTCAGAACTAATATGTTTTCTACAAGCCTCTCCTTCCATCACCATCACCATCATTGTCGTATTTCCAAGAATCTAAATATACAGGTTGCCCCAAATATTTGTGGGGAATATGTTCCTGGACTGACCATTATAAGTGAAACCCCAGACAATAGCAAATCCTATTAAAAGAAAGGACTTCCTGTACAAACATACCATAGAGTTGTGTTGGAGGACCAAGTGATTCCTAGAAGACACCTCTCTAGGCATTTCCCAGCACAACTCTATGGTAAGCATCCCTATTTTTTCAGCCATGGATAACTGAAACGGCAGATATTGGTTCTAGGTGTGTGTGCGTGTGTGTGACCTGTACATTAATACTATTGACTGCATGTTGTGGGGAAAACATGGTGACCTGAAGTCAGGCATTTTGTTCTGTAGCTGATATTACAGCTTTAAAAGTCTAGCAACAGAATCTTAAATACGTATGGGGAGATTTTTATTTCTCTCAATCTCTTCTTTTAAGGTCTTCTCATAAACATATCTAATAAAGAATACTCAATCTTCTTCTCAAAATCAAGAATCTTGGCCTTTACCTTTTAAAAATATATATTAAAGAACTTTAGAAAAATTGGAGATTTACAAATCCCCCTCTTCTCACTGCAATTCCCATCCTCTTTGCTAAATTTAGTATTTTAAAAACAAACAAGCTATTATTCATTTTTTAAAATTAAAATTTATTATTCATTTTTTAATCCTAGATTTTTAAACAAGTTGGTGAGCAGCAAGGAAAAATAGATCCATTGTGTGCGGGTGGGGGAGACAATTTCACCCCATTTCCAGAGCTTTGCTAGAAACTAATCTGGGGCTCAATGTAGCTCAAAGTGACCCTTATTAAAGCAGCTGGTCAAATGAAAACATATGGGGTGGGAGGATTTCCGTGTTGGGCACAACACTGTCTCGCTGAACTGTTGTGTTCTTGCAAGCCTTAATCTACCTCGTTCAGCCCCCTTCCATATGGGTTCGTTCCCCCTCCCCCAATAACACAGCTCTGTGGCTGCAGCTCCTGCTGACTATACCACAGCACTGAAAATATTGCCAAAAACAGGCACATGTGTTTTCACAGCCATGTTCAGTGTGCACTGGGTACAAAAAAAGAGGGATATTTAGGGTACATATAGGCCTATGCTTCACCAGGGCCTGACATTAAGTACCTCTATCTCTTGTACTTGCTCCTCATTGGTTGCATACATTTGCTGTAGAGAATCTTCCAGTTCTTTGTTGCGTTCCAGCAATGTCTTCCCCAGTTCGGCTGCTAAGTGCAAGTCTGGAAAAAGGAAAAGAAACAATCACCCATTAAGGGCCTTTTCACCAAACATTTTGAAATACAGCACATGTGTGAAGTTGGCTGGGTGAATTAATCCATTTAAAACTTTTAAACCCACCTTTCAAAGGGGCCTGTCTACACTGAAGAAATATAGCAGTTTGACACCACTTTATCCACCATAGTTCTATCCAATGAAATCCTGGTATTGGTAGTTCTGTGAGGTATTTAACCTTTTCTATCAGGGAATGCTTGCCTCACCAAACTACAAATACCAGGATGCCATTGGATAGAACTATGGTAGATAAAGTGGTGTCAAACTGCTGTATTTCGGCAGTGTAGACAAGCTCAAGACTGGAGGCAACTCATGAAACCACAAACCACACACCAAGTTCAAAAAGAAGCTCTGCAAACAGGAATGCATTAATAAAACAGGAGTGGGAATTAAAATAAGTCAGCAATGGCAAGGAAGTTTGCAGATTGTAACAGCCACACTTTCCCTATTGCTGATGACTTTCAGGATAGAAAGAAAAGAGGGAACCAGCAAGGGTACTTCTGCCTCTCAGGCTGGAATTTAAAAATCTGGACTCTAACAATACCAAGAGGACCTGGGGCATCCCTTTTACTGAAGATTCCTTCACTGGCCCAGACTAGGCTGGGGGCAAGGATTTTGATCCCTAACTGTCACTGAACTGAAAGGAGCAAGGATGAGTGTGCTCTGTACTTGGGGGCAATTCCCTTTCCCAAGACCTACTGTGGGCCACACTATCCCCCCACAAACCCTCAAAGTGGCTGAAAGACCATGTCCAGTTGTATAAAAAAAAACACTTGGCAGAGTAAAGAAGGCAAGAAAGGGGGAGCACTGTGCCTTGTTTTAATCACTATGCCAAGAAATATCTTAATCCTAGAAAAATATTCTCATTTTTTCAATAAAAATGTTTTCAGTGTGTGTGTCTGGGGACCCTGCATGTTGCCCACATTTGAGATCGTCTTTCTCCAATTTAGATTTCTTTGAAAAGGAGAAAATACTGTATTGCTCTGATGTCTTTATTTGTTCAAGTAATTTGCAATTATTTATGATTTATTTAGCACTTGCACTGTAGGGCAACTTGTCCTAATTATCCACCTTAGTGGGAATTGAAAGCAAGCAGTGGTGCCACTAAGCTGCTAATTGTTTTTTTTTTTTTTTACTGTTCACTAGCCACTCTGAAAGCTTGTGTTGAAGAGCAATGTATAAATCCCATAATAATGATAACAGCAGCAGAACCAGCAGGCTTTTCAATATAAATTAGATTTTACAACCACCACAGAAGGCCACAGGAGAGATGTCCATGCTTTATCAGGGAAGAGATCCAGTGCAAAATAGCACCCTTACCACTTTCCCCCTGAAACTAAGAATCAAGGTCTTCATCTGCCAAGTGTCACTACCTAAGGGGCAGAGCTTAGCAAAGTTACTTTTTGGATTACAACTCCTGGGAGGGGGGAACCTCCAGAATCTCCCAGCCATTATAGCTAGCAGCCCCTGTGGATTGGAAAATTCTGGGAGCTGCAGTTCAAAAAGTAACTTTCCAAAACCAGATGAATATTCTGTCTGTATTCAGTATTTATCAGGACCTTTTTGAACCTGCTGTAGCTTTTGGCTCATCTATGCAAGGAAGATAATTTGTACATCTTGTCCATGGTGAAAACATGACTGGCTGGGATGCAGAGAGAGCCTTCTCTATGGTTGCACCCACCTAGGCTATCGCAGCCCCCTCCACAACCTTCTGACACATGGTAAAGGTATTTTTGTTCTGGCAAGCATTTAACGTGCCAGACAGAGATTCCATTGAATTAAGCCTTTGTTTTGAGGAAAATCTATCTGCTGTGATTCCTTCTTATTGTGATACATATTGCTTATTATGTTTTACTGTTTTAAAATTGCCATGTAATGGTTTTAAAATTGTGATTACTGTACAACCGAAAGGCAAGACACAAATGGTAAAGAGTTATTAAAGCAATATAGGCTTGTGCTAATACAACCCAAGAAACGGAGATTTTAACTTCTCAAACTGTTGATGATGGTATTCTCTCACATTTCCCAGCTAATGTTTTTAGATGCTGAATAAAACCAGCCAAGACCCACAGTTGGTAGGAACTATGTTCAAAGCTTAATAGGGGGTCAGATTTGTAGCTTACAAAGTATTTAAGAGTGTAGGATCTACAGTTATTTCAAAGGACTGACTAATCCTTTGCATTTCACCCATCTCGGCCTCTTGAGTACCCCAGCCTAGGAAATTAAGCCCATCTCTTGCTGCCAGAGTCTTCACAGCTGCCTTTGTCACTGGCTGTCTAGACGATCACCTTTTTGTCTGTGAACATGTGAGAAGACTTGGTGGAGTGTTGGTGATTGCTGCCCGAGGCACAAGCTGCCATAGACTCCTCTCGCTCTTTCTCCCTCTCTGTGTGTGTGTGTGCACGCTGGCGTGCGTGCATGTGTCAAGTGCACATTCAACTGCACCTGCCTGCTTAAGCAGCAGACTTCTTTGGGGCAGCACTACTGCTGGGTAAATTGTTCTAATTATTCCATCCTGGTGAGAAGCAGAAGGGGGCAGTGCTGCCACTGAGGTGCTAATTGAATCCTTGCTTTTCCCTCTGGTTTCCCTGGACTTTAATGAGCAGGGCTCCTGGGTGCCTACTGTTTGGAAGTGGTTGTTATAGCAGGAGAGGAACAGAAGGACGACACCCCCCACCCCAAATTTCATCCCTCCTATTCTCCATACTTGTAGGCCTCAGGCTTCAGAACAGAATTAAATGAAGAGGTTTTCTCATCCAAATGCCTTTTCTGCAATTAGCACTTATGGAATTGTATATGCAATTCTACAGCATACTACAGGCAAAGGTTCCTCTAAGGATCCCATTGAGCCTATAGATTTTATAGAACTGAAGGAAGTGTGTAAATATGAGTAGGTGTGAATAACCTCCATCAAGGTGAACAGGGCTTCCTGTGCAGAGAAAAGATGCAATGGTATGCAAGAACAGACTTAAGAATATTAAATTGGCTTTGCCTTATTTTCCTTTATTGCTTCTTTTGTCCGGAAGTATATAGGGGACACCAAATTACATCTGGAAGCCAGCCTAGGCCTTAATGAATTATATGTTGCTGATTCTGTCTCAAAAAACTGCTTTCCATTTCTGAATGCTATACCCTAGGGTGAACTCTGAGAACTGACAGGCTCTTAATTTGAATAATCATAATGATACAGAATGACCTGGTCTGGCAACTGCACTCTTCAAATAGGTCTGATTAAGAAAGCGTTGCAACTCCAATTTTCAAAATGCCCCACAGGAGATCAAAAGCATGACAAAGGAATTAAGAGTTGGCGGAAGAAAATGACACAGTCCAATCTTTGTCAAAAGAAAAAAAAATCATTAGCTGCCTTGACTGTGAGTAGTACCCTCTTCTTCTCCTCTTCCACTGTAAAATACAGTTTTGGGGGAGCTGATCGAGACTGCACAGGTTTTAATCCTGTATAACATGACCAGGACAGCATGACAGGCACCAATCTAGATGCATCCAAGCTGCTTCACTCTAGGTAGCAAAGCTGGAGGTTCTCTTTGTGTCCCTGAGGATTACGTCAACCTCATCCCACCATATGGCATTCAATTTAATCTGTTGGGATTGAGTTAAGTGGATTAGGAAGACCGGGATCCAACATGGTTTTAAAAACCCTTTCAGCAATTATTTTGCAGGAGGCAGACAAGGTATACATGGAGGTGGACAGGAAATGTATGCAGTTAAAGGAAAGGAAATATTGGATTCTCTTTTGGAGCTGAGTTAAGAATTCATAGAAAAGCATGCAGAGTTTGAATGTCTGTTTAAAAGCTGGTTCTTTTAACCATTATTCAAGTTCTTATACACCCAAGAATTTGGTACGTATGGATATGTGCAAATATACAAGAGTGTGAATGGCCAGTAAAAATGTCATGATAAATTAAAAATCAAAGCTAAATTTTATCATTCTGCCATTCATTTCCATTTACTGGATGATCCTTCTATAAAGATATGGAAATTTTTTAAAAGGAAGAAATTTCTAGGTTGAAATAATATACAGTAACCTCTTTTGCTTCCCATAATAGTCTCCAGTTTGAAGTTTTAATTTTAAGTATTTGCCTCCATTGTTTCCCTGTGGTAATTTTACCTTGTAAACCCCATGGGGTAAAGACTTGTCATACCATGTATTTAGATGACAACAAATAAGTTCCCTAAGCAGTTTCTGTTTTTAATAACTGGGATAAAACTAAAGCCTCACATACTTCATAAATAAACCAGTTTCATGTGCTAAATTTATCTTGCCATTGATATGCTGCCTCATAACTAAAAATTCTTTGGTTATACACAATGCATTTCATATTTTAAAAATATTTTTTAAAAAGAAAAACAGTGGATCAAGTCAGCAATTATACGCATGTAGGGTGCGGCTATACGATCATAAAAAAATCCGTATGGGGGGCAAAAAATACGAACAGCCTGTCATTCGTATGCATACTAACCGGCTATACGATTTTTTAAACCCCCTAAACTCCGTATGACTCCCTCTTCCCGAAGCTGGCTGGAGCGAGCAAGCCAAGCAGCAGTTTTAAATCTCCCGCTGCTTTTTTTTTTTTAAAAGGTTCCTGGTTTGCGGACATTCAGTTTTCCGCATTTACAATATAAAATAAAAATAAATAAACATATAAATTCACGGACTTACCGGACGCTCGCTAGCCGGGAAACCAACATGGCAGCCGCTCCCAATTTCCCTGCGTGCTAGCCCCACCCCCTCTACTCGGCCAGCCAATCAGATTACACAGCCTGTTCGTATGTGTGCAAACGGACCGTACAGACCCGTCGGCCATCCGAACGGCGTACGGATTTCTCTTCGCGATCCGCTTTCCCTCCCGAACGCTGCGTGTGCATATTTCAGGGTGGAAAACCGCCCCCCCTCCTTTGCATTCGTGTGCATCCGAACGGCCGTTTGTATGGAAGTGCGAACTTTTGCATGCCGTACGTATTATTTAAATCGTGTAGACGGGACCGTATCTTCATTTCTTCTCAGTGTCCCCACCCCATGGCTCAATCTTCGTCTGTAGCTTCAGGGTTTTGATAAGACACATTATGAAGGAACCTTGTGCCTGCCCATTCAGTGCCTCCTCTCTTTGACACATCACAATTAACTCTAGAAATCTTCAATTTCTGTAATCATAATTTCCTGTTTCATCTGAACTTGGAAACAATGGTTACCAGGTTTGGAGCAATCTTAAACCAACTTTAGACCAGAAAATCCTGGATGAAAAGGGAAATGATGCTTACTAGATCAACGATCAATCTAAACAATGATGATCAAACAGAAGCTATTCTTGCTAAGTTCTACCTTAGATTCACATATTTAAAACATCATCATTTCAAAATGACTGGGTGAAACTGTGTGTGTGTGTGTCATTGCACCTCTTCTGTGAAATGTTAAGTACTGTATTAACGCTGCCCTGCAGAATCACACAGGCACTTTCAGAATATATATATTATTTATTATTCAACTGGACTTGTTGCATATGGCCAAGAAGGGAAAGCAGGTGGTCTTTTGTCAAACCAGTTGGACAAATTATATCAAGAACAGTAAGGAGGGCAGACAGTTCCGCAGTCAGGAAACAAGAAGCCAGAAGCAAGCCAGAAAGTCACAGTGGAATGAAACAGCAGCCTTTCAGGAGCCTAGTTGTCATGGTTACAGAGATTGCTCTTGGTGACCTAACACATTTGTCACACTCAGATCAGCTCTAGGGCGACTCTAAAAAATGTTCACGAAAAGTGCAACACAAGAAGAGAAATACTTTCAAGTCCTCCAAACAGTTTCTTCTTCCACCATGCTTCTTTCTTAATTTATTTTAATCTTTTTCAATCTTTTTATCTTGAAATAAAGTTTTATTACATATACATCCTTCTATGTGGTCATTCTCCAAATATATCATTGTAGGGTATTGTTTGACCACAAAATCATCACTTTTCTTCATCTTTTTTTCCAGATTTAATCTGAATTTGTTATACAAGTTTATCCATTATCCAGACATTCCATAACCAATTCAATTATTTTAATGGCTGAAATTATTTCCTGTTTATCTATGAGCATCCATGCAACTACCAGAATATGTACTGTTCTCTTGGTTTATATATCCCAACAGCATCCCAGAGGCTAAAATTCCAGCTACTAAAGTTTTTTTTGAAGTGCATATGCCCATATGTTTTACATATGGCCATCAGATATGCAAGTATATACCAACATCAGAACATGTCTTTTCTCCATCTTTAGAAGTTTATGTGAAGTCCACAACTTTGAAGTAAAAACAA
Source organism: Gambelia wislizenii (assembly GCA_030847615.1). Taxonomy (NCBI): domain Eukaryota; kingdom Metazoa; phylum Chordata; class Lepidosauria; order Squamata; family Crotaphytidae; genus Gambelia; species Gambelia wislizenii. Next base: position 197,481,397 of record JAUMIR010000002.1, read on the forward strand.
CCAAAGCACTAGTAGCTCCTAACAAAACTTTTGTGGCATAACTCTTATGGACTACAGTCAACATTGGGTGAACAGTGAAGCCAGAGTTTAAGGAAATGCAGATAGTACAGACAGTAACAATTACATGATTAACAGTAACCATTCACAAAACTTGCTTTATTTGTTTTGATAACAAAAACATCTTATCCAAGATAGAGAGGTCAAAAATCCCTACCGCAATTCAAGCTACTGGAGATAGATGTGAATATCTTAAGGAACAAGGGAAGTAATCTCTCTCTCTGGCTTTTCTTCGCAAACGAAGATTCAGGAAGGACTCATCCCGCGCTTTCTGCAAGCGCGCTGATGACTAAAAAGGCCAATCCGAGATAAACAAGTCCGGTTGCAAAAAGCACACCAGAAGGTCTCCTTGGGTGATGTTTTTGGGTTGTGATTCTTTCTGCGTTGTCGTTTCTCTTCAAGACTTGTTCGTCGTGAATTCTCAAATAAGGCTGCAGCATTGTGGATAGTGCGTCTCCATGCCTCCCGATATGAGGCCAGGGCGGACCACTGTTGGTGATCAATTTGGCCAAGCCTGAGATGTTGTTTCAGGGAGTCTTTGTATCGCTTTTTTGGAGCGCCCCTCTTACGCTGACCCGTGGCGAGTTCACCGTAGAGTAGTATTTTTGGGAGGCGATGGTCCTCCATCCTAGAAACGTGCCCTGCCCAGAGCAGCTGCGTTCTCAATATCATGGCCTCAATGCTGGTGATCCCTGCTTGCTCAAGGACAGCAACATTTGTCACATAGTCAGTCCAGTGTATATTTAGGATTGTGCGTAGACAGCGCTGATGAAAGCGCTCGAGGAGTCGTAGGTGGTGGTGATAGGTGACCCATGTTTCAGATCCATAAAGGAGGATAGACAGTACGATGGCTCTATACACACTGATTTTTGTGCTTTGCCTCAGGTGTTTATTGCTCCAGACTCTTTTGTGAAGTCTTCCAAATGCACTATATGCCTTTGCTAATAGTGCCACTCTATTCTGCTTTTGGTCAGACCTGACCTGGAATACTATGTCCAGTTCTGGGCACCACATTTCAGGAAGGATATTGAGAAGCTGGAATGTGTTCAGAGGAGGGCGACCAATATGGTGGGAGGTCTGGAAGCCATGACCTATGAGGAGCGGCTTAGGGAGCTTGGCATGTTTAATCTGGAGAAGAGAAGGTTAATAGGTAACATGATAGCTTTGTTTAAATATTTGAAGGGATGTCATACTGAGGGTGGAGCAAGCTTGTTTTCTGCTGCTCCAGAGACTAGGACACGGAGCAATGGGTTCAAACTACAGGAAAAGAGATTCCACCTAAACATTAGGAAGAACTTCCTGACAGTAAGAGCTGTTCGGAAGTGGAATGCACTGCCTTGTAGTGTGGTGGAGACTCCTTCTTTGGAGGTTTTTAAACAGAGGCTGGACGGCCATCTGTCGGGAATGCTTTGATTGAGTATGCCTGCATGGCAGAGGGTTGGACTGGATGCCCCTTGTGTTCTGTTCCAACTCTATGATTCTATGGATGACAAGTTGGCAAATCTATCAATATCTAATAGTTATTGATATCTAATGGTTGGAAGAATGTACAAGTGCAAAGTCAGTATTTATTAATTGCATGTCTATCCCACTCTTCAGCCTAATTAGCTTACAGAGTGGCTTCCACATAAGTAACAAAACATAGCTTACAGTCTAAAATGAGGTGAGCAATTTGTGGCCCTCCAGATGCTTATGGACTGCAACTCCCATCACCCCCCATATTGGCAACACAGTCTAAGCTTAAGGTAGGTTTGGAATCAAACAATATCTGGAGGGCCACAAATCACTGACCCAATCTAAAAAAACACAACACAAAAAGAAAAAGGGGTCAGGAGGAAAATGGGGAGGGGGAAGTAATCTTCCAGCAGTGCTAATGGAAAGGTCCTGTTCCTTCCCTCAACTCCCTCTGCTTCAGCCACCAAGAATGACTGCTGGTACTGAGGGGGTAGAAGGAGGAGCCTTTACAGAGGACACTAGGTGCCTGGGAGCAGAAATAGCAGAAGACCTTCATGCCTAGCAAAGTAGTCATTCTGGAAAATGGGGTATTGAACTAGATGCCCCTTTGAACTTATACAGCCAGGCTCCCTTCATGTATCTCCCCTTTTCCTCTGTCTCTTTTATATTAGTCAACGATCACCATCCCTGCTTGTTTTCATTTTGCTTCTCAGACCCTTGACACCCAGCATTGTTTTTGTTGTTGTTACATGCCTCCAACTTGACTCTAACATATGGCAATTCTATCCTAGGGTCCTCTTGGCAAGATTTATTCAGAGGTAGCCTGACATTATTGTACCTTCCTCTTAGGCTGAAAGAGTGTGGCTTTCTCAAGGTCACCCAGTGGATTTCCATGACTGAGCAGGGACTGGAACCCTGAGCTGAAACCCCACACTGGCTCCCAACATATAGCATATCATTTGACGGTCAAAATGTAAATGGTTTTGGTCAGGGGTCGGAATCATGCTACCCTTCAGATTTTGCTGGACCTCAACTCCCAGCATTCCTCACCACAGGTTATGCTGGCTAGGAGTTGCAAATAAGTACAGTATGTACAATTGCAGCTTGTACAAACTAAAGCAGGGGTGTGAATTGTGGTCTTTAGACGTCCCATTGAATCCAATAGGATTTCTCAGAAGAACAGTCACAAGATTCCTTGCAAAACCGTTAGTTACCTAAAATAATGACACTACTCTTCTAGATCTACCTCCTCTATATTTAGTCCTGACAACCACAGTGATCATTACCGCAGTGATCATTACTGTATTCTCTGTCTTCACCTCCTATATGCTGGAAAGCCACTCCAAGTGTGTGCGCTTTCTCTTTTTGATTTTATCCTTTAAAATCAAAATGCTACCACTCTTCATCAGGTTGGCTCTCCTCTTAAATTTCCCTTCTTTATTACTTATCTTTCAGCCTTTCTAAATTGCCCCTAGAACAGAGCTTCTTTCATAGATACAGCCCTGGGCTATATATATTCTGAATTTCTTTAGCTGCTACAGTTACCTCAGCTCCTTTCCTGTTACCTTTCAGCTATAAAAGCTATTATAGGGTTAATCATTTTGAACAGACATGGGTTAATCATTTTGAACAGAATGGTGCTTCCAAAGAGAACTTGAAGTATTGAAATACAATGCCCTTCATGCTTTAACAGTCTCTGCTCTTTCTTAATATGCTCTGTTTGTCATGAAAATGCAGAAATATAACAGTTGCAGAAGAGGTATGTAAAGACAGCTCTGTTCCCCTTCACCAGTTCTACCATTCCAAGTCTCTTCAACTCAGGTGGCAAGAAAGCCTTCTTTCGCAGCTCCTTAAAGCCTCCCAAGTGAAGGCTGCAACTGCATCCTGCAAGCTCAATACTACCCGATTTCTCTCCTATGTCTGTTGTGCTTTGACCAGCTTTTGAGTTTGTCCTCTGCTTTATCTTAGTCAACTAATCAAAGACATAACTGTGTTAGTCTGGAATACCAGTAAGCAAGGGGATCTTGTAGCATCTTTGAGACTTAGAGAAAGAAGTTGTAGCATAAGACTAAGTCTACAAAAGTATAATTGTGTATAACCCTTGCTTACTCAGTCAATTATGTGGTTAACAGAGGTTTCCAAGTCACATGCTATTGAGTTCTCACTTGCTTTCTTAAATGTACTTTAAAAAGTGATGATATCTGATCTAACATTGGCTTGGAAGTCTTGCAGAATTTAATCCCAACTCCTAAGGGATGGGCAAATTAGAGCCCTTACTCTGGATATTTTGATACTATTTTTCATGCCTCAGGGAAACATTTGTCAGGCCAAAGTAGACAGCTTTATCTGGCCTTTTATCTTCTGTTTCATTCAGCAGTGTTTTTTCAGAAGAGCTTATTCAGATTCATGTAACAACAGTGGGAAGTTTACTATGCTGAATTTATGAGGTAGTCTTATGAGATCAAACTTGCTTCTTCCGTAGTGCCATCACCTTTCTATTCCATGGCAATCTGAAGTAGACTCTAGGTCACCAAAGCTTATGTCATAATAAATTTGTCAGCCTTTAAAGTGACATAAGAGTCTGGTTTTTTGCAGCGAGAGATTAATGAGGGGGGCATTTTGAAAGCTGCGCACCCATGACTCCAGATTAGGTCAATTAGATTTCAAATAGCTACCACTCAGTACCCCATCCCCCAAATCAAATAGTGGAATCTGCAATCATCAGCGGTATAAATAATGAAGGGCTAAATAGCTTACCTGGCTTATTTAACTGAACCGACTCTCTAATTAATCAGTTACAACCCTTGTTATCTCTCATCATTAGCTATGGTGACTATGGCTGATGGGCAGTGCAGTTCAACAACATCTGGAGATCTACAAGTTTTCTAACCTCTGATGTAGATTAAGATCTTTGAAGCATCTTCCAAGGCTTCTGGATTAGCAAGAGCCTTGAACAACTCAGCAAATAAAGACACCAAATTAAAAATATTAAAAGGCCACTATGTTAATTGCAAGGGAAAGTGTTCACTACTGTCAAGCATTGCAGGTGAGGTTTTCCCTTGGAGCGTGTCCAGAGGAGGGCGACTAAAATGATGAAAGGTCTAAAAATGATGCCTTATGAGGAGAGACTTAGGGATCCGGTTATGTTTTGCCTGGAATAAAGATCGTTAAGGGCGATATGATAGCCCTGTTTAAGTATTTGAAGGGGTGTCACATTGAGGATGGAGCAAGCTTGTTTTCTGCTGCTCCAGAGACTGGAACACGGAGCAATGGATGCAAGCTCCAGGAACAGAGATTCCACCTCAACATTAGGAGGAACTTTCTGACAGTAAGAGCTATTCGGCAGTGGGACACACTCCCTCGGAGCGTGGTGGAGTCTCCTTCCTTGGAGGTCTTTAAACAGAGGCTGGATGGCCATCTGTCAGGGATGCTGTGATTGTGATTTCCTGTGTGGCAGAGGGTTGGACTGGATGGTCCTTGTGGTGTCTTCCAACTCTACATTTCTATGATTCTATGAAAATAGCATTTCATGGAGACAACAACTCAGGCCCTTTTCTCTGGCCCTCTACTTTCTGTATGCAAGAATGCTGTTCAACGAAGACTCCAATGTAGACTGTATGAGTAGATTTTGACCATACAGATGCCCCCCACACCCCATATCCATGGAACCAATATCCGTGGTTTCAGTTATCCATGGCTTAAAAAAACAGGGACACATACCATAGAGTCATACTGGAAAATGCCTAGAAATGTGTCCTAAGAAACGCTAGGTCCTCCAACGCAACTCTATGGTATGTTTATACTGGAAGTAGTTTATTTGAACAGGGTTTTCTATTATTCGTGGTTTCGCTTCTAAACGGTATGTCCAGGAATGTTTCCCACGTGGATACGGGGTGGAGGATGACCTGTACACGCTTGATTCTGTGGGTTTACCAAAGAATAATTTAAGAAAGCAAGACATACAGTACTGTACATTCAAGCACATAGAAATCAGTGGTGCCTTTCAAAACCAGAGCTGCTACAAGTACATTCACCCTGACAAGGCACCTTCCATTAGTGAAGAATGTGAGGTGAAGAGACAGAGCTGAATGCAATGGGGTAGGGAACAAGATTGGTCCTATGGTGCAATTGATTCAGATGGGGAGTGGCAGACAAAGGGACACAGTACATGCTTCAAAGTGTGGTTCCTTCAGGGGCAGCTTACGTAAATTAGGTGATGGCTTTGCCCCCTGCATGTCATCCCAGCTGGACAGTGAGTGATAGGCAAAGGGACTTAAGGCAGTTGTTTACCTGCTTCCTTCTGAGGGGCAGCAGGGCCTCAGGGAGATGGCAAGTCCTTGATGGAGATCCAGACTGGATGGGACAACATGGTGGGCCAGATTCGGTGCACAGGCTTTGACCTAGAAGGTCAGGAGGCAGAGCCTGCAGAAAACGTTACATTCATCTTTGGTGTGCAGCTACATTGCCTACTTACACATCTGCAACCACCAAAGAATGCCGTTTTCACAGGACGTCAAGCCACCACAGATCAAACCAAACACAATCCAGATTATAAGCAGAAAGTACCTTTACAAAGAGCAGATCCCTCAAGAGAATGAAACAAGCTACAGCTGGTATGCTTTGTGTCTGCCCTTTTTTTGGAAAAAGAAAACATGGGGGAATTTGTGCAGTTAGAATACAGTATCTGCTTTTTAAAAACCCCGATACCACAAACTTTTTTTGTCTTCCACACTGGTGCTGACTTAAAGGATCAAAATAATGTTCTGAAAAAGACAACCCCCCCCCCCCGCCATATATGTATGTAGGTATTGTTGTGCTCCTTCAAGTTGTTTCTGACTTATGGTGACCCTAAGGCAACCCTATCATGGGGCTTTCTTGGCAAAATTTATTCAGAGGGGGTTTGCTTTTGCCTTCTTCTGAGGTTGGGAGAGTGTGACTTTTCCAAGGTCACCCAGTGGGTTTTGATGGCTGAGTGGGGGCATATCCAACACTCAAATTGCTACACCACTCTAGCTCTTGTATTTATTTATATTCTCCAAAGAGCTGGGCACAGCATGTGTATTGATTCTGAAGGTTAGAATCTAACAGGTTTTGAACCAAATTATAAATGATGGAAAGGAAACAAGACAGTATCATTCTAGCCAACATATCAATACTTAATACTTTGGACTTTTCAAAAATTCCATAATCAGAGACTCAAGCTAGGCCAGCTTTGATAAGCCCTGCCCTAGCCATCCCAATGGGACATATTTTGATCCAGATGGACTTCCTAAATGTGAGTGGAATTCTTCTTAGCTTAGGAAAATGTGTTTAGGTAGAATTGCATTAGATTAAAATTTATTTTTAATCCCTTACTGAATGTAGCCTATACATTATTATATGCTATGTAACTCTAAGTTGGAGCTGGAGAGAAATGCCTTTTCTCCATGATACTATTTCTGCTAATGTTTTGCTTGCTTGAACTTAAAAAATAAAGCTTTTCCTGTTTTTCCTACTAAGCCTACATACGTATGCCTTGCTTGGTCAAGCTATCTTGATTCTTCTCTGGGGGAGAGAAGGAGGGGTTAGGGGTAACCCTCATTTAAGGCTGGAAAGCTTAAAATAAAAATGTGATTATCCCTCTGTAATCACATTTTCAAAATCATTTAGGATCAGGGGGTGGTGGCAGCATATTGGCCTCTAGGGGGCACTCTTGAGTGAGACATTAAGGGTTCCCTTAGAGGAGAAGCTAGTTTGGGGGTTCCCGGCTGAGAGCCCCAGGTTGGCTGATTTTCACAGGGAAACAAAAGGGATATCCTGGCTTCTAAGGTGCGTATGTGGTGTGCAGGTGCACAGAAGCCAGGCAATCGCCTGACACCATGTGTTTTTTTTTTTAAACTAGTACTTTGTTTTTTACAAGAAAAAATTCTCTGACACAGACTAAAGTCACATAACTATGACGGTAAGGACTTCTCTGGGAAATAAAGGTTGATGTCACTGTTAACAAAGGGCAATTTACAGAAGGTTAACATGGAGGCTGAGTCAAGGGAGAGAAGCTGCATGATGAGAACAAAATTAGCAGGTGTTCCTGCAGTTATGGATTTAGTCAGCTGTCAAAAAAGCATTCAAAAGATGAGGTAGAGAAGAGAGGCAGAGTATTTCCACACACACACACACACACACTAATATGTTTATATCCATTTTTTAAAAGATTGAAATTTGCAAATTTGAAAAGCTGAGCTCTAGACTTCAAGTGGCTATCAAATTAACACAAGGGTATATTTCAGTGGCAACAAACGTCACAACAAGAAGTGCAGAACAAGAATCTGGCAAAAACTTTTAATTATAGAGAAAACAGGAAAGAAAGGAGAGGGAAAATAAATACTTTGGAGAGAACAATCATAGGTGAATCCTAATAGATCTACTGTCAAGATCTTATTGTAACTGCTTCTTCAATGGACAGCAGCTTCAGGGTTAAACAGTAAGCTTTATTGTCACAGGAAACTAAAGAGCAAAGTATACCAAATTCACTGCCAAGTTCATTGGCAAAACAGTAAAATAAAAAGTATTCCCAATCAGACAAAATCTGGCCGGCAACTGAGCCACTGTCTACCTGTTATCCACCTAACCAGTCCTCGCCCATCTGTAACTCCATCTATTGATTCTCACAATATCTGCGGGTGTAAGGCCATCCCAGCCATTACTAGACAGACTCTATCCTCCTGTGTCTATTCCTGGCACACCAACTTGTTATATTGGTAAAGAATGCAAAAACACCACATGCTCTAACATGAAAGCACACAGTGACTGGACGCAACCAGAACTCAACACTGTTGGCAGGGAGGTTGTTTCGGGACCGATCCTGACACCTATACACAAAACCTGGAATGGAGATCAGCAGAAAAATGAAAACAGAAAGCAGATCAATCTGATTTGCTGGCTGCCACTTCTTTCCACAGGTCAGAAGATGGGTACAGTACAACCCCCATATCTGTGCAACTGGTATCTGTGGATCCATTTACCTGCATCTGAAAAAATATGGTCTGTCTAGGCATCTTCTCAGTCCCCCAGCACGATTCTATGGTATGCTTCAGCTGACCACAGAGTTGCACTGGAGAACCTAGAAGATGCCTAGAGAGGGGTTCTCTAGGACCTCCAGTGTGACTCTATGATACGCTTGGGCTAAAAGTTGTTCCTTTTAATAGGGTTCGCTATTATCCAGTTTCTTGTATTCACTTATCCGCTGCAAATATGGGGGTCTTAATATGATGTACAGCACTTTAACGTTGGCACTAACGTTGAGACTAGGGAACAGTTCATCTGCAAAAGATTCGAAGAGCATAATTATAGGTCAGGCTCCTCAACGTTCCTTCTTATTGCCCATGGAGCTTGTAGGATAACCAATTTTCTTTAGAACATTCAAATCATTATGAAAATAGTAAGCATAAATGCTAACTAATGTTTAGGTACTATCGGCATTTAAGATGCTTCAACTGGAATTTTGGCATTACATGGTATTTTCACAGCATCTTCCTGCAGGTAAACTAGTTTTCCCCTAAGGTTGTTGTCGCTTCTCCTCAACAATATATGTACTTACTTACCATATTTACTTATTTAGTTATTTAGATGTTTGCTTATTTGTACTGAATTATTCACAGTCCGTATTTATAGAGACCTATGAAAGATACATTCAGTAGTTACAGAGGCAGAGTAACCAAAGATTCTCCTTGGAACATAGCCTAGGTTATCAAAATGTACTTCCTTATGTCTGCTTTACAGCACAGAGTCACTTCACCATTCTGTTCTACACTGGTCTTATCTTTAGGGCTTATCGCACAAAGGAAAGGATGCAGAAGTTAAGCCTGAGAGTAGCATATCCCGCCTTGCCTTATTGCATGACATCTGTATGCTTCAGCTGTTCTTCTGTTCTGGTCCCATGTGAGATGGTGGTAAACATGAGTCTTTTTGCTAATTGGAAACATTTGTTAGCAAAAAGACTCACTTTTACTATCAACTTCTATGGGACCAGAACAGGAGAACAGCAAGATGGGATGCGCTACTCTTGGGCTTGACTTCTGCTTCCCTTCATGTGATAAGTGACTTTCTCTCTCTATGACTAAAAGCCTGTCCTCTATTTGAAGGCATCCTTTGTTGAAACGACTGCCCAGTCCAAAGTTGATTTAAAGAACCATCAGACAAAAGAATAGGGGCCTTGAGATTGCCCATCAGCCACCAAGTAGCAACTGAACAGCAGACTGAGCCACATTCTGTCTCCTCCTATAATGAATCATAGAATCATAGAATTGTAGAGTTGGAAGAGACCACGAGGGCCATCCAGTCCAACCCCCTGCCACGCAGGAAATCTTGATCAAAGCATCCCCGACAGACGGCAATCCAGCCTCTGTTTAAAGACCTCCAAGGAAGGAGACCTCACCACGCTCCGAGGGAGTGTGCTCCACTGCCGAACAGCTCTTACTGTCAAAAAGTTCCTCCCAATGTTGAGGTAAAATCTCTGTTCCTGGAGCTTGCATCCATTGCTCCATGTTCCAGTCTCTGGAGCAGCAGAAAACAAGCCTGCTCCATCCTCAACATGACACCCCTTCAAATACTTAAACAGGGCTATCATATTGCCTCTTTTTTCCAGGCTAAACATACCCAGCTCCCTAAGTCTCTCCTCATAAGGCATCGTTTCCAGACCTTTCACCATTTTAGTTGCCCTTCTCTGGACGTGTTCCAATTTGTCCATATCCTTTTTGAATTGTAGTGCCCAGGACTGGACACAGTATTCGAGGTGAGGTCTGACCAAGGCAGAATAGAGTGGCACTATTACTTCTCTTGATCTAGACACTATACTTCTATTGATACAGCCCAAAATCGCATTGGCCTTTTTAGCTGCTGCATCACACTGTTGACTCATGTTCAACTTGTGGTCTACTAGGACTCCTAGATCCCTTTCGCACGTAGTCTCGTTCAGCCAGGTCTCTCCCATCCTATATCTATGCATTTCATTTTTCCGCCCTAAGTGTAGTACTTTGCATTTCTCCGTATTGAATTTCATTTTGTTAGCTTTGGTCCAGCTCTCCAGTCTATCCAGGTCATTCTGAATTTTGATCCTGTCCTCTAGGGTATTAGCTACTCCTCCTAATTTGGTGTCATCTGCAAATTTGATAAGTATGCCCCTAATTCCCTCATCCAAGTCATTGATAAAGATGTTGAATAGCACTGGGCCCAGGACAGAACCCTGTGGCACCCCACTGGTCACCTCTTTCCAAGACGAAGAGGAGCCATGAAGGGCAAGGATTCAGAGGGCAGGTCGTCTACCTCACTCTACCAAGTAGCTTGTCCACGTCCTCGGTACTCACGGATTGAAATTGATCCAGTAAACTTACATCAACGGAGTTGCTGGACACCTTGTGAATTGTTTCTGTCAAAATACTGGCATCTAAGTCAGCTCTTATCTGAAAGATTTTATCTGCAAAGAAGTTGTTAAATGTGTCACAGCAGGCTGTTGTTGGGTTAAGCAATGGGTTTTGCTCAGGTATAACCTGTGTCATCTTCCTTACCACCCTAAACAGCTCTGCTGGATGGGACTCTGCAGAGGCAATACTGTATTATATAATATTATAATAAATATATTATATTTGTATATAATATAATATAACATAATAGATACATATTTATTTCTATTATTATTTTTTAAATATGCATTTATGCATATAAATTAACCCAGGCAAAGGATTAATTACAAAGGAATTCCACCCAGGGACAGGGGAGTTCCAGTAGATAATTGCCCATCAACCAACTATTAGCCAAACAGACACTAACAAGCCTTGCATTTCTATACCCAGAAACTAACCATTCAATTACACAAATTTACATATACTCCCCAACAGGGGTTCACAGCATATAAACTCCACACACACCGCTACTCAACCACTCTCTGAAGATGCCAGCCACAGATGCAGGCGAAATGTCAGAAAGAAACTATTCCAGAACACGGCCTCACAGACTGGAAAAAGCCCAAGGAAAATCTATGGATGCCGGCCGTGAAAGCCTTCAACTTCACATTAACCCAGGCAAATCTTTTACAAGTTGAGTCACCCTTATCTGAAATGCTTGGGACAAGAGGTGTTTTGGATTTTGGATATTTCGAATTCTGGAATACTTGCATATACATAATGAGATATCTTGCAGATGAGACCCAAGTCTAAACACAAAATTCATTTCTGTTTCATGTACACCTTATATACATAGCCTGAAGGTACTTTTGTATACCATCTCTTCAATAATTTTGTGCATGAAACAAAGCTTGTGCACACTGAATCATCAGAAAACAAAGGTATCACTATCTCTCTCAGCCACTCATGTGTACAATTTTTGATTTTGGAATATTTTGGATTTTGGAATTCTGGATAAGGGAGACTCTATCTGTATTTGCTTTTGTCATCTTTTTTGCCTTAATGCTTAATTTGCCACCAAACTTCCTAAACTGCAAAGTTAGTATCAAAGACCTCCTAAGAGCCTATTTTGCACATGAACACTATTTGTGGTGTAAACGTAAGCCAAAAGCACAAACAAATAAATAAGCAAGCTTGTTCCCATGTCAGCAGTGCCTGAGTTTTCAAGAGGAATCATGCTGGTGTGGGGAGGAAATGCACCATGGGTTCTTCTCATGGAGCCTGGAGCTTCTGACATTATTACTTCTGAGACATGGGAATGAGCCATGCTGCAGCTGCTCCCAAACTGCAAAGGAGAAATTCAGATCACATCCTGGGAGCATTAGTGACTTATAGGAAACTGATGATCTCTACAGTTCATCTCCCTTTCTTCAGTTCTCAACACACCTGACTCTTTCACAGGGTTCTTTTATTCTTCAGTAGCATGTTCCGATCAACTCAGTCTTTTGCATTAGGTACCCCTGGTTCCCACATTCCCTTCTGCTCACTGTAGTAATCCTGTGCTTTGTGTAGGTGACTGAGCAGAAAGAATAATAATCCTCTGGAAAGGAACCAATAGTACAGAACAGTTACTTCCCATGCTCATGTGCATTCTTCCAAACCACACCTTCTTATTTGGGAGCCACTTCAAATAAATTCCTTTCATGCTTCCTGACAGGTGACAGTATGACAGTGAAGGCACAAGCATGGTGACAAAGAGTAAAGAACAAGAGTCCCCTGCAACAAGATTTTGCAGTGGATCCTTCAATTCCTAACACAAGTATTTCTGTTCAATTTTCCAACCGGCCAGCAAATCCTTCCCTCAGGATTCTCCAATCCACCTGTAAGAGCTGTTTGACAGTTGAATGTACTGCCTCAGAATGCGATGGAGTGTCTTTCTTTGGAGGTTTTTAAACAGAGGCTGTATGGCCATCTGTCTGGAATGCTTTGATGGTGTGTATATTCCTGCAGGGCAGGGGGTCGGACTAGATGGTCCTTGTGGTCTCTTCCAATTCTATGATCTTCTCCCCCTTCCCAGCTTTCTTTTTGGATTCATTCTCACCAGTGGGATTTTTAGAAAGAAAGTTAGCCCTCATAGATTGCCTTTTTTTAAAAAAAGTGGTCTTAAATCTTATTGTTAGTTCCAGCTAGCACGGACTCACAGAATCAGAGGAACTTACGTAAGTGTTGACTCATCCAGTTCCCACAGATTCAATGTGTCTACTTAGTTGAGACTGACAACTGGGTTTAGGCTGTGTACACGTGCATTCCGCACTTGGGAACTGTGTCATTCTAATGGTAAGACCAGTCCTCCTCCCATGAATGATAGGTTTATACATCTGCAAGCCTTAGGATTCCCCTGAGCATGCTGATACTGCCCACTTTTTCTTCAGTGGTTTTGGTTTGATTCTGGTACTTTTGGCACTCACATTTCACTATTAAAAGGAGTGATTCAGAGGGAGTTATAAGGATACCAAAAGACCAGTCTATGCAAGAAAGTCTACTTGCTAGCACTACTGGGTACACAGAAATTATTAAAAGATTTAGAATAAAAGATTTGATTGCTTGAAAGGAAAAGATTTGAACATAATAGAATGTGATTTAGCAAACTTCAAATCATATCAATTTCAATTTTATCTCACTAATTTCAAAAGATTAGCTGGACTTTGACCATAACAGTTTAATTGTTAAGGGCAGATATGTCAGGAAGCATCCATAAATTGGAGAAAGAATTATTTTTTCTCCTCCCTGACTGCTGATATGCCCCAAATGACTATTTATTTAGTTATTTATACCCCTCTCTTTAGCCACAAAGGCTCTCAGAGCAGCTTACAAATTGTTTAAGCAATAGCATTTACACATCTATACTGCATTAAGTGGTTTCTGATGTACTATACATGTTTCTAAGGCTGAAATGATATGCAGGATTGTCAGTTTTCCACATACCAAGTAGAAATGTTTCTAGCCAGTGGCTATTCTAATAACCATAGCACCTACGTCCTTCCACATCCCTCACCTCTGACTCTCCCCTGGATGTTTGCTGCTGATTCTAGTCCCTCCTGCATATGGGACAATGTGCTCAAAAGAACATAATTGAAGATCTTTGACAAGTATTACAGAGAAAGCTGTATGTATAATCCCATCTTTTTGGCCTTTCAGAAAATCAATTGAACTCCCCACACTACTCCTTAGAAGGGGCTGCTTTCAATACAGGTTGCTCCCCCCTCCCATATCTGCAGAATCAATGTCTGCAGTTTCAGTTATCAATGGCTGAAAAAAATAGGGATAAATACTATGGAGTTGTGCTGGAAAATGCCTAGAGAGGCATCCTTTTTAGGTCCTCCAACACAACTCTGTGGTATGCTTTTACAAGAATTCCTTTATTTGAATACGGTTTGCTATTATCCGTGGTTTCACTTCAAAATGGTAAGTCCAGGAGTGTCTCTCTCTCTCTCTGGCTTCTCTTCGCAAACGAAGATTCAGGAAGGATACATCCCGCACTTCCTGCAAGCACGCTGATGATTAAAAAGGCCAATCCAAGATAGACAAGTCCGGTTGCAGAAAGCACAGCAGGTTTCCTTGAGTGATGTTTCCGGGTTGTTATTTTTTCTGCGTTGTCGTTTCTCTTGTTCGGCGTGAGTTCTCAAATAAGGCTGCAGCATTGTGGATAGTGTGTCTCCATGCCTCCCTATGTGAGGCCAGGGCGGACCATTGGCAGTGATCAATTTGGCCGAGCCTGAGATGTTGTTTCAGGGAGTTCTTGTATCGCTTTTTTGGAGTGCCCCTCTTACGCTGACCCGTGACGTGTTCACCGTAGAATACTGTACTACATTTCCTTTTCATTCATGGGAGCAGGCCTTACCATTAGAATGAGACAGCCCTCCACGTATAGAATGCTGAGGGACAAGGTAGTAGTGTCTTCAGTACTCTCCTTAAGCCCCCTAAGTTAGTTTGCTGCCTTTAGCTGTGGTGGAAGATGTCATCCCATTGTCAAGGTTGAAGCAAGATTCAACAGTCTGAGGGGATTCTAAAGGCAAAACCGGATGGGTGCCATCTTGCTCTTTGCCTGAGGTAGGATATTGTCTTGGGCCAGCTCTGCATGGATATATTGGTACAGGTTGATCTCATTATGCATATAAAAGAATTTGAGTTTCTTTGGATGACTGAAGTTCAAAGGCTTTGCACATATGCAGCAGGGTTTTAAAATGTTTCTCTTTTAGCAACAGATGCCTCCATGTTATTATCGTGAAATGTTTTTAAACACTTCTCAGTTTCAAAAGTGATTGCCACTCACCATGGAGAACTCTTGCTTACAAAAATGCCAAGTCTGATAGCCCCAGTGGGTGAACCAAGCTGTTTGGTTGCTTGAATCCTAATGACTGTCTACTCAAGAACATACATAAATCTACTGAAAAGTGGGAATGTATCTAGTTGCTTGTGTGGAACAGTATAACATACTTAGAGGGATGATTTCAAATAGGTATGTGGAGAGACATGTTTCCTATAGTGCAGTTTAATCATGCAAATTATTCATGAAGCACTCCTGGGCCCACAAATCTTAATGCTCAAAGAGGCTTTAAAATGAAGAACTAAACAGCTCTCCTGCTATTTATTAGTCTGCCAGTCTGGCATGCAGCAGTACAGTGGCTCAGCAATTAGGGCATTGAAAAAGTTTCCATTTGCTGAACACACCTGCAGTTCCAGACTCATAAATAAATAAGAGCCAAAGATACTGCAGAGATTGCCAGCATCCTTCCAACTGTGCAGATTTGGGGTCAAACAACAGCCTGCCAATCACAGCAGCACAGCTCAGAGCGTCACCTGATCTTCATTTCACTTCTTCAGACCAATGCCACAAATCAGGGACACAACCTAGAATACTTTCAGCCACTCCAGTCAATGACTTTGTCATTTAGAGGCTGCAGTTAGTTCATATACAATGGTTAGTTCATATACAATCAAACATCAGATAAAATAATACATATACTTCTGGAGTCGTGACAGCATATGCAAGTGATTTGCACAAGTATTAGCAAACAGACACTTCATTTTAGGTCTCCATTAATTCCACACCAGAAACTTTCCCACTATCAAAAAATATGCTTATACACCCTAAATTTAGCAACAAGTCTAGCCAAATTCATTGTCCAAACAGATTATGAAAAAATAAGCACATTGTGCATGTTGAGCAAAGCCTATTATTTCTGGCTAAAGCATTTGTTTAGCTAAGGAATTTTTAAGCAATATAAAGTAAGCCTTGAGACAAGAAAGGTAAAAAGACATAACATTTGGAATGATCTGTGATCTAAAACTGTCACCAGCAGGATTGTTTAAAATAATCCAGCATGGCTGGGGGAAGGAAGAAATTTAATTTTTTTGTCTGCCATAGACTTAATTTATTTATTTCTTTTTTGCAGTTTTTAAAATAAGCCCAGACCATCAGACAGCAAGCTTTCCACATTTCAGCAGCTGGTCAGGTCCTCTTGCTTGACAGCAGTATATCTGTACCAGGGATTCTACTGAAACTGTCAATTTCTATAAGAATATCTGCCACATTGGCACTAATGAAGACAAAGGAAGTTTGTGCACACCTTCCATTACTGCAGCACCACCATTTTCTCTGGGATAGGTATTGTCAACATATTATATTGCAATAGCACTTGGCAGATTGAAATGAATACAGTACTTTAAAAAGTTTGCATTTACAGATTAACACAGTTGCTGTTCTGGTACGAAATATTTATAGACACCTAGTGGTAAATGCAGCAGCTACATCTCAGTACAACAATCTTGGACATGACTGTCCAAGTCATCCCCCAATGAGAACAAAAGGATATACAGTTGGCTCTCAGGTTTTGCAGGAGCTAGGACTGCAGGACCTCCCCATGATATTGAAAAAAATGCAAATATAGGCCCGCATATATTTTTTAACCTGAGAGAATACTTCTCTAGACACATCTAGGTCTTCCATCACGATTCTATGGTTAACTTCCAGAGGAAGCTGGCTATAGAGTTGCACTGTATGACCTAGACATGCCTAGAGAAATGTTTTTTCCAGGCATGTCTAGGTCCTACAGCACATCTCTATGGTCAAGTTGACCATAAAATCGTGCTGGAGGACCTAGACGTGCCTACAAAGAACATATTTTTCAGCTGTGTACAGGGCAGCAACAAGGAAAGAAATAATAATAAAATTAATATTTTTACAGGCAATCTGCAAATCATCAGTTTCACAAATGCTTAACCCACAAATGTGCAGGGATGACTGTAATCATTTTGTGGAATACCATTTACAGTAGGACCCCTGTATCAACGGAAGACTGGTTCCGGGGTCCCCCGTGGATACTGAAAACTGCCGATAACAGCGAACACTATTGAAAATAATGGGACTTCTGGTTTAAAATACCAAAGAGTTGCCTTGGAGGACCTAGAAAACATCTAGAGAGGATGCCTCTAGGCATTTTCTAGGAAGACTCTATAGTAGGTATGCTGTTTTTGTGTCCCACGGATAACTGAATCAGTGGATAATGAATCAGCAGATAAGGGGGTCCTACCGTACGTGAAACAAAATCATTATTTACTGCAAAAGACTGCTAAACCTGAGTGTGGCTTTTGAGGCAGGTGAGCACAAGACTTGGATGTTGTACTGTAATCTGCATAAAATGTGCTTTATATGGGTTCTTGAGGTTTTTGGTTAGTGCTTGCATAGGGTATATTTTCACTAATGCAAGGATAGGCCACTACGTTTTTTCTCAGCTTGGTGACAGAGGGGAAGAACAATAATGCAGAACATCTGTAGTCTACCCAATATTGAAATATCAGTGTGTACAATACAGATATGAAGTACAGTACTTCACTGTTAGAGCAAGCTGTTACTGCAGAAGGTAGGTGCAAATGCACCCATAGTTTAGTGACTCTGATTCTGTTCTTCCTCCTTGTTCACCACCAAGGGGCACACTGGAAATCTGTGATGACCTAAGTGATAATTTGTGTAATATTTAAAATTCCTATTTAACCATAAAGCTTAATTGACAATCACTCTCTGCCAGTGTAAACCACTTCACTGCTGTGAATATAAAATGGTATACTGAGTTTCTTAAAGAAAGTGGGTGGGTGGATGGAGGACAGAGAAATGTAATAAACAAGATGACAGATGTTTGTATCAATAGCCTGAATATCATTGACTGCCAAGCTACATCTTCTAAGCAGGATATTTTGATATCTCATTGCTAGATCTTGTGAGTTACTCTTTTGTCCTATAGTTCCCAGAATAGCCTAATAAACATGGCTGCTACCTATGCTGACAGGTTTCCTAGGAGATTCTGGGAAGTACTGTACAAAAACACAAGGAAGAACTTCCTGATGGTAAGAGCTGTCTGACAGTGGAACACGCTGCCTCGGAGTATGGTGGAGTATCCTTCTTTGGAGGGTTTTAAACAGAGGTTGGATGGCCATCTGTCAGGAGTGCTTTGATGGTGTATTCCTGCACGGCAGGGGGCTGGACAGGAGGTCTTGTGGTCTCTTCCAACTCTATGATTCTATGAAAAAAGTAACTCAAGAATTAACCATGAAATGCCAAAATGACCTGCTTAGTAGCTGTAGCTTGGCAGTCACTGATGTACACATCTATCTTCTTGTTTGTCCTCCACCCCTAACTTCTCCTAGCTTTTCAAACTGTAAATTTTTTTAAGTACTTATTCTGAAGTAAACAATACATGGAAGAAGGGGGGGGGAATCAGATTCTTTACAGTTAAGGTTTTCTAATTCAGCTCTTGGAGCTTTCATAGCACGCATTCCTTGAGAAGCTGCTGCATGAGGTCAGTACAGCCACATCATCATGTTCTAGCTGCCAGAAACAAGGCTTATTGTCCTAAAGCTCTACCTTCAAGTTGTGAGACTTCCTTAAAGGAACAAGACTCTGGTCTCACCCAGAATGCCCTTCTTCAACAAACAAGAAACTTTTTTTTTTTGTTTTCATTAAACCGCTATACCAAATGCATGCTACACAAAGATGTTTGTTCCATCAAACTGTTTTTTCTTACTGTGGACTGCTAACTTTAGGTGGAATCATTGTTATGTGTTAGAGTGACACAAAGGAAAATTCAGTGACTATTATTTTAAGTTTGCTCTTGCAATATCAGCCTCAGCTGTATGTTAACAATGAAAGTACGTCTAACAAAACATGAGGGGGAAACTACTAAATTTAGCAGCTGGAAAATGAATATATATATATATATATACACACACACACACACACACACACACACATATATATATATATATATCCTGGATACTTTACTATCCAACCTCTGTGGATGAATTAAAACTGAAACTGTATGCAAAAGCTGGAAAAAAAAAGACTAGATGACAACTCAGTCATCCATCTGAATCGGGTAGGAATGATGCAGCCCTGAACTATGAAGTCCTAGCAGCCCTAGCTAGCATAGGAAATGGTGAGGGATTCTGGGAGTTGCAGTCCAATAACATCTGGAGGGAAACATGATTCCTATTAAAATTTAAACCAATCAATAAGACTAATAGATTTGTCCACACAATCAAGTTTGTTAAAGCAGAGAAACAAAATGCTGAAACAAGCCAAATATTTATCTAGTCTTACCCTATTTTTCAGGGACCCAGCACCTTGCACAATAGTCTTCACAGCTAAAAAAAACACCCATCCACACACCCTATATTGTATGACCACCCAAGTTAGACTCAGTGGTCTCTGCTTCTGCTGTGAACACCCCATTCTTCATATTTTCTAACAAACTAGACTCTGCAGTCAGCACTCATTTCTCAAATTTGCTCTTACTGTCCTATTTACACTAGTTTAAAAGCTTAGATAATTTTATATCAGTAAGTATTTTATGGCAAGGTGGGGAGCATGAGGCATTCTTCCAACTCTACAATTCTATGATTCTATGTGTAGAGTATTCTCTCATAACCAGAAGCTCCATCCCAACCCATTCTAAACAGAGTCATTAGAAGATACTGCCCACCTCTTTTTCAAAAACATAAGGGACAGAAACTTAATTTAAAAAAACAAAAACAAAAACAAAAATTACAAATACAAGCTGTAATTCTTAGTATTTTTCACAGGCTAACAGATTATGAATTATGGTTTAAGCCATGGAGAATTCTAAACTCCCTGGATGTTGAACAAGCAGAACAGCCAAGGTGCCTCATACAAAAACTGTCTTAACTCATTCATTACATAAACTGATACCCTGCCTTTCTCCTGCCAAGGAGGCTTACAATAATTTAAAATAAATTAGGACAAGGAAAAAATTTAATTAGAAACAAAAGCAACCCAAAAAAGCCATAGCAAAACAAGGATTTTATACAAGCAAACTCTTTGGGCAGAGACACAAATACTGTATTTTAACTAGCTTGAGATTCAAAGAAAACTAACTGTTATAGATACATATTTTTCAGGAAGTGGGTATAATTAACCAGTAGTCAAATGTTTTGTGAACATAACCATTTGCTGAGTTCCTTCTTAAAAGCACTGTCTGCTTAGTAAGCAGTGTTTACAGACCCAACATACAATTTTGATAATTACAAAATCAGTTAAAATATCCACACTCCTAGGTCATCAGGATAATCGTTCCATTATTACTTTGCCTTCAACTATTTCCAACAGTCCCTGGCCCTCTCTGAGCCTGCTGCCAAACTTTACTTTTTCTCTCTGAACCCCAGAAGAGGCAGGCACCCAGACCTTCTTAGCAATGTGTAATGCTTATTAACCTCACTTTCCATCTTTTTATAACCCTCCTTATTTCCCAACTACTGTAAACATGACCATACTTCAATAATACATTAAGCTTGGAGCGCCAAAAAAGCAGGGACTCTGGGAGCTGCATTTGGTCGAGTAGTGTCAAATATGGGACAACTTTCTGCATCAATTCGCTGTATTTTCTAAGCAGCAATACTGTAGTTGCCCCTCCACATTCGCGAACTCAGCATTCGCGGTTTTGAATATTCACGGTTTTGGGAGGGCTCTGGAGGCCCCATGGTCGCTTTGGCGGAGGAGGGCAATCATTATTCGCGGATTTTTTACATTCGCGGGGGTCTGGGGAACCTAACCCCCGCGAATGTGAAGGCACGACTGTAGTCCATTTCTCTAATCCTCAATTTTTTTTCTATGTTCATTATACCTACTTAGTTCAAGCTTATTTATTAAAATTGCCACCTTCCTAGGCCTTGTTTCTCAACAGCTTTGGTGGTTTATCAGCATGACATGCCTTCATCAGGTCCTTGCATTGCCAACGGTTTTTGATGTTGTGCTAATGTTATTGGTCACATCCTCCCATCCTGAGCACTTAGGGATTGACTCAAGAAATCTTGACAACTGATTTGTAAAGATGTAGTTTCTCCAGATTCTCTTCATTGTGTACAGAAATTTATTTCCAAGCATACAAACTCATTCATCAAGTCACATGATAAAGAAGAACTTGGTAACTGTCCAAGTTTGAGTTCACTGTCATCAAAGCCACCTCACTTGTTGTTGTGTGCCTTCAAGTCATTTCCAACTTATGCTGACCCTAAGGCAAACCTATTACAGGGTTCTCAATTTGTTTAGAGGTGGCTTGCCTTTGCCTTTTGACTGACTGTGACTTGCTCAAGGTCACCCAGTGAGTTTCCATCTCCAAGTGGGGGGATTCAAACCCTATTTTCCAGAGTCACAGTCCAACACTCAAACCACTGCACCATGCTGGCTCTTTCCACCTCACTACTGGAAAATATTCCAAAGAAGCCAACCTCACTACTTGAAAATATATTTACTTTATTGATGCTGATTCAAGAAACCGGGACCAGTTTGTATACTTTTTAGAATCAAGTCAATCACATATTTTAAAATACGTATGCTGATTCGTCATTTTGCATTCCACTTTTGGTTCTTGATTCCCTATGGATGGAATGGAGTAAGTCTTGCAACCCTCATACACCTAAGGATACAGTCTAGACATAGTTAAGCAAGCTTATGCCTCACTACTTTCAGTGGAAGCATTAAGTGCATGCTCAACACAATGGGACATTCTTAAAGCAGTGAGATCTAAGAATGCCTAGCTATGGCCCTGTCTTCACAACGCATGGGTAGTGATTTCCAGTTTCAACTATAGTTAAGTGCAGGCTTAGTATCTTGCAAATCTAATATCTAGCCAGAATATTTTTCACCAGTTTAAGTAGGCATTGCTATAAATGGAATGCTTAAAGTCCAAATAATCACCCTTCTCTCATTCCCCATTCTGCACCTGAAGTTGTGAAAACTTTTATATTCCAGTTAAAAGGAAAAACGCAGAATTTGCTGCAGCTCCTTGAACTAATACTGTTTTCAAGCATTCAATGTACAATTGTGGCTCTATTTTAGAAAGGGACCTTTTGCATCTTTTCCTCTTAAAAATAGCTTTTGGGCTATTGGCTGCTAAAAACCTGCTCCTCATCAGATGTCTCTGGTTTTGCACAAATCATTTCTGACAGTTTACCACAGTCTGTTACCAACTCCTCTCAATTTATTCTACCTTTAAAGTAACAGGAATAGCTAGCTACATGGCAGCACCCTGTTCAGTCCAATGTCACTACAGTGTTTGAAAGCATCTAACACCAATGTGCCCTGAGGGCATGAAAGAACAGATTTATCCCA
This sequence comes from Gambelia wislizenii, assembly GCA_030847615.1. Classification (NCBI taxonomy): domain Eukaryota; kingdom Metazoa; phylum Chordata; class Lepidosauria; order Squamata; family Crotaphytidae; genus Gambelia; species Gambelia wislizenii. Next base: position 197,503,969 of record JAUMIR010000002.1, read on the forward strand.
TAACGAGAAGATCCGGGGGTGGGTGGGCAAATCTGATCTTTCTTTATGTCTAGAGAGGCATTTTAACTCGAAATTGGCCCCGTGGCGTTCCATGAATGATTAAACATACAATTTGGGAGATTTCCCTCGGGGTTGCTGCTGCCTTTCCAACCCTTGAAGGTTAAAGAGAGAGAGAATGGGGGCTGGGGAAGCTTTGATCTCTCCACCCCCGAAATTGGGGAGGCCATTTGCTTCTGGACCTGTCCTGCCCGGCTAGGTCATGCCTGCCTTTTTTGCGGAAAGATGAGGCGGCTCCATCCCGCGCTGCTTTTCCGGGCGGCTGCTGGTGGTGCGGACAGCCCCATCTCCTTACCTTGCTCCAAGTCCTGCTGGTCGTACCAGGGCTCCTCTTCTTCACTCGGAAACTCTTCCATCCTGTCGGCGCTCAGCATGAGCTCTTACTCCGCCAACATCCAAAGCAGAGGGGGGGGGGCTGAGCTCTCCGGGAGAAAGGCTGCAGCGAGAAAGAGGGAAGGAGACGGGGCGGGAGAGAGAGAAAAGCCCGGCGGAGCAAAGGGACCAGGGGGAGGTGTCCTCCCGCCAAGGGAAGGCAGGGGCCAGTCGGTGGGAGTCTCTGAAGGCCAGGGTGGGCCTGCGAGGCCGGGACAATGGCTCTGCCGGCGGCTGGGTGGCGATCAGGGCTGCTGCGGAGGCGCCAGGCTCCCCGCGCTCTCCCGCCGTCTTTGCATCACCTTCTCGCTCTGCTTCTTGCAAGGGAAAAGGAGAGAAAGGGAGGCCAGGAACGTGGAGGAGCAAACACCCCCCCCCACGCCGGCTTTTCTAGCCCTCCGCGCCCAAATCTTGCTTTTCTGGGAAAGGAAGAAACAAAAAAACAAAACAAAACAAAAGGGCGGCTAGCTCTTATTCGCCTTTGTTCCGGGCGGCAGTCAGAAATGGGGGGGACCGCAGCTTGCACCGAAGGCGCGGGGTGATGCACAAAGGAAGGCGCAACCTTGCGATGCAGCCGGCTCCTCTTCGTGCAGCTCGGTGGAGACCTCTAGCATGGAAGTGGTGCAAGCAAATCCATGCAAAAAACCTGGGAGGGAAGAAAGGAGGGGGAGAGGAAGGGAGGGAGGGAAGAAGGAGCGGAGAACAGGGCTCCCTCCTTTTCCCTCCCCCGCCGAGCCTTGGCAGCCGAGGAATTCCAGCTGTGCTTGAGCGCTTGGGCGGCTTGGAGCCTTGCATTCCTCCGGCATCCAGAGAGAGGCAGGGGCGGAGTCCTGGATGGGGCCAGTCTGGGTTTAAACACGCATACACAACAGTGCGTATCCACATTAAGTGGGAGGGGTCTTGGCGACAGCAGAAGCAGCCGCCTGCTCAGCGCTTGCTTTGCGCGCAAGGGATGCGGACACGAGTGGAAAGAGGGGGCCAGGGTCGTCTGGGAAGAAAGAGGGCTGCTTCGCCATTGTGCCTTCGGACCCTCTTCCTCCTTGGGCCTGTGGGCGGTCAGTGGAGCAACCCAGCCGGGAAGCCGCCGAGTCTAGCCAGTTTCTTATTCAGGAAAATGGGTGGGAGGCAAAAATAGCCTTTTCCCCCTTACAGCTGCGGAAATTAATCATCTTCCCTGTTTTGCTGTGTGCCTTCAAGTCATTTCTAACTTACTTATGGCCACCCTAAGGCACGGGCGTTTTCTTGGCAGAATTGGTTTGGAGAGGGTTTGGCCTTGCCTGCACCCTCCTTCTCAATTCCAGCTCCATTTCGGATTGGAATTCGGGAGGAGGCTGCCCCAGATCAGCCGCTGGGAGGGGTTTGCTAAGATTTGCTTCAGGGTCTTATTTTCAGTTGTGAGAAAGGTGTCTTTGAACATGTGCAGAGTATTTATTTCGCAAACTGTGTCTGGAGTTGGGAGTAAAGCGCTTCGGTGGAGTAGAAACGAAACAACAAACATAAGCTTACTGAACAAAATTGCTGTCTCTCAATAGCTATTCCCCAGGGTTGGCCTGGTGCCTGAGGCAAAACAAGATTTATTCCTTCTCTCCTCCCACACACACTATTCCACATATAGGACCTTGAGGGCTTAACAGTTGAATCTTGCTTCAACATAGAATCATAGAATTGTAGATTTGGAAGAGACCACAAGGACCATCCAGTCCAACCCCCTACCATGCAGGAATCACGATCAAAGCATCTCTGACAGATGGCCATCCAGCCTCTGTTTAAAGACCTCCAAAGAAGGAGACCCACATTGGAAACTGTTTAATGCAGTGTAGATGTGTAAATAGCTATTGCTTAAAACAATTTGTAAGCCGCTCTGATAGCCTTGTGGCTGAAGAGCGGGGTATAAATAACTAACTAAATTTTAAAAAATTAAAAAAAGACTCCACCATGCTCCGAGGGAGTGCGTTCCACTGCCGAACAGCTCTTACTGTCAAAAAGTTCCTCCTAATGTTGAGGTGGAATCTCTGTTCCTGGAGCTTGCATCCATTGCTCCGTGTTCCAGTATCTGGAGCCGCAGAAAACAAGCCTGCTCCATCCTCAACGTGACATCCCTTCAAATACCTAAACAGGGCTATCATATCGCCTCTTAACCGTCTTTTTTCCAGGCTAAACATACCCAGCTCCGTAAGTCTTTCCTCATAAGGTATGGTTTCCAGACCTTTCACCATTTTAGTCGTCCATCTCAGGACACACTCCAATTTGTCAATATCCTTTTTGAATTGTGGTGCCCAGAACTGGACACAGTATTCTAGCGGAGGCCTGACCAAGGCAGAATAGAGTGGCACTATTACTTCCCTTGATCTAGACACTATACTTCTATTGATGCTGCCCAAAATTGCATTGGCCTTTTTAGCTCCCTCATCACACTGTTGACTCATGTTCAACTTGTGGTCAGATAGGGACCTTAACCACAACTGGGCAGCAGGCTAGTTTAAGGTTAGAGTCTGTTCTCCAGCAATTTATTATTTCCCTCTGCCCTGCAGAATCTTCTCTCAGAGTTGGCTACAACACTCTGCCTAATGATAGGACTGTCTCTGTTGTTCTCCATCTGCAAAATGGGAATGTATGGTTATTCTAATATTGTGAGTCAATTCAAACTTGTAGTTAGAATCAGAGTTGGAAGAGACCAGGAGGGCCTTGCAGGAATACACAATCAAAGCACCCTTGACAGATGGCCATCCAGCCTCTGTTTAAAAACCTACAAAGAAGGAGACTCTACCACACTCATTCCACTGTGGAATAGCTCTTACTGTCAGGAAGTTCTTCCTAATGTGTAGGTGGAATTTCTTTTCCTGTAGTTTGAGTTCATTGCTCCATGCCCTAGAGTCTGGAACAACAGAAAACAAGCTTGCTCTCTCCTTTCAAGTATTTAACAAGGCTATCATATCACCTCTTAATCTTCTCCAGGCTAAACATACCCAGCTCCCTAAGCCGCTCCTCATAGGGCATGGCTTCCAGACCTTTCACCATTTTGGTTACCCTGGACACATTCCAGCTTGACAATATCCTTCTTGAGCTGTGGTGCCCTGAACTGGACACAGTATTCCAGGAGAGGTCTGACCAAAGCAGAATAAAGTGGTATTAGTACATTCTTTGATCTAGACACTATACTCCTATTGATGCAGCCCAGAATCGCATTGGCTTTTTTAGCTGCCACATAACACTGTTCACTCATGTTCAGCTTATGATCTACTAAGATTCCTAGATCCCTTTCACATGTACTGTTGTCAAACCAAGTGTCACTATATCTCTGCATTTCATTTTTTTCTGCTGAAGTGTAGTACTTTACATCTCTCCCTGTTGAAATTCATTTTGTTAATTTTGATCCAGCTCTCCAATCTGTTAAGGTCATTTTGAATTCTGATCTTGTCTTCTGGGGTATTAGCTACCCCTCCTAATTTGGTGTTATCTGCAAAATTGTGGCAAGCAAAACCTACATATATCAAGTAAGCAACTCTGACCCCCTTAATAAATAGTTGTTTGCTTTAAATTCTTTTTTGGAAGCCTCACAATCCCACTTTGAAACTTCTCGCAGCAGCTGGTAACTTTATCAAAAGCAATGATTCTCACATAGAATGTGAATCCGTATTTCTTCATGCATAAATCCTACAACCCATGTAGGATCACTGCCTTTTACTACACAGAATTAGGCATTGCTTCTTCTGTACTTTCTGGATTGTAAGATACAAAATAGAACATGTAAAACAAAATTTGCTGTAAACAACTCTGACCCTTTAATAAACAGTTTTTCATTTTAAATTCTGGAAAGCTCTTTGCTTAGTTAAATATTCCTAGGTGTGGGGCCTAAATATCCTGAAGACACTAGATACTGCTTGATGTCAGAGGTTAAACAGGTTCCTTGCTGGCATAGCCTGCCTGCGGAGGTGGCCTATTTGCCCTCACTTTACCTGCAGGATGTATCCCACCCTCCCGTTACCAAACAGGATGCTGGCCCATCCCTGAAGCCACCACTGCCATTGTCCTGCTCACAGAAGCCAGAGAGGCAGGGGTCCCGCAACATGTGACTGCAGCCCCCCCTGCTTGTGACCAGCCTTGGTCACATACTGCAGGACCCCTGCCTGGCTTCCAAAAAATCAGGGGATCTGGCAGTGGCAGGGAGGAGCAGCATGCTGGACAGACAGGCTCATGAGCACGCAGGCCCAATCTGGCAGAAATAAAGTAAACAGGTTTTTTTTTTCCTTATATTGCAGTAAAGGGCTGTATCTCAGCTTGCCCCTGTTCCAGCCCCATATCTGCCCTGGGGGTCATTTGGACTGCCCAGGGGCAGATCAGGGTAAATGCCCTGTATCATTTGGACTGAAGAGTTCTGGAATGGGGGCAAGCCAAAATATTTGACCAGTGTAGATAAGGCCTAAGTTGACAGGCAACTAAGTTGACAGGCAACCTGCTTGCAGCTCATGACTTTGTTTTACCATTGTCCAATTGATTGGCATCTTTGGTTGCAGAAGTCCACATTCAGATATGAACATACTAAGAAATTTATCCAGCAGTGTCTAGCTTGAATTTGCTGATTTCACCTATAATTAAATTATTTTGGTTAATACCAGTTATTAACTACTGTCAAGCACAGCTTATACCCCACTTCCAGACACCCCTATTTTTACAGGCCTCAGAAACTGGCAGAAATTTTGGTTCATTAATGTGGCCTTCCACAAAGGACTAGACAGGATGGTCTCAAAAGGTCATCTATGTCTTACCCTGGGAAGCCTGAAGGCTAAAAGCCAAACAGATAATGGGTGGGCAAAAACCTTTGTATTTGCTGATTGTGAAATTTCCTTTCCCAAATCCCCAAACCTCAAGACCATTGCTCAAGCTGTTAAAATCCAGTCACTGGACACTGAGAAACACATTAGCATCTTTCTCACCTTTTGTCAAGACCAGGAAACTCATTGTGCAATCCATGAAGGCTCAAGAAATCTATTGTTTCAACCCATGAAGTAACCAATCCCCTCAGGTGTATTTGGAGGTATAAATATCACCCCCAAAATATCCCTCATTGCACACAGTCAGTAAGCTCTGTGTTAGCCAACCCAGTTTCCTCCATCCACTCTGCTGGATTGACTACAGGACAGATCTGTATCACCCCAACAAAATCCTCTTGCTATCTGCTATCCCAAGTTTTCCTACTGCTTTTTCTATAGCCTTGTGTGAATGCTTTTTCTGGGTGAATGTGTGCGTGTTTGGTGTTTTTTTTGAACTCTTTAATAAAAACCATACTTAATTTTACATGTGTGTATTCCATCCAGATTATTACCGGTAGACACAGGTTGAAAGATTCCCTGGTTACCCCCTCTTTGCATAACTAAAGTTGAGTTGCTGCTAATTTCCCCAATATATTAGAAACTCGATATTTTATTGGAATATTCCAAGGAGAATTTTGGGTAACACCGCTTGCAGAAAACGTGAGATGAGTCCTTCCTGAATCTTCGTTCACGAAGAAAAGCCAGAGAGAGAGAGAGAGAGAGAATTGGTATATTTAACATAGCATTAATTATATGCTCATATAGTTAATATAATTATTTCACTAACTATTACATTCCATCACTCGATCCATTCTTGAAATGGGGGAAAGTTTAACTGGTAGCATCTGCCATTCGTCAAATTTGTTTCACACCAAATTTCATGCAAAATGGATCCAAACCATCAATTCCAGAAAAACGGGTTTCTCAGTTGGTCCCAAAGTAGCTAAAAAATGTTCTGATGTCAGCTTAAATGTAAACATCAGGTTCACTCAAAATTGATTCACAAGTGTGCATTCTGGAGCAAAAACAACAAAAAAATTGTTTGAGAGCTACCCACTTGTGTCCAAAACCTTACTATGCTATGGTCTTTGTTTTGGTTCCATTAGATACGGTGCCAAGTTTGACGACTCTGATCAAGCATGACCGTAGTTACTGTTTGGCAGTGGAATACACTGCCTTGGAGATTTTTAAACAGAAGCTGGATGGCCATCTGTTGGGAGTGCTTTGATTGTGTATTCCTGCATTGCATGGGGATTGGATTGGATGGTCCTTGTGGTCTCTTCCAACTTTGTGATTCTGTGTGGATTTATATAGCAGAATTGACAGACATACACTCTAAATCATAATACAGATGTGGATGTTGTAGTGTCGAAGACAGACATTTGTATGGCCATGTGTATAATCTAAGAAGCAATCCTGAAACCAATTTTTTCCTTTCAGATATTTTGCTTAAAGAAATAATTAAACAGGGCATTTGTTCGTCCACATGCTACAAAGTTTGGAGAGTTTAAGTTGAGGCTTTGAGAATGACAGTTCTTGAGCAGTAGTCTGACAGAGAGTCAGTTTTTAAGCTGAGTGCTGGAGGGAGTAGCCAGAGAGGAAGAGGCTTATAGAGGGAATGTATGTGCAGGCCAGATGACTTGTTTATGCAGTTATATTTTTATTTTTTGCCAATAAATGTTCTTTATATTAATTTAAGATGTACAGCCTGGAATGAGTGATTCTCTGACAAGTAGGCACAGCCAGTAAAACACATTCACAGATGAGTACTTGTGCTATACCACTGGGAGACGTAGTTCGGCTGTGACGCAGTGATGTGGCATCACAAAAGTGGTGGCAGCGGTGAGCCAGAACTATTCCTGGGTCAGCTGATTGTGGGCAAAACCCAGCTAACCAAGTAGTATGTCAACCTAGAGTTGATGGTGGGGGGAGCCAGAAAGAGCAGCAAAATACACCTATTAACTACTGCCCAGCAATTGCTGCTAATCCTGCAAGGGTTCATATCTGACATGCCCCTACCTATGTGATACGCAGGGAGTTTTTCCAGGTCTTGTGTTGCTGCTAGGGCTTATAGAAGGCACACTACCATGCTTCTGGGACCCCCCCCCATTCCGACTCTGCATTGCTACAGTAAAAGGAGTTGCAATGCAACACCAGTACTCTGCTCCATGCCTTGCTTCAAATGGCCTAAGTGCAGGCCTCTACTGTCCCTCTCCAGCCTTGGCTTTTGGCTTTTTTGTTCACAGATGCTGCACAGACACAATACATGTATGAACAGCTTCATGTTGAACCAGAGAACCCTGGTACAAGTTGGGAATGGGTGGAGATAGTGCTACCTTACATACAGCAATTGGTCTTTCTTCTTCTCCAGTGCTGTTCACCCTGACACTTGTCTCTCTCCCTAAAGAACCAGGGGCTGGCATTGTATAGTATTGTACAATGGATGACATGCAACGTCAATGGTAATATAGAGGGCAGGGGGAAAGATGAATCTTTGAAATGGAAAGTAGAAATTAAGAGGGATGTGTGTGTGTGTGTGTGTGAATACACCTTCAATTATGGCAACCCCATGGATTTCATAGAGTTTTCTAAGGTACTCATAGGTGATTTTACCAGTTCTTTCCTCAGAAATATACCCCATGATGGTCTCCCATCCAAGTACTAACCAGGGCTGACTCAGCTTAGCTTCCAAGATCAGACAGGATCTGGTGCCTTTAAGGTATTTCGGCCTGTTTAAGAGGGACATATGGGAAGAGAAAAGGAAAATGCCATATCCCACATACATTGATTGGTAGAATTAGATTAACAACCTTGGGCAGCTTGTGACCAGAGCAGGGGAGTGTGCTCCAAATTTCAGGATGAGTCCCCTTGGACCACAAGTCACTGTTGGTAATTAATGCTTTTCTCTCAACAGCACACCCTTATGCAGTGTCTAGTCCCATTGAGTTCAATGGAGCTTCCTCAGCCTGTAATTCTATACACTCCTAAGTCACTAATGCGGATTCAAATTCCCTTATCACTCATATATATACATTAAAAGAGAAGAGAAAGAAATCCATCTATCCTTTAACTACTTTTTAAATCATCTCATTTGTAAATATCAAAGGACAAGTAGAATATGTTAAGGTAGAAGAGGCACGTTTAAATCATTCTGCATTGTAAGGATAAAGGGGTGGAGGAAACACCAAGTATACTATACTGTGCTATGTTGAAGAAGGGAGGAATAAAAATATGCAAGTACATAATTAAAAAAAAACATGTTGACAGATGGAGAACAGGAGAAGCTGATATAAAGATGTGACCCTCTTTTGGGGTACAGTAAGGCAGATGTTTTGAGTGACAAATTCTGGACTCCGCTGTGTACTTTATTACAGTATATGTTTATAGTTTTGTTTAAGTGTTCTAGTGCATGTGAATGTACACTCCAGTCTGTAAAATGTAATTATTCTGGTTTCTAAAACTGATTCGTGGCATGCAGAAAAGATGTATAATGTATACAGGAAGCTGCTTTGTAGGTTGTTAAGACCATCTAATTCAGTTTTTCCACTCAGGCTGGCTGCAATGTCCAGTTTCAACAGATGGCTTTCTTAGCCCCTGCCTGGAGATAGTGGGGATTGAACCTGCAACCTTTTGTGTGATGTGTATCCTTTGTGTACTCACTTAAAAATATATCATGTCTGTGTACACATTCAGTTTTGTAGACCACCATCTATGGATGAACTAAGGATTGTATAGGTGTGCGGTTACCATTTAATTTAAAAAAATATTATTGTTGTATTATTCCTGGTTGTTTCACAGTCTACTTGACTGGAGTTTTTGACCTTCATTGATTCAAGACGTATTGGTGTATTATGGCCCTTGCAGGAACAAATACAACAATAATACAGTAAATTGATAATTAAGCATTTTATGCTTTGTCATGACACCACACATCTGCTCCAGATTTATTGCATTCTGTATGCAAGCAGAAGGGAGAGAAAGGCAGACATGCTAAAGAAGAGGGCCTCCAACTAAAGGTTGTGCTGCTATGCAAGATTATGCCATCCAAAACAGTAGGGACTGACTTCCAAGTAAATATGCATATAGGGTTGAGATGTGAGGCCCAGCAGGAAAGAGTGGGAGATGACTGGGATATGTGTGTGTATGTGCCTTCAAGCCACCTATCCACTTATGGTGATCCCATTAATTTCATAGGGTTTTCTTAGGCAAGGAATACTCCTGGGTGTTTTTACCAGTTCCTTCCTCTGAAATATAGCTTTCAGCATCTGGTATCTGGCAGTCTCCCATCTAAGTACTAACCAGGTCTGACTCTGCTTAGCTTCCAAGATGGGACAGGATCTGGTGCCTTTAGGGTATTTTGGCTATGGCTGGCAGGCCTATCCAGATGATTTTAAATTGTGGATTTTAAATGGTGTACTGATTATTTTAAAATGTCTTAGTCTTGTTTTTTAAATTTTTAAGTTTTAACTGATACGTGTTTTTAACCAATATTATGTTTATATGTTAATGTGTTGTTCCTTCCTGGATCCACAGGGAGAGGTGGGTAAGAAATAATAATAATAATAATAATAATAATAGATTTTCCTTGGTTTTTTTCTGGGCTGTGAGGCCTGTTCTGGAATAGTTTCTTTCTGATTATTATAATATAATAATAATAATAATAATGAGGAGAACTGGTATACATGTGAGCAGGACCGGTTTAAGGAATTTTGGGGACCCTTGCAAAATTTTATTTTGGGGGGCCCATATGTTTATCTCAGGTCAATGTAACCTAAGCTATTCACAGTACAGGATATTCAAATTATTACTAGTCCTGTTTTTGCAGGAGGGTTATGAGGGGGCCTCCACAATAACGGGGTCCCCTGCAGCTGCAGGGCCCTTACACCGGCCCTGGATGTGAGGAAAATGGGAACAGAAGGCGATGAGAGGTGCAAGGATGGAGGCGCCTCAGTGGGAGAAACTGGAGAGCCAAGGGAGGAAGGAAGCTGCCGGTAAGGCGAAGGGGAAGACGAAGGAAGGCCGAGCGAGGGAGAGAAGAGAGGCTGGCCAAGGGAGGCGGTGGGCACAGCCGGCGTTGGCGGGCGGGGATGCCTGGGGACTAGGGGAGAGGGGACGGGATAACAATGCCAACCGGGGCGGGGGGAATCGGGGCCCGAAGTTCTCGCTGCCTCTGGCGGGGAAGGGAGGCGGCTCTCCTGTGGCCGGAGGGAGGCTGAGGAGGAGGAGCAGCAGCCGCCGCCTCTCTGACCAGAGGAGGCGGGATAAGGAGGGTGGCGGCATCGGCCGCAGGGCTGCCCTTGACAGGCAGGGGAGAGGGCGGGCGGCTGGGACGGCGGGGAGAGCAGGTGAACCGAGGCGCAGGGATGGAGCCCGCCGCCCCGAGGAGAGCAGCAGCAGCAGGAGGAGGAGGAAAGGAGGAGGGCTGTTAGCGGTGACGGGCGGCTCCTCCGCAGGGAGGGAGGGAGGGAGGGAAGAAGGGCAGCGGGCGACCGGCAGCACACCCGGATCCAGGCGCGGGAGGATGGGGAACGCGGACTCGAAGCTCAACTTCAGGAAGGCGGTGATCCAGCTCACCACCAAGACCCAGGTAATGGCGGGAGGGGAGGGGAGGGGAGCACCTGCTCAGCCAGGGCCGGGCTTTCCTGGCGGCGGCGGGGAGGAAAAGACCCCGCAAGCCGACTAGGCGGCGGGAGAGGCGAGGCCCCGCGGGGTTGGGTCTCCTGCTGGGTCCTTGGCACGGAGAGAGAGAGGGGCTCGGGGGAAAGGCCCGACGGGGCTGGTTGGAGTCACGGGAGGGCTTTGGGAGAGAGGCAGTCTGGGGGCTCCACGGGGGGCGGGGGGTTTGGCGGGGTCCCCCCCGTCCCGGTTTGTTTTCCTCAGCGCAGCGCTGTTGGTTGGGCTCGAGTGCGTCTCCTACCCGCCTGGGGGTCTACAGTAGTATTATGGCAGCGATGGTGAGGGAAACCCGAGACGCTGGGGAGCAAGAGCGGGGAAGGAGCGACTTCTTTGCGAGGCCTTTGGGAGTCTGGCTGCTCACTCAGCGGGCAAGTGTGCCCACAGGCGATGCTGGGCAGCCTTGGTGGCCCCCTGCTATTGCCACCCTCTCCTTTGCCATGGTCATATCTTCACAGCCCTAGGCACCATGGCTTGGGATACAGCACCCCCCCCAAGTTGACCATTCAAACAAATCCGCCTCTGCTGCCTTCCTTTCCAGGGCGGGCATCTAGGCTGGCAAAGGGGGGCTACATCAGATCTGGCTGGGATTTGGGCCTAAGAGGCTTGAACGGGCCTGGTGGTGGTGGTGGTGGGAGCAGGAGGCCTGCCAAGAACAGGAGGGGGTCCTGAAGTAGCTGGGCTGCCTCACAGAGACAGGGCTTCTGAACTGGGGAGGAAGGCAAGGCCTGAGTGGAAAAGAAGGAAGGATGCACTCAGGTAATAGGTGAAATCATGCCTGGTGGGAAACCAAGGCCTAATCCACACTACACAAATAACCCAGTTTGAAACTGGATTATTTTCCATGGGCTCTTTCCTATGGAATCCTGAGATTTGTTGTTTTACAAGGTCTTTAGCTTTCTCTGCCCAAGAGTGCTGGTGCCTCGCCAAACTACAAATCCCAGGATTCAAACTGGGCTATTGGTGTTGTGTGTGGATGCACCTTATGCCTCTGTCACAATACACAGCTAAAGTAACATCTCTGAAGTAAAACAAGGTGCGACTGAAGACTCAAATTGTTTCCTATCTGCAAGCTGTAGGGTTATTTTGGGACATTTATCAATGTCATCGATTCATTTATTTGATTCCAATCAGTTATTTGATTCTATGCTATATACTTATATTTCTTTTTGATGGCTGATCCTCTCAGGGAAGTTTGGAAATAGTGCTGCAGGAGGTATTTGGCTAAGATGATCTTGTCTTTACTTTGCTTGCATGTAAATCTTAAGTCAGGTGCATGTACAGATCTAGAAGAGTAACAGAAAAATTCTGAAATAATAACCAGCAGCCTACAGGCACACCATAGAGTAACCCATTATTGGCAAGTGCGAGTACTTGTAGGTGTACAAGTACAACAGCTGTTGCAACTTCAAAAACATCCTACACACGAGAGCTAGTTGGGCTATCTGAAATGGTGTTTATTGATAGAAGAAGAGTAAGAACAGTAGTGGAGTGAGACTTTTCCTTTGAAGCTAAAGAGTGAAAACTGAAGTTTCTTTATAGTTGATAAGTACCTTGCACAAAGTTCTGCTCTTTACTCTGCAAGAAACTTGATATTTGAATTGTTTTAGTATCATATTATTGGCCTACATACGCTAAAGGCACCAGATCCTGTCTGATCTTGGAAGCTAAGCAGCATCAGCCCTGGTTAGTACTTGGATGGAAGACCTCAAATAGGTACCAGGTGCTGTAGGCTGCATTTAAGAGGAAGGAACTGGCAAAACCACCTCTGAGTATTCCTTGCCTAAGAAGACCCTATGAAATTAATGGGGTAGCCATAAGTTGACAGGTGATTTGAAGGAACACACACATACCAGATTACTACTCTTGTGGTCAAAATGCATCTGCTGGTGAATTTTTATAGTCCACAGAAACATGGGTCCAGTAACCATGGTTAAAAGAGAGTTATACTGTACTCCGAGAATGTGAAGGGTGTGTGAAAGGCCTACTACAATAGTTGTTACATAGTGATGCTGGTTATGTTTGTCAGTGTAGATAACATTGTGTTGGTATATTAAAAGCCCTGGAATCTTCTTTTTGGAGCTAATTTTAAATCATAATATGTATTATAAACTATCTCTGGAAATCTGTAATCTTGGAAGGTAGCTAAGAAATACAATAAATGTATTAATTAGACAAGTATTCTTAACAGTACCAGTAAATGGGATGCCTTTTTAAAAAAGAATATCTTAGAATGTGAAGTCGAAGGCTTTCATCTTCTCTGAAGATGCTAACCACAGATGCAGTGAAACGTCTGAAAGAAACTATTCCAGAACACAGCCTCACAGCCTGAAAAAAAACCCAAGTAAAATCTCTAAAAACGTTACATGGATTTAGATACCTGTTTATTGTGTATTAGTAATAGTCATTTATTTTATAGGATGTGGCGTATCTACAAGTAATTCTTTTATTTATGTTGGATGCTGTAAAGATAACCCTTGCTTCAGAATGATAGTTGGTGATTGTAAAATGAAATGAAATTCTTTGGATGTGGCTTTGAGTAGAACGTGCTGTGTTCTCCCCTTCTCCCCCCTAGATAGATTCTTTTGAAACACTGGGTTTAACTACTGTGGGAAATAAGCTTAAAAGTGGTAGGCCTGTCCCCCTGATCTCCTAGAACAGGTCCTGTTTCTTGCATTAGTTGCTAAGATGCCTCTGACATCAATCCATGCATTTTCAAATAATCTTAACAGGAGAATTGTTCCTTTTGAAACTAAATGAACAAAACTGATTCAGATCCCACAACTTTGTCAGACTTTTGGCAGGAGAAGGCCTACTTGTAGAAGAATAGTTTTAATATTTTTATTTTAAAAGGGAGTCATGGTAACTGCATAATGAGAGATGAATAAACAAATTGACAGCGTATGAGGTCTGTCTATTAAATAACGAGACTGATACACATAAATAAAGATGGGTTATTGTATTACAATTCTAATTCTTGTCCTCTTCAATATACTCACACTCACACACTGATGCAGTCTTGTTTTCCACTGGTCGAAGGCATGGAGCAGATCAGTGTCTGTCAGTTGTATCAACACATCTGCCATTTTCATTGTACTGCATCAAATGACTCAAAATGTGTTCCTTTAAGCACCAATTTCACTTTAGGGAAAGAAAAAAAGTCGCATGGTGCCAAATCTGGTGAATATGGAGGATGTTCAAGTGTAATAATGTGTTTATTGGCCAAAAACTGCTTCACAGAAAGTGCTGTGTGAGCGGGCACATTATTTTGATGAAGAAGGAAGCCATTTCCCACAGTTCTGGCTCCTCCCCCCCCCCCGACTCTTTCAGCTTTGTCAAAACTTCCTTATAATAATGCTGGTTCACTGTTCTGCCTTCTGGAAGCCATTCTGCCAAAATTATTCCCTTGATTAAAAAAACAACAACAAAACAATGAGCATGGCTTTGAATGTGGACTTGCTTTGATGTGCTTTTTTCATTCTTGGTGATGATAGTGTTTTCCAGTGCATTGACTGTCGTTTTGTCTCAGGATCATGCTGGAAGATCCAGGTTTCATCACAAGTGATTATTTTTTTGAAAAAGGTTTGGGTCCTCATCAAGTTGCTGCAGGATGTCACATTGCTTGACTTTTATACTTAGTATTTTTCTGGCACACAGCAGACAACACAGCTGCTTTAAACAAGGACTGACAATTAATTCAACAGCCAAGAGTGTTGATGTTTGTCATGCAGGTTCAGACATGTTCAAGGTCACCACTCAAGCATTCTCCCTGATTTGTCTGAAAGGTAGAAACACAGTCTCATTACTTAATATAAAGACCTCGTAATCCTATGCACGTGTACTTAGAATCAGAGTTCAATAGGGCTTAGTTCAGGTGAGTATAGGATAGCAACTATAGTATAAAATGTGTTTGAGTTAGTAGTCTGAGTATAGACTTCGCACATAGCATGGAAATAAGAGATATTTCTGCTTGTTGATTTGTAAAGTTCACTCCTTTTAAAAGTGAACATTGTATGCTGCTGGCTTGGTTCATTTAAAGCCTTTGTAGAAATGGAGAGGGAGATTGTACCATGAGGAAAAGTGAGAGGTAGAGCAGGAACACCCATATTTACATACTTGAGAAGGACACGACTTGCAGAAGTAGTATGCATGACTAGGCTTTCTTGACGCCAGTTATCAAAAGATCTGTGTTAAGACCTACTGCTGGTCTTATAAACTACATTCTGCAAGCAGCCTTTCAATGTTGCCATTTTAGTTAATTATACAAAAAAAAAAAACAGCATGCCCTTCTGTCATACAGGAGCAGGTAAGCTGATGTATGATGCTATTGTTTTTGACTGCTGTATGTGAAATGAAATGAAAACCATATCACATATAACAAGTCATACTGAATGACAGATATGAGCAGTTGACTGTAATAAAGAAAGGCACTGTGAGATACAACCACTCCACACACACTCCAAACTATTTTTCATACACTTTTGGCTCCTAATATATCAGGTTTCTTTTTCTGAAAGCCATACTGCAAAATTAGATTCTCTTATAAGTTCCACTCAAACTGGCTACATTTCTAAGCAAATGGTAGCTTCTTTTAGTAGCTTGTGCCCTCCAATCCTTTTTTTCCTTTTTAGGAATATTCTCATTTTTCTACTGAACTGTTGTTGTCTGTCATGACAGTACAGAGTGAGTATTCCTTATCTGGAAATCCAAAATCTGAAATACTGCAAAATTGTCTACATGGGTGGCTGAGCTAGTGACACCTTTGCTTCCTGATGGTTCAATGTACACAAAGTTTGTTTCATGCACAAAATTATTAAAATATTGTGTATAAAATTACCTTTAGACTATGTGTATAAGGTGTATATGTAATATAAATGAATTTCATTTTTAGACCCATCTCCATTATGTGTTTATCTTGTTTATCTCGGATTTACCTTTTTAGTCATCAGCGCGCTTGCAGAAAGCGCGGAATGAGTCCTTCCTGAATGTTCGTTTGCGAAAAAAAGCCAGAGAGAGATTATGTGTACTATATGCAAATATTCCAAAGTCTAAAATGCTTCTCATCCCAAGCATTTTGGATAAGGGATACTGATTGGTTCAAAAGATCTGAAAGGTGAGTCTTATGAAAGATGAGTAAGGTGTTCTTACACTTGAAATTGCAAGCACATTACCATTCTTCAGTGGTCCTGTATATGCAACCTAGGAATTGTGGTCTATTGCACTAATCTAATTTATACACACCACAAATAATGTGACATTCTCAGTAGGACATCTTGTACAAACATGTTGCCTGCCATTCTTTGTGTCACTTTGGTGGATTAATGCTTTTGTCCAGTTTGAATATTTTCTCCAGAAAAAGCAGTTCAGATTTCCCTTTCATTCATAGTCTTGTCCTCCTATCTTCTCCTCTAATGGGAGAAGGATAATAAATGAGGGCCATTCATTTTAGTTGTTTGAGCTCAGCAGTGTCACAAGATAGCTATCCTTAAATATGAGAAGCAAGTGTGAATTGAATAGCTAGGTTCAAGCTGGGCTTTCTTGCTTGACAACACTGAGATGAGCCCTGCAAATTAATTTGGATACTTGTTTTACCTTGCATTTGCAGCCCACAAAAAGAATAGAATCTTAGGCATCAGGAAAGATAGGCTCCCTGCCCATATTATACTTCTCTATCCTATCCTAAGGTTGCCGTGTATGTTACTGAATATTTTGGCCTGGCTTGCTCAAAACTATAGAAGTTTGTTGCAAGGATAAAAGAGAGTGACTTGATAAAGGCTACCAACTGAACTTAATTGGCTTAGCAAATATTTTAATCCATGTGAACCCAACCTTTTGCACTGGAAAGTCTTTAAGATATCTGCCAGCCCAGCTAACATTAACACTGATCTGGACAGTGCTTTGTGTCCTTTTCCTGTGTCAAAGGTGAGTTTCTGCAGATGTATCCTGTTTTCCAAACTCTCACAGTTGTTCTTTAAAAATTATCAAGGCAACTGGAATCTAAATGCTTATGTCATTAATTTCCCCCACATTAAAACAAAGCTCTCACTGGTGCAATATACAGCATCATCTGATGATGTGACTATAATGGGTGGCATCCTCAAATTATCTGATGAACACCATCTCTTTCTTTAGCTTTGGGCTACAAACAGTGATTTCCCCGCCACATTCCGGTGCTAGGAAAGATTGCTTTATGACTGATTGCTTATTTACTTATAAAGTTGCATCCTGTTTTCTATCATAGAGTAAACTGAAAGGTCTTTATAAAGCAACACATATAAATACATCACTCTTAAAACGAGTAGCCATAAGAAACTTAGGAGACTAGAGAACAAATTGGAAAAAATTCCAAAAAAACCCACAACATGCCAAAGACATCGCACTAAACAAGCTATGCAGGAGGAGGGAGTGCTCAGCTGAATACCATTTAAAGAGACATATTTTGACCAGCTGTCTAAAACAATAAAGTGTTGTTTAAACTGTTGCGGATACTTTAGAACAATGGTGGGCAACTCTGATCTTCCCTAGATCATAGAATCATAGAATCATAGAATTGTAGAGTTGGAAGAGACCACGAGGGCCATCCAGTCCAACTCCCTGTCATGCAGGAAATCTTGATCAAAGCATCCCTGACAGATGGCAATCCAGCTTCTGTTTAAAGACCTCCAAGGAAGGAGACCCCACTACGCTCTGAGGGAGTGCGTTCCACTGCCGAACAGCTCTTACTGTCAAAAAGACTATAACTCCCATAAATAGTGAAATAGTGAGACTTCTGGTTTAAAATACCACAGAGTTACCTTGGAGGACCTAGAAAATGGCTAGAGAGGACACATTTTCTAGGAAGACTCTATGGTAGCTGTACTGAAACTGAAATCACAGATAACTGTATCAGTGGATAATGGACCGGCGGATACGGGGGGTGGGGGTTCTACTGTACTTGAGTCCGGAGGTAACTTTGGCATGAATGGGCATAGCAAGGTCAGACATCATCTGGAAGGACTGTACAGTACTTGGTTAACAAGTATAGCTGATAGAAAAAAGCATCCTGTCTTTGGCTATTGATGCCATCGATACATCTAACAGACACCTGGTAAAGGAACACCCCCTCCCTCAACTACAAACATGGTACTTTACGGAGAGTGCAACACCACCAAAAATAGGGTGCAGTCAGATGATCCACCAAGCAACAGCATTTCTGTACTATCTGGATTACATATTAGTTTATTCTGCCACATTGGTCCTTCACAGGGGCAAACTGTGATTCAAGATTTTTACTGCCTTCTCAGGATCAGATGGAAATGACAGAGTTGTGTATCATCTGCATATTGTTTCTACAGCCCACATTTCTAGATTATGTAATGTAGTGGTTTCTGTAGGTTTGAACAGTGTGTGGGACAAAATGGAACTTTGTGGAATCTTGTAGACCACCACTGGCAGTTTTCTTCTAAGCATCACCATCTGGGTTCTGCCTCCCAGAAATGAGCAGAACCAAATAATCTCTGGTTGCAAGTCATCCAGTAAGACAATCATGGCGGCTTCTGTCTTGAAAAGAAGCTGAAAGCTAGTTAGGAAAGGATCTAGATTATTAGTTTCATTGCAAAAGCTCTGGAGCTGGGGTGATACCACTCTTACCTAAAAAAGAATGTTTGATGCTGGGCAGTAGGTATTCAGGTAATTGGGGCCAAAGATTTTTTCCAGTCTTTTCTAAAAGAAAAAATTCTTACTGCACCAACCTAAGTGTACAGACATGAGTGTACTGATTTCATTTTCCAGGAGGGACAAAAGGCAAGCACGTAAGTGATTGGTCATCTTGCAGATCTGTCCATATCCTGAGAGCTAATAAGGTGAAAGGTGTCCAATAAGACTTGACAGACAGAATCCCTAGTATTGTTTGGAATTTCTACTGACAAACCAGATGCCATGTCAGACAGAACTACCAGTATTATTACTTTTACTCAGTAAAATCTGATTTCCTCAGAAAATCTAGCTAACGGCATGAATGTAATTCTGTTTACCTGAAGTTACTCACTGAACTACCGTATTCTTGTTAGGATTTCATTCAGGAGCAGCTTGAGGTTTCATAGTTGCTGATGTTGATTTTGTGCCATGTATCTGCTTTTCTAGTGCACAATCACCCATTCTGAGCTCTGTGAAAGCAGAGCCCCAGCACTAATTGTGCTGTATGAGGTTAGAATGACTGGCCAGCCTGGCCATTGTGATGCTGGCTGACTTCAGAGAGTGACTAGCACTGGGGCTTTGCCTTTGGAATGAGGAAGTGGAGCTGAGGAAGGTGGGGGGGTATGGCAACACCTCAGGCAGCGGCTTGTCTTTCCTCTCCTCCTCAACCCTCCATCCAGTATGGGTGGATTGTTCACACTGCAGTTTTCTTTGGAGTTTTCAGAGAAAACTGAGTTTTCTAAAACCCAGATTAAGGTGGTATTCCCTGAATCTGGTGCAGATATGGCAGTGTTTTGTGGCAGTATCACATCAGAGTTGGGGAAAAGACTGCAAATTGTGTGGCATTAGCAGGCCAAGTTTTTGTGGGTGGGGGATTCAGGGTTTTTCACTAGTGTAGACAAGCCCACAGCTGATCAAAGGCTTTGCTGAAACATTCTGAAATAAGTCTTGGGATAACTTTCTTGTGCTTATATTCTGTGGTAAGTGTGCCCTCCCTCCCCAACATTAACAAGACCTAGGCTTTGAATTAAGAGTTTGGCTTGGACGTGGTATGTGATATCTGAAGAAGGAATTTTGAAGCAGTTTATTTCAATAGAAGTCCAAATGTTTATGATGTATTCTATAAAATATAAATACATAAATTAACAATTAACAATTAAAATACTGTACTGTACTATCTTGTGTAGTCAGCAAAGTCTGACCAGTGGGAGGTCATTGAATCATTTGGATTCTCTCCTCTCAGCTTTTCTTTCTTACAGAAATAATGTATTGAATTACTTTCTGTGGTATATTGATTTACCACAAGGTTATGTTGAAAAGAATCTTATAAAATCTGATTATTATTATTATTTTCATAAAAAATGGCTATATCTGCATTTCACAACCTAGTACAATTATTCCAATAATACTTGGTTTGGGTAGTGATTACACCATCCCATTCAAGAGCCACATCTGCTTATAAACTTCATCTAAAAATCCTGTGAAATGTTTCTGAATGGCAATGTAAATGTATTCTTGGATTGTTGTGTGGCTGCACATATGACCTACCAAAGTACAATCAAACCCCTGTATCCATGGAAACAATATCTGCGGTTTCAGTTACCCGCAGAATACAAAACAGGGACACATACCATAGAGTTGTATTGGAAAATGCCTAGACAGGCAATCTAAGTATCTTCTAGGTACTACAACACAACTCTATGGTATATTTTTACTGGAAGCTCTGTATTTTTATACAGTTTGCTGTTATCTGTGGTTTATGGTATCCACGGTTAAGTCTAGGAACTGAACCCCCGCAGATATGGGGCTCCAACTGTACTTCCTTTTCAGCAATTTGTATGACATACAAGCTTTCCTGCTAAAACTTTTCTCACAGGGATCATGCTTCCCCACTCCCTCAGTTCCTGCTGACAGGAACTGAATACAGACTTGCTATGTTGGTCTGTTGGCTAAACATTGCAAATACTTTCTGTATTAAAGCATTCACCTGTGTCTAAGTGCCTACTTTCAGAGAATTTAAAGGCACTCATTTATGTGACCATAAGGACAGTGGCAGAGGCATAGCTGGTATCAGTCTGTCAAAGAAATATAAGCCACCACTGCAAATCAAACCTGCTCTACCAGTTTATTCTTTGCTTACCTGCTTTTGCTTTCAGGTTTTCAGGTTTTAGTGACATATCACCTATTCCCAGATAAGGTGGTACTCATTTCTCAGAGCCAAATATTAACCAAACATAGGAGAATTTCGTATTGTCTCTTGTGCTGTTTTATTTAAACTATCTTTTAACAGTGTACACATTGCCATAGTCAGAAAATTGTAAGCCAGGAAATTGTTTTAGTTTAAACAAACATATCTCTTTCCACTTCCTTCACCTTCCCAAACACAATTTCAAGC
This sequence comes from Gambelia wislizenii, assembly GCA_030847615.1. NCBI lineage: Eukaryota > Metazoa > Chordata > Lepidosauria > Squamata > Crotaphytidae > Gambelia > Gambelia wislizenii. The sequence goes on from JAUMIR010000002.1 coordinate 197,524,951, forward strand.
CACTGACTGTTCAGAATAGCCATGTTATTAGGCAAAAGCTCTTGTTTGCTTTTAGAGCTTTTATTATATCAATCACACAAATGGTTCAGGATTGAATGCTTATTTTACCTGCTATTTTGCCTCATCAAACATTATTCAGTGTAATTATAATGACTGAAATGTTGTGTTTTTGCCATGTGAGAGAACCCTTTCTTCAAAATATTCTTACAAATAGTAAACTTTTGTGTAATTACAAAATGATCAAGCATGCTCAGAATGGCTTTTGTGGTTGCTTGGAAAGCAACCTGTTGGTGGGATATGTAAATATGTATCCCTGTACAGAATATTGTGCATGTAAACCTGCTCACATACAAGTAGAGGTTTCTGAATATTATAGCAGTTCTAAGAGCTCTCTCTGGCTTTTCTTCGCAAACGAAGGTTCAGGAAGGACTCATCCCGCGCTTTCTGCAAGTGCGCTGATGACTAAAAAGGCCAATCTGAGATAAACAAGTCCGGTTGCAGAAAGCACAGCAGAAGGTCTCCTTGGGTGATGTTTTTGGGCTGTGATTCTTTCTGCGTTGTCGTTTCTCTTCAAGACTTGTTTGGCGTGAGTTCTCAAATAAGGCTGCAGCATTGTGGATAGTGCGTCTCCATGCCTCCCGATGTGAGGCCAGGGCGGACCATTGTTGGTGATCAATTTGGCCAAGCTTGAGATGTTGTTTCAGGGTGTCTTTGTATTGCTTTTTTGGAACGCCCCTCTTATGCTGACCCGTGGCGAGTTCACCGTAGAGTAGTATTTTTGGGAGGCGATGGTCCTCCATCCTAGAAACGGGCCCTGCCCAGCGCAGCTGCATTTTCAATATCATGGCCTCAATGCTGGTGATCCCTGCTTGCTCAAGGACATAGCAGTTCTAAGAGCTAAAACATCTTAAAAGTGGGTAGAACCACTGCTTTCATCAGACAGGACCTGTTCTCTCCACCTCAACTCCTCTCTCATTGTCCTAGTCTTTGCCTTTTTGTTTCATGATCCTTGGCGTTACTTTCCTATCATTCTGGCCATTCATGACCCTCCAAGTTAATTCATTGTATTAACAATGCATTTACATTTGTCCTATTTTGTCAGTATTGGGTTGCTTTCATAGTACAGTTGTCCATCCGTATTCATGGATTTGGTATTCATGGATTTAAGTATTCACGGCTTGAAAATATTCTTAAAAAATAGTAATCCAAAAAGCAAACCTTGATTTTATCATCTTATATAAGGGACACCATTTTGCTATGCCGTTACATATAATGGGACTTGAGTATTCACAGATTTTGGTATCCACGGGGGGTCCTGGAACCGAACCCCAGCGAATATGAAAGGACAACTGTATAGTATTTGATATTATTAGCTATGGACTTTAGTAGACCTTTTTACAGATGCCTGCTTGATAATTTTATGTACTTACCAGATCAAGTGTTAAACTAATAGCTCAAAACTAATGTAAGATAATTGTTTGTTTAACCTACTCCCTGATTGATCAGCTTTCTATGGCATTTAATGTTCCCAAAGTGATTATTGTGATGTTTCTGTTTCTTAAGCCTGTAGAGGCAACAGATGATGCCTTTTGGGACCAGTTCTGGGCAGATACAGCTACTTCAGTCCAAGATGTCTTTGCTCTAGTTCCTGCTGCAGAAATCAGAGCTGTGAGGGAAGAATCCCCTTCAAATTTGGCTACTTTGTGTTACAAGGTAAGATGTTCTTCTCACTGAGCTTTTTTCAGCTGACACTCAATTATTAAAATACCTGCTTATTTTAGACTGGCCCTGTATAGAAAGAGGGTCAAAGACGATGAAACTTCAACCAGGTCTTTTGAATCATATGGTTTGTGTTATTTTCTTTTCTAAAATGAAGAGCAGCCACTAATACGGATTTTGATCACAGTTGAGAGCAGTGTTTTTAACACTCTTCACCATGCTATTTTTCAGTGCAAGATTGCTTCCAGGGTGCTGTTTACCTTGAAAGTTTATTTGCTGTTGCTTGTAGCTGGCGGAGGAGGCAGTGGTTGTGGTCAGTGAGAAAGTAGAGTTCAGTAGTCCCAGTTGAGATTGAACTTGTTGGAACTGTTGTTACTTTAAAGATGAGAAGAATCCTCACCATGGAAATCAGAGACTTGAAGGCTTATTGCACTTTGAATTAAAGCGGCAGGGCAGCCAGAAGCTTCTGCCTTACTGCATGATGTCATCGTTCTTCCAGTCCTGAGGAAGACCAGGGCAAAACCATGCCTTTTTGTTAACCAGAAAAGTCCGTTAGCAAAAAGACGTGCTTTTACTTTGGTCTCCTGCAGGATCTGAAGAGCAGAACACTGGAAGAATGATGACATCATGCGATAGGGCAGCATGGAATGCAGAACCTTCTGGCTGCCCTGTTGCTTTAATTTGGCATGTGATAAGCCTCTTTGTAATGTCATGTTTAGTTTGACAGTCTGTGATATCTTCTCCTCAGGAGGAGGACTAAGCAGAAGGCATGCTACATCACCCTGGCAAATGAAAATTCTTAGCATACTTCCTTATATGATTTAATGTCCTTTCTGATTCTTGATCATAAGAATCAGTATAAGAGTGGAATGCGCTGCCTTGGAATGTGGTGGAGTCTTCTTCTTTTATACTGTAAGCCGCCCCAATTGCGTTGCAGAGGGGCGGAATAGAAATAATAATAATAATAATAATAATAATTAGTAGTAGTAGGTTTTTAAACAGGCTGGATGGCCATCTGTCAGGAATGCTTTGCTTGGGTATTCCTGAATGGCAGGGGGTTGGACTGGATGGCCCTTGTGGTTTCTTCCAACTCTAAGATGCTATGTTCTATAAGTAGTACAGTACTATAACAGGGACTGAGATCTTTGGACTTGCTTTTCTTACCTTGCTAACAAACACTATCCAAGACTGATTGTCATTGCTAATGGGGTTTGGTGGTTTGACTCCATTTCTTCTTCTAGTTTACCATCAACCACAAGTGACAGTGAATCAACTGAACTACCTTTCTGTGCCTTGGTACTCATTCATACCTGTGGAATTATGCGCCCCCTACAGATACTATGCATTCCAGAGAAGCAATAATTTTTGCTTCTTTGAGCGAGAGCAACAGAAATCAGTTCTCAAACTGCTCAAGCCTTTCTAGCTGTAAAGTCAGAACTTAGATCTGTTTCATATGCTGCAGTGATGAGATTAAAAGAAAATATAGGTTCTTGTGGTCACCCTGTTAAAGAAAAGGGTATTTCTCATTGCACCACTCCCTAGTCACTGCCATTATTATGTTTGGAAGATTCCTCATGCCTCATTAGTCAGAGGCTAAAAATTAGTCTGGAAATATTGTTCTAGTTGTAGTGTATTGCACTGGTAGAGAGGGGATCCAGAATGAACAAGTTGGATCCCGACTCAGTTATACTTAGTATTAGACCATTGAAAACAGTGGGATTTAAGTTGATTATGATTAAAGTGTCAGGGTATGCAGCCCCTCTGAGCATTCTGTTCAGAGGGAAAAAATAGCAGAACAACAGAAGCACGAGGAATATGGCCTCTAAGCATACCCTGGTAACAGGCAGACAGGCTATAATAATCTTTTCCAGTTTTATTTCAGTTCTGGTTCACTACAAAATCTACATTCTGGCTGCATTGAGAAAGAAGCAGCCTTCCAGCTAGAAAGCAAAGAACAGCTCTGTGTATTTTTTACAGGCAAAGAACAGAGAACATTTTTGTTTTCTTGCTTCCTACAGTGAGAGCTGATTAGCGCTCTGCTAAATTGTAACATGAGAATGTACTGGGCTGTGAGAGAAAGTACTGGGCTGTGAGAGAGAGATAAGACAGAAGCCTGGAAAACTTCTCTCAGGCTTACTGAATTGTTTACAATTCTGTCTGACCTCTGGCAAAGCCACAGCTAGGCCTGTATTGAAAACACAGACCTGAGTTTGCCCAGATTGAAAATTCATTCACAAGGCCTATTAAAACAATTGGCACTACAATATCCATTTTTCCTTGAGATAGAGATGTAAAATTTCTGAAAATTTTGAAGCCTTTTTGGGGGGGGGGATTGAAATATGTGTAGTACATATTTTATATCAAATGTAAATATTTTATTGCTTCAATAAATTAAAATGCTTCATTTATATTATACTTTACTATGAATACTGTATAGTGTATACAATTGTAGTATTTGGCATATTTATGAAATTTGTACTGGGAAAGCCTTAATTTTGTGCAAGCAAAACTGCAGTATAGTACTTATGCTAAAGAAGGAGCTGCAAACAGCTGCACCTGTGCTATCCAGGCACATGTATCTTATCTTAGTTTTTGGCACGTGAGAAGTAGGAAAAAAGGAAAGCAGGAACCACATATTTTGTAATAAAATAAAGTGCATTCTTTGGACAATAACACTGTCTTAAGGACTAGCCTAGCACCATATGTGGATATAAAGTTCAACTCAGCATTAAAAAATTGAGAACTTCATTCAGTTTTTTGCATTATCACAAGGAATGACCTGCAGCTTGGTGTTCTATTCTCATGAAGCTGGTACTACCCATTAGTTGTTGTACTTATCTAATGTATGCGCAGGAATTATCACCTTCTAATTCTGCAGACTATTTTACCTACAAATCATCAACTACATAGTTTCTGGAATTCTGAGGGAAACCCTGTTTTAAAAAGTTTCTTGAAATACAAAAGAGAAAATATTTCATGTGAGGTTTTCTGTCTTTTCCCCAGCTTCCATTTTTCTCTAAAAAAAATTGTAAATATTTTAAAATACATTTTGTATTCTCTAATATACATGTAGATGAACTTTCACATCTCAAATTTTGCTCTGCCATTGGTTGCTGAAGAGTTTGGTCTTAGTCCTCACTCTTGAATTCATTGATTAAAGGAAGATATTTATTGTTCTTTGAGTAATAGCACAAGAGCAACTAGGACAAAAAGTATTTTATCATACTTTCAGTCATATGATTCCAGGTATAGTTAATCAAGTTTTTTTTCTCCCCTGTACATGCAGTAAAATAGCATATGATGTTCATCACATACTGTTAGATGTATCTCAAAGCAGGGGCCTCTCACAATCACCAGCAAGAACTTTTATCTGCTCTCCTCTGGAATCATTAAATACATTCTATGGGTTCCCCCTACCCACCCACATCCTGAACATATTTTTAATGTAGGAGTCTTTAGCCTGGTTTTTGTGATGATCTCATATAGCTTGATAAAGCTCAACAGTGCTTTCTGAGTTGCTGACATACCTGGAAATCCGAATAGGTATCCCACAATCTCACCCTTTTGTTTCCCAGTACACATCCACAAGCTCTTTTGCACAATTCCTTGTTGAGTTAGAACTGTTCATTTTTTAAAATATACTTTTATTAATTTTATAATCATACATTATATTATCCAATCAATACCTAGTATAACACATAAAATTACTATAAACATCGCAATTTTTCTATTAACTAATTTCAAAAGTTAACATAGATTCTTTACTATAATTCTATTCAAAAATATTAATTCCCCTACCCCCCCGCCTCAGTGCTCCCTACTCTTTCCAGAATCTCATTTCTTCTCGTGGAGGTAACCTCCCATCTTTTGTCTGTAATACTTTTTTAAAAAATACTTTCCAAATTTTATCAAAATAATTTTCTTTCCATATTCCTCTTCTTACTTTAATTCTACATGTTAACTTATCATTTATTGCCATTTTCCAAACTTCTTTATACCACTCCTCCACTTGTAGATTTATTTGCATTTTCCAATATCTTGCTATAATTAATCTTGCTGCCGTTAATAAATTTGTTATTAAATCCTTTTTTGCTTGATTCCCATTCTCTCCATTATAAATTGACATCACTGCTATGCTTGGTTTCCTTTCTATATTTCTATTCAGCATATTCTCTATTTCTATAAAAACCATTTCCCAAAACTGCTGTACAAATTTACAATTCCACCACATATGCATATATGTACCTATTTCTTGACAACCTCTCCAACAATATTTAGAGTTATTCTTATCTGTATTATGCAATCTTGCTGGTGTCAAATACCATCTCCATATTATTTTATAATAACTTTCTTTTATCTGTATCGACATATTTTTTAGATGTCTTTGTTTCTATATCTTATCCCATTCATGATCTCCAATTTTTTGTTTCAAATCTTACTCCCATATTCTCCTTAAATATTCCCCTTTGTCTTTTTTTCCTTATTTTTTATCTATATTTTATATAATTCACTTGTAATACCTTTCATACTTTCATTATAATCTCTCTTTTCACCTTTTTTCACCAAATTTTCAAATTTTGTAAATTCCCTTGTTTCTTTATGATTCTTTTTCCAATTTTTAATCCATTGTTCTAACTGTATACAATTAAACCATGAAATTTTCATTCCACATAATTTCTCTCTTATACAGTTGTGCCTCCACATTCGCGAACTTGGCATTCGCGGTTTTGATTATTCGCAGTTTTGGGAGGCCCCCCCCAAACTGCGACACGGGGCCTCCGGAGGCCCCGTGAAAGCCCTGGGAGGGAGCGGGGAGGGCTGGGGATGCCTCCACGGGGGCTTCAGAGACTCTCCGGAGGCCCCGCGAAGGCCTTGGAAGGGAGGGGGGAGGGCCGGGGAGGACGCCGGGGAGGCCTCCACGGGGCCTTGCGAGGCCCCGCGAAGGCCTTGGGGAGCACCGGGGAGACCTCTGCGGGGCCCTGCGAGGCCCTGCAAAAGCCTTGGGAGGGAGCGGGGAGGGCTGGGAAGGCCTCCGCGGGGCCTTCGGAGACCCTCCGGAGGCCCCGCGAAGGCCTTGGGAGGGAGGGGGGAGGGCCGGGGAGGCCTTCACGGGGCCCCCGGAGACGCTCTGGAGGCCCCATGAAGGCCTGGGGAGGGGGTGGGGAGGGCTTGGGAGGCGATCATGGGGCCTCCGGAGATGCTCCGGGGGCCCCATGAAGGCCTGGGGAGGGGGTGGGGAGGGCTTGGGAGGCGATCATGGGGCCTCTGGAGATGCTCCGGGGGCCCCATGAAGGCCTGGGGAGGGGGTGGGGAGGGCTGGGGAGGCGATCATGGGGCCTCCGGAGATGCTCCGGAGGCCCCATGAAGGCCTGGGGAAGGCCTGGGGAGGGCTGGGGAGGCGATCATGGGGCCTCCGGAGATGCTCCGGAGGCCTCATGAAGGCCTGGGGAAGGCCTGGGGAGGGCTGGGGAGGCGATCATGGGGCCTCCGGAGACCCTCCGAGGCCTCATGAAGGCCTGGGGAGGGAGGTGGAGGTAGGGGAAAGCGACTATAGGGCCTCTGGAGGCCCTGTGGTCGCTTTGGCGGGGGAGGGGGAGGGCAATTGTTATTTGCGGATTTTTCACATTCGCAGGGGTCTGGGGAACCTAACCCCCGCGAATGTGAAGGGATGACTGTACTCCCTTTCTCATTCATCCATCTTATCCATCCCTCTATTTTATCTAGTCCTCTTTTCTTTAATTCCTTTCCCATTTTTTCCTTCAAATTACTTGGGATTTTTTTCCCCATTATAACTGGTGTTAATACTGAATCAATAGGCAAAAATTCTCTCTGATATTTATACCATATTTCCCATATATTTTGCAGAAATGGGTTCTCAATTTCTTTAATTTCCTTTTTTGTAAAATTATCAAAAAATACGTTCCATATTCTCTTTTCTATTCTCCCTGTTTCTATCTCTAACCATTCTAAATCCCCCTGACCTACAATTCCTTCTATAACATATCTCAATTGATTAGCTTCATAATATCCTTTTATTTTGGGAAGACCAAGTCCTCCCTCCGTCTGTGATATATACCAAAATAATTTATTTAATCTTGTCCTTTTCCCTCCATTACAATATTTATTCAACATATTTTGCTATTTTTTCAGTTCTACTTCTGATATTTTTATTGGTAACATTCTAAACAAAAAAATTAGTTTAGGTAATATTTTCATTTTAACTAAAGCTACTCTTTCAAACCATGATAGTTGAATATTTTTATATTCTTCCAACTTCTTTTCCATTTCCTTCCTTAGTACCATAATATTTTTCTCTTCTAGTTCTTTTAAATCTTTTGTAACATTTATTCCTAAATTCTTAATATTACTTTTTAATCTTACTTCTAATTTTTTCTCTTTTACAAATATATTTTCTTCTTCCTTAGTATAGTTAAACAACATCATATCTGATTTGTTCCAATTAACCTGTAAGCCTGTAATCTTCCCAAATACTAATACTAATACTAATAATAAAAAAAATTATTTATACCCCGCCCCTCTGTTAAAACAATCGGGGTGGATTACAAACATTAAAATACAATACAGATAAAAATCCCTAAACACCCCCCACCCCCACAAAAAAATATTAAACAAATGTAAATTAAAAGCAACGGTCTAAAATCACCTTTAAAAACAATAAATACAATAAATAGCCAGCGGACTAAAAGAAGCCAGGATCCCCTGAGGCCGGGATCTAATTAGGAAAGGCCTGCCAAAAGAGATCCGTCTTTAGTGCTTTTTTAAAGCTACTCAGACTTGTTATCTGACAGATCTCGTTCAGCAGGTAATTCCACAATTTGGGGGCGATTACCGAAAAGGCCCTCTGGGAGGTTGCAGACAGCCTAGATTTTTGTGGCTGCAGCAAATTCCTCCCAGAGGAATGTTCTTTAATTTTTTCTATTCCGTTAATCAATTCCTTAATTGTTAGCAATGTATCATCAGCAAACAAGCTTATCTTATGTTTTGTTTCTACTCCAATTCCTTCTATACTATTATCATTTCTTATCACATTTGCTAGAATTTCTATTACCATTGCAAACAGTATTGGAGAAAGTGGGCAACCTTGTCTTGTTCCTCTCGTTATTTTTATTTCTCTTGTTATTCCATCATTAACCATCACTATAGCTGTGTTATGGGAATACAATTGATCTATTAATCCTCTAAACCTCTTCCCCATTCCAAATTCTTTCAATATTATTTTTAATGTTGGCCATTCCACGCAGTCAAATGCTTTAAATATATCTAATGCTAATATCCCTGCTTTTATTTTTGTTTTGCCAATTATATGTATTTTATTTAACACCCTATTAAATTTGACATTTGTCTTCCTTTCACAAATCCACATTGGTCTTTTAATATGTTTATACATACAACTATTCATTCTCTTTGCCATTATTGCTGATAATAACTTTGCATTTTGATTTATCAATGATATAGGCCTGTATGATCCAGGGTCCAACAAATCCTTATCTGTCTTTGGTATCAATATTATCAATGATTGTTGCCATGATGAAGGGACTTTGTCTCCCATTATTATATTATTGTATAATTCTAATAATTTAGGTGTCAACTTCTTTTTAAATACTTTATAATAATCTGTTCCTAACCCATCCATTCCTGGAGCTTTCCCACTTTTTAAATTGTTTATTGCTTCCTCTACTTCCATTTTCGTAATTGGTTTTTCTAATAAATCCCTATTTTCCTCTTCTATTTTAATCTTCCAATTTTCCCCTACATATTTTTCTATTTGTTCCACTGATTTATTCCCTGACTGGTACAGGTCTTTATAAAACTCCTCAAAAATTGTTAGTTTTTCCTTCATTGTTCTACACATCTGTCGGGAATGCTTTGCTTGGGTATTCCTGAATGGTAGGGGGTTGGACTGAATGGCCCTTGTGGTCTCTTCCAACTCTAAGACGCTATGTTCTATAAGTAGTACATTTTACCTGTTTTATCTCTAATCTCAATTATCATATTTTCCATTTTCTTCTTCTGTGTGGATCTAGCCAACATTTTTTAATTTTTATTACTAAATTCAAAATACTCCCTTCTTAAATAAATTAAAATTTCCTGTACTTCATCTACTTCCATTTTATCCAATTCCTCCCTCTTTGCTCGTAACTCAATATAAGTTTGTTTTTCCTTGTTTAATATATATTTATTTTCCAATAATTCTATTTCCCTTTCTAATTTCCCTTTTCTTCTTGCCTTTTTTAAAGTTAAAGGTTTCTTTTATGCATATCCCCCTTGTCACAGCTTTCATAGTATCCCACAAAATTCCTTTTGACACTTCTTTATCATTTAATGCCCATAATTCTTGCCATTCATGCTCAATTTTTCCTACTATTGCTCTGTAATTTAAAATCTTTGTATTCAACCTCCACCTTTTCACCTGTTCATAATCTCTCTTCATTATAATCTCCACATTGACCAAGGCATGGTCTGTTACTTTTATATTTTCTATCTCTGAATTTATGATTTTATCAATCAAATTTTTTGATACAAAAATATAATCAATTCTTGAATAACTCTTGTGTACCATTGAAAAGTATGTATATTTCCTTTCATCTCCCTTTACCAATCTCCACACATCTTTCAACCCCTTTCTTTTTATAATTTTATTTAAATTTGTAATCTGATCATATTTATCCCTTAATGAATAATTTGATTTATCTTTTATTCTTTCCATTTGCATATTAAAATCTCCTGCTACAACAATATTTTGTTCTTGCATATTCTCCATTTCTTTAAATACTTTCTCATAAAATTCCTCTTGTTTTTCATTTGGAGCATATACATTCATTAGAACATATTTATCTTCTCCCATTTCACCTTGCATTATAATATATCTACCATTTTCATCTTTTTTCACCTTTTTAATGACAAAATTACATTTTTTGCTATTAATATTGCTACCCCTCTAGCTTTTGAATTCCCGTATGCTTTTTTATAAACTCTTACCCAGTTCAATTTCAATTCATTTACTCCTTCCCTTTTTTGATGTGTCTCTTGCAAAAATATTATATCCACTTGAGCCTTCTTCAATAGTGTTTCAATCCTTTTTCGTTTTATTACCGTGCCAAGGCCATGAACATTTAAGGTCAATATCTTTAATTTATTAACCATTAGATTCCTTATTACATTTTCTATAAGATCTTCTGGCTCCAAAAAGTGACCTCCCCTCCCCATACCCACCCCTTCCCAATTCTTCCCCATTCCCTTCCCCCCTCCCCTTTTCCCTTCTTTACCTCCCCACCTTGTCTTCCCAAGGCAAATTGCCTTGCTCATGACCCCCCAGGTCTTCCAGCTGAGGAGTGGCGAAGAGATCATCCACTGGCCCAGAACAACTTCCTCCCCCCAAGTGCTCATAAAAATAAAAAATAAAAACATTTCCCCTCTCCCCCCCCCGTAATATTTTTTTTCTTCCTTCTGCTTTCTTCATCTGTCTAAACTTTTCCTCCTCTGCTGTCCGCTCCTCCATCAGCTCCATACTCCTTCTTATGTACTCCCAACTCCTCCAACAATCACAGTCCTTCTTCTGGTGTTTCCATTCTATATCTTTTTCCTGCCCATTTAAATTTCAAAAACACTGGGTATCTCCAAGCATATTTTATACCAGCTTTCAAAAGAGTAGCAATACAAGGCTTCATCGATTTTCTCCAAATTACTGTTTGTGGACAGTAGTCATTATATAATTCCACCCTTACATCTCCATGCTTCAGTCTCTCTGGATGTTTCTTGACTGTTCTCATCAATTCCTCCTTGTTATTGTAATTAATAACTCTAACAATAACATCTCTTGGCAAAATACTTCTCCTTCCTGTCAGTTCTCTATGGATCCGCTCAATGTCCTCATCCCTCCATTTCACAGTTGGGGTCACTTGCTGTAGCCATTTCAACACTTCAGATTTCAGATTATATCCTTGATCTTTCCCCACAGATTCTGGCAGGAAGCTTATACTAAAGTTATTCCTGCATTGATAATCTTGCATGTATATCATTTTTTTTTCCATATCTGTGATTTTCTTCATATTGTCCTAGATCTGACTGCTTTGAAGTGTTTGGGTTTTAATTATTTCTTTGTTCTCTTTTACTATATTAAGAATATCTTCTTGTATTCCTTGTATTTTTGTACTCATTTCCACAAATCTTTCTTCAGATCTTTTCCTCTCCTTCTGCATTTCTTCTCTTATACTTGCAAACTCTGAAAACATTCTCTTTTTGTCTTCTCTAAATTCTGTCACCATTTTTGTAAAGAGAGAATCCATATGAGTTTTAATATCCTCTGTGCTTTCTCCCCTTCTTTCCCTCCCCCTTGGGGGTAGAGGATCTAGGGCCGAGGCAGCTAAAGGAGGGCTAGTTTCTTTTTCCATCCTTAGTCCTTCTGGTTCACCCTTGTTATTCTTTATTTCCGGAGATATTCTTTCTAATTTTTTATGAGATCTATCCGATGGCTTATCTAATGTTTGTGGCCTCAACCAACTTTTTCCTGCAATATTTCTTCTTTTTTTAGACATAAGAAAATCAAAACACTCCAAACTTTTGTTCGTCCCCTTCTGTGTATGGTCCCTCCTTCCTCCACCACTTATTATTTTTTAAAATCTTTCCACTTATTCTCCAGTTAGATCAATTATTCCTTCTCCTGTTAAATCATCCTTTTCATTTGCCTACAATTGTTCGCTGCTTCCTCCAACCTTAGTGATTTATTAGCAAAATTTTCTTTTTAGTTAGGCAGCTCCAATATTGGGCAAAACTGAAAGTAATTATTTGTTTACTTTAGGCTTCTTTGAGCTGCAGTTTTCTCTTCCATTAACATTCCTTAGTGATTCACAGCCATAAATCTTTCCTCAAAAGCTCTCCTCATGCCTTTTTGAGGGGAAATTATTCATTTAATTCCATTACCTTGAGCACCCGTCCTGGGACTTGCTTCCTATGCCATTGAAGCTTGGCTCCCCGCCCCCCGAGTTAGAACTGTTCAGCTTGTTAAGAAGGTCAGTTAATCTGCTAAGTAACTTTCTGATTTCCTTGTTATCCTCTAAAGCGCAGGATGAGTCCTTCCTGAATCTTTGTTTGTGAAGAAAAACCAGAGAGAGAGAGAGAGAGAGAGAGAGAGAGAGAGAGAGAGAGTTATCCACTAACATCACAAATTGAGGATGGACAAAATTATTGGACAAAACAACAATCCCCACTAAGGGTCTTTCACTAGAATTAGATTTCTATAAGTAAGAGAGATTTTGGTTTCATTCTGTGGATTTCTAATAGCATCTAACCAGACCAAAATGTTTTCTCCCAGACTACACTGTATGCAATACTTGTACATTCAGATTCTACTCAAGTAGGTAATATGGAACCTAAAGACTTAAATGGACTTTTTAAAAAGAATTTGGAATTCTCAGTGTGTGATGGTTTTCTTCAGTTGTGTGTCCACCGTCATTAGCTCTTTTTTTTTTTAAATGTTGGCTACGTTATTTTAAAAGGGAACTTGTCGCTAAAATCTGCCCTACGTGGAAGAATGACTGGGTATAAAGCAACTGCTTCTGTTCCTAGGATTTTCACAAGATTTTAAAAAAGTTTTCTGTTTCTGAACTTTGTGCAAGGAAAGCCAAAATAGCTGTCATTTTATTTTAAGAGCTGGACCGAAGGAAAAGGGCCTTTGGCAGAGGGGCTCATTTCTCTGACGAGACTTCACAGTAATTTTTCAAGGGTACAAAGGATCGTTTTGATGGCATGCTTTGCCTCAGCCTTTGTCCTTCTGGCACCCTCAAGATGGTTTTGACTGCAGTTCTGAGCAGCTGAAATCAATACAGCCAATAGTGTGAAATCATGGAATTTGCTGTCCACCAATATCTGGAGGGCTACAGTTGTCTGAAAAAAAAGTTCCTTTCTGTAAGATATTCATGATACTTTCCAAAGAGTGCACCAGCAATAAGAAATAATTGTACTAAGCAGTAAGAAATAGTATGACATGACAGAATTGGAATACAGTAGTTTGAAAGTTATTTGTGGCAGTTAATGGTACCGGTACCTGTACAGTAACCTCTCTTGTTTCCTTTATCTTGTTTGTTCCAGGCAGTAGAAAAACTGGTGCAGGGAGCTGAGAGTGGCTGTCATTCTGAGAAGGAGAAGCAAATTGTTCTGAATTGTAGCCGCCTCCTGACCCGCATCCTACCCTATATTTTTGAAGATCCTGACTGGAGAGGCTTCTTCTGGTCCACTGTTCCTGGGGCTGGACGAGGAGGGGTATGTATCCACTAGATATATTAATTCGTTTTTCACAGATGTGGAGAAACTGCAGGGGGCAGCAGCTCTCAATAATCAAAGAGTAATAAGTAGAATCTGAATCTGTTTACAAGGTGGGAGCCCCATATCCCCAATGTGTAACTTGGTTTGTTCTGATCCACATGGGATTCTCCCATTTAGAAAGGGGCACTGTAGCTGTTTTAACAGAATATTGGTGTATAGATATAATGGGAAGGCTGATGTGGTAGGAACCTTATTTTGTGCAAACCTGCCACTTTTTACAATTTGTTTTCCATCCAGAATCCAATGGTCAGTAGCAAAAGAAAGTTATATAATCTCCCCAACTGTTGAATGCCCTCTTAAAATTCGTTGTCTCATTAAATGAGGATAGGAGGGAGGAAATCTAATGAATCAAGACTTGTGCTGTCCTAGGAAGAGGAGTGAAAGGTGCTTTTTGTTGAGTTCCAGCCAATACCAGTTGCTGAATTTTACATCTTACTCAGCATCTGTATTAGTTTACTCAGGTGCTATTTTTGGTTTGCAGAGTTGGTGAAATGGCAAAAACTGACTGTACTATTGATCTGTGGTTCTAAGTCATGCTTTTTCAAGTAAAGTAAGGTATCAATACTTTGCGTGGTTTAGTCAAACTATAGGTCACTTCCTGTGTTATGAGATGGCATCTCTGTTTCCACACTATGTACAATTCTAACTTCCTAGAGTGGGTGTTCCTGTCATATATGCATTTACTGCACTGTCAGGTGTTCTTTTGGCTTTTTGGATAAAACAGCGGACATGCTAGCTCTTGTCAGATTAAAGAACAGATGCTTCAGCCGAAGTCTCAGGAACTGTAGGTGATTCTAGGGCACTAAGAGCAACAGCATGTGGTTCCATACCACACCTCACAATAGCCATCTCTGTTCTGTTGACCCCCTGTAGAATCATAGACTCATAGAGCTGGAAGAGACAAGGGCCATCTAGTCCAACCCACTGCCATGCAGGAATAAACAATCAAAGCATTCCCAACAGATGGCCATCCAGCCTCTGCTTAAAAACCTCCAAAGAAGGAGACTCCACCACACTACAAGGCAGTGCATTTCACTGCCGAACAGCTTACTGTCAGGAAGTTCCTCCTAATGTTTAGGTGGAATCTCTTTTCCTGTAGTTTGGGTTCATTGCTCCGTGTCCTAGTCTCTGGAGCAGGAAAAAACAAGCTTGCTCCATCCTCAGTATGACATCCCTTCAAATATTTAAACAGGGCTATCATATCACTTCTTAACCTTCTCTTCTACAGGCTAAACATACCCAGCTGCCTAAGCCAGTCCTCATAGGGTATGGCTTCCAAATCTTTCACCATTTTGGTTGCCCTCCTCTCTACTCATCTATTTTTAAGAATCCAAAGGTTCTGTGTCCCTCATAGTTGCATTTTTTGTTGTATTTTAAATGGCTGACTTATTGTCAATTTCAAAACATTGACTGTACTTGCAACACTGTCACTGATTGTCCTACTCTGTTTTGTCTAGTGCAGAGGTATGGTTTTTGATGTAAACTTTAGCCCTCCTTCTCGCTTCCACCTGCCTGCCTTCCCTTCTGTTTACAGCACCATGGAATTTAATTCTAGTCACATGCTGTAGTAAATAATTGGGGAAAATTATTTTAAATTATTTAAAATGCACTGGGAAATTATTTTAAATACATTTCATACTGTTTTTTCAAGAGCTTCTTCTTCACTAGCTTCATTGAAATGAAGTTGTAAGAGCCCAACTGTGCTTTTGTGTCCCATCTATTTATTTCAGTGGCTTTTGAGCTGGAGAAGCTCCCGCTCAAGGATTGCAGGAGTGTTCTACAGAGTGTTACTATCAGTGCTTAAAACATCCGTGTTGAATAATCGGTTGCGGCATGTAGCTCTTTTTTCAGCATTGCCATTGTTAGCTTGGGGCTGAGGAAGTAATTGATGGATGCCTGCAATTAACCAATTAATCATTTCAGCCTTTAAGATTCTATTTTTATTTTTCTCATTTAAAAGATGAATGGAAGTGTTTGCAGCCAACCTGTTTTCATCTTTTGCATCTGTTTCTGCCTTTGGAACGCTTTTATTGGTTGCTGTGAGGTGGCACTAGAAAACGTCAGATCAATGCTGATCATTATTGTAGTCTAGCCTGCTTGCTATGAGTGAAGGGCTCTGTGTCATACACAAGCTGATACGGGCCTGGCTGTCACAGATAAGCTCCTCCTGTTGCTCTTCTTGCAGAGGGGGCGGATCTGTAATCCAAGATGAGTTTTCAGTGACAGTGCTATAGGCCTACAGACCAGACATGTGGTTCCCTTGGAAACAGTAGCTCACTTGTGACTGAAACATCAGAATCAAGATAAAAAGAATAGGGCTTGATTATTTGAATGCCTGGAAGCACTCTGTGGGAGGATGCTTGTTCTGCCCCAGCAAGCAAAGAGCACCCTCCCCACACCCAGTAATCTGTGCTTCTTTGTCATGGTCTCTATGCGTCACACTTGAAGTTATACACTTTCTTTAAGCTTGTGGAATAGCTATTGCAATGTAATTGAAACCCAAGTTGTCTTGTAGTAAGATTGCTTGTCCAGGAAGACTTGGGCCTATTTTTACAGTACAGTTGTTCTTCCGTATTCACGGATTTGGTATTCACGGATTTAACTATTCATGGCTTGAAAATATTCTTAAAAAAATAATAATCCAAAAAGCAAACCTTGATTTTGCTGTCATATATAAGGGACACCATTTTGCTATGCCATTGCATATAATGGGACTTGAGTATTTACAGATTTTGGTATCCATGGGGAGTCCTGGAACCAAACCCCAGCAAATATGAAGGGACAACTGTAATTTATTTCTGTTGCCCAACCTGCATGCATTTTGCTTTGGATGGTGCTTTTATTACCAAGCTACATTGTGTTCCATGATGTGGGTCCCTTTTCTTTTTTTCTGTGGGGAAATTTGTATAAACTTAGATAACAGCCACAGTTTTTATAATTATGATATAGAATATGGGTTGCATGTTTTCCATTTGTACATACTTTGTGGTAAAATATAAACCTTGTATTGCTAGATAGGTAACACCCATCTAGTCCAATCTAGCTCCCCCACCCCTCCCCCATAGTGGCCAACCAGGTTCCCCTAGGAAGTTCACAAGTGGGCCATATGCTAGAGAGACATTCCCTGTTTGTGCCCAACATACAAAACTAGTGGTACATGAACACGGAGGTCTTATTTTCATTTATTATAGCTATTAGACATAATCATATTATATCATTTGCATTAACTTTCCCAGTTTATGGCACATTTTTAAAAGGTTATTTAGCTGATATATTTTCTGCATTCAGACTTTTGTTTCGATATGAATATTTTATACAAATTTCAAGCATCCTCCAGTCCAGGTTATTTGGAAGTAGTTCTGAGGTCTCATAATTTTTGAACTGATTATCTGTGCTTTTACATTTTCCCTAAATTCAACAAAATTTTCAAAAGAATACTTGTATAGGCAAAGTCATGCAGGGGAGTACATATGATGTGGAATTTTTAAATCCAGGCAGGGGAAGAGGAACAAAAAAGAAAAGAGACTTGCAGAGCAGTTGCGTTGCTATTCATTTGATCAAAGTGCAGTTTTAGCAGTACAGTTTTTAATGGCTTGGCGCTGGGTATGAAATGGCAGATCACCTGCTACTTCTAAAGTGCTCCTGGCTTTTGCCTGGCAGAGCAAAAGCTGGTAGAAGAGTTAACCTTTTTTTTTTTTTTTTGCCACCAAGAGTAGTTACATCACCTCTAAGCTGATACAGAGGAAACGCAGTCCTAGAGCCCTACTAGTGGGTAAAGTGTCTAGCTCTTGTCCAGAGAAGAGCAAATTGAGGCTTTGGAGCTGTAAGTAGCCCCCAAAGCTGGTTTGCAACTTCTGACCCATCCTTTATCTGGGAAAAAAAGAGTGACTAGCCTCTCCCAGGAGCCTTCAGGAGTAGCAACATGCCTTATAAATAGATTTCAAGACCCATTCCTTGCATGATTTAAAATTAGGAAGAGCCTCTGGTGGTAAGAGCTGTTAGAGTTGAACAGAAAGACAGTGGAGCAGAGTACCTCAGAAGCTACTGGACTCTCCTTCTTTGGAAAGTTTTAAACGGAGATTGAGTGACCACCTGTCAGGGATGCTCTAGGTATAGATTCCTGTGCTGGCAGGAGGTTGGATTAGATTACCCTTGGGCTACATTCCAACTCTGTCGTTCTGTGTTCATGAAAAATTACCCATTTTTCAGATCCGAAAGTAAGACTTCTGGTCACTTCCTGCCTTTGTTTGTTTGTTGTTTTCTGTTACTTTTGGCAGCCCATGAGGCCCTTGCAGGATTCCAGGGCCAGAAAATTGGCTCCCAGACCTGGCAAAGTTGCCTGTCTTTGGTCTAGCAGATCTGAGTTTGCCTTCTTTCTCCCTCCAGACTGTCCCCTTTCAGGGCCTTCTGTGACCTACTACTGGAAAGTACACCATCACAGTCCAGTTAGACTGTCATCTAAGGGGTGGTGGTGGATTTCTTTTGCTTGTATAGCACAGGCCACTTTTGACCAGCAGAACAGAAGTGCTGAAACAGCAGGTGGACAAAATATAATTGGAGAACATTTTGGATGATAATGGAGAAATAATTACTTACTCTACAGAGTTCTGACCAGGATAAATATAATAGCATGCTGTGTTACCTGACCCACCTCATAAGAAATAGGACAAGTTCTAAAACAAAATAAACATGTGGGTTCCAGAAGATAGTACAGTTGTCCCTCCATATCCACGGATTTGGTATCCATGGATTTAAGTATTCATGGCTTGAAAATATTCTTTAAAAAAATAACAATCCAAAAAGCAAAGCTTGATTTTGCCATCTTATATAAGGGACACCATTTTGCTATGCCATTGCATATAATGGGACTTGAGTATTCATGGATTTTGGTATCCATGGGGGGTCCTGGAACCAAACCCAGTGAATGTGAAGTGAAAGAATGTCTCACAAAAGCTTCTACAGATAGCAAGTTCTTTTTCCTTGGATAAGTGCTAACACACTTATAGGTGTACTCCTGATCCATTTCCATTTGAGTTCATAATTACCTTCATGCAGCACAAAAGCTTTTGTGTAGCATGAGGAAGGGAAAAAGCAAAGTTATAAAAATGTCTGACAGGCTTAATGTGATCATGAAAATAAGTCCACAGTTTAGTTTTTTTGATGTGATGTGACTTTCATCCAACTCCTAATTATTTATTGTTCATGTATTTCTGAATGAGGCAACCCCATTTCTCTTTGCTTTCATAGTTCTTGGTCTCTTGTCCTTCCCCAACCATTACTTTATCCAAACTGCAGCTACTATTTGCCAGAATGATCACTAAAACGCAAAACAAAAATCTTCTTGGTTCTAATGTTGTTCTGCAATGAGTGTTTAGGTTCAGGCAAGAATAATGTAACTTATTCATGATTTGCAGGGAGATGAAGATGATGAAAATGCTAGGCCACTAGCTGAGTCTTTGCTTTTGGCTATTGCGGATTTGCTCTTCTGCCCAGAATTCACTGTCCAGAGTCATCGGAAAAACAATGTGGTAAGTCAGATAATGTGTTGTCTTGATTGTATTTTGACAGGCTTGGTTTTTTTTATAAGGTCGTTCTCAGAAGGTCAAGATAAAATGTTTAAACCTATCATAGACTTCTCCACATGGCATGGAGTATTCACCTCCTTGTCTAAACAGGATGAACTTGAACTCTTAGCACAGCAAAACAAATATGATATCATAGGTATCACTGGAATCTGGTGGAATGAGTCTCATGATTGGAATGTACAACTAGAGGGGTATAGCCTATTTCAGAAAAGTAGACCAAACAGAAAGGGCGGTGGAGTAGCACTATATGTTAAGGATGTGTACACCTGTGAACAGTTCTATGACTTAAAAAGTGGGAGCCAGGTTGAGAGCATCTGGTAAAAATTAGGGGAGAGAGAAACAGCAGGGATATCATTCTGGGGGTCTGCTACAGGCCTGCAAGCCAAACCGAGGACTTGGATGATGTCTTCCTGGAACAGATGACTGCACATTCAGAAAGGAGAGATGTAGTAATAATGGGGGATTTCAGCTATCCAGATATTTGTTGGAAGTCCAACTCTGCCAAGAATTTAAGGTCCAACAAATTCCTCAATTGCAGACAATTTTATTGTACAGAAGGTGGAAGAGGCAACAAGGGGATCAGTTATTTTAGATCTGATCCTAATCAATGGGGATGATCTGGTTAATGGTGTGGAAGTGATGTGGGAGGTGTGGGGGTGTGGGGGGAGTGACCATGTTCTCTTGGAGTTTGTTATACAGAGGAAAGGGGAACCCAAGCATAGTCAGACATGCATTCTAGACTTTAAGAAAGCTGATTTCAGAAAACTTAGGGAATTACTGGGGGTGATCCCATAGTCAGAAATACTAAAAGAAACAGGAGTTCATGAAGGATGGGAGTTTCTTAAAAGTGAGATATTGAAGGCACAACTTCAGACAGTTCCAATGAGGAGGAAAAAGGGGAGGTGTCTAAAGAAACTGGGATGGATGTTGAAAGAATTCTCAACTGAGCTAAAACTTAAAAAGGACATATGCAAGAAATGGAAAAAGGGGGAAATCACCAAAGAAGAATTCAAACAAATAGCCAGCTCATGTAGGTGGAAAGTCAGAAAAGCCAAAGCTCAGCTGGAGCTCAGGCTTGCTAGAGAGGTTAAAAACAATAAAAAGGGCTTTTTGGTTATGTCCGTAGCAAAAGGAAGAACAAGGAAATGGTAGGGCCACTGTGGGAAGAAGATGGCGAAAGGCTAACAGGTGATGGAGAAAAGGCAGAACTACTTAATACCTTCTTTGCTTCAGTCTTCTCTCAAAGGGGGAACAGTGCTCAACCTTGGGAAGATGGAGCAGATGTTGCACTAGGGGAAATACAGCACAGAATTGGTAAAGAGGTAGTTCAGGAATACCTGGCCAGTATAAATGAGTTCAAGTCTCCAGGGCCAGTTGAACTTCATCCAAGGGTATTAAAAGAACTGGCAGAAGTAATCTCAGAACCACTGTCAATAGTCTGAGAAATCCTGGAGAACAGGAGAGGTTCCAGCAGACTGGAGGAGGGCAAACGTTGTCCCCATCTTTAAAAAGAGGGGAAAAGAAGACCCAAATAATTACTGCCCAGTCAGCCTGACATCAATACTAGGAAAGATTCCAGAGCAGATAATTAAACAGACATTCTGTAAGCACTTAGAAAGGAATGCCACGATCACAAAAAGTCAGCATGGATTTCTCAAAAACAAGTCATGCCAGACTAATCTCATCTCTTTTTTTGATAGAGTTACAAACTTGATAGATGAAGGAAATGCAGTGGACGTAGTGTATCTTGATTTCAGTAGGGCTTTTGCCAAGGTTCCCCATGATATTCTTGCAAAAAAGTTAGTAACCTGTGGGCTAGACAATGCAACTGTTAGGTGGATTTGTAATTGGTTGACTGACCAAACCCAAAGGGTAGTCACCAATGGCTCCTCCTCATCCTGGAGAGAAGTGACCAGTGGGGTGCCACAGGGTTCTGTCCTGGGCCCAGTGCTATTCAACATCTTTATCAATGACTTGGATGAGGGAATAGAAGGTATGGCTATCAAGTTTGCAGATGACACCAAATTAGGAGGGGTAGCTAATACCCCAGAGGACAGGGTCAGAATCCAAAATGACCTGAACAGATTAGAAAGCTGGGCCAATATTAACAAAATGAATTTCAACAGGGAGAAATGTAGGATACTACACTTGGACACTAAAAAGGAAATGCATAGATATAGGATGGGTGACACCTGGCTTGATGGCAGTACATGTGAAAGGGATCTAGAAGTCTTGGTGGACCACAAGCTGAACATGAGTCAGCAGTGTGATGCAGCAGCTAAAAAGGCCAATGCGATTCTGGGCTGCATTTGTAGGAGTATAGTGTCTAGATCAAGGGAATAATAGTGCCACTGTTTTCTGCTTTGGTCAGACCTCACCTGGAATACTGTGTCCAGTTCTGGGCACCACAATTCAAGATGAATATTGAGAAGCTGGAACATGTCCAGAGGGCAGCCAGGATGGTTGGATGTGTGGAAGCCATGCCCTATGAGTAGTGGCTTAGGGAGCTGGGCATGTTTAGTCTGGAGAAGAGAAGGTTGAGAAGTGACATGATAGCCATGTTTAAGTATTTGAAGGGATGTCATACTGAGGATGGGGCAAGCTTGTTTTCTGCTGCTCCAGAGACTAGGACACGGAGCAATGGGTTCAAACTACAGGAAAAGAGATTCCACCTAAACATTAGGAAGAACTTCCTGACAGTAAGAGCTGTTCGGAAGTGGAATACACTGCCTTGTAGTGTGGTGGAGTCTCCTTCTTTAGAGGTTTTTAAACAGAGGCTGGGTGGCCATCTGTTGGGAATGATTTGATTGTGTATTCCTGCATGGCAGGGGGTTGGACTGGATGGCCCTTGCGGTCTCTTCCAACTCTATGATTCTATGATTCTAGATTAAGATGGAATCTTCAATGAACAAAATGATAGTTGCTTTTGGCTGTCTATCTATCTGGCTCTCTCTCTATTAAAGATGGAGGACGCTTGCTGTTGAAAATATAAAATTTTGACACAGTTGATTCAGTTACTGCATTGTTCTACCAACTGTGTCATGCTAATTTTAAAATACCAAAAACTAGCTTAGGACAAAATGCTGTGAGAAAGATTACTAACTGGCTACAAAAAGGGCCTGTCCTGCTTCTGTGCCTTTAACATGAGATAACTAAGGGGCCGGTTCCACGACAGGAAAAAGTTTGCAAGATTCCGGATTACTGTTCTTTCGCTTCAGGAGTGCATAAATCACACGACTCCTGGCATTTTCGGAAAATGCAGCCAGATCCAGCCACTTTCTGTTTTCCTTAGTTCACACAGGCAAAGGTGTGTGGGGGGGGATCGCCTCCAGATGATTAAAGCCAGGCAGGAGGCAGGGAGGGAGCAAGGAGGGGGTTATGGAGACCATAAATAATGAGAGGAAAGAAAAAGGACAAACAAACAAGCGATCGAAAGAGCGATCTGTCAACTCCCCCCCCCGTCTTCCCCAGCCCCGAAAGGCTTCTATAAAGAAAGGAGTCAATGAAAGCACGAACAAGCAAAAGCATGGTGGAGGGATGTCCTTCCCTTCCCTTCATGCATGCACACACAAACACACACCACAGAAGCAGGGCTTGCCTCATTCCTGATTGTTTTCCCTCCCTCTGTAGCCTTGAATAAAGGCAAGTGAATGGAATGACAAACAAACAAAAGAACGAACATGCGATCGGCTGTTTCCCCGCACACACGAATACGCGCACACACACACACTCACACCAGCGAAGCAGGGGCTCGTCCCCGATCATCTTCCCCACCCCAAAGCCTTCCTTTGAAACAGACAGGAAGGGCTCAGAGCAGATTTTCCAAAGTGGGCTGCAAGCAGAAGGAGGGTGAATTTCTTCTCTCCAACCCCTCAGTCTATTCGGATAAAGCAGAATGGTCACTCCAACCAATCAGGATTCAGCTCTGCTCACAGTAATTCGAAAAGGCAGATGCCAGTTTACACGATCGTTAGTTCCCACAATAAATTATGCACGTTTTCGCGAACTTAATCAAAAAAGTGTGGAAACTAGCGAAAGCTGATACTGCACAACTTATGGGTTTTTTGCACCCCCTCCTTCTGAAAAGGGCGCTGTTGCTTCGAAATGCGTGGGAACTATCAGGCTTCTTGTTGCATTCTTTGAGGATTTATTTTGCCGTGTAAACGAGCCCTAAGTTTGTCATGGAATGGAGATAAAATTTGTCACTTGCTGGTCAAACTGCAGGCCAAACTGCATTTTAACCATGACTACAAGAACAGGTTCAGAAACTGTCAGTCATAAGTGTCCTGGAGGATGATAATAACCTGCATATTTAGGAAACATATTTTAGAAAAATTGTTATTCTGTTCATGTGTAGTATGATTGCCATACTTCATGTAACTTGACCAGTGACCAAACACTTGACAAATCTTGGCTAAGTCTATAAATATACTAAAGTTGGTCTAGAAAGGGCAAATCTTTTAAATGTTCTGAATTTGTATTTCTTTTAATTATCTTCTGGTTTTGGACTCTCTGGTACAAACTGAAATTTCCACAGATGTTTGCATTTCTATTTATTTATTTGGTTATTTAGTCAAAAAAATTGATCCCCCCCCCCAATCTGGCTCAAGTTATCCACGGGTCATTGTAAGTATTGTACCGTAGCTCTTATCAAAAAGGAACCATCCCCTTCTTTGAGCGGAGTGGTGAAAAGCAAGAGCTTAGCCTGGCCCAGGAGAACCTAAAGAACCACTGACCCCATCTACTTTCTCCACCACGCCGCTGCTTCTAGACTTTTTGAATGCCTTAGTGGGGAAATGGTGGCAGTGGCTCCTTGGTGCTTCCCCTCAAACGAGCACTTAGAGTAGAGGGGGTCGGTGCTTCTTTTAGGTTCTCTCAGGACGGGCTAAGCTCTTGCCTTTTCATCACTCTACTCAGAGAAGAGGATGATTCCTTTTTTGATAAGAGTTAATGCAGTAAGTTAATTTTTGTCAAAAAAGGAACCATCCCCTTCTCTTAGTAGAGTGATGAAAGGCATTTGTGAATGTCTGGGCAGAAAAATGGGGGGCAGCCAGGGTGGCTGGCCCCCTAAAGCAGCACTGGCACTTTCAGCTCTCTGTTGAATGACCCTCGATTTATCCATGGTTCATATCAAAATCCATAATTTGGCCCCAAAACATATCCTTGACTTATACATAAGGTCAACTTATACACAAGTATATATGGGTATATATTGATGTTTTACAGTGTGAGCCATTCTGAGGCTGTTTTATATTGTAAGCCATCTTGAGATCATTTGGCAAAAGGTGGAATAGAAATGCAATAAATAAATAAAAACATTCTACAAGGACTTAAGAAAAACACCAGCCTAGTGCCAGTGGTTTCTATAAATGAGTCTTGCCATTGTGCTTTATAGCCTGTGGTCTTGGTGGTCAAAGACCCTTGCTGTCATCTTTACCATGGGTGGGCAAAGTGTGACCCTTGGGGCCCTTCTGAAGCCCCCCAAAGCCCGCAGAAGCTGCATTTTAAAAAATCAGATTGTTCAACTGAAAACCACAGCAAAATGCAGCAGTGTCACCCCCATACCCGAAAACACCTCAAAAAGGAAGCAAACAAACAAAAAAGACTGATATCAAAACAGGAAGTGATGTGACATCATATCTGGTTGCGTTAAGAGTGCTGGGGGGAGGCACAGGGACAAGAACAGCCCCCCTCCATAGATGCCAACCCATTATCTGAACCTATAGATTGGAAATGATACTTGTCAATGTGTTATTCTAAGAGCCTCTGGCAAAACTACGGAGTTGTTGGTTGCACAATAGTGACTCATATTTATGTTGAGCTTGGTGTGACTAATGCTGAATCTGCCACCCGTATTTTTGTATTTTATGTGATATACTTGGAAGTAATAGTTTTCTAGAAGGTCTTTCTACATAGGCATGGGAGGGAAAACTGTTTCCCCTCCTGTTTTTTCTCCTTGAAATCATTTCCCCCCAGAAAAATGGGAAACATTAAAATTTGAAAGAAAAAGTTGAATTATGGAATATTTTCTTTTAGAATTATGAAGGACAAAATGTTTGTATATTTGTGTGTATGTGCCTTCAAGTTGCCTGTCAACCTATCGTGACCCCATGAATTTCATAGGGTTTTTTTAAGGCAAGGAATACTCAAAGGTGGTTTTCTCAGTTTCTTCCTCTGAAATATAGCTTACAGCACCTGATATTTGTTGACAGTCCAAGCACTAACCAATACTGATCCCGCTTAGCTTCTAAGATCAGATGGAATCTGGTGCCTTTAGATCAGCCTTTCTCAACCTTTTTACCCTGGTGGAACGGTTGAAGCAATTTTCAGGTGTTGGGGAGCCTCTGCCTAAAAAACGTTACATTTACAGCTCAAAAAAAGTTTATTTTTTTCAATCTCAATATCTTGTGGCTCCCCTAACAACCTCTTGTGGAACTCTGGTTGAGAAACCCTGCTTTAGAGTCGTCAAGTCTTGCAGTTCGTATATTTACTTCCCCCAAATTATTTCTAATAAAGTATGTAACAGGAAAAGTTTTTTATAAGATCAAATATAGTATCTGATTTTGTCTTGGTTCCCCCCCCCCCCCAGTTCTTTTATGGGAATGAATGCTTTATGTCTTCTTGGCACTATGGAGAAAATAATTTTCTTTGGTTTACTTGTGTTGATGAACTTTCTTTCTTTCTCTGCCAGCTCTTAATAAACCAGCAAATCAAAAAGGTTCCTTTCCTTTCAGGATCTTGTAGGTGCATTGTAACAAAAAATATTTTTTTAAAAGAGACACTTAATTTGTAATTATTGTCTCAGTAAACTGTTCTTTTAATACTCCAAATAAGATACATTTACGCCAAATGTTCACATAATACATTTTATGTTCCTAAAGTAACAAAGTAACTTTCAATCTGTAGAGGGTGCTAATGTCAGATTTTTTTTTTATTTTGTCTGAAAATTTCCATTTTTTTCTAACAACAACAAAAAAGGAAAAGCCCCCCCTCATGGCTTCAACATTTCTGAAAATTTTACATTTCCACAAAGGTTTAGCACAATTTATTATATTAGAGAATGAGTACTAAATCCAAAACAGTGTTGGTTAGTCTCTCTCAAACTCTCATTCTCTGTATTTTTTTGTTTTGACATCACATTGATCCTACTGTCCCCCCCCCCCCGCCCCACTTTATGCAGTTTCCAAAAGGAGTAAGTTATGTAGACCCAGCCATAGTGTTTGGCCTGCTCTGCTAAATTAGAGAGTGTTTCTCATCCATGACAATTCTATCTCTGTTTTCATAAAGACCAAATTAGAGTTGCCTGGTACAGGCTGTCCAAAGAACGTTGCTGGCAGGGTGGTCTAGTGCTGCTGGGTAAACCATAGCTGGGATGGGGACACCGTCCCTATTATTGGATCTCATATCTTTCAACCATTATGTTAATTCTAAGAAAGATACCCTCTCTCACTGTGCCTCCGAGAGCAGAGGGTATACACATTTTGTTTGATTGGCATTCTTATCTAAGTGAGGCATTTTAACATATAGCCTTTGAATGAATTGTCAAGGCCTCTAAGCTGTGCTTCTGTCCCCAGAGTTTTATTTTTTCATGCAAAATATGCGGTAAAGCCTAAATTCTGTGCCCCAAAAGCCTGGGCACTATAACTATCCTTTTAATCAAAATGTTTTAACCTTCATCCACTCAGAAAGGACATTTTAGTTCCCCAGAATCAGACTTTGTTGCAGAATTCACACAAAACAAGATCTATAAGGTAGGTGTTTTAAAATACTGTCACCTGAAGAGTTGTAAAAAAAAATATTGTTGAGTTTCAGACACTTGCCATGTACATTAAAAAAACAGGCAAAAGATGGCTGAGAGAAAACAAATCTATTGCTTTTTGCTAATAGATTACTTTTGTGTCTTGGCCAATGTAATGTATTGGTACAAAAATGGTGCCATGCTGTTTTCCAGAGAGCCAGGATATTGAGAAACAGAAGTGACATATTCTGATTGTAAAAATGTTGATCACAGGTGGGGAGGGGAGGTTGAGTTGGAATTCTTAGTGGGATCAGGAAGCAAAAGACATGTAAAGTTATTCATGTCTTTTAAAAATGTACCCTGGAACCAAATGTACCTTGGAACCAAACCCCAGAGAATACCAAGGGTC
The DNA here is from genome assembly GCA_030847615.1 of Gambelia wislizenii. Taxonomy (NCBI): domain Eukaryota; kingdom Metazoa; phylum Chordata; class Lepidosauria; order Squamata; family Crotaphytidae; genus Gambelia; species Gambelia wislizenii. The sequence goes on from JAUMIR010000002.1 coordinate 197,552,744, forward strand.
CACTGTATTACTTTTTCTGCAGTAGGCCATTTTAGTGCTGCTAAGGTGTTGCTGTTTTGCTGGAAGTGGAACTGAAGCTTTAGTTCCACTCTATACAATATTTTCCATAGTAATTCTGTATTACTGCACATTTGCAGGCTTGAAAGCTGAAAATGTGCATAGGTGCACAGTTACTTGAAGAATGAACAAGGAACACAGCAGTGTAACCAGGGACTTAGTATAAGGTAGAAATAATTATTACTATAGTGCAAGCATTTCACTTTGGGAGAAAGGAGGCATATACATTTAATAAATAAAAATTTTAAAAAGGAGAAATGTGCAGTGTTTATGCTGTGATCACTTTACTGGCACACATTAGGTGGTTATGCTGAAGCACTAGTGCAAACAAACTCTTCTGGCTGATACCAGGAGGTCAGCTACATGGGAGAATTAAGTCTGGGAAATATCGACTCTGGCGCAGGGAGGGTGCGCTGCTGAAGAAGGCCCAAAGACCCCACGGCGAGGTGGCTGTGCCGCCCGAAGAAACCAGCAGCAGACTTGCCACTGGAGAGTGGAGCAGTGTGTGTGTGTGTGTGTGTATGTGTGTGTCCAAAGGCTGGATGGCCAGATCGTCGCTGCGACCACGCAGCAGAAGGAGGGGAAACCAGACGGAGAGAGTACCGGGATATGGGGCACTGCAGTGACGGCTAAGGTGCTACTGGGAAGGTGAAGCGAGGAGGGGTACTCTTGCCCCGCCCCTGCCCACTGTACTTCCAGTTATCAAGAAATCTGAGATACATAGTACCGTTATGTTCACAACATCAAAAAACTGAATACTTGCGTACTTTAAAAAAAAATCCTCGGAAAATAGTGGGATGGAAAGTCACAGCTTTCCTCGTTTTTTTTGCCTCCCCTCCTTCTGAATATCATGCATATGGCCCACCGAGCAATTGTATTCTGCTTGAATTCTCCCCTGCTTTTTTTTTTTTTTTGCCATGTAGTCAACCCCCACTTGCACTTTTTTAGTCTACTGTTATCAGGCTTATGTTTGCGAAAGATTTAAAGAAGTTGAGCATGACCTTTTTGTGGCGTTGTTTTGTTCCAAATGGCTTTGCAAATCTGATTTGTTTACCCCAAACAAGCCTTGAGTAGCAGAAATCAGTGAAGTATTGTCTGCATGCAGAGATCCTAACTGTTCCACTTGAAGACTACTTAGAAGTTGCATTCCTTCCAATATGATGTGCTCTCTTCAGTGTTGTTTTAGTTGCAGCCTCTCAAAACTGTTGCCCTGCTTGGGAACTTACGATTTGTGAGATTTACCATTATATAATGGAAGTTCAAAAGTGTTAGGCAAGAGTTTCAATGAGGATTTCTGTGTGCCAGGAAAAGGACAGCAAAGAGAATTTGCTTAATTAAAGCACTGAAAGAACTTGTTTTAATGATGCTAGACAACCTTGATTTGATTTGAGCACATTAATCTTGGGCCCCCTTTACCCCAGCTGCTCTTGAAAAATACTGTTTTCAGTGGTTGCTTGTCTTCATAGAATTAGTCATAGTGATTTGCTTGGGGTTCAGAAAAGAGAATACTGCTGCCAAAGGACAAGACGAACAATAATAGATGGGTGTAAGAGGCTACATTAATAAGATGGGTTATAAGGAAAAGCTGCTCAAATGTTGACTTTGCTTTGCTGGGCAGATGCAAAAGAGTTATAACCTCCAGGCCTTCAAAACATACCAAGACAGCAGGACTGTGAAGGAAGTTCTATAGTAGGACCCCCATATCCACTGATTCATTATCCAGAATCAATTATCCACAGGACACAAAACAGCACACCTACCATAGAGTCTTCCTAGAAAAATGTGTCCTCTCTAGTCATTGTCTAGGTCCTCCAAGGCAACTCTATGGTATTTTAAACCAGAAGTCCCATTATTTCATAAAATAATTTATTTTATTTTATTATTTTCAGTGGTGTTCATTATTATCCATGGTTTTCTGTATCCAGACCCTCCTTGAACAAATCCCCAGTGGATACAGGGGTCCTACTGTCTTGAAATGTGGCATTTAGATAAGAAAGCTATATACTGTACTAAGATTTAAAATGACTAAACATAGCAGCAAGGTAGCCATACTGTTTTATCAATGCCACTCTGTTTTTTTGGTGTGACCTGCTAAACAGGTATAATCTGCTTGCACAATCCTAGTTGGGATGGGCCTGTATCTCTGAAAGGAAACACACTCTGGTTCTATCCACCAGCTAGAGGAATAAGAACAGTTGGGCTATGTGAGATTGGAGTATGTGTGTGTGTGTATTGCTATTAATCTACTGAAATCCACCTTGAGGATAATTGGATTGAAAGACAAGGTATAGATCTTCTGAATAAATATCTTAGGGTACGTTGCATTCAGATAGGTTCACAAAGATAAAACAAAATACAGCATTGTGGTGTATTGTGGTATACACCTTGGTATGTAGAATGTACCTTATGACCTACTTGCAGTGGTCACCTAAGTGGAAAATTTAAAAAATGGTTAAATATTTTGGTGACTCTTCCTCTCTAACTCTTACATAAATATGCAAAGGGATCTTGTAGCACTTTTGAGACTAACTGAGGGGTTGTCTAAATGGTGAAAATAACCCTCATGGAATTCGCTGGGAATACGACCTGTCTAAATGGGATCCCACATCAATCCACAGTATTCAGAAGGAGGGGGGCCCAAAACAGCAGAAACAGCGCTGGAAAAGCCTTTGTGGCTTTTCCTGTAGTTTAAAAAAAAAACACTGAGGGGGTGTTCATTCCTGCTTGTTAGGACAAGTGATTTGGTTTGAATCGCTTTCCCGTATGAAAGGCAGCGCAAAGCTGACTGGCCAGGCAGGTGCGGGAGGGGGCTTACTAATAGGACAAGCAACTACTGCTACCATGTTGGATTTTTGCCTTAGCGAGCAATCGCTAAGGTGATAAAACAGAGTGTTTTTTGTTTTGCTGTCCTTTTAACTCGAAAAATCGCTCTATTGCTCCAGCGATAGACAGTGGCTTTAAAAAAAAAAGTTCAGCAGCAGCAAAGTACTAACACAGCTAAATCACTTGCAGCTGCCATCTGGCATGTGAAGTTTCTGGGGGCAAAAACACTGTTAAGGCAAGTTGCTGCTGCTGCGAAATGCCATTACTGTGAAGTACTATGGCATTTTACAATTTCACTGTTTTTAATTCTATGATCTTTTTTATTTAAGTTTTTAACATTTGTATTATATTTAAAGTATTTAAAGTGTAAAGTTATTTATAATGATAGAAATTGTTTTAATGCTGCTGTTTTAATATTTGTATTAGAATGTTCCGATGTTTGTATGATGTTTGCTGCCCCGATCCTGATGGGAGAGGCGGGATATAAATTCTTCTTCTTCTTCTTCTTCTTCTTCTTTTCCCCCTTGTATAGATGAGAAGAGAGAAAGAAGTTGGTAGCATAAGCTTTTGTAGACTTAAAGCTACTTCCCTAGATGTGTATTATATAAAGTTACTGATAACACAGAGGTGTTTATCTGTAATTCTCTTTCTCTTGGCCCTCATGCAGGAGATTTTTAGGACTGTATATTGGAATATATGTTGCAGTCTAGGGGCTTCACCCTACCTTGTTCATGGAATACTTGTATTTGTAGTCCTATTTGTCCTGTGTGTTTTCTTATTGTTTCTGGCTTTCTTTTTACCACAGGAAATCCCCCCCCCTCTGGCTTTTCTTCGCAAACGAAGATTCAGGAAGGACTCATCCCGTGCTTTCTGCAAGCATGCTGATAACTGAAAAGGCCGATCTGAGATAAACATGTCCGGTTGCAGAAATCACAGCAGAGGGTCTCCTTGGGTGTTGTTTCCAGGTTGTGATTCTTTCTGTGTTGTCATTTCTCTTCAAGACTTGTTCGGCGTGAGTTCTCAAATAAGGCTGAAGCATTGTGGATAGTGCGTCTCTATGCCTCCCGATGTGAGGCCAGGGCAGACCATTGTTGGTGATCAATTTGGCTGAGCCTGAGATGTTTTTTTCCAGGGACTCCTTGTATCGCCTTTTTGGAGCGCCTCTCTTATGCTGACCCGTGGCGAGTTCACTGTAGAGTACTGTTTTTGGGAGACGATGGTCCTCCATCCTAGAAACGTGCCCTGCCCAGCGCAGCTGTGTTCTCAATATCATGGCCTCAGTGCTGGTGATCCTTGCTTGCTCAAGGACAGCAACATTCGTCACATAGTCAGTCCAGTGTATATTTAGGATTGTACTTAGACAGCGCTGAGGAAAACGTTCGAGGAGTCGTAAGTGTTGGCAATAGGTGACTCATGTTTCAGACCCACAAAGGAGAATAGACAGTACGATGGCTCTATACACACTGATTTTTGTGCTTCGCCTCAGGTGTTTGTTACTCCAGACTCTTTTGTAAAGTCTTCCAAATGCGCTATATGCCTTTGCTAATCTGTGATCAATCTCTTTGTCAATCTTGGCATTTGAGGAGATGATGCTTCCCAGGCAAAGGATCACAGGAAATCAATCCACTAAAGAGGAAAAGACTAAATAGCTACACCATGTCCTTTAGCAGCACCTGGAGTCCCCCATCTGGAAGCACCTTCTGTCCCTTCTGTCCTGATTGATTCTCAGATTCTCTTTTGTCTGTGTAGGGGGAACTTTGCCTCATTAGGCCTTTACCCAGGTCTTTATCATCCTATCCATACAGTCAACTGGAAAGTTCAGCACTAGTCTCTGCTGGTGAAATACCATATGTGTACCCATGTTCTGGCAGCTTCTGTGAGCATTAGTTTTTATTTTTCCTTTCCTGCCTTCTTTTCCAGGACACAGCTGATGACATCCATGCAATTGATAGCTGTGAATACATCTGGGAGGCTGGTGTGGGGTTTGCTCATTCACCACAACCAAACTATATCCATGATCTAAACAGGTGAGAATATTAGAGAACAGGCAACAGAGAGGTGATTGCACGAGTCAGACAAGATTGGCTCTAGGCAAAAAAGCAAGGTTACCATTTCTCATGGACCATTCTGAGTATGTGTGGAAATCTAGTTGATCAGATGCTAATGTTGTCTAAGGCTAGGTATCATTACATTTTGGAACTTAATTTCATGGAAGGGGAAGCATTTGTTTACTGTTCAAGTGCACAGTCTATATGGTGCTTGATAGAATATGAAAGCTAAGACATAATTAATTTATGAAATGGTATGAGTTGACAATACTTAATGCAAAGGCCATATCAATGGCTGCATTGTGTTTCAGTGCTTGCTGTCACTGTTTCACTTGCTGGAGCTAGATGGACTCTTGTGATTGGAATGGGGCCAAACAGGAGGCACCATTTTGATAATCTACCATTTTAATAGTTGTTCATTGTGAACTGGAAAATGTATTTTTGCCCCATGGCTTCTGACAACTAAGGGGTGGTGGGTGGTGGGAGAGAACAATACTCCTAGAAAAGCATTTCTTTGCTCAGAAGTAAAATCGGTAACGAGAGTGGTTAATTGCAACTCTTGCCTAAGTGTTTATTGAAAAAAATTGAAAAACATATTCAAACAGAAATGAGCAAAAGTCCCAGTACAATGGGGAAAATTCAAAACAAATCAACTGTATGTTTCTACAGATGGGCCTTCTTCATGTTTTTTTTCCAGGACAGAACTCTTGAAACTCCTGCTGACTTGTTTCTCAGAGGTTATGTACCTGCCCCCCTCCTCAGACAGTGGCAATACCAATCCTTGGGTCCAGTTCTTCTGTTCCACTGAGAACAGGTGAGCAGATTGCTTCTGAGAAATTCTACTTTAACGCAAACCTTTTATCTGTTCATCCCCTTCCCTCTTTTTGTGCCTGTTTCAAAACATGTTAATTTGTTTCCTGTTACTTCAGTATACCTGCCTTGAATGCCAACAGTTGCTTATCTTGAATTCACACATTTTGCCTTGATAGCAGGTGTATTTTACTCTTATTCACATTGGAAATTGAAGTTCATTGTACTTCTGGAATGCATTTTGGTTGTTCTGACTAGTGCAGCTTGTTGGTGTTATCTGGTTTGTAATTCTCGATTTCTGGTGAATGCTGCCCTCTGGTGTTAGTCCCTTGGAGTATCCTTCCTCTCAAAATGGCTTAAGGCAGCACATTTTAACAGGATAAGTGACTGGGTTTACCTCACTGCCATTCATGTTTTAAAAGAGCCTATTGGTTTTGTTCTTCAACAAGCTTTCTCGGTGGTGGCACCCTTCCTTAGAGAGGTTCATTGCATGCTTACTTCAAAAAACCTTTCAATAACAAGTGAAGTCTTCCCAGCTTCCAGATGTTTCAAGATATTTAAAATATCACCTTAAGATCCTTACAGTTTTTAATTTTTTAAAATTCATTTTATGTTTTTTATTGCTAACCTCCCAGTAGGAATTAACTTGATAGTATACAAATTAGGCAAATAAAATGAATAATTCACCCCATCAATTAATGTGATAAAAAAATTATCACTGATAGTGTCTTACGTATGCATTTAAATCATGAGGTATGTATAGCTCACTCTTGCTTCTGAATTAGGGTTAGATTTATTATCTGAACTTAAATATCTGTCTGTTCAGATTCCTCAAAATTGACTTTATTCTTAGCAGAGTCGGCTGTGTTATCTCCAGTCCAATGCCTGTAGCTTTACTCCTTTCTCTGCATAACGAAAAGGAGCAGTCCCACTGTAAAACAGAGTAAGCCATACAAACCTTCAAAGGAATGCCTCTTATATATTTTGAAATAGTAAAACCCAGCTGTTCATTGTCCATGGAAGAGATAGGCTTCCTGGTGTTTGTTCTTCTGCCATCAAAGAAAGAAAGAAAGAAAGAAAGAAAGAAAGAAAGAAAGAAAGAAAGAAAGAAAGAAATCTGTGCAAGTATTTATAGATTCCATGGCAGGAGGCACTTGTCTTTGAAGCAGTGTATAGTAAACTATTGTGAACATGAAACCTGACAGCATAAATAGGTACTGTTTTGTTTTGTTGTTTATTGTAAGTTACTTTGGGGAGATTACTTTTGCAAAAGGATCTGATATATTTAAAGTACTTTATATATTGCTGGCAACATTATAGTCATCCACACTATGTATTCTGTAATCAAATTGGATGTTTTTTTGTGCGGCCTCATACAAATGGGCCGGCCTGCACAGATTATTTGAAACATTCTAGAGCTGAGCAAGCTTCTTTTGGAAGGTACTTCGGGATGTTACTCTATTTCTCCAAATGGTAGAAAGAATAACCCAAAATAATGAGATGATACCTGATCAGAACTGCCTGTTTCCTTTTCACTAACTCACATTGAATCTGAGGCATGTGAGCATTATTTCCACTCTTTCACACAGCAGTGAATTGACGCTAATGGAATGCATATCTTGTAGAAAGACTGCCTCTCTTTGAAAAGCTTTTACCACTACCAAGAGTCCCCCCCCCTTGCAATGTATCTCTTTGAGCATGTTGGGTCCTCTTTCAGGCATGCACTACCACTGTTCACTTCCCTCTTGAATATCGTCTGTGCTTATGATCCAGTGGGCTACGGGATTCCTTATAACCACTTGCTGTTCTCGGACTATCGTGAACCCCTAGTGGAGCAGGCTGCCCAAGTCCTGATAGTCACATTGGACTATGACACTTCCACCAGCTCCAGTCCAACAGTAGATGGTACTACAACTGGTACAGTCATGGATGATACTGATGTGAGTTGTACCCAGTTTTAGCTGTTTTGATAATACTTGGGGGTGGCTGGGTGATGGTGGTATTTGGTTTTCCTTTCCTGGGAATTTTGTAAGTACGTACTTGTGATCTTCAGTCAGAACAGTTCCAGTTTTTCATTACTTTCTGTATGTGTGTACCATGAAGCCAGGGCCCAGACTCATACAGAGTTTAAATCTAATGATCTGCCAGATGGTTGGAATACTAGCATCAAAGCTGTTCCCCCCCCCAGGTAACTCAGAAGACCTTGCAGGTGGTGGTGATTACCTGACTGCCTAAAGGGTTTTCTAGCAGACACACAGCTGGCAATTCTTAGCATAAAGTTCCTTGAAAGATTGAAATCAAGACCTTTAGGCAGTTTTACTCTGAAAGATGGCTGGCATCTCTTGAACCGAAGCCAAGACATGTATAAGCTTTAACAAATTGATGGGGTTTTGGTTTGTTTTTTGAACAAGGAATGCATACAATACAGTGGGCCCTCAATATCAGCTGGGGTTTGGTTCCAGGACCCCTGTGGATACCAAAATCCATGGCTGCTCAAGTCCCATAATATACAATGGCATAGTAAAACGGTGTCCTTTATATAAAATGGCAAAATCAAGCTTTGCTTTTTGGGTGTGTGGTTTTTGTTTTGCTTTTTGTGTGTGTGAGGGAGGGAGATATTTTCAAGCTATAGATGGTCGAATCCATGGAAGCAGAATCTGTGAATATGGAGGTCCGACTGTAATAACAGAAAAACAAGTCACCAAATCTGTCTATTTCAAGCCTTATATTTCCTCAGCCAGGTAGTCCTGGGTTGGTTGGCCTCTTGGAGGAGACAACTTACCTCTCTTATAAAGTCAGCATGCCAGCTACACACAGCTTGAATTTCTGAGTCTTCCTTAACAGGCCTAGAGAAACAACTGTTTTTTAAAAAAGTTTTTAAGAAATAAGATTCTCTTGCTCTTTTGTTTACATTCTTCCTTAAAGCTGATACTACATTTTCCATGTCGTTTCCTGAAACAGTTTGATTTTTCAGGTAAAATAGTTAGGATTTCTTAGGAGTAACTTGGGAGAACAGAAGCTGTTTAGTTCCTTCCTTATTGGCTACTGTCATTTCAAAGTGACACTTTCCCTCCCTCAATAATTTAAACAGCTTCCACCAAAATAAAAGGTACAGAATCCTAGTTTCCTCAGTCCTCTGATTAGTTCTCAAGCCATCCTCAGTTTGAAGCCACCTACACCCTCATTATTGAAGAAAAGAAAGTCCTTGGGGAAACTGATTGTAGAACAACGTATATCATGTTTTGTTTAACAAATCTGAAGGTAGACAGTAGTATTGATTAATCTGGAAATGGCTGAACATAGATTAAAATTGTAAAATGGAAGTTCTTGCCAGATAGGAATCATAGATTAAATGACAATAGTGGGAGCTGGTGCCCTGTAGGAGCAGGTGGTTGGGTGCCACTCTCCATGTTGCGAGCAAGTATGTGTAACAAAACTCCAGCAACCCCTACAAAGGGAAGGCATTTTGGGGAAGAACAATTTAGCAATAGCATTGATATTTCTATACCATTTATCAGTGCCAAAGCCCTCCCCAAGCAGTTTACAATGTGTTAGCTAGTTGCCCCCAACAAGCTGGGTACTCAATTTACCGACCTACGGAAGGATGGAAGGCTGAATCAACCTTGGAGCTCTCTGGGATTGAACTCATAATATTGTGGCTTGCAGTACTGGCATTTAACCACTGCACCACCAGGGCTCTCTAGAGTAGTTTAAAGTAGATAAATAGTGTAAGGAGGAGGAGTTGAATCCTTTCCTCACATGCTACTTTTCCAGCACACACAAGGTTCTACACATGTTTGTATAACTTTAGAAGATTAAATGGAATTGTTCAGCTCATAGGAGGATCTGTCCATCTTGAATTCCTAATCATAGATCTATCACAGAGTGAACGCTGTTGACAGGAAAGCTGTTGCTTCTTGAGGCTGTAGTGTATCTCCCCACTGCCCCCTCCTGTCCTCCCAGAATCAGTGTACAGCTCATTATCTATAAATTACCTAAAGTCCTGAAAAAGTCCAGCTGGGATGCTGGGATTTTTCTGACCTCATTTCTGCCTGTCCATTGCTTGAGACCAATATAGCAATTGTGGTGAATCTTAGACATAGACACTAGCATCCTGAGGTATATCTGCACCCCTCAATTCTTCTAAATGCTTAAACTAACTAGTTCTGCATTCTTATCCTGCATTAATCTGCATGCTAACTAGTTCACTTTAGGCCTTTGCACACAACTGCAATTCTAGCAGAAGTGATTATTTTGGTTTTTATTGCTTTTCTTTTTACCTGCATTGCATCATGGGATGGTACCCCATCATGTCTGATAAGCAGAGGCTGTAGAGACAAAAGAACCAGGGCTGGGGAAGTCTAGCCTTTCAGATATCTTGGATTACCACTCCTACAATCCCTTATCATTGGTTGTTGTGATTATTAGGGCTTCTGGGAGTTGAAATCTAAAGCAGCTGGATGACCAAATGTTCTCACCCCTGCTCTGGTGACTGAAATAACAGTGCAGGACTTTCCTGTACTGAAACACTTCTTTGGAGATTACTTAGTGTTTAATCTTCTGATTGTAGGATGTTTTCAGTTGTCAGTCCTGCAAGGGACTGGGCCCAATTTGTTTCAGCTATTTAAGATTATTTAAACTCTTAAGTACACTGACATAGAATAAATAATGGGCATAGTTCTGGCTCTAGAATTATCATAGACTTTTGCAACATCTGTAGGCACTAAAGGAAACATAGGGGGCAAGTTATGAGGCAGGACATTGTCTGGGAGGGAATAAGGAAAGTCATAGTATCACTCCATTCTGCTTTGGTCAGACCTCACCTGGAATGCTGTGTCCAGTTCTGGGCATCACAGTTCAAGAAGGATGTGGGCAAGCTGGAACGAGGAGGGTGACCAGGATGGCAGGAGGTCTGGAAGCCATTATGCCCTATGAGGGAGGCTTAGGGAGCTGGGCATGTTTAGCTTGGAGAAGAGAAGGTGAAGAGGGGACATGATAGCCATGTTTAAATATTTGAAGGGACGTCATACTGAGGATGGAGCAAGCTTGTTTTCTGAGGGTGCAGAGACTAGGACATGGAGCAATGAGTTCAAACTACAGTAAAAGAGATTCCACCTAAACATTAGGAAGAACTTCTTGACAGTAAGAGCTGTTCGGAAGTGGAATCCACTGCTGCCTGGGAGTGTGGTGGAGTCTCCTTCTTTAGAGGTTTTTAAACAGAGATTGGATGGCCGTCTGTCGGGAATGCTTTGATTGTGTATTCCTGCATGGCAGAAGGGGGTTGGACTGGATGGCCCTTGTGGTCTCTTCCAGCTCCTATGATTCTATGATTCTAAGTCTTGGTGAGTGGCTGGAGGAGCATCTCATAACCCACTTACGAATCTAGCCAGATGAGAGATTTTAGACAGAGGCTGGCCAAAACAAAGGAAGCCTCTTACATATTTCAAAAGAAGATGCAGCTTTTAATCATGAGGCAAACAGGGAGAGGAGAAAGAATTGTATTCTTTTTTTGAATATAAAAGAGTGCTCCCATAAGAAGGCCGCTTTACCGTTCACCTCAGAATTAAACTATACATAGTGTGTGAGGTCTTCACACTGTGTGTGTCTGTGTGTATTCTGGACTGTAAATTATTGTCAGTGTTTTTTTTAAAGGCTGAAAGTGGATTAAATCTTGCTTAGCATTTGACAGTTTTTAGTATTTTCTGACAAAATTTTTGCAAAAGTGTCACTTACTAGAAAATTAATGTATGTCTTTTTGATATGTTTTAAAGCCAAATGCTAAGAAGCACTTACTCAGTTTCCTTTTGATGCAGCCTCCAGGACCAGATAATCTGTTTGTCAATTACTTATCTAGGATACATAGAGAAGAGGTAAGGTGCCAGCCATATTCTGCTTCTGACTGTTTATCGGTATAATCTTAAACCCCATACAGTGTGGTCCATTTACATTTTCTGTCTTGTTAGGATTTCCAGTTCATTCTGAAGGGAGTGGCCCGTCTTCTCTCCAACCCACTGCTCCAAACCTATCTGCCAAATTCTACCAAAAAGATCCAGTTCCATCAGGAGCTTCTGGTTCTTTTCTGGAAGCTGTGTGATTTCAACAAGGTACTTGGTACTAGTAAAACAAAATCAAAGGGAGAGATACACACCTGATAAAGGAAAATAAGGGATAGGAATGGGAGAATCTGCAAGAGACAATTTCATCTGTGGCTGGCTTAGCTTGGAAGTGCTAAACAGAAAGAGGGGTGGTGGTTCTAAAGAAACAGGTATCATCATTTCGCATGGAGATTTCATGTACCAAGGATTTATTTATTTATTTAGGTACTGCCACCCTTCATGATGCCTTCCTGGTATGCCATTGGACTTGCCAGGATTGGCTTTGACCTCAGCTTAGTCCTTGTGTAGGTGTTAAATGTCAGGTGTGCTATATTGGCACACTTGAAAAACCTCCATCTGTAAGCAACGTGTATGGAAAAGGTGTGCAAGGATGGTGCCATCTGGTCTGATTTCTTCATATCAGTAAAAATTATTTGCAGAACATGCTTATTGTTGCTCAAGATGTTTAACATAAAAATAGTCATGGAAATAACCGTGCGGTTCTATCCTTGCTTGCCCAAAAGGTAAAGTTATTGACTTCAGTGGGGCTTACTACTAAGTATTTCTAGAATTTCAGATTACCGTATATTCCTGCATACAAGACTACTTTTTAACACTTGAAAATCTCCTCAAATGTGTGTGTGTGTGGGTCTTATACCCCAGTAGACCTTTTCCCCTGCTGTGAGCATGATTGAAGTGTAAAATGGCCTGGACAGTTTTCCCAGCAGATCCTTCCTCCGGCTGTGAGAATGACTGCTTTGCATTTGAAGAGTTAAATGGCCCTCTATTTAGCTCAGGAGAGTCAAAATGATGTTTTTTTTGAGGACAAGTTAGCCTAACATTAGAATTTCTGGATTCAACTTCTCATTTTGCACCAAGTTTTGTCTATGGCGAAATTCTCTTGTCTGCCAATGTGGCTCTAAAACCATTAATGTGCTCATTCATTAATGTGCTCATTCAAAAATTTGGGATTTGATAGCTTCATATTAACCAACTTACAGTATTAATGCAACCTTAATTTCCAAAGATTGAACACCACAGAGATTTTTCAAAGTATCCCATGCTTTTTTAGCTGTTCTCAGTCCTTTAATTTCACAGACTATTCCATCATCTACAGCCACTGAGCTGGCTGGCTGGTGGGGAGCAGGCTTTCCAGCCAGCTGGCTGGCTGGCTGGCTTGGAGGGCAAACTCTATATTTTAACTTAAAAATTGGGGGGTCGTCTTATGCGCCCAGTCATCTTATACGCCAGAATATACGGTAAATCTTTTTGTTTCACCAAAGCCACAACAGTCCTCATCACAAAGCACAGTTCTAAAACGTGAAGCTGCTGGAAAACTAGCAGACCTTGACATGCTGCTCATACAACTTCGTGGAGCATCAGCTTCATTTTATTTAGCCACTGAACTTGTCCAGACACTATAGAACAAAACAAAACCATGCAAAGGAATTCCTTTATTTTTCTCCTCTTTTCAGAAATTTCTCTTCTTTGTGCTGAAGAGTAGTGACGTCCTAGACATCCTGGTGCCAATCCTCTACTTTCTTAATGATGCCAGAGCAGATCAATGTAAGTTTTTCTTCTGTGTTATGGAACATGCTGAAAAGGTTTGTTTGTACACTTAGGCAGACTTTCTAGTTGGGTGTCTCCTCTTCCTGCAGATGTCTCTTGAGATGTATCTGTAGTCAGGCCAAATCACCTGAAGGATTGTGGTTGTACTTGAGAACTTGAAGTCAGAAGTTTCAAATTTGCATTCAAATGGGTACCCTCATAAATAGTTTCCCACTATTGCTGTTACAGTATTATTATGTGCTTTCAAGTCAACTCTGACTTACATTGACCCTATCCTAGGGTTTTCTTGGACAGATTTAGTCAGAGGAGGCTTGCTACCACCTTCCTGATAGAGTAAGACTTGCTCAAGGTCACCCAGTGAGTTTTTATGGCTAGGCAGAGATTCGAATCCTGATCTCTCAGGCTCCTTGTCCAACACTCAACCCACTACACCACACTGGGGCTGCTGACATATTGCAGAAATAATGCAGTTTGACACAGCTTTAACTGCCATAGTTCAGTGCTATGGAATTCTGGGATTTGTAGGTTTTTTTTAGACGTTTAGTCTCTGTCAGAGAGCTCTGGTGCCACAACAAACTATAAACCCCAGGATTCCATAGGATGGAGCCATGATAGTTAAAGCAGTGTCAAACTGCATTATTTCTGCAGTGTGGCAGCAGCCTGGATTTTTTCCTGCTGCTATATAGATATAATTGTGTGTGACTGTAAATGCTGTGTCCCAGTAGTACTTGGGATGACTGTGATCTAGGAACTGCAAAGGCACTATTGGAAAATCAAAGGTGAATGTGTTACTTTAGGATAAATCAAAGGTTAGTTGTGTATCTTCAGCTTACAGACTACAAATTAATGTAATTAAATGAAATCCTTTTAGTTGTCAATTCATGGAATCATCCACAGAGGTTCTGAAATTTCAGAGATTCTAGATGGCAGAAGCAAAAGAGCTGGAGTAGATGGGGCATGAATGGATGTATATTTGTTCATATAAATGCTTTGTTCATGTGTTAAGGCAGGACACTTGTCCTTTCCCTCTTTTGTTTTCCCCTTAACATACAAAAAGAGTGCTTAGATGGGAGGAGCTAAGCCCTGTCTGACTTCTCGCTGTACTTCATTGTTTCAGGCAGTTTTCAGCTCATCTTCCATCTAATATTGGAGGTGGGCTGTGGAAGAAGTGGTTCAATCAGTGGAGCATAGAGGTTGTCCAAACGGTGAAAAAACTCCTCACAGAATGCAAGGAGAATCCTACCTGTCTTAATGGCATTCCGCCTGAATTCACCATATTGTGAAGGAGGGGGGTCAAAATCAGCAAAGACCTCGCCAGAAAAGCCTTCGCGGCTTTTCCCATCTTTTTAAAAAAACATGAGGGTGTGCATTTCCGCTCATTAGGACAAGCAAATTGATCTGATTTGCTTGCCCAAACGAGAGGAAGCACAAACCTGATTGGCTGGATGAGCTTGGGGGTGAGGCTGGATCACAGGGCAAGTGCCCACTGCCGCCATGTTGGATTTTCGCCTTAGTGATCACTAAGGCGATAAAATGGGATTTGTGTTAATTTTTTCCTCTCTCTTTTTTCAGAAAGGTGAAATATTGATCGGGCACACCATAGAAATAGGTTTTTTTTAAAAAAGATCGGTGGCAACAGATTTAAAAATGCTAGTAATCCACTCCTGGCTGCCATCTCAGCTACAGGCATGCAAAGTTTATGGGGGGCGTAAAACCATTAAGACAGGTTGCAGCTGCTGACTTGCTAATACTGTGGAGCAATCTGTTCTTTTCCCCTCCTTGTAGACAAGCCCATAGTGAAGGAAGGCAGAAGGGGATTTAGCTTTCCTCTTGCATAGGTTTGTTTTTGTGTTAAAAATACCTCTCTGGGGCATCATAGGGGATAAGGCACCATATGAGATAAGGGAAAGCAGTAGGATACATGGCTATGCTACCACACCTAGTTTGGCCCTCAGGCTCCCTTTTCACTGTAGGTAGTATATTCACAGTCCTACTTAAAGTGATAGTGAAGAGACACACATTACCCATTGACATAAAACTTCTGGGAGGGTCAAGCAGAGGCATAGCTCAGTTGATTTCTTAAGTTTCTTCATTAGGGGTACTGCATTAACTAGCCCTATGTAGAAACTTCTACGTTCTGTCTTCACTTTCTGATCTTGCTTTGTTTGTAACTTCTGGGTTGTTTCCATTGGTCTATTGAATGACTTAATTTCACCACTGCTTCCCCCCCCCCCGCAGCTCGAGTTGGCCTGATGCATATTGGTGTCTTCATTCTATTGCTACTGAGTGGGGAGAGGAATTTTGGGGTTCGCCTGAACAAGCCATATTCTGTGCGAGTACCAATGGACATCCCTGTGTTTACAGGGACACATGCAGATCTTCTTATCATTGTAAGTGTAGCAGTTGCTGCTAATGCCTCTGTTTTTCTAATCAGAGAATGCCCATTTTGGGAGAGGTGGGAAATCCACAGCTTGGTCTGAATAATACAAAGTTTTATACAGAAGTAACATGATGGTTGTATTTGCTCTTGTTCACACTGTCATTCTAACTCCATACTCTAGGTCTTTCACAAGATTATCACCAGTGGGCACCAGCGGCTGCAGCCCCTTTTTGACTGCCTCCTCACCATTATTGTGAATGGTAAGTTGCCTGAACTATTGTGGCACTCTGATCTAACTATTGAGATTTGTATTTAAACCAAAATTTTGTCAAAATTCGGGAGCAAGTGGTAGTGTAGCAGCATTTTTCTGGGGACCTTTGGTAAATACAGTTAATGCAGACAGATGTTATCACAGCTGGAAGTCTTCACTTTACTTCCTCAGACTCTCCTGGAGGAGACCATGATAGATGGAACCGGTGGTGGAAATATTGTATGTTGTTGGTTCAGTTTTGCACTTCTCTCAGTTTCACTTGTGAAATTCTGTTTCATCAATAGACCATTGGAATTATTTTTTGACCAATAAGATGCTGTAATACTGCCTTCCTTGCAATAGATGGCATCAACTGCCTTCACTATTACAATGCAAACTGTTTATTAAGGCCTGGAATCAAGATTTGTTCCACATGAGAAATAGTTTACAGCAGCTTTTGTGGAGCTGTTTCTTTATATTTCTCCTGATTTAGATTATTTGTTTGTTTTGTAGCCTGTACACTCAAGTCTCATGGAAGCACTTAAAGATATGCTAAAAATATATATATAATATAAAAAAAAACAATCTAAGAGTATCTTAGAGCCTTAGCCTTTAAGGCAGGATTGTCTGATAAGACTATTTATTTCAAATGCTCCCCTCTCTTTGTAAGGACTTGTATTCTCAGTTTCAGAAAAGAGCAACTGTTGAACTCAATGAAATTGGACTGTGCAATTTTGCCATTCTTCCTCTGATGAAATTGTATCTAACACCCTAAATGAGGTTCATCAAGAAGAGAGGAAGCTTGCTACCTTTTTGGCTACCTTTATTCCAACATTCCCAGAATCAATTTTTCACAGTTTAGGAGGTCTTTGTTCTGGAAAGTTTTCATTGAAAGAATTCTATTACTTATTATAAAATCCAACTTTCTGGCTCTTATTTGCTCCAATTTTGTAAAATAGAGTAATGTTATTTTTAACGAAGGACAGCAGAGCAGCGAATGAGTCCATTCTTAGAACTCACCAGTTCCATGATGCCTTTGGCTTAAACCTCACTCCAGCTGCTAAGGTTCACCCCTTGCCACTCCCTTCTCTCTTGTTGCCTTCCCCACTGTCAAAATTTAGATTACAGTCTCCTTGGGATTGGTTAAGGGAGAGGAGAATACCTGTCATTTTTACATGTGAAACCATATGGAAGACACCATCATGGATGGTGTTGTGGCCATGCAATTATAATGGGAATTTGTGAGCTCCCTAACTGCCTGTTCTGTTCTCCTTCTCTTTATTGTTACCTTTCTCCAGTATCTCCATACTTGAAGTCCCTTTCCATGGTAGCTGCTAACAAACTGCTGCACCTGCTGGAAGCCTTTTCAACCACCTGGTTCCTCTTCTCCACTGTTCAGAACCACCACCTTGTCTTCTTTTTGCTGGAGGTTTTCAACAATATCATCCAGTATCAATTTGATGGTGAGTGGCTAAACAAGAAGCTGGCCCTGTATGCCTTTCTGATAAATTATTCTAGCAATAAGCATTTCTGGAACTCTAGGTATATAAAGTTGTCTGTAATAAGGATGTGACAAACTTCAGTCCTTTTCTTCTGAGATTTCCTTTCCCTAAAAGTAGACTCTGATTTTCACTGACACTTGCATTTGGATATCTGATGCTTTTTGTGGGGTGGGGGGAATGCCTGAAACTCATTTGCATCACCCCCGTTCCCCCTTTTTTTACTGGAAGAGACAGATCATTCTAGTTGATGACCTGCAAAAGAACAAAAAAGCAAACATCAGAGCAATAGCTTCTTGGTAGTTACTTCTAATAGAAATTCTGCTGATATCACTGACATTTTTTTTGCTCATTCTTTCATAGCACTTTTAATACAGAGAATACATTCTACTCTTCTGTTTTCCTCCTCCTTCCAACAAAATGTTTCAGTGTGTGTAGCTTCCTCTTTACAGATTGGGAACTAAAGCATAGAGGCAGTGACTAGGTCAAGAGTTCCAGGAGTCAGTAGCCAAACAAGAAACTGAATGCAAAGTCTCTCTCAAATCTAAACCTTGCTTGCTGGTTATTGGACAATAGTCCCAGGCCACTTTCTTTTATTCTGCTGTTTCTAAGAATATAATTTCTCAGTAATAACAGTCAGGGACCTACTGAACTTTATCCTAGGATGAAGCAGGCATGGTTTACTTTAAGGGACAGTGCTAGTTTGCTCTTTGTTAACCCAAGAACCCTGGGATGACCTACATGAGGAAGAGCAAGTCTTGTGCATAGTAATTGCTCAAGAACTATGCCCTGGCTCTGGGGGCTAGATCTTGTTTCTGGAACAAGGAAAGGAAAGGGCTGGGAAAGAAGTTAAGTCAAATTATAGTTTTGCTTATTTATGCTATTTTAACCCAGGGGTGTTTGTGTTTACTTGTTTATATAGTCATTCATACCCTGTCCTTTAGTCAAGAAGACTCCCACCATAACTTCTTTACAGTCCAGTCTGCCTTGTGGCAATACTGGCACCTCACAGGCTTTTTTTTTTCCTTCAAAAAGAAAGAGAGACAATCTTACTGTTTTCCTTCTCCTCTTTTTCTGATTTCCCCAGGCAACTCCAATTTGGTATATGCCATTATTCGCAAGCGAAATGTGTTCCATCAACTGGCTAATCTGCCTACTGACTTGCAGTCTATCCAAAAAGCTTTGCAGCGCAAAAAGAAAGCTCCTGAACCCATATCTCGCACCAATTCTCAGGAGGGGATGTCAATGGAAGGGTCGCGGCCAGCTGCACCTGCTGAGCCGGGGACACTGAAGGCTAGCCTGGTAGCAACTCCAGGTCAGTCCACCCTGTTCATTGTATTGGAGATTAAATGAATGATTAATTTGATGAATTGTTTGAGCCTCTGACATCTGCCCTTGATTGACAAAGACCAGGCTACAGGTTTTGCAGGAAAAGAATTGTAAACCCATTATATTAAATGGCAAGTACCCCATTTCCCCCCAGGAAGATTGTCCTAGAAAGGGGCACCTTCTACACTTGAAAGAGTTGAAGGAAAGAATATAATTAATATTTTATTTATTTATTTATTTATTTATACCCTGCTCTTCAGCCACAAGGCTATCAGAACGGCTTACAAATTGTTTTAAGCAATAGCAATTTACATATCTACACTGCAAGAAGCAGCTTCCAATGTGTGTTAGCTAATTGCCCCCACAAGCTGGGTACTCATTTTACCGACCTACGAAAGGATAGAGGGCTGAGTGAACCTTGGAGCCCTCTGGAATCGAACTTGCAATGTGGTGACTTGCAGTACTGGCATTTGACCACTGTGCCACCAGGGAAGGATCACCTCTTCAGATATTATCTTTTTTTAGATCTTTTAAATTATCTTACTGACCTCCCCAGGCCTTGCTCAGTTTCATCCTAATGCTGTCTCTCAAAATCCAGGCATTGACAAACTCACAGAGAAATCCCAAGTGTCAGAGGATGGGACAATGCGCTCGCTGGAGCCAGAGTCCTTACAGTCTCCAGCAGAAGGCAGCCCCCCTGGCATTGTCAGCGATACGGAATCTTGGAGTGGGGTAAGACTATATATAGCTGTAGGCTATATTTCAGAGTAAGGAACTGGCAAAACCACCTTTGAGTATTCCTTGCCTAAGAATGCCCTGTGAAATTCATGAGGTCTCCAGGGGCTCAGCTAAACGGGAGAATTAATTGCAAAAAATAGCGCCATTACATCACTATTGCAGCAGTGTACATTTGTCCCCACAAATTATTCGCAAGATCGCTGGCATGGGAAGCTATCCGAGTTTGCAGTTCACACAGAGCATGCCTGTGAGAAAAGATGGTGGCCGCGAGTGAATTATCTGCCTTATTATCTCCCGAAAAGCTCCCTCCGTCCCCCCTCTTTTTTTGCTATTCAATGACAGATCTGGAAGAGCAATCTTCTGCTTACAAACTTTTTTTTTTTGGCTCTGCCACTTGAAAATAGCACTTGATTGTGTGCTTGATTGTGTTCCTGAAAATAACAATGGTGGTTCCAACTTCTTCGTCACCAGCAAGGCCGCCCCCATGCACATTCCACCAATCATGTTTTGACTTCCTGGATGTGCCCCAATTCGAATTGGTTGTTCAGACATCCTATTATGTGCATTTTTGCATACTTTAAAAAAAAAAAGATCACGAGAAACAGTGAAAGCTGTAATTGCAAACTACTTGGAGTTTTCAGTCCCCCTCCTTCTCAATATGGTGAATCCTGGCAGGAGCTCATCTGGACAAAAGGTATTCTGCCCGTATTCTTTGAGGATTTTTTTTGTGGTCTAAACAACCACCAGAAGTCAACAGGCAGCTTGAAGGCACCCCCCCCACACACAAGACTGCTTGCTATTCTTCAACAGGGATGGACAAGTTGTTTCACTTTCCCTGATATTTGAATTTTAACAAGCACAAGTTAGTTCCATCCCTTTTCTACATCAGTTTGCAAGCTTAAGAAGTGTACATATTTTTGTATGCAATTTCCCCTAATATACATTTTTGCAAGGATTTCCCTCTAATATATGCCTTTTTTGTATTTAGGCCTGCTGTTGTATATATGTTTCCCTTATATATGCATTTTTTGCTCAGAGAACTGTGTTACTATTGGGAGAAGTGTGGGAAAAAAGTAAAAAAGTGTTCTGTTTCCCATATTAGGAAAGTCCAAATTAATTACAGATCGTATTAAAATGTAAACTGAACTAATTCTACTTCATCTCTTCTGTAGTTAATCGTTGAGAATGCAGATTTTGAATCATTCAGAACAGCATCTGTTGCTGTACTGGATGCTTCTTACTTAGGCAGCCTAAGAACTTCATTGCCCTTGGAGTTAAATCCACTAAATGCAGAAAATTGAGTAATCCAAACTGGGCTGGGGCTCTAATGTATGCTACAGTTTTCTCATCCATGACAAAGTCATGGAGTTTCAGATTCTGTTAGTAAGCTCAGACGATTTCTCCTTATCAATGAGAACCATGCAGCAAGTATATCTGTTTGGGTCACTGCTTGCAATGGAACTATGCTGCAGTAACCTTTTAATGTGTCACTGGGGTGGATTCTCATGCTCTGGCGATTGGAGGAGGCACGAGTGGGACCCAACACAGATCGGTTGATTGATTTGTTTTTAGAAACTTTATTGGACACTGTACTAGTTTCTCAGCCTATGTATCATACAGTTATTATAATATAAATAATGCAGGATTGCATTATTGCTTTACAGCAACAATAAATAAATCCTGGAAGCAATAAAACTGTGGACTTAGGACATCCTGTGTCTTGTTTGTTTTTCCAGATAAGCAGCATTAAAATTCTGTTGATATAGAGATCTAGTTAGTGTTTTTGAAGATTAATTATATGAATGAGGATTTTTGGGCCTGTCTAGATTGAAGCACTTGCATCTGGATGCTAAACTATAGCTTTGTCTTACTAAAATGGCTTATGGGGGCTTAGAGGCTTACTGCATGCTGAAGTAAAGTTCAGCAGCCAGAAAGTTCCACTTTCCATGCTACCTTACTGCATGACGTTGTTGTTCTTCCAGTGTTCTGCTGTGCTGGTCCCGTGGGAGACAGAGGAAAAACCATGTCTTTTTACTAATGGGTTTTTCTGGCTAGCAAAAAGATGCGGTCTTACCTCTGTCTCCCACAGGACTGCAATGGCAGAACGACGACGTCATGCAGTAAGGCTTCATGGAAAAAGGAACCTTCTGGCTGCCTTGCTGCTTTACTTCAGTGTGCTGTAAGCCTCTTTAATACAGGATGAAGGGTGATATAATAAGCATGGAGAATTACACAGAACATGTAATGGCTGAAAGTCTCCTAGTAATATATTTAGTTTTATATAATTAACAAACCAATATAGGACAGATGTTAAGACACATCTGTAAGTGTTCACCCTAAATATGAGAATTTCAAGAAAAACTGCCAGAATGAATGTCAAAAGAGTATATTGGAGGGGAAAGAACAATTTTAATATCTTCTTCGTAGTCTCTGTGAATCACACAGCTGGGTTACTCCTGCGCTTGCGCAGAGCATCAGAAGCTTCTGGAATCGCTAGGCAGAATGTGCTTTGATACATTTTTGGCAGTAACTCTGCCCCCACTAACAGTCCCTTATAAGGCACTCCCGCCTAATTCCCCTCAGTTCCTTTCTTTCCGCCATGTTAGCAACTTGAAGGAACCTTCGTTTGCTAGCTTTTCTCTCTTTCACTTTCGATTTGACTTGGATTTGACTTGGCTTGAATTTTTGACTACGATTTTCTCTCACTCCCTTGGATTTGGCTTTTTACCTCTGAATTTCGGTGTTGACCTGGACTGATTTCGACTACTCTCTGTGTTTCTCCCTTTGGATTTGGCGACTCTGTGAGTAAAATGTCTGGAAGAGGGGCCTTCAAGAGATGTGTGATCTGTCAGGCTAAACTTCCTAGTGCAGATGGCCATTCCCGCTGCTTAATTTGTCTGGGAGAGACCCATAATGTTGACTCCTGTATACACTGTAGGGCATTTACCCCTCAGGCACGTAAGCATAGGATGTCTCATCTGAAGTCCTTCTTGTACGAGAAGGCGTTAATTCTGTCCCCTACTTCGACTCCAGCCTCTACTTTGGTGCCTGAACCGCAAAAACGCGGCCGTTCGCCTTCTCCGAAGGCCAAGCCCCAGAAGCGCCATCAGTCCCGTAGCCCGTCTCGACGTCGTTCGACTGCCTCGGACCCAGAGGCTGTGTGTGCTTCACTCAAACATACTTCTGAAGCAGCTCGGGATCGAACTCGCTCGACGCCTTCGACATCGACATGGGACCAAGAGCCCTCCACCTCGAAGGGCACCTCTCGGGACCAGGCGTCTTCTGAATCTACCAGCCGGGCTGATATCCCTGGTGAGGCTGTACCTTCTTTGAAAAAGAAAAGGAAGGAGAAACACACCTCTCGGCATGATGATGGCTCTAAATCGAAGAGCAAGCCGAAAGAGGTGCCTAAGAAGTCGAAATCGACGGCTGCATCATCTGCAGCTTCTACTGATAAAGCTGCGTGGTCAGTCGATACCGTTGAGTCGCAAACCCCTGCTGGACCCGAGGCTACGTTCGTCCGACCATCTCCAGTGCCAATGGTGGAGACTGCGGCATTGCGACATGCTCCCACCTCTATGGGTTCGGTGGAGATTGTGGCAGTGGACGTGTCTTCCAGTGCCGAGACGGACGTATCCCCTCAACAGGTGGGCCAATCTCCTACCCTTGTCATCTCAAGAGCCCAACTTCTTGAACGTTCGCCCTCAGACGTCGAAGTCGAGGTCGTCGAACCTGATGTTGTGGCCCGAACCTGACTGCTTTCACTCGGCATCCATGCAGATATACCGGCTTATACAGCCTATGATCTGGCAAGATCTATCTGTCGAGCGGGAATCATGTCATCGACGGGCTCTCAGATCCTGACTTCCCAGGAAGATGACTTCAGGGATGTGCATACCGGCCGCTATTTTGAGGAACCTTGAACACTTCCGAGGAGGGATGCAGAGAGTCAAGTTTCTCCACGTCCTGAGGAACACCCTCTGCCTCCAACTCCTCCAAAACTACCTCCGCCACCACCTCTTTGCTCCATGGCGATCGCAATCCATCCCCTGCGGATTCAACATCATCTTCGTCGGGTTCGTGGGATCCATATAAACCCTACTTGCCATCGGTGTGACCCGACCTAGTCGAGGACTCTGCATTGCCAACAGATGACATCTGTGCTTTTTCAGAGCAGATGGTCCACATGTCTCACGCTCTGGACCTCAATCAAGGTGGTGAAGAGGTTGAACCGGTGGACCCCATCTTCCATCGGATTCAATCGAAGGCTCCTCCTACAGCCACTCTCCCGATTTTGCCTTCCCTTCTGAAGCTTACGCAAGGGTCCTGGGAGAACCCCTCTTCGATCCAGTCTACTTCCAAGAAAATCAACAGGCTGTATCGCGTCGCGGGTGAACATATTGACTGGTTTCAATCTCATTCGAAGCCAAATTCAGTGGTGGTTGAGGCTTCCCAGAATAGGAAGCAATGCCAGTCTTAATCATTCCCGCTGGACCCAGAGGGTCGAAAGCTCGATATCATGGGCAAGAAAATTTATTCTGCGGCAGGCCTGAGTTTTTGTGTGGCCAACTACTCAGCCTGTATGGAGGCCTACCAGCAGGTATTGTGGGAAAGGATGATGGCCCTCATCCAAGATCTTCTGGAGGAACGACGACAGATGGCTGAAGCAATTCAGTTGGAGGCGCTGTTGCTGGTGGAGCAACAGATGAATTCAGCCCGACATATTGCTGATTGTGCTGCTAAGACGATTGCAGGATCCATCGCTCTGCATTGACATGCGTGGCTCCGTTCCTCAGGCCTCAGCTACTATTGAAGATCTGCCCTTTGACAAATCCGGACTCTTCAACGGCTCCACGGACGAAAAACTGGAGTTCACCCAGAAGATGAGGACAACCACCAGGAAATATGGTATGGCCACCTCTTCATCTTCTCAGTACTGTCCCAGGGGCCGCACCAACTGGCAGACTTCTTCATCAGGCCAGCAGTTCTGTCGGGAGTTCTCTGGCCAATCATATCGCTGATCCCGATACGTACCCTCTCCCTCTCCAGCCTCATCGGTGAGGAGCCAAGGGTCAGCTTCACGATACCAACCTCCTGGATGGCAACGATCTAAGGATCCAGCCAGGAGAAAATTTTGATCTTCCACCTCATACTGTCTCTTTCTTCCTTCTAGACCCCACTGTTTGGAACTCGACTGTCGGACTTCCAAGAAGCCTGGTCCTCAATAACAAAAGACCGCTGGGTACTTCGAATAATCCAGAATGGCTATTGGATCGAATTCGACTCTCTACCTCTGACAGGCCAGGTTCGGTCAACACCGCCCTTCCCTCCCCTCCTCGAAGGGGTGCAGACACTGCTGCAAAAGGGGGCCATCGAACCAGTGGACTCCAATCTTTACCACCTCTGCTTCTTTTCGAGGTACTTCTTGGTCACGAAGAAGGACGGTGGCCTCCGTCCCATTCTCGACTTTCGTGGGGTGAACAGATACATAGAACCAAAGAAGTTCAGGATGGTCACCTTAGCCTCCATCCTTCCACTCCTACAACAGTACGACTGGTTCGCTTCCATAGACCTCAAAGATGCCTATTTCCACATTGGGATCCATCCATCCCACAGATGATTCCTGGCATTCCAGATCGGGACTGAGGCGTTCCAGTTCAGGGTCCTGCTGTTTGGACTTTCGACCGCTCCGAGAGTCTTTACAAAGTGTATGGCAGTGGTGGCGGCCTTTCTATGACAACGGGGAGTGGTGGTCTTCCCCTACATTGACGACTGGCTGATTGTGGCAAGCTCTCAACGTCAGCTCGAACTCGATATTGACCTCACCTTAGATGTCTTAGGCGCCCTGGGACTTGTTGTCAACATAGAGAAGTCGCAGCTCCAACCGGCTGAAGTTATCCAGTTCATTGGAGCTCAACTGGACTCCTTGTACAGCCGCGGCTTACCTGCCTCAAGACCGATTCGACACTCTTCGGTCTCTAATCCATACTTGCCGTCACTCCCGGAGACTCCCTGCCCATTCGTTCCAGGTACTCCTCGGTCACATGGCAGCTACTACTTATGTGACCCGCTTTGCCAGGCTCCACTTCCGTCCGCTCCAGCATTGGTTTTTATAAGTGTTCGGCCCCCTATGCGACTCTCCAAAGAAACTGCTCACGATGCCTCGAGCGGTTCATTGGTCGCTGGAATGGTGGCTGGTACCAGACAACGTCCTATCGGGAATGCCCTTCGACCTCCCTCAACCGGACATTTCTCTGACAATAGATGCCTCGATGTTGGGATGGGGAGCCCATCTCAAATCCTATGAGATATGGGGTTCCTGGAATGCTGAAGAATGGACGCTCCATATCAACGTCATAGAGCTTCTCGGTGTCCAAAAGGCACTGCGGGCCTTCGAGACCCTAGTGATGAACAAGACCGTTCTGGTGGTAACAGACAACACATCGGTAATATACTACCTTAACAAGCAAGGAGGAGCAAGATCCCCCCAGCTACTCCAACCCACACTGGACATTTGGGATTGGTGTGTCTGCAGGAACATCTTCCTCCAATCCATCTTCCTGGGGAGGAGAACACTCTTGCAGACGGACTCAGCCGTTCAAGCCTCTCCATCCACGAATGGAAGCTGCACAGGTCTGTAACCTCGGACCTGTTCCGTCGATGGGGATCTCCTCAAGTCGACCTCTTTGCGTCTCCCGAAAACACTCAGTGCAATCAGTTCTGCTCCAGACAATGCGCCCCGGGGTTGAGGGGCGACACGTTCCTTTTCCGTTGGATGGGTCCACTTCTCTACCTCGTTCCTCCATTCCCACTGCTGACAAGGGTGATTGCCAAACTCCATCGGGACCGAGCGGATGCCATCCCCATCACTCCGTGGTGGCCCCGACAGCCTTGGTTTGCAACCCTCCTGTGTCTAGCCAGGCACCGGTTCATACGACTTCCGTCATGTCCCGACCTTCTCACCATTCAGAATGGAAAGGTCAGACACCCAGATGTGGAGGTCCTATGGCTAATGGCATGGAGACTACGACCTTGAATCCATCCTCGGTACAGAGGGGTGATGTACCTACGGCCTTGAACTCAACTTCGATCCTGACAGGCCGACACTCTCCATCTTTCCCTCCAGAGGTCCAGGCTGCCATCGACGCTGCCTGAAGACCTGCTACCCGTAGGTCATATTATTACAAGTGGAAGAAGTTTGAAGCCTTTCTAGCTGATTGAGGGTCAGTTACGGAACCGTTCTCCATCCCGACTGTCCTAGATTTCCTGCTCCACTTGTCTTCCACAGGACTTTCTATTTTGTCGATACGGTGCTACTTAACAGCTGTATCTGTCGAATTCCAGGTGAGAGGTCATCCGTCTCCCTTTATGGATCCGACTGTCAAGAAATTCCTGAGAGGCTCTGCCAACCTCCATCCTCCAGTACTCGAATTTACCCTGACGTGGAGCCCCAAACTGGTCCTCTCCTAGCTGGTTCGATGCCCCTTCGAACCCTTGGCATCAACCGACTTGAGACTCTGTCTTGGAAAACTACCTTCCTTGTTGCCATTACTTCAGCGTGTTGAGCTGGTGAGCTCTGTGTGTTGTGATCGGACCCTCCGTACACTGCCTTCCACAAGCATAAGGTGGTGCTCCGTCCTGACATCTCCTTCCTTCCAAAGGTGGTGTCGGTCCTCTGATGCAGGACCCGAAGGACGAATTTGAGCGTACCCTCCATTCCATGGACGTCCGGAGGGTGCTCGCATTTTACATCCAGAGAACGGCTCCCTTCAGGAAGTCACCTAGACTGTTTGTATCCTATGCCGACTCGAGATTTGGACAACCTATCTCTCCACAACGTTTGTCAAAGTGGGTGACATCAACCATTGCTCTCTGCTATGAACTGGTGAAGAAACCGTTACTGCCATGGATTCGAGGACACTCGATGAGGGCTGTCTCCACCTCGACAGCTTTGCTCTCTGGGGTGCCTCTAGAGGACATTTGCAGAGCTGCAACTTGGTCGTCACCTTTGATTTTTAATTCCCAATACAGACTTGACTCTCGTTCCAGGAATGAGGCTGCCTTTGGGAAAGCTGTACTTTTGTCTTTTATTGAATGAGTGAGTGTTAGCGTATTGCCAAGTTACTTAATGTCATAAGTATATATAGTTCATTGGTTTGATTAAGAATGTGCTGTCAAAAATTACAATTGATGTTGACTGTGCAGCATGATACTAGTGTCAGTATGTATAGGACATGCCCTCCACCTGGAGTGAAGCTTGCCATCTACCCAGCTGTGTGATTCACAGAGACCACGAAGAAGATGGACAGGTTGCTTACCTGTAACCATAGATCTTCAAGTGGTCTTCTGTGAATTCACACAGACCCGCCCATCCTCCCCTCTATGTCCTATTACATCATATAAACATGCTTAATGTTCCTGATGCTGCTGGTTGCGGTGTCATTCAAGGAACTGAGGGGAATTAGGCCGGAGTGCCTTATAAGGGACCGTTAGTGGGGGCGGAGTTACCGCCAAAAATGTATCAAAGCACATTCTGCTTAGTGATTCCAGAAGTTCCGATGCTCTGCACAGGCGCAGGAGTAACCCAGCTGTGTGAATTCACAGAAGACCACTCGAAGATCTATGGTTAAAGGTAAGCAACCTGTCCATTCTTCCTCATTTCTGAGTCTCTATGATGTACTGTTGGGTTATCCTCTCATTTGATCATTGCCTAAATATTATTTGTAAGTTTTGGGTAACAGCAGAGTTTAGTGGACAGGGTAAGCAATGTGCTTGTGTCCTTCTTAGG
Source organism: Gambelia wislizenii (assembly GCA_030847615.1). Taxonomy (NCBI): domain Eukaryota; kingdom Metazoa; phylum Chordata; class Lepidosauria; order Squamata; family Crotaphytidae; genus Gambelia; species Gambelia wislizenii. The sequence goes on from JAUMIR010000002.1 coordinate 197,581,130, forward strand.
AATCCTCCCAGCCCAAGAGGGATCGACGGCGTCTGTCCAGTGCTTCCTCAGCTGGACAGTGGAATCCAACTCCTGAATGGGTAAGAGAAGATAGGGTCATTGGTTAATGATTAGCCATGTTGATGTTAATTGCTTTTTATCACGTGTGTAAAATTCACTACTTAATGAAGCAAGGATTGTAATGAAGAGAGCAATGATGTGGGAATAGAAATGGTGGGTAAAAAGTGTAGCTCATTTTGATTGTTTCTGTGCTGTGCCTCTTTTGATTGTTTCTGAGGCTGCTGTGGCAGAAGCATACTGTTTTCAGTTCTGAAACATGCACACATTTTTCTTCCTTCCATTATGCATGCTGTGAAAGGGTCTGGGGTATACATCCCCTCCACTGAGCTCTAAGGCATGCGGCACTTTGCTTTATCTCTGCCTACTGCTTAAATTCTAACTGCCCAGAAACAGCCCCAGTTCAGATCCTGTTGAATCAATACAGAGTACAGGAAAGTAATCTTGGAGACAAGGATTTTACAAGCCTGCATGATACTCTTTGCTTGAATGATAAGACTGATAAGATTTCTCTCTGTTGCTTTCCTTTTCCTGAAGGAAGGAAGCGAAGAGGTGGCCCTGCTTTTCTAAAAAGCCACACCCACACTAGCAATTTTCTTTTAGAAGCCTAGGATGTTCAAAGCTTGTTATGAGACTTCTCATAAAGCAAATGGAATGCAAACATTCATGGAAAATTTTTGTGTTATCTGTGTGGCAGCAATAGCATTTATTTGATTTTTTTGGTGTGGAATTGGAAAGAATTTACTTTGACTGTAGATATATGTGGGTATTCCATACTGACTTCCTAGATGCAAAGCTAATTTACTACCTTTTCTGAGATTCCTGGCAAATGTATAAGTGTTTTGCTCCATGTGCAAGGCTATTTAAATTGAATTCACCAGTTCTCAGTGACTTTCTTCTGTGTATCAGATCCTGTTATGCTGCTTGAGTTATTTAAGTCCACTGATCTTATCTGCTAATCTTTTCTTTTGCAGGTAGTATCTTGGAAGTCAAAGCTGCCCTTGCAGACAATCATGAGGCTATTACAGGTCTTGGTCCCGCAAGTAGAGAAGATATGTATAGACAAGTAAGTGTATGAAGTTCATGAATAAAGTAAGGTAATAGTGGGTTTCCTTATTAGGATATTAGGGGTGAAATTTCTCTAGAGAACAGGATATGTCCTCTGCTTTCATTGTTTCTGAAGATGGAGAAGTCACTGCTATTGAGTGGGGGTTGTTGTTAATATTATTGTTATTAAAATATTTATACCCCACCTATATAAAAAAATGGGACATGGATTACAACATGGATAGTACCACATTTGGCAGTAAATAACCAAAACAGTTAGAGATGCATCCAATCTTGAACTTCAGGGTGATGTTCTTTGTGGTCTGTCAATTTTGTACAGATGTTGCTGTCTGATAGTGTTCAGGAACTCTACTTAGGAAGGTAGTAGTCTCAAATACTCTCCATGAGATTTCCCCCCATCTACTGCACATGCCTCAAAATATGAGGGAGAGCATCTTCTGATTGCTGTAATAGAAGCAGTTTAAGGATGTTTTCAGTGAAGGTTTTCCAAACTGAGCTGCTTCTTCCATGGGGAACTTTATCTTTCCCCACCCCAATTTTCTATAATAACATTTCAAGTAGGGACCACAGAGCTCACTCACAATCTTTGCCTTTCTGTTTCATACACCAGTGGCCCAGTGGGGATCAAGTGCATGTCTTTAGGGGAATGCTCCATATAGGAGGCCTGGTGGTGCAGTAGTTAAATGCCAGTATTGCAGCCACAAGGTTGTGAGTTCGATCCCAGAGTGCTCCAAGGTTGATTCAGCCTTCCATCCTTCTGAGGTTGGTAAAATGAGTATCCAGCTCGTTGTAACACGTTGTAAACCACTTAGGGAGTGCTTTGGCAGTGATAAGCGGTATAGAAATATCAATGCTATTGCTGTTGCTATAGCTGAAAGCCCTCATTTGCCTCAGAGAGGCAATAACTGCAGTGTAGTAGTGATTAAAAGATGATACTTCAGACAGTAGCAATTTAGAACTCCATTACTATACAGATAAAATACACCAACGAAACCATCTTATGCTGAAACATTTAATACACAACAAGTAACATAATAGTTCAGTGTTATTCATAGAAATCATATCCCCAAAGTAAGTGATGAGTTAATAAACATCAGTAGCACGTTCCTACTGATATTAGTAAATACGTATGTAACAATTCTGTAAGGACTCAATCTGTTGTTTATTAACAATTGGGAACAGATCTCTATAAAGTGTGCTAATGCTTTGACATTCTTTGTTATAACCACCAGTAAATATCCTGAAAGACAAAATATTTCTTGGAGTGAGCAACAAAATGAAGCTTCTATAAATTTTGAAATGTGGGAGGGGGAGTTTTCCCCAAATAAACAGATGTTGTTTATTAGTCTTACTTTCCTTTTAAAATTAATATTTAATTAAAGTAAACCCCCTTTTCTGTGCCAATGCTGCAGTCTAAATAGGGTGCTCCTGTGGCTACTTTTTACAAAAACCAAAATTATGTTGAAAGCATTCCAGCTTGTCCCTCTATGTGTTGTAAAATCAAGCTGATGTCATCCTTCTTCTATCCTTTGGAAAGAAAGGAGTAGATTTTCATTGGTATATTCTGCGAGGAGTCCTGAGAGTTTGAGAGAATTCCTGGTGCTTTTTCTTATGACCCTTATCCATTCCTTATGGAAGGAACATGCATTAATTGAAGCAAGGTGTGGTTATTGTTCTTTCTGTTGCAACATCAGAGACAGCTTAAGGTGTGGATGCATGTGTTCTCTCTGTTTGCAGGGGCCTCACAGATGAATCTGAGATTCTCAAGTTCTTGCAGCACGGCACATTGGTGGGTCTACTTCCTGTTCCTCATCCCATCCTGATTCGCAAATACCAGGCAAACTCTGGTACTGCTATGTGGTTCCGCACCTACATGTGGGGAGTTATTTATTTGCGGTAAGTTGTCTGGATACAACCCTGTTCTCCTTTTATCAATTGCATTGCTTAGTGAGGAATTCCCGAGAGTCACTGGAGTAGCCCAAAAGGAGCACTGTACATATGTATGCTCAAGCACCTTAGCCAGAAGTAAGCCAATGATTACCCAAACTGGGTACATTTCCACTATATTATGCTCAAATGAGGCCTTTCTTGAAAACCCTAAGCATGATGAAAATGCCCCCATACCTCCTAGAGGCATTTGGGGGCAGTTTTTTTTTTTTTTTTTTGGTGGGAGCAGATGTGGTCCTCCAAGTTCTAGGGGCCTAATGCAGCCCCTTAGCCTTTCCACACTTGCTAACCCCTGTCCTAGAGAATGACGCCAGAGGAGGAGAACCCCAGGATTTTATGGGGAGTTTTGTGCTTTATTTATTAATTTTTAGTCATGATTAGATGATTAGTACCTTATCTAATAAGACACTGAAAATATATTTCCATATTATAACAGAACATTTTTTCTACCCAAATGCTATTACTGCTCTTAAAAGATTTTTTTTTAATCCCAGGATTATATGTTATACACAGTAAAATGAATTTCTGTTTCTCTTCAGGAATGTGGATCCTCCCATCTGGTATGACACAGATGTGAAGCTGTTTGAAATTCAGAGAGTCTGAGGAGCAGGAAGAGTGTGGGGGAACTTGCCTCTGTTTAGAGGAAAACACTGGAAGCAAGGATCCTGCTGTATGCTTCTTCATCTCAGCTCTTCCTTCATTTCACTGCCTGTTGAGTTATCCAAAGGACAATCACTTCCTTTTACAGACCTGCAACTTTAAAGCTGGGAGAGCCACCCTCACAATCTTTTCCCCACCACCCAAGGAATGTTGGTGGAAATATGCGCAAGGAAAGGCAGCCTGGGTGGTTACACTGAAAGCCCAACAAGGTCTCTTCAAATCCTCTTTGTGCTTCTGGCTGCAATTCTGAACCTTACTAGAGTACAATCTTTTCACTCCCTAGTCAGATTCAGTCTTTAAATTTAAAATACACTGAATGTAAAAAGTTATGAAAGTAGACCAATGAAGGAAGCACTACTGCAGGAGGTAGCTCTGTGGTTCTTTTCCAAAGAATGTATCCTAACAGCTCTTCATGTTACAGCCTCCTTTTGCTGCTGTCTTGCTTTACTGTACCTAGGTAGGTTGGGGTAGTAGCTTCACTTTACTAGGTGTATGTGGCATTCTATTTATTTAAGTCACTTCAGGTCAGTCTTGTAGGTTTGGTCCTCTTCTCCCTACCACTGAAAATGTGCTTAACTATTTTGTACCAGTGCTGTAATGTAGCAACCAAATTTCTCTTCCTTCATTCATTCTTCCTTCCTAGCCTTGGAGGTGCTCCTTTTAAAGATGGATCTGTGTCAAAAGATGCATCACACTTTTTAAAAACGGCATTAATGGTGAGAATTGTTGCTGGAAAAACTGTTCAAATGTGGGATACTTTGAGGGGGTTGGGCATAAGCTATTTTTCAGGAATTTAGAGAGAGAAAAATGCTTGTATTGAAAAATAATAGGACAAATGTGAGCAGCAAGACAGCTGCAATAGAGTTTATATCTTTAGAAAGTTGCATAGTGTGGTTTATATTGTTTGTAGATTGCTGTAACAGATTCAACACCAGACATATCTGGGAGTTTCCATCTAGCAGAGTTCATGAGAGATTGGCTAAGGCTTTTCGATAGAATATATGTCTGGAGTTTGAGCCCAAGTTAATTAGTTTTGCTTTCATTAGGCAAGCCAGTATTTCTTTACAAATATGGGACACGGGATGGCAGGTTAATCCCTTGCTTAATCAACATAAGTTTATACATTCTTTTCGGATGGATCTAGGGCTCACACTTTACAATCACAGACTATCCTTGTTTACCACAGAGGATGGCAAGTGTGTTTTGCACATGTCACCACTCTGCTAGTTTTCATCTTATCTTTTAACTAGCTGTTCTGAGATCTGGGAGACCATTTGCTTTAGCTTTCTTTGTTCTCTTCAAAAAAAAAAAAAAAACAACAAAAAACATTGCCATCCTCCAAACAGATATCACTTGTTATCATGGAAAACTATAAGTTTTCCAAACGTAATATCAGTGTAGTTTATTTTGCTCAAGACTAGAATATATATTTTATGTTCTAGTATTGGAAAAATGGGCAAATTATAGACTTCTAGGTCAAATTCTAGCTAGTGAGCAAGTGAAAGAATAGATCAAAAGGCCATAGTTTCTCCTCTTTGTGCTTGTAGTTCTTAGATTGCACCTTTTTATTACTGATAAAATCCATTGTATTTGTTTCACCTTTCACCCTGATGAGCAGTTTGAAGTCTATATGTTTCTTGGGATATCTTTGGCCTTTCAAATGTCATTTGGTAGTGGCAACCTATATGGCATTTACACTTCACAGCAGGGGAAGGTGCTATTGATACATCACTGATCCATCTTTTCCTCCCTCACCTACACATTCAGTGACCTCCACCACCTCTTTAGTTGGCTTTTCTTTTCCCTGTGAATTTAACATGACTTCTGCATTCTTTGGTGTTGAAGGTCTGCTCTGTGTTCCATGAAAAATCAAAATTGCACTGTAAACTATTTGCTTTACACAGAGATAAAGTTATCTTAAACACTGCAGCCAGTTTTACTCTCTCCATTTCATAAGAGTTTTATGAGTTTGTTTGTGTTTCTTTGATTTATGATGACCTGGCATCCTTTGCAACATGTATCTTCCCACTGAAGGCGTGGCTGCACAGGGGCTCTTGGTTTCATGCTGTTCTATTAAATTGGAAGTGGCACCTGGAAGAAGAAAAATGGTGTAGCATGGCACAGTTCTTTGTATCTGCTAGTAGAAAGACAAAGGATGGGTCGAGGTTTTACATGGATGCCATATGGGTTTCTAAGATTAATGTCGGAAGAACAAGTGAACTTGCCAAGCATTATGGAATTCAACGCATTGACAAGGGCCCCGTCTATACGGGGGAGGGGGGAATGGAGTACCTTGTAGTAATGGCATTTCTCAGCAGCAGCGACTGGTCTTAACTGTGTTTTTGCCCCAATAAGCTTCACATGCTGGATGGTGGCTACGAGTGATTTACTCACATTAGTACTTTGCCGCTGCTGAACTTTAAAAAACCCCAACAATTTTTTCTTTAAAAACTATAGGAAAAACCACGAAGGCTTTTTCTGCATTGTTTTTGCCATTTTGCCCCCCCCCTCCTTCCAAATACAGTGGATTGATGCTGGATTCCATTTAGACAGGTCATATTCCCAGCAAATTCCATGAGGGGTATTTACACCATTTAGACCATCCCAAGGAGTTCTAATTGAAGAACACAAGTTTTTTATTTTTAAAGTTTCAATAGTGTTCTTAGGCTTAAACCTTAGAGGCTGGTTAGCTGGTGCAATGAATTTATTTTGAGTTTGGCAGTGTGAGGACAAGTTCTTTGTATGTCAAACTAATCTCCTTGCAGGTACAGAGTGCTTCTTTGTAAAGTCTCTTACCTTTTCCTTGATTTTTAATTTAAAATCACGAACAGTTGGCAAGTTCCTTTGATGGGATCCTGTGCTTCAGCCAGTGAAAAATGAGGGTAATAATTAACTTTTAAAGAGTACTAATTTATCCAGCTCCTATTTCTTCTGTCAGTTCCTGTTGACATAAGGCTGAGTAGAATTAGCACAAATGCAAAGTCCAAACTCATAAGACTTTTTGTCTTTTGAGTTTGAGAGAACTAATTGCAAGTGTGGTTGGACACAGGTTCCTGGTGGTGGGAGCATGAGTAAGCCTCTTGCCACCCTGGATTGACATGTGTGTGCTTTTTTTTTTTTTTTTTTTAAGATAAAAGAGTTCTAAAAATAAATAAAACAACCCCACCCATACCCTAACCAAAGTGATTTATTTTGCAGGAGAGCAATAAAACAAGAAGTGTTTACACTTCCATATATTAGCCTTCAGCAACAAGAAGAATTTAGATAGTGCAAAGAGATAAATGGATTACAGAGCTTTTAATCTCTTAATATAATCAATAACTAGGCCGAGTCAAGACATGTAATTTTTAGAGGCAGCTTTTCATTGTTTCCCACTGGCTTTGCTGTGTCCTGAACTCAGGGTGTACCCTGCAAAAAAACTAGGAGTAGTTAGCTAGCCTTGTTTTGTTGAGCTGCTTGGAGCTTTCCAAGGTTCAACACAGTTCTGTTCTTTCCTAGTGCCAAATGCATTACCCTGAGTAGTTCTGGTTAGACTCCTCTGCATCTCTTCAGTATTTATATTTTCAGTTAAATACATATTGCTAGGTGAGTTTTGTGCAATATGAAAACTGAATGATAACACAGAGGTCCATCCTATCCTATATAATGCACAGTCACAGTCTGAATACTTGACACTCCTGGCAGGCTTAAAGCCTTTGGACTTTAAACAGAGTAAACAGGTTGAAGAGGTGAAGTTCTGCTCATCCTTTCAGACTGCTTTCCTGAAGAAAAGGTCAAAACGTAGGTGTGACTGATGTTCTTGATTTCAGAGTGAGAGTGCCCTGCAGAAGTGTTAATCCATCTTGATTTATTTCACATTTTGTTGTGTTAGAGCTAGGAACTGAAATTATTTAATTGACATTGTAACCAACAAGTCCATGTTTGGTTTTCTTAACTTAGATTTCTGCCCCAATAAAAGCATTTTGCACCTTCACAGTGTTGAGTATTCTGTGTACGTTACAACGCCAATTTAATGCATTTCAATTCTTAGCTCTAACACAAGAAAATGTGTGTGTGTGGGGAATCTCTGGCTTTTCTTCACAAACGAAGATTCAGAAAGGACTCATCCCACACTTTCTGCAAGCGTGCTGATGACTAAAAAGGCCAATCCGAGATAAACAAGTCTGGTTGCAGAAAGCACAGCAGAAGGTCTCCTTAGGTGATGTTTCTGGGTTGTGATTATTTCTGTGTTGTTGTTTCTTTTCAAGACTTGTTCGGCGCGAGTTCTCAAATAAGCATTGTGGATAGTGCGTCTCCATGCCTACCGATGTGAGGCCAGGGCGGACCATTGTTGGTGATTGATTTGGCTGAGCCTGAGATATTGTTTCAGGGAGTCCTTGTATCGCTTTTTTGGACCGCCCCTCTTATGCTGACCCGTGGCGAGTCCACCATAGAGTACTATTTTTGGGAGGCGATGGTCCTCCATCCTAGAAATGTGCCCTGCCCAGCGCAGCTGTGTTCTCAGTATCATGGCCTCAATGCTGGTGATCCCTGTTTGCTCAGGGACAGCGACATTTGTCACATAGTCAGTCCAGTGTATATTTAGGATTGTGTGTATACAGCGCTGATGAAAGCGTTCAAGGAGTAGTAAGTGGTGGCAATAGGTGACCCATGTTTCAGATCCATAAAGGAGAATAGACAGTACAATGGCTCTATACACACTGATTTTTGTGCTTCGCCTCAGGTGTTTATTATTCCAGACTCTTTTGTAAAGTCTTCCAAATGTGCTATATGCCTTTGCTAATCTGTGACTGATCTCTTTGTCAATCTTGACATCTGAGGAGATGATGCTTCCCAAGTAGGTGAACTGCTGAACGGACTTGAGCACAGATTTGCCGATGGCAATGTGGGGATGGTGGTGTTCGTCCTGTGGTGCAGGCTGGTAAAGAACTTCCGTTTTCTTCAGGTTGACTTCCAGCCCAAACAGCTCTGCAGCTGTTGCGAAGCAAGATGTTAGGCGCTGCAGAGCTGCTTATTTGTTGGCAACAAGGGCAGCAGCATCAGCGAAGAGCAACTCATGGACTAGATAGTTTAGAGTCTTAGTGCGAGCCCTCAGACGGCTTAAGTTAATCAAGAGGGTGAATACTTCTGTAGGGCACTCTTAACTCAGAAAACAAGAACAGTCACATTTATTTGTTTTTGCTTATTTAGATTTATGCCAAAATAAAAATAATATTTTGCACCTTCACAGTGTTGAGTATCTTCTGTACATCAAGTGGTAACAATATGAATCCAAATCCATTTCACTTCCAAGATGTAACACGACAAAAGGTGGAAACGTCAAGGGAAAGGGATGACTACCTCTGCAAGGCACTGCAGATTTAAACCTCCTTGGGAAATACTGCTTGTGCGTTGTGTCAGATGGGTTGCTACAGACATCTCCGGGAAATGCTATAAGCACCTCTGGAACTGGCATGTCTTGTCACAGATGCATATTGTATGCTGATATGATGTATTGATGGTTGTTTAGTCGTGGAAGGGTATAATACTTGAGTATTCAATTTTACTATGTCTATTTATAGAATGATCTTTGCATCTCAAAAGACTGATATATTCATGGAGAGTGATGGCTTTGCCCAAGAGTTTATCATGCCCAGCTTAGTTTCCACATATCCCAAGCTTGAGGTTAACCTTATATGTCTAAGGTTAGTGATTGTTTTAGCATCATTGTAATTAGAGATTGTAATGAACACAAAATGAGGCACACTGTAATAAGCTGCTGTGGTATATTTCATGATGATGGTGGTTGTGGTGGTCGCGCCCCCCCCCCATCCACAAGGGATACATGTGAAACTATGTGATACTATGTGAAACCATGGATAATAGCTAACCCTACTGGAATGACTTCCAACCCAACTTTCAGTGGAAACATATAATAGAATTGCATGTTTCTATTCTATTCTAGGTCTGGAGGACCTAGAAAGTGCCTAGAGAGAACATTTTTTTTGGACATGGATAAGTGAAACCACAGATACCAGTCTCATGGATACAGGGGTTGACCTGTACTATTATTTATTTCTTACCTGCCTCTCTCCATAGATTGAGATGGGGAACAACAAATTAACACACAATACCTAATGTCAGTTAAAATATATATCAGTTAAAAACACACACACCCGTTAAAACACACAATATCATTTTAAAAGAACAAATAAACCAATACATATTAAAACAATTTAAAATTCACAAATTAAAATTCATTTGGATAAGCCCTGCTGGAAGGGACTGTTCAGGATCATAGCATTTCCTTTTTAATGAGGAACCTTTGTAATTGTGCAATGAAGCAATGATTTCCATAATCTTTTCACTACTGTTTTTATTCTGTTGATGCTGTAAGAAGCTTGGATTTGCTTCAAGCAGACCGATACACTTCCAGGAGGTCACCGACAGAATGCATTCTGTAAAACACACCCAAAGGAAGCCCAAAATTGACAATAGCAAACCAGGTGGAATAGCCATAAAAGGATTTCTCTAGTCCATTCTCAAACACTGGATGTGCTCCAAATGATGGCATGATCCATAGCTGGAAAGCAATGTGAAAAGAAAACAGGAATCAGAAGATGATAATCTTAGCTAGGTTGGTATGCATGTGTCTGTGTTTACTACCATATTGGGAGGTCCTTAACTTAACTTTATTTTACCTTAAGTCCTCACTTCCTAGATGGCCCTCCCTGTCAGTGACTAAAAAGCATAACAAATCTGGTCCCTTGTATTGTGCATTTTCTACTGCGCCTGCCAGTATCTCCAGATGCGCAAGTATCCATCAATCATTCTGCAAAGACTGTCTCCACATCCCATATTAAGTACTGTTCACATTTACACAGTGTTGATGATACTTGAAAGCGTGCAGTGTATGCCATGCCACAGATTATCCTTAGTGTTGTCCTCGAGAGCTACTGAAATCAGGTACTTACTATTATATTGCACATAATTAAGAAGCTGGAGATTTCCTTCAGAGCTTTCCTTTTCCAGTTCAGATGGCTATAAGTCTGGATGTAGGTCTGTGAGCCTCTCTGGATTTCTTGTCTTATTTCTAGATTGTAAATGTCTTGGGAGCTATCTTCACATTTCTCTTTTTCATCTTGGTCTTTCTCCTTGTTGGCTGTGAATGGGGCAGGTTCTTGATGGTCTTTGGGTGGCCTCAGGGTTGAGGCAGAACCTTGTGTGGAATGGGCTGGATGGCTCTGACCATCACTCACCAGCAGTGGCTGCCTGTGGAGCCCCTCAATGATGAAAACGTTCTGGGTGATGCATTGGATGATCAGGCTCACTGAATAGGCCAGGATGATGCTGTTCAGCAAACCCCTTGGATTGGTGGCCACAATGGCTACAATAGAAAAGTAACTGATGCCAATCTGGCCTAAGGCTGTCCCCATAAGTAAGATCACATCAAGGCTCCGTGTTGGGTTTTTCAATGTGTCCAACTCCCTCTCTTCTAAGCCATGGATGATGGTTCCAACTAAAGCCCCTACTGTCATCACAGGCAACAGAAAGATGTAGTAGGAGTAATACAGTATGAATGCTTGATGGCTAGGAGAGGAACCAGTGGCTTCGATCTGATATACCATGAAAGTACAGCTGCCAATAATGATTGCCGATAGACCAAGCAGAGGCCCAAAAATGACTCCATGGACTTTGAACCTTGGCTTGACATAGGCAGAATGGTGCTGAGCCATATGCCGACCCACATTCTTCCACATGACATAGAGCATGGAGCAGCAGATCAAGCAGTATTCTGTGTTGAAGGGGTAGAGCAAAATGTAGCCTTTCTGGAAGACCTTGCAGGCAGTTGTGTTCGAGCATTTGCACGAACTGGTCCCATTGCCTGCAGCAAGAGTGGGGAGAATGGCAGGATCAAATAAAAAGGCTGCAGAGAAGTTTCCAGCTGCAAGATTTCTTCAAAATCTAGTGTGTAAAGTTCTAAGATACTAATGCTCAGCCTGTTCCAGAGAGATTCCCTCTGACCTGTCAGTGTTGGTACTAGTCTTGTCTTGGAAAGTGCAAGAATATGTTCTTACCTTGGATGATTTTCACCCTACCAGTTAATAGTGCTATGATGCCATTGTAACTGCCATGGCTGCACTCCACAGAATCCGGGGGGGGGGGGGGGAAGTGTGTGCATTGTAGTTTAATGAGACAGTAGATCTCACTGTCTGATAATCCTAAATGCCCCCCCCCCAGACTGCCAATCACAGAATTCCATAGGATGCCATCATGGCAGTTAAGGTGGATTCATAGTGCTTTAATTGTGTAGTGTGAACAGGCCCCATGTTTCCTCATGAAACTTGCTCTGGGTGTTTTGTGATTTTCTGTCTCTGCCTAAATACTGAAATGTCAAAATTCTTAGGACATGCATAGCACAAGTGACCATTCATTACACTGTTTCCAAATTGCCACACTGTGAAGAACCCAGGCAGATCTGGAGCCCACAACTAAGCGACTACTTTGAACTGTCTCTTCTCCACCCCCTTCACATACTGGGATATATGGCTAGAACCCTATATGTTGAAAATCACTTCATCATATAGGTCGATGGGGAAAAGGAGCCCAAGAATTGGTTCATAAATACATAAATACATATGCAGTATTGATAAAGGAAGCAGGAGGAAGGGGAGACACATCTTCAATCAGCTCATCTATGGTTAGATTTCACAACCTAGATTAACACCTTGTGGTGTGTGGAAATGTGCGTGGCTTCTACTCTGTGCATGTCCTCTGTTTTACTTGTCTATTTGCCCACATTATTTTTGAGAAGATGAAGGATGATGCTTGCCTTCAGATCCTTGTACAGTTTGGTTCCATTCTGATTCAATTTCTTTGTGAACTGAATCGTTGGTCACTGCTAAGAGCCACAGCAGGAGGTTGGTGGCCAAGGTTAGCATGAGCCCACATCTGTTAGAGAAGAAACATATTTTTGTTATCTCTGCCAGTTGCCATAGCTCCTTACCCCCACCCCGAAAGTTGTATTATACTCATTCATGGAATATTGGTGTTCGGTTCTCCCCATCCAGGGTGACATACAGGCTTGTTATGAAATTAAACATTTTAATAAGGCATTTAGGGATGACATATGGGTTAAGGATCCACAGTGTATATGAAATCCATCCTAACTCCGTGATTCATTATTGATTGACTGATTGCATTTATACCCTGCTTTTCTCCAAGGCAGCTCGTTCCACCAGTGTCAAGTTCGGTAGCAGAACCAGAGTTCAGCATCCTGAGAATTTTACCTTTCTCAGATAAAAATACATTGCTTACTTACCATTGTATTGGAGTCTGTTTGTTAAAAAAAATGCACCTCTACCTTGGTCTTTGGAAATGGTTGAGAGATATGAAATTGCACTGTTCTCTCCTCTGTAGTAAAACTGTGTACTGACTTAACATATTGGGCCAAATATAAGATTTTATTATGGTTTTAGGTGTCTTAGGGGCTGTCTAAACTATGAAAATACTCCTCACAAAATGTGAGGAGAATTCTACGTGTCTTGATGGGATCCCGCATCATATAGCTATATTCGGAAGGAGGATAGCCAAAGATGTCAAAAACTCTGAGGGAAAAGCCTTCACAGCTTTCCCTGGAGTTTTTAAAAAACAGCGAGGGAATGCTCATTGCTCGTTGGGACAAGTGATTCACTTTGAATCATTTTCCCATAGCAGAGGAAACACAAAGCTGATTGGCCGGATGAGTGCAGGGGCGGGGCTTGCTAACGGGAAGCAGCTGGCATTGCCATTTTGATTTTTCACCTTAGCAACTGAGCACTAAGGTGAGAAAATGGGGTGTTGGTTTTTTAACTTTTTTGTTGCAAATGCAAAATATCCTCCGGTGCACAGTGCAAATATGTATTTTTTAAAAAGTTAGGCAGTGGCAGAAACATGAGTAATTCACTCATGGTCTCTGTGGGCATGCAAAGCTTTTGGGGCAAAAAAACCAATTAGGACAAGTCACAGCTGCTGCAAAATGCTATTATTGCAGGGCCGGGGCACTCCATTTCAGGGGGGGGGCAGTTGTATAGACAAACCTGTAGATTCACATCTAAGGTGAAGTGTGGCCCACAATTCCCATTGGGGTGTTAATGGTGAGTGAGGATTTAGATGCTGCCTTTGTTCTCATACCTGGTGAGGTTGTGCTGAACTTGAGTACAGTCCTTTGCGTGACACCATATAAAGTAAGTCTGAAATCAATGTAAAGGGTAGAATTAGTGTGATGTTAAGCTTGCCAACAAGTCTTGTGCAAATGCAACCATGTTTTGAAATGGAAGTGGTTCAGTAAATTGCACTCTTGGTCATATCCCATAGGTGAAATGACTCTTCTTTGTATGTATCAATTATGCATTAAGAAATGGGCAACTTCTGTGCTACTTGAATGCAAAATAATGAGACACAGCCCAACAACAGATTTGAAGGTTGCATAATGAGATACAGCCCAACAACTTTTGAAGGTTGCATACTTGTAGGTAGCAAGAATTTTGCTCTCTTGTCCATACGTATGTTATTTTGCATGGGGAGGTGGGCTCAAGCATGGTGTCTGCCATCTTCTTCTCCTTCCCTGTTCAGCACCCTGTGCCTACTGATCAACACACTTGGGAGTCTTCCTCACTCCAGCAAGCAGTAAGTGAAAAGAGGAAGGAAGAACGGGGAGGGGGGAATGCAGCTGCTTTTTCTCACGCAAATTTAAAGGTACAAAGGCCATTTTAAGTGGAAGCCTAAAAGTCCTGTGCCCAGCAATTTCTCTTAGTCAAAATAGGGGAAGCCTGAATGTTATTGTTTGTTCCAAACAGAGTACCAGTAGACCCTTTGGATCAGTTGAATTTACCTATGTGTTGACTTACTGTACAACCGTGAGGCCATTTCTTACTACATATTTATAGTGGTATGATTCCATTTTAATTGCCATGGCAACTTCCTGTGGAATTCTAGGATTGGCTGTTGAGGATGAGTCCATTAGAAATCCCGGCCAGAGAGCTCCTCTAGTGCATTTGATTAAACTACAAACCCCAGGATTCCATAGGATGTGACTATGGCAGATAAAATAGAATCATAGTGCTATAACTGTACAGTGTGAAAGTGGATTCAGTGGATTTTCTCTAGCTAGAACTACCCAAAAGGGTTCAGCTTGGAGAGCCCCAGCTGCGGCACCTTTAGACTAAACAATTTATTATAACGTGAGCTGGTGTGTATGTGTGTAATATTTATTGCAAACTGATCTCTGAACTACCCTTTTTTTAGCTGGAGATAACCTATCTCTGATCTTTTCCCTTTCAACATGCTGTAGAGAAAAGTTGGCCTGCAGCAAAAGCAGGGCCTAATACCTGAATGCAGATGAAGAGAATTTCTATGGACGGGAACAAAACCGTGACCTGGGGTTTGCAGCGAATGTGAAGAATAGCATACCCAATCTGGAACATGTTCAGGAGTACACTGCAAGCTCCAAACAGAACTAGAGACCCTGTAGGAATGAACACATCGATCAGCCATATTTTGTTAAAAACAAGCTAATGGCAGGTTTGTTTGTTTTTTAAATGGCATAGACCAACAGAGAATTGCACTCAACAAAATTGTGAACATTTTAAAAATCTACAGTATTTGTTCAATTGTGGCTGGTTTATGCCTTATCTGTAACTTTTTATTAGCTTTCTAATGATCAAATACCCATTCCTCAACTTGTCAACCTAGCCCAGTGATGGCGAACCTATGACACGCGTGTCAGCACTGACACGCGTAGCCATTTCTGATGACACGCGGCTGTAGGCCTCTCCCCCCCCCCCCCCGTCCGCAACCTCACCACCCTCTCTAAAGTGGCCCTCTCTTCGAAGCCCCGGTTGCCACTTTCCTCCACCCCCCACCCTCTCTAAAGTGGCAATCAGGGCTTCGAAGCCTTGGTTGCCACTTTCCTCCAGCCCCCCACCCTCCCTAAAGTTGCGATTGGGGCTTCGAAGCCCCAGTCCCACTTTCCTCCCCCCTCCCACCCTCCCCAAAGCAGGAATGCTGCACGCATACATGTTTTTTCCTCTAAGTGACACACCACCCGAGTTATGCTCAGTTTTTTGGCGAAGTTTGACACACCAAGCTCAAAAGGTTGCCCATCACTGACCTAGCCCACAGTTAAAAATTCCCATAAGACAAGTGTGGTGGTGGTGGTGGTGAATCATTAGAGAGAAACAGGCAGGAAGAGGAGGTGGAGGACTGCTGTTTGTTTTGGTGCATGTCTTTAAAATCTAGAGGGGTGGAAGTGGGGGAACCTTGCCTAAATATGACTTGACAGTCGCAGAAAACCTGCCTGGGAAACACACTGATCAAGATAACAGTTGAAGGGCTACAGGTTTTCTCCAGCAATGCTGAGAGACTTGTTAACCTGGGTACAAGGGGCTGGGGAAATCTTTTCTTTTAAAACAGAGATTTTAATAAAAATATTTTCTGCTTTAAAAAGTCAGTTTCTATGGTATCTTATGCTCCTCCATGCTCCACCTGATTGGATTCTGGTAATATCTCTTTTATTTCAATTCAGAATAGTGCATTTAAAGATCTCATTATATACCAAAAAGTTGTGGACATATATTAACATTACAGAGAGTTAGCACTTTTTGCATAATAGCCAAGCTCCCTTTGCCACATTAGTGGGAATTATAGGGCTCTCCATTGATTTGTTAGACTGCAGCTCCCAGTATTCCTTACCATTAGTTATACTGGATAAGACTGATGGGAGATGCAGCCCATCAGTATTGACAGGGCTACCCCTGGTTTAATACAGCATATGGCTAGAGGTGGAATGGAAGTTGGAGGGTTGGCTACATTTTTCTCCCAGCAGAGTTTCTCTGCCTTTAATAGACTCAACAGGTGCATATTTTTCTAGCTCTGGGAAGCACCGATGGGTCACAAAGTATCACCTATACATTTCTGGATTCTGTACAGTTTTTAAACGTGGTTCATGTCTTTGAAACACATCAGAACAAGAAATCAGGCCCTGGAAGGATGCAGCTTGGATGTGGTCTATGCTGTGGAGGGAGTGGCAGTGCTTACCTTTAACCCAGATTGGCCCTGCGTGGGGATCTTGATGCAAGATTGCATGTGGCTTCCGCCTAGTGAAAAACAAATAATATGCTATCCAAACTAAGGACAGGATCTTGGGAATGGACAGGAAAATCCAGACGTCGTTCACTGTAATGGCCACCTGGTTAAAAATCATGCTGCAGATGAAAGCACTGCCTAAAAACACCACATTCATGGCCATCAGTCCTGAGAAAAGCTGCCCAGCCTTCTGGGCCTGCTTGTCCCTGCGCAAGAGGGAAGAGCAGTGCCGCTGGAGCCATGATTTGTCCTGGCGGATCTTTGGGCTCCTCAGTTGGCTGGGGGCTGACTTCTCTCTGCTTCCCATTTCCTCCTCTTCCTGGGCCCGGTGTCTCTGCCACGTTCCTTCTTTTCTTTCCATGGCAGAAGGGATCTTTGCTGTTGGCTTCTGGTCTGTTTGTCACAGGAAATAAAGTCCAGTTACTGAAAGTATAGGCTAAGGGTGGGCAATTTGTGAACCTCTTGAACTGCAATTCCCAGGATTCCCAACCACTGGCTGTCTCAGCTAGGGATGCTGGGAGTTGTAGGACTATCTGAGACAGGGCACATGATTCCTACCCCAATATAGGTGCAGGATCAAGAGGTTGCTATCAGATTAGACTTGACCATCCCTTGCATGGACCCTGGGGCAGAAGGAGCTCAAATCCCACAGATCGGGGGGATGACCCCCTCTGAAATGATCAGGCAAAACTGGACCACTGAGACTCTTAAGTACTTGATCCTCTTCAGGAATTATCAATCCACAGTAAAGTAGTGACAGAATGATCATTTCACCTTTGCTTTCATGAAACAGTTGGACCCCCTGTCCATGGAATCAATATCTGTGGCTTCAGTTATCTGCAGATGAAAAAAATAAGGACACATACCATAGAGTCGTGCTGATAAGTTGTGTCCTCTAACACAACTCTATGATACGATTAACAGAAGTCCTTTATTTTAATAGGGTTTGCTGTTATCTGCAGTTTCCTGTATCTCCGATAAATCCGGGAACCAAACTCCCGCAGATACAGGGGTCCAACTGTACAAAGATTATTACCAGCTTCAGTTGGATCATGAAGGTGATGGTTGTTTTATTGCAACTTATTCTGTGTTTTCATTGTTTTGTAAAAGAATACCTGCAGGTTGATAACCTGCCTGCCAATGTTGAGCCCCCCTCCAAAAAAACACCTCTGGGGTTCCTAATCTCTTCTCTTCAGAGGGAAATGGAAGATACCAATGGGATGCTCTGGGGTGCTACATGCCAGGCTTCCCAGTGCCGTGGAGGTCTAGCTGAGTATTAGACTATGCAAGTAGGCGCTTTCCGGTTTTCAGCCAAGGTTATTTCCCACTTATTCAGGGATACAGTTGGCAGAATCTCCACAAAAGTGGTAAAATGGTGAATATCTCTAGGCCCACAAACCATATTTAACACACAAAAAAGGACTATCCGCAGATTCAACCACCGTGAATGCCTTCGAGGTGGCAGGATTCCTTTGCAAGGAAGAAGCGGACAGCAGCAAATAGCCTGTGAATAATCAAAGCTGCAAAAGTTAAACCTGCAAATCTGGAGGGCCAACTGTAAATTGGACCCTCTGCATACAAAGCACATAGTCTACTACCTCTGAGATTAGAGTACACTGTTCCAGGCACACACACACATGCACACACACACAGAGAGAATTTTCCAAGACTGCATGTATCTCACTATGGAAACATATGAAGAAATAGGGTGTGGTAGCCAGCGCAGCATAGTGGTTTGAGTGTTGGACTACTCTGGAGATGAGGGTTCGAATCCCTGATCAGCCATGGAGACCCACTGGGTGACCTTGGGCAAGTCACACTCTCTCAGCCTCAGAAAACCCCATTATAAGTTTGCCTTAGGGTCTCCATAAGTCGGAAACAGAACAAGAACAACAAAGACATATGCAACACCCCCCCCACTAGTGAATAATCCACACCAGCCTGCCACATGTTTTGCAGAGAGATGGTGGTAATTCAGTGGAAGTGTGTCTGTTTTGCATTCAGAAAGTGCCAGATTCCATCCCTGGCCTCTCCAGGTAGGGTTGGAAAAAGGGCTGCATAAAACACCCCAGAGAGTCATTCCTGCCAGTCAGTGTGGTTGGTTGGCACTGCTGGGCTAAGTGTACTTTTTTGTAAGGCTGCTCCCTTCACTCTTAAGGACAAGCGCTGACTCAGGGGAGAGTGTGTGGATTTTATGCAGCTTTTATTCCTTTTCCCACCCCACCTTTTGTCCCTGAGAAGAGCTACCCAAATGGGCTCTCCTGATGGTGTATGAAGCTCTAAGTCCAACTTGCCAACTATTTAAAGTATTTTGATACCACCCTTCAAAACATATCCCCAGGGTAATTTTCAAAATGAATAAAACAATTAACCTTTAAATAGAAAAAAATCCAAAGCCAAAATAGGCAACAGGCTACAAAATTATAAAATGGTACTACTGCTCAGTCTATCTGTCACTCTCCCACATTTTATCTACTACTAGATAATTAAATTCCCCATCCTGTAAATATCCTGAAGTGTTTGTTCCTTTATAAATGTATCCTGAATAATTTTATAATTATGCTTGTGAACCATGAGGCTATTTGCAAATGAAGAGAAATAAAAAATGGAAATATTTTGAAAGAACTCACATAACAATTGAGTAGAGTGTTAAAATAATTAAGTTGTGAGCTCACAGTGTCAGAGAGGTAGTGATATTTTAATTTACTTTGGGAAGGGATAGTTCTGTTACAAAATATCACTGCTTTTAGGAATTATATTTTAGCAATAAATATTTGCTAAATAAAATAATATTTTTAGATAATATTTTTAGAAACACGAGGAATGCAAGTGTTTTTTTTTAAACAACCCACAATTTTAGTCTCATGCTGCTGTGTGGTCCCCTTTCTCTGTCTTGGTAACCAACACAGTAGCTCTGATAGCACATATTGACTTAACAGAATGTTAAGATGGCTCAAAGCAATTCTTGTCTTGCCCCTTTCCCCAAATAACAAAATTTGAAAGTAACAACCATAAAAATTTTAAAAATCATTATGATTTGTTTAACTCTATGTACATGGTGCTCTAACACACATGAGTATGATTGGAAGGGCTGTGACAATTAGCAGTGAAAAAGCACATTCTCCATCATAATGTCTGAGCAATGTGTGCCACTTCTCATGTTGTTGGATTGCAACTCCTATCAGCCAGCACAAGCAATGGTGAGGGTACTGGTAACCCAACAATATCAGGAGTGTTATGTTTTTCCCTATCCCTGCAACTGGCAATAAATGTTTAGCAGTCCATGATTCCCATTCTTCTTTCACGCTCCAAACGTTCCCTACTTTTTAACATTTCTCTTCCTCTCTTCACTGCCTATAAATCTCCTCCACTGTGTTTGTCTGTGTTGTTGTGGTAAAGCTAAAAGCAGTATATATATAAAAAATATCAGCATCACCAGCAAAAAAACAGCAGGAACCTATATCTATCTGCTAAAAAATAAGTCCCACATGCATATAGAAACATAGTATAATGGAACAACTGTATATAGTTCATTCATAATAAGTTCAGTAAGCATGTGCTGAGCTGAATACAGAATTGCAACCTAATGGAGCTGGGATGGGGGATGATAAAGCAACCAAAATGGTGAAAGGTCTGGAAGCCATTACGCCCTATGAGGAGCGACTTGGGGGCTGGGTATATTTAGCCTGGAGAAGAGAAGGTTAAGAAGTGACATGATAGCTATGTTTAAATACTTGAAAGAATGGGGGTGTCTAAACAGCGAAAATAACCCTCAGGGAATTTGTAGGTTATTCCTTCTGTCTAAATGAGATACCTCATTGAATAGTGGTATTCAGAAGGAGTGGGGAGGCAAAAACACAAAATCAGCATGATAAGAGAATTTGGGGATTTCCTTGCAGTTTTTAAAAAACTCCAAGGGAAATGTGCACCCCCAACCATTAAGACAACTGTGTGAATTGTTGTGCAGTCTGGAGGGGGCAAAACAGAGCTCTTGATTGGTTGGGGGTACACAAGTGTAATTGCACGCTTTACCCTTTTTTGGCAGAAGGGACCTGGCAGTGGTGCAGAGGGAAGGGGAAGAGGAGGAATGGGGAATGGGGTGTGTGTGGCAGATCCTTCACTTTCCCCATAACCATGCCCTCTGAGCAGATATTTCCCCCATCCCCTTCTGTACTTCTCTGGCGTAGGACCCGTTATAAGCACTCTTCCCATCCCCTGGCTTGTCCCCCATACAGTGCTCTTGGATGCAAGCTGGGTAGGAGAATGTGATATTTTCCTTGATCCAGTCTATATCCTGGTTGTGAAACTTTAACCAGTTCAAACCAAGTATTACGGCTTGTATTGCGCCTGGGGCAACTACGAACCTAATGTTCTCCCAGTGTCCTCCCATCTTCATCTGCACCAGGCTGGTGAGATGCTTGGTGCCCCCCCTCATTGGACCACCATCCATTTGGGTAAATTTTATCGGTGTGTGTAATTTGTGTGTCTCCAACCCCAGTTTGGACACTAAAGATGGATGGATCAACACTTGTGTACACCCACAGTCCACCATGGCCATTATTCTATGGGGGGGGGGCTCCTCACTTTAGACACAGCTTAGTCTTTACAAAAAATGGGGCTTTTACTCCACTCACCATGGACTCCGGGCACCCTTCAGGATTAGCCTGCCCTCTGGTGCAAACTAGGGCGGGCTTTGCCCATTTCCTGCCAGCTGTCCGTTGGAGGAGGATGAGAGGTCCATCTCATCCATTTCTGTAGTCTCCATGAGGACTTGCCCGCTGGATGGTCCATGATCACCACTTGTACTGTTGCTCTAGGCTTCGCTTTTCCTGTAAAATTCCAGGGTGACTGCTTCCTGTTGTTCTTTTTGGGCTTTTCCTCCTTGCCACTGCCAGGGGTCTTCTCTGGGCATTCTATTATTCTGTAGCCTCCTTTGCCACATTGTAAACATAACCCCAGTTGCATCTGCCACTACTGTTCAGTCTCCGTCAGTGTGGTGGCCCGGGCTTTCTGGCCCACCCCTGCCATTGCTTAGGCAACTTGTTGTAGCACCTCCACCTCTCCTGCCAAATGAACACACCCAATGA
This sequence comes from Gambelia wislizenii, assembly GCA_030847615.1. Lineage (NCBI taxonomy): Eukaryota > Metazoa > Chordata > Lepidosauria > Squamata > Crotaphytidae > Gambelia > Gambelia wislizenii. The sequence goes on from JAUMIR010000002.1 coordinate 197,603,053, forward strand.
GGATCTTGGGGTTGCCCTGGACTAGGGTCTACTCTAGGATGTCAGAATTGAGCCCATCCCAGAAATACTGGACCTTAGTGGCCTCTGTCCAATCCGGGATTTGGCTTGTCAGCTGGTGGAATTCAGTTACGTATTCTGCCACAGGCCGACTGCCTTGGCGCATCCACTGTAGTTCAGTGCGCTCCCATTCCTGCTGGAAAGGGTCCTCAAACCTGACCTGCAGGGCCATTGTGAAGTCGTCCAGACTGTCTAGATCAGGGACTGTCATGTCATACAGCCTCATGAGCCACTCTGTTGCCTCTCCTTTGAGTTGGCTGAACACATACTGGACCTTCTTTTCCAACTGCCTCATGAACCCCTTCACTTGGGTCAGGAAGTAGGGTTATTTTTTAGCGTTTCTGTTGAAGGTCACCTTCAGGCCTCAGTTGCCCACTGACCATAGCACACATCTTGGTTTGCCCGGTGCTGGAGGTACTGGAGCTTCTGGGTGTCCTGGGGCTGGTGGGGCCAGGTCAGGTCCCAGTAGGCTGGGTCCCACTTCCTCCTCCTCCTCCTCCTCCTCCTCCTCCTCCTCCTCCTCCTCAGAGCTCCCCTTGAGATCCCCACCAGCAGCTCCGGCCACCGCAGCCACTGCTGGAGCCACCCCTGCCGCCGCTGGCGGCCCCTTCTCTTTCTGGTCCAGCATTGCTAGGATCTCAGCTAGGCAGGACTGGATTCCCTATATCTTACTTTTCAAGATTTTCACCTCCAGCTCCAAGTCCCAGGGCCAACCCATCATGCCATAGGCTCTGCTGGGTCACATGTCCCATCTCTGGGACCCTCTAGTGTCATGCCCATGTTCATCCAGGCCCGGGCACCAAGCCCATCAATCCTTCAACACGGTTCCCATATCTCTGGTTGGCATGAAGGCAAATGAGAAGACTGTCTCTTCTGCTGCTTTGGCCGCCTCTTGTTGGGTTTGCATGCCCGCTTTGCAGTGCTCCACTTGCAATCTGCTTTTCCTTGGGAGGGCTCCTCGCCACCACCACCATCGTCCACTCATTTAGTCCTGTCTGGGACCAGTTCCCTGGCCCTGTTGTCAGGCACCCACTCATCAGTTCCCTTGGACATTTCGCACCAGAATCATGGCAGGGATAATGAGAGATCTGTCAATATGTGATGAACCTCATCAAATTTCAATCACTCGAACAACAGGCATCAGTTCAAATGCTTTATTGCAAGGCATTAAAGTGAATGGCATCAGGTTATTGACAGATCTGAAGCAAACACGCCAAAAGCACAGCACTAGTATCTTGTCTAGGTTTCACTTTCCCCCACCCACCTGGCTAATTGGAGTCTTTCTGTTCCAAGCTCTAACTCCCTAATTCTTTCCCAGGCTCAATGACCTTGAGTCTGCCTGCAGATGGTACCCCTCACATTCCAGCCACAATCAACTTTCCCCACAATGCCCTCTGCTCACATCCAGATCCTGGCTAGCAAGCAGGCCTAACAATGGCTAACTAATACAACACAGCCTCTATCTATATAGCTAATAGCCAGAGTCATGACAGCAGCCAACTGCAGAGAAACCCTAGGTAGACTTTTTCTGTCCTTAACAGGGGTGTTGTCTAGATGATGGAAAAACTCATCATGGAATGTGAGGAGAATACCTTTTGTCCTAATGAGACCCTGCAGTGATTCACCATTTTCAGAAGGAGAAGGGCCAAAAACTGCAAAAACTATGTGGGAAAAGCCTTTGCAGTTTTCCCCATATTTTTTAAAAATAATGCATGGGAATGAGCATTAGTGCTCATTAGGGCAACCGATTCGCATTGCTGTGCATTCTGGAAGTCAAAAGCTGATTGGTAGGACATGGTGGCGGGTGGACTTGCTGGCAACTAAGTTGCTAGAACCACCATTTTTGAATTTTGCAGTAGCAATCATGCACATTTTTGCAGCGGCAAGACAACCAAACAACTTTTTAAAGCAGAACGTTGCACTTGTGCACCTTAGATTTAAAATTTTAAAAATGTGCAGTGGCAGCAGCTGGTGGAGATTAAAACTCGCGGCCACTGTCTTGAATCACAGGCATGTGTCTGGGTGAACTTCAAACATGGATAACTTCACATACCAGCGATCTTGCAAAAAACAAACAAACATGGAGCCAAATGGACACTGCTGTGACTTTGCATTAATGCACAGCAATCCACATTATATTGCCTTGTCTAGGTGACCCCAGGGACATGGGAAGAATTAGTTTATGGCAGCCTTATCCTCAACCTGTGTTGCTGCTTCCAGCCATCACAGCCAATTGAGGCTGTTAGGCTGGAGAAGGCTAGCCTATGGGAAAAATCCCATTCATGGCATAAGCTGATAATCTTTATGTAGGATTCAAACAGATGGGACAGTCCAAAAGGCAACTCAGAGGGTCTTCAACAGTTACCCCCTCACAAAGCCCTCAGCAAAGACATCATATAGAATTGAGCATAAGTTTTGGATCAATAGTCCTCAATTCTTTTTATCTTGAAGGTCTACTTTTAATGCCTACCTGCAAAATGGGACTTTCACTATTCTTTATGAATGCACACCCACCTATATATGTCCACTGTCCTCTACTCTAGGTGACTAGAAGTGTAAAGGAGAAAAGCAGGGATCCTCTAGCTTGCATAGTTGTACAGAAGAGTAGAGAAATTTTTTGTGTGTGCAAGTGCCCACATTTGATAGTTGCTACAATTCTCTGTTCTTCATAACTACTCAAAGCAAAGATGTTTGGTCCTCCTTTGGAGCCTGGGGCCCTTTCCCCCTATACAATTATAGCACTTTGATTCCACTTTAACTGTCATGGGAGCATCTTATGGATTCTTGGGATTTGTAGTTTGGACATAGAGCCCAGAGGAGTCCTCTGGCTGAGACTTCTAATACACCTCCCTAAACCACAGTATTCTACAGGCTAGAACCAATGTAGTTAAAGTGGAATCAGAGCACTATAACCTAATGTTGGCACCTTGGGTCTAACAGCCCTCCAGGGTGATGGTTGTCCTCCTCAAGGAAATAGAAAATGGTGAATGCCACCTTACATTTGCCATTGTCCAATAGTTCCAAATGTTTCCCTACCTAGCTCATATGATATTTTAAGAGGACACACTCAAAGAACTGAATTAGATGTTGCATTTTTCATTGTGACTCTGAGGCACAATGGATCTTTATTTGAGTTTGATCTGGGATCTGCATAACCTCACAAACAAGGTTATCCACACCTCATCATATAGCCAGGCATAGTTTTTTGAGTGCACAACATGAAAAAATAACTAATCGGTGTACCAAGGCTTGCTGCCATGGGGTTAAAAAGAGCCATTTACAAATGATGTTTCAGTGAAGCTAATATTCACTTGGATGTTTAGGTAAAGGCAGCCATGCAGTGCTTTAAACCCATCCTACATCCTCATGCCAAATGCCCCAGTCCATTGGGGAGTGTCCTTAGTGTTAACAACATCCACATATTTAGGGCTGGCACAACCCCTTAATTTGTTACAGTGATGAAACCCCAGATGACTGCTGTGTGCTGAAGTAGCAGATTAAGGCACAGGATATTCAGAATTAATTCAATCCAACTAGAAATCCTCAGACAATATTTTTAAAGGATCATTGAGATGCATTTCTCTTCTTGTCATAAAGTTCCCCAGAACTCAGTTCCTTTCAGATCCTGCCTAGGCTTGTGGGTCAAATTTAAAATTCCAGCAAAAGAGCAGGAGCAGAAAATCAGGTTTATAGAACATTATATCACTCTTCTTACCTCAGGACTGATCACTGGCAGCGTCTTCAGGGAAACTAGTAGGGGCATCTAGACACTGGCTAGCTGTCTTGCATCTTTTGGGAAAACAGACTTTTAAAACCAGGTAATAAAAACCCCCAAACATTTCATCTCCAGGGCCGAGAAGTGCCTTCTTCTTAGAAGGAGCAAGAAATAGGCTCAGGCAGACAAGCTGCCAATGGAAAGTTCTATGTGTATTGATTTTTCCCCATTTACTTTGGGGATAGTCCTGTCATTATATTAATTACCAGGCTGAATGGCTCATTAGCCTTGGAGTCAAACAACCAATGGGAATCAACTACCTTCTTATGTACCTACCTGCTTAGTTTATGTCAACAGCTTTTGACTACAGCACAGGATGTACTGAGTGCAAAACCACAAACTTTCATGACTAATGCTACAGAGGGGGTTGCAATTTGGCTAGCATGCAGGGCCCCAGAGAACTGGCCACACACTTGGCACACTGGCATAGCTGGAATCAATCAATATGAACTGCCATGCTCTGCTGAGCCCAGTGTTCTTCACATGTTTGCAGGCTTCCTTGGTTCTCTTTCATGTACGTGTTTTTCTGCAAAGCCCTTTGGGACAGCTGGGCTGGGGAACCTGTATGCCTCCATATGTGCATGAACCCATCATCCACCCATTGTTCAGGCTAGCTGGGTTGGATGGAAATTAGAATCCAACTATTATTTATTTATTTGTTTTAGGTATTTATACCCCACTTTTCAGCCACAAAGTCTCTCAGAGCAGCTTACAAATTGTTAAGCAATAGCAATTTACACATCTACACTGCATTAAGCAGTTCCCAATGTGTGTTAGCTAATTGCCCCCACAAGCTGGGTACTAATTTTACCAACCTACGAAAGGAGGGAAGGCTGAGTGAACCTTGGAGCCCTCTGGGATTGAACTTGCAATGTTATGGCTGCAGTACTGGCATTTAACCACTGCACCACCAGGGCTCCCTGAGGACTCCTATAAATGGAAGGGTACAGGTTTTCCAGCCCTGGGCAAGATGTTATTCAAACAATGAGTTCTTTGCAATTAGACTGAGGGCCCTTTTACACTACCGAGTTCTAACACCTTGATTCCACTTGAACTGTACTGGCAACATCCTATGGAATCCTGGGATTTGTGGTTCTTTGAGGCACTAGAGCTTTCTGGCTGAGAATTCTGAGCACCTCTCCCAAAACTACAAAACCCAAGATTTGATAGGATGGAGACTAGACAGTTAAAGTGGAATCAGAGCACTGTAATTGTGTACTGGGAAAGAGCCCTAAAGAATGCATTGCCATAGCAAATGACTAAGGGTAAGATGGTAACAAGAATAGGAAAGAGTTTGATTGCTGATGATAGCATGTAAGCCAAGGTATTTTACACTTTGAATTTTTCTTTGTCACCCTTCATCAAAAGGGTAAAACAATGAAACAGAGTAAGGTATGATCTCAGCTAAGAACCAGGAATTAAGATTAGAAAACTCAGACTCAGAACATACAAATTTCAAAAGCCAGGGAAGACAGTGTGCATGGCACCAGAAACCTAACCAAGTAGAAACCAGGTAAACATCCTAGGGTAAGTCACTATTGAGAAGAACCTCTCCCCAGCCATCAGAATGAGGGGAAATTACTTAGGGGGATCAAAACTTCATGGTCAGTGGCTATACTGGGTGAGGAATTCTGAGAGTTGCAGTCCAAAAAGTAATGACTGTACTCTGTGGATTAACACTTGCTCTTTTTCAAATGCTAGGAACTCACAGGGCAGAGTCCCCATAGTAGTTCTCAACTGATGAGCACATGATGTAGGAAAAGGAATTCCTCCAGCTGGAGGGTATGCAACAGAGAACCTCAAAACATCCTTCTATCAGGGCAATGGAAGATGTGTCATCTTTCTCTTTGGCCTAATGCACAAATCTACTACTACTTATTTTGGGGGGTGGAGGGAACAAAGCCCTCATGAGGTGGACTTTTCCCCACTGTGTCACAAAGCATTCCTTGTAGGAGTGCCTCCTTGTAGTTAAAACTGCTATTTACCACATTAGACAGATGGCTGCTGTGTGTGTGCATGCATGTATACATTTTAAATTAAGAATCATTTTCTAGGTTGGTTATTGTGAGAATCCAATATTGATGCTTCCCACGAGCCAGCCTTCCTCTCAATCTGACCTTGTAACTTATCTACACGAGTTGCTGTTAATGCTATGCTTGGTGTGGTTCAGTTTAAACCAGTCATCTTGACAATAGCAACAACAAAAACAACAACCCTAGTAATCTTATTTATTTATTTAGCTCTGATGCACTCACTAGTCAGGCTGAACAGGTCAGCTTAAGCTCCTGAATGGTTTGCGTGGGACTAGCAGCTCCTGCTTCCTGTTGCTGTGAAGGGTTGCGATGTCACCCAGAATGGTTTGCCATGACCACAGGCCACTCCACCGCATTACAGGTATGTGTACCCTCAGAGGTAATTCTCACAAGCAACCAATGAAATGTTGAAACAGGGGTGATTCAATTTTGGAGCACATTTAAAGGATTGTACAAATGCAGGGGGAGCTGTGGTAATACTGTTTTTTGGGGCCAACCAAAAATGAACAAAATTCTTTGTATGAATAGTGAGTTGTGTGACTGAACACATTAAAAGCATGTCTTGCACATATAGAACTGACATATTGTTCTGCTTTGGGGTTTTTCTAAATAACTGGTTAGAGATGCCTTCTGATATTGTAACTCTTACAAGTAACTCTGAAATTTCAGTAAGCAAAGGACATTGCAAGAGGAAGAAAATACAATCCAGTTCCTTTAACATATTATTATGGGTACTGTGTGAGACAGCTTCACAGGATCCCTCCCAGCTCTTGTCACTCTTAAGATTTCTGGAAGTAGTGCTATTGACATTGATATCCCAAGGCAAAACCTCCAAAGACCTGACAAAAGATAGATGACAGCTGGTAACATTCTGGTGAATGAGAGCCAGGCAGGCCCATGAAAGCATGGCAATGGGCTGAGGCAGACAAGAAAGATGGTGGTAGGGAGAGACATTAGACAAGGGAACAGGAAGCTGGGTTGTGTAGAATGGAAAGTCTGACTTTGCTCTCCACAGAAAATCCTGTGGTGTTGCAGTTTCCCCTAGAAATATGATGAGGGAACAGGGATCTGGGATGTGAACCCTCATCTCATGCTAAGAGATGTGTAAGTAAATTTTGAAACTCAGAAGTGGTACAAGCCAACAGTAATCTGCTTGTAAGGAAACTGAATCATGGAATCCCTGAACCTTCACAACTGATTGGACATGGGGCATTGGCAGCTGCCACACACACACACGCCTCCAGTGCCAGGAACTTTGACTCCAACTGTTTCTTTCTTTCCTGGAAACTCTCCAGGGACTGGCAGCTAAGGGCTCAGAGACCGGCACTGGTCCAGGGGTTGTCACTTTGAATGACGCTGATCTAAAGGACAAGGCTAGATTTAGAATCTTCTCCCTGAGACTTGGGACATTGTCATACCAGCCTGTTATCCTGCAGCAATCATGCTAGTTTAATTATGCAAGCATACTAGTTTTGCATCAATCTTTATCACACTTTTCACATTTTTCTGCATTAACACTGCTTTGGTGATCTGCTTTCCACACCACCACCATATCTCCCACCTTCTGACCCCTACAAGCCTTCCCCTGCACATGCATGCCTCTCAGGTGATGGAGGACTGTCATTCCTTCATTGGAGGAAGAGAGGGGGGAGAAGCCACCCCTCTGCACCTGCCAAAGAAAGAATGAGAATTGTTCTTCATGGGGAGAGAACTGTCATTTTTTTCTTTGGTGGTGGTTGTGGTTGGGAAGCCAGCTGTACCCTCTGCACCTGCCAAAGAGGGAGTGGCAGTCCTTCCTTGCCTGGGAGCAGTCTCCCCAGTGAGGGAGGACTGTCATTCCATCTTGGGGGTGGGGGAGAAGCCAGATGCGTGCCTTTCTTTTCCCCCCGCATGGAGTGGAAAAGTAATGGGGAGGGGAAGAGAGGGGGAAAGGAGAAGGATCATGCCCCCTCGTGCCACGTGACTTCTGTCATCTTGGTACTGCTGCAGAAGGGATCTTTCACACAAGGTAGAATAGTGGCATAGGAACAGAATTGAGAGCCACTGATGGGTTTCCCTTGTCAATGAAGAGGTGTGCTTCAGAAACTACTGGAATGGAAACCAGCAACAGGCTAGACATGGCATTGTGCGATAAGTGCTGGCCAAATCCGCTAATACCTTGCTGTAATTCTGGAGTAGTAGCCTCATGTGATAACCTTTTGGAGTTTTTTTCAGATGATCGTAGAATTTTACAGGGGATCCAGATGTCATCATCTCCCACTGGCAAGCCTTCTGTGTCATCCCCACTGCTTCTTCCATCTTTTCCCTTTCTATCCAGGGTGCTTCTAGATGGGTTTTTCACAATGCAATTGCACTGCCTTGTTCATGGAAGGTTACCAGTGATCCAGATGAGCTTTCTTCAGTTTGCAACCCTCTCATGCTTTCTCTTTGTTTCTTCCACCTTCTTTTTTTAACCACAGAAAATGAGTTAAGGAAAAAAGGACAGTGCATTTTGATTAGGAACAGTAGGAGCTCACTGCCTGGGAACACCAAAAGGGAAATGGAAACACAAATAGAAATAGAGTCTGTTAAGGAGAAAAAGACAAGATAGCAGTACAATTGCTAGTACCAGGAGTCTTTCCCTTCTATCTGGGACCATCCTTAGTTTGCTGTACACATGGATATTTTTGTATGGAGGAGTACTAGGTCATGCCATTGCTGTGCCTGCAGTTCAGAGTGGTGTCATATGGACATAGATGTACCGTTTCAGCTATTGTTTGTTCAAATTACACCTTAGCTTCAGTGCCATCCAATGCTTGGTTGTGTGTGCATGTGTGTATGTGTGCAGCTTGCATCACTTTGTTGCCCATCCCATCATAAACAAACTTGCTAGAAACCATTTTTGCCAAGTATCAGGCAAGAGGGTCTGTGTAGATTTTTGGTTTAACTGTTAACTGTTAACTCAAATGTCTTTAGGATACAACACAAATGGTTGCCTTTTCTGCTCACTTAGGAGATTATCAGACAGGAACGTAAAAAGCATTCCTGTCCCACAATCTCCACTCCTGCCTCTGTCCCATCCCTGACACATCACAGTCACCCTCCCCACCACACTTACCTGCTCTAATGTTGTTCTGGCAGCCCAGGAGTAAACAGAACTCTAATGAAACTCTGTTCACTTCCTGGATCAAAATTCCATGGATTCTCGCGAGAAGACACAAGTGCAGGAAATTCAAAAATAAAAATAAAAATAATTTTAAAAAGTGACAACAAGCACAAAAACACAATTTAAAATTAACAAGTAACCTGAGGAGGGTCATAAAAAGGGTGTCACTTACCTGGATGTCCTGATCTCACCTGGAAGTGTTCTAGCAGGGACCTCCCATTGACACTGGGATCTCGACAGCGAGACGGGGCACCTTGTTGCACTCTGTCAAATCTGTGACAGAAATGGAATGGGGGGATCTATTGCTGGCTTGTCCCATCTAAAAAGCAGCGATGGTAGATCGGGAGCAGAACGGGTGCATAACAATGGGTGATGATATCGTGTGGTAAGGGAGCCCTTTTGTGATCTTCTGGCGTTGCTGTAATGCCACTTTTGACATGTCTGATAATCTCCTTAACCTTGTCTCCCTGCAATGCAAAGATGTGAAACAGGACTTTTTCGGACGCTGAAAAATAACGCAAGCAGCCTCATCGCGTTGCGAGGCTGCTGCGCTGCAAAGCATCAGTTTCGGATGATGCTCGCCCCTTCCGGTACTGTTGCGGTACCACGGGGAGAGTTGAGCGTCATATTTCATTGATTTTTACTCCCAAAAGTTGATCGTGATTAAAAATCAACGAAATATGACGCTCAACTCTCCCCGTGGTACCGCAACAGTACCGGAAGGGGCAAGTGTAATCCAAAACTGACACTTTGCAGCGCAGCAGCCTCGCAACGCGACAAGTCTGCTTGCGTTATTTTTCAGCGTCTGAAAAAGTCCACAGTCTTGCACAATGTTGCAGCGAGACCTGCTCATTTGCAAAGCAGGCCCTACCATTAGGCAGAGTGAAGAAATGCCTCAGGCAGTAGGTGCTGAGTGAGAACAGGAGTAGCATTTCTCCAGCTGTCCTCTGAGGACCTCTCCCTTTCCTTCTCCTCCTATAGAACACAGGAGTGACACATACAGACTGTTCTGGATCCCTTAAACTAGTTTGTTGCCTTAGTATTCTATTACCAAGCAGAATTAAAATTCAGTTGCCAGTCCAGTTGGCTTCTGTATACCAGGTGAAGTGAGTGTGTGGGTGTATGACAGTGAGAAAGAGAGAGTGAGCTTGTATTTTTACTTCAGGCAGCATAATGTCTTGGGGCAACTCTGCTCAGTTGGCAATGGTGACATCTCTCTATAAAATAGGCACAGTAACCTCTTTGCTGCTAGATGATCATAGCCAGACCACCCGCAATGCTAGCTCAGTTCAGGGAATATATTGAACTACCCACCAAAGTAGTCATTAGGCCCCAAGCAGAGCATTATGTGCTGGCAGTGTGGCTCAGAAGCATGGCCACCATTCAAGTATAGTCCAAGTCTTCGGCCTTAAAATGGGTTGTGAATAACGTTGGTCTGTCTTCCAAGACAGAACAAGAAGGAACAGGGCCGGCTCATTCCTATATTTCACAATGGTAGAATTCTCCAAAAGACATTTGCTTCCTTTTAATGCATGGAGGCTGAAAAAACTTCACCATCAATCTTTTAAAAAATCATCATTGTGTCCTTCTGTATCGGCAGCCTCCAGATAAATGGCTTTATTTGTGCACTTGGTGCTATGAATTTGACAGGATTTCTCAGCATGTTATAAGTCAATAGGCAAAGTGTCAATAGAAAGCAAGATGGCAGGAAGTTTATATAAAGCACCAATATTTGTTCAAGAACATTCCATAGAATATGAAATGCTTGCAGCCCTCCAGCTTGTACCATCTCACACCCTTCCTGCCCATAGATAAATACCACATTGACGTCTTCTCATTTAAAACACATTTACACTCCCCCCCCCATCCTCTGATAAGGCTTATTTGCAGCCAGGTTGCTTTCTAATCTATAGGACTGATAGCCCCAAAGGCTCATAGATTATTTAAATCAATAATACTACATTAAAAAGTAAACAGCAGAAAAAGACCAGATATTTTAAAGCTATGTTTTCTTCAAATCAGTTCTGGCAGAACCAGAAGCTTACATGTAAAGTTGAAATTCCACAAAAATGGAGCCCCTGTTTTTTTGGGAACAGGCAAGGTATAAATGTGACGCTAACAACAACAACAACATACGGAAGTTCTGTCCAATCTCTGAGCTTCTACAAATGAAAGCATGGAAAAATATTGTGTTAGAAACCTCTGACAATTCCTTCTGCTCAGATCTGGGGGGGGGGGGAATGAGTTACTGTTCTTTTACCAGTCCAGTTTTGAAACAGACGTCTTTTTGTTCACTCTGATGAATGACCTCTATTAGGAGATAGGGTGAGGGTGACCATGTCAATTTTCCTGCACTATTTTAGATAAGCTACCTGCTGCCCTACAGATGATAGAGACATATCTTCCTCCATAGTTTCAGCCAGCTAAAGGACAGTAGGAATTGTAATCCAAAAATCTGAAGGGCTTTGGGTTGCCTAGATCTGGTTTAGAGGCTTTCCGTACCATTGATCGTGATATATATGCCACATCTTCCACAAAACCCTACTCTGCAGCCTCATTTTGAGCAAGGAGGGCGAATGCTATTTTAGCCTGCATTACAAGAAGCATCATTTGCAATTGAAGGAGGTAATAGTCCCACTGTATTCTGCACTGGTCAGACCTAATCTGGAATACTGTATTCTGTTCTGGGCACCTTGTTTTAAGAACGATGTAGAAAAGTTACAGCAGGTTCAGAAAAGGGAAACAAGGATGATAAGAGGTATGGAGAACAAAACAGATGAGGAGAGGTTGAAGGAGCTGGGCATGCTCAACTTGGTGAAGAGAAAACTGAGGGGTGACATGGTTGCTCTCTTTAAATACCTCATGGGCTGTCACAGAGAAATGGGGACAGGCCCAGCTGCATACCTAGTATATTTGACACCCAGCAAGGATGATTTTTTAACACCCCCATTCTCTCTACAACAACATTATTTTTAGCAGTAACCATGGACTAAAACAATGAATAACAATGGCCAGCCAGCCAGCAAGGCCACCACCATAGTCCCAATAAAACCCTTGCTTGCTGCTGCCACGCTTACTTCAGCTGTGGGCAGGCCCTTATATGCCTGCTTGTCAGATCTTGTTTGAAGTCTTGTGGGACTGAAATTCCTGAGAGACATTGCATGATCAGGCAGGGTAGGCAAAGCTGATGGCTGATATCGGCCAAAGACTTCTACGTAATGCCCCCCCCCATTCTTACTCGCTATACCATGTACTTGGGGATTACCCGCTCTAGGCAGGCATGAACCTCTGTGGTTGTTTGTGCCTGCCTAGAAGAGGTGACCTCTGAGTAAGTGGCACACAGTGAAGCAAGCACAACGGGGAGGTGTCATAATGGTGGTTGTTCTTTTCACTGCCCTGGCCCCGGGAGACAAAGGAACTGCCACTATTGCAGTGACCCCATCTTGCTTACTTGGTATGCCACGTACTTGGGGATCACCCTTCTAGGCAGGCAGTAATCTCTGTGGAGGTTCATGCCTGCCTAGAAGGGGTGAGCCTCAAGTAAGCAGCACACAGCAAGTAAGCACAGTGGGGAGGTGTGCCACAATGGTGGTGGTTCCTTCCTCTCCCCTGGGCTGGGGAGAGAAAGGAACCACTGTCATTGCAGCACACACACCCTGGCCATGTTTACTCGCTATGCTGCTTACTTGGCGATCACTCTCTCTTGGCAGGCATAAACTGCTGCTGAGCTTCATGCTTGCCCAAAGGGGTTGCCACTCGAGTAAGCAGCACAGTAAATTAAGCACGGGGGGGGGGGGGGGCAGGGGTGCCAGTGACACTTCTCTGAAGGTGTCACCTGGTGCAGTATGCACCCCCAGCACCCTGCTAGTGGTGCCCGTGGGCAGGCCTGTTCTCTGTTACCCCTGAGGGTAGTACTTGGTTGGTCTAATGGTTCGAAGTTACAGGAAGGTAGATTTTGATTGAACATTAGAAGGAACTTCGTGATAATAAGAGCAGTTCAACAATGGCTAGAGTGGTGGTGAGGTCTCCTTTTCTGGACCTCTTCAAAAAGAGGCTGGGCAGCTACCTTCTGGGGATGCTTTAGCTGGAGATCTTTCACAGAACAGGTGGTTGGACATGATGGCCTATCAGGCCCCTTCCAACTCTATGATTCTATGATTCTGGGTTCTTGAATGTTATGCCAGCAAAGTGTGAATTGTGGCAGGTTCTACCAGGCTGGTAAGGGTTTGAATATGGCCCCAGAAGTCGGGTCTGAATCATAGAATCATAGAATTGCAGAGTTGGAAGAGACCACGAGGGCCATCCAGTCCAACCCCCTGCCATGCAGGAAATCACGATCAAAGCATCCCTGACAGATGGCCATCCAGCCTCTGTTTAAAGACCTCCAAGGAAGGAAACCCCACCACGCTCCGAGGGAGTGCGTTCCACTGCCGAACAGCTCTTACTGTCAAAAAGTTCCTCCTAATGTTGAGGTGGAATCTCTGTTCCTGGAGCTTGCATCCATTGCTCCGTGTTCCAATCTCTGGAGCAGCAGAAAACAAGCTTGCTCCATCCTCAACGTGACACCCCTTCAAATACTTAAACAGGGCTATCATATCGCCTCTTAACCGTCTTTTTTCCAGGCTAAACATACCCAGCTCCCTAAGTCTCTCCTCATAAGGCATCGTTTCCAGACCTTTCCTGCGAAGACCATCTTAGCTAAGTCTGTAAAGGCTCATCACCAGAAGACGGCCGGCCACCAGCTGACAAACTGTCTGTAGCTACTATGCATGAAATTGTGATCTGCACTGTAAAAAAAAAAGTTGTATGGAAGACAGTATCCCAGTTACTTTCAAAGTTATGTATAACAGATGTCCTTAGAGGCATTTTCAGCTGAATTTTTCCTGTTTTATGCCTTTTTCTTGTCAGTCCTAAGGGTTTCCCAGCTCTTTCCTCCAAATTCTGCACCGCCGATATTTTGCACCTGGTGGTGACTAGTGAGCCTCCGTGTCTTAGGAATACACAAAGCAGATCCCACAAACATGAATTCTGCGCACCCCTATTCAAGTATATTCAAATAGCGATTACTCATATTGAGCAGACTACAGCTAACAACTAAGGTGATTTCTTATCTTTGGTTATTTGCAAGATTAGAACTGTTGTTATGCAATTAGACAGGTGAAAGGTCCTGGCTTTTGCGCAGGCCGTGGCTCAGTCACAAGAGATTAATGGGGCCACCTTGTACTCTGTGGTTGCACCTTTCATTCTCTCTCTCTCTCTCTCTCTCTCTCTCTCTCTCTCTCTGTGTGTGTGTGTGTGTGTGTGTGTATTGTGAATGTCACTATTCTAGCTTCTGGCGAGATGCAAATGTCTGCGAGGGTGAGCAGGAATGCAAAACTTTCTCTCCTTGATCTTAAGGCTATTTTTTATCTTAGATTCCAAAGTTAATAATTTTATTGCTGTGTCTTGAACCTCAACTCTAACTATGGAAATGTGGAGTCCTAACTTTTTAATTGCTTTAACATATCTCACAAACTAGATAGCATTACCTCTTCAGAGTTCATGGCCTGTGTTCAAGGCCGTGTTTTCTCTGCAATGATGTATAGGTGGACTACCCTAACAGAAGGAGTAATGTGATCTGCTTTGGGGGATGCAGGTTAATGGAATTTTTGGGAAGGAAGACCCTGGACCCATTCACACAGCACAATTATAGCTCTATTATTCTGCTTTAACCGCCATGGCTGCCTCCTGTGGAATCCTCCTAGGGTGTGTCGTTTGGTCAGAGGTGTCAGAGGAAGTCTTGGGCTGGGAATTCTAAAGGCCCCTCCCTAATGTGAAAACCCAAACCTTCCTTGGGGTGGAACCATGGCAGTTAAAGTGCAATCACAGCACTACAATTTTGTAGGGTGAATGGGCCCCTGTCTTACACTAGGGCTTCCAAGAGATACCCTACTTCCAGATTTCCTTTCCTAAACCACATCTTCAATATGCCTCCCACCCACAGCTGCATATCCTCTAACATTTCATAGTTGAAAACCAGGACACGTTTGGCCAAGTGACATCTGAGTGTGGTCAAGATGGCAAAAGTTTTTAATGAGGTAGAACACACAAGCTAGGAGAGGCTGCAGCAGATTGCCTTTGCCAGAGTCCACTGGGAAGGGCAAAATTCTGCCCCCTCCCCCTGCTGAGTTAATTGAATTTTTAGAATTCAGTTTGCAGCATTTGAAGTAAGCAGAAGGCAAAGGCAGAAGTGGGAGCAGTAGAGAGAAACTGGGACATTTTAAAAACAGCTGAAAAAGTGGGATGACAGAGGATTAATCAGGACAGATGGAAGGTATGTATCTGTTGCACAGTAAGCTTGCTGTTGTGCTGAAACTGATTTCTAAGACATGGTGATTGATTCATGCTTCAGCATAGGGCTCCTTGGTCTGATGATGACTAGAAAGGTGAGACTTGAGACAACAGTTTAATACAAGGTAGATCCAAGTTTATGTCTGCTTTTACAGAAAAGGCATGTATTGTTCACTATCCTCCTTTCTGTTGTTATAGTGTGCCTGTTCCCCTAGAATCTTCATATGAAGGATGGAGAACTTTTTCTTCAGCTAGACTCTGGAATGGCCTTCCAGAAGAGATACGACAGCTGAATACACTGTTTGAATTCAAATCAGCATTAAAAACAGCCTCTTCTGGCAGTCCTATCCAAATGATTTTAAAGTGTCAATTTTAAATTGTGTGTTGATAGTTTTAAAATGTCTTGGTTTTATTTGTTCTTTTAAACTGATATATGTTTCTAATTGATACGTACTTTTAACCAATGTTATGTTTATGTGTTAATTTGTTGTTGCCTGCCTCGATCCATAGGAAGAGGCAGGTAAGAAATAACAACAAACATCCCTGTGTAGATGCTTCCTCATGATCTGCATATTCACCAAGTGTAAAAATGTAGACAGCTCAATGACAGAGCTATTATTGATGGGGATATAGCACACCCAAAACTAAATCTTAGTATGATGCAACACAACAAATAATAAATAAGGACCAAGACTCTAGTGGCAGCTTACAGACTACCAAGTTGTAGCAGCTTCTCTATGCTGAGCCTCGTTCAATGTCAAGAGCAGACCATAGAGAAGGGATTCAGAAGCTCTCCAACTAAGCAATCACTTCCTACATCTTTATGAGGATAGCAGCAGTATAGATGCTCAAACAGGAAACCAGCAGCAAGGGCTATTGCATGCCAAGGAAGGAGTCAAGGCAACCACCAACCACAAGAAGAAGAAAAATGCTGGTGGCTGGGGTCTTGTTGCTCAGGGGTATAGAGGTTCTTGTGTGCCAACATGTCAAGATGAATCAGGAAGTGTGCTGTCTTCTTGGTGTGCTGTCTTCCTGGTACATGCATCAGGGATGTGACTGATAACTTGCCAAAACTCATCAACAACATAGATCAGCACCCCTTTCTCCTTATTCATGTGGGCACTAATGACACCGACAAGAACACCTTTAAGCAGGTCACTTTTGAGTATGAAGCTTTGGGCAGGAAGCTGAAGGGGTTTGAGGCACAAGTAGTATTCTTGTCAATTCTGCCAGTGAGGGATAGAGGATTACACAGGTACAGGAATATACTAAAAGCGAATTACTGGCAACATTGATTGTACAGATGGGAGAGATTTGGCTTCTGGGACTACGGTCTTCATTTTTTAGATAGAGGATTACAGGCAACAGATGGGCTTTACCTCACAAAGACTGGGAAGAATTTCTTTGGTAGTAGCATGGCAAGTCTGACCAAGAGGGCTTTAACTCCTTGGGGGGTTTGGAGGCAATAGCTCAAACATCAGTTCAAAGGCAATCTCTAAATGTAAGGATGTGAATTCTAGAGGAGAAGCTGAGGGAGAGAATGTGATTCACAGAAAAACTGACAGTAAATAAATAGGTGAGAACAAGTAAAGCTTCAAATGTCTATACATCAATGCACAGAGTTTGGGAAACAAACAAGATGAGCTTGAAGTCTTAGTGCAAGCAGGTAAATATGACTTTATAGGCATAACGGAGATCTCGTAGGATGACTCCCATGATTGGAATATTACAACTGGAGGGTATAACCTATTTAAAAGGAATAGATGTGGCAGAAAAGGAGAGGAAGTAGCATTATATGTCAAAGACAAATTCATTTGTACAGAGATCCGAATCGAGGAGGAAGTGGAAAAAAAAGAGAAAGTATAAAAAAAATGGAAGGAAGAACAAATCAAGGAAGAGTACAGATGTGTAGCCCAAGCTTGCAGGAATACTATAAAGAAAGCTAAAACTTGGAATGAGCTGAGACTGGCTAGACAATTAAGGAATAACAATAAGGGGTTTTTCAGATAGGTTTGAGGCAAGAGAATGACCAAGCAGAAAGTGAGACTGCTGTTCAGTAAGGATGGTAAAATGCTAACAGATCACAAGGCAGACCTACTCAATACATATTTTGCTTCAGTTTTCTCCCAAAAATGAGAACTATTACTTCCATGCAGCAGCAGAGACCTTAGCAAGGGATCTGGATTGCAAATCAAGGACTTTTTCGGACGTTTAAAAAGCAACGCAAGCAGCCTCATCAGCTTGCAAGGCTGCTGTGCTGCAAAGTGTCAGTTTTAAACAGAGGTTGGATGGCCATCTGTCTGGAGTGCTTTGATGTGTATTTCTGCATGGAAGGGGGTTGGACTAGATGGCCCTTGTGGTCTCTTCCAGCTCTGATTCTATGATAAGCACTGGACTGCCCAGTTCAAACATTCAGTCAACCATGCCATGTCACTTTAGATTTAGTATGAAAGCATACCTCTCCTGAAAACAGCACCCTTGGTCACAACATGCCACCATTGAGGAGGAGACTTCAAAGAAGATATGGCTGGACACCAATGTTCCTCAGGCCTGGCTTGACCATCAGGCAGAGTGAAGCAGTTACCTTGGGCAGCTGATTTTAGGCACCATGAAAAGGCAGCAAAATGTTAAGCATTTAGTTTGCCCTGATTTACAGCCAGCACAGTAGGGCTGCCAGGTGACCCTTACTATAAAGGACGTCTCTTCTTTGATGGCTGCTAAGCCTTTCCTTTTAGACAGAATGAACAAGATACCTAAATAAGTAAATAAAATTCTCTGTATGGTCCCTTCATAAAGACAGAAATGTATGCATCATGTAGTTTATGAATGTGTTAATTTTACAAAGAAATTAACAATATGTTAATTTTACAAAGAAATACATGGCTGGGTTAACAGAAATCAATTCTTTCGTTTGGTATTTAGGCAGAGCACAAACTTGTTAATAGATGCTTCCTGACTGTCAACCTTGCATGTCATGAATTTCGACTGTCCCTTAATGCTTTTTGAAAACCTTGGGAACACTGCAAGGGGAGAGGCAGTTATGGCCTTTTATTTAGTGCCTCAGGTGCCAAAATAACTTGGCCAGCCTTGGTTATTGTGTACCTTGACTTGGGAGTTGGTGGGGAAGGCATCATTGGTTGTAGTGCCTCTGGAACCAGAGTATCATGGTCCTAGCTGAGCTTATTGTAAAGGATACGTTATGATTTTGCTTTAAAATACATTTACCTCTTTCTTCTTCACTCTGTCCCCCCTCCCCCTGCCACATCCAAATGCAACATTGTCACTTTGCCGTGTTAGATCCAGGAGGATGGCTGAACAATCAAATACAGTTGTCCCTCCATATTCACAGATTTGGCATTCACGGATTTAAGTATTCACGGTTTGAAAATATTCTTAAAAAAATAATAATCCAAAAAGCAAACTTTGATTTTACCATCTTATAAAGAGACACCATTTTGCTATGCCATTGCATATAATGGGACTTGAGTATTCACAGATTTGGATATTCACGGGGGTCCTGGAACCAAACTCCAGCGAATGTGAAGGGACAACTGTACTATAGTAACATGTTCCTCTGTAGCCCTGATTTTTCCCCCAATAGCTTTGGATTGTTCCAATAAGGAACTTCTGTGGAACCAGGCTAATATAAGAGGCAGCTGTGAATTTCAAAAGAAAAATACAAGATCCATAGTATCTAGTGGCATGTTTTTTTTATTATTATTTCATTGGACATTTTTAACTTCTGTGGAAAATTATTTTGCAACCTTCTCCCACACCATTTTCTAAACAGCAAAGAGGACATTTCTTTCCATTGTAAATACAATTTCATAAGAAAAAAAAAAACCCTCTCAAAATTCCTGGCACTATGGGTGGGTTCCTAATTCCTACATAGCATACAACTAATTTTCCCTGTGGTTTAAAGGCACAAGGGAGAATTAAGCAAAACCCTGATCAGAGCTTTCAAAGTTTTTTCAATTCACTCGGTTAGAGACATTGCTGAATTTTACTCTGGAAATAACCCATTGCAAAACTTAAGGGTTTTTGGTTGTTGCTGTTTCTTAGCCACGATGCCATGTTAGAATGCCCTAGGAACTTACTGGAATCCAACACTGTGGTTCAGAAGTCTGCACCATGAGAGTAGCCCTCACTATGTATGCAATATTCCTCACTGCATGCACCATGCTGTCATGTTGCCATGCCTTTGCAGAGGTCTACTGGGTCAGAGTGAAGCCTCCAAACATGCCAGAAGGATCTAGATTCTGCTAAGTACACCCCAAGACAATTTTTGGCTATGAAACAGAAATTCATCAGACATCCAGCTAGAAAATTTGGATCCCTGCAATTCTGGGGCAGGGAGCTAGACCCAAGTGGCTGCATCCATCTTTACTCTCTCCCTTAATTTTGCAAGTGGTGTTTCCAGACACAGAGTGAAGCTAAATTATGTGATAGTGTTAGATTGGCTAAATTTTAACCAAAGGTGCACAGGACAGTCCATAGGCCATTTGCATCCATACCTGGGGTGTCTTTTTTGAATAGTGGCTAATAAAGGGAGCAGGGATAATCCCCAACAATCTTTCCCAACCTGGTGCCCTCCAGATTTGTTGGACTACAGCAGAGGTGGGGGTCATACAGCCCCCAGCTGTTGTTGAACTGCAACTCCCAGCATTCCTTATCATTGGTTACAGCTGCAGGCACTTGCAGTCCAGTAACATGGGCAGGGCTGCATGATTCCCATCCCTGGATTACAGGTTCCATCATTATAATCCAAGCATTGGCTGTGCCAGTTAAGGGTGATAAGAATTATTGTCCATACATCTAGATGATGCCAGGCTGAAAGAAGGTCATTCTAAAGGAAGGCACTCTCATTCCTTAATTGATAGCCAAAGCTCAACATAGGTTTGTGAACAAGTTATAACACGATGGCTGAGATCCAATATCATCCGATGTAACTATTGGGACTGATCACCATAATTGTAGTTACGTCTGACGATGGCACCCACCCAAACCTTGCCTTTTCAGCCTGGCAGTGCCCCAGCCGTGGAGTTTCTGGGACACTGTAGACCAGGAAGATGATGTCTGCAGCCTTCCACCTGGTTGCAGGGAGGATGGAGAACAGGCACATAGAGAGACTGCATGGAGTCCTGCTGCAATTGCTTCTCTCAAGGCACCCTGTGACCAGGAGAGCACTGCAGACACCATTTCGCAGCACCCCAACCTGCAGTGTCTCAGGAAGCCATTGTTTGGGGGCACTGCCAGGCTGAAAAGGTAAATTGGGGGTGGGGTGTCATGTTTGGTCATTAATGACTGAAAGGTCAACCCCAACAGTTATAAGATCCTAAGTCCAGTGTACCATCTCGTAACTTCTGAACAGGATGCCAGTTGGTATTTCTGGCCAGTATTGAAGAATGTCCTGAGTAATTTCATTTTGCAGGTTAGGCCTTCATTCCAAGTTTGGCGTTGGATTAGAAATGGGGGTGGGGTGGGGTGAAGAAGACGCTTTTGAGAAGAAAAGCTAACCAACCCCCAGCTATACTTTGGACTTCCAGTCTCTTTGCAGATACTTCACCATATCATCCTAAAGTGGAATTTGAAGGGTTAAGGGGAACAATACTCCACTTTCTACAACATCAGTGGCATATGTATTCTCTCACATGTGGTGAAGGAGACCTGACATCTTCAGGCAGGCCTATAATTTAAGCACTATCATTGTGTTGAGTTCAATAGTATCTGCATTATGGCCTTCTCAGTCCCTTTTTTGTAAGTGTGTCACAATGAAAATCAATAAATATTTTTTTAATAAAAAAATAGGTTCATAAAAAATTATCAAGCTATCTTTAAAAACTAACATATCTAAATATCCTCCTTGATAATCATTTGCTCTCTCAGTCTACAGGCCCTGATTCAGGACAGCAAGTAAGTTCCACTGAAATCTGTGAGACTTCAGGCTTCTATTTATCAAGTGTGAGCTCTAACACAGTCAAGCTCTTGAGGCCTTCATGAATTACTAGAAAAGGGGTGAAGGGGCTGAAGAGGAACCTACAGACTGATCCCAACTACACTACAGGTCAATGACTTCAAATTGTCTTCCATCCTTCTTTCAAACTGAGCTTCTCCCAGACTGGTCTACTGAAGGGTCTTTGAAGTAAGCAGGAATTTGCATGGCCCTCTCTATGCTCTACGTATCCTATTGGTTAGTCTCCAGTATAGTAGAACCATTGAGTCACTCGCTGAATGGTGAGTCAATATATAGAGAAATCCCTTGATTCAGTGGGATTACATTTTTTAGGACTAAGCAGTTGGATTTAGGCCATAGAGTGCATGTCAGCAATTACTGGTAGACCCCCATAAAATGTTAACTGAAGATGGGTGATAAAAAAATGGAATTGCTTCACAAGACAAATACAGACACAAAAACAAAGAAAACACATAGGGTATATTTGGACTATTGCCAGTACTACTGCGTAATGCCCACTGATCACTGGGATCTGACACCCAAGTAAAACTCAATCCTCCCCGCTTCAGTGCAGCAATTTCAGCTTTCAGTCCTGGGAGGTATGAGAATTGTGGGTTCTTTTGACCAAGTCTTCATTTTCCTGTTAAGATATGATATAGACCTCCAGTAGGCTGGCCACTGCATGCATCCTGTAGAAGATGCCGAAAGGCAGGCAGATGTCCACAATGGCAGCCCACATGGGGTAGCCATAAAAATCGAGCTCTGTGTTGTTATCAAACTGTGGCCGGGCTCCAAATGCTGGCATGATCCAGAGCTGTTTTGGGACAGAGACAAAAATGGGTGAAAAGCATCAGTAAGAGAAACAGAAAAATATGAGAGATTCATCTGAAAGGCTGCATTGTCCTTTAGGGGCAAGCCTGAATTTCAAGATCCTCATGGGTGGGTTTTCTATCTGTCCCACAAGACCACTTGGCAGGAAATGGAAGAAGGCCTTCTTAGTGGCTGCTCCCAGGCTGTAGAATCCCCCCCCCCAAGTCAATAGGAGGCTGGGGTCAGCCACCTCTCTGTGTTCTTTCTGCTGGCTGGCATGCAAAAACCTTTTCACTTAGATAGCTTTGTCTGTTAACTGAGTGTTGCAGAAAGATCTTTTAATGGGGATGCTATACTTTTAGCTTCATTATTATGCTTTAAATGTTTGTAAATTGTTTTAAATTAGTGTTTCAAATAAGATGGCTTATTTAATTAAAAAAAAACTTTTTTACTGTACATTATTTTAGTTGTATTGGATTTTATCCCAAATGGGCCTCACATTGGGATAAAATAAAATGAATCAGTTGGTGTCTGTCCAGGCTACTAAAAGACATTCGGAACTTACTGGGAAGAAAAGTGATGAATTAGTGAAAGCTGCTCCAATCTCTTGTAACATCTTTGTTTCACTAAGGACAACAAGGGCCAAATCCACACTGTGTAAGTAATCCAGTTTGAAACTGGATTATTTGTCATGGCTCCTTCCTATAGTATCCTGGGATTTGCAGTTTGGTGAAGCACCAGTACTCTTTGGCAGAGAAGGCTAAAAACCTTGTAAAACTACAAAACCCAGGATTCTGTAGGAAGGAGCCATGGCAAATAATCCCATTTCAAAGTGGATTGTTTGTGTAGTGTGGATTTGACCCTTGAAGGACACAGCCTTTGACATGAAAATATTTTGATCAGCCAATAACATGGTTGAAACTAGCTCTGGGCATTATGACCTAAATCCAATGCTGGGCTGGTGCTGAAGCCCCAGCGCTCCAGATCTTTCTTTCCCTCTTCTTCCCATGCAGCTTTTGACATAATCCATAAATAATCTCTAGAGAGGTTCATAGACCTCCAGAGCTGGCTTTGGGAGTGAGGGTGGGGGCTGAAGTAAGGAAGAGAGCTTGCCCCCTCCCAATTTTGTGGACAGAAGAAGTTTGGTCAGCAGATGTTCCACACTGGATTTAGATCAGAACAAGAGACCAAGGCCATATGTGAGCACTCATTTTCAGAACAGGAATTCCTAGCATGATTTCTTATCTAAGTACTGGGAAAATACAGGGAAATGAAACTGTCTTCATAACAAGCCCTTTGCTGAACAAGCCAGTTTAGGCACAAACAAAATGGGTTCACTTACAATCACATTACACAGCAGTAGGAATAAGGAACTTTCCTTTAAGAATCTTCTCCTCCAGTTCATTTCCTTGCGGACCTTGACTGATTGCATTACTTCAGACGGGGTCTCGATTGCTAGCCCTGGAGGTGCAGGGGATGATAAGGCATTCCCACTTTCAGGGACACGGAGGGATACAGCATTCATGTTGACAAAAGTGAGCCCATAGAGGTCCTTCTCCTGAGGGTCAACTTTGTCATCTTTTTCTATGGGCTGCCGATGGAGGCCTTCAATGACAAAGATGTTCTGAAAAGTGTGTTGGGCAATCATCAGCAAGGAATAGCTCAAGTTGAGGGCGTTTATAGTGTCCCTCGGTGTGCTGGCTACTGTAGCCACAATAGAATAATAAGAAATGGCATATTGTCCCAAGGCTGCACCCATCAATAAGGCCACATCCAAAGTTCTAGTGGGGTTCTTGTGACGGTCCATGTCTCTCTTGTCAAATCTATAAACGATGGAGCCTCCAATGGAGACGAGGGACATCAGGCTCAGGCAAACAATGTTGAAGATGTAGTACATAGTGAGCACCTGATCAGTCTTTGCTTTAGATTTGTCCTTTGAATTTACCTGAACCTCATAGACAATCAGGACACCTATGCCTGTCACCAGGATCAAGAGCCCGGCAACAATGCCCAGAAAGTAAGTCCTTTTGAAAAGCCTGAACCTGAGCTGGTGGACGTGGTTGGCATGGTGGTCTATGAGGCGGCCAACATTCTTCCACATGACATAGACCATGGCAGAAGCAAAGAGACTGTACTCGATATTGAAGGGATACAGCCAAAAATAGCCATTCTGGAAGATCTGGCAGACATGACTGTCACAGGGACAACTGCCAGGGGAGCTACTCCTAAAGCCAGCTGCACAGAGAGAAGATAAACAAATTTGGGTTAATAAAGAAAGCTGATGAGGAGAATAATCTAGTATAATCTTAAAAATTAACTGATTTATTTTACTCTGAGTTTTCATGGAACTTTCAATTCACTTCCTCAAAGGGTACATACATATAGTTCAGTAGAAGGTGGATTAAAAAAAGTTGGATAAAAAAATGCTAAGCATGTCAACATCTATACTATTGGAACAAGACTGAAGTGAGAGCTACCACTTCAAAAACAGCTCTGTAATCGTTTAAGAGCTTCCAGACTCAATGTGTATTCTCATGTTTATTATATTTCCAGCCTTCCTTCCATAGTAGGAGGTCAAGGCAGCAGATGCAGTTCTCCTCCTCCCGTTTTGTTCTTACAACAGTCTTCTAAAGTAGGCACAGCTAGGACATAATATGTGTATGTGTGTGTATGCATGCAAGGGGAGAGAGAGAAAGAGTCGAGGTCAGTGATGGGCAACAGGAATGCTAAAGGTATGCAACATGTGAGCCTTCAGATGGCATTGGACTGAAATTCCCATCACCACTAGAGAGCATAACCAATGCGGAAGGATGATGGGAGAATCACTCCAACAGTACCTGGAGGGCCACAAGTCACCCATCCTTTTATTTAGGACTTCCTTGGCATGCCATTGCCCAAAGGGAAATATTGGAGTGGTTGCTGGACTCATACAGACACAGAGCTTTCCTCCTTCAGTCCCCCCTACAGGGATGAGTGAAAGACTGAACTGAAGAATCCCAGTTTTAGGAAGGGTTTGTTTTCAGAGTCAGGCAGCATCTTGTGTTCATTTATGAACGCGGCGGGGGGCGGGGAGGAATCTATGCAGACTCCTCCAAGTTTTGGAAGTTTTCAGGAGACAGCAAGCATGTGGGACTGGTTGAGAAGGGGAACCTGCATTTCAGTCCTACCTCACAGATGTTCCCACTTACCTCAGCTTTTGAATAAGCAGCTCTCTGATATATGCAAAGAAATAAAAAAAGCAATTCTTACAATTACTAGTAAGAATAAAAGGGGTGGCTACTTTGATTGAGAATCCTGTTGCTTAAAACTCACAGTGGCCTTTCCTGCGTTACATACCCAATCTGTGTGTAGTGTTTGCATTTGGATTCTTTGACTGAGCCTTATGAACGGACTCATCGGTGACAGCCGACATCCACACTGCGAGGTTGGTGGTCAAGGTGAGCATCAAGCCACATCTGTAAGAAGATACAGGGAGATTTTGAAACTAAGGACAAGTTCCTGGGTGCCATTTACACGATGAAAATGTAGTGGGAAGAATTCGTGTCGAACCCTGGCTGTTTACACGTACATCGGGTCGGGTACATGATTTTCGAAAGGGGGGGCACCTTTTATCCCTCAACCTGTGGGACTTCCAGTCCCGCGGTTTGTGCCGGTTTTTAAAAAAGTCACTGGAGGATTCGGAAAATCGGAAAGGTAAACAGCCTGGGACAAGCTATCTCGGTACTAGGGGATGACTGGAAATGGTGACTGTTGGTGGGCTTAGAGATCAGCGACCAGAAAAGGAGGGGTCAGTCACCCGTTCAACAGATCCAGCCTCACCAGCTGAAAACAAAGGCATCCCTTCCAGCTGCACTTAGGTTTGTGTGTGTGTGTGCGTGTACTCAATCATCTTTTTAAATGGATTTCTACACTGCAAACCCTTCAGCTTTAACCTGTTCCTCAACTGCATGTTACAAAGAGATCGTGGTGGGCAGAGAGTCGTCCATTCATTCCCTGCCTAGATCCCCTCTCTGGGTCTGAACGGATAATCAAACATTCATCACCCCCACCAAGGCACAGTAAAATATTCCAGCGTCTGAGCGAATGAACACACTTTTATCCCCGCCCCCCAAGGCACAGTAAAAAATGCCAGCATCTGTGTCTTTCAAAATGCCTGTGTGTCACTGGCTTGAAATCTTCACTCTGCAGCTGCCTCTGCTTTAAGCGTTAACATTTTAAAGAGACAAGGGGAATACCAAGCCTCTCCTCCCCCCCACACTCGGCTTGATTTCAAAAGGAAAGCACAGGGTTTAATTGTTCCTGCGTCTGAGCGAAAGATCACATTCTGGGTCTTTCAAAATGCCTTCTGCCTCTGCTTAAGGGGTTAATATTTTTAAGAGACAGGATAAACACAAGCGTCTGCCCCCTCCTCCCACCCCAGCCAGCCAATAGCATCGCTCATGGCATGGAACTCTGAAGGAAGTACGTCACCGAGGTTGTGAAAACAGGAGTAATCGCACCCTTGATTGACAGCCAAAAAAAAAAAAAAATCCTGGTAGGCTAAACATGTGTAAACAACAAAAGCACGGGATATAAGAGTACAAGACCAATAAAAAGAAACGGAACTTTTGACGTGTAAATATCAATAACGGGATCTTCCAGGATTTCCTAAAGAGTGACAAAAATAGTCTAAACAGCGTGGGATGAATACGGGATCAGGAAGTCATGGTAAGCCCCGTGACAAAAATTGTCGTGTAACTGGCACCCTGGATTACAAAAGGAGCCCAGTCACTTTGCCGCCAAAGAACTCCATTCCAAGCAATGTTAGGCTGTCTTTCCTCCAGCACGCAAAGACTTCTTTATTCAGGCAGCCTTTTGGGTGACTGACCAACTGAGGAAGGAGTTTTTAATGGGTGCAGGTTGTAGCTTTTTGTTGATGTGCTTTTTGTTGATGTCATTGCTGCTGCAGCTGTCATCAAAGGGATGTTGGGATTTGGGACTTCTGGTGTCAGTTCAACCAGGCAAGTCTGCAGTTCAGCAAAGAAAATGAAACAGCATGGAAGGGCTCAACTAGGAGGTCTGGGGACTTACCGGGTAAGGTCCAGATGCACATGGGTACAGTCTTTGGCAGCAACCCAGAGAAAGTAAGTCTGGAAAGGAACAAGTGTATCTTTAAAGTCACTTTTCAAGGAAGGCTCCACACTCTCCACAAAGTAGAAGAATAAATAGGAGAGAAACAGAAATGAGAGAAGAAAAAACAATCCTGAGGCTACATTTATATATTTTTCTAGCCATATTTAGTGACTTTTTGTTTATTTCCCTAGGTCATAGTGGAGATGTGATGCTAACCATTTAATTTTTAGCTACAAAAGCATAGCTAATCTTACCATGCTACACATCTCATAGATCTTTTACAAAAATTCTTAGGAGATTACATTTTTCAGTCCTGTAATTTTCACACACCATTCCTGAAAAAGTGTTTTAGCTTTGGGGATACAGTTCAAATATTTACTGTATAGCAAGCCAAAATGGAAACAATCACTCCATCAGCACAGTAGGACCCCCGTATCCACTGATTCATTATCCACTGATTCAGTTATCCATGGTTTCAGTTTCAGCACAGCTACCATAGAGTCTTCCTGAAAATGCATCCTCTCTAGCCATTTTCTAGGTCCTCCAAGGCAACTCTATGTTATTTTAAATAGGAAGTTCCATTATTTTCAATGGCATTCACTATTATCCACGGATTTCGTTATCCACGGTGGGGCCTGGAACCAATCCCCAGTGGATACGGGGGTTCTACTGTACATCAAATCCTTGCACCCAAGATATGTGGAGGCAATTGATTAGAAAGAGGAATTTAACAAGTGTCAATGATTTCATTGAAGTGGAGGGATATTTAAGAGATTAAATTTCTCCTCAAATTGTTTGTGAAAAACTTGATGTTTCAGAAAGAAAATGAAAACATAGGTTTGTGCTGTTGAGTAAATGGAAAACCCTTTGGTTTCAACAAGGAGGGTCCTCAGCTTTATTAAATTTTCCCATCCCCACACCACCTATCATGCCATTCCAGAGGGTCTCCCAGTTTTCAGAACAGTTTTTTGGGGAAAGCAGCAGGTTGCAACAGGTGAGTGTGTGTAAAATCAACAAAAATCAAAGACCTGGCCTAGTATAATCAGAAGTGTTTTCTAGTGTGGATCCAAGCCATAATTACAAGGTGAGAATAAGGTCTCTTTTATACAGTTATAGAACATTCATACCATTTTAATTGTGAAGGCTCCTTCCAATAGAATCCAGGGAGTTGTAGTTTAGGGAGGGGTATTTAGAATTCTCTGCCAGAGCTCTTCCCAAATGACAAATTCCATAGGATGAAGCAATGGTAGTTAAAGTGGTACTGTATTACAGTGCTATAAATCAGTTGCGGGACCTACCTTGTCCTGCAGCCGGGCTTTGCTGATGGGGGAGCTCCTCTCCCCTCCATCGCCGGCCTTGTGGCGGCTCCTGGGCGCTGCCATCTTGCCGCCGGCCTCTCCCTGGCCAGCTTAGGCCAGCCAGGGAGAGGATCCTAGGCCAGCCAATAGGAAAGAGGCCACTCTTTCCTGATTGGCTGGCTTACGGTTGCCTCAGCCAATCAGAGGCGCGGGACCAGCTAAGCCTCTGATTGGCCGAAGAAAAGAAGACTGTTGCCTGCAGTCTCCTTTCAGGTCCGGCAGCCGGGAATAAATTCCCGGCCCCTTGCCGGACCTGATCAGTTGGCTCTCGTGAGCTGAAGACCTGCCCACCCTCCTTTAGTTAGGTTCTATTTTGTATTAGCTAGATTTTTGCATGCATACATGTCATGATGTTACCTTTGTCACAACCTTGTGTGGTTGGCGGTGAGCATGGGGGTTCAGGATCCTGACTCTGGGCCTGGGGTCTCCGGTACCGGGTCTAGACCATGTCCAGGTCAAGTTCAAGTTCTTGACCACGAAGACCCGTAAGGGGGAGTATGTGGTGCAACCCCCCAGGGCAGGGGTAGGCCACGTGACCCTGTCATGTGTCCAGTCACATGATTGGTTAGCAGGCGGGCTCACTGATACGTCATTAACCAACAGACGGGTTGGTTGATACCCGGATCCTACCCATGCTCAAGCGCCAACCAGGTAACTATCGCCAAGATAGGTTGTGGTCATTTTATTGCCAATTTATCACTTTGTATCTTCCTACTTTTATCAATACAATTTTCTGCCTATTTGTGACTTTGGTCTTTATTGGGGCTAACAGGGGGAAGAGGGCGACATCTCACCTCAGCATGCAAATGCATAACTTGAGAGATGCCTTAGTCTGACCTTATTTTTGCTCTACACTGAATATAAACAATTCTCTGAATCCTATGAGTTTGTCCCAGCTTGAGTAGACCCATTGAAACAATTGCTGAATGGTGAGTCAAGATAATTGATTCAACAGGTATATTTGAGCTGGGATGAACAATAGGATTCAGGACAACGAAATTTGGGGCATAGACTCATGATGCAGAAATGACTGTCCTGAATCTAACATCTGTGGTTTTGTGAAATCATTGGTCTCCCTCTTTTCCCTGTCTCCATTAAATAGCTGGAAGCTATACCCTTACACACCTTAGGGAAGCAGGGTAACCACAGAGGCAGTAGGGAAACTTTAGCTAGGAATCGCTTTCTTGGTTGCCTGGATCAATTGGCCCTGGCCATGGAACTCACTCCTGTACAATTAGTGACAAATTTGCTTATATTCATTAGAATGCTTTCTGCAGGACTGTGGCTTTCTATGTTTAAATGTCATCCAAAAAGAAAAGAAAAAGGATCAGATGCTTCAACTAACTGTACCCCCACTGTACCACCAGATAGTATTCTCATAGAGAGGAATAAGGAATATATGACCTTCCTGGTGTTTTGAATTTTAATACTCAGAAACCCCCAGCCAGGATGGCCAGTGGTAAGGGACTGTGGAAGTTGTAGTGCAGAGGAGGGACAAAGGTTGCCCACCGCTGCCATAGAGGCACAGACTACTATTCTCTGTGTACCCAGAAGAGCATGAATATCCAGACTCACCTGGATGATCACAAACGCAGCTTGAACAATTGGATACATAATTTTGATGACTGACAGGCAATTGTGGTAGAAGCTGGAGTAATATCCCGTCTTAAATATATCCATCGTCAGCGTGAGGACTGCAAACAAGACCAGGCCTCCTGTTTAGAAAACCAAATGTCATTATCACTCATTACAAACATGCAATAAACATAAATGGCACCTTAATTTTATAACACAGCCAGGAGTTGACTGATCTTTTAAATCAGCAGCCCATGGTGTTGCTTCATACACAGTGCATACTTTTGATGAAACGAGCTGTATTTTTTGATTTCACTGCACCATTGCACACATATAAGATGGACCTATCATTCCCTACATCCTGCCTCAAGCGAACGTGGAATCTGAACTCATGGTCAGGGTTGGCTAACCTTTTCTGTGGAGTGGGATTGGTAAACCTTGGGACCTCCAGGTGTTTTGAATTCCAAGTCCCATAAGCCAACGTGGCTAATGGTAGAGGGTTAGGAAAATTGTACTCTAAAACATCTGGTGAGCCAACAGTCCTCTGCTGTGACAGGAAGCTCAATATGACCAGAGCTTTTTCAGGTCTCTCACTATACAGATCTACTGGTACTCAACTTCCAGAAAAAGAATTGCACTTGATCCTCTTCTAGAAAGAACATGTTGCTTGCTTACTTTTGCCCCCTATGCAGCTTTGCAAAGCACTATGGAAGAGCAGTGCATGTGAGCAAGTACACACATGATTACAGCTAGGGAGGCTCTAAGACATCATTTGGCGGGTCCTTTGGACATCCTTCACCTAGATGTTCCAGGTTCACTAACTATTGCCAAAAGCTAGATATTTCAAATCTGACTTCACATTGAGTTCCCTCCTCTGTAATTGAAAGATTTGCTTATAGCTCTTGACATCGTGCATCTTGCAGAAGTCAATTGAGATTTTTTTTTAATGCAGTTTGGACCCTTATGGCTATGAGGGATGCTTACAGCTATGAAGCATCCCCTTCATGCATTTATCCCACGTGAAGAGTAGCCATATTCTGTTTTGCCCTTCCCACCCAAGTTTCAGCCATGAGCTGCCTCTTACCTCTAAGCCAGATGGGTCCAGCATGGTTGTCTTTGCAGGGGATGGCAGCCTGCCGTTTGGAGGTTCTGAAGATGTAGAAGAGCATCCATGCAATGGTGATCAGCATCATGATGGTGAGCATGAAAAATACATCATAGTCATGCAGGGCTACCTCTTGGAATGCCCCCCCACTGACTAGGGTGCAGGCTAGCAGCACCAAGTTGATGGCCAACAGAACCGAGAAGACACGTCCTCCTTTCTTCCAGACTTCCTTGGAACTGTGGGTCAAGGCAGGTGGGAACTTGTGCTGGCCAGTGGGAGGTAATTGATCTGGTCCAAAGCTGTCCTTCTGACCTGAGCCCATGACAGAATCTTCACATCTGATCTCACTGTCTTTCCAGACAGACACTTCAGTCATGATTTAACAAGGACTGATGAGTTCCTGTAGAAAAAGATGTAGAAGTGGAGGAGGAGGAGAGACAACATACCACATCAGGACAAAATGTACTATTTCATGTCAAGAAATTCAGATTGCACCTAAGCATGGGAGGATGAAGGTGATAATATGATTAGAAAAGAGGCAGATGCCCAAACAAAGGAACAACAAGATTTGCAAAACTGTCAATTGGCCAAACTCCTTTGATAAAACAAGATTTGAAATGTTCTGCTGATCCTAGCACATAAAAATTCTTTTTAGTGTCTCTTAAAAAAACAAAACCATGCAGAGATACACATTCATTTCCTTACTTCTTTATTCCCATTAGTGCCATGCCTCCTAACAGTATCTTTTGGGGTAGGGATGAGAAATATGCTATTTTACCTGAATTTTTAAATGCTGTGTGTTTCCACACTTTCCTAGATAATAACAACTGAGAGAGCAACAGGACAGTCTTAAATTTGGGATGTCTTTTAGACCTTAGGATGGTTAACTGATAGCTTAGTTAAGATCTACCAAGTCAAACAGAGCCTATTCACCAGGTTCTTAACAAGCATGGTAGAAGAGTAGCCTCAGCAGAAATATAGGAGGGCCCTTTGCAGTAACACTATCTACCATACAAGCTACTTAACCCTTTTACTACCTCCCCAGGAGTTTTATAGTGCAACCCTATGCATGCCCACTCACAGGTAAATCCCAGAGAAGTCAATGTGGCTTACTCCCAGGAAAATGCATACAAGATCATACCACCTTTGGCTGCAGTCCTATGCATACCTACTTGAATGTCAGCTGCATCGAAAGCCATGCATGGTATTTTCTTCAGAGAAAATGAGGACAGGACTGTAGTGTTAGATCCTTCCCCCTAATATTTAGCATGTTTATAGAACTAGAGGCAAAGACACACAAACAGTCATCATAGGCAAAAGCCTTTCCACCCACCTGTTTTCTGTCTGCAAGCTGACTTTCTCTTCTCCTCACCACTGCTTTTGCACAAGCTTCCTTTTCCCAGCTCACAATTGCCCAGGAATTTATATCTGTTTGGATGCCTTCGTGATTTACACCATTGATGGGGCTGACAGTGTGGCCTCATAAACTTCTCAGTAAGGCTCTCATGATCCATTTTGTGCATGAGCTGGTTTTAGGGAAGAAAGAATGAGAGAGAGAGAGGTAAGTTCAAGGTCATTTCAAGGTAAATTCAAGTCACTTCATGAGGGAAAGATGGGGGCTTCTTTTCATATATCCTTAATGCAGATTTAAGCAATGGTCCCCAAACTTTTCATTAAAAGGAGCACAAACTGGTCTTGCTTTAGCATCTACCGCAGTCCTGGGCTGGAAGTGAAAACTTTTCATTACAGCATTCCCCCCTCCTCCCTGCTGTCATGGTAGCAACCATCGCCATTTCCCTCTAAATTGGAGGATAAAGCTGTGTCATGTCTCATGCCATGTCTTACAAACCTAAATTGGCATGCTGGCCTCAATCAAGGAAGCCATGGGTGCTCTGAGTTTGCAAGGCCTGAATAGGGCTGTTGATAACAGGGTGCCATGGAGGTGCCTCATTCATAGGGTTGGAGTCAACTTGATGGCAATTAACAATGACAACAACCTCAAGTGTAGTGAAAGACACTATTCCATCACCAGTGTTAAATTAAAATTCAACTGACAATCCAGCCAACCTCTGGATTTTGGGGAGGGGGCGGAGAGCACAGCATTTTGCTCTTTGCCCCAGGCAACAAAATATAGTGGGCTGTCCCTGTCCTTATGATATCACCTGGATGGTCATCTACCTACCCATCCTGTCAGCTGCAAGGCCTGCTGGGTTAATGGAAGGGATGCAGTCAAGTTTGGCTGCAAAAATGGGGAAGCAAGGCAACAGCTTTGCTCCACAAGCAGACAGTGGGACGAAATGGTTAGAGCATCGGCTACAGTAGGGAGAGCCAGCTTGAAAACGGTGGTGGTGACAGGGTGAGTAGTAGTAGCAGTAGTAGGGCTATGTACCCTGCAGTTTGAAGGAAAAGAAGGATGTAAATGAAATGAAAAGGAATAAATTCCAGTTTAGTACACAAGCACCTGAGCAAAGAGAAGTTGCCTCCAAAGAGTGGTGGTGGTGGGAAGACAGTACAGGGGAGGTGGGGAGTTTAGCCCATCTTGTTCCTGTCCATTTAACAGCAGCTTAATATGTGATCTCAGCAACTGAAGCTTTTTATTGTAATGAAGATAATTTTCACCAGCTACTGACTGTAGAGCAAGCCTCTGTTAAAGCCACAGCTGTAGAGGCTGGTTAAAAAGGTGAACTCCATTCTTGTTGTCTTCCAAAGAATGTTTATAATTTTGAAGAACGTTTAAATGCCATTGTTGACAGGGAGCCTATGTTCCTCTTAGGTAGGCAGTGCAGGTAAGGAGGACTGGCAATAGATCACTAAGGTGGCAGAGAGAAAAATCAAGTTCCCTTCTCTGTTTACTTTCTTATTTGCCCTTCCTCACAGAGGTCAGAGTGACTAAACTCCTGAGCCTTTTATGGGGTTTGATCAAGATAACCATACACAATCCTTTCCAACTTTGTCCTTTTAAAGATTGCTATCAGTAGAGCTATCAGGGTGGCTCTTAAGACCTGACAGAGACCTGCCGATAGCCAATAGCATTCCAGTGAGTGGCCCAAGAAGGCATAAGTGAGGGGTGAAGAAGACTAATTTTCCTTGTTGTTATGTGCCTTCAGATTGTTCCTGAACTATGGCAACCCTAAGGGGAACCTATCACGGGCTTTTCTTGGCAAGATTTTTTCAGAGGCAGGTTTGTCTTTGCCTTCCTCCGAGGCTGAGAAAGTGTGACATGCCCAAGGTCACTCAGTGTGTTTCCATGGCTGAGTGGGGATTTGAACCATGGTCTTCAGAGTCATAGTCCAATGATCAAACCACTATACCATACTGTCTCTCCCTCATCCCTCCATTAAGCAAGGAGAGGAGTGAGAGACTTGCCTGTGCATGGCAGGAAATGAGGATGTGAGATCTCTGTGCGGAAGAGGAAATATGTCTGTGTTGGAAATGGGCCTGAAAGGAGGTATGGAGCTGGCTTCATTCTCTGCAAGAAATTCTGTGCTCCTATGGATTCTAGAAATCCCATGGTGAACTGGAATCTGAAGGCATAACCTGTGGTGTAGGTGTAAATGAACTTTATATCACAACCCCCCCACCCACAAGCCTCCTTTCCATGGAACTAGAACCCTGGATGAGCACTACAACCCCTGAAAACATCTCCTCCATGGTAAGTGCGGCTGCATGTGCCCAACATGATGGTTAACCCAGGCAGGAAGCAAAGACACATTTCAGGAAAAGGGTTTCCTCTGAGTGTCATTATCTAAGCAATAGATGGCACCAGAGGACCAGCTATTCTCAAGAGACTAGAAAAGAGTGAGGAAATCCAGCTCATACATTAATGCTTTAGGGGTAGGCCTAAGACTTTTAAAGAAGTATATTGAAAATGTAAAGTGTGAAGGCAGCAAACAGCTGTCTGAAACCACAGGTATAAAATACTCCCAACAGAGTGGCATCTAGTTAAGCCACAAATGCTTCACACCAAACCCAAGTGTGGTGCAGTGTAACAGGTGAAACGGCTCAGAGAGTCATTTAAAAAAAAAAAATCAGTGTGCCCTTATGTAAGGGAACCCTCCATCCCCATATTCTATATTCATGCACGTTTTATTTTCATCAAACGTTCACTGGAAAGCAGATTCTAGGAACTGTAGGCCAAGAAAATAATTTCCCCAAACACTACAAATTCCCAAGAATTGTATCCCCATAAACTTAGCCCTACACAAACACTTGCCCACTGTGTATTAAGCTTCTACCCAATTATTTGTATACACAGATATTACACATGGGAGCCTACACTTTGTGATCCCTATGCAAAGTGGGGTGGTGCAAGGCAGGTCACTGTGATCCTCAATGTTGACTCAGAAGTCTGCACAAGACTAATGCACACAGGTGTGTCTGGTCCTTGCCACATTTCCACCCGTGCCAACGGCTGGTGTTCCACATGCTTATGTTCAGTAGGTTCAGTGCTCATTGAGGAGCAGTGCAGATCTTATTCCTTAGTTCATGGGTGGTGGTGATCCCTCAGAGTGTCGCTGGACTGAATTTTTTGTGGTCTTCAGCCAAGATAACCAATGATGAGGGGTTCTGAGAGCGCAGTCCAGCAACATCTAGAGGGTCACATCCCTGCCTTATTGCTGGAAGGATTTCATTTTCTGTGGTGGGGTGCTTTACTCTGGCCCATATTACTCTGTTGCACAGATGCTATTCTGAGTCAGATGGAACGGAAACAGGGTTCCCAGATCTCAGGGCCTGGCCTCTTTTCTCCAGTCCTCAGGACAAGGGGGAGGTATCTCAGGCTAGAAGCACTGCCTTGAAAAGTATGTTTATACATTTATTATGGTTGTCAGGTCTCAGGGCCTGGGTCCTTTTTGTGTTTTGGTCCTTGGGAGAAGGGAGAGAATCCCAGGGCAAGACTGCTGCCTTGAAAAGGCAGTCTTTTTATTACTAATTGCCATTTATTAGACTTTGCATTTTTGTTGTTGTTTGAATGGTGACTCTGATGCTTAATGTAGCACACTTAATGATGTCACCAGATTCTGCTACTTGCATCTTTGGTAAGATAAGTGGGGCCCACCTCCTGTGACATCATAAGCAGTTGTCCCTAGGTCTCAGGTTTTTGCCCTGAAATCTCAAGGCCTGGGATGGTCCTGACATGGTATGCCTAAACGGAAATGCTGGATGGAGATCAGATTTTCAGAAGCAAATCTGGAAAATCAAACAAGTTCAAAAAGCTGATATCCAAGATTTGAAGGAAACAATGGGGCGGACGGGGGGAGACTCAGAAAAACTGAGCTAGCTAGCAGAAGGTTTAATCTTCCTCTAAGAAACAATAGGTTGGACAGATAAACTGGCATCTATACTGCATTTCCAGTCCATTTCACTACTAGGTAGTATAGGCAAAAGAAAGTCATTCCTCCTGGATGGAGTTTGCTGAGGTGAAGTAAATAGATACCAGGGTGAAGTTAGGAATCCTTAGGACCCAGGGGAATCCACAGAAAATAATCCCATGCATTCAATACTGAGGAGTTCCTCCCCTCACTGGTCAGGGATTCTCAGGTGTCCTAGTAACACAGCTCCCTCCTTCTCCTTCCCAGCAGCTGCTTCTTTAGAACTCTCTCATCTAACTCCATGCCTGTTCTTTTACTACTGTCCACTCTCTTCCTTCCCCATGCAATGGCCAGGGAATAAGGCTGCATCATCATGAATGACCACTACCACCGAGCAGCCAGGGATGGCTATCTTGATCTGCTAAAAGAAGCCACCAAGAAGGATCTCAACTCCCCCGATGAGGATGGCATGACCCCAACCCTATGGGCTGCCTACCATGGCAACTTGGATGCATTGCGGCTGATAGTTAGCAGAGGGTAAGTCCTGAGCTTTGCCTGATTTATTTTGCCTTGTTTTGAGGCTCAGTGAAAACCGCACATTTCTTTTCATGGTCAAACTCCATACAAATGGGACGGGACAGCTGGACCCGTTTCCTCACTCCTGGGGAATAATTGGGTTTTTTCATGTATGAATCTATGTGACTCTTAACTTTAGGATGAAGATTGGTAGCCATGTTTTAAAGGCAGTTTTAAAACAGAAAAGCTCTGCTTGGAGGCAAAGCTTGTGATGGTCAGTGAACAAGGAAGCATCCCCTCTGTCCCAGCTTACAACTCCTATAGCTCTGTGCCAATCATATCTACCTTGTCCCCAAATCACTCCCATACTGAACCCTTAAAAGTCCACTCGGTGAATTCTAATGCTGTTTCCCTTCAATATTTTGTTAAAATGTTAGGTCTGGTAACCTGAGCTCCACTTTTCTTCGGTCAAGACAGTTGGTAGTCCTCTGTTGTTACGTATAGCTAGAGAGCACTGAAACTGCTTTAAGAGATGAATTGCTTCCCAAAGGGACCCATTTCCTTTGTCCCACTATCAATCCTGGGGGTGTGGGGGAGAAAGTAGGTTTTCCACCAGTCTTGACTTTTGAAGAGGAATGTAGCATCCCCTGTGTTTTCCCCTTGCAAAATCCATTGAGGATACTGTATTGAAAAGGCTGGAGTAGGCCTGTCAAACTAGTCTGCTAAAAATGCAGCTTGCTTTATACAGTCCTGTTATTTTGTCTGTTACAATCACGGATGCTGTAAATTATAGAAGAAGAGGAGAAGTGAGAGGAAGCAGAGGTAATGAGATAACTGGATTCCTTTCCTAGATTATGCTGTCCTGGGTACTCAATCTCTGTCTCCCAAAGGCCAAATTTTACAACAGAGGAAAAAAAAAAGAAGTGTCTTGATTATTTATTGCAGAGATGTATTCTGAGATTGACTCTAACCCTGATCTATTGGATGAGGACTTCCTTTCTTCATGATTCATGTGGTAGTTCTAGTATGAACAAATATTTGGAAGACCTCCTTTTGGCTACTGTCTTAATGAGCCATAGTGACTCTTTAAGACAGGGCCACTGACAGGTGACTTGAAGGTGTACACACACACACACACTTATTCCCATTTTACAGACTAATCAAGATGAGGAAATGGAAGCTTGCAGGAGGACACCCAATAAGTCTACAAGGGGTAGTTTTAAGTTTGCCCAAATGTCTTTGGCGACATCCCATAGCCTCCTTCATTTCTAAAGTGAGACAGCAAGCAGAACAGGAATGTAGAAGAAAATTTTGGGCCGAGACAGGCCTCTTCCACAAGGCCTTTTAAAAACCATGACTGGCCTTAGATGGAAGCTTTCTGGTATCCACACAATTGATGGTACACAGTATGAAGTTGAAGGCTTTCACAGCTGACATCCATAGAGTTTCCTTGGTTTTTTTCCGGGCTGTGAGGCCATGTTCTAGAATAGTTTCGCTTACAGGTGAAACTTTTCTGTAGGTGTAACCTCACTTTACAGGGCTACCCTCTATGTGTCTACTCAAGAGCAAGTCCCATTAGGTCCTGGACCTAAAATCTATGAGGGTACACACATTTTTATATGCACATCTTTTTCCTTTGATGGCCCAAGGTGATTACTCTCATATTATCAAGCTGTGCAAGCTAAATTTCTCTGTAGTTTTGGCTTAATGTCCACATCCACACATCCTTGGCAGCAAGTCTTATTCAACTCAGAAGAATGCACTCTCAATTTAAACGTGCAGCATAGGATCAGAGCTTGAACGGTTACTTTTGAGCTGGCTAGGGGCTTTGGGGAATACTCCAAAAAGTACTTTCTGAGCACTGCATAGGACTGAGATACCTGTCACAGTTCCCTAAGTATGCTACAACTGATCCCGGTAAGTGGTTGCTTATTCTTTTCTTGGGTTGCCACATATGTCCTGCCTAATTAGCAGCATCTCCTGATTACAAACTTTGCCAAAGGACCTGAAATGTCGGCCCCAGCAACTTCTTTTTTTTGGAAGGGGTGGGGGAGGCTCAAATGACTAAGATACTGTGCAGTAGCAAAATGACTTAAAAGCAGATTCCTGCAGAAAGATGCTATTGAAAAAAAAAACATTCAAACTGGAATAGACAGTTCCAGCAGAGAATCTTCCCTGCAGCTCAGCAAGTGCTTAATGGACTGAGAAAAATGTGTGCTTGCTGTCAGCAGGAGGATATAGTACTGAAGAATGCCCCTGCCCTTTGGGGGATGAATGTTATTAGGAAAAGAAAGATGGGGCTGGCTGTTTTAAAAGGGGCCTTCATCACTGGCTACAATTTACCAGTCTCTCTCTCTCTCATTCTCTCTCTCTCTCTGTGTGTGAGAGAGCAAGAGCGAGAGAGAAGCAATACACTCTGATACTTCATTAAAACAGTACAGAGGGAGGGAAGAGGATTTGCTGTACTGAAAGGAGCAAAATGACTGTAGCTCAGTATTCATCAGGCACCCGTTCATCTCTCTGCCATGCCAGTTTTAGGACTTTATCACACTATACTGTTGTAGCGCTATTATTCCACTTTAACTGCTGTGGCTGCCTCTTGTGGAATTCTGGGGTTTGTAGTTTAGAGAGGCCTAAGAACTATCTGGCTGAGAGTTCTAAATGCCCCTCCCTAAACTACAAGTCCCAGGATTCCACAGGAGACAGCCATAGCAATTAAAGTGGAATAGCGCTATAGCAGTGTAGTATGATAATCTCCTTAGTTCTCAGTCCCTTTCACAGTGACACCACTATGATTCCACTTTAACTTCTATGGTTCTGTCCTATGGAATCCAGGGACTGGCAGTGGAAGGCAGGGCCTTTAGACTCCTCAGCCAGGGAGCTCCTCCTCTGGTGCCTATGACCAAACTACAAACCCCAGGATGCTATAGGATGCAGCCATGGCAGTTACAAATGGAATCACAGTGTTGTACTTGTGTACTGTGAAAGGGCCCCTCATTAACAGCAGTGCCACTTACTGTTAGCACAGTTGCTTTGCTGCCTACTGGTGGGGAAGAAATGGTCAGGGACCTTCACTCTTTTGTAGTTAGGGTATACTTTTATAGAGGACAGTCATCTCTTTGAAGGGTTCCATTATCTGAAGGCCAGTCCAGTCCATGTCCAGTTCAAAAAAAAAAAAAAAAAGAATCACAAGAAGGAAGAGGAGGAGTTTTGAAGTTGTCCATCTGAGTACTTGGGCAGAAAGTGGGGCAGGTACAGATGTCTACTGGAAGTGGGTGCCTCTTACTTTATTACTTTTATTAGGTGGGTTCAGAGGCCAATTCTACGGCTGGCAATGGGTCATACATTGAAAACAGAAGTGGCTGATTTTGTAGAAACTTGGTTTTTGAACAAAACAAGGCACAGGAGGGAAGGAAGCTTATTTTAAATGAGAATCATGCTTCCTGGAGTGTGATTACCCCCTTTTTAGTGGGAACAATTTATTTTGGATAGCGGAGTGATAGGGAGAGCTTCTGGGAACAGTTGTTGTTTGTCTTCAAGTCATTTCATGGTGATCCTAAGATGACCCTATCACAGGGTTTTCTGAAGGCTGAGAGTATGTGGCAGAGCAGGGATTCAAACCCTGGTCTCCGGAGTCTAACACTCTGCCACTATGCCACACTAGCTCTCTGGCAGGGGCTATCAAATCAGGCAGGAAGTGCATTTATAGCTTGCAGATTGGAAGTTGCCCAATATATAATGAAAAGTTAAAGCATGGTATTTATATTGAACTATAGTAATTATTTCTAAATGTACACATATACATATGAATTAGCATTTTCAAATGTTATGTGAACCCATGCACTCTTTTTTGGTGATGCATTTCTGTTTCCATTTGGTGATATATAAGCAGCCACCTTAGACATTGGAAATGATTGGAGGAAGTCATCTTTCTGGACAGTTGCCATTTGTACATCATTTCTATGGATTTTTCTGCATTGGATTTTGGTGGCTGAGCCTGCTTTGCTGGAGGCACAACCTTGTGAAAAGTTGCAAGGATGTTGCAAGAAAAGTTGCACTTCCTAGAAAGCTGATTATTTGTCATTGTTACATATCTTGGATATGGTGGCTTTGAACTTATGCCTCAGCCCACAGATAATCAGAATAACCATTGCCCAAGTTTATCCTTTCAGCCTGCCTGGAGGAAAATAATGAAGTAATATGACTGTCATTGACACAGGATGTGTGTGTGCGTGCACTCATTCATTCAGCACAGATGATGGATGAAGGCAGGATTGTGGGAAGACAGAAGGATTTGATGGTGGACCTGTCCTGTTCATTAGATACACAAAAGGCCTCTTTCATACCTCTGGCTGTGCTCTAATGAGAGGAAAGAACACAATTAATGTGATGGCTAGGAAGAGGGACACAAGCTGGCACTTGGTGCCACAGCCTCAGAGACAACCATTCTTCAGTGTATGCCTTTAACAATCTCTCCCATGGGGGCATCTGAGATGGGAGACGGGCAGTTTGGGCTCAACAATTAGGGCCTTCAGTAGATGTGATGAAGAGGAACTCACCCTCTGACAGCATGTCACAGTGCCCTGTTTTGGAAACAGCACTCTCTTATTAAAGAATTGTTTTTCTGTCTGTATTGTTTTACTTCTGAGAGAACGCAGGAGGGAATTCTCTTATTCCAAAGGGACAGAATTCAGCTGTGGAGTAAATCAGAGCTACTCAAAGTGGTGGTCCCTGGACTGATGCTGGTCTCCAAGCTATCAGCTGTCAGTTCTTGGTGAGTTACTAGGAAAACAAGAAACAATTCTATCCAATGGGCATAAATATGTTACCAGTTCCTGGCACAAAAAATGCAGGTTTGCCACATTAGACACCTTGAGAAGCACTAGACTAAGCAATACAACCTTCTTATAGCAATAGCATTTATATTTCTATACTGCTTATCAATGCAAAGCACTCCCTATGTGGTTTACAGTGCGTTAGCTATTTGCCCCCAACAAGCTGGGTACTCATTTTACTGACCTACGAAAGGATGGAAGGCTGAGTAAAACTTGGAACCCTGTAGGATTGAACTCACAATGTTGTGGCTGTAGTACCAGCATTTAACCATTGCACCACCAGGGATCCTTCAACTTAGTGTACCCTGGATATGACTGGACAGCAATTCTTAGAATTGCTAGGAGGTTTCTTCTGAGAGTTGTTGACTAACAAATCTATAAGGCACTGTTTTGAGGAAGGCAGGAAAATAGTATTATGGTTCAAGTTGCATGAAGTCTAGACCACAAAACTCTAAACCAACCTTTCTCAATTCTTTTTACTCTGAAGGAACTCTTGAAATAATTTTCAAGTCTCAGGGCACCCCTGCATAAAAATTGTTATATCTGCAGATCAAAAAATGCTTATTTTGTTTCAGTC
Source organism: Gambelia wislizenii (assembly GCA_030847615.1). Lineage (NCBI taxonomy): Eukaryota > Metazoa > Chordata > Lepidosauria > Squamata > Crotaphytidae > Gambelia > Gambelia wislizenii. The sequence continues at coordinate 197,645,543 of JAUMIR010000002.1, forward strand.
ATGATCTCTTGTGGAACCCTAGAGTTCCAGGGAACCCTGGCTGAGAAACCCTGTTCTAGAGTGATCTGTAGTGTACTTCCTGTTCTGGGTTTGAATTTCTATGGCTTCAGCTTCCTGTTACTCTTTTTGTAGGAAACTGCAAAACCCCACCAGGTAGATTCTCTAGGATACCTATATCCTAGGCAAAGGAAGACTGAACACCATCTGAGGTATGTTCTGTAGGTGGGCCATAGGCATTGGGTGGAGCTTATGCAAGATTAAGGAATGTAGAGAGAAGATATCATGTGTGCATAGGTAGCTTGGGTAAATGCACAGAGGGACTAGGCTTAGGTTGCACTCAAGTATAGATTTCTATTGATGTAAGCTGCCGGGAGTCCCAGTTTTGGGGAAGAGTTTTGGGATATAAAATACTACTAGTAATAGTGGGAGATAGGAATGGTGAGTTAGAAAGTCTAGACAATGTCACACATGTATTTCACACAACCTGTCTATAATCTCTGTGTCACAGCAGACTACACAATATTTCTGCATGTGGCAAATGCTGTGTAAATGTGATCTCAGTGCACTTCAGCAGCTAGAGTGTAAGCAAGGACCAAGAAGATCCATTTTTAAGGAACTGATTCAGCCAGGACATCATTTGCCAACTTCAGGGAACCAAATCTCTTCAACTCAATTCCCCATTGATAAAAGGAAACATTGATACCAGATTTTATGGGTAAAGTGCATACCTACGCATTCAGAATTCCTTCAGGTTGGGTGTCCTTGGCAACTACTGCTGAGTACAATGTTAATCAAATGGTGGGAATTTTAAGGAAGCATGCCATGAGGCGGGTGAATCCAATTACAACAGGCATCATTCTGCTTTTTGTTGAAATCTGCTGCCTATGGGCAACATTGCTTATTCCTATGGGCCCCTACCAGCTTCTTGTTCATCCACAGCTGTCTTTCTCCTGTCCAATTTTCCATGTTCACACAGCTTTCCTCCTCAGCTCCTTCATATTTATCTTGTTTGTGTGCTCTGAAAGCACACATCTCCTTGCCTTTCCCCCGGCTGCTCTTTCCCAGCTCCAGACTGCAGGGTGTATAGATATATGTGCCCTTGAGCACTGAGGTGGCTATATATGTTTTAATGAATTGATTTAATTCAACCTATCTATCTTAGCCCTCTAGGCAAACAAGCAGAGGTCCTGAAGATTTACTGTGGAGGGAAGCCAGGCCTTTAATGATTTTCTTGTCTGATTACCCTTGGCAATAATAGCATCTTTGGGCCTGATACACAACATGGTAATATTTGCTCCTTGCCCACAGCTTCTTCAAGCATGTGAGTCATTGTCTGCAATAAGGGCATGAGTAGATTACCAGGCAATATTGTGAATTACTGCATGTCACTGATGGTGGGGACTGCAAACAAGCAAAAAAAGGAGTGAAAGGAAGGTGCTGTTTGGTTTACTGGCTGATGACCTCATAAAGTTGCTCAGGCTTCTAGGCACGAGAATCTTGCTCAGTCTCTTACCCCAGCAATTTCTGTAGTGGGAGCAACTTATTCAGGTAAAAGAACACAGGTTTCCAAACACGAATCTGTTCCCTTCTCCTTTTACTCAGCTTCCTGAGTTAAAAAAAATTATATTATTCCAAAAATGTCTGCTAGTTAGAGCTGCTAACATCAAGGGTGATAAGAGCTTGTAAAGATAGGCTACTATCTTGATTACACGTTTATCATACTTTTATAATCAGTTCATATAAAATTATGTATGGTGTGAAGAAAGTAACTAGTGAGGCATTTTTCTCTTTCTCTCATAGGAACATACCTTATCCTGAGTTAAATCACTGGTCCATCTAACCCAGTATTTTCAGCTTTGATTGACAGTCATGGCTCTTCAAAGGTTTCTGGCAAGATTCTTTCCTGGCCCTACAAAGAGATCCTTGGTACACTGCATTCCTGCTGGGCTCCCGCCCAAGTGCTAACCAGGCCCAACTCTTCTTAACTTCTGAATTGAGATGAGGTTATGTGTGTTCAGCATAATATGATTGCTCTTATAACACCAGAACCTAGAGTCATTCAACGAAACTGAATTCTGGATGATGCAGGACAGGTGAAAGGAGGTATTTCTTACCCAACACATAATAGTAAACCTATGGAATTCACTATCACAATATGTAGTGGGTGGTTGCCAACAGTGATGGCTTTTAAAAGGTATCAGGCAATTTTATGGCAGATAACGCTTACAGTGGCTGCTGCTAGTCACATTGAATATATATTATCTGCAGTATCAGTGGCAGTATGCTTCTCAGTCCTGAAAAACATGAGGGTGTTATGTGCTGCTGTTCTATTTGTGGGCTTCCCAAACCCAGAAGCATCAGGCAAGCCACTTTGGAAAGAGAATGCTGGGGCCCTTTCACACTACACAGTTACAGTGCTATGATTCCACTTTAACTACCATGGCAACATCCAATGGGATACTGGGATACAGAGTTTAGGGAGGGACCTTTCAGATTCTCAGCCAGGGAACTCCTCAGGTGATCTAACTAATCTACGGACTTTAGGGGCTTGTCTATACAAGGCAAAAAAATGTGGATTGCTCTGCAGTAATACCAATTCACAGCTGCTGCTATTTGTCTTAACATTTTTTTTTGGCAGATCACAGGCATGCAAAGCTATCTCCATTTGCTGTGCAAATGGGCATGCCTGCAAATCAAGATGGCAGACATGAGTGAATTACTCACGTTTTTACTTACTTCAATTTGCAGTGGCTGGACAGTAGGTTTAAAAAAAACATATCCAAGGTGCGAAAGAGCAATCTTTGCTTTAACAAAAACAAACAAACAAACAAAAGCAATGTTATTGCCTTAGCACTCACTCACTAAGGCAAAAATCCAACATATTGGCTCTGGGTGCTTTCCTTGTTAGCAACCTCTGCTCCCATGCACGTCTGACCAATCAGCTTTCAACTTCCACTCATATAAGGAAAGAGAATCAAATCAAACTGCTTGTCCCAACAAACAGGAATGTGTATTCCCCTGCTGTTTTAAATTTTTTTTTGGAAAAGCTGTGAAGGCTTTTCCCGCATAGTATAAGGTGGATTTGGCTCCCTCCTTCCCAATACAGTGAAGTGATGTGGGATGCCATTTAGACAGATCATATTCTCCATATTCTCACATTCTTTGAGGAGTATTTTCACTGTTTAGACAACCCCTAGGATTCCACAGGATGTTGCCATGGCAGTTAAAGTGAAATCTTAGTGCTATAATTGTGTAATGTGAAAGGGTCCCTGGATTTGACAGGCCATTAGTCTGGTCCTACATGCCTTTGTTTATTTTCTTATGTAAGTCAAAACACAGCTGTGGCCAGTTCCCTTTAAAGTAATTATAAGGTCTAATTCTGCATTCATTTTTACATTCAGATCCTGTGTTCATGTTCCCCATAGGCTTTCATGTTGGCTTATCAGTTTTTTAAAAAGCCCTCAAAACAATATCTAATTTACAAAACCTAATTTAAAGTGAGCAAATTAAAACAATATCAAAAGCAGTTTCAGATATACCTACCAAAGCAGGAGCTTGGCCAATGTGTCCCCCCACAACTACCTGAATTCTTCTATACCCAACCACTGTTCCTTCTGATAGCAATGTCCCCTTCCCTTTTAATAGCAGTAATGAGAGAACAGAGAATTGACAGATTCCACATCCCCTTTTCACAACTACATCTCTAGATTGGTCAAAGCTACACTGTTACATTTCTGTCTGTCAAGGATTGTTATGATATGGGAGTCTGGTTACGGGGAAAAAGGTGGCAATCCTAGATATCCATATTGCTCAAATACTATGTATGGAAATTAGTGGGGCTTAATTTATACCTGTTACATCATTATCTGTGGTAAAAAAGGGAAGGGATGAGAATCAGACTGACAAACTAACGTTGGACTCAGAAGTTGCTTCTTGGTTTATCTGTAAGGTTTTCTATAAAAAATAATAATTAGATGCACTAATGCTGTTGACTCAGCACAACAAAGTGCTTTGAAGTTAGGAAGTGGCGTAATATGTAAAACCATTGTGCAAGGATTACGGCCTATTAACAGTATTATTACCTGTGATTATAGCTTGTGTTCACTTGCCTGGAACTTGCTACAACCTAGCCTTGCCATGCACTTCCTTAGGAGGCCTGCCTGGTCCTGCTCCGTCCTGCAAAGGGACTTCCCCCTAAGTTTCCCAGCACTTGCTGATTCCCACTTCATTTTGTTTTGTAACATATTAATTGGATTTAATCGATGTTTTTCAGATCTGGCTGTTATTAGCTAGGTTGATCAGATCTTCCCTAAAAAGGAGGATCTGGTATTGGTTAAGAGAAAGGGAATCCCCCCCCCCCACAAATCTCTTTCTTTCTCACTCCCTCTGCTGTTCCACAGAGCTGCTTTGGTTTCACTGTCATTCTTACGCCCTTGGCCTAGAGCATCCTGATGCTGCTGGAATATGGCATAACATGATGATGATGATCATCATCATCTAAGCAGATCATGAAAGGAAGCAGTCCAGGTGGGTTACAGAAATCCTATGCAGGGTAGGAGGAAAAGTGCACCAGTTTGGCACTTGGCGCTGAAAGTTGCCCCAGTCATGAAGTCTTTTCATAGTGATGAGAGGGTAACTGCATGATATGCTTTACATGCTTGTATTTTTCATCTGTTTTGTACAACTGTCATAAATACTTATTTTAAAAACAACCCTGCAAGATATGTTAAATACGTAATGTGAAGCTGACTGAGGGTACAACTCTCCTGTTGCAAAAGCTCCACCGGCTGTTGATCTGTTTCTGGGCATAATTCAAAGCGTTGGGTTTGACCGATGAAGCCCTATACAGCTCATGTCCAGGTTATTTGAAGGGCCATATTCTCCTTTACAAGCCTGTCTGTGCTTTGAGTTCTGCTGGGGAGGCCCTTCTCTCTGTTCCTCCATCCTCACAGGCACATCTGGTGGGGACACAGGAGAGGGCCTTCTCAGTGCCTGCCCCTAGGCTCTGGAACTCCCTTCCCAGAGAAGTGAGACTGGCTCCTCCTTACTCTTTTCCCACAAAAATATCTTTCTGTTTTGATGAGCTTTGTATTACTTGCTGGTTTTTCTCTTTATTATTTTGGTTGTGCTGTTGTGTTTATGGTTTATTTTTTAAATTGGTTTTAATTTTTATCATAGGTTAAACACTTGTTAACTTTTGTAGTTTGTAAAATTTCAACTACAGTGGGTCCTCCATATCTGCAGGGGTTCGGTTCCGGGACTCTGAGTGGATGACAAAAAATGCGGATGGTTGCGCCCCATATTATTAAATGATGGTGATATGTAAACAGATGCATCAGGGCATCCGTGTGCAAGTTGCCGCCATTTTAGTCATGGGACATGACGATCTGCGGGCGGTTGAAACTGCGGATCAGGAGCCCCCAGATTGGGAGGGCCCACTGTATATTTTTAATCTCTTGTAAACCACCTTCAGTTCTAAACTGAATAAAAGGCGAGATAGAAACATATAGATAACTACTACTACTACTATGCCTCTCTCTCTTATAAATAAGAAGACACGTTTTGGATTGGTACCAATACGGGCCCTTTCACGCTACAAACAATTATACTGCTATGTATGGTTCCACCTTAATTGTCATGACAACATCCTATGGAATCCTGGGATTGGCAGTTGAGGGAGGGGCCTTTAGAATCCTGAGCCAGAGAGTTCCTCTAGTGCCTCTGACCAAACTGTTGATCCTGGAATTCCACAGGATGGAACCATGGCAGTTAAAATGGAATCATAATGCTATAACTCTGTAGTGAGAAAGGGAACCAGGTGCAAGTAGGAGGGGTTTAAATCTTTCCCCCTCAGCCTCTTGTTTTTCTAACCCTCTCCCCACCTCCCTGCATAAATGAGGCTTAAACAGAGTAGAGGAACATTCATTTCTGCCATTGGAGGTTCAGCTCCTCTCTCTTCGACACTTCATGCTTCAATTACTAATCCTTATACCAACCATTAAATAGTGCATTAACATCATATCTCATTAGCTTTATGAAAAACTATTTTCTTTGAAGAAAATCATTTGGGAACAACAGTAGCAGAGCTAAAGCAGGGTTTGTTTGTTTTTTATGTGTATAGGATGCATTCATCCTGAAGATACATAATTATCAAAGATGAAAACAAAAGATGATATGGCACACCTTCATCCCAAAGACAATCAATTCAGTACAATAAAACTACTTCCAATTTAAACATGGAAAAGTACAGTAAAATCTTTTTTAAAAAAGGCCTGCAGCATACTTTTAAAGGGCAGCAAATTGTCATTTTTCTAAAATGTATTGTATGTATCAGGGTGGGTGTGAATCATTTGGATTTTCTGCTTCAGGCATTAAGGTGTCTTACACATCCTCCAACATTTCACAGATGAAAACCAGGACATGTGTGGTCAAGCAACATCAGAGTGTGGACAAGATGGTGAAATTATTACTGTAATGTAGTAATACATTACTGTAGTGGAGAATGAAACAAACAAACAAATCAAAACAAAAACTCAGCCAAATTATTGAAACATGTGGCACAAATATATATTTTAAAAACTTGTATTTATATCCTGTCATGTGACCCTATGGCTCCTCTGAATGTTTGAGCACAGAGGTCATGAAATCAATACTGCCAGTGAGATGTCGACAGGTTTACCGTGCTTCATAGGTGACAAGTGTACACATTGATTCCTACACAGAGTTTAGCTCAGTGAATTGAGAAGTGTGTGTGTGGGGGGGAGATGTAGAGGTTAAGAGGGTTATTTATATTTATTTTATTTTTTAAATTTTAAGTTACTTTTTTTGGCCTATACCACTCAAAATTCACCAGCTTGTGTAACCAGTAGTCATGCAGGCTATGGAAATTACAGTGGATTTGATCGATGGATTTGGCTGACTGTGGATCGTCACGGCCCAAACCTAAAACAGTGGTGACATGCACATGGATGCACTGAAACATCTGCATGCATGTTGCTGCCATTAAATAATATGGGTCATGACCATCTGTGTTTTTTGGCATCTGTGGGGGTTTCCAGAACTGAACCCCCATGGATCCAGAGGGCCTACTGTACTTGTTAAGATTTTAAAAAATACAGTATTAGAACTTTTTGCAGTTCCCAGAAATGTTGGCTAGTGAACTCTGGGAGTTGCAGCCCAAAAAAGTAAGATGCTCAAATACTGAAAAAATGGTTATGTGTGAAGTGGACTAATGTACGGTACCATATTGTCCAGTGACTGTCTTGCTTAATCTCTAGTGATGTTTCATTGCATTAGATGTACTGTGGGAAGGGAACCACATGAACTAGCCTTAAGGGATATAAGCTTCATAATGTAATGTTCTGCCCCTTTCTCTTCCTCTACAGATTGTGTTTGTGGCTATAAGAGTGCTTTCGGACACATGTGATGCAAAATAGCTTATTACCTGCTAAAATAACAGTGGCTTGCAGTGAAAGAGGTAGCGGAAAGGCAGAAGAGTATGGTTTTAGTCCTTTCCTTCATTTGCACATAAGTCTACCCACCCAGTGCCATTACACATGTGCTCATTCAGCACAAACATAAACAGAACCTCACACACTCTATACTAGCAGCTAGCCTGACTCTGGCATTTAAAGTTTCACTGGCTCTTTAACCAAACACCATCAATAATTTATTCCTTTCTTGCAATTCATCAAATATTTATATTTCCCCTGAATTCCCCACTACTGATAGGCCAATATCAAGGTGAGGGGAAGAGGGCGGTCTAGCCAAGGAGTCAGATTGAACCTGTTGCCAGGCCCTGGATGAGACGATTCACCAGCACCACAAAGAAAAAGAGACCTGCTCCATCCAGTCTGCTGCTCCCAGACTGCTTCCTGTCCCCCCCACTCCTTGGCATTTGTTGTTGATTGTACTATTTTTATTTCATTTGTTATGAAAAATGACAAATTTAGGAGGCATCAAGGTTACCTGTCAAATGCTCAGCAATCATCCTTCAGCACCTTACTAAGATTAGGAGACTGCCTCAGGAGTGTTTTAAAGGTTATTGCTTAAAAAATGCATCTTCTGTCTTAGCTTGTAAAATTCAAGGCCATTAACAACCTTTCCTTATTGCATTATATTATATATCCAAGGAACTCAAGGTAACATGATGGTTCTGCTTTCACCTCATCAGCAAGCTTGCGAAAGATCAGACAGGGACACAGTACAAATGCTCCCAAAGTAGTCTTCAGAGCTTAGAAATAAGTGAAGATTTGAACGAAAGAAAGTGAAGAAATGAAAACTAAATGCTATAGTTAAGTATCCCTTCAGCTGAGAGCCAAGGTAGTATAGTGGTTTGAGTGTTGGACTTGGATCCTGGGAGACCAGGGTTTGAATCCCTGCTCAGCCATGGAAATGAGCAAGGTGCCCTTGGGCAAGTCACACTCTCTCAGCCTCAGAGGAAAGCAATGGCAAACCCCTTCTGAACAATGATCTTGCCAAAAACACCAACAACCCAGTGATCAGGTGTATACTTGCAGGGCAGAAGGGGGTTGGACTAGATGGCCCTTGGGGTCTCTTCCAACTCGAGGATTCTATGATAGGTTTGCCTTAGGGTCATCATATGTCAGAAACTACTTGAAGGCATGAAACAACAACAGCAACAATCACTTCTACCAGGCCCACTCGGGCAACATCCAGTGGACTTCCAGGGTATAGCAAGCACACTGGGGGGGGGGGGGGAAGATGAGCTAACTACTGGTTTGCCTAGCGGCTCTGTTGTTTGGAGGTGGGTGGGTGGGTGACAGAGAGCTTTTGTCTTTACTCCTTCTTGTATCTGGATTTTTATGACATGCATAGCTTCAGGTTCTGGAGCTAAAAACTGAAGGGATTTGAGAAAAGGTGAGGTAGAAATGTGGTTATCCAGTTCTGCAATACCTCCACTGAAGGAGGGATTTAATTCAATTTGCCTGATGCGTACTCTCCAACATTTCTCAGATGAACCCTAGGACACATGTGGTCAAGCAACATCACAACATGGTCAAGATGGCAAGTTATTAATAAGGAAGAACACACAAGCTTGGAGAGGCTGCAGCAGTTTGCTTTTGCCTGAGCTGCCTCTTCTTCTCTTCCCACATTGAGTTAATTGGGTTCAAACTACTTTTGCACTTCGAACTCAGTTTGCAGCAACTGAAGTAAGCTTGAGGACAAAAGGAGAAAGTGGGAGGAAACAGAAACCGGGACATTTTGAAAGCAACTGAAAAAGTGGGGCAGCAAAGAATTAAATGAGGCTGTCCCTGCCAAATTGGGACAATTGGAAGGCATGGTGACTTTTGCATAGTAAATGTCAAGAGAATGCCAAATAGAGCATGCTCCCATATTTGTGTTTTCTAGGTGCTTTGACAAGGATAACAGAATTTTACAAGGATTGTGGACAATGTTGTCATCCATTTGTAACCTTCTTATGTTTGTTCATTGATTCCTCCATCTTTTTTCTTTCCACAAATAATTTAAGGAGAGTAAGAAGGAAACATTCAAAAGCTCTTTTGATTGGCAGTGCCAGGAGCCCTTCATCTAAAATCACACAAATATATATTCCCCTGAGGTCTCTCCAGATAGCCTTCTATTACAGTACACTGAAGGAAAAATCTCAGAGCCAAGCCTGACACCTCTGCAAGATGGTTCTGATAAAGGTAAAAGATGGTGATCTAAGGCCAGTAGAACTAGAACCTAGGTGGAGTGGCAAGATAGTTTTCCAGGAACAGAGAGTAGGCTAAAACGGGTGAGCAAAGTGTGCCCTGTGGACCACATATGGCCCCAGGGCCATTTTTGTGGCCCCCAGGCTCCCCTGGGATCAATTTTGGCCCAAAATGCCCTCTAGTGGGCATGGGGGACATTTTCACATTTTGGTCTGCCACAGCCCATAGAGGGTGTTGGGGAGCAAAGAATGTTTTGGATGATGATGATGACTTGCATTGGGAGGTGCAGCCCCCGAGATCTCCTAGGGGGTTAAAGCAACCCCCTAGCCTCTCACAGTTGCCCAACCCCGTCCCAAAACATTTGTAAGCATCTCCTGATTGCATGCTCGTCAATCTCAGTTTCATTGTTGCTGCTTCATCAAAAACAGTCTTGTGGTAACTGAGGTGTTATCATAGAATTATAGAGCTGGAAGAGACCACCAGGGCCATCAAGTCCAACCCCCTGCTATGCAGGAATACACACTCCAATCATTCCCAACAGATGGCCACCCAGCCTCTGCTTAAAAACCTCCAAAGAAGGAGACTCCGCCACACTATGAGGCAGTGTATTTCATTTCCGAACAGTTCTGTCAGGAAGTTCTTCCTAATGTTTAGGTGGAATCTCTTTTCTGTAGTTTGAACCCACTGCTCCATGTCCAAGTCTCTGGAGCAGCAGAAAACAAGCTTGCTCCACCCTCAGTATGGCATCCCTTCAAATATTTAAACATGGCTATCATGTCACTTCTCAACCTTCTCTTCTCCAGACTAAACATGCCCAGCTCCCTAAGCCGCTCCTCATAGGGCATGGCTTCCAGACCTCCCACCATCCTGGTCGCCCTCCTCTGGACACGTTCCAGCTTCTCAATATCCTTCCTGAATGGTGGTGCCCAGAACTGGACACAGTATTCCAGGTGAGGTCTGACCAAAGCAGAATAGAGTGGTATTATTACTTCCATTGATCTAGACACTATATTCCTATTGATGCAGCCTAGAATCACATTGGCTTTTTTAGCTGCTACATCACACTGCTGACTCATGTTCAGCTTGCGGTCCACTAAGACTCCTACATCCCTTTTGCATGAACTGCCATCAAACCAGGTGTCACCCATCCTATATCTGTGCTTTTCATTTTGACTACCCAAGTGTAGTATCCTACATTTCTGTCTGTTGAAATTCATTTGGTTAGTTTTGGCCCAGCTTTCCCTCTATTCTCTCATCCAAGTCATTGATAAAGATGTTGACTAGCACTGGGACCAGGACAGAACCCTGTGGCACCCCACTAGTCACTTCTCTCCAGGATGAAGCGGAGCCATTGGTGACTACCCTTTGGGTTCTGTCAGTCAACCAATTACAAATCCACCTAACAGTTGCATTGTCTAGCCCACAGGTAACTAACTTTTTTACTGAAATCAAGATACACTATATCCACAGCATCATCTATCAAGTTGGCAGCTCTATAAAAAAAAAAAGAGATAAGATTAGTCTGGCATGACTTGTTTTTAAGAAATCCATGTTGACCTTTAGTGATTACGGCATTCCTTTCTAAGTGCTTACAGAATGTCTGTTTAATGATCTGCTCTAGAATCTTTCCTAGTATTGATGTCAGGCTGACTGGGCAGTAATTATTTGGGTCTTCTCCCCCCACACACACTTTTAAAGATGGGAACAACATTTGCCCTCCTCCAGTCTGCTGGGACGTCTCCTGTTCTCCAGGATTTCTCAAAGACTATTGCCAGTAGTTCTAAGTTTACTTCTGCCAGTTCTTTTAATACCCTTGGATGAAGTTCATCTGGGCCTGGAGACTTGAACTCATTTATACTGGCCAGGTATTCCCGAACAACCTCTTTACCAATTCTGTGCTGTATTTCCCCTACTGCATCATCTGCTCCATCTTCCCCAAGCTGAGCACTGTTCCCCCTTTGGGAGAAAATTGAAGCAAAGAAAGTGTTAAGTAGTTCTGCCTTTTCTTTGTCCCCTGTTAGCCTTTCATCCATCTTCTCCACACAGCGGCCCTACCATTTGCTTGTTCTTCCTTTTGCTACGGACATATCCAAAAAATCCCTTTTTATTGTTTTTAACCTCTCTAGTAAGCCTGAGCTCCATCTGTGCTTTAGCTTTTCTGCTTTCCCCCCTACGTGAGCTGGTATTTATTTGAATTCTTCTTTGGTAATTCCCCACCCCCCTTTCCATTTCTTGTACATGTCCTTTTTAAGTTTTAGTTCAGTTGAGAGTTCTTTTGCTATCCATCCTGGTTTCTTTATACACCTCCCTTTTTTCCTTCTCGTTGGAACTCTGAAGTTGTGCCTTCAATATCTCACTTTTAAGAAACTCCCATCCTTCATGAACTCCTTTTTCTTTTAGTATTTCTGACCATGGGATCACCCCCAGTAATTCCCTAAGTTTTCTGAAATCAGCTTTCTTAACGTCTAGAATGCATGTCTGACTACGCTTGGGTTCCCCTTTCCTCTGATAACAAACTCCAAGAGAACATGGTCACTCCCCCCTAGGGATCCTGCCACTTCCACACCATTAACCAGGTCAGCCCCATTGATTAGGATCAGATCTAAAATAACTGATCCCCTTGTTGCCTCTTCCACTTTCTGGACAATGAAATTGTCTGCAGTTGAGGAATTTGTTGGACCTTAAATTCTTGGCAGTGTTGGACTTCCAACAAATATCAGGATAGATGAAATCCCCCATTACTACTACATCTCTCCTTTCTGTATGTGCAGTCATCTGTTCCAGGAAGGTATCATCCAATTCCTCAGTTTGGCTTGGAGGTCTGTAGTAGACCCCTACAACAAATAACCCTGCTATTTCTCTCCCCCTTGATTTTTACCCAGATGCTCTCAACCTGACTCCCAGGATTTAAGTCATGGATCTGTCCACAGGTGTACACATCTTTAACATATAATGCTACTTCACCACCCTTCTCATGAGACTCATCCTACCAGGTTTCAGTGATGCCTATTATATCGTATTTGTTTTGCTATGCTAAGAGTTCAAGTTCATCCTGTTTATTTCCCATGCTCTGTGCTTTCGTATAGAGGCATCTAAAACCATGGGGCATTTCCCCTATCTGCCTTTTAAATGGTCTATTTCTCCCATTGTTGGACTGTTGTGCTATTTGCCTTGCTCTCTGTATAACATTTGGGCTATTATCTCTAGCACTCGATGAACTTCTGCCTTCAAGAGTACTCTCTCCCTCCCCCACACAACTCAGTTTAAAGTCCTCCTGATAAGATGTTTCAGACTCTTAGCAGAAACATTCCTGCCAGCTACTGTGAGGTGCAACCCATCCCTTGCCAGAAGTCCACCTCCCTGAAACCACACTCCATGGTCCAGGAAGCCAAATTGTTCCCAGGGGCACCATCTGTGTAGCCAGTTGTTCACCTCAACTGTTCTTCTCTCCCTTCCTGGGCCATGCCCTTTCACTGGAAGGACAGACGAAATGACTACCTGTGCATCCAGGTTCTTAGCTTCCTACCCAAAGCCTCATAATCCCTTGTGATCTTCTGGAGGCTATGCCTTGCAGTATCATTGGTTCCCACGTGGACCAAAAGGAAGGGGCCTTACCGGCTCACCGGTGGGACCATTTTGCAACCCGGCTGGCACCCCCTGTGGCCTCCTCTCTGGTTGGCCCCCGTGGCCACATGGCCTGGCATGGGGGCCGCCATTGATGGCCTTCTCCTTCCCAGCATGCTCCTTGTCCGGGAAGGAGCGGGAGAAGGAGCACCAATCAGGGTGAGCCTTCCTCGCTCTGACTGGTCCGTTGCTGGGAGGGAGAAGGGACTTCTGGCCACGTTTCTGGCGCGGCTGGATGACATAGGGCCTGCGCCGAAGGGCCAGTGAAAAAGCCAGGCCCTGGCGCAGGCTCCTCAGTGGCTCATAAGGAGCCAAAGACCCACCCACCCTCCCTGTTATGGTATTATGCATGTTTATGTTATCATTTGTTGCCATTTGCTAGGCGGATGGCATGGGCCCTGATCTGGGTAGGTGGGGAATGGGGGGGGTCTCCATCAAGTTTAAGTTCAAGTTCAAGTTCACAGAGACCCCCTTCCCCATTTGTTGATTAACAGCTAGTTTACAGGGGAGGGGGGAGTGTTGAGTGGGTCGGCTTGGCCAGGCGTTCCCCTCCAGGCTGGATCGGTAGCAACCAATATTGGCCCATTGGCCAACATAGGGTTGGGCAATGAAGGGATCCAGACCCATGCAACCGTGCCAACCATTTGCAGCCATTAGCAAGCTGCGGCCTTTTATTGCCAATTATCTTCATACTAACCTATACTTTATGTTTATCTTGTACCCAATACAATTGTCAACATAGCTTGTAGTAGCATGTGTCTTTATTAAGGGAGGGGAACGGGGAGTATGGTCTGGGTCCGCAAGGGATAACGGTCAGCTATAAGTGTGCTTATGTGAAGCCACCCAGCTTATGTGCTGGTGCTCTCACATAACAGTATTCATCACCATCAGATCACATGGTTATACATACTGTAGAAACAAATTAGCCATGCGCCTCCAGGTTCATATCCTGTGCTAGTTGAACAAGCATTGTGAAAGTGATGACATTGGACATTCTCACCAGGCTTTTATTTACACAGAACACAGTCCTGTACTGGCAATGGTCCTATCTTTTTCTTCCTCATTAGGAAGGCTTCTCTTAATTATTTCATTATTGCCATGTTTATTATGGAGGAAGCAATCCTGGAATAGCTATAGTTAAATGATAAAGCATCCATTCATGTAAATGAAGACGCTGGGTGACCATGTGTTTGGAGAATCAGCTGCTCTCCATTCAGATTATTGGGTAGTGAATAGCAGGTGATGCACCCAAGGAGAAGAAAGACCACACTAGCAGCTTTACATAAACAGAAAATCCCACAGGGCTGAAGATAATTAAGTGTTCTGTAGTTAGGTGTGTGCAGGGAAGCACATGAGACATTCTTGTGGAAGGTTAATGGTCACAATTTCATTTCCTAAGCTGATCTTCAGAAATACTTGAGAATTAATATCAGGTGCACAGATGAAGTGAGCTTAAGAGAATTTAAAAAATGTAAACAGGTTGTTGATGCTTTCCCTTGAATTCCATGATTGAATGCCCATACATGAGATTTGCAGGTCCTTTTGAGGGTTAACTTTATTTCCCATATTGTTTTAGGGGTGATCCAGACAAATGTGACATCTGGGGGAACACGCCTCTTCATCTGGCAGCAGCCAATGGGCATCTGAATTGCCTCTCCTTCCTGGTGTCTTTTGGGGCCAATATCTGGTGTCTGGACAATGACTACCACACGCCACTGGACATGGCAGCCATGAAAGGCCACATGGAGTGCGTGCGTTACTTGGATTCCATTGCTGCCAAACAGAGCAGCCTCAACCCCAAGTTGGTGGGCAAGCTGAAGGACAAGGCCTTCAAGGATGCAGAGAAGCGCATTAAGGACTGTGTAAAGATGCAGAAAAAGCACCATGAGAGGATGGAGAAAAGGTATAAAAAGGAGATGTCTGACCACTCAGACACCATGAGCTTCTCCAGTTGCTCCAGCAGCACTTTAAGCAGGAGATTCCAGCACATGTCTATGATGACATCGTTGCCATATTCTCAGGCCACCATACACGGCACCGCCAAGGGCAAGACCAAAATCCAGAAAAAGCTGGAGAAAAAGAAACAGGTAGATGGAACATTCAAAATCTATGAGGATGGGAGGAAAAGCGTGCGCTCCTTATCTGGCTTACAGCTGGGAAATGATGTCATGTTTGTGAAACAAGGCACCTATGCTAGTCCAAAGGAATGGACTCGGCGCAACATTAGGGACATGTTTCTGACTGATGAAGACACTGTCTCCCGTGCCATAAGTGACCCAGGTTTGCACATGGATTCTGCCCATTCTGAGGTCAGCACTGATTCTGGTCATGACTCTTTATTCAACCGCCCTGGCCTAGGTACCATGGTTTTCCGGAGGAATTATGTCAGTAGTGGACTGTTTGGGATTGGTCAGGAGGATCCTGGCATGCTGGGAGAAAGTAATATGGATAGGATGGGTGTTAAACTTCACAGCCGCCTGCAGCGCTCGCCAAGTCTCAACGACAGCATCGGCAGTGCCAACAGCCTGCAGGAGAGGAACATGGAGGAGCTGCCATGGGATGAGATGGAACTGGGCCTAGATGATGATATTGAACCTGAAACCAGCCCCCTGGAGACCTTCCTGGCCTCTTTGCACATGTTTGAGTTCATTTCTATCCTTAAGAAGGAAAAGATTGATTTGGAAGCTCTCACATTGTGTTCGGACAATGATCTGAAGAGCATCAACATCCCACTGGGACCCAGGAAAAAGATTCTGGATGCTGTCCAGAGGAGGAAACAGACTTTTGAGAATCCTGATGTCATAGAAGACACTGATCTGTAAGCAATAGACCTCTACCTTCATATTCATGGATACACAAGGGTCTTCTTCAACACATGATGAGCTTAAATTGGAAGGGTAGTACTTATGTGTACATCATGTTACATATTTTAAAAACAGGAGTGCCTCAGTAGATCAGGGTGTTAGAAGGCATGCCAGGAACTTATTCAGCCTTTCACTTAATTGAAAAAATGGAATTTATACAAATGTTTCAGTAGTTACAAGCTGGGTACGTCTGATGGAAGATGCCCAATATTGTGAGGTAACATTCTGGAATATTCTTGGATCTAAACTCCTGTCATGGCTGGGATAGGATACTTTTTTGTTATATTGTTGGTTAGTGAAATCAACACTAGTCCTAACAGTAAAGGCACTGGAAACATTACTTTATTTGGCATTGTTGGCTAAAGTACAAGATAAAAACAGCCTTGTAGGACAGGCCATCATATAGTCTCTTGTGCCCCCTTTCTTTCTCTTCAGAGAGATGCTTTCTCTCTTCTTAGGAGCTTATTGCATGTGGGAAGAAAAGTGGAAGTGAAGCCTGAGAATAACATGTCCCACCTTGCCTTATTGCATGACGTTGGTGTGTTTCATCTGCTCTCCTGTTCTGGTCCCATGGGAGATGGTGATAAACGTGAGCCTTTTTGCTAACTGGAAATATTCATTAGCAAAAAGACTCGCCTTTACCACCGTCTCTGAAACACACTGACGTTGTGCAATAAGGCAAGGCTTCGTTTGTGCAATAAGCCCCTTAGAACCTTATCATACTACACAGTTATAGCATTATTATTCCACTTTAACTGCTCTGGCTGCCTCCTGTGGAATCCTGGGATTTGCAGTTTAGGGAGGGGCATTTAGCGTTCTCAGCCAGAGAGCTCTTAAGCCTCACTAAACGACAAACCCCGCCAGGAAAAGAGATTCCATCTAAATATTAGGAAGAATTTTCTGACAGTAAGAGCTGTTCAGAAGTAGAATACACTGCCTGGGAGTGTGGTGGAGTCTCCTTCTTTGAAGGTTTTTAAAAAGAGGCTGCATGGCCATCTGTTGGGAATGCTTTGATTATTCATTCCTGCATGGCAGGGGGTTGGACTAGATGGCCCTTGTGGTCTCTTTCAACTTTATGATTCTGTGATTCCAGAGTATAGCTAAAGTGGAATAATAGTGCTCTAACAGTGTAGTTCAATAAGGCTCTTGTGGTAGTCCCTTTCTATCATTAACAGATCCTCAGGTAGTAAGACTGTGTCTGGGGTGTACCATCTCAGATTGTGGGTCATGGCTGACATGATTAAGTGTTCTCTTTTACAAAAAAAAAAAAAAAATTAAGACATATAAGAAATGTCAGAAAGAAGGTTTCCAGTGTAGCTTCTCCCCTAACATGCTACTTTTCCATACACAGGGCTTTGGTTTTATGTGGAGGAACGAACATTCAGCCTTTTGGCACCCTCCTCCATTGCCTTAAGCAACTGCAATGTGGAAACTGTTTTGCCTTTAAAGCTGGAGAAATGGCTTGTCTGATGTGGGAAGTAGTAAGAGGCCAAAGCTGTTGACTGGGAGCTGAAGGGAAATGGCAGGTATGGCTCCATCAGTACTGGACAGATGTGTGCTGCTGATTGATACAACCGTGCTTAGCAAAGGGTAGGGATGTAAATCTTGGCTTATTTCATTCCTACATGCAAGAACAAATCATTTTTAAAAAATTCTCATGGCTGGTGAGATTACAAGAACCTTTTTATTTATTTATTTTTTACAATTTTCAATGCCTTTTCACATTTTGGGACTTCTTGGTGTATAAACAATATTTTTGCGTAAAAAACTGTATTTTTCACAAAATAGGCTATTTTTTCCTCACAAAACACTTTTTGTACAGAAACAAGCTTTATTCATGCAAACACCCAAGGGTTTTATTGTTCTGCACACAAATTTATTTCACAGAAAAGCCTGAAATGTAATAAGTCTTATGGCTGTTTTCTCAGTAGGGTGATTGAGGGTGTCACAGATGAGAAAACTGGTAAATATACTTTACGCCAGTGGTGGGCATAGTGTGGCATTTTTGTGGTCCCCAGTCCCCCAGGAGTAAAAGAATAAAAAATAAAATAAAAAAAATCCAATTTTTTTGCACTACAATGTCCTCTAGGGGCTATGGTGGGCATTTTCGCAATCTTTTGTATCCTCCTGGGCCGTTTGAGGCCCAGGAAAGGTCTTTTTTTTAAAAAAAAACACCCCAAAGTACACTGGAAGTGACTTCTGGTCCCTTCCTGTTTTGAAAAAAGGCCTCTCCTGGGCCTAAAATGGTCCAGGGGGCAGGGGCTAAAGGTATGGCAAAAATGCCCCCCACAGTCCCTAGAGAGTATTTGGGGTAGAAATGTTGTGGGGGTTGGTGAGAGGTATGGTTGGGGAGTGCCAAGGTCTCCACAATTGCCTACCCTGATTTACACCTTAGCACATAACATTGAAGTTAGTACTTTGCACTGAGCACAGTTGTCTGGTCTGCAACCACACAGCTGCCCCTTGCTGACAGAGCTCCCTCCATGTGGCCTTCCATCTCCTTGACCAGAATACCCCCACTTTACTCTGGTTGTTGCTTACACTTGGTAGCCCTTTCTACCCCACTTATCCAATGCCTTATTGGCTTTGTTGGTAGCTTTAAAACAGAGGTGGGGAACCAGATGTAGTTGGACAGTAGCTCCTTTTACCCGACTATTGCCTGTGCTGGCTGAGACTGATGAGAGCTGGAGCCCATTGACATTAGAAGACCACATGTTCCCCCATCCTTGCTTTCAAAGTTAAAAGCAGTTACCAGGTTGCAAACCAGCAGAACATAGAATTAAACCTGGGTTTGTAAATGGTTGTCCATTCCATTCACCCAATAAGGCAGATGAATGATTGGTCCATGACTTTGGTGTGTTCAGGTTATCCTTGTGTTGGAATCATACCTGTAACATGGGGTGGTGTGTGTGTGTGTGAGGAGATTCTACAGCTAGTTGCTCTTCTTCATAAACTGCATGTCCCTTAGGTGACAGGCTTAGATGATTATTCCAAAAGTTACCTGTGAGGCTTTTAAAACACTTTTAAAAAAGATACTGACTGTAACTTCATAGAAAGCTTTGAAAAACTTTTGTGGAACGTGATGCTGGATTTAAAATGGACTGTACTCTCAGCTTCTTGTGAAGAAAACC
Organism: Gambelia wislizenii; assembly: GCA_030847615.1. Lineage (NCBI taxonomy): Eukaryota > Metazoa > Chordata > Lepidosauria > Squamata > Crotaphytidae > Gambelia > Gambelia wislizenii. The sequence continues at coordinate 197,664,839 of JAUMIR010000002.1, forward strand.
TTTGTTGCTTTAAGGTTTTGCATCAGCAGTTACTCTGTAACCCTTCTGACAATGATGGGAGTTGTGTGGCCTTCCAGATGTTGTTGAAGTACAACTCTCAGCATTTCTCACAATTGGCTATGCTGGCTAGGGCTACTGTGACCTGCAATTCAACAACATCTGGAGGGGTGAATGATTTCCAACCCTGCCATATAAAAGCACCTACTCTGTACCTAAATTCACTTTAAATTAACAAAATTTATTTTCTCCATTTCAGATAGCTGTTTTTAAGGATGAAGGAACAACAAAACAGTTCTAAGTTGCCAGAAAACATCTGCCAGAGATCCTAACAGTGGGAAACTGAATGCCACAACAAAAGGCCCAGTTTTAGCCAGCTCTCATCTCAGCCTCCGTTTTCTGCTTTTCTGCCTGCAAAAGTATGCCAGATAGTAGCCTGGTGCTAAATAATTGTTTTTTTGTTTTTTTTTAAAATACATGTCAGCATTGCAAAAAAACCCAACCCTAATCTAAACTAGGAAACTCATCTGAATTGCCGTTTGGGCAGCAAAGGTGCATACTCAAGGCGGCATAATAAAAATTACTTTATAGTTTGCTATGCTTAACTCCCTGGCAAAACAGTGGAAATTCCCACCTTTTCCATGGATGGAGTAAGAAATTAGAATTCCCATTTGTATATGGTGTTTTGAGTTTGCGGATTACTTTCTACAGGATAGAAAGATGTGATCTTTCACACGTGGCATTGTGATCACAGTTCCGTGAGACATAAGTAGGTGACAAGGAGAACAACTTAATGGGAAAGACAGCAATTAGCATGGACAGTGATTTCATTTATCCAAATGGCTTTGGGGGAGGGAAACATTTTTAAAAAACCAGATAATGAAGAGTTTAAATAAAGGAAGATACCATGCTCCTTTTCCCATCTCAGAGCCCTCTATTGCACTACAGCTTCCACAAACCCCCAGCCAGCACGTGCATATGTTATAATGGCTGGGGAATTCTGGGAGTTGTAATCCAGGATTATCTAGAAAGCTCCACATTGGGGGACAGCTGATTGACAGAAAAACACAGGCTACATACAAAGGCAAAAATAAATTTTAATTAAGAAAGGGTGCATTTAATTAAGAAAGGGTGCATTTAAACCATTGTTAAAATGGTTTAAATGGATAGTTATTTTTTGGTGGGGGGTGGGGAACAAGCATTAAAATGTTTGCATTGGGCTTGTCTACACTGTGGATAAAAATCTGGATGAAATTCAGATTACAGTACTTTGGCCTGGAGCTGCAGTGCATGAAATTTGGACTACTTTGGCCCAGATTTAAGCATCACACCTTGCCTGCATTCAGATTTTTACCCCCAGTGAAGCTGCAGGTCCACCACCACTACTTGCCAGCCACCTATGTGGCACCGCTGCCACTGGCATGGACCAGAAGAGCAAAAGAACTCTATCTTTCCAGTGCTCAGAGGTCAGAACAACCGGCCAACTCCGCTATTGCAAAGCTGCCCACCCATCCTGACTTCAGTGAGAGCTACTAACACTGGGGCTCTGCTTTCATGGAGCACAGTCGCTCCATGTGACAACAGTTCTGTGAAAACAGAGCCCTGATGCTAGCCGCTCTTTCTGAAGTCAAAACTGGGGGGCAGCATCGTGATGATGTGGTTTGCTGGTTGTTCTGACTTCAGAGAGAGGGACTAGCACTGTTTGGAATTAGGAAATGGTTCCAAGGAGGGGGGAAATGGTGGTGCGTCAGGCAATGCTTGTCCTTCCTCCTCCACCCCCGAATCCAGTGCAGATGGATTGGTCACACTACAGTTTTCTCTGGAGTTACAAGAAAACTCTGGGGAAAACCAAACCTTTTCTAAAACCCAGGTTAAGGTGATATTCCCCCAGTTGGGTGCGGAAAGGGCCCGTATGGCATTATCATACCAGATTTGGGGAAAAGGCCACATATAATGGGCCAGATTCAGGGGGGATTCAGGGTTTTTCACTAATGTAGACAAGGTGATTGTTAAAACTGAAAATGATCAATAAATTCATTAATATTAAAATCTCAGAGGTTTCCTGCACAGACAATAATTTCCTATTGAGCACCTTTGGCAATTTTACTTAAGGATAAGAAATCTAGGATATTCAAATAACATGATTTCATTGCTTTTGGGTGCATAGCTGTAAAATGAGTCCCAAGGATTTAATGTGGTTTAAAAAGAAAAATCTATTAACATTTACTTATGTTGTTAAGCCATTTAAAATGCATTTATCATCTTTCTGCAATTACCCAACTATGAACGTTGATAGCAAAATCAATGATTCTAACACACGATCACTGTAAGTAAATGGTTTGTCAAAGAAGACTTGCTATCTTTCCCCCATGGAGTTGGAGAATCCAAGGCTGGCATGGTGTTAGTAAGTTATGGAGATGTAAGTCCAACTGATATCTGCATAACTCACTTGTTTGGTCATTGCAGAAGGTGGAATCCTCTATCTTCCTCATGCAATGGTCGAATCTCCTCTGAACCCCCGAAATGGCCATATGGTGGCTGGTGGAGTCCTGGGGATGTTTGAGAAGCATCTGGATATGTCTCCATATGCAGCCTGATGACATCACCTCTAGGACCCCTGGAAGGTTCCAGAGGATGTCTTCGCCATTGTGCATCTGATTATAGGGACAGAGTGAGATGCTTCTCAGATATCCCATGCTCTCCACTGGCCACTATGTAGTCATTGCAGGGCTGGCAACATGAAAAATGTGGGTTTATAGGGAGAGGAGACAGAGGATGTCACATAGTTCCACCTGCAGAATCCTTTTACGCAAGGATTTATTGCTTCAGATGGGTGCACCTGTTTCCCTAGTATTTCTATCCTTTTCAAAGGATCAGTAGCTGATTATATGATACAATCCGTTAGTACAAGAATTCTACATTCTATACTCGATGCATGGTGTAATTTAAAATTATGGGCCTAAATTCTGCAATGCAGCATCTCATCCTAACACTGGCCTAAATCCAATTGACAGTCTCAATTAGAGTAGACTCATAAAACAATGGGATTTATATTAGTGTGGATTTCTCCTTCTGCAGTTGATTCAGTGGGTCTAACATAACCTCCACCTATCCCAATTTGGCAGGGAGAGTCCCAATTAATACTCTGCTGTCCCACTTTTCCAGCTGCTTTTAAAATACTCCTGTTTCTCTCTCCTCTTCCCACTCGCCCTCTTTGTTTTCTGCTTACTTCAGTTGCTACAAACTGAGTTCAAAGTGCAAAAGTAGTCTGCATTCAATTAACTCAGCAGTGGGGAGAAAAGAGGAGGATCAGACTCTTACCCTTTCCCCTGGGTGCAATTGTTTTTTCCCCCTTTCTTTTTTTCAGGTTTTCCTCAACTTAGTACATAAATTCCAGGATTTCTCTGCTTAAAATTGTAGCTTTGTGTGTTCCTTCCCATTAATTACTTTTGCCCACTTGTTGCCTGGCTACTCCCTTTTCACCATGCACTGATCCTGCTTGGCCACATGTGCCCCTGTTTCCATCTCCGAAATGTTGGAGGGTATGGTTTACTATAGTTGGGATTAGCAATTAGATTTAGGCCAATATTCCAAAAGTGAATTTGCAATGTAATCCTTTGCATGTCTACATAGAAGCGAGTCCCACTGGGCTTATTTGGATTTACTCAAAAGTAAATCTAGATTGCTTTGGATTTTGTCACACACTTTGATTTACTGGGCTCACATCTAGTTCAGTTAATTTAGGAGTGCAAATGTACAAATGTATTTCATATCTACAAACGGTCCAGTTTCTTTTACTTTGCCAATAAATGCTTTCAGGCTCTATCCAAATTTAAAATGTCATGGAGAAGTCTGAACCCTTCAAACATCAGACTGCAAGTGTTGAACTGCGGGGGGCGGGGGTTGCACTCAAAGTTATATACCTGTACAAGATTTAGCCAGCAATTATGCACAGGGGTAGACTTGTTACAAAAAACAATGTATCTGGAATGTCTATGGTTTTTAAGCTACATATAGATCTTCAGCTGGGGTAATGGAGGTTCACATAAAGATATAATCCAGTGCAGCAATGTAAACTATTATATTGCTCACATGTCAAATAACAGTATGGTTTCAGCAATCTAGTCTTCTTATGTCTTAATCCTAAAGCAGCCATATTTATAACAACTCAAGTCATTTTGAGACTAGAACTAGACATCATGGTGCAGGCCCACATCTTCAAGTCTAGGTTGGCACCAGATAGCTGTCAAACATGGTGACGGAAAGACTGCAGTTTTCAAATGAAGATTTAGGACTGCAGCTGAGGCGACCCTGGTTCAGGTTCCCTGCTGAGCCATGAAACTCACTGGATGACTTTGGGGCAGTCACTCTTTTTCAGATTGATCCGCCATACAAGGTTGTTGTGAAGACAAAGTAAGGAGGAAACAGACCATGTACACTGCCATGAACTCATTGGAGAAAAGGCATTACATCATTTCCCCACATCTGCTCTAGTTGCTTTGCTCTGAACTAGGCTTATTTCTGTTCTTGGAAATTGCAAAAGAGAGAAATGGTTGGAAAGAGCAGGTGTGTCCTGTCACAGAATCAAACAGACAAATATATTGTAACCCACTCCCCTTCCTTAATGGATTTTCTGTGGTAAGAAAAAAGGTTGGAAGAAGTAGTAAGAAAACACAAGAGATATACATATTGAAGACAACACTATCCGGAGCCCCTGTAATCCCACAAATGGCTCAGCCCTAACCTGGAAGACTTGAAAAAGTGTGTGCGTGGGGGAGGGGAAAAAGTGGCAGAGGAAGAGCGCAGTTATTTCCTCCTACCATTTACTACTTTTCTAGACCCTCCTTTCAGTTTACAGCTGTTCACCCCATGTTCTTTCTAATTCCCTCCACATATTTGGGTTTCCAAGAAAGTCATAACAAAAAAAGTCTTCACATCATTAAAGCCTCAATGTAAACATTGTAGGGAATCTTGCCAAGTATGTAAAATTCTCATAGGGGCTTTAAAATCAAAAGGGGAGGAAAGCAAAGTGTGGAAGAGAAAGAGATAAACTTTGGGGGAATGCTTGTTTCCTCCCCTGGCTTTGTGCTTACATTTTGATTCCAAAGTGCAACCCACCAGGTCTCTTGCTATGAATGAGAATTTCATCAGGGCGTACCTGGACTTTTGTGCAAGTCAGCTGACCAGATGTAAGAAATGACAGGCCCTTACACACTTCACTGTTGTTGGGCTGCAGGTGTCATACAGGCAAATTCAGCTTTTCTCTTCCCTTGGTGCAACAGTATGCCATGACAAGCAGCACCTACCCAAATTCCATCTGCTACTCTGTCAGATAACATCTGCTCAAAGCTCCTTCCACAGGCAGCACAATCCTGGCTATGAACTCCCATCTTTAATGGAGCCCTCTCCCTCCAAGATAGAGGTCAGGGTAGAGTTTCTGCCAAACCAGATTACAACCTTCTATGGGCTATAGGCAGCCAGGATTCCCCAACCCCCTTTCAAAAGTCACAGGAGCCCCAAACTCAGTTGCATATGATTGTTGGACAGAAGCATTCTTTCCTCTGATAGGAGCTTCATTTGTGTTTATCTTTCAACCAAAATTTCACAGCTCTGTGGATACCAAGAGTGACAGGGTGATTCCCACCCTATCAGTATTTGTAAATGGTTGTTAAGGGTTATCACATTATGAATCAAAGCAAAGCTGGAAGCTGCATTAATCAACAGCATCATCGATACTGAAAAGAGCTAGAAATCAATGTTAGGCACAATTCAAAGCTTGTTCACACAGTTTGGATTGCGTGGTTTTAAAAATAGGCAGGCATAAAATCCAAAAAGGGAGAAACACATACATAGGAAGGTGGGCATTTGAATTAATCCACATTTATCTGTCATGACCACTCTTTATAACATTACAATTATGTTGTGGAATCAGTATATTGTTATACCTTTCTTGCCTCATCTCATGCTGCATTCATTTATTCCAATTGGAACAAGCTTGTTTTCCACCAATTCCATGGTTTTATTGACAGGTGGGCTGTTTTACAATATTTTGGCACTTTTCCACGAGTCTTGCAAAGATTTCTTTTGGCAACAATTTAAATAAATATAAATGGGGCAAGCAAAACTATACCAATGGGACAGGTAATTAAACCTCAACTGGGAGACTAAGGATATACATTTTAACACTAGATAGCCCATTGGCCATATGGAAAATTGGGGGTTAAATTATTCTTTGGTGACGGTAGAGAGAAGATGAACACCTTCACCCATGATCACAGGGCCAATGGTGGGCAAGTCTGAATTGTGGTAAAGCCAAGGTCTTTGTTTATATGAGTCATTAAATAACAAGCCAACCTTAACTGCAGTTCTTAAGCAGCTTTCTTCAGTGAGCTTTTTCTAGATTAAATGTGCTATGATTTGTGATCATGGTGAAAAACTGTCCCCTTTCCCCCAATCTACATTTCTTTTTTGCACCTGGCCATTTCATGTATTTTTCAAACTGCAATCTTGTGCACATGGGATTGGGAATAAGTCCAACTGGATGCAGTGGAACTTATTTCTGAGTAAATATCCATAGAACTGGGCTATCAGTTTATTAAATATACCTACATACTGTATAAAATCACCTTTTGTAGATGCTTGGTATGTATTCACTGGATGAATATATGGCTGTCTGTGTAACAGGACTGTGTTGTTAATTGCTTATTTATTAGGGCATCTGCATTCTTTTCCCTGCCACTGCCTAACTACAAAAATTTAAATGAAAACAACTGCAATGTCTTTATACAGTCTTTAAGGCATAGCTATAATTTGGAAGGACAAGTTGCCTCCAGGGATGAAGTGCTGATTTCTGAAAAGTTAGTATATACTGTATTTATAACAGTATGAGCTTTTAGGAATTATGGTCCACTTCACCTGGACTCCCTGTTTTTGGTGAAACAGAGTAGGGCAGGGCTGGGAATCATGTGACCCTCCAGATGTTGCCAGATGCAAATCCCAGTAGCTGTAGCCAGTATGGCTAACGGTGAAGGGCGCTGGGAGTTTCAGTCCAACAACATTTGGAGGGTCACATGATTCCCAGCCCTGGACCTGGGGCTGAAATCCAGCTGTTAGTATCAACTAGATTAGAACCCCTGAATCAATGGTTTCTTCTAAAGTCAACACAATGGAATCAGGTGCCATTGGTTCAATGTTACAACATTAGTTGTCACTAACAAATGGATGTAGGCCTAACACAACTGGCTACTTCTCTGGGAGTTATTCACCCAGAGGACTTTAGTGTGGCCTAAAATTCTCATTACAATTGCATCCTTTTTTTTAAAAAAAGGGGAAAAAAAGACTCTTGTGGCACTTCAAAGAAGAGCTTTATCACAGCATAAACTTCCAGTTTCATGGATAAAGCCCATAATCAAACAGTGGAGATTTTCACACGGGCTATATATCCCGTGGCAGGAACAGAACAGGGTTGGGAAAGGTTTTCTCTTTCGGACAACGTTGACCCCGTTCTGTCCTGCATCCATCCTGCTCCCGTGACTGTTCCGGAACAATGTAATCATGATTTTTCATCGTGAATAGACCTCCTATTCTGTCGCTATCACGCAATCACGGGTGTGCGAACAGAAGCCCTGTTCCTGTTCCGAAATGAGAGCCGCGGAGGGGAGGTCTGTTCCGAGCACTTCCTGGTACGATCTGGACATCCAGGTAAGTGGCACCCTTTATTTTACGCTCCCTGTTTTGATTGTGTGATTTAAAGAGTGTTTTTGTGCTTGGTGAACTGATTATATGTTTGGGGGAGTTTTGTTTTTTAAATTTACCTCAGATGGCCGGTTGTAAAAGCAGTCTTACGACTGGCCAGCAAGGGGAGGGGGAGCCCATTCCTACCGCGGAATTAAGGTAAGTGTGTGAAAGATTTACTTTATTTCATGGCAGGAACAGGAGAGGAGGTGGCGGGGGCAGTAACGGGGCATTTTGGCCCTGTGTTAAAATCTTCAGTGTATGGGGTCAGTGTGTCCTACCCTGAAATACCCCCTATAATATTAGAAATCGCTTCTTTAACCATTCTTAAACCTCTCCTTAGCAAACGGACTTGTATCAGTGATGCAATTGCCCCCTCTGCTGGAGAAACACACAAAAATGAGCAACACACCAAACTCCTGACAAGGATTTCTCTAAGCGTTTAGGGAGCTTCCAAATAAAATAAAATAATTCATGTGTGTGTGTGTGTGTGTGTGTGTGTGTGTATATATATATATATATATATATATATGGGCTGTTAGGTGTTAGCTCACCTTCTGACATGCTTATAAAGGAATTCCCTGATCCCACTCCAAAAATGGGAATTTCAGTGGCATTTCTAATTCCTGATTCAGCACATTCACATTGCACGCCTGTTGATGAGTTTAATGGGACTCACTCCCCAATAAGTACAAATAGGATTGAAGTAATGGTTATTTTGGAATTTAAAGAAAGTTCCTAGAAGTTCATTATCATTCTAGAAAGTGCCTAGAAGTTCGATTATTATTATTTCTTTCACTATGCCTAATTGTATAGGTCAAGATCATGTGATCTTCCAGATGTTTTAGACTTCAACTCCCAGAAGCCCTAGCCAGCACAGCCAACAGTGAGAGGCAACAGCAATTGCAGCCTAGCAACACCTGAAGGGACACAGAACTCCTAACCCTGGTTTTAGTTACAGTTAGGAAATGTCTAGTCTTCCGAATGTTGAACTGGAAATCCAAACAACCCTAGCTAGCATAGGCAATGATGAAGAATGATGGGAGTTGTACAGCAATAAAATTGCCCATCTCCGGTTTAGGCAATTAATAAGCTGTTCCATACAAATGGACTAAAAATATATGCCTATTTGTATATATATTTTTTCCTCCTAGAGGTGGCTAAAAATATCAGCTTCTTAATTTTTTCCAGGCAACCTGAGCAATCTTCAGATGGTGGCTGGGTTTCCCTTTGGACAATTCAGAACCGCCCCTGAAAACTTCATCCTTCTACCTCATGTTTTGCTCCTCACATGATTATATTAGCCTCTCCCTACTATCTTCCCTCCTATCTGAGCTTGCACACTGCACAGAATGAAGTGATACCAAAACTTAGCAGTTACTTACACCCAGCAGGAGTGTCTACAACTGAGGAAGCATTTTAGATCCTTAACTGACAGGATAGGATAATAAGCAGCATAACGAGGTGGCATGAGACAAAAGGAAACTGCACCCATTTTGCAGGGCCTTTGGAAAGCTCTGGAGGTGTGTGCCCTTGCTGTGAGTCAATACCTGACACCATAAAGGGAAAGGAGACATTCCTGCAGAATTATGAGCAGGCCTATAAGAGATGCATGGTCTCCTGCTCACTGCTTGGTCAGTGATGGCCCACCGACATTCACAGTTTGTTAGTGAGGAGTGAGCACGCTTCAACCACTGTTTTCCAAGCACATGCAGCTGGAGCCCAATATGAAACAGAAATCCATTATTTTACAACTTAAATTTTAAATTATCTCATGCCACTTCCTTAGTGCCTTAGATAAGGGATGACGAATCTTTGGTCTTCTGGATGGTTTTCAGTACAACTCCCATAATCCTTAACAATTAACTGTACAGGCTGTGGCTTCTGGAAGCTGAAGTCCAAAACATCTGGGGGGACCTGCAGACCCACCATCTGGCTGTCCACCATTGTGAAACATAGCTTTCTTCATGCTTAGAGTTCTGATTCATACCCAGAGCATCTTCAAGCTCTTGGTCATGTTCTTACTTTAAGCAGAGACAGCTGTAGCCCTTTTCCTACCAGTTCATGGAGAGACTCCTGTTTGCCTCACTCCTCCCCAAAGAAAAGGATTTAGGGCAAAAGAGGCCAGTATTGTATATCGGCATGGAGATTGCACTTGAAATACTCTGAACTGTCACGTCCAGTCTGCTAAATGAGGTCTAACATTGTGTGTGCGTGCGGGAGGGGGGGACTGCACTTGAGTGCACTGTTGTTGATGTTATTCCTTACCCAACTCTTCCCATGGGTCAATGCGGGGAACAACAGATTAATACACAACACCTAATGTCACTTAGAATACATATCGGGTGTAGGTTTCTAGACAGATGCAGTTAAAAGGTCCCGAGGAGGTGTTTGATCTTTTCCTTCTTAACAGATTTTCCATTGCTGGGAGGCAGGAAAAACCAGGAGAGGCAGTGGGAGAACATAGGTGGGTTACATTTTAAGGCGCTGATGTCAGGAAGCCCATCCATGGTGGACTCCCCTCCCCCAATTTTGTTAAGGACACAAGGTGATTGCACCCTTTGGTCTAGAAGCCCAGTCAAGAAGCAGGACACCGTGTCATCTTTCATTTCCCCATGGGCTCAGCAGGAGACAGTTTCATAAAGAACAGCAAAACATATTTACTTCAGTGACAGCCAGGCAAATAGACCTGACCAAGGCTGGGTAACATATGCATCTAGTTTTCCACCCTAAAGTTCTGTTATTTTTTTTTCCTGCAAAGGTTTTTGCTTTTCACATTCTGAGTAGAGTTCAAAGACACAGCTATGTTTGTTTGGACCAGTATGCAAAGGGATATTGTAGCACTTTTGAGTCAACGCAGAGAAAGAAGTTTGCAGCATAAGTTGTGTCTTATGAATCTGATGAAGTAGACTCATGATGACACATCTGATGAAGTAAACTTAAAAAAAATTAAAAGCAAAAAAAGTAGACTCATGATGATGCATTTGATGAAGTAGTCTGCAAAAGCTTATGCTACAGACTTATTTCTGTCAGTTAGTCTCAAAGGTGCAACAATATCCCTTTGCATATTCACCTTCTGAGCAACTGTGAAAGAGCAGAGGAGCTTCTTGCTCTGACAGTAGGGGTGTATCCACACTGCACCATTATAGCAGTTTGATACCACTTCAAATGCCATGGCTCCACCCTATGGAGTCCAGGGATTTGCAATAATGTGGGGTGTTTAAAATTCTCTTCCACAGTAGAGAATTTTAGTAGTGCTATGGCACTAGAGAATGTTAAGAATTTCACCAAACTACAAATCCCAAGATTCCATAGGATGAAGCCATGGCACTTAAAGTGGCATCAAACTGCTATAAATATCCAGTGGGGATAACCCCCAGATCTTGGCTCAATGCTTGTGATCACGTGCGGTGGCCTCTCCAGAATGAGATTCCTGCTGCAACAAACTTCCCAGGCATGCAAATGGCACGTGTTACTGACACTGCATGGATGAACCACCAAAACAAATGTTTTCAGATCAAAGCTGAATATATATTAACTAAACAGTTAACCAGTCAGCTGGTCCTACCCCTGCGTCTTCGGAAAAGTTAATTTTTTTGGACTAGAGCTGTCAAAATTCTCCAACTAGCATAGCCATTGGCATATCAGGGGATTTCAAGAGATATTATGGGAACTATTGAAAAAAAGAAAAGAAAAGATGTTTCCAATGCCTATATGGAGGCAGGAACTAGGAGGGATGTTTCCCAATTGTTTCTCACTCAGAGTCAAACTAGATTATACATTTATCAAAATGTTTGCAGAGGTGTTCGTTCACATAGTGAAAGATGTCTGTTACAGCAAAGATTCGCCTCATCTGTGTTGCTAGCATTTGGCATACTTTATTTTGTGACTGGTCATTCATTAGCAGGTAAGCATGGACTTAATTTGCAAGTCTGATTGCTGGGGCATGTGTCCCTGAGGAAGTCCTTTTGTGGGAGGGAAAAAAGCTAATCAAAAGGAATTGTACACATTCTGCTCCTGCTCTGACCATCAGGCAAGCATGACACAAACAATCTTTCCCAGGCTTGTCATTCCCAGATGGGTTATATAGCCACAAGAGTTCATAACACTATTATTTGTGTTTTCTCTCTTTTTGCGTTCTGGTGACGTTGTGGTTTGAGTGTCAGACTACAACTCTGGAGACCAGGGTTTGAATCCCCGCTTGGCCATGAAAAACACACTGGGTGACCTTGGGCAAGTCACACCCCATCAGCCTCAGAAAACCCTATGACAAGTTCAACCTTCCTAGGGTCGCCATAAGTCAGAAACAACTTGAAGGCACACAACAATGACATTCTAGCATACCAGGGCCATCCAATGGAATCAAACACCAATAGGCTTTATGACAAATAAAAACAAAAACACTTCTTTCACAGTGATATTAGAATTGTCACAAGAAGTTTTAAGGGATACTAGCTTGAACTGGGTTTTTAAAAATCCAAATATATTGAACCATCAAGATGGCTTAAACAGCTGTTCAACAGCTGTTGGTTGCTGATAAATTTGAACCTGCCTTTTTTGGGGTGGGAGGGGGCAGGGAGGAGCACTAGCTGCCTTCCTGTACCAGATGCTAGGGACAAACTTGGATGGCTATTGCCATCCTACCTCCCTGTAGTCTTCTAGGAGGGCAGGTGCAACTGTCATGGTTGCAGGCAGAACTGAATGTTTGGTCTCATTCTGCAGAGCAATTCTAATGCTTGGTATTCCTGTGGTTATATCCATCGCATGTTAAAACAGGCTTCCTGGCTGTTGTTGGAAGCATGTGGCTTTGGTGGCTCAGCCAAGCAGAGTCGGCCACACGTGCTAATTACATGCCCAAAGTTTATGACAAGAGCAAATTCATTCTGCAGAGCCTGCTTGTGCAACCGGCACAGGCCAGTGCAGGCTGCATTTCCTCTAGTATCCCTAAATATTCTGCCTCCTAGGCAGAAACTGTTTCAGACTTTGTGAGTTTGTCCTCGAGTTGGCTCTTTGCCCAATGAAGAGAAAACAGCTCTTCTTCCCTGCATAGAATATTTCCTGGTTTTCTCTTGGCCTCATCTTTATCATGTTAACTAAGGAGTCCAATACATTTCATTGCAAGTTTCCAATTAAGTATGATTAGGCTAGAGTGCTCTACAATCCCCATTGTCACCACTGCACTATTCCAATTTTACAGGTGGGAAACTGAGGCTCACTCAGGACTACCAGTGTTGCGAGACTGATGACTAGTTGAAGTGTACACATGGCTACCTCTCAGGTCCAAGCTCTCTCACTCCCCCATCCCCAAGACTACAGGACCTCTCGTCATTTACAGGATGTGGAGCTTAAAAGGGTAAAAAAACCAATGATAATTGGGAATATGATACTCAGCTGATTTCCTAATATGCCAGCTCATTCTTTTTCTGGAAAAACTACTTGACATTTAGATTGAGAAAGCAGTATTCTGTTTGATTTGTCTCCTTCAGCTCACTCTAAAGAGGGCTGTTTGAACTCTCACATTTGCATTATTGTGAGGAAGTATTCTATTCAAGTTTCCTGACTGTACAGGAGTTCCCCCATCCCCACTGCTGCCAAGTTAGGTTGATAGCTGTCTGAATGGCAGAAAGAGGGATTGCCCAAGTAGACATTTTCTGCCTGAGGTGAAACAGCTAATGGTATCAACCCATGGCCTCCACATCCTGAAGTGGGGCCCCTACCTATTGCTAAGATTAAGGGCAGCAAGATGATCTATGGGATTTAGGATAAAATGATGATGGCAAAGTAATATTTAATTTAAAAACCTACATGGATTTACATAATAAAACCTTGCAATAATATCACACTGGGAGGCCCTCCTAAACCCAGGCCCTTGGTCCCCAGGCTAGAGCCCTGCATCCCCCTTGTGGGGGCCATGGTACCACCCCTAAGTAAAGGTACATAACAGCAACCGAAGCCAGTCATATTAGTTTGGCCATTTGAGGCAGAAAATCCAGTAAGCACCTCTACCTCTCTCTTGCAGGGAAAACACAATAGTAATACAGTTGTCTCTCCATATCCACGGATTTGGTATGCACAGATTTAAGTATTCACAGCTTGAAAATATTCTTTAAAAAATAATAATCCAAAAAGCAAACTTTGATTTTGCCATCTTATATAAGGGACACCATTTTGCTATGCCATTGCATATAATGGGACTTGAGTATTCACGGATTTTGGTATCCACGGGGTATCCTGGAACCAAACCTCAGTGAATACGAAGGGACAACTGTACATTGTTATTGAAGAATTTGCTGCCTTTGCATTAAACCAGAAACCTGTTTTCTGAGGCAGCCACCTCATTCTACCTCATGTTGGACTAAACTAGAGGAAGTTACTCAGTCAGGATATTCATTAAAATGGAGGCGGGGAGCAGGGACTGCTAGGGTTTGGGGTACACTGCCTCCACCCTGGACCTTGAAGAGTCATCCTTTGCCATACCCCACACCCTAATTTTTTAACCTTTTTATGTCTTTTGTTGAAAATTATTCCCCACTCATCCCTGGGGAGGAAGAGGGAAATTTTGACACACCTTCCCCCGCTCTCCTCCCATGCCAGTTGTTTTAGACCTAGCAGAGGCTTTCTTAAAATGGGAAGTAAACCGGAGGTCAGGTCTCTCTTGACATAAATAAAATTTAACTTGTTCATAAATGCACTGAAGACAGGGTGAGCACCAAATGTGCCAATGATGCCACCTTATTCAGAATGGTGAAACCCTAAGATCCTAAAGAATCTCACCAAACTAAATGGTTGGGCAACAAAATGGTTTCAGATCACTTTGCCCTCTCTCCCAAGACACGGGAGTTACTCTGCCTTTTGGATTTCTTTAGCCAACTGAGTTGCAAAATGAGTTTGTGTCCTGAACACCATTGAACAACAGCCAAATCCAAACCTTTACTGCCAAAGTAGAAATCCAATAGCATTTTGTTAATAATAATAATAATAATAATAATAATAGTACTAGCAGAATGACTCCAGAACAAATTTATTTCAATATGGGCAAGTAGAAAGGAACCTACACTGCAACAAAACAAAAACCAAAATGTCATTCTTTCCACCATGTAGTTCCACCATCCATAGTCTCAAAGGAGAACCTCTTCCTTTGGGTCTAAGGCCAGACTGCTGGAACAGAAGAGGAAAGGATACCTTATAGCTCGTTGCAGGGCAAATACTGCTACTTTTCTTTTTGGAAGTGACTGATGCTAAACAACATCAAGAGACTGGAAGCCATCCAAATGTAACAGTAAATATTTGTACATTAAATGAAAAGAACACACCTTACTGGCCTATTCTCCACAGACTTGAAATGGGCAGGTAACAAGTACAGTGACCGAGAGGATGGGCATAGGCACACCAAGTGCCATCCGATCCCAGAAAAAGAAGACACACACACACACACACCAGCACCTAGTTTCACCACCTAGATTCTAGGAGTCAGGTCTTTCATGGTGCCAGCTTGATATCATAACAGTGGGTGGGCTGGAATTTTATTAATCCCTTTAAAATACTTCCTATCTCAAGCAATGGGACCCAAAGTTGCCAGCTCCACCAGAAGCCTCATAGTCAAAGCACATGGTAGGCAATCCATTTTTCAACTGCAATGTGCAATGTGCAAAGATAATGAATAGAGGCAATGTGAACTGACACACGACCCTGTGCACTTAAACGTATTGCTGCATGTGCAATAGTCCCACATGCACAACTCCATTTATGCTGCCATCAGTTGGATACAGCCATTGTGCTCTATCCAGAAAAATCACCCTGCATGAGTAGTGCAACTTACACTTGTGTATGTCACTAAAAGGATGCTGGTCATTATGTAGGCACCATTTGAGAAGAGCCATTCCTTTAGAGGTGAGACAAATGGTAAAATACGCTTTTAACCTGCAGTTGTCACCTGCAGTTTTCATGAGAGCTTCTTTTAAAAATAACTACCAATATTCTACATTGGTCCAGGCTGAGCCCTGTTACCATGGATCTGGCATCTACAATTTCAGTTATCAACATCCGAAAAAAATATGTTCTCTCTAGGCATTTCTAGGTCCTCTAGTGTGATTCTATGGCCAATGTCCAGCGTTCGTCTCACTGAAAATAATAGAGTTCCTTATTTTCCATGGTTTCAGGTATCCATGGGGGTCTTGGAATGTATCCCCCACAGATATAGGAGTCAACCTGCATTTAGTTATTTATGCATAATCAAGCAACATTTCCTGGCCTGACCCCACCCCACTAGTCCACCTTAACAGCCAGCAGCTGGATTGGGCAAAGGAGATCTGCTCAGCTGCTAGTCAGGGCTCAAGGAGAGTGATGCTTCCAACTTCCTCCCACCAGCTAGTGATCCTATGGCATGGAATTGCAACAGGGGTCTTGCTTCTGATTGTTGCAGCCTCACTGCACTGCTGAGAGAGGGCATGAAACATCATCCTGCTTGTGCTCTGATTGGCAGCTGGACAGACTTCCTCAGTCCAATTTACCTGCTGGCTGTTAAGGTGGGCTGGGGAGGATTTATGTAGTCATACAGTATGATTACATAATCCTACTGCTACACATCAGTTACAGATCCATAACTCTAGGTTACAGATCCGTAACTGCAAAACTGAATGCCGGTCACTATTTTAAAAATCTGCTGCTGATTCAGAAGGAGAATATTTTTGACCCCTTTAACAGTTTTGAGTGGAATTATCTAACCAATTGAATTAATTCAATAATATTGTACAACCATATTGTATGTAGATACTATATGAAAGACAAAGGGTTAAACTTCTGTGTACAATCACACATACTTTAATAAGTATCACATCTGAGTCTTGGAGGTTTTCTTCTCATTTGTCTCATTCTTTGGTTTGTACATGGTTGCTTCCTCTCCATTGACGCCCCCTTGTCGTGGGAGAGAGGCTTGCGTACCCTAATGATGTTTTGAGCTATGCTGGCGGTGGCATAATAGCCACTGGTAGGGTCTCCCATGCCAGACAGGTCAAAACCGAAGGGTCTGACAAAGAGCGTCAAAGGGCAGGATAGGCTCTCTAGCCTTATGGCAACCGTCCTAGGAGAAGGAAAACTCCAATCCCAAACCCGGGCAGATGGTGCTCGTCCAACCCTGTAAGGTCAACCATCTAAGAGAAGGAAACTCTAATCAAACCTACGGCCCGAGGACCTCGCTGCCACGTCCATGCTTGCAAGGCCACGGCAGATGAATCTCTGGTTTAAAGGGTGAGGCCAGTTCTGTGCACGCTGCGCTGCACCAGAAAAATCCATTGCACAGGCTCGAAGGACAAATCCAGTACCAAAAAAGCCCTGTAGCGACTGGCGAGGGAAGAAACCGGCAGGTGTAAAGATGCACTGGAAGCCGCAGCCCCAACCCTGCATGCAGGCGGTTCAGGACATTGGTCGCTCAAGCCTGACCCGGGAGATGACAGTCTTGTTCGGCAGCATCCTGAACGACCAAGCAGCCTTTTTTAAGGAGAGCACTGCTTGCTCCACATGGAGAGGGGCCTAGAAAAGGTGGCCTAACGAAAGCTCATCCCCAACTACCTGGTTGGCTAGCCGCGGCCAACGGGAATCTTCTGATGTGGTCAAACCAAGGCAAAGAAACAAAGGCACACACCGGCCTCCAAAGGTGTAAATAAACTGACACTTGCATGCTGGAACATCAGAACCATGCAAGACTCTGAAGATAGTGGACGGCCTGGACGGCCTGAGCGTCGTTCTGCCCTAATAGCCCTTGAACTATCACGGCTTAATATTGACATCGCTGCTCTTAGTGAAGCTCATCTCCATGAGGAAGGCAGCCTTAAAGAACATGGCGCCGGCTACACACTTTACTGGTCTGGCAAACCCAAAACCGAAAAACATCTTTCAGGAGTAGGCTTCATGATTAAAAACTCCATTGCCTCCAAACTCGAAACCTTGCCAACAGGACACTCTGATCGCATTATTTCCTTACGCCTCCCACATGTTGTTCTCTTTAGTATATATGCCCCAACTATGCAAGCCGACCCTGTAGAGAAAGACAAATTCTACACAGACCTACGCCAACTCATACAAAAAGTCCCTGTAGAAGATAAAATTATTATACTTGGTGACTTCAATGCCAGAGTAGGAAAGAACTCCGAAGCCTGGAAAGGTGTCTTAGGCAAGCATGGTGTTGGAAATTGCAATGATAACGAACGCCTCCTGCTAGAGTTCTGTGCAGAACAACAGCTGACTATTACAAACACAATCTTTCAGCAGAAAGATAGCTTGAAGACAACCTGGATGCATCCCAGATCCAAACATTGGCACCTCATTGACTATGTTCTAGTCCGTCAGAGAGACATTCGTGATGTCCGTCATACCCGAGTGATGCCCAGTGCAGAATGCCAAACAGATCATCGCCTCGTCAGATGTAAACTAAATCTTCATCTTAAGTTCAAACCTAAGAGGGGTGGCATCTTAAAGAAGAGGCTCCAAGTCAACAATCTTCAACAAGCTACCTTGAGAGACAACTTTCAGGCAAACCTACAAACGATACTTGAAGACCATCCTACAGATCCTTCTCCTACAGTGCTTTGGCAACATATCAAAAACAGTATCCTCCAGTCTGCAGAAGAATCCCTCGGGTTCTCCCACAAGAAAAATCAAGACTGGTTTGATGAAAACAACCAAGAGATCCAGGAGCTGTTGGCAAGGAAGAGAGCTGCTCACCAGGCATACCTCGCCCAGCCAACCTGTCATGCAAGAAAAGCAGCTTTCCGCCTCACATGTAGCAAACTACAACAAAAACTCCGAGACATGCAGAACAAGTGGTGGATCAATTTAGCAGAAAAGACACAACGCTGTGCAGATCTGGGTGATCATAGAGGATTTTATGAAGCTCTTAAAGCAGTGTTTGGACCTACTTATCAGGTCCAAAGCTCCTTATACAGTACAGATGGTCAAACATTAATTACTGATAAAGCCTCCATCCTGAATCGTTGGGCTGAACATTTTCAAAGCCTCTTTAGCACCAACCGAGTAGTCCAAGCCTCAGCTATCCAACATATGATACAAAAACCAATGAAAAATGAATTGGACCTAGCTCCCACTTTGGAAGAGACCCTTAAGGCCATACAGCAGATGAAAAACGGCAAGGCAGCTGGGATTGATGGAATCCCACCTGAAGTTTGGAAACATGGAGGTCATGCACTCCACGAAAAATTCCACGAATTCCTTGTGAATTGCTGGGAAAAAGGGGAACTGCCATCAGACCTCCGAGATGCAGTCATCATCACCCTGTACAAGAAAAAAGGAGCAAAATCCGACTGCTCAAACTATCGAGGCATAACACTGCTCTCTATTGCTGGAAAAATCCTTGCAAGGATACTCCTGAACAGATTAGTTCCTGCAATTGCAGAAGAACTTCTCCCTGAAAGCCAATGTGGCTTCAGAGCCAATAGGAGTACTACAGACATGGTATTTGCCCTTAGGCAACTGCAAGAAAAATGTAGGGAGCAGAACAAGGGTCTCTATGTAACATTCGTCGACCTCACCAAAGCCTTTGACACTGTAAGTAGAAAAGGTCTGTGGCAGATCCTGGAAAGACTAGGATGTCCCCCCAAATTCCTTAAAATGATTATCTTGCTACACGAGGGCCAGCGTGGTCAAGTCAGATATGGTGATGCTCTTTCAGAGCCCTTTCTAATAACTAATGGAGTGAAGCAAGGTTGTGTTCTTGCACCAACTTTATTTACAATCTTCTTTAGCACGATGCTCCAAAGGGCTATGGCAGAGCTTGAAGAAGACGACGGCATCTATATACGCTACCGTACTGATGGTAGCTTGTTTAACTTAAGCCGTCTGAGGGCTCACACTAAGACTCTAAACTATCTAGTCCGTGAGCTGCTCTTCGCCGATGATGCTGCCCTTGTTGCCCACACAGAAGCAGCTCTGCAGCGCCTAACGGTCCTGCTTTGCAACAGCTGCAGAGCTGTTTGGGCTAGAAGTCAACCTAAAGAAAACAGAAGTTCTTTACCAGCCTGCACCACAGGACGAACACCACCATCCCCACATTGCCGTCGGCAAATCTGTGCTCAAGTCCGTTCAGCAGTTCACCTACCTAGGAAGCATCATATCCTCAGACGCCAAGATTGACAAAGAGATCGATCACAGATTAGCAAAGGCATATAGTGCATTTGGAAGACTTCACAAAAGAGTCTGGAGCAATAAACACCTGAGGCAAAGCACAAAAATCAGTGTGTATAGAGCCATCGTACTGTCTATCCTCCTTTATGGATCTGAAACATGGGTCACCTATCGCCACCACCTACGACTCCTCGAGCGCTTTCATCAGCGCTGTCTACGCACAATCCTAAATATACACTGGACTGACTATGTGACGAATGTTGCTGTCTTTGAGCAAGCAGGGATCACCAGCATTGAGGCCATGATATTGAGAACACAGCTGCGCTGGGCAGGGCATGTTTCTAGGATGGAGGACCATCGCCTCCCAAAAATACTACTCTACGGTGAACTCGCCACGGGTCAGCGTAAGAGGGGCGCTCCAAAAAAGCGATACAAAGACTCCCTGAAACAACATCTCAGGCTTGGCCAAATTGATCACCAACAGTGGTCCGCCCTGGCCTCACATCGGGAGGCATGGAGACGCACTATCCACAATGCTGCAGCCTTATTTGAGAACTCACGACGAACAAGTCTTGAAGAGAAACGACAACGCAGAAAGAATCACAACCCAAAAACATCACCTAAGGAGCCCTTCTGCTGTGCTTTCTGCAACCGGACTTGTTTATCTTGGATTGGCCTTTTTAGTCATCAGCGCACTTGCAGAAAGCGCGGGATGAGTCCTTCCTGAATCTTCGTTTGCGAAGAAAAGCCAGAGAGAGACATGGTTGCTTAGAAAATGTGAACTTGCTATGACAGCTAGACAGCTACAACAAATGATGGCTCCCCAGATGCTTGGGACTTCAACTCACAGATGCCCTAGCCAGTACAGGCGATGGCTATGACTTCTAGGGGTCTAAAGTATCTGGAGGATGAACAGCTGAGAAACATGGAACCAGAGTACCAGAAACTAGCTACATAAGCTGCCTAGTCCAAGTGGTCCTTCATACCAGAACATTATTCTTACTTGTCAAAAAGGTGTATCAGCCTTCTTCGACCAAGCAGCCTCCAAATAGCTGAAACAACACCTTCCATTGGCCATTCTGGCTGGGGAAGATGGGAGTTGCAGTGCCCAGTTGAAGAAGGCTGTGCTGTGCTGTTGGAACATATATGGAAGCATTCATTTTCCCACATGAAATGACTACCTGTAGACTTTCAATAAAATTTTACTGACTTCTTCAGGGCATCCATACAAAAGATCTCGGAATGCCTTGTTGCTCACTTCTTGGCTAGGAGTCCCAGCACTAAAAAAACAAAACAAAACAACAACAACAACAAAAAACCAGAAAGAAAGAAAGAAAGAAAGAAAGAAAGAAAGAAAGAAAGAAAGAAAGGTGGAGAACCAGGGCCCCAACCCCTGATAGTCCTAGGCAATTCAAGGTGCTTTGGGGCTTCTGCCCAAATTAAGCAATTCCAACCGGTTACTAAATCACCTGCCATTTCCCAGTGGGAGTTTTGTTTCCTTCCTAAAAAGTTGTGCAACTTAGTAGTGTCTTAATCAAGATTGCAGATACTCCACCCCCAGAAGATATTTACTGCAATTCAACAGCAGGTGATTTGAAACATGTTGAATGAGGAGCATTTCTGAAGGAATTTCTTCATTGCAAAAGAGTCAAAGCTGCAAAGTGGATTAAATGTATAAAATGATACTGTAGGCACATTTTTTAAAAGGCAAAAAAGTGGGTGATCTTATGACTGTTGTTAAATATTGCAGCAGCCACCACAATGAAGATGAAGTAGAATTGCTCTCCTGTCTTAGAGAAGGCAGCTGTTTAATGTTTATCTGCACGGATATGGAGTATTTTGATAAGGCTATAAGGCACAATTGTCCAAGCTGGACAGAAAAGGAAGAGGCACTAGGGATCAGAAACATATGTTGGCTAATAGGGCACAATAAAGGATTTCAGAAGAAAATCAGTCTCTATGTTGTAGATTATAGCTAAGCCTTTGATTGCATAGAACATGAAAAAGTATGGATTGCTCTAAAAGAAAAGGTGTGCCACAACCCTTGATTCATCTGAAGCTCAGGACAAGAGGCCACCATCAGAACACAATACGGAGAAACAGAATGATTTCCAATTTGCAAGGGGGTCAGGCAAGGGTGCCCTGTACCACCCTATCTGTTTAGTTTATATGCAGAACATATCACATAGAAAGTTGGAATAGACTCAGAGGAAGGAGGTGTGAAAATTGGAGACAATTTAATTGGACAATTTAAGATGTGCAGACGACACTACACTACTAGCAGAAAATACCAAAGACTTGGAATGATTACTGAAGAAAGTCAAAAAGGCAGGGTTACAGCTGAACATTAAGAAAACATCTAAACATCAGAAGAAGACTAGGGACATTTTCAGACAGTGCTTACCGTGGGATCTTTTTTGATAAAATAACAAGCTTGCTAGATTAGAGGAATGCTGTGGATTTAATATATCTTGATTTCAGTAAGGCTTTTGACAAGGTCCCTAGGATATTCTTGCAGACAATCTAGTGAACTGTAAGCTAGACAGTGTTATAGTTAGATGGATCTGTAATAGGTTGATACACTGCATTTAGAGAGTACTCACCAATGGTCGCTCTACACTGTGGAGACAAGTGACTAGTGGGATACCTCAGGGTTCTGTCCTGGGTCTGGTGTTTAACATTTTTATAACTGACTTAGATAATGGAATAGAAGGCATGTTTATCAAGTTTGCAGATGACACCAAATTAGCCAAATTAGTCATTTACTCACTCATCATCTCTTGCCTCACAATCCACTCGAGCATGGTTGTTGCTACCAGCTAAGCATCCGTGGAATTTTTCACTGTCAGTATCATAGGCTCCTCTTTGCAGCTATATGTTTGGCTACATGGGAGGGAGGGAGAGATGTGTGGCCGTGGGGCTGCATGAAGCCCCCAAGGCTGTTTTTGTGGTATGTCTTTCAATTCTCCAGACCACCCCTTTTCTTACAAAAGGGTGCATTCCCTCTTCTGAAAGCCCCAAGGAGGATCAACTCACAAATTTGCTTTGCTACACTGTTTAACATCAAAAATTACCATTATTTTCGCAAACCAGAAGTGGATGTTTGTTTGTTTAACATTTTTGGAGGCCATGTGCCCACCTCCAAGGGATCCAGGGACAGAAAATTGACCCCTGGACCTGGCATAGTTACCCACCTTTAAGCTACATGGCACACCTTGCTTAGGAGGCTGGGTCAGACAACTGCCTGGTTTACTTCCACCACCCCCTGACTGAAAATAAATAGTGGTTCTTTTGCTAAGAGCTCCAGAATCAGCTTCAGTTCATTTTGTGCACTCCCAATGCCACTGTTAGATGGCAAGCAGCCCCACCTTCCCAAGAGCAGCAGGTATTACAAGCACGGCCAATGTTGGGTGTTATCCTGGAAAGTCAGATCAATGTCGCAACCCAAGGGCAGAGAACAGAAAGCACTTTGAAGTACAGTGAGAGGGAGAAGAGGGTTGCGACAAAGGTTGCTATGGGGAGCCAAGGCAAAACAGGGCTGAGGTCATCAAAGCAAAACTTCTCAAAGAGTTCAAGCCAGCAAATGTCAGCACAAGTGAACAAGCCAGTCTCTGCACCTTGCTGTTAGAAATTCACAGCTCAGTGATACTCATTCATTCTGAGAATAGATTAAAAAAAATCTCAGAAGTGACTATAAACACAAATGAGATGGTCAGCACTCTAGATTCCCCACAACCTGCGCATCTGACTATTAGGCTGAAGGCATATCCTCAGCCAGGACATAGTTGTGGATTTATTTATTTTTTAAGTTTACAACAACTGGACCATTTGTGGACTCACTTCATGTTATGTTATAGTAATGTTCTTTTTACCCCTTCTTAAACACATTTACCTGAGAGTTAAGTCCAGTTTATTTTGATGGGTTTTACTTCAAAGTAAATGTATACAGGGCTGCAATTTGCAACACTCATCCTACATTATTATTGGCAGGGCCGGATTATCAATAGTCCAGTCAGAGCAATTTTTCCAGTTGGAAACCTCACTGGCTAGGGAGGAGAAAGGTATCTCTTGTTTCCTCTTTTCCCCCAGTTGCTTCCCAAATCTCTCAACATTTCTCTTACTACCCATTGTTTGAGTTGTTGAGTAACAAATGCATGGTGTCCAGACTGTTAAACTCATTCAAATTGCAGTGGTTAAAAAAGGGTTCAGGTGGGAAGAATTTTGTGCTGTTCTGTGCTGTGCAATGTAGGTATCCCTATACAAGGGGGGGGGGATGGAGTACCTTGCAGTAATGGCTTACATTTTGATCCCAAAGTGCAACCCACCAGGTCTCTTGCTATGAATGAGAATTTCATCAGGGCGTACCTGGACTTTTGTGCAAGTCAGCTGACCAGATGTAAGAAATGACAGGCCCTTACACACTTCATTGTTGTTGGGCTGCAGGTGCCATACAGGCAAATTCAGCTTTTATTTTCCCTTGGTGCAACAGTATGCCATGACAAGCAGCACCTACCCAAATTCCATCTGCTACTCTGTCAGATAACATCTGCTCAAAGCTCCTTACACAGGCAGCACAATCCTGGCTATGAACTCCCATCTTTAATGGAGCCCTCTCCCTCCAAGAAACAGGTCAGGGTGGAGTTTCTGCCAGACCAGATTACAACCTTCTATGGGCTATAGGCAGCCAGGATTCCCCACCCCCCTTTCAAAAGTCACAGGAGCCCCGAACTCAGTTGCATATGATTGCTGGACAGAAGGATTCTTTCCTCTGATAGGAGCTTCATTTGTGTTTATCTTTCAACCAACATTTCACAGCTCTGTGGATACCAAGAGTGACAGGGTGATACCCACCCTATCAGTATTTGTAAATCATTGTTAAAGGTTGTCAGTAAGTGGAATCATAGCGCTATAATGGTATTGTGTGAAAGGGCTGCAAGTGTCAATGGCTGAAGTTGCTGCAACATTGTTCCTTCCTTTCCCTTTGGCTGGGATTGGGTGTACTTTTACCAGTGGGTGTGTGACACTCCAGACAGTCACAATTTCTCAGAGTACCTCTGGGGGCTCCCACCTACACAGCTCAGAAAAGTTAGTTGGTTAGAATTAGCATTGGCTGAGGGACTTCTGGAAGCTGTCATCCAAAAAAGTAACTTTCCCAGGCTCTGCTCACAACGGTCCAGGTGCACTCACATTCTGGAGAATGAAGATGGCAGGGGTGACTATGTGGAGCTTCACTGTATAATGCCATGCCCCCTCTCCCAAAACCTTTAAAAAGAGAAAGGAAGGGAGGAAGGAAGGAAGGAAGGAAGGAAGGAAGGAAGGAAGGAAGGAAGGAAGGAAGGAAATAGAGAGTATTGTTGACTACTGCTGATGTATGTGGGTCAGGGGAGGCTCTCTGGCCCTGGAGAGGCACCTCCTAGTTTCATCCATGTAACATCTTTGCTGGGATGAAAGGTTAGCATTCCAAAAGAGAAGAGGAGGCAGCAAGCAAAAATAAGTTAAAAAGCACTCTGTAGTCAGCCAGCACTACTAACAGAAAACTCACAAAGCAAACACCTCAGCTCAGTTTTCCTCATTCCTAAACTGGAGAAACCTGTTCAGGGTAGATCCTGGGAATGTCAAGGCTGGCAGCAATTCCTCATACCTCCCCCAGATGTGATACCAGAGAGAGGAAGAAAAGCTGTTGGATCTTGGAGAGGCTTCCGAACATCACCACCTCCCCTGTCCACCTCCCACCTTCCACTCACACAGTGTCTCTACAAGTAACAGTGAAACAAGAAACACAGTGTACAGGAACAGCGAGGAAAACAGACATTATGAATCAAAATGATAAATACTTAGAGATATCCTGCTGCAAACACAGACTTAAATAACACCCAGATTATCCCCTTATTCCAGAGTCATATGTGACAGTTTACTACAGGACAAAATTGGCCACACAGGTATAAAAATGTTTGGGCTACACCTAAGTAAAATGGCTCAGTTTCTGGCTTAAAGCCACTGGCTATACAGGATGTGTGTGTGTATTCATTATCTGCTCTACTTCAATTTCCCTCCAACCATCTGAATACATTATTATGGATAAAATGGGTGGTTAATATGGATAATAATAACCAGCATTTCTGAAAGGATTACATTTCTTTAGGTGCCTAGTTTCTCTTTACAACATACCTGGTTTACAAATTTGGGCTTATATCTAACCTATATTAATCAGAAAGCCTCTTGCTTCAGGGGACAAATGAAGACTTTAAGACTTTACTAGGAACAGCAGATGTGCTTGTCCTTTTTTTATCTTCAAATGTTCTTTATTCCAGTTTCAGCCAGTGAGCATTAGCATAAATGACTTCTGTGCAACTCCCATATGACTTGAGAGTCTTGCTTAGGTGAATGGACACTTTCTTTCTGAATCTTGTTCTCTTTTTCTCATAGGCCTGAGAGAAAATAGAATCCTTTAGGGAAAATGAATTCCATTTCTTCATCAGGATTCACATTACCATTCTGGTCTGGCCTCAGAGTTTATGAGCTGGAGAGAAGAATTTCATTTCATAAGAGGTTCACAATTCATCATTTCTTTTTCTTGTTTTGCTTCCTATTGAGTGACAGCTCCCTGCCCAGCATCCCTACTAGTGGAGACCTACATACTGGCCTGGCCTTGTTTTCTCTGCTCCTCCTCTTGTTTTTCTCAGTGACTCTGGGCACCAAAAGTGTCAGGGTCAGTTGGCCCTCTCTGCTTTTCCTAACTTTGGCCTTCTGCACTACCTGGATATTAGAATGACCAGAGGCCTGTCTCTTAAGACACTGTACACAAATGCAATAAACACATAGTGATCCTTTCACACTACAGGGATTACCGCACTCTGAAGTAAAGCGGCAGAGCAGCACGAAGGTTCCTTCTTCCATGCTGCCTTACTGCACGACATCATCGTTCTTTCATTCTGGTCCCATGGAATACCAAGGTAAAACTGTGTCTTTTTGCTAACTGGAAAAACCCGTTAGCAAAAACACGTAGTGTTACCTCGGTCTCCCATGGGACTCGAATGGCAGAACATTGGAAGAATGATGATGTCATGTGGTAAGGTAGCATGGAAGACAGAACCTTCCTGCTGCACTGCTGCTTTACTTCAGAGTGTGGTAAGCCCCTACATAATTATAACACTATGATTCCCCTTTAGCTGCCATGGCTGCATCCCATGGAATCTTCCTGGGGTTTGTGGTTTGGTGAATCACCAGAGCAGGGGTGTAGCTGCCAGGGTAGGGCCAAAATGAGGGCACTGTCAGCCCCAAATTTCTAGTATTATAGAGTGAGACACTGAAAATTGTTCACACCAATTTGCTGTGTTTGCATTCCCTTGATAACTTTGCCTCCACTTTTGCTTTGCTCATCTGAAGTTTTAAGTTACTGTAATGCTAGAGATTTGGGGACTGAAGCAAAATTTCATGGGGGCGGGAGCAGAATTATTAGTGGAGGACAATTATTTTATATGCCCCCGCCCCCCCCATAGCCAAATCTCTGCACTAGAGAGTTCTCTGGCTGAGAATCCTAAGTGCTCCTCCCTAAATTGCCAATCTCAGGATTCCATATGATGCAGCTGTGGCAGTTAAAGTGGGTTCATAGCACTATAATTGTGTAGTGTGAAGGGGCCCCAGGCTGTTAAGTGGTTTCAACTGACAGGTGGTTTCTGTTCATTCTGAATTTTTTGCCAGGCCTCTTTTCTGGGTTTCCTGGAATGCTGAGTGGAAAACGCTCCAGGTGCTATGCAAAATAAATGTGTGTCTAAGTGAGTAGATTGCTTGGCAGGGTTAGCCCAAGATATTTTGCTGCCTGCGGCAAAGATGCCCTTCCCCCATTCCATGTACAGAAGTTGCCCAAACTGGCAGTTGAATTTTACTTCAGCACTGGAAGCTGGACAGCATCCTCCAAGGGAACCTGAGTGTAGGAGAGAGTGAGTACTTTAGGGGGTCTTTTTGGCGGTGGGAGTGGTGGTGGGTCAGGGAAGGTGCTGACACAACATAACCACTTTGCTGCTAATTTCTACCCCTCAGCCTGGGTTGCTTGAGGCCTAGTGATAGGGCTGGCCTTGGCAGATGGAAAGAATTCTGGCTAATAGCACACCCTGGCCTTATTCCTATTACTATTCCCAGCTGGAGCAGATGTGTTGATTCAGTCGGGTCTAATCTAGTGTGGACTAACCCACAGAATTTAGGCCTCCATCTTTAATTGTTTTAACACAACCTTGAAATTCTGTCTCCACTCTCTAGGAAGTTTGTCCTTCAAGGAAATCACTTGTTTGGTTATGTCACAGCAGTTTTGTTGTTGTTTCAACTTGTTATCTGTCAGATGCTCTCTGAAAATTGAACTGTCAGGAACAAGAAAAAAAAACTCCACCTAATCCAGTGGGATTATACTCTTCAGCAAACACAAAAGATGCAACAGTGAAATAGACCACATTCATTACACTAGTTTAGTCCTAACCTTCTCTGTGGAACTAGTTTTTACACATGTCAGGAGAGCAGAAACACTTAGGCGAAAGCCAATTTAAATTCCAATATAGTTGGGACCTACTTCAGTCCATTCATGTGAGCCTGAATGGGCTCTGGATTGGGATGTTCATTTCAGTATCCACCAGCCAGGTTTCATCTGCACTTGGTACGTGGAGCATGCAACTATCATATTATTCCTGTGTCAGTGGTTACCAGTTTGTTTCCAGATGTAATTTAAGGGACTAGCGCCAATCTTTAGCAATCTTAAATGGTTTGGGGATAGGGTATTTGAAGGACTGCATCATTGCGGGTAAATGCTCACGGGCTCGATCAGCACCCAAGTGTCTGTTCCATCTTTCCCTCCATATAGAAGCAAGGCATGGCATCTTGAGAAGCAAGGCCTTCTGAGCTATCACACCATGGTTACAAAATGCACTGGGTCTAGTCATTACTTGCCATTTGCTGAGTGGTGAAAATCCATATTTTTAAGCACTTGGATGCTGATGAAGTCTGCTACTGAATAATTTTGTTTGATTCTATGTATGATTATAAAGGTATCTGTTATAATTTTTTTTACTGTTCTATATTTTGCTGTTTTTAATTTACTTTGTAAACTGCCTTGGAGCATTAAAAATGGGGGATATTGGATACAGTAATTAATCTAGCAACCAATACCATAAAAAATATAGACTACCATATCTGCCCAAGACTAGGTGGCCACTTATGCTTCATCAAAACAGGAGATAAAATACACTTGTATTTCCATGAGATTTGTATGTGCTAGTGACTGTGTATAGATGCACATATAGAAATAAGTAAAATACGTTAAATAGAAATACAATACACCTCACCATAGTGGGGAAGACCTTGACCAAGTGACCTGTGAGTCACTGCCTACTGAATTTGCTGTCCCAGATATTAACTTGTAATGACAGGTAATTTCAAGGCCCTAATATTTTTTCTTAGAGCACTTTATCTCCAAAGTGAATTTAGATTTTCACCAAGGGGCCAAGTGCCCATTTCTGCTCCGCAAACCCCTCTCCCGTCCCTGCTACAGGATTAAGGAAAATGTTCGCACACTTACCTTAATCCCACAGCAAATCCCACAGCAGGAACATCCTCCCTCTCTTTACAGCAGTGAAGCCAAATCCCACTCATTCTCATGAGAGAATGGGCGGAAGGGAAATTGAAAAATACCACCCCAAACATCAAAACAGTACTCAAAGGACGAAAACACATAAAAAACATAAAGGTAACCCAGGGAGGGTAAAAAAAAGGGTGCCACTTACCTGGGTGTCCCATTCCTGCCCAGAAGTGTCCAGAACAGACCTCCCCTCCCCCACTGCTGTCATTATGGGAGAGGAACGGGACACCTTTCAGACCACCCGTGATTCCATGATAGAAACGGAAAGGGTGGTCATTAACGACTTCTCCCTGTGATTGAAATATCATGGGGAGACAACAGAACAGTCACGTTGAGGGCACGGAATCAGGTGACATCATCTGAAAGAAAAATCTTTCAGCGACCCTGTTCCGTGCCTGCAACGGAACATATTGCTGGTGTGAAAATCTCCTTAGACTGGACAAACCTTGAAACAAGGATGCCTTTAGATATATAACAGCTCTCCCAATAGAGCACTCTCATGGCTGCTCTTGAATTCTCCATGGCCTTGTTTTATCGTCCCCCCCCCTTTCTTTCTTATTAACATAGTGAACATTTCTGTGGTGCTTTCCATATCTAAAAGCAATTCTATAGGATTGCTATACTTGGACTGTTTGAGATTGGGGAAGAACAACATTAAGTTTTTGTCTATAGCCTTTTCACCATCCTATTGCTTGGAGCTGATTTGGAAGCTGGCTGTGTGGTAAAGATCATGCTGCTGGTGCTGGTGGAATGCCTCTGGGGCCATGGTGGTTGTCAGTACTCCTAAGTGGCATCGTGAATCATCTCGAGCAGCAACTGTTTGATTGAGAATTACTTGGGGAGTCTTGGTGATTTCATAGGAGAGAAAAAGAAGAAGCAAGTGACCATTAATGGTCACTGCTGGCTAGTCTTGGGGATCTTTGCAAGTTTCATATTATGCCGTAAAGCAACAAAGAATCAGAAAGTAACAACCCCATGCAATCCAGAGGTTTGTGGAGTGAAAAGTCTCTCTTATTTCACAGGCTCATCAAAGCCGATTAATCCCTTTAGGTAGCCGAGCCCAGACTGGGTGAGAGAGCTAACTCTATAAGCCACATACAAAACAGAGTCACTTCCTTGGAATTCATCTTGCTGTTGTGTGGTTCAAGATGACACCAAGGTAGAAGTGTAATGCCTCCCTTCATTTCCTGGTTCCTCACTGCACTTCCTGTGTGACTTTGGGCAAGGTGCTAGATTGGTCTAGCTCTTGCTCAGTTTCTTTATTTATAAAATTTAAAAAATCACAAAGAGATATGTTTATGATTAACTGTCTGCTCCATCAAAAGTTTGGCTATTAAGTTACAGTCATGAAGCCAGTACTGGTATGAGCAAGCTACAGGATTTCCATGCATGGGGCTGCTGGCAGGGTAGGGGGAGAAAGCACCTCCAAGACAAAACTGAAATGTCAGCAGAAAGATGGAAGTCATGGGTGTTGATGCTATATTACTTTGGGGTGGAAAGAACAAATTGTCCTTGTTCTATGGTGAACTGATTCCTAAGTGCCACCTTCACTTATTTACTATTCACTAGAATGGTGTGGTAAGAAACTGCTGTTTTCCTACCCAGCCTGAAGTCACAAGGAAGTTCATAGGGTAATGTGAGTCAAGAAGAGTGTACATTTTGGATCCAATCACACCCCACCCTGCATTGTCTTCAAGCTACAATGGCTAGAATAGGGTTTGTGGAAGGGTGTATGTGGGTGGGTGGGTGGGGGTGAGCTTGGTGATTAAACAAAAATTCTGTGGTATTTTGGACTATTCTTCCAGTGAGATTGGTGGTCACATGAGGAACATTGAGCAGTTCCATGCAAATAAAGATTTTCAGAGTGCTTCTGTCCTCTTGTCATGCAGTTATGAATTTCAATTTCGCGTGACGTTTTTTGTTTGGTTTTGCATCACCAAAGAAACCACAGAATAAACCATCACATGAATAATAATAAACAGGCCGTCCCATTCCTTCGAGGCTTCATAAAGATAATTTAATTTGGCAGCTGGATGGTGCACACCACTCTGGAGTTCTGTGTTGCAAACTTAAATCTTGTGCCCACCACTTAGGTGCTATCACTGCACACATTTGTCAGATTCCTACTAAACCAAAGCTTGCAAAAGTTACTTTTTGAACCAACAACTTTCAGAACACCCTCTTGGTTGGAAGGATTCTGGGAGTTGTAGTCCCAAAGAGTAACTTTTCTAAACACTGTAATAAATGCATATAACATGCACAAATCAGTCTAACTTGCAGGTGCTATGTTTGCCTAGAACAAACACTTGTGTCTGACCTTCAGTTAATGGAACACGGCCCAAAGTTTTAGCACTAGAGGAAATGCATAGTGGGGTTGGTAGATGGGGAGTGGGGGTGGTAGATATTTGTTCTAAAGATGTGAGAATTTGAAACAGATATGGCCTAAATATTCTAAAGGCACCAGATCCTGTCTGATCTTGGAAGCTAAGCAGGGTCACCCATAGTTAGTACTTGGATGGGATACTGCCAACAAATACCAGGTGGTGTAGGCTATATTTCAGAGGAAGGAAGTGGCAAAACCGCCTCTGAGTATTCCTTGCCTAAGAAAACCCTTTGAAATTCATTGGGTTGACAGGCGACTATAAGTTGACAGGCGACTTGAAGGCAGGCACACACGCACGCACACACACACACACACACACGCACACGGAGCTCTAATTAATTCTGTGGAGTATTCTATTATGTGCCATTTCAAAATTGCAGGATTCTGGTGAGTCAACATATATTGCTTTTTGATTTCAGTGGACAGATGATGCAAAGTACATAACTTGCATATATTTGCCTACTGTGCTTATGCTTGTTATGCTTAAATTAGTCCAATGAAGAGAACAAGCTAATGCAGGGTACTAAACCTACCCAAACAATGGAAATCCTTGTCAAATTCCCACTAATCTCAAACTGGGGTTTTTGAGAGACCCCCAACCTATATACTTTAAAACATTTTTAGCTTTAAGGGCTAGAAACCTGCAGGTTTTATCCTTTCTTCTAATGAACACGGAGCTGATACTGATTGTGCCTGGTCAATATCAATATTTAATTCCATGTTTAAGTGATGTAGCCTCACAGTATTAAAATATACAATCCCATGCCTGAATCACCTGTCAAGGGTACATTTGGAAGTCAAACCGTTATTTTTTCTTCTTA
This sequence comes from Gambelia wislizenii, assembly GCA_030847615.1. Classification (NCBI taxonomy): domain Eukaryota; kingdom Metazoa; phylum Chordata; class Lepidosauria; order Squamata; family Crotaphytidae; genus Gambelia; species Gambelia wislizenii. Next base: position 197,697,531 of record JAUMIR010000002.1, read on the forward strand.
CTTCATAAATGTGAGATCATTTTTTTTAACTGTGCCACTACCATAGACTCACAGCAGCTATCCAGAATGATGATGCTGTAAAACAGACCAACTCATGGCATCTTCAAACATCTACTGCTGCACATCATTAATTTAAAAAGATGCTCTGATTGTAGAACGTTAATCTGGAATATGGATGGCCAGGGTGGTGTAATGGCTTGAGCGTTGGAGTAGGACTCTGGAGACGAGGGTTCAGCTCCCTGCTCAGCCATGGAAACCCAGTGGGTGACCCTAGGTAAGTCATACTCTCTCAGCCTCAGAGGAAGGCAAAGGGAAACCTCTTCTGAACAAATTCTGCCAAGGAAACCCCACATTAGTACCCCCTGGTTAGTACTTGGTCTCCTTAGGGTCACCATAAGTCAGAAATTACTTGAAGGCACACAACAACAACAATGACATGGATGGCCAAGTCCACTGTTCACAGGTACATCCCCATAGATCCTTATGTAACTCTAGTGGGGTAGGGGGTGGCAGGGAAGTACCACACAATCTGATATAGCTGCAAAGATTTCACAATTTTGCTTTCTCCAGGCTTTTGGGAAGTCTCCATCATGTCTCTGTAGCAAGATGTGGATCAGATGATGATAACTGGAGCTATGCTGGCTGCACCTATGATACCTGCAACAGGTATGCTTGGTATGATGACTCTGGGAACTGACTTGCCAAGTGTTGCCAGGCTCAAACCAGGATGATGGCAGGTTCTTTTTTGATTGCCAATTACTATTACAGGGAATAGATGGGCAAAATCCTGACAAAAAGCATGATTACACAAGGGACCAACTTATGCTAGCATTAGTAAAGAAGCAAAGGAAAGGAAAACCAGTAGTATCTTTTCAATTTATCCTGTAACTTCTATTATTGTGTAAACCAGAGTCTGGTAAACTTACTTTTTGTATGACACCCTCCAGAATTCCCCACTCAATATGTGTGTGTGTTCTGGGAGCTGTAATCCAAAAAGTAACTTTCCCAAGCTTTGGTGTAAACAATACATCTTCAGGAATGGGGTCTGGAAAAAACATCTTCCTTGCCCACTGAGAAATTGCAAGAAATGTGGGTAGTGCAGTCCTGCACATACCTAATCAGAAGCAATTTCCATTGTGTTCAGTGGGCCTTATTTTCAGGTAATTGTGTGTAGGATTATAGCACTAGTAGATAAACATTGCTTTAACTGTCTCTGCAGGCAACACAGTGCAAGGTCAGGATGCTAAAAGGATGCAGTCTGAGAAGACACAATATTGTAGCTGGGGGTGGTGGTGGAGAGATGGCAGCTTTGGCCCCAAGAGCTCTTCAGAGAAACAGAAACACCCAGACCTCTAATGGCATCCTGGCCAGTGTCACTACATGTGCTCGCCCTCATCATTTTCAGTGTCTCCTCCCTCTGACTCAGCTCTCACTGATATCTAGCAACAGAGAGTGCTACCAAGTTAATTATACACAAGGTAATTGGCAGTGTTTTGCAGCATGCCGGAGGCTCTGCAGGAGCTCTTTCGGTCATACAGAAATACCTGCATTACAGCAAATGAGGCCCCTCCTCTTTCATTATTTCCAGGTCTAGCTTCACCTGGCACTGTGGGTTTGGAAGCTAAATGCACGCGCACGCACAAGAGAGAGAATATGGAGCAAAACATTATTTCCCTTAGTCCTTGCTGGTGGAAGTGAATTAAACCACAGATACAATTTTAGATAAAGCGATTCTTTTATTTAGAGCACAGAAACTATTTGAACTACAGCTCCCAGCCAAAGTAAGTTTTCAAACCTTTTCTCTTACTTCTAGAAAAACTGCTTAGGAAAACAAGTTATGGCTCAATTAGATCCAGAACCCATTAGAGTTGACCCTAAACACTTGTGAACTCCATGCTGGAACCTAAGAAGTTTTAATTACAGGCAGAGGCTCTTGAGCTTATGCAGAGTGCATGTCAGTCCTGTCCCCATGTAGAAGGACCTCCCTCCTTCGCTCCCACTTTCCCATAGATCTATATTTAGAGCCATACATTTTAGATAGCTCTAATCTCCTTTTTAAAAGAAATGTCATTGAAGTTACCAGTGGAGCTCCCATATCAGTAGGGTGCAGAATCTACTCCATGTTTTAATCAGAACTGGTGCTATCCAAGGTCCTTAATCTAATCTGGGGATAGAGTTTGGCACTGTGGACAGCTCCTTTCATGCTGCCTGGAACAGACTTACCATCCAAGGTCACGGAAGCTGCCACACTGCAGAAATAATGCAGTTTGTCACCGCTAACTGCCGTGGCTCAGGCTCAATGCTATGGAATTCTGGGATTTATAGTTTTGTGAGATATTTAGCCTTCTCTGCTAGAGAGCTCTGGCACCACAACAAACTACAAATCCCAGGCTTCCATAGGACGGAGCCATGATAGTTAAAGTAGTGTCAAACTGCATTATTTTTGCAGTGTGGCAGCAGCCCAGGTATTAAAAGTAATCCATAACTCACTGATCCAAGACACAGTGACAGATACCTTAAAAAGAGGACTGGGCAAATTCATGAAGGATAAGGTCAACAGTGGCTATTAGTCATGATGGTGATATAGTGTCTCAAGTATGTCTGGGGGGCACAAGTGGGAGACAAGTTGATGACTTCTCATGCCCTGAGTTTTATGATTCACACTAACAACTACTGTGGCTGCAGCCCTCAGACCACTGATGCAGGGATCAAGGGTTGCAGAATTGGGTACTACGGTATTTGAATTTCTCACAGCAAAACAATAATCCTTCATAGTCCCTCTGTTTCTTCTTTCTTTGAGAGAGTATTTGGTCACTTTTCCTCATACGGCTCTGTATCAGTAATGACAACAAGCCTTTTCTCTCAGTATTCCTGATGTTTGCAGCATTGTTCAGTGACATGTATATCACTGTTGGTGTATCAACCGCAGGGAGGAGAAGTCGAGTATCATTTGAGTAAACCTTTCTACTTAGTATTTCTGAGAGGCCAGCTGAATAGCCTTGCACAAAATTAGAATCTAACAATGACCTACATTCTAATTTGGGTTCTGTATGTAATATAGAATAGAGAAAGGAAAAAAAGTTGTGGCTATAGCACCAATAACATTTCTAGGATCTGACTAGGGAATGGCTTCTAGTAGTACCATTCAAAAAGTATCTTATAGCTTTTTTTTGTTGTTGTTGCTTAAATCCAACTGCTAGTCCCAGTTAGGGTAGACCTACTGAATCTATTGGATTTACATAAATGTTGGCTTACCATTCAGCAATTGATTTGGTAGGTCTACCTAGCTGAGATGAGCAACTGGATCCAGGCCTCTGTCTGCTCCTCCTTGAAAGAAAAAAGATACAAGTAATGGAGGAAGAACACCAGAGGACTGAAAGCCTACCCTCCAAATGTCCCAATTTGGAAGGAAAAGTCCTGATTAATTATCTGCTGTCCCACTTTTTCAGCTGCTTTTAAAATGTCCCAATTTCTCTCACCTTCCACTTTCCCTTTGTCCTTGGCTTACTTCAGCTGCTATGGACTGAGTTCAAAGTTTGCACTCAATTCACTGGGTTGGGGGTGGGGAAGCGAGAGGTGAGGCAAAATCTTGACCTTCCCAGGAGTCTCAGGAAAAAGAAAACCACTGCAGTCTCTCTTAGCTGGTATGTTCTTCCTCAATAATAATGTTTCCCATCTTGACCACACTCTGATGTCATTTGGCCACATGACTCCTGAGTTTCATCTGTGAAATGTCAGAAGGTATGTGCAAGTGGAAGGCAAAGTTGTCTAGATGCCACCCCTTTCCCAAAATTCCATAACTAAAACAGGACAATTACCCTATAAAACCCTTGGAGATTATCACACTACACTGTTATAGCACTATGATTCCACTTTAAATGTTCTGGCTGCCTCCTGTGGAATCCTGGGATTTGCAGTTTAGGGAGGGGCATTTAGAACTCTCAGCCAGAGGACTCTTAGGCCTCACTAAACTACAAACCCCAGAATTCCACAGGAGGCAGCCAGAGCAGTTAAAGTGTAGTGTGATAAAGTCCTAACATATTCCCACACAGCTCTCTCCCAGAGTGTTGAAGATGGTATCATAAAGCTACTGTTGCTTCTGGGAGTACATGTTCAGTTTCCATCAAAGCATTCAGGGCCTCTGGTATTTCAGGTGTAGAAGTCTGCCTAAGTTCCACAGTCTTGCAGGGAGCCCACTGCAGACACTAGCCTTGCTGATGCACCTTGCTCTTTCTGCCTGTTTACTTGCCTTTGCTGAAAATTTAAGCTGTGCCAAATGTCAGGCAATGGAGCAGCCCCATCCACTCTGGGTAACTGTACAGATAGGGCCCAGAGAGAAGCACTGGAAGGAAGACAAAATAAAGGACAGTATATATGGCAGGGAGTTCAAGGTATCTTAACCCAAGCTCCCTGAACCTAGCTTGTCAAAAATCCTCTTGACTTGTTAGTCATTCTTATGTCTGGACAAACAGATTTCAAAAAGGTACAAAACATTTGGTCACAGAAAATACATTAGTGTTTTGATCTCTTTCTGCAGTTGGTGTGGGGGTCACGCTGTATTCCTGAAATCCTTCAGGGGCTCAAACCACAACTAAACTGTCCCACTCCTGGATTTTCTGCTGCCAACATTCAGCAAAAAGTGCCACATTCACAATAGACACACTGCTGTCATAGATACCATCAAAGTGCAAATTGTGGCTCTTGATGGTGCAGAGGGATGCTAGAGCTTCCTCCAGTGATCACAAAGTCACGTCAGAATGTGTTTGTGGGGGAGCGGCATCTTCCCTGACAAGAGGAAGGGAATAGCAAGGGAGAAGCCTCCGCAGTTTGGGAAGTGTGGATGATAGTGACGGGGCAGCTTCAACTGCTGGTGCCAATTCTACAGTCCTGGGTGGCAGGGGCAGCCACCAAACAGGAGTGCAGGGATCACTTGTGGCCCATGGCCCATGTGCTTCCTGCTCTTGCAACAGAGGAACAACAACAACAACCACAACAAGAGAATGCAGGCACCAGTTGATGGGAGAGTCAGTCTCTTTCTGGTTCTCTTCCGTTTCTCATATGCTTAAATTTCTCTCCCACCCTGTTTGATTGGCACACACACTAATATATAAGGATGTATTTTTGAATGTATTTTTCTCACAAAATATACATTTATAGACTTATTCCATCAAAATGGGTGCATTTCCAAACACGTTTCTTCTTAGAACTCCCATTTCTAGGTATACTTTGGTACATTTCTGTTTGAGAATAGCAACACAAGATGCAGGGAGGTAAAAAGTCCTGAATATAATTTCCATTCTAGTCTGTACATTCACTCAGGAGATTCAGATCAGGTCAATCCACATCTGAATTCATAAAGATGCTCTGCAAGCATCTCTATATGCACAACACACATCCCTATATGCACAACCTCAGACAAAGGTCTGGCTGATTTTTTTTTTAATTGTTCACTTTTTCTGAGCTGACATGAAGGTGCACCCCATGCTGGCATCAAGTTCCAGCTTGCAAAGAGAAAAGCTACCCTTCCTACTGGGGCAAGCCGAAACCTGATTGTCCATGTGACAGACTAACTGGATGACAGTTTTGCTGTATGGCCACTACCACCAATTGTTGCAGAATAATCTCCTTCTGTGGCCCAGCCAGGACAGGGGCAGAATTTGGCAATGTGAATCATCCCCGTAGTTCAAAGAGGGTCCAGAAAATCAGAATGAAAAAGCCTTCAGAGGACCATCAACACCTTGTTGAACAACACCAACAAAGAAAACCAAGCTGCCATAGCTCAGCACCTCACAACTCCAGATTAATTCAAGTTTGGGTTTTCAATTTTCATCCGCCAAAGAGAGGGAAACCAAGCGAGAAGCTCCTTCAAATCCAAGCAGATAGACTAAGAAGATTATTTACGCCCTGTCAGGCCGGCACACAAGCAACTTTTCTCTTTGCCGTTGTTTCCAATTATTCCAAAGTTCCCTATGTTTTGTTTTAAAAAGAGAAGGGGTGGGGAAATGTGTCCTTTTTTACTGACCTTGCTCCATCACTTGTTTCTGGGATGTGCAGTGGCTGTCTCTATAGAAGGGACGTGGTGTAGCCTGCCTCTTGCTGTTGTTGTATCAGTGGGATAGGAAAGCAGCACAGGTGTTCATCTTCATTCCAGGGCTGACTAGGAGGAGATCCAGGAAGCTGCTTGGTGATGAAGTACCTCACTGGTGAAGAAGAGGCACTCAGGATGAAAAGACAGTCTGACAGGTCCTTCTATAAGCACTCCTGGTCCTTACTGCCTTTCCTGCCTCCTTCTGAACCATAGCCCCGCCTTCTCCTCTCCAGGACCAGCAGAAGTTTTGCTCCTCAGGTTCAGCCACTGATTTCAGCTTGATGGCTGTTGGGCAAGACCGGCTGGAAATTCTGTTTCTGTCATCCTTTTATAGAAATGGCCATAGAGGTTACCTTAAAAAAGAGAAGGCAAAAGACCAAAGAAAAGTTGCAAAACAAGTTTATGCACCTATCATATATATGCATATAAATACACATACACAGTGTCCAGATAGGAATTCTGCTCACAGTTATGCAAATGACTACCGAGCTTAAGATGATAAATGAAAATAGAAAATACTCAAACCCCCCCCCTTAAATAAACAGAAGCTACACCAGTGCTCAGCAGTGTCCTGAGCTTCTTGGAGCAAATGTGGGATATTTTTATTTTATTTTTTTATTTTTAGGTATTTATACCATGCTCTTCAGCCACAAAGGCTCTCAGAGTGGCTTACAAATTGTTAAGCAACAGCATTTTACACATCTATACTGCTTTATAGCGCACTAGGCATGAAGTGGTTTCCAATATGTGTTAGGATATAAATGTAACCACTATATTTTAAAAAAAAACAATAAACTACACAGGGAAACAAACTGCTGGGAGCTAAGCAGAATTATTGTAGAAAAATGATGCTAAACACATTTGTTCAGACAGGTTTATGTTATTACTGTGTGACCTTGCACTCTCGTGAATTTGAAGTTGGTGTTTTATATAAAAAAGAAGCTAAGCACTTTTTTTAATGTTTTGGGTGTGGTGTTATTTGTGTTTTATTATAGCATTTGGATTGTCGTGTTAGACACTTGGCATGTGACCTCTACAGTAGGACCCCCGTATCCACTGATTCATTATCCTCTAATTCAATTATCCACAGGACACAAAACAACACATCTACCATAGGGTCTTCCTAGAAAATGTGTCCTCTCTAACTATTTTCTAGGTCCTCCAAGGCAACTCTATGATATTTTAAACCGGAAGTCCCATTATTTTCAATGGTGTTCGCTATTATCCATGGTTTTCTATATCCCCAGGGCCTCCAGTGGCTACAGGGATCCTACTGTACATGAAATGTGATTTTAAAAATCTGCTAAATAAGATGTTGTTGTTATTGTTGGGTAAAAATTCAACATTTAGTCCACTTGGGGGTACACCCACTGAAGTCAGTGAGACCAAAGTTAGTGACTAACAGGTCTCGTTCATCTCATTGGGCTAGGTAAGACTAACATTAGATTTACCTGATGACAATGATGAAGGAGAAGAAATTCCCAACACATTTCATCCTACAGTGAACTATCAAGAGAAAATGCAAATAGCAAAATAAATAGTAACATTGAACACACTTTACAAATGCACATATACAGTGTGAAACTGGAGTCAATATTATTGTAGAAAGTTGGTTAGGAGCCAGAATGCCAGGGAGATGGTTTTGCAATGTAGTCCTATTGAACAGAAACAGAATCTCTTCATTAATCTGATAATCTACTGATAAAATCAAAGGTTTCGCTAATTTGGGTAACAACAGCCACATCCTGCACAACCAGCCTTCCCGATGCATCTAACCTGGCGTATGCTTACCTTGAGCACCAAGTGGAAAACTACGTATTTAAAATATTCTCAGCACCATCTCAGCTAGAGCTCTCCCTGGTCCTGTCCTCTGTTCTAAAGCATATGTTCTGGAAACTGGATAATACCTGTACACTGCTTTTCTCTGAAAAAAGTGGCTTCTCACCGCACTGTCAGTTGTTTTGTTTCTCTGGTTCCATTTACTCTTGCTGCTTTAGACCACTAGAGGTCAGTAGGGGGTTTGCGTTGGTTCAGGTCTCAGCAGCATTACATTCTCACAACCTGTTGGTAAGGTAAGGTTGAGCCATAAATTACAGGAAGAAATAAATAGTAAACAGAGGGGGGTGAAGCACCCCTGAGCATGACTAGAATGCTTTATCCAGCTTAATTTTTTTTGGCAGTGCTACCTCTAGGATGGTGTGGTTAGCACTCAGGCATAGCATCCTCAGTGGGTTTTCCTCACCCATGGGCCATTGTCATTTGATAGAACTCTAGCTGCATCTGGCTTTCTTGGATACTTTGTACCAGGTGAGCACCAATAGGGCAGTGGGCTCTCTATTGTTTTGGGGGCCCCAACGACCTTGCCACTCTCTGGCACTGATCTTGACACTTGGCCAGCTCAGGCGCAACCTGAGGTTGCCAGCAATGTGTCAGTACAGATGGCTTTAGTTCTAGGGTCCTTTCACACTACACAGTTATAGTACTATGATTCCACTTTAACTGCCATGGCTACACCCTATGGAATCCTGGGATTGGTAGTTCATTGATGCCCAAAGAGTTTTCTGGCTGTGAATTCTAAATGCTCCTCCCTAAACTGCAAGTCCCAGGATTCCATATAGTGCCTGGCCCTGAGTCTCCAGTTTTCCTGGGCCATCTCCAGTTGGGGGAGTAGAGTGCACATTCTCCCATTTTGCAAAGACTGCTTGCAAATCTCCAGCTCAGTTAGCAGAGCAGCAGTTTGCAAGGCTTCACAGATTTGCTGCTGCAACTTGAAAAGGCACTCCAGAGGGTCTATGTATTTATCTAGCTGGCATTCTCTTTCTCTCCCAGTCATTGTGGCGACAGGGTTCATTCCGCATTCTGCTCTGCGTCCATCTTCTAACTAAAAGCAAGCAGACGAGATAATTTTTTTTATCCCATGCCCTCTAGTAAATGAGAAGGAATAATACCCTAATTTCCCCTTGATCTGGGAACAGCTGCTTAGCTAAGATTTCCATCTTAATTTCCAAACAGGAAAATATGTTGTGTGTGTGTGTGTGTATTTGATTGACAAGCTGTGAGCAACTGTGGTTGGTACTTAATGCATATTGCTTAATGACATCACCAGGGGCCATCTCTAAGGCTTATCTACACCAGCCATGATGCACCAGCTCCCCACCAGCATATCCTGGCTGTGGAGGTGTCCCATTCTGCCCCTGTTACCTGGAGAAAGCAGGCCAAAGTCCAAACAGAATGCTGGCCTGTTGCTGCAGCTGCTGCCATTTTCCTCACTCTGCTGGATCCAGGGGAAGCCAGCTGCACAATGTCGCAAGCCCCCTGCATGGGACCAGCCTGTTCAGGCCCAGAAAAATAAGGGTAACTGACAGCAGCAGCGAGGGCTGCCTTGCCGGGACAGGATCCCACAAACATGCCAGTCCCAATCTGTTCCATCCCAGCAGAAACTGTGTAAAGCAAATATTATTTTAAACCAAGGTAAAGAGCCCTATTCTGCCTTGCCCCTGTCTGAGCCCCATTTCTGCCCCAGAGGTCATAAGGCAGAACAGAGCAAATGCCCTGCAGGGCTCACAAGTGGGGGCAGAATGGAGTATTTAGCCTGTGTAGATAACTGTGTAGGTTTTGGCTAGGAAACCCCAGGACTTGGGATGATACTGAACTGGCAAGCTTCATTCCATAGGATGTTGCCATGACAGCTAAAGTGGAATCACAGTGCTATAATTGTATAGTGTGGAAGGGCCCCTAGTGTCTTTGACATTTAAAGGCATAAATAGGCAAGGAATGTGGAGGGGAGAGACAGGGCCTGCCCAAGACTGAGGAGGATAAGATTGTGTTTCCTCATCCATTTCAGTCAAAAGCTGACTGGACTGCTTGTGGAATTCCCCCTTCAGCAGTGACAATGGGGAAGCATCCTCCATGGCACAATGTAGAGATGGCAGGATCGGTTGTGTGTCAGCCAGGGGGCTGACGCTACTGTTGCCCATCATTTGACACCTGAAGAAATTGCCTCACTCTGCAGTTTGAAGATTAACGTGTTATCAGGTTATCAATCTTTAAAGTGCCACAAAAGTTATATGGAATTTTTCAGTTCCGTGTAACTCAGACTGAGTAAATATGCTAAGATTTGTAATTTGTACACCTGTCAATGAGCAGAAAAATTTCTAGTCTCACACACTGCTATCAATGGGCAAACAAGGAAGAGGGAAAAATCAGAAGAACCTAGGAGAGGCTGTTTGACCATGGAAGTAAACAGTCCTAGCTCAAATGTAAAACAAAGGCTATGTGCGCAGTTTCAAAGTAATGCTCTAGCAGAAGCTAAGGCTGAACCCACACTGCACAAATAATCCAGTTTGAAACTGGTTTCTTCCTATGGAATCCTGGGATTTGTAGTTTTGTGAGGTACCAGCACTCTTTGGTAGAGAAGGTTAAAGACTGAATAAAACTATAAATCCCAAGGTATCATGGCAAATAGGAAGGAGCCATGGCAAATAATCCAGTTTCAAGATGGATTATTTGTGTAGTGTGGATTCAAACAGAAATCTTTTCAATACAGTTGTCCCTTCATATTTGCTGGGGTTTGGTTCCAGGACCTCCCGTGGATAACAAAATCTGTGAATACTCAAGTGCCATTATATGCAAAGGCATAGCAAAATGATGTCCCTTATATATGATGGCAAAACCAAGGTTTGCTTTTTGGTTTATTATTCTTTAAAGAATATTTTCAAGCCATGAATACTTAAATCTGTGGATACCAAATCCATGGATACGGAGGGACAACTGTAGTTTCACCTCAGTTGTGCATGTCATTGCCAAGAGAGGGTTACTTGGCACCTACACTGGTTTTTGTGGCATCAGATATGATCTCTTAATTTTCTCAGTTTTAAAAATGTATTTTAGTGTTTTTTAGACCCTGGGCACCAATATCTTCTCTCTCAGTTTGTGTTTGATGCTGTTTTATGGTCATGTTTTATTTCAGTAATTGTTCACTGCCCACTGTTACTAAAAATGATCACAGGAATCCTAGATCAGCTACTTAGGGCCTGTATACACTACAGAAATAGAGCAGTTTGACACCACTTTATCTACCATAATTCTATCCTATGGAATTCTGATATTTGTAGTTTTGTGAGGTATTTAGCCTTTTCTATCAGAGAACTCTGGTGCCTCACCACACTACAAATACCAGAGTTCCACAGGATAGAACTATGGTGGGTAAAGTGGTGTCAAACTGCTGTATTTCTGTAGTGTAGACAGGCCCTAGATTAAAATACAGTACTCCATTCACTTGTTCTAAATTTCTGTAAAGAAAAGTGTAACGTAACTGGCTAGTAGCCCAGTATTGGCAACAAGAGACAAAATAGACAGATTCAGAACTTCCCTCTTTGGCTCCACAAACCCTACCCTTATTATAAGCACAACGAAAGAGACAGGAATAAATACTAATGATTAACAAGCTGAGTTAGTGTGGTGTAGTGGTTTGAGTGTTGGACTAAGATGCTGGGAAACTAGGGTTTGAATCCTCACTCAGCCACAGAAACCCACTAAGTGACCTCGGGCAAGTCACTCTCTCTCAGCCTAAGAGGAAGGTCATGGCAAACCTCCTCTGAAGAAATCTTGTCAAGAAAACCATATGATAGGATCTCTATAAGTCACAGTCCACTTGTAAGCATATAACAACAGATAGCATACTCATAGAAAGCTCAATCACTTATCTATGTGTGTGTGTGTGTGTGTGTGTATGTATTGTGGTTGTTGTGTGCCTTCAGTCCATTTCTGACTTACGGCAACCCTAATGCAAACCTATCACAGGGTTTTTTTGGCAATTTTTTTGGCTCTCATGTGTACGTGTGTGTGTGTGTGTGTAGAAGGCATGTCTGAGACTGGCAGCTACCACAAATTTCACTGATACACAGTTTGGTTTAACTGTTTTACAATGGAATATTGTGCCCTGGAGCCCTGGTGGCGCAGTGGTTAAATGCCAGTACTGTAAGTCACCATGTCACAAGTTCGATTCCAGCGGGCTCCAAGGTTCACTTAGCTTTCCATCCTTTCGTAGGTCGGTAAAATGAGTACCCAGCTTGTGGGGCAATTAGCTAACACACATTGGAAACTGCTTAATGCAGTGTAGATGTGTAAATTTGCTATTGCTTAAAACAATTTGTAAGCCGCTCTGATAGCCTTGTGGCTGAAGAGCGGGGTATAAATAAATAATAATAATAAAAAATCTGTGTTCAACACAACAGAAATTAGAAGTATCTTCAGTGTTATTTAGATATTAAAAACTATAAGAAACTAGCAGGAAACAAATGTCTTTGTAAGTGAGGTAGCTCACTGTCCTTTAGCCTGGGTGATATAAAGACTGTCTTTTAGATTAAAAAGCTGTGTCTTCTTTCTTCACTCTTGACTTTGAGTCCAGCAACTGATGAGATTATCAGATGCTTGAAAAAGCCCCAAAGGAGCTTGAGAGAATGGCGTCACTGCACTGGAAATGAGTCCTAGTATCGCACAATGTCATTCTCCTGGCATGCTTGTTCCGTCCTCCCTCCATGTGGACGCCTTTTTCATCGCTTCAGCATGGAGGGAGGATGGAGCAAGCATGCCAGGAGGACAACGTGTGCAATAACAGGAACCCTTCCCAGTACAGTGACATCATTCTCACAAACTCCTTTGGGGATTTTTTTCAAGCATCTGATAATCTCCTGAGTTAGAAACAAGTCTATACGCTAGCAAACCCTGCAAGCCTTCCTGACTTCTCTAGAGCCACATTCCCTTCCCTGGACCAGTATGAACTGCGCAAAAACTTCTGGAGACCTCTAGTCCACCTTAAAATGTTACCTACTGAGCATGCTCCAACTGCTAACTGTGAGAAGAGAAAGGGGTGAGAGATTGCCACACCCTGTAGTTGCTAACTAAAGGCATACTTTTCCCCCTTTTCAATAATAACAACTGATGCTAATATAACCTGTGGTATCACTGTGTGTTACAACAACTTGGCTCATCTATTTATTTTAAAAAGTAATGCATTGTTTGTTTTCTTCTGCCCATTAAATCTGTGCTTCTTTTTGCTTTAACATGTGTTGTAAAGTTGAGCAATTCCAGACGATTCACGACCCAGATCCCGAATACTCTACTGTGGTCTTGTCTATGCGGTCAAAATAATCTGAACAGCATGCTAACATACATTGATCCATTCATATGGACATGCACATAAATATGTGTCATTTGGAAGGGGACAGCCAAATCCACCACAAAGTCCATGTGCGTTGTGTCCGAGCTTCGCTGGATTTAAAAAAAAAGCTCTGTACAGATATACAAATGTGCAATTGTTTGAACACTTGAATTCACGCAGATATGAACAGGCAGCATAATCTGATTGGCTGGACAAGCATGGGGGTGGGGCTAGGAAACAGGGAAAGCACCTGCGGCTGCCATATTGGATTTTCAGCTAAGCAAGGGTATGGTAAATTGATAAAACAGCAATCTTATACTTTTTTCCCCTTTCTTTTTTTTTGTAAATATTAACTATCGCTTGTGTTCACCTTATTACCATAGGAAAATGTTGCTTTTTTTAATTGGGCGGTGGCAGATTTAAAATTGTGAGTGAATCACTCTTGGCTGCCATCTAGATTAGGGGGTCATGCAGAGTTATGGGGGGCTCTTTTGACCTGTTGCATCATTGCGAATGCCTGCTTTTTCGGATGTGTTCGTATTCCCCGCCCAACTTGTATAGGGCTTGTCTATATGTTAAAAATAATCCTAATGGTAATCAGATGGAAGGCGATCTGTAAAAACGGACATTCGCATAAATATGTGTCATTCAGAAGGGGGGCAGCCAAATCCACCTTAAACTCTGTCAGGGAAGACGTCAAGGCTTTTCTTGGAGTTTTAAAAAAGCCCTGTAGGGGATGTAGGGGATGCAAATGTGCGATCGTTTGGACAGTCGCATTCATGTTAGTATGAACAGGCAGTGTAATCTGATTGGCTGGATGAGCATGGGGACGGGGCTAGCAAAAAGGGAAAGTGCCTGCTGCTGCCATGTTGGATTTTCGACTAAGTGAGGGTCCAGTAAATTGATAAAATGGTGATTTATTCCCGGCCTCCGGACCCTGTTGGGGACTGGCCCTGCCTCTCAGCCAATCAAAGGCTCCCGAGGCGCCGCACCTCTGATTGGCTGATGGCCATGCAAACCAGCCAATCAGGGCAGAGTTTGCCCTCCCCTGATTGGCTGTCCTGCGATCCTCTTCCCAGTCTGCCTCCAGCCAATCCAGCCAATCAGGGCAGAGTGGCCCTCCCCTGATTGGCTGTCCTTCGATCCTCTTCCCAGCCTGAACTCCGGCAGGCATGGCGGCCCACAAACTGGGATGCCAGGTAAGTCCTGGGCAACCTACTTTCCATCACTTCAGACATGGGAGATTTTCAGATGCTATAAAAGATCTCTGGGGAGGTCAGGAGAGGTTCACGGCTATCCCATGGCAGGGGGTCAGTTTCGGACGCTGCCGTCCCCCTCCCATCGTCCTTCGTGTTGCTTCCATCCTCGACTGAAGGAAAAGGTGCCACTTTTTACTCACGGAAGCTTTTCGTGAGTAAAAAGTGGCTCCTTTTCCTTCGAGCACGGAAGCAACACGAAGGACAACGGGAGGGGGACGGTGGTGTCCGAACCTGACCCCCTGCCACAGGATAACTGCATACCTCTCCTGACCTCCCTGGAGGTCTTTTATAGCATCTGAAAATCTCCATGGTATGCGTATGCATCACACTGAGGTGGTGAAGGTGGGCCATGTCTCCTTCTTTACAGAGGACAAGCCACTATTTAAGTGTAGCTTCTATTTAAAGGTCTGTCCAGTGCAAGTGAGAGCCGTGTGATGTAGTGGTTTGTGTTGGACTAGGACTCCAGGAGACCAGGGTTTGAATCCCTGCTCGGCCATGGAAACTCACTGGGTGATTTTGGGTAAGCCACAGTCTCTCAGCCTCAGAAGAAAACAATGACAAACCCCCTCTGAGTAAATCCTGCCAAGAAAACTCCATGATAGTGTTGTCGTTTAAGTCAGAGTCAACTTGAAGACACATAACAACAAATCAGTCCAAGTCCAGTCCAAAGATGAAGAATCATCAGAAGGGCGATCAGGGCCCTTGAGGTGGCTCATCAGCAGTTATGCCCTGAGGCTCATTCACACTACAGAATTATAGTGCTATTATTCTGCTTTAGCTGCCATGGCTGCATCCTATGGAATCCTGGGATTGGCTGGTTAGGGAGGGCCCTTTAGAATCCTCAGCCAGAGCATTCCGGTGCCTCTGACCAAAGTACAAACCCCAGAATTCCATAGGACACAATCATGGCCGTTAAAGTAGAATAATAGCTCTATAATTGTGTTGTGTAAACGGGTTCTTGGACATCAGGCTCAGCAGGCAGTGCCAAGCATACAGCTTACCTGGTCACTGTCTTCCTCATTAGGGTGAGATGTATTGTATTTCAACTTATTACAGAAACTATTTGCAGACCTACATCTTTACATTGAACTTACCAGATGCATATTTCAATTCATTAAATTTACCATATGCATCATAGCCAGCATAGTGTAGTGGTTTGAGTGTTGGACTAGGACACTGGGAGACCAATGTTCGAATCCCTACTCAGCCTTGGAAACACCAGTGGAGAACTTGGACAAGTCACACTCTCTCAGCCTCAGAGGAAGGCAAGGGCAACTCCCCACTGACTAAATTCTGCCAAGAAACCCCCATGATAGCATTGTGGCATTGCCTGAGGGTGCCATAAGTCAGAAATGACTTGAAGGCATACAACAACAGCAATGCATATTTCATGCAAGAATGTATCCTCTTTTGTCCACTTTTTTGTGATGCTTTTCTACTTTTGGGGAGATACATAAGTGGCTAACACAGAGATGGCAAAGTCCTAAATAGCAGTACATGGACAGTTGTATTTTTGAATGCTTAACTGTGTAATATAAAATAAAATGTAAGAAAAATTTCTCTAAATAGAAAAATACACAGCAGAAAGTGAACAGACCTACGGCATTTCTCCCTGAAATGCAGTTTGTTTCTTTTTAATTGGTGGGGAATATTTTACATAAATTTTACAAAAATGAGATGATCCTACAGCCTAAAGTGCACCGCAGGGCTCTACCATCTCATTATGCTGCATTTCTAGACCGGGCTCTGGTTTATGTGGATTTAAAAGGGAAAGAGATGAGAAAAGAAAGATCTCTGGGATAAGAAATAAGCTTACAACATGTTTGTGGCAATTAATCATGTGAGCTGTTAAATTTTAAACAGTACTGATGATAAAAGACAAAGAATATGTGCTTGTTCCATGGAAGGGTTGTGGGAGGTTAAAAAAATAATTTGCAAGATGTATGAGTTAATTAAAAAAAACAACGGAATGAGGAAAACAGGATAGACGGAACAAGGGGGATTTCTTTCCTGTGTTCATGAAAGGAGTTGAACAACAGGGGAAATAACATACAAAGAAAAGGAGAGGATTAGGTTAAGTGTGAACACTGCTGCTGCTGCTGGAATTTCTTCCTCAACTGATTTCACTTCACTGGTCCTCATAGGATATGGTAACATACAGAAGCCAGAACGGAGACCAACATTATGTTACATGTTGTTTGATCCTGAGGAATTGTTTTGTGCTGGTGTTACTGACGGTTGACTAGTTACAGAATTCCGTTTCTTTTCACAATCGCTATCCAAATGGGCAGAGACACAATCTCGCTATTGATGATCCACAACACTTCAGCAACTCCTGCAAATAAATATCTTCTATCTTCCCCTGCAAGACCCCCCCCCCACCTCACTCTCTCTCTACCCACCCTACTCTTCCTGCTTAGGGAGAGGCAAAGGTGAGACAGGAAGGGGAAGCTACCAGTCAACAGGGGGAGAGAGAAGTGAAGGATATGTCAGGACTGTGGCAGGGAGGGGAAAGAGTACATGGCATCTCACCACTGTTGAGTGTTGGACTACAACTCTGGAAACCAGGGTTCGAATCCCCACTCAAGTCATGGAAACCCACTGGGTGACCTTGGGAAAGTCACAAGACTATCAGGTGCAGGGGGGGGGGCATCAAAAATCACATTCCCAACCATGTCAGAAGAACAGGAGGAGAACAGGAAAAGTGACCTTACTAGACACCGCGTCCTTCTGCTATTCGTTGGGGGGGTGTTGTAGCGCTGCCTCAGACTAGACTTCCCTTTTCTATTGACAGGGAGAAGCCACCAATAAAAAGGGACACCTTATTGATGGCCACACTACACCCCTGGAATGCTGAAGGACGAGGTTGTCTGATAATGTCAGGGCTTCTTGTTCTTCTAGCAATCTTCTGACACAGTTTTTGCTGCATCTGATAATCTCCACATTCTCTCAGCCTCAGAGGAAGGCAAAGGGAAACCTCCTCCAAATTAATCTTACCAAGAAAACCCCAATAGGTTCACCTTAGGGTCACTGTAAGTCAGAAATGACTTGAAGGCACATAATAAAAACGAACTATATAGCACTGCATTTAACTTTAATATTTTGGGACAGTTGTAGAACCATTCTGTACCTCTGTCATGTTAAAACACCCCCTTCCAACATGTGCTTCACGGTTGTCAAAACCGATTTCTTTTGCTTTCTGTTCCATTTAAGTGTATTATGTCTATGGGGGTGGAGGTTGCAGGAGCAGCAAATTGTGAATCATGTGTTTAATGCTCAATGCCACTATGTCCTCACCCTGCCAGTGTAAATCAATGTAGGTCATTCCTGTTAGGACACCAGAACTCATAATGTCAAGGGGAGGAGAAAGGGGAGAGAAACTGGTAAAAGAGGAGGACACCCACAGCCACCCCCTCACCACATACAACAGACATGCCCCTCTTCTTGAAAGCAACACATTCTGGCAAGAAAAACACACACTTATGAAACAGAAACACATCCTCAGTTTTATTTTAAGTTATTGGGCATGAAACAATGACAGTGGATGCTAGGAAATGATGCTGAACAAACAGAGACCAGGATTGTGTTGACTGGATGGCCAGATATGTGATGTCCTGTGTATAGACTACTGTCTAGAGCAGAGGTGAGGGAACTCCATTGGCTTCCTGTAGGGCCCTGGAAGGCCACATTCCTGCCACGTTGCTCCACCCTCAGATTTTTTTAAAAAATCAAACAAATAATTTGACTCAAAACAAACTCAAATTTCATTAGGTTTTTGAGCCCTTCTAGATGGTCTTAGGTCCAGGAGAGGCCCTTTTTTGACAAGAAAGTCAAATGGGCTTCTTATAGGCCTAAAAGAGCCCGGGGGTGTTTGTTCAATAAGAGGCAACATTCCCACTCCTTGGGATGTTTTTAGTCAATTTTTTTTAAAATTGGGAATTACTTGGGGGTGGGTGGGTTCACATCTGTAATATTTCTAAAACTGCACTCATTGCGCATCGTCCTCCGTATACATAATAAATATTTTACATAGACTTTTACAGGTGCATGCACGCGCACACACACACACATTTAAAATTGCATATAATGTCTAGCCGATGTGAGGCCTCACATCGGGAGGCATGGAGGCACACTATCCACAATGCTGCAGCCTTATTTGAGAACTCACGCCAAACAAGTCTTGAAGAGAAATGACAACGCAGAAAGAATCACAATCACCGGAAACATCACCCAGGCCAAGGAGACCTTCTGCTGTGCTTTCTGCAACCGGACTTGTTTATCTCGGATTTGCCTTTTTAGTCATCAGCACGCTTGCAGAAAGTGCGGGATGAGTCCTTCCTGAATCTTCGCTTGTGAAGAAAAGCCAGATAATGTCTAGCACAAAATCCACAGAGATGTGTCATCTGCTTACCAGCATATGCTAAATGTTTCATGGATTGAGTCAGGATTTGGGAGTATCCAGGAGATTATGTTTTTCTGCTGGTTGCTGATGAGAGGACATGTCCATCTTGTATGATGGCCTGTTGTGTGAGCAGTCTCTGTCCCTACAGTGGTGCATAAAAGGGGAGGCAATCTCTCAAAAATAAGCTATGGATTTCCAGATCACCTGAAGGTCTCCTCCCAATAGTCCATATTTTCCCATTAGCCCAGTAATTATTTTTCATACTGATGCAAGTTTCAAGAGTAGAGAATGCCATCCAACACATGGATGGTACAAAGCAGTAGTTTGTTGCAGCCCAAAGAACTTTGCTTCTCTGTTTTACAACAGAGATGGAGTTCAATGTAGGCAAGGTTGTGCTCAGGACCGGTTTAAGGAATTGTGGGCCCCCCTGCAATGGTTTATTTTTGGGGCCTCATATGTATATCTCAGGTCAATGTAACCTAACTCAACCTAAGCTATTCACAGAACAGGATATTCAGATTATAACTAATAATGTTTTTGCAGCAGGAGGGTACTACGGGCCTCAGGCCACCCCCTTGCTCCCCCCTTCCAGCATAACACAAGGACTGGAAGCAGAACAAAGAAACTGCAGCATGCATGCACACACAACTCAGCCCCTCAGTCTCCCTCCTCCAGGGAACAACATAAGGCTGAAACAGGACACAGGTAAAGTGTCAACAGAATTCCTCTAAAAGCCAGTCTCCAACCCCCATGGTAGAGAGCTGCTGAACTGCCATTCCCAACCCCCTGAAGGTTCAAAAACTCGCTGCCACCATGTCGTAAATGGCCCACCCAAGGACTTCTGCTGCCTGAAATCCAGTGTTGGCCTTTTTTCATCCCAAACCCAGGGATTCCTCTTCGTTTTGCCACCACCCGTTGACTTAAAAATGAGGGGTTTCTTTCCTTGTCCAGTGCAATGGGAAGCTAGACCGGTTATGAGAATAAGAATACCCGTTTTCTCTGATCTAAAGAAGGTTCTTGATAGCTGACCAGAAGCAGGCAATTCGAGGCAGGGTTGAAAATATCAGAAGCTTTTATTTCAATTCCAGGGATCTATGTCACTTGAGAAGGTAAAACATTCCAGGTGCAACTTAAGACTTACCGTATATTCCGGCGTATAAGATGACCCCCCCAATTTTTAAGGTAAAATGCAGAGTTTGTGATATATTCGCCCTATAAGACGACCCCCCTCTTTCAACGCATAGCCCCCGCATGCCCCTCCTGCGCTCCCTTCCAGGAGGGAGCGCAGGAGGAGGATGCGGAGGCTGTGCGCCCAAAAGGGGCACGTTCGCCCCTTCTCCCCACCTTCCAGGAAGGTGGGGAGAAGGGGCGAATCGCGGTTTGGCCGCGCAGCCTCTGCATGCCCCTCCTGCGCTCCCTTCCAGAAGGGAGCGCAGGAGGGGGATCCGCAGGCTGTGCGGCAAAATGGGGCACGTTCGCCCCTTCTCCCCACCTTCCAGGAAGATGGGGAGAAGGGGCGAATCGCGGTTTGGCCGCGCAGCCTCCGCATGCCTCTCCTGCGCTCCCTTCCAGGAGGGAGCACAGGAGGGGGATCCGCAGGCTGTGCGGCCAAACGGGGCTTTGGGGAAGGGGGGAGGCTGGGCGGAGGGTGGCTGGGGGGAGGGGGCTTCGCAGCCACACCCCCTCTCCAAAGCGAGCCATGGAGGCCTCCGTGGCCCTCCCCCTCCCTCCCAGGGCCTTCATGGGTCTCCGGAGGGTCTCCGAAGGCCCCCGTGGAGGCCTCCGCAGCCCTCCCTAATCCCCCCAAGGCCTTCACAGGGCCTCGCGAGGCCCCGTGCAGGCCTCCGTAGCCCTCCCCACTCCCCCCCAAGGCCTTCATGGGGCCTCGCGAGGCCCCATGGAGGCCTCTGTGGTCCTCCCCCTCCCTCCCAGGGCCTTCACGGGTCTCCAGAGGGTCTCCGAAGGCCCCGTGGAGGCCTCCCCGGCCCTCCCCGCTCCCTCCCAGAGCCTTCACGGGGCCTCCGTAGGCCCCGTGTCATGGTTTTGGGAGGGCCCTCCCAAAACCGCGAATAATCAAAACCGCGAATGCCGAGTTCGCGAATGTGGAGGGGCAACTGTACAATATTATTCGGCAATAAGTTTTTTCTATGTGTCTTTCCAATCCATCCAGCATATTTAGGAGATATAATCCGGCATGCATCAGCATATCTATTGCTAGTACCTTTGTTACCATTAAGTGCATTTTAGCCCAATATTTTTTTGCTTTGGGACATTGCCACCACATATGAAAAAATGTGCCTAGTTCCTTGTCATATTTCCAACATTTGTGCTTATTGGTTCTGTACATTTTTGCAATTCTATGAGGAGTCAAATGCCATCTATATAGCATTTTATAATAATTTTCTCTCAAGTCATAACTTCTAGTAAATTTTATGTTTATTTTCCAAGATTTCTCCCATTGTGCTAATGTTAGTGAATGCCCCAAATTTAATGCCCATTTTACCATATTGTCTTTTCTTGTTTCTTGTTCCAAATCTAGCTCTATTAATAATCTATATATTTTTTGAAACTGTTTTTTCTTTTCCCTTTAATAATATTAAATCCAATTCTGTATATGTTCTTTCAATACCTTCCAATTTTGAGTCTTGGATAAATTTCTCCCTTAATTGTCTATGTAAGAACCAATGGCATATAAATCCCTCTTCTTCTAACTCTTCTCTTGTTTTAATATTCCACTGATCTCCTTTTACTTTCAGTATCTCCTTATACGTTAGCCATTTGTTCTTACATAAATTCTCATTTTTACGGAAGGCTTCATGTACTGAAGTCCAAAGCGGGATTTTCTTAGAAATTTTATACCTACATTTCAGCCAAACTGTTAGCAACGCTTTTCTAATAAAATGATGTTTAAAGTCCTTATTAACATACACCTTGTTATAGACCAAATATGCGTGCCACCCATATCTACTGTTGAAACCCTCGGTCGTTAGAAGTCTTTTATCTTCTAAGATAATCCAGTCTTGGATCCAAGCAAGGCAGCACACATAATAGTATAAATTCAAGTTCTGCAACTGAAGCCCTCCTCTATCTTTTACTTCATGTAATATTTTCCACCTTCCCCTTGGTTTCTTTCCCTGCCATATAAATTTAGATATTTCTCTGTTCCATTGTTTGAAAGGCTCTTCATTAATTATAACTGGAATATTCTGGAACCAGAACATCATTCTGGGCAAGATACGCATCTTGACCAATGAGATCCTCCCTAATAATGACAACTGTAATTTCTTCCATTGTTGTAGATCTTTTTTTTATCTCATTCCACACTTTAATATAGTTATTCTTGAATAATTCTGTATTATTTTTCGATATTGTTATCCCTGGGTATCTCACCTTTTTATCTATCCTGAATGTCAAAATATCTATTAGTTCTGTCTCTTCTTTCAGAGTCATATTTTAGGTGATCATGGATGTTTATCTATATTGATTTTAATTCCTGCTAACCTTCCAAAATCTTCCAGGATTCACATTAGTTTCTTTATACTTTCTAATGGCTTCTCCAGGAATATTAAAAGATCATCTGCAAATGCTCTTCCCTTATAACTAAAGTTTTGAATCTTAATTCCCTTTATAGAACTATCTGTTCTTATTTTTCTATTCCGAATTTCTAACACTGTGATAAAAAAGTAATGGAGATAGGGGACATCCCTGTCTTGTTCCTTTCGATATATTATGTGGTTGTGTTTTCTGTCCATTTATGATTATCCTTGCTGTCTGTTCATTATATAAGGTCTTAATCCAACTTATATATTTCCCCCTAACTCCATCTTTTCCAACACCTCTATCATAAAATCCCACTTTAGGTTATTGAAAGCCTTTTCTGCATCAATGAATATTAAAGTCATCTTCTTTTGGGTTTTTTTCTCATAATATTCTATAATATCTAAGACCATTCTTATATTATTCCTTAAGAGTCTGTTAGGTAAATAAAAACCACATTGATCTTCATGAATCCAATTCCTTAGTATTTCTTTTAATCAGTCTGCTAGTATTGGTGAAAATATTTTATAATCTAAGTTTAATAAGAAAATTGGTCTATAGCTTTTTAAATCCATAGGGTCTTTTGCTTCTTTGGGAATCAAGATTATGTTAGCTTCACCCCATGAAGCTGGTTTCTTACCATTTTGAATGTTATTCAATATTTGATTCAAAGGTCTTATTAATTCTTCATGAAATGTTTTATAATATATTGCCAAAAGACCATCAGGCCCTGGCACTTTTCCCACTTTCATTTTCTGTATAGCTTTCAAACGCTTCATTAGATATTGGTTTATTTAATTCTCTCCTTTGTTCTTCTGATATTTGTGGAACTTTTTCATTTTTTAGATATTCCTTTATTGCTTCCTTTCTATCCTTGGTTTGGTCCTGATCTGTGAAGATTTTTGAAAAGTAATTGTAAAATATCTTTTTAATTTTCCCTTGTTGTCTAAGAACTTTTTCAGACGGGACTTACCACGCAATTAGACTCCGGAATAGTTACGACGCTGTCGCGTGGCAGGGGAAGTTGCCCGTGAGTAAAATATGGTGCGGCTGCCTCCAATCATACATGGAAGTGACACAGATGATGTCGAGAGAGGGACGGCATCATCCGAAATGAAACCCCCTGCCGCGCGACAGTGTTGTAACTATTCCGGAGTCTTCTTGCGCGGTAAGTCCTGTCTGAAAAAGTCCTAATTGAATCATTCTCCATTTTTATTTCTGATATTATTTTCTTCTCCCTTTCTTTCCTTATTCTATAGGATAACCACTTGCATGGTCTATTGGCATTTTCGAAGTATTTTTGTTTCATACATCTTAACTTCCTTTCTATTTCTATTGTTGCTTCTAAGTTCATTTGATTCTGCAAGATTTTACTCTAATTAATCAACTTGGAATCCTTAGGGTTTTTCTTTAATTCTTTTCCTTTTTCTTTATCTCTTTTTCAATTTGATTTTCTCTCTCTCTTCTTCTTTTTAGTTCTATTTCCTTCTGAATGAAAAATCCTCTGATCACTGCCTTACTAGTGTCCCAAACTGTATCAATTGATGTTTCTTTGTCCATGTTCTCTTCAAAGAAGAATTTCAGTGTTTCCTTTGCTTTCTGTACTATTTTATTATTTTTTAATAGATAATCTTTTAATTTCCAAGAAATTTCTATTCTATTTTTTTGTAAAGATATCACTATTGGGCAGTGATCAGATAAAGACCTATTCTTCACTTCTATCTTCTTAATTCTTTTAGCTGCATTCTTTGACAAAAAAAATCATATCTATTCCAGACCATGATTGATGTCTATCTGAAAAGCAAGTATACTCTTTTTCCACACCATATTTTGATCTCTATGTATCTACTAAGGCTAAGTTTTCTAACATTTCTAAATAGATCTTTGGTAGTCTACCTTGTTTGTTCTTTCCCTGTTTAGCCGGTAATCTATCAATGGAAGGGTCTAATATCCTATTCCAGTCACCCATCATGAGTATTTCATCAAACTCCACCTCTAAAATCATGCCCCATAACTTAGCATAAAACTTTGCTTTATAATCTATAGGGGCATAGATCCCCACCATCAGTATCTTAGTATTTTCTAAAAGGATTTCCACTCCTATAAATCGACCCTCCTGGTCTTTTAATTTTTCCTTCACCTCTAACTTATTATTTATATATATTATTACTCCATTTTCTTCTTTTCTGTTGTTGCCGCAACCCATTATCCCAATTTCTGATTATTCATACATTTTAGATCCTTATTTCTTATATGAATTTCCTGTAAACAAGTTATGTCTGTTTTTTGTTTTTCCAAATAATGAAAAATTCTCCTTCTTTTCTGTGGTGAATTTAAGCTTCGTACATTCCAAGAGAAAATTTTTTCTGCCATATTTTGTTTGTTTAGTTAATTACCTACTTTAGTAACTGTTCCTTTCCTTCTTTTTTTTCTTTCTCTTTTCTAAATATTTGCTGTTCTTAAGTTTCTTCTTAATCTAAATAACTACCCTCTTTTATTTCTAATTCCTCCTGTGATTCTTCATCCCTTTCCCCCTCTTCTCCTACTTCTCCTTCTCCTACTTCCTCCTTCTCTTCTTCTTCTTCACCTGTCTGATCTCTCCCTAAGTTCTTTTTTACCTTTCTATCCCTCTTTGTCTGAGTGTCTGCTTTCCTTGAAATTATTACCAGTTTTCCCCCTCTATTATTTTCCTCCATCTGTCTCTTTTTATCTACCTCTTCCTCCTTATACTCTTTGTCCAACTTCTTCAGAAAATCATTAGCTTTCTCTATACTGTTTATTTTGTACTTTTTATACCTATATGTAAAAGACACCCCTTCAATCTTTCCCCATTTATACTGAATTTCATGTTTCCTCAGCTTTTGTATAAAAAAATTATATTCTTTCCTTTTCTTCAATATAGTTGCTGGTACATCTTTATAAATCTTGATCTCTTTCCCCTCTATAATTAGAGTGTCTTCATACGCTTTATTTATGACTATCTCCTTAACCTGTTCTCTTAAAAAATAAATCACTATGCCTCTCAGTACTTTATTTTTTTTAGCCACCCACAACTCAATCCTGAACATCTTATCTATCTCCAAATCAAGCTGTTCCGGCAGCCATCCTGTGAATTTTGCTAGAAATGGGACCACCCTTGTATACAGATCTTCATTCTTCTGTTCTTCTAGCCTTCGAATTTTAATACATTTTGATCTGTTCTTAACTTCTGATATTGTCTCTTTAATCTTTTCCTGTTGTTTAGTATCTTCTATATCTTTTGTTCTTGATACTAGATTCTCCGTTTTTTGTTCAAGATTATGTAATTTTTCTTCCATTAATGACAAAGCTTTTGTCTTTTCTTCTGTTTTCTTTCCTAAATGGTCCAATTCCCTTTTGAAGTCTGCTTTTAATTCCTCCGTCAATTCCTTCATCTGAGCTTTTATTTCCATTCTGATTTCTTTACCTATTTTCCTCATTTCCTCCAGCAATAATGTATTTGTATCTAATACTTTAGTTGGCATTTCTTCCGATGGTCTCCTTTGTAGCTGAGCAATATTTCTTCTTGTTGCCACCTCCATTTCTAAACAATGGTCAATGAAAAGTACTATCTGATCTTTAACTATTAAATCTTAATTATTCAATCAATTGCTTATAAAATTAATTTATGTCAATCTGTTAATTAATTGTTAGGAGATGTAGTATCTTGCAAAGTTGATATTCATTAGTAATTATTTGAAAATTTACCCCTCCCAACAATTAATTACCACGCTTGCTCACAATAATCAATAACAATTATAATAGGTATTATAGCAATCAATTACTACAATTAATTATATAGATATGTTACCACTGCAATCAATTACCTAATTATGTAGATACAATTAACTATATAGATATGTTATTTTTCTGATTCTTCTTATATTCTTCTTATATTCTTCTCATATGCTCTATATCCAGATCTCACAATCCCACAAATTTCAGCAATGTTACCAACTTATACTACTATACAGATTTAATCATGAAAGTTAGACATATATATTACAGCCCCAAACAAAGATCTGGCTAATTCTTACCAACCAAACCACTCACACATAGCTTTGGGTTTCCTTTAACAATTCGAATTTTAGCCCCTTACAACTTAGACTTAGTGAACTTAGGCTTCTTCTTTCTTTCTTTCCTTCTTTCTTTCTTCTTCACTCTTTCTCTCTTTTTTCCTTTTCTTTTCCTCTTACTATTTTCCCTTTCTTATTCTAATTTCACCATATATTCCAACTATTACTTGACTACATTATACTCCAAACCAAGCAGATAACTAGCACTTTAGGGCTTATACAAGCTAAAGTAAGCTTCTCTTGCAATTTGAATTTAAGCCCCACACTTAATAATATATTAAATCCTTCCTAGACTTACCAAATTTAAATAATAAATAATAAAACAATCAAAGTAAACTTAGATGTCTTCTTCTTTCTTCTTTCTTCCACTCCTCTTGTTTCTTTCTTCTTTTCCCTCAAGCTTTAGTCCCAATGTGTCTGCTACCGTTCTTATTCCTCTCCTGAGTCTCTGATGTTTCTTTCTTTCAGTGGCACATAGGATCATGTTTTGGGAAAATCCTGGGCCCCTGGAAAGCATTTTGGGATATTTTAAAGCAAAAATATTTTTTTTGGATTTTTTTTGTGTGTGCAAAATTTCATTTTGACTTTTGGGGGGAGGGGTCCAGGGTGCTCCAAGTATATGGAAATGCTCTCAACACCCCTTAGATATTATTTTGGGGCATTTTAGATAAAAAAAATGTTTTTCAAATTCCCCCCTCAAAAAAATATTTTTGACCCATAAGGGGGCTGGAGGCCCACAAAAATGTTTGTCCACCCCTGCTTTAAATGGTCACTGCATGCATGAAAGCTGTTGCTAAAAGATCAGCAAGGTCAAAAAGTTCCTTCCAACAGGATTTATTGCAAAATGGTAACTTACATAACTATATTACTCTGAAGATAAATGTCCTGAAAAGAGGGAGTCCACAGAACTATTTGTCCTGTATATTATCATTGTCTCCAGCATCCTGGTGAATCAACCAGTGACATGTCATTTTTTGTCCTGTCCATTTCTTGGCCTGTCTTTTTGGGAGAGACCAGTCCCTTCAACTGGAACAACCTCTCATTCCTTCCTGTCTTAACAACCTGGCAGTGTATGTATGTGTGCTTCATTTTCCAAGTGGAGAAACATTGAACCTACCAATTCCCAAAAGCATAACTCCAACATTCACTGAATTTCTACATAAGTCCAACAGAACTGATCCAGCGGCCATTATTTCTTTAGATGCTGAGAAGGACTTTGATAAAAATTTATTGGAGGTTGGGGTTTCCTAAAATATTTTTTGAAAACGATTAAATTTTTGCATTCTTTACTGAGGGTGAGAGTAATGACTAATGCTCTACTTTCATCTTTATTTTTTACATTGAAATGAGGTACTAGACAAAGGCGTCCAATTCCCCACTGATATTTAATCTATGCTTGGAACCTTTTGCATGTGCTATCAAACAAAATTCTAGTATCAGTGGTTTTGTGTTTGCTGGCTTAGAATTTTAAAATGCTCTTTATGCAGATGGCTTTTTGGTATTATCTCAAAGCATCAAGATCCCAGTTTTGAGGAAACTGATCAATAATTTTGGTAAAATATCCAGCTATTCAATTAACTGATCTAGATTGGAAATAATGCCAGTCAGAGGCAAGATAGACCTCAGTACTTTTTCAAAATGACAGTTTTGATACTGTCCAAAATCTACCACCACTTAGGTATAATTACTTCCAGAGATGTATCCCAGATTATTAAACTAAATATAACCAAGGCCCCGTTTACACAGCAAAATATTCCCTTAAATAAATAGCTAAGATTCCTAATTGTTCCTACACATCGCGCCACAGTATCGCCTCATTCAAAAACTCAAAAGTAGAGTGATAGCGGATTTCGCTACTTTTCCTGACTTTTTTGAAAAGTAGCGTGACTTAGTGCATTATTGATTGTGTGAATTACCACTTTGGAAAAGTCTGTGTGAACTACCAGCAATCTTTCCAATATAGTCACAGCAGGGCTGCACTGTGATTGGTTGGGCTGCCCAAGGAGGGGATGGGCTTGCAAGAGATGGAGGAGCCTGAAATGAAAAGATCCAGCCCCTGTTGTTTTCAGCCACTTAAAAAATCCAGCAAGCTGTCTGCAGCTTGCTTGGCTATGTGTGTGAGAGAGAGAGAAAGAGAGGGAGGGAGATTGAATAGCGATGGGCTCCTCCAGCTGTTCGTGCGCTTGCACTCCTCTGATCGCATTTGTGTGTATGAGAGAGAGAGGGAAAGACAGGGAGAATGGGTGAGGGGAAGGGGGCTTGATGGGGGGGAATAGCTCCTCTGTGGCTGAAAGGGCTTTTGGAAGAAGAGTCATGAAAACTAGCAGGCATTCCTTAGCTTTTGCTAAGGCATGGAAACTAGCAGGCATTCCTCAGAGGAGGGAAAGATCCGAGCACTTTCTCTCTCTCTCTTTCTTTCCCTCCCTCCATGTCATCTTCCCCCAGATGTGCTTGGGAGGCCACGGCGCCACCACCTTTGCCTGTCTGAACCAGAAAGCGAAAAAATAAACAGAGCAACCAATTTCCCAATAAATCATCTAAACTACCCGGCACTGGTGCGAAAAAGTGCTAAAGTGCAAACTATCGCAATAAAACTGCTGTGTAACTGAGCCCCAAGTTAATAAAATATGTTACAGAAGATCTGGAGAGATGGGCAGGTTTAAAGTTGGGTTTATGTGGAGAAATAAATATACTTCAAATGAACATGATACCTACAATTCTTGATGTTATTCATGAAATTCCTTTACTAATATATCCTGCAAGTGTTTCCAAAATTTAATACATTTTAAGGCAATTTTTGAGGGGGAGGGGAGAGGCTCTTCTCATCCCAGAATATCAATGGAAAGGAAGCAACTTCCAATTAAAGAAGGTGGGTTTGGTTTCCCATACCTTCCAAAATACATTGGGCATATTTGCTATCTTGTACTAAATTTTGGAGTTCTTTACCTTTAACTAATTGGATGGCATTAGGTTCTCAATTTGATCCATTTGCTCATGCTAAACTGACCCTATGAGGAAATCCTGATTAAAAGATTGGTGGGGGGGGGCATTTGTATGGAAGACATGGGCAGAAAATGGGATTTCTACTTTAAACCAATTATTAGGTGTTGATTATGAGTTTCTGTCCTTTGCAATTTTGCAAGATCATTTTACTCTACCCACAACAGCCAAATGGCAATATTTACAATTACAACATTTGTTACAATCTAGATTTGGCCCTGCAGCCTTTAGTGCACAGCCAAGTGAGCAAGTGGAGAAGCGGAAGGAGGCCACATTAATGCTTGATTACCTGGTATGCTAGAAGTTGCTGTTAATATAAAATGGGGATTAGCACTCCATGGCCTGTAGGTGACATACAGCCCTTGTCCATTCTTCTGTGGCTTACAGTGGTCCTTCTGCTGAACAGCTAATGTTCGCAGGTGCCAACCCTGACATCTACACCACCAAAACCATCATTTCTTCTTCCCCTTCTGTTGCTTCAGAACCGAAGATGAAGCTTTGCCTGGACGTTTTGAAGAGCTCTATTGCTTTGCCTGCAATCCCAAAGGGCTCTGTGGTGGAACCATAGAGAACTACCACAGTTCTCAATGTGGTTCAGAACTACCACACAGAGAACAGCATAAAGAATCACCATAATGGCAGCAGCAAATTTGGCAGGAGGGCATCGCCTAGCAGCGTCCCTGCCCCCTCAGGGGTTTTGAGGTAGCGCAATACAGCCCTACAACCTTGGGAAGTTGTCCATTCCCTGACATGAAAAGAGAGCTGACTGTGCATTCTCAGCATTATGCTCTCCCCTTTTATATTATCTATATTATGTCATATTATATTAGACAGCGTATTTATTTATTGTATTCATTTCTATCCCACCTTTCCCTTGAGCTGGGACTCAAGGTAGCTTACAAATGTTAAAACAGACACAAATAAAAACATATAGATAGAAACAAAAACAAAGGTACAGGTTGAGTATCCCTTATCTGAAATGCTTGGGACCAGAAGTGTTCCGTATTTTGGGGTTTTTGGGGGGGATTTTGGAATACTTGCATATACATAATGCGGTATCTTGGAGTTAGGACCCAAGTCTAAATACAAAATTCATTTATGTTTTACATACACTTTATACACATAGCCTAAAGGTAATTTTATACACAATATTTTTCATAATTTTGTGCATGAAACAAAGTTTGTGTACACTGAACCATCAGAAAGCAAAAGCATCACTATCTCAGCCACCCATGTGGACAAGCTTGGATTTTTGAATATTTCAGATTTTGGAATTCTAGAAAAGGGATACTCAACCTGTATTTTTCAAATATAATTGAGCTGTCTAAAGCATTAACATGATTTAAAAGATATCCATTAATATATTTATTATTTTATATTATCTGAAGCACAGACTTTCCTGTTACTTCCAGTTCTTCATTTCAGACTGCATCTCCCAGCAAGTAGTGCTCCAAACCCCTTAGGTTACAGGCAAGATGGAAAGAATGCCCATAGATTTTGCTTGAGGTGACCTTCATGCTTTTAAGAGTTAACTACTCTGATGCAAATGTCTAGCACAGCAGAGAGTGAGACACTGAAGATCATTCACAACTTGAGCCCTTATATTTGCTGTGTTAACTTTGCTGCAGGAATTTTGCCCGCCCCTTTCCTTTGGGTGCCTAAATTGTATTGCTAAATGCTCAGCTGACATTTTAAGTTACTGAAATGCTGGAAACTTGGGGACTGAATCAAAATTTCAATGGGAGTAGAATTCTTATTTAGGGGGTAATGCTCTCAAAACCCCCCCCCACCTGGTTCCTCATTTTTGCTGAGTTTTTCTGTATTGGTGTTTTCTTCCTGCTTAGGTTTTGAAAAAGTTGATTTTAATTGAAAAACATCCTTGGTAAATACAACAAAGAGTGGGAATTGTGCACAGCAGGGGATGGAGCAGGGAAGAAAAGCTGTCCAGTTTTTCCTCTTTGCTCCTTGTCTGCTGAGAAATCTAATGTATTTTCCCCCTCACAGCTGGGAAATCAGTGAGATGAGAAAGGTTAGGACCCAAAACACAGGAAGGGAAAGAATTAAGCACTCCCTGTTCCCCCACCCTTGCTATTCTTCTTTCCACTCTCAGGACCAGCCTGTTGTCTCGCAGCAATCATGTTGAAGCAAACAGGGACATACCAGTTTGAAAACAATCACTATCAGGTGCCGTTTACACGATGGAAATGTCCCGGGAAGAATTCGTGTCGATCCCTGGCAGTTTACATGTACATTGGGTCGGGTATGTGATTTTCGGAAGGGGGCCCACCTTTTATCCCTCAACCTGCGGGACTTCCAGTCCCGTGGTTTGTGCCGGTTTTTAAAAAAGTCACTGGAGTCCCCGATGCTATTTAACATCTATATGAAGCCGCTGGGAGAGATAATTCGGAGGCATGGAATGCGGTGTCATCAGTACGCTGATGACACCCAGGTATATTTCTCCATGTCTCGGTCATCAGCTTCGACTTCAGATGGCGTCTCTCCCCTCAATGATTGTCTTAAAGCAGTAATGGACTGGATGAGGAAAAACAAATTGAGACTGAATCCAGACAAAACGGAGGTACTAACAGTTACAGGCCCGAAACCAGGTCTGGGAATACAACTTCCAGTCCTGGATGGAACTACACTCTCCTCCAAGGACTGTGTTCGCAGTCTGGGGGTGCTCCTGGACCCGACGCTCCAGATGTCTAATCAAGTAAATGTGACAGTCAGGAGTGCCTGTTATCAACTTCGGCTGATACGCCAGCTGCGCCCTTGCCTGGAAACTAGGGTCCTTGAAACTGTGGTACATGCACCGGTAACCTCCCGTCTGGATTTCTGTAATGCGCTCTACATGGGGCTACCCTTGTGTTTGACTCGGAAACTTCAACTAGTTCAGAACATGGCAGCCAGGTTGATTTCTGGCGCTTCCAGAAGAGAGCATATAACACCTGTGCTAAAAGCTCTCCACTGGCTGCCTATTAGTTTCCGGGCACAGTACAAGGTGTTGGTTATAACCTTTAAAGCCCTACATGGCTTGGGTCCAACTTATCTCCGGGACCGCCTCCTTCCGTACGACCCTCCCCGCGCACTTCGGTCCTCTGGGAGGAATCTGTTACAGCCTATGAAAACAAGGCTGTCGGTGACCTCCCAGAGGGCCTTTTCTGCTGCCGCTCCCAGATTATGGAATGGCCTGCCGGACGAGATCCGTCTTATTACCACCTTAGACAGCTTTAAAAAAGCTGTCAAGACGGATCTTTTCCAGCAGTCTTTTCCTGAATAACTATCCCGGCCCAAGACTCGGCTGTCCTTTCCAAGCGGCAACTAGATTTTTTAACCATTGTATGTTTTAATTTTTGTCTTTTTAATTTATATATTTTTAATTGTTGTATGTTTTTAATCTTCTATAATTTAATATTATTTTAAGGGGTGGGTGGGTTAGGGTACTGGGACTATGGAGTTTTTATACTGTAAGCCGCCCCGATTGCGTTGCAGAGGGGCGGGATAGAAATAAAATTTTATTATTATATTATTATTATTATTAGAGGATTCAGAAAATCGGAAATGTAAACAGCCTGGGACAAAATATCTCGGTACTAGGGGATGGCTGGAAATGGTGACTGGGGGAGGGCTTAGAGATCAGCGACCAGAAAAGGAGGGGTCAGTCACCCATTCAACAGATCCAGCCTCACCAGCTGAAAACAAAGGCATCCCTTCCAGCTGCACGAAGGTTGATGTGTGTGTGTGCGCGTGCGCGTGTACTCAATCACCTTTTTAAATGGATTTCTACACTGCAAACCCTTCAGCTTTACCTTTTCCTCTACTGCATGTTACAGAGAGATCGTGGTGGGCAGAGGGTCGCCCATTCATCCCCTGCCTTGATCACCTCCCTGGGTTTGAATGGGCACAGTAAAATATTCCAGCCTCTGAGCGAATGAACACCCTTTAATTCCCCCTCTCTGTGTCTGTGTCTTTCAAAACGCCTGTCTGTAGCTGGCTTGAAACCTAAACTCTGCTGCTAAATCTCTGCTGTAAGGGTTAACATTTTAAAGAGGCAAGGAAACCCAAGCCTCCCCCCCTCACTCGGCTTGATTTCAAAAGGAAAGTCCTGCATCTGAGCGAAAGATCTCAGTCTGGGTCTTTCAAAATGCTTTCTACCTCTGATTAAAGAGTTAACATTTTAAAGAGACAGGAGAAACACAAGCGTCTGCCCCCTCTCCCCCCCCAGCCAGCCAATAGCATTGCTCGTGGCGCGGAACTCTAAAGGAAGTGCATCACCGAGGTTGTGAAAACACGAGTAATCGCATCCTTGATTGACAGCCAAAAAAACAACAACCCCTAAAACCTAAAAAAACCCCAGAACTTTGGATGTGTAAATATCAGTCACGGGACCACCCGGAATATCCAGATCAGTGACATAAATCGTATAAACAGTGAGGGATGGATTCGTGATCACAAAGTCACGGTAAGCACCGCAACAATTTCTGTCGTGTAACTGGCACCTCATACTTCTCTGCAATCTTGCTATTATGCTGCTTTGGCAATCTATGGTCATGTGCTCACTCTTCCACTCTGTCTCACTAACCCCACCTTCCTCCCTGTGTATGCCCTACCCAGTACTTGCGTGCCCTTTGATTTTTTTTATTTTTGCCACACTAGCACAATTATGGCAAAATGATGAAATCAAATAAAATAATTAAAATAAAAGGAAAACAGAGTGAAACCAACCTTGGGAACAGCAAAGGGGAGAGGAGGAGAATCATACCCACTCACACCACATGATTGCCAGAATATTGGAACTGCAGCAGAAGGGACTAGAGGCAGTAATGGAACAGCAGTGATATTGGGAGCCATTGATGGATTTTTCCCATCAGTGAAAAGATGTGCTCCACCAACAGTTGAAATGCAAAGCAGCAACAGGAGAGCCGTGATGTTGTGTGGTAAATACTGGCCAAAGACACTATTACCTGCTGTAATTGCAACAAACCCAGTCTCATGTGATAAAGTCCCCAGTTACAGCTTGTGAGTCAGCTTTTCATTTTCAAAACATCAACAAAACCCTAACCAGCTGGCAGAAAGAAGCATGGAACTGAGAGCCACGAGTAGATTGAGTCTTATGCTGACCATGTTAAAACATTGCCACAGTTATTTTCAACTGTCTGCCTGCAGAGAATATTTTCCAAGGTGAGCTCTTTGCTGTGTAACAAGGCTATCCATTATTTGCAGAGGATGCCTGGGGATGGATGGGTTGAATCACAAACAGTGAAGCCTTGAGTATGTGAAGGTATGATAGTTGCTTCCTCAGACAGAAACTGGGAGGTGTGATTAATACCGGTATGTTGCCTGTAATCAAATAGGTTTGGAGCATTGGGCCACATGTTTTTCTTGCTGTCAGAACAACTGTGGATCTCTCTACCTGTCTACTCAGAAGTAGTCTGCCTGAATTCAGCCAGTTCCCCCTTTAATCATGTTTATTGAAATTTATTTATTTATTTATTATTCATTTACCACAATATCTTTATCCCTCTCTCTCTCTCTCTGGCTTTTCTTTGCAAACGAAGATTCAGGAAGGACTCATCCTGCGCTTTCTGCAAGCGCGCTGATGACTAAAAAGGCCAATCCGAGATAAACAAGTCCGGTTGCAGAAAGCACAGCAGAAGGTCTCCTTGGGTGATGTTTCCGGGTTGTGATTCTTTCTGTGTTGTCGTTTCTCTTCAAGACTTGTTCGGCGTGAGTTCTCAAATAAGGTTGCAGCATTGTGGATAGTGTGTCTCCATGCCTCCCGATGTGAGGCCAGGGCGAACCATTGTTGGTGATCAATTTGGCCAAGCCTGAGATGTTGTTTCAAGGAGTCCTTGTATCGCTTTTTTGGAGCGCCCCTCTTATGCTGACCCGTGGCAAGTTCACCGTAGAGTAGTATTTTTGGGAGGTGATGGTCCTCCATCCTAGAAACGTGCCCCTGCCCAGCGCAGCTGTGTTCTCAATATCATGGCCTCAATGCTGGTGATCCCTGCTTGCTCAAGGGTACTTTACTTTACTGCTTTAAGGTACTTTACTTTAAGGTACTGTGTACTTTAATGCACTTCCATATGCACAATGGTCCCAAATGTACACCTCCACTGATCCGGTAGTGCATGTCCAAAAAAAATAAATAAAAAAATAACTCCACATGCATAGCACAACTTACACCTAAGTATGTCAGTAACAGGTTGCCAGCCTGTGAACTATGAGACGTGGGGGAATGCGGCACAAAACCGCATCCCAAACCACATCAGAAGAATGCAACAAAGAACAGAAAGGGTGACATTACCAGAGGCCCACATCCTTCAGCCTTTCCAGGGCTGTCAATTAGCTAAGCCCGTCAATAAAAAAGGGATGCCTTATTCACGCTCAGGCTACGCCCCCAGAATGGCTGAAGGATGCAGGTGTCTGGTAATGTCGCCCTTTCTGTTCTTGTAGCATTCTGACGCAGTTTTTGCTGCATCTGATAAAGTCCTGTGTGTCTCAAGTCACACAGAAAGTATATCATACTACAGGTACTTGAACTCTTGTACCATGTTCCCTTACACAGCAGTTCCTATCCCTTTGTGTCCTTGGTTGGAAGACTTGTCTCCTCTTACACCAAATCAGAGCTCAGATGTTCAAAAGTAAACATGCATTAATATAAGGCAGAAATAAATCTCCCTTTAAATCTCCAGTTGTCAAGAGAAAGGAGGCAACCCCAGTTCTTCCACAGTTCCACCTTCGTATTCCCTCAGCTGTGCGGGATATGGTCTTGTTACCTGTCTCCCTCCGTGGCACAACTGGAGTCCTGCTCACTCCGGCAAAGGAGGGAGATGGGAAGGATGATAAAGGTCATGAAAGGAATGGGAGGGAATACTGGATTGCAAGAGCCACAGAGGACTTTTTGCTAAAGCCCCACATATTGACATTCATTGATTCATACATGAGTTTCTCCTACTCACGATGTCTGGCTGCACTACCAGCCAAATAATGTTTGTCCCAGTTCTTTTCCAGTTGAGAAAGGGAGCTGAGATTCTGTGTCCTGAATCTTATTGGCTAGTCCTGGCTACAAACGACCTATTGAATAATAAGCCAACATATAGGAAAATCCCATTGATTCCATGGGTCTATGCTAATTGGGGCTAATAATAGGGATTAGGCCAGCAGTGTCCTGACAATACTGAGGAGGCTGGTTTCTTAAAAACAACTAATTGACAGGTGCCCTGCTCAGAGGTACCGTACATCTTCACTTCTTTCTTTCAGAAAATCTGGATGATTGCTGTGAACTCATGGGGCTGATGACTTTTCATGTAGGTTTTAAAAAAATCTTAGCTGGTACTGTTGTACAGGAGCTTCAGCACAAACAGCCTCCCTAGGGACATTGCCATAATATGGTTGGGTGCAGTACCAACAGCGCCTGTGCTCCATTATTACAAGATGGGAGAAAACCCTTGGAAAAACAAAGCTCCCCCACTTGAAGACTTACTAAGGGAGCTCATTAAAAGAACAGCAAGCCAGTTTTGAATTGAGCCAAAAGTTGTTTGCTTGTTGCTACTTTTTTTTTAAACCTTTGCAGATGGAGACTGGAGGGAATTCAGTGGGGAGAGGCAGCAGCAGCTCTTTTAAGCCTTGGTTATATTATTGCCTCTTCAGTGCTGGAAGCAAGTA
This sequence comes from Gambelia wislizenii, assembly GCA_030847615.1. Classification (NCBI taxonomy): domain Eukaryota; kingdom Metazoa; phylum Chordata; class Lepidosauria; order Squamata; family Crotaphytidae; genus Gambelia; species Gambelia wislizenii. The sequence continues at coordinate 197,734,741 of JAUMIR010000002.1, forward strand.
GGAGAGGATTGTGCAAGATATGGACAGGACTCTTATGCCCATTGGCACTCCTGCCCTGGTCTAGAGCTCTCAGTCTGTGATGCATTCCTGCAATTTGTGCTGCTTCTAGCAGCCCCTTGCTGCAAATCAGCCACCCACAAACAAAACCATAACCAAGGCTGGGTATTTATTGGACAGCCTTTTCTCCTTTCCTACAGGGGTTGGTATTGAGAACCAGATCAAGAGATGGCACCCAGTAACCCATCTTCAAAAGAAAGAAAGAAAAAAGAAGAAAAAGAGAAAATACTGTATCAAAAAAGGAGCAAAAGTGACACAGATCTGCATAAAATGTCCATCTGATAATTAATATGCATAGATGGAAATTTAAAGATAATTGCTATAATTTAAACAGCAACACAGTTTAGGGTTATTATGTACTTTTAAGTCAACTCCAACTTATGGCAACTATATCCTAGGGTTTCTTTGGCAAGATTTCTTCAGAGGGAGTTTGCCATGGTTTTCCTCTGAGGCTGAGAGAATGTGACTTGTCCAAGATCACTCAGTGGGTTTCCATGGTTAAGCAAGGATTCAAACCCAAGACTCCCCAAGTCCTAGCCCAACACTCACATCACTAAACCATGCTGGCTATCATACAATACAATTCAGCTCAATGCAATACAGTGCAATACAATGCAATATAGTATAACTAAATAAAATGGGAGACTGTGGCTGGGTGGAACACGTATATTGCTGTGCTTTGCTCTGCTCTCTAGGCATTACAGCTGTTGTCAGGTACCTTCAGGGGTTCCCTGCTCTCCAATAATAATAATAATAATAATAATATGATGATGATGATGTTTATTTATAACATTCTTTTCATCAAAGGGCAGAACATCAGACATACCATATATAGTCAAAAACGAAACAATAAAACACAACACTATAAAATGCTAAAATACTAAAATAATTTACTAATATACTAAAAACAAAATCCTCATCAGTCGCTATCCATCTTGGCCACCTTATGCACACTCAGCAGCATAATCTGATGAATCAAAGAGGAAGATTTTCAACTCTTTGCAAAAGCGAGTAAGATCTTCCTCCAGCCGGAGGAGCAAGGGAAGACTGTTCAACAAATGCAGAGTCAGATCCTGAAAAGACTCACAGACTTGACAGAGCTGTATACATTGGTGGAACTGCCAATAATCCTTTGTATGTAGATCTTAAATTCCTAGATGGTACATGCCATGCTAAGCAAGCTGCCAAATACTGGGGGAGGTTAAAGCACAGGGCCTTAAATGCCAGGACCAAAAGTCTGTAACGAGCTCTAGCCCAAACTGATAGCCAGTGGAGGGATCTAAGAGTATTTAGGAAGATTGGAAACAACCCAAACAGCACTGTTCTGGATTAAAACCAGAGGAGTAAGAGAGCAGGAAGGCAAACCTGCCAGTAGGCTATTACAATAGTCCAGGTGTGAAATAACCAAGGCGTGGACAAGCAATGGGCAGTCTCAATGGTCAAAAACCTATGGATCCTATAGATGTTCAAAAGATGGAAGTTACATGCCTTTGCAGTTGCCCCCATAAAGGGGCGAAGAGACAGAAGTCCAGCAGGACTTCTTATGATGTTTACTAGACAATCCTTCAAAGAGATTATGCCTTGGAAGAGGACTGTCCTTTGACAGTGCCTCTCTCAGGGAAGATACCATCTAAAATAGGACACCATGCCACCCTGTGATGTATCAGAAGGTGGTGGGAACTTTACAGACAGCCCTAAAAATTTCCTCCAGATGAAGTCTGAATGCAACTGGGGACTTTTTCAGACGGCCCTTACCGCGCAAGCAGCCTCCAGAGCAGTAACGAGGCTGCCGTGTGGCAGGGAGTCCTTTTCAGACACCGCCGTCCCTCTTCCGTGACCATTCATAGCACGTACGTGAAGCTTTGGAAGCGGCCGCGTCATATTTCAATCACGAGCAACTTCCGTGATTGAAATATGGTGCGGCCGCTTCCAAAGCTTCACATACATGCTACAAATGGTCATGGAAAAGGGACGGCATCGTCCAAACACGACCCCCTGCTGCGCAGCAGCCTCGTTACTGCTCCGGAGGCTGCTTGCGTGGTAAGGGCCGTCTGAAAAAGTCACAGCTCCTAGTAAGTGTATATAGGGCTGCACTTTCAATGTTGGTTAGGCTCACAAGCAAAATGCACTATTCCTTAGCACAGGGTGGAATTCTGAGAGAGCACAGCCACTTTGCCTCTCATTTTATGTATAGGAGGAGTGGGGGGGCATCTTTTGTCACTTTGACGCCTGACCTCAGAGGCCACTCAGGGTGGGGTGTCTCTTTTGACACAACCTTTGGCGTCTTCTGATGCAGAGGCTAGCATCTTCTGTGGAAATCCTGTCTGGCAATTTATTATAGCATGTCAGAGTATCTATGAAATGTATCAGACAGATGCATCTGACGTTAGAGAAATCTCGTTTAACCTCTCTACCTTTAGTTTCTCCATCGATCGAATGGATATTCCTGAACATGATAATTTTCTTTCTTGGGAAGCATAATTAAAAGCTTGTCTAGCCCTTTGAGAAAATAGAGAAGATGCACTCTGGACATTGTGAAGTGGTAATTATTTGGTGCTATAAAACCTACAGTTGGCTTCTTGCCTCCTCTGAGGATGTGCAAACAAGATGCCAGCGAGGGTCAGCCATGCCAACTATATTTATAGTCACCTTGTGCAAGCACACGTGTTACATAGGTAGAACCCCTGTTTTCCTGAACAATAACCATTTATGCATGTTAGTTTTATAGACACAGAGAAACTCTTCCACCCAGCTCCTCCTAAACTCAGCAGCAACCTGTAAAGATTTCATTCTTCTGTGGCTCCTCTTTTAGGTTTACTCTCCCCAAATCCCAAAACGAAACAAAAATAACACTTGGTCTTTATATCATCACAACGTGCAAATCAATACTATGTGTGTTTACTCAGAATTAGGTCCAAATAAATTCAGCAGGACTACCAGGCCCTGGTACCAGTACCCAGCATTGTGGGGCCAGTGCTGGAGGCCAGGGAGCTTCCACCAGTTCCTATCTCAGTGGACACCACTAAGTTGATTGTGTTAGCACAGAGTGGCATGGATCATGGTGTCTGCTCCTATACTGATGATAGCTGTTGACCTCAGGCTGGTGTATGTCGGGGGTGGTCTGGCCTCATTGAACAGAAACATGCTGATTGCTTCAGAAGGGCCTTGTACTCTTTCTTTCAGTCCCTACATATTTAACATTGCAGTAACTTAGAACTTTAGTTGAGCATTTAGAAATACAGCTTTAATACCCCAAGGAAAGGGGCAGACAAAATGACCAAGGGATGCGAACACAGCAAATGCAAGAGCCTTACCACACTCTGAAGAAAAGTGGCAAGGGAGCAGGAATGTTCCATCTTTCCTGCTGCCTTACCACATGGCATGATCAGTTTTTTGTTCTGGTCCCGTGGGGGACCGAGGTAAAACTGCATCTTTTTGCTAACCAGAAAAACCCATTAGCAAAAACATGCAGTTTTACCTTGGTCCCGCATGGGACTGGAATGAAAAAATGCTGGAAGGACGATGATGTCATCCGGTAAGGCAGCGTGGAAAATGGAACATTCCTGCTCGCTTGCCACTTTTCTTCAAAATGTAGTAAGGCTCTAAGAGTTCTTGGGGTGAATGATTTTCTTTTTCTTTTTTAATTAATCTTTAGAACAGTAATATCATTAATACAGTGAATCAGACATTTTAATTATACCAAAAAAATTATCTCTATGCATACCTGTGTTTTTGTATTTTTTTAAAATAAGCAATAACATTTGTGAAGTGGAAGGCTTTCACGGATGGCATCCATAGAATTTCCTTGGGTTCTTTCGGGCTGTGAGGCCATGTTCTAGAAGAGTTTCTTTCAGATGTTTCGCCTGCATCTGTGGCTGGCATCTTCAGAGAATGGTTGGATAGGGGTGTGTGTGGAGTTTATATACTGTGAAACCCTGTTGGGGAGTATATGTAAATTTGTGTATTTGAAAGGTTAGTTTCTGGGTATAGAAATGCAAGGAGGATTAGTGTCTGTTTGGCTAATGATTGGTTGATGGCCCATTATCTGCTGGGAATACCCCTGTGCCTGGGTGGAATTCCTTTGTAAGTGTTGAGCTTTGATTCTATTGTTTTTCAAAACTGGGAGCCAGATTTTGTTTACTTTTAGGGTTTCTTCTTTCCTATTGAAGCTGTCCAAGTGTTTGTGGATTTCAATAGCTTCTCTGTGCATTCTGACATGATAGTTGTTGATCTGGTCCAGAATTTCTGTGTTTTTAAATAGCATTTTGTGTCCAGGTTGGTTTAAAACATGTTCTGCTACTGCTGATTTTTCTGGCTGGCCCAATCTGCAGTGTCTCTCATGTTCATTGATTCATGTTTGCACATTGTGTTTAGTGGTCCCTATGTAAACTTATCCACAGCTGCATGGTATGCGGTAAACTCCTGTGGCTGTGAGAGGGTCTCTTTTGTCCTTCGCCAAGCATAGCATTCCTTGGATTTTCTTGGTTGGTCTGTAGATTGTTTGGAGGTTGTGTTTCCTCATCAGTTTCCCTATTCTGTCTGTAACTTCTTTGATGTATGGTAAAAATACAGTCATCCCTTCACATTCGCGGGGTTGTGATAAAACCGCAAATAAGAAATGCGCCTGCCGGCAAGCAGTTTTCCACCCCACTCCCAGAAGCCCCTCGCTGCCTTGGGAAGGGAGTGGGGTGTAGCGTGAGCATGCCAGCTGGTTCCTACCCCCTTCCCAAGGCAGAGAGGAGCTTTCTGAGAAGCCCCTTGCTGCATTGGGAAGGGAGTGGGGTGTAGCGCGAGTGCGCCAGCTGCTTCCCACCCACCCCTCCCAAGGCAGCGAGGAGCGTCCTGAGAAGCCCCTCGCTGCTTTGGGAGGGGAGTGGGGTGTAGCACGAGCGCGCCATCTGCTTCCCACCCCCCCCTCCCCAAGGCAGCAAGGAGCCTCCTGAGAAGCACCTCGCTGCCTTGGGAAGGGAGTGGGGTGTTGAGCAACGAGGGGGGGGGAGGCGCAGGCAGCTTTCCGCGAATGATCAAAACCGCGAATGTGAAAGTCGCGAATGTGGAGGGGCAACTGTACCTTACAAAGGAATTCCACCCAGAGACAAGGGGATTTCCAGCAGCTAATGGGCCATCAACTAACCATAAGCCAAACATCAACTAACCATAAGCCAAGCTAATCATCCTTGCATTTCTATACCCAGAAACTAACCATTCAATTACACAAATTTACATATACTCTCCAACAGGGGTTCACAGTAGATAAACTCCACACACACCCCTACCCAAACATTCTCTGAAGATGCCAGCCACAGATGCAGGTGAAACGTCAGAAAGAAACTTCTAGAACAATGCCTCACAGCCTGGAAAAAAAACCAAGGAATATCTAATAAAATTTGTGCTTCCCACCACTCCTTTCCATTTAATCAACCATATCATGATTATTTCATCTTTATATAAAGTTTACCTCTAAAATTATAAACATTATTTAATTCTTTACCTTCTTTGTGTAATATCTAAATGATATATTCGTAGAAAGCTTTTGATTTTAACATAATCTCATATCTGTATTCTATTACTCATATACATATTTTAATCATTAAATATTTGTCTCATATATTACTTTCCCCCCTAAATCTTTAAATTTAGTATTGTCATTTCTTTCCAATGGTCTTTATAATATTTTATTACTTTGTTCCATTGTTCCTCAAATTTCTTAAGTGAATGATCTTTTAATAATGTCGTCAATTTGTCCATTAACATCATTTCACTTAATTTGGATAGCCAATCTTCAATCAGTGATACATTATTTAATTTCCAGTTTCCTGCAAAAATAATCCTTGCAGCCGTAATCATGGGGTGAATGATTTTCAAGGTCAAGGTCTCACTCTCAGTAGTGCTACAGATCTGAGGACTGAAGGGCATTTTCACTGAGGGACAGAATCCTTTTGGAGGGAAACACCCTCATTTTGCCCCCTGTCTATGCCCCTGGCATATCCACAGATGAGCTGACCCACGGCCACAGATGGGGGTGGCAGTCTGGTGGTGGGGCAAGGGCCACCACTGGGAATCTGCCCAGAGGCCTCCAAACCTGAAGCCGCTCAGGAATGAGTATCTAGTGAATGAGTTCAGAGTTGTAGGACTTTTTCAAGTGGGTGAAAAACCCACGAGGAGGTTGGGAGAAGAACGGGGCTGTGGCACTTACACCACCCCGTTTCAGATGACGCAGACCTCCTGTGTCCTCCTCCTGTCCTCCTTCTGACCTCCTCCTGACCTTCTCCCGTGCTGCTCACGTTACTTTTTACTGACTGAGGTTTTCCATCAATAAAAAGAGGTTCCAGCAGCATGGGGGAAAGTCGGGAGGAGGATGAAGGAGGACTACGTCATCTGAAACAGGGCTGTGTAAGCACCACAGCCCCATTCTTCTCCCAACCTCCTCATTTGAAAAAGTCCATAGTCTTATTCTAGGCTAGATTACAATCCACTTTGCCTCATAGATGATAATCGGTTTCCTCAACATATAGCCCATGTTCTCATAGACTTTAATCCACTTCATTAAATGTTTTTATATGTCGGATGAGTTTCAAAACACACATATCCTTTATAGTTACAGAAAAGGCCAGGAAATAACTTCAATTATCGGTCACTGCAGGGATATAGCTACAGGGGAGAGCAAAATGAAGGTATTGCCCTCCCCAACAAGAATTCTGCCCCTAATGAAATTTCCTGTGGTCCCCAAATTTCTAGCATTACAGACAATCTACACTAGCCAGGATAATGCCAGTTCCCTGCTGGTATATCCTGGCTGCAGAGGTGGTCTGTCCCCCCTCACCCCATTACCTGTACAAGATGGGCCAGAGTTCAAACAGGACGCCGCCCTGTCACTGAAGCTGCCATCACCATTTTCTTGCTAATGCAGAAGCAGAACAGGGGGCCCACAACATGTGACTGCAGCCCCCCCTGCATGTGACCAGCCTTGGTCCATGTTGCAAGATCCCTGCCTGGCTTCTGGAAGAGCCGGGGGACTGGCAGCGGCAGAGAGGAGTGGCATGCCGGATGGGCTCCTGCAGACACATGGGGCCCATCTGGCAGTAACAGAGTGAACTGGGTATTATCTTAGGTTGTGGTAAAGGGCCCTATTCTGGCTTCCCCCATTCCAGCCCTGTATCTGCCCCAGGGATTGTTTAGACTGCCGAGGGGCAGACTGGGGCAAATGCCTTGCATAATTTGGACTATAGCATACTTGAATGGGGGCAAGCCGGGGTATTTGGCCAGTGTAGACAAGGCCTGAGGCATTGAAAACTATTCACTCTTGAACGCTTGTATATGGAAACTTTGGACTTTTTCGGACAAGTAAAATGCAGCGCAAGCATCGTTGATCGTGAGTAAAAATCGCCAAAATATTCCACTCAAATGTCTCTGCGGTACCGCAACAGTACCGGCAGGGACGGGCGTCATCTGAAAGGGACGCCCTGCAGCGCTGCAGCTTCGCAACATGGCGAGGCTGCTTGCGCTGCATTTTACTTGTCCGAAAAAGTCCTTTGTCTGCTCCTTTTCTTTGGATGCTTAAACTGTATTTCTAAATATTCAATGGAAGATTTAAGTTACTGCAATGCTAGAAATTGGGGGCTGAAGGAAAATTTCATGGGGGGGCATCATTCTTATTTTGAGAGCAATACCCTCATTTTGATTCCCTCTTGTAGCTACACATCTACACTGGAGCAAGCAAACTTCAGGAGGTCAAGAGGTCCCTGAGTGCACTGACATTTCCTGGCACATATAACAAAATGAGTGACAGATTTATTGTACCACAATAAAGCTGTCAGTCTGTAGGTGTCACAAGAACCTCTCCCTCCCTCCCTTCCACCCCACCTGTGTCTGTGTATATGTCTGTGCATGTTTTTACAGTGACAGACAAAAATCATTCTGAGATTTCCTTGCCCTCCAGCCTGTGGATAATAACACAGTTTGGCTTCAACTGACTTTTGAGGTGGCGGGGGGGGGGGGGGAGAAATAGCACACCACCCAAAGTTAATCTCTGACTTTGCTGATATAAAGCCTGTTATGTTTCTCTTCACTTCTATGCTCATTAAACCTCTGAGGAAGCTAAACTGCAATGCTTTCTGGGTTTTCACCTGTTAGCTTGAAAACATGCCCAATTATCTGGGGCATCACTAAGGCTGCTATCACCCCTTCCCCCTGACGGTGCCACCCTGGTGCAGTTTGCCCTTCCCACCCCCACCCACCCCCAGTGCTGCCATTGCCAGCTATTCCAAAGGAAATATGAGCTGAACAACAGAAAGTATAGGTTTTCTGTGGGTTTTTTTCCAGGCTGTGAGGCTGTGTTCTGAAAGAGTTATTCCAGAACATGGTCTCACAGCCGGGGGGGGGGGACCCACAGAAAAACCTATGGATGCTGGCTGTGAACGTCTTTGACTTCAAACAGAAAGTATGTTATCATGTCCCTTTAGGTCATTTTGCTCTCCTTTTTAGGTTGTGCTTTAGCTTAGAAGCTCCCGCTACATGGCAGGTTTTAAAATGATAAATTGCGCTTTAGTGCTTTTTCGCACCAGTGGTGGGTAGTTTACATAGTCTATGGAGGAAACAGCTGTATTTTGTTGCTCTTTGGTTTTTTCTGCTTTGAGATTCACACAACCAAATGTGGTGGGGGCGTGGCCAAGCATTGGAAAGAAGACAAAGGAATACCATAGGAATGTCTGCCCTGGCCCCAACTCCGTGGTTAAGAGCTGATGGACAAAGAATCTCACCCTTTGCCTCTCCCCCCCCCAGCTCCCTGCCCCCAAATCAAACTCCAGATGGAAGGTTTTTTCTCTGTGCTTAACAGCTGATCGACAAAGGGGCCAGTTACACAATAGAATAAAGTGTGCAAAATTCCGGATTTCCGTCCTTTCGGGAAAGGGGTGAATAGTTCTTATGATTTATGGCTAATTTGGATGATGGCTTTAGTTTACACAGACAAAGTGGAGGGATGGCCAGGCAGCTCTATCATTATCATTTAAGCAAGGCAGAAGACGGAGAGGAAGGAATGAGGGAGCAGTGCTTAGGGGAAAAGAGATCGTAAGTTGGTACCTTCATCTGTATATAAATCAACAAAAAATGAGGGAGAGCAGCTGAAATTCCTTCTGCTCTGCAGTCCCTGTCAGCTGTGCTTTTCCCTCTCTCTCTCGTGCGAGCACACAATATCTCTCTGAAACAGTAATTATGCTAAAAGGAAGCCGGCTCGTCTCTAAGCAGAAGATAGGAAGGGTTTTTAATTTCCTACTGCTACTGAGTCTCCCTCCTGACTCCACATCTAGCCAGCCCACCGCTTCATCATAAGAACCAATCACAGTGCAGCTCTGTTGCAACTGTATTGGGAAGATTGCTGGTAATTCACACGGGACTCACCGTTCACACTAGCAATAATGCGCTAAGTCGCGCTACTTTTCAAATAAACCAGAAAAAGAAGCGACATCCCCTGTCATACTACATTTGGGTATTTTGACTTCCCCCCTTCTGAATGAGGTGATACTGTGGCTCGATCCGTGGGAACAATGAGCAATCTTAGCGGTATATTTAGAGGAATATTTGCCTGTGTAAATGCATTAATGTGTGCTGGGAGTATGGGCCAGGTTCCCTCTGGCTCCCCCCCACCCACACTGACATTAGCCTTCAGAGCTTTTTGAACCTGTTGTGACTAATATAACCTGAAGAGATAGCATATTTCCTTATGTGGCAAGTAACAGTGCTTTTCAATCTTGCAGCTATGGGCCTATACATGATAACTGAATGACAACATCTCATAACAAGAAGGAAAGGTGAAGAGTTTGTTTCATATTAGCAGAAAATGTGAGAAGAGCAATTTCTCAAAGGTAAACTGAAATGAAGGAAGACCACCAAGAAAGAAAATCAGGCTTTGTTCACACATTAAATCTGGTACAGTGGCATCTTAATGTGTGTTTATGCAGTCACTTGCTACATACATGTCTTCTTTATTTCCATTTGTTTTTTCTATTCCCCAGCTGTTTAGCCTGATGGAAATATCTTGCTAATGATCTTTGGCCTTTATGAAAAGGGGGAAGAAGCCTTAGGCTCTGATCCAAATGCAGGCCTCCTGGGTGCCCAATGATTGTGTCCTTCCCCAAGATGCCATCATTTGATGGTTTTACAGGTATGATACAGCCCTCCTGCATTTAAAAGGTTGAAGTACCTTTTCTGAAGCTTAATTACTGGCAATTTGGAATGTAAATCATTGACTATTTGTACTTATTTGGAAGGTGCCTTAAGCAGTTGATGGCTTGGTTCCACAAACCTTACTATGGTCTTCGTCCCATTCAATTATTACATTACACTGTTATAGTGCTATTATTCCACTTTAACTGCTATGGCTGCCTCCTGTGGAATTCTGGGGTTTGTAGTTTAGTGAAGCCTATGAGCTCTCTGGCTGAGAATGCTAAATGCTCCTCCCTAAACTGCAAATCCCAAAATTCCACAGGAGGCAGCCATAGCAGTTAAAGTGGAATAATAGCACTATAACAGTGTAGTGTGATAATTTTGTTGACCCTGTTATCAAGTCTGTAGATCTGTATAGCAAAACAGAAGGGCAAACAGATAACCAGACACATGTTGTTGTATACCTTCAAGTTGTTTCCAATGCACAATGATCTATCACAGGGTTTCATGGCAAGATTTATTCAGAGGTGGTTCACCATTGTTTTCCTCTGGGGCTGAGAAAGTGTGACTTGCCCAAGGTCAGCCAGTGGGTTTCCATGGCTGAGCAGAGATTTGAAACCTGCACTCCTGTACCCCTAGTCCAACATGCAAACCACTACTCCACACTGGTTCTCAATCAGACACACACCTTAAATTAAGCTTTAATCTATAATCAGAAACACAAATTCAATTATACAGTAGTTTAGAATTCTTACTTTTAGACAGCTGTTCGAGGTATAATTACTTAAACCTAGTTCTACTGAAATCAATCACTCTTCGTTGTTCTTGTGTGCCTTCAAGTCATTTCTGACTTATGGCAACCTTAAGGCAACCCTATTGGAGGGTTTTCTTGGCAAGATTTGTTCATCATCCGGGCTTCCCAATTACTTTGTAGTGTAATCAAAATATTTAAGACTTATATTATGACAGTTGACATATGCTCTATTCCAGAAAATAGGTCCTACTCATTCAATCAATCAGACAGAAAAATAGGTCCTACTCATTCAATCAATCAGACAGAAAAATAGGTCCTACTCATTCAATCAATCAGAAAGCTCCTCCTCCTCCTCCTCCTCCTCCTCTTCCTATCCCACCTTTGCCCAGTTTGGGACTCAAAGCAGCTTACAACAAATTTAAAAATAATTAAAAATCCACAGGATACAAACGTTAAAACAAGATGAACCTATCAAAAAAATTAAAATCAGATTAAAAACACATATCCTAAAACATGCACACACACACCAGCTCAACAGTTAGCAAGATCCAGCACATTATTTTGATGGGACAGGCCTTAAATAAAACATCACATGCCTGTCTAAACAGACATGTCTTTCTTGTGTGCAAAAAGAAAGTAGGGTGGGTGCCAGTCTTACTTCTCTGGGAAGTAGTCCAGAGCCTGGGGGCAGCCATTGAGAAGGCCCTCTCCTGTGTCCCCACCAGATGTGACTGTGATTGTGGAGGGACAGAGAGAAGGGCCTTCCCAGCAGATCTGAAAGCATGGGCTGGTTTGTAAGGGAAAATATGGTCCTTCAAATAACCTGGGCCTGAGCTGTATAGGGCTTTATAGGTCAAAACCAGCATTCTGAATTGTGCATGGAAATAGACTGGCAGCCAGTGAAACTGGCAGCCAGTGAAACTGTTGCAACAAGGAACTTGTGTGTTCCCTGAACCAGCCCCAGCTAGTAATCTGACTGCAGTTCTTTGGATCAGTTGAAGGTTCCAAATACTCTTCAAAGGCAGCCCCATGCAGAGTGCATCACAATAATCCAACCAGGATGTAACTAAGGCATGCGTCACTATGGCCAGATCTGACATCTCAAGGAACAGGTGCAGCTAGCGCACAAGCTTTAACTGTTCAAAGTACTCCTAGCCACTGCTGAAACCTGAGCTTCCAGGCTCAGAGGTGAATGTAGGAGTACTCCCAAGCATCTTCAAGGGGAGTGTTACCCCATCCAGCACAGGCTGATTCCCTATTCTCTGATCTGCCTTCCAACTGACCTGGAGGACTTCTGTCTTGTCTGGATTCAGTTTCAATCTGTTCACTCTCATTCAGTCCATTACTGATGCCAGTCACCAATTTATGACCAGAACAACTTCCTTGGGGTATGGTGGAAAGCAGTGATAGACTTTGGTGTCATCCACATACTGATGGCACCAAACTGCAAAATTCCGGACCACCTCTCCTGGCGGTTTCATGTTAAATAGCATGGGGGACAGAACCAAGCCCTGAGGGACCCTTGGGCCAATAGCCAAGAAGTCAAGCAGGAGTCCCCCAGCATTACCTTTTGGGTTCAATCCTCCAGGAAGGAATGGAGCCACAGTAAAATAGTGCCCCCAAGTCCCATTCCAGCAAGGCTACCCAGAAAGATATCATGGTCAATGTTACTGAAAGCTGCTGAGAGGTTCAGCAGAACCAACAGGAACACTCCCTCATCTAGCTCCTGGTGTAGCTCATCCACCAAGGCAAACAAAGCCAACTCTGTCCCATAACCGGGCCTGAAAACAGATTGAAATGGATCACGATAATCCATCTCATCCAGAAACTCCTGGAGCTGGGAGGCCACTACTCTTTCCAGAACCTTTCCCCAAAATGGAATGTTAGAAACTGGCTGATGATTATTCAGAATGGTGGGATCCAGGGAAGGCTTTTTAAATAATGGTTTTATAACAGCCTCCTTCAGGCAAGCTGGAGCTCTGCCTTGTTTTAGTGAGGCATTAACCACTCTCTTTTCCCACTCAGCCCACCCCCCCCTAGCCTTTTTAATAAGCCAGGAAGGGCAAGGGTCTAACCTACATGTGGTGGCTCTCATTCATCCAAGAATCCTGTCCACATCCTCAGGTTGCACAAACTGAAAAGAATTTATTGCCACTGGACAAGCAGGGGCCAAAGTTACATCATTAATTATAGCATCTGAGTCAGAGTGGATCCACAGTTCCAAGCAAGTTGTTCACAGCAGACACTTTGCATAGGACCTAAATCAAGGGTAGGCAACCTCTTCCAGGCCAAGAGCCAAGTTCAGTTTCAACAAAGGTCTTGGAAGGAATGCATTCCAATGATGAGTAGAGCCAATAGTGAAGGGTTGGGACCAAAAAATGCATGTTTATTTCAGTTTATTGCAAATAGGGATCAAAAGAGTGTTCCTGATTATTCATTCTCAGGTTGAAAAACAGGTTTCTTGAAAGTTGGAAAATGCCATCAGGAAGAATAATAGACCAGTGAGAATTTTGCGCAATTTCTCCTGGCATTTGGACATCCCGAAGTGTTGCTGAAGAATTATTCTGTGAAGAAAAACACATTTTTATTTTGCATAAAACTCAGTTTTCTGTAAAGAAAACACATTTCCTGCACAGAAAACACTATTTCCTATGCCAGAAACCTGTTTTCTTTACAGAAAATAGGTTTTAAAAAGGCAGCCACAAAAACAAAAACCCACATTTTTTTTTCTCTGCAGAAGAATGCTTCCACAACATCTCAGTATTTTCAAATATGGGGAGAATACTGCAGAATAACATTTGTTTTCTGCTGCAGCATGGACAAAAACTACCATAATTATTCCTCTTCACGTGTGATTTCTGTACATTTTGTATAACAGAATGAGTGTAGAATGAGCATTTGTTAACAAATTTTTACCTAAGTTGATACACTTAAACTTAAAGTGAACATCACACTGACATTGTGAACATTTTCATACATTTTGGACTGGTCAGCAGACTTTAGCAGCACATTCACACTATTCAGTTACAGAGCTATGATTCCTCTTTAAGTGCCATGGCTGCATCCTGTGGAATCCTGGGGTTTGTAGTTCACTCAGAGACACCAGAGGAACTCCCTGCTGAGAATTCTGAATGCCTGCCCTTACATGTAAAATCCCAGGATTCCACAGGATGTCTCCATAGCAGTTAAGGTGGAATAATAGCACTATAATTGTGTAGTGTGAGTTGTCGCCAGGTTTTTTTTTTCAATGGATGATTTTGGTCTATTTTGTATGGCACCTGGCTTGAAACAAATTTTAAGGGTGGTGGGTACCACCATTCCAAACTGCATTTCATTCAAATCATAAGTAAAATCATCAACATCAGTCTGGGCAATGCTCTAAGTAGAGTTTTGAATCATGTAATTTATTAGGTTACATTCTGGGGATTCTGGGAGTGTAGTCCAAAAAATAATAATAAATTCCCCCAAGCTTTGCATTTTGATGCACATCAGGCTAAAAGACCAGCAGGTCCATGCCCTCCTACAGTCTTGCACAATAATCAATCTTGTTCCTTATCCCTTTGAAATGGCCACAGGTCTGGCAGAAAAAAAAACCCTACTGTATTTTAACAAACTATGCTAGGTTTGCCAAATATTTAGCAACAGCTGCTTGCCAAGCCTAATTAAATTACCTTGGTGGTCAAATTAAGCACCTACTCTTTGCCCTTTACCTCATCTGACCTAAAGGTGAGTGAATGGATTTTTGCTTACACTGGTACATTTTCTTCACTCCTGCGTACAGTTAAGGTCACCTAACAGGATTCAGTCCTGTTGGATGACATGCCGCAATGTTACCACCATAGCTTTGGGGTATCTGAGGACAAGTATCTCTGTGGCTCGCGGCACACTGGAGGATGGAATTGTACACACCCTTCCTTAGGGTTTAGCATGACTCCATGATGGCTAGCCCAAAAGATGTTCAATCGTCACTTGAACATTTAGAGCTCTTGTAGGGCTTTCTATCAGTAGGGTAGAAGTGCAACACGCATGATTACTAATGAGAGCTTAAAGCGGGCATTGCCTAAGCCAAGTTATGCAACCTAGTTATGTAAGTGGTAATGGAAGTGGGAGAGTCCATCGCATATTCTTTCCTGCATTTGGTTTCACCCTATGGCATGAGAAAAACATTAATAAGGAACAAAATACCAGAGCAGGCAAGTGGTATACAATGCCACCTACTAATTTGTATGCATCATTTTCAAATTTCACTGGAGGAGTCTCAAGATGAAGGAAGGTGCTGAAGCACTCAATGGTGTAAAGACAACATCCTTGTGTAGTACACTCCCTCCTGTTGGCAAGCTCTGTAGGCCTTGGGGAAGATAATGAAGGAGAGAGAGAGAGAGAGAGGATGAGCAAACTTCTTGGTGTAGAAACACTGAGAGAGTGAGAGGCGTCATGCACCGCTGATGTCGCTCGGCTGATGTCTTTGAAATTGGTTTTATTAGGTAGTAAATGGATTTTCACTGGATGGGAGGAGAGGTGTATATTTCTATACAGGCCTGTTTCCCACCACACATGACACTTCAAGGAATGGAGAAAAACGCCAAAGTCTTGGAGCTGGGCTGGCATCAGTTTCCTGCTCTTGTAAGGTAGTCAAAAGACACCCCAAGAAAGCAATACAAAACAATACCTCCCACAAAAGCCGTCCAGATCAGTTTTACAATGTTTAGGTGCTCTGGCCAAATTCACACTACACAAATAATGCAGCTTGAAACTGGATTATTTGCCATGGCTCCTTCCTATGGATTCCTGGGATTTGTAGTTTTACAAGGTCTTTAGCCTGCTCTGCCAAAGAGTGCTGGTGCCTCACAAAACTACAAATCCCAGGATTCCGTAGGAAGAAGCCTGGATTAAGGGGGTATTCCCCAAGTCTGGTGTGAATAAGGCCCTACAGCATATGTCGCTATTGCATCAGATTTGGGAGAAAGGCCACACACACCTCGTGTGGCATTATTGGTCTGGGTTTGTTGCCGGGGGGGGGGGATTCCAGGTTTGTCACTAGTGTAGTCAAACCTTTGGAAATTTTGAAGCATTTTCTTCCCCAATTGTAGCCCATGTTCTTTTCTTTTCTTTTTTAAAACGATTTTTCTTGAAGAAATTTAAAAATAATGAGTAATGCAAGGAGCTGTTTTTTGTAACAGCAACGAGTTATTGTGTGTCTGTGTCTCTCTGTGTATATGCTTTGCAATGAGTTAAAGAATGTATTACTTGGAAAAAGTAACCTTCCAAGGTCTGGGAGAAATGAATTGGGGGAAAAAAATCATGTGACTTTCAAAGGATAACTGAGTTTTTGCACAATTTTGGTTCAATTGTTTGATAATAGACCACTTCAATAGGCAACAAAAAGTAAATTGCATTAATTTCTCCCCACTCTTAGATGACAGTTTAGCTTAAGTTACCTCAAGAGCTGGTGAAGGTTGTAAACCAAGATGCCTTCAGTTCAAAGCCCACTTCCTCTATAAACATCACTTGACAGCCCTGGGGCTTGTCTATACGGGGCAAGAAAATGTGAATTGGTGTGCAGTAACACCAATTTGCAGCAGCTTTCATTTGTCTCCACTATTTTTTAAGATCACAGGCATGCAAATATGGCATTTGTTGTTCAAACAGGCATACCTGTGAATCAAGATGGTGGGTGTGAGTGAATTACGTTTTTATTGTCACCAATTGCTGCTGTCGAACAATTTTTTTTTTAAAGCAAATCCAAGGTGTGGAAGTGCGATCTTCTGCTTACATAAACAGGAAAAAAAAGAAGAAAAAGGTTGTTTTGTCACCTCAGTGCACAATTGCTACAGTGAAAATCCAACATGGCAGTTCCAGGCGCTGTCTTGCCGGCAAATGCCATCCCCTGTGCACATCTGATCAATTAGCTTTCCACTTCATCTCTTATCAGGAAAGTGTAGCAAAGCTATTTGGTTGTTACAATGAGCAAGAATGTGCATTTCCCTCTGAGTTTTTTTAAAAAGTGAGGAAAAGCCACGAAGGCTTTTCCCACAGAGTATTTGGAGATTTTTGCCCCCTCCCTCTGAATACGGTGAAATGATATGGGATCACATTTGGACAAAACGTATTCTCCTTGAATTCCATGAGGAGTATTTTCACCATATAGATAAGCCCCAAGACAAGTCAGTATTTCTCAGCTATAATTCCTCATCTACAATATTTTCTTTCTTTATTGTAAGGATTATTGAATGAGATAATGTGCCTCAATGTATTTCAAGCACTTGGGTGAACTATACAAACAGCTAAATATTAAAACTGAAACAAACAAATGTAGCATGAGCTCAACAAAAAGGATTTTGACTGGTATGGCAAAATTTTTGGGTGCCTTGGATTAATGGAACAACCGTAGGTGGGAAATATAACTTGAGAGACATAAAACACTTTTAATTGAATTGGTGGTAATTAGAAAGTAAGGGTTTCATGGGATTTTTTTTTTCATTTCAAGAAAATGAATTAGTAGGTTGAGGAAATAGAATCAACATCCTGTCATTATTGAGAAAGTAATTCTAAACCCTAAAATAAATTGTGATAAACAATACTGTGGTTTCATTAGAAAGGCTTCAGGTAAATCCTCTATTTCCTAAACTTCCCAGAGGAGTAATGCAGTCTGTATTCTGGGAACTTCCTCTGAGAAGTTTAAGAAATTAGTATTATATGGGTTGTGCCTACACTCTTATTGTAAAGACATGGAGGAGTTTAGGTGCAACCCGCAGGTTACTCTTCTATTATTCCTCTTGTATTATTATGTGGAGCTTAAGTTTGAGGATGTAATCAAATTAACTATCTCTATGAAGAGATATGCAATAGGATGTATGGTTAGGTCAACATTAGGCCACACAGACTTCCTGTCTCAATGAGAGTGTGACAAAATTGGATTATATAACTCCTAATAACATCATTGGTGTCTGCTAGATGTAGACATTTGTGGCCTAGGCTGAGCTGAAACACAGCCTTGGCCTAAGCACTTTGGAGGAAACTGAGATACTGTTTATGTCTTCCAAGGGACTTTCTATGCAATGGGGAAAAAAACTATCTCTCCCCCCCCCCAAAAAATCTGGCACAATAAGGACACACCATTTGTGGCCCTATCTGCACCAAACTCAGGGTATAACATCTTTAACTCAGGTTTTAAAAACTTGCAGTTTTCTCCAGAATTTGCAGGAAACTCCAGAGAAAACCATGGTGTGAACAATGGCTCTGCTGTAGATTTGGTAGTGGGTGGAGAAGCAGGACAGATTGCTACCTGGCAGGCACTGCCATTTATCTCAAGAACAGTTAAATAGGGGGCAACTATGCTTGGCCAGGAAGGCAGAGCCCTGTTCAGGTCATTCAATCAATGGTGAGTGGGTAGCCCGATCAACCTCCTCACCATTGATCTCATGGCTGGGTGCCTCTGTTCTGATCTCAGAGTGAGCAACTGTGTGCCAAATAGGCTCTGCCATGAAAGTGCCTGGTTGGGAAGGCAGCAGCATCAGACCCACAGCAGCAGTGAATGGTGCAGAGTTGGGCTTTTGGCCAGGTAAGGTGTGGCACTTAACTCTGAGCCAGAGTAGTCCGAATTTCCTCTGGTGCAGTCTGGGCCAGAGCAGTTTGAATTTCATCCAGATGTTTACCCCAAGTGTAGCCCAGTCCTGAGCCTCATAATCTGCTGCTTGATAGGCCCATTTGGTTGGCAAAAAACCTGTGCAGATGACTGTCCTTAGTGAAAGCTGCAGTGATTCAGGAGATTATCAGACGGGTCCTTTTACCCTGTTTCTGTCTCGCTACCCACCCTCCCGCCCCACTCCTATCTCTGCTACGGAATAAAATAAAAATGTTTGCACACTTACCTTCTAGCAAAACAGAAACAGCTCCCCCTCCCATCGGCAGCCCAGGAGTAAATGCAGCCAGAATAAAACTGCAATTACGATCCAGAAAGCAAATCCCGCCCATTCTTGCAAGAGAACGATCGCGCAGGAAATTTAAAAATAAAAAATAAACCAAATGTCAAAAACACAAAGCAAGCACCAAAACACTCTTTAAACACTACAAGTATCCCGGGGAGGGTTTTAAAAAAAAGGGTGTCACTTACCTCCTCATCCTGATCTCAACTGGAAGTGTTTAGCGTGGACTTTCCCCTGCGGCTGGCATCATGCCAGCATAACAAGACAAGAACAGGGCGCCTTTCAGACCACCCGTGATTCCGTAACAGAAATGGAACGGGTGGTCTATTAACAATTTTTCCTGTGAATAAAGAACAAAAACAAAAAACGGAAACAGCACGGGATGGGGACGACGTTGTCTGAAAGAGAAAACCTTTCTCGGCCCTGTTCTGTTCCTGCCACGGAGTATTAAGCCCGTCTGATAATCTCCTCAGACACGGCCCTCCTAGGTGACATCTACCACAGCACCTCAACAAATAACAGAGGAATAAGTCAGCTGTGTAGTGATAGAAACCAAGGGGCCAAACCCTGCAACATCAAGCAGGCAGCTAATGTGATGTGCTGTATAGCTGAAACTGCAAGGCCTCTGGATTTAAAACAAGCAAGTTAACTGTGGATAATCCAACTAGGAAGAAGATGGTACCTCTAGAATGAAGTGCCATTGAAAGATATATCTACAGACCAATGAAGGAAAGAGATGCATATTCTCCAACATTTCATGGATGAAAACTAGGAGCCCATCTACACAAGGGGAAGAAAAATGGAGTACCTGGTAGTAATGGCATTTCGCAGCAGCAGTGACATGTCTTAATGGTGTTTATGGCCGCCGAAGCCTCCATAAGCCTTGCATTCTGGATGGAGCACACAAGTGATTTACGTGCATTAGTTCTTCATGGCCACTGATTTTTTTAAAGTCATCCAAGGTGTGTTGGAGTGATATTGTGATTTTCTGATTTCACAGGAAAGCCAAACAAAATATAACCACCCCATTTTATCACCTTAGCGAGTGAGCACTAAGGCAGATTTACAACATGGCAGCAACGGGTGCTTACCCTGCTAGCAAGCCTTGCCCCTGCTGTCGCCTGGCCAATCAGCTTTGTGCTTTCCTTTGAACTGCTTGTTGTTGTCTCAAATTGCTAGTCCTAATGAGCAGAAATGTTCACCCCTCATGTTTTTTTAAAAAGTACTGGAAAAGCCACGAAGGCTTTTCCTGCATTGTTTTTCCCATTTTGGGCCCCGCTTTTTACAAACAGTGTGGATTGGTGCATGATGCCATTTAGACAGGTAGGATTCCCAACAAATTCAATGAGGATTTTTAAACCATTTAGACAACCCCCAGGACACATGTGGCTGGGCAACATCAGAGTGTGGTCAAGATGGCAAAAGTTATCAGTGAGGAAGAACACACAAGCTATGAGTGGCTGCAGAAATTTCCTTTACCCCAAGCTGTCTTAATGGCATCCCGCATCATATCGCCATATTTGGAAGCGGGGGTTAAATACGCCATATACTCTTCAGGTTTTTTTTTTAAGCAGGGGGAAACATGCATTCCTGCTCATTGGGACAAGCAACGTGAATTGATTCGCTTTCCTATATGAGCAGAAGCTGAAAGCTGATTGGCTGGTCAAGTGTAGGGGACAGGGCTTGCTAACAAGGCAAGTGCCCAGAATGCCATCTTTTTTTTCCGCCATAGTGAGCAAGCACTAATGCAATAAAATGGGGGGTTGGTGGGTTTTGTTTGTTTGTTTGTTTTTCTGTTAAGGTGAAATATTGCTCTATTGCACCTTGGCAATAGTTTTTGTTTTTTTAATGCTGTTCAGTAGCAGCAAATTGATACGGTAAGTAAAAATGTGAATAATTCACTCAAGGCCGCCATCTTGATTCACAGGCATGCCCATTTGCACAGCAGATGTGGATAGCTTCACATGCCTCTGATCTAACCCCCCCCCAAAAAAACCATTAAGACAAACCACAGCTGCTGCGAGTCACCTTTACTGCAGAGTATTCTGCTTCTTTTTGCCTCTTATAGACAAGCCCTAGGAAGCTTACGTGGCATGTGTTGCTCTGCCCTGCTGTGGGGGGAACACTTTGCATGGCCCAGAGATGTGGCCCACAGTCTGTCACCATTTCCTCTCAGTGTCTTCTACTTAAAGTGGTTTCCTTACTTTGAATAATAACAGGCATTGCTTGGAAATAATTTACTCCAAAATAATTTATTGTCCCTCATTTTTAAAGGTTTCAATGACAACAACAAAAAAATCATAGTTTTATTTGTTAAATGTGAGTGTTGTCATCTATGAGTAATGATCATAGAGCATAGAATCATAGGAGATTTTCACACGGGGCCAAAATGCCCCGTTACTGCCCCACTACCTCCTCTCCCGTTCCTGCCACGAAATAACATAAATCTTTCACACACTCACCTTAATTCCGCAGCAGGAATGGGCTCCCCCTCCCCTTGCTGGCTGGCCGTAAATGCAGCCGTCGTAAGGCTGCTTTTACGACCGGCTGTCTGAAACGTTATCACGTTATCATGTGATAACGCCGGACGGTAAATTTAAAAAATAAAACTCCCCCAAACATAAAATCAGTTCACCAAGCACAAAAACACTCTTTCAATCACATAATCAAAACAGGGAGGGTAAAATAAAGGGTGCCACTTACCTGGATGTCCAGATCATACCAGGAAGTGCTTGGAATGGACCTCCCCTCCGTGGCTGTCATTTCGGAACAGGAACGGGGCTCCTGTTCACACA
The DNA here is from genome assembly GCA_030847615.1 of Gambelia wislizenii. Lineage (NCBI taxonomy): Eukaryota > Metazoa > Chordata > Lepidosauria > Squamata > Crotaphytidae > Gambelia > Gambelia wislizenii. The sequence goes on from JAUMIR010000002.1 coordinate 197,756,436, forward strand.
CCTGTGATTTCGTTATAACAACGGAACGGGAGGTCTATTCACGATGAAACTCGTGATTACGTTGTTCTGGAACAGTCACGGGAGTAAGATGGATGCAGGACAGAACGGGGTCAACGTTGTCCGAAAGGGAAAACCTTTCCCGACCCTGTTCTGTTCCTGCCACGGGATATATAGCCCGTGTGAAAATCTCCATAGAGTTGAAAGAGACCATAAACTTTTCTCATCACTTTAATTCATTGCTGTCCATTTTTAGTACATTTAAATGTTTTTAATTCAACAGTTTAATAATTAATCAACAAAGTAATTTTATAAAATGTATTTGGCATTTTCATCTGAACAAATTAAAATTTTCTTTATCAGTTAACATTAATGAAGCAGCATGACCATTAATGTTTCTGAGAGCCCACTGCATTTTTATCCTTCTTCTTAACAGCAATGCATTTAGAGCAAAGGGTTATTGGCTTGGAAAGTACTTGTGTGACTCATATGATGTTGAAATTTTCCATGTTACTTGTGTGATGTAGAAGAAGCAGCTACATGGAGTATCATGCAGAGGTTGCAGGGATGGTCCATAACCCCACAATGAAATGATGTATTGCCTCAGACTAATGGAAGTTTAATTACCATGTCAAAGGATTTTATTCTCCAGAGGGTGGTAACATCCAGGAAAAAGGTGGGAGAAAAGTCTTGGTTTCATCAGGACAAGAATATTCAAATATACACACTGTGGCCTTCAGGTAAGTAGGATGTGAATGAAGAAACTTTGGGTGGGTGATACTTGGGAGATTATCACACAGGTCCCTGGAAACTATGTCTGTCCCGCTACCCCCCCCCCCATCTGCCCCACTCGCCCCCCACTCCCATCCCTGTAACACTAAAAACAACAACAACAACAACAACAACACTTTTCAACTACCTTTTATCAGAAGCGAAACGGCTCCCCCTCCCCTTGGCTTCACTGCAGTAAATGCAGCTGTCATAAAGCTGCTTTTACTGCAGTGAAGCCAAATCCCGCTCATTCTCGCGAACAAGGAAATGGTAGGACCGCTGCATAGAGAAGATGGTGAAAGGCTAACAGGGGACAGAGAAAAGGCAGAACTACTTAACACCTTATTTGCTTCAGTCTTCTCCCAAAGGGGGAAGAGTGCTCAACCTGGGGGAAATGGAGCAGATGATGCAGTAGGGGAAATGCAGCACAGAATTGGTAAAGAGGTAGTTCAGGAATACCTGGCCAGTATAAATGAGTTCAAGTCTCCAGGCCCAGATAAATTTCATCCAAGGGTATTAAAAGAACTTGCAGAAGTAATCTCAGAACCACTGTCAATAATCTTTGAGAATTCCTGGAGAACAGGAGAGGTCCCAGCAGACTGGAGGGGGGGAAATGTTGTCCCCATCTTTAAAAAGGAGGGGAAAGAAGACCGAAATAATTACTGCCCAGTCAGCCTGATATCAATACTAGGAAAGATTCTAGATCAGATCATTAAACAGACAGTCTGTAACCACTTAGAAAGGAATGCCGTGATCACAAAAAGTCAACATGGATTTCTCAAAAACAAGTCGTGCCAGACTAATCTCATCTCTTTTTTTGATAGAGTTACAAACTTGATAGATGAAGGGAACGCAGTGGATGTAGTGTATCTTGATTTCAGTAAGGCTTTTGACAAGGTCCCCCATGACATTCTTGCAAAAAAGTTAGTAATATGCGGGCTAGACAATGCAACTGTTAGGTGGATTTGTAATTGGTTGACTGACCAAACCCAAAGGGTAGTCACCAATGGCTCCTCTTCATCTTGGAGAGAAGTGACCAGTGGGGTGGCACAGGGTTCTGTCCTTGGCCCAGTGCTATTCAATATCTTTATCAATGACTTGGATGAGGGAATAGAGGGTATGCTTATCAAATTTGCAGATGACACCAAATTAGGAGGGGTAGCTAATACCCCAGAGGACAGGATCAGACTCCAAAATGACCTGAACAGATTAGAAAGCTGGGCCAATATTAACAAAATGAATTTCAACAGGGAGAAATGTTGGATACTACACTTGGGCAGTAAAAATGAAATGTACAGATATAGGATGGGCGACGCATGGCTTGAGGGAGTATATGTGAAAAGGATCTAGGAGTCTTAGTGGACCACAAGCTGAACATGAGTCATCAGTGTGATGCAGCAGCTAAAAAAGCCAATGCAATTCTAGGCTGCATTAATAGGAGTATAGTGTCTAGATCAAGGGAAGTAATGGTGCCACTGTATTCTGCTTTGGTCAGACTTCACCTGGAGAACTGTGTCCAGTTCTGGGCACCATAATTCAGGAAGGATATTGAGAAGCTGGAATGTGTCCAGAGGAAGGCAACCAGGATGGTGGGTGGTCTGGAAGCCATGCCCTGTGAGGAGCAGCTTAGGGAGCTGGGCATGTTTAGTCTGGAGAAGAGAAGGTTGAGAAGGGACATGATAGCCATGTTTAAATATTTGAAGGGATGTCATACTGACGATGGAGCAGGCTTGTTTTCTGCTGCTCCAGAGACTATGACATGGAGCAATGGGTTCAAACTACAGAAAAAGAGATTCCACCTGAACATTAGGAGGAACTTCCTGACAGTAAGAGCTGTTCGGAAGTGGAATACACTGCCTCTGAGTGTGGTGGAGTCTCCTTCTTTGGAGGTTTTTAAACAGAGGCTGGATGGCCACCTGTCAGGAATGCTTTGATTATGTATTCCTGTGTGGCAGGGGGTTGGACTGGATGGCCCTTGTGGTCTCTTCCAACTCTATGATTCTGTGATTCAAACATCAAAAAATTAAAACAAAGCCCTAAAACAGAAAAGAAAAGCCCAAATAACCTGGGGGAGGGGGAAGGGTGTCACTTACCTGGCTGTCCCAATCGAAACTGGAAGTCTTCAGCATGGACCTCCTGCTGATGTCACTTCACGATGTCATCTCGGCATCGTAACGGTTCTCTGTTCACTTGCCCGTCATTACGTTATAATAACAGAACGGGCTTCTTATTCACGGATTTTCCCATGAATAAGAGGAAGTGGGGGGGGGGAACAGGAGCAGAACAGGAGCATCGCAGGAGAGGGACGACGTCATCTAAAAGGCAAGCCTTTTAGCGATCTCCTGTCATCCCTGTCCTGGGATGTTTTCAGTGTGTGATAATCTCCTTGGACAAATGAGTTATTCATGGATATGGATAGATTTAGGAGATTATCAGAGGGGGACAAATATAATGTCCCTGTCTCACAGTCTCCTCTCCCGCTCCACTCCCATCCCTTTAACATTTAAATCCCCCCCGACCTACCTTTTTTGTGCTTTAAAAAGTGCTCCCCTCCTCTCCAGCAATCCAGGAGTGAATGGAGCTCTTATGGAGCCCCATTCACTTCCTGGAAAGGACATCCCAGCTGTTCTCGCAAGAGAACGATCACATGCAAAATTCAAAAATAAAAATAAAAGGTAAAAAATTACACAAAGCACAAATCACATTTTAAAACCCCAAGTAACCCGGGGGGGGGGGAGTGTGTCACTTACCCAATGTCCCAATTTCAACCGTAAGGATTCGGCACGGGCCTCTCAGTGATGCTGTCATCGTGCCAGCATAACGGGACATCTTTTCATTCATCCGTTGTTCCATTACAGAAACAGAACGATTGGTCAATTCACAGGTTAGCCTGAGCATAACGACACAGGGATGACAATGTCTGAAAGGGACATCCCTATGGTGGGATATTAAGGTCATCTGATAATCTCCGTAGAAGTGAAAACATGAAACGGACATGTTGTGAATCAAATAGGGCTCCAAGAAGACATGCTCCCAATTTTTAAAAAAAACTAATTGATTTTTAATAGGGTCAGCTTTTTCACTCTTTGGCCATGACTTGCTCCATACTTCATTTAGTTGCCACAGAGAAATGTGACAGTAGTGGCTAACATCTCTTTCCCCCCACCCTCCAGTTTAATGGCAACTAGCGGTGGCTAAGAAGTCACTTAATGAACCGTAAGTGAGGAGTCACTGAGGAGATGGAGTGAGGGGAAGATTTCAAACAGAAACAGCCTGAGGAGGAAGGGCTAAGCACTTCATCTCTATTCACTGGTCTTCCACTCAAGATTGAACTTTCCCATGACTACTTTTCATTCATTGGAATGACATTACATTCAATTGTGTGTCATGTATACTTTGGCTCTCAAGCAACATCTTACCTCATTCACAAATGAGAGAAAATGGTCTTCTTCCTCTGTCTCCTTTGTCAAAGGTTTTGTCCAATAAGGGCATCTAAACTTGCTTATTCTTTCATCTCCCAACTGATCTAATATTACTACAAATCATGCAGGTGGGTGAGGCAAGAAAATTGAAGTCTGAAATACTGCTTTTCATTTTTAAAAAATTAAAGCGGTTTACAATAAAAAAAATTGATATACATTAAAACCAATTGATAAAATAACAAAACAATGATAAAATAATAAAAATTGATTGGAATGATTTCTTTAAAAACAAAGGTCATCAACAACATTGGTGATCAAGAAAATGTCCAGGAAAATACCTGGGCATACAAATTAATCTTTAGCAGATTGAAGATGTGCTGGGAGCCCACCTGGTTTTTGATGGAGACATCATTCCATATGGTAGACATCACAAGGGTGAAAGCATTATCGTGAAAGAAACTCCACTAGGCCACAGTACAGTCTGTGTGAAAGAAGGCTGTTTCTCAAATAACCTGAGCCAGAGCAGTTTAGGGCCTTATCAGTCAAGGGTGACACCTTGAATCAGGCTTGCTATCTATCTATCTGGTAACTAGAGCATACATTTCAGGGGTGATTTATACGGCAGCTGATGCATTCTGTACTGGCTACGATTCCTGAACTGAGCCTGAGGCAGGCCCAGAAAAAAACACTATTGTCATGCAGTCTTGAGGTTACCATTGTGTGGATTACTATGGCTAGGCTATACCTGTCCAGAACTGATTGTAGCCTCTGTATCAGTCAAAACTAGCAGTAAGAGCTCTTTTCTCATTGAGGCCGCTTGGGTCTCCACAGGTAGAGATGAATCCATGAGGAACCCAAGGCTTTGCACCTCATACCTGCCTCTATAGGCAGAATCCAATCCCACATCAAGGACAGACTACTCAACTCCCTCAGCTGGGAATCACTTACCCATATAGCCTCTGTATTTCTGGGATTCAGCCACAATTGGTTAATAATAATAATAATAATAATAATAATAATAATATTTTATTTCTATCCCGCCCCTCTGCAATGCAATCGGGGCAGCTTACAATATAAAAACTCCATAGTCCCAGTACCCTAGCCCACCCCCCTTAAAATAATATTAAATTATAAAAGATTAAAAACATACAGTAAATTAAAAATATATAAATTAGAAAAAGATTAAAACATACAATAGTTTTAAAAAAAAATCTGATTACAGCTCAGGGAGGACAGCCGAGTCTTGGGCCGGGATAGTTATTCAGGAAAGGCCTGCCAGAAAAGATCCGTCTTGACAGCTTTTTTAAAGCTGTCTAAGGTGGTAATAAGACGGATCTCGTCTGGCAGGCCGTTCCATAATCTGGGAGTGGCAGCAGAGAAGGCCCTCTGGGAGGTCACCGACAGCCTTGTTTTCATAGGTTGTAACAGATTTCTCCCAGAGGACCGAAGTGCGTGGGGGGGGGGGCTACGGAAGGAAAGAACCCTTGGAAAGAACCCTCAAAGTTAACTTGGAAAGAACCCTCAAAGTAGCTGGTTATAGTTGTCAAGCTCTGGTTGACTGCATAATGATGTCATCACGGGTGGCAGTGGTGCAGTGGCAGTGGCGGAAGTAACAAAGGGGCAGCAGCAGTGGGAAGGCAGAGAAAGGCATCTCTGGAGAGAAACCTGACAAGTCCAGTGTACACTATTTCCTTAGAGCCTAGTTTACAACCGGGTCCTTGAAACTAAAGGTGCTCTGGAAAAGTTGCCTTGCAAAATTACACATCCCACACAACCCTGAAAAATGTGCATTATGCCAGCATGGCAGACTGGCATAGTGCACCTAGAGGACTGTGGCTAGCTGGAGGTACAATTTGTTACTTACAAATGTAAGTAAAACTGTTACTTTTTAGCTGCTTAAAAAAAAAAAACAGTCTTGAATCCACGTTAAAGAAGATGCATAAAAATACATTTTAAAGTCCAGTCGGTCGCAGCCACCTCTATTTTTTGTATCTGTTAAGGCTGGCCATTTAACCCTGGGTTATTTCTCTCCCCATATAAATGCTCCGAGATCTTTCTGCCAAATCTTGAATGATTTCCCATTACTGATGATTGGTAAGTTTTGGAGGAGAAAAAGTAATTTTGGGAGAATGTTCATTTTTACCACAGATATTCTTCCAAATAGAGATAAATTTAATTTTGACCATCTTACTACTCTTTTTTGATTTCTTGCCATGTCTTTTTGTAGTTGTTTTCAAATTAGTCCATGTTCCATTTAGTTGGATTGACCTTCAGGATGAAAAACGACAAAACCTCAAAGGGTATAATCTAAGATATGGGTGGCATGCCTACATTTGGTATGAAAACATATAGTTAAATAAATAATTTAACAACCATGCCATCAAAGAATCTTTACTAAGAATATGGCTGATCCAAAAGAAAAACGTTTACAGAAAATACCTTTATGGGTCTCCCCACAAGACACCTTTATGGGTGGATGGAGATCCATGGACAAATGGAGAAGATATAAAGATCTATTAACAAAAGACGAATATAGGAATCTCAATATGAAATCAAGAGAACATCTTGAAGAGAGTATAGAAAAAATTCAATGGCTTACTTACCTACAATTAATTGGAAGAAACAAAGAGGATCAGAAAAAATAAAGATTTGAACAAAAAGAAAATGAATTAGACAATATAATCTGGGGGAAAACCAAAAGCAAAATTTCAAAGTTTTATGAAATATTGTGAACAAGAGAGTTGAAAAAAGAACTGATTAAGGACTCAATGCTTAAATGGGCAATTATTTTTTTATATCTACTTAATTTGGAAGATTGGGAGTATGCCCATAAGAAAACAAATAAGTTCATGGCCAGTCAAAATTTAAAAGAGAATTACTTTAAAATAGCTAATAGATGGTACTACACACTGACTAAAATTAGAAAAATGTTGAAATCAGAGAGCAATCTATGTTGGAAATGTCATAACACTCCTGATACACTATTTCACATATGGACCTGTGAGCAAGTAAAGAGTTTCTGGACTAAAGTTCATATGATCATTACAAAAATACTTCAAATACATTGTCCTATAAAGTTAGAACTATATCTCTTAAACATAACTAGCATATTAGAAAAGAAAGATGGAATTAGAGTTTGGAAAATCCTGCTATATATGATTTCTGCCATGAGATTAATTCTGGCACAGAAATGGAAAGTTAAAGGAACTCCAACTTTAAATGACTGGCTTTTGAAATTCGTGGACTTGGTAGAGTTAGGACATTTTCAGACAGCGCTAAATGGAGCTTACTGCGGGATGAGCTCCCAGAAGAGGAACAGCGCTCTTGCGCGGCAGGAGGTCGTTTTCGGACACCGCCGTCCCTCTTCTGAGATCATCAGTGTCACTTCCGTTAAGCTTTGAAAGTAGCCACGCCATATTTTAAGCACGGGCAACTTCTGTGCTTAAAATATGGGGCGGCCATTTCAAAAGCTTAACGGAAGTGACACTGATGATCTCAGAAGAGGGACGGCGGTGTCCGAAAATGACCTCCTGCTGTGCAAGAGTGCCGTTCCTCTTCCGGGAGCTCATCCCACGGTAAGCTCCATTTAGCGCTGTCTGAAAATGTCCTTAGATAATTTAACTAATAAGTTTCAGGCAAACTCCTCAAACCAATTAGAAATAGACTGGATGTCAGTAATAATGTACTGTAAAGAAAACTGGGACATTTGTGAAATACATTTCTAAATTTAGATCTAGAAGATATAAGGTTTGAATAGCTAGATTATAGAGGAGACTGCATTAGGTAACAATTTCTCAAAACAATGCATTGTAACAGGTGGTGTATACTTGTTAGATAATTAAATATGATAGGAAGATAATGTGACTCAAAGATGCAAACTTCATGCCTTTTTATGGATAATGAAAGTAAGTCAATCTGAGAAGATTCAAAAATCAGTGTACAAATCTGTTTGGATATTTTATAGAAATGTAAAAATGGGGGAAAGATTGTAATGAGATAATTACACTTTTGTAAAAACTGAATGCAACAATCTCCTTATGTAATAAAATATTTATTTTTTAAAAATAGAATAATCTCTGATGCCTTGTCTACACTAGTGAAAACTCCAAATCCCCCCGAATCTGACCCGATAATACCATACAACATGTGGCCTTCTCCCTAAATCTGGTATGAAAATGCCAGATGACGTACAGCCCTATCTGCCCCAGGCTCAGGGTATACCACCTACATCCAGGTTTTAGAAAACTTGCAGTTTTCTCTAGAGTTTGCTGGAAACATAAGAGAAAACTGTAGTGTGAACAAAGGATCTGCACTGGATTCAGGGGGTGGGGAAGCAGAACAATTGCTGCCTAACAGGCACTGCCATTCCCCTCCCCTCCTCTGCGCTGCCACCACTACCTCTATCTTCTTTGAGTACAGCTGCTTGTTCTGACCTTGGGATGCTGGGAAGGCAGAGGCCTGTGTGTGGCCACTCATTCCGAGGGCAGAAGGAGCAGCTGCACCCGGTGCACTTGCTTGCTCTGCCCCTAGAAAAGGTGCTGCATGTCGGGAAGGCAGCGGCCTGGTGCAGTCATTCATTCTGAAGTCAGAGCGAGGGGCTGTGTTGCAAGTAAAAGTCCAAATGAATCAGATTTGGGCTTTGGCCAAGGTGTGGCACTTAAATCTGGGCCAGAGTAATTCAAATTTCATCTGATGCAGCTCAGGTGCAGCTCTGGGCCAAAGTAGTCTGACAACTTTATCAGACCACCCTCCTCAAAAGTTCTTTTGCCAGCATAAATTGTGGCATTTTTATGCCATCAAAAGAACTCCCCCACCAACAGACCTTACCTTGCTCCTGTTAAGGAGGCAGCCCAAGCACTTCCTGGTTTCAAATCCCACCGATTTTCGCGAGAAGACACTAGCGCAGGAAATGAAAAAAACAAAACAAATTAAAACACAAAAAGTTAACACAAGCACAAAAAACCACACTTTTAAAGTCCCAAGTAAACAGGGGCGGGGGGTCATAAAAAGAACATCCCCTATCTTGCTGTTGCAATCTCACCTGGAAGTGTTTGCCCATGCATGCTGCATTCACGTGAGTACAATGGTGCACATATTCAAACACTGGCAATACTGGCAGAAAATCGCCACGGAGGATCAATTGACGGCTTGGCCTGTCAATAAAATAAGATTTTATAATAAAAAAATACTTTACATGATTGCAAAAGGGTGATATCATCTGGTATGTGCACACTTTCGCGATCATTAGGCAGCCTTACGACACTGTATTTGCATGGTTTGATGAAATCCTCAATTTCAATTGGATTTTTACCCCCAGTGTAGACAAGCCCTGAATTCTGACTATTCAGCAGGCTGAGGCACAGCATGAACTAGAACTTGAACCAAACAATATTTCTTCCCTGTAACATAAATTGTTGTAATTACACAATAAAAGAAGTGAAGCTATCCCATGTTAATGTAGTTACAGTATATTCATTATGAAAAGGAATGAATGACATATAGCTAGATATGGATAACTCGTTAACTCCAAGCTCTAGTCCTGTTATTGCTAGTTCATTTATTATGTTCTGTCTTTTTAAAAATTAATGTTTCTAATGATCATTCTATTGTCATATATACCTCAGTTAACAAAGGCAATATGTTCCTGGCCACTAGTTCTTTAGCAGAAAATTTAGTACCAAAGGCAAAAGTAATATGGAAAGAATAAGGATAGATTCCTACATCACAAAAAAGAACAGCTCAGGTGTTTCAGCAGGCTTTTTATTCAAAATTAACAATATATGCATGTGAAATGAAACAATCAGGTTAGGCAAATCTTGTGTAAGTAAACAAAAACATTTTGAACTGTCTAGAGACCACTTGACAGCTTCTTCCACAAACACACCCAGGTATTATAATTCTTTCTTTCACTATCTTCCACTTTCCTTATGATTTCCATCTTGGTGGCCAAATAAATTTTTTCCATGTGCTGGGGGTAACTGGTGAACTAGGCATATCTGCTGTCCCTTTCTTTCTCTGTTTTGCTGTCCATGCATGCTTAGTAAGGATTTCTGGAGGTAACTACTGTTTATCTTGGCATGGAGACGCACTATCCACAATGCTGCAGCCTTATTTGAGAACTCACGCCGAACAAGTCTTGAAGAGAAAGGACAATGCAGAAAGAATCACAACCCAGAAACATCACCCAAGGAGACCCTCTGCTGTGCTTTCTGCAACTGGACTTGTTTATCTCAGATTGGCCTTTTTAGTCATCAGCGTGCTTGCAGAAAGCACGGGATGAGTCCTTCCTGAAGCTTCGTTTGCGGGAAAAAAAAAACCCAGAGAGAGAGAGAGGTGTAGGCAGGCTCACAAGGCTACATGAGGATCAGCTAGAGTATAATTTTGCTTTTTCCCAGCTCACGCTTTATTGTTTTGTCTCCTTGCAGACACATAGCTACAATCTGATACTGAAGGTCTATGTTTTCCCAGCCTTCTTCACCATCATCCCAATGCCAATACTTAAAACAAAACAAAACAAAACAAAAAAACAATCCAGCTAGAAATAAGAAAAAAAGCAAAGGGGTGTCTGGGTGGGCATAGAAACACTGTAAAAAGGAGCTTCACTGCCAGAGGTATTGTTAGCTGAGGTCCATCTGTATTATCCACTGTTTTAACTGTATTTTGTTTTAATGTATACTTTGAGATCCCTTGTGTCCCATATTGGAAGAAAAGCAGGATATTTATTTATTTATTTATTTATTTATTAAATTTATACTCCGCCTTTCTCCCAAGATGGGACTCGAGGCGGCTTACAATAATTTTAAAAAGCAGTTAAAATATCAAAATTTACAAAAATTAAAAAAGCATTAAATTAATTACCACAAAAACATAAAGTCAATAAAAATACAACATTAAGACATTAAAAGCAGCACACCGATTAAAATTAACTTCTCAAATATATACATTGACTAACCAACTTATTGACTGACTAATTAACTGACTGACTAAATAAATAAATATATAAAGCCCTCATCCAGTCTATCACTGTATCTAGGCACTAGTCCAGGTTGTGAACAGATGCATCTGTGACAGAGCAACAGATCTGCGTGTCATCTTTGCTCTGCTAACACCCTGCCCCAAATCCCGTAATGGCTTCATAGGGATGTGAGAAAGGCACAGGGGACAAGATAGTGCCTTGGACTGACTTCCTCTCATCCACACCATTTTGCCCCCTACTTTATCTGTGCATAGGGCAAAGAGGTTCATTAACAGGTACTTCAAAGCCCCTGGATCAAAATAACAAGTACCATCCATGACTCACTCCTTGTGCATGGTTGTGGGAGTGGGATTTGATAAACATCTCCAGTACAGATGGAGATGCAACTTACCCTGAGCAAACAGGGAGCACATGAAAAGGCATTGTTAAGGGCTAATTAGTTGGGATTTGGATGTGTTATCACAACGCTTGAGATTGCCAGGTGAATATGGGTGACCGTGTATGAAGCAGTAATTTATCACAGAGGTGTGTACGGCCATGTTTTCTGTGGTTTTCTGTGCTGAGCTCTTCAGTGGTGAATCAGTCACAGAAATGCATTGGCTAGAATTCCATAAGTGACATTGTTGTCATGTGCCTTCAAGTTGTTTCTGACTTATGGTGACCCTAAGGCAGACCTATGACAGAGTTTTCTGAGGCCAAGTGTGTGTGACTTGCCCAAGGTTACCCAGTGAGATTCATAGCCAAGTGGATTCATAGCCAGAGTCGTAGTCCAACACTCAAACTACTACACCACGCTGGGTCCTATAAGTAACATACACCAGCACATTCCCCAGAAGCAGATGAAAAGCCCTCCCTCCATCCCAATCGCCACTGCCCTGGCCTCAGAGGGAGAGAAGAAGAGGCAGGCACAGCTCCATCATGCCTAGGTCCAGAAGCAAATGAAAGGCCTGTTAGCATGCCCTACTACCCCATAATTGGAAATATTGGACACTTTTCAGGGTCGGGTTGGCCAGGGTGGACCAAAAAGGCCAGGTGGAGGTCACAATGACCTGGGATGTGTCTTAGAAATATTTTGGCAAGCAAACCCATATTAGGATTGTGCAGAAGGCCCCTAGTAAATAAAGTCATTAAGAAGGTTTCTGCTAATCCCCTCTTGGGCACCTCAGCAATGAGTCATTCAACCAAACAATTAAGTGACCATTCCCAACTCCACTCCTAAGGAAATCTCACCTCATCCCTCCTCATGTCCAATATTGCTAGGTTGTCATAAACCCATCAATTCCTATCTCTCAGCCATTAATGCATTCAGTTAAGTTTTGGTTTCCTTTGTCTATTCAGTGGGAAAGCCATCCAGGCTTTGTATCAGCCAGAGTCCTCTTTCAGGATATGAAGCAGGATATAAATACCAGTCCACTAACAATAGAAAGGTGTGCCATGGTGGATGAACCTGGCTACTCTCTTTCTGTACAGAAAGCAACTAGGTACTAGCAAAGTATAAACAGCACTAGTCTGGGAAGGGAGCCATCTGTTAATTATCTCACAGGAATGCAAACACTGTCAAAGATTTAGTCCAGTAACACAGTCCAACAGGTCAGATGCTTACGGCAATCAGTCAGTGTGGTCCAAAGCAGTCCAAGGGTCAACAGGAGCAGGTAGCAGAGTAGCCAAGGACAGTCCAAGGTCTAAGCCCGAGTCAAGATAACAGAAGTTAAGATAACTGGAATCCAGGCACCAAAATCAGCAGGAAGCTTTCACCAGGAAGATCAGTTGATCTTTGACAAAGTCTCCATTGCCTCTCCCAGCATATATAAAGCAATTAAGGCTTTATCAGGTGTTTCTTAATGAGCAGGTTTTTCTCATAAAGTCTCAGAGATTTCCTTTGAGTTTCCTTTTGAGCTTGCTGCTGGGTGTACAATGTTAGAGGTAAGCCCCTCTCTTCTTCATCATCCTTATCTGAATTGGCAGGACTCTCTGCTGGGACTGATGCCAACCCACTTGGACCAGGCTCTTCCTCTGCTCGAGCCTCTAGGTTGGCAGAGTTCCCTGCTGGCACAGATATAGATAAACCTGCACCAAGGTCCATAGGGCCATTCCCTGTCATCTCCTCCTCCAACTCTATACCCTCATCAGGCTCATGGGGCATTACACTTTCTCAGTGTGCCTCTGGATCAGAACCTCCTGTGCCAACCTCAGGCACCTGTCTGAGTACCTTCACTATACAAAACTCTGCTCTTCAAGACTGGTAACTACAATATTACCCTATTTCTTGAATCTCTCCCTCTATTCAGTCTTTCTGCCTTACTACTCAATAGCCTTGTATGGTTCTTAGGAACGTGTGTTGCATATGTGTGAATGCCTTTTCTATTATTTCCAATAAAAATATTTTATTTCACTTTAAACTGAAATGCCCTCTGCAGTTAGTACTGGTATACATAAGTGAAAAGATCGCTGTAGTTACCCCCCTCTTGCAGGCATCCCTTTGAGCTAATAATTCCCCTGACTAATAACAGAGATTTTGGCTTCACTGGTGGGTCTCTAAAGCACCCCCCCACCTCTTAGGGTAACAGGCCCTCCCTCCATCCCAACTGCCACCACTGTGGCCTGGGAAGAAGAGAAGAACCAGCAGTATCTTCTGGACTAATCCCTTCCCCAACTGCCATTCCCTTTTCCTTGTGGGTCAGCTCTTATTTAGATTGTATGCATAATGGCAGAGAACTGTCAAATAAGCAATTTGTAAGCCCCTCTGAGAACCTTTGTGGCTGAAATAATAAATTAATAATGTTGGGGCCACCATGCAAGGAGGTATAAAGTACTTCCTTATGCAACATCCCTTGTTCCAGTGGCACAACAGTACTGAGAACTCCCAGGAATAGCTCCATCTCTCTTGGCTACTGACTAGCTGTGGGGGTGCTCCCCAGTGTGTTTTGGCTGCCTTCTTGCACCAAGAAGGCTTCTGGAATGCACCCAGGCAATCTCTTCCTCACAGCCAGCTGGGCGAGATGGAGTTGGTCGTGGGAGGCTCCCAGTTGCAGCTATGTAGGAAGGGGGGGGACACAAGGAATCAGCCTCTGTTCCCCCCAACCCAACGATAATGTAAATCATTTCATGAACACTTAAGCTCCACTAGCATGCTTACTGGATCTCACCCAATAAATTCCTCACCATTTGACAGGGGGAAGAATTGGTACCTGAGGCCCACAAAGTGCCCCAGCATTCATTTCTGTTTCTCTTCTCTAAGGACAATCGACACATTATGTGGAAGTCCCTATTTCAATTGGCATAACATAATGTTATTCTTCTAAAATGGGTAAGCAACAGTGTGAGGGAGCAGTTGCCAATTTTTGGATTCAAATTACAAAGGAGGGGTTTATGATTCAATATTAGAAAAAACTTCCTGATTGTAAGAGCTGGTCAGGAGTAGTACAGTCTGCCCGAGAGGTTGACCAGGAGTGTAGTTATTGTGGGCGGGGGGGGGGGCACAGCAAAATGAGAACATTGCTCCCAAATAAGAATTCTTCCCCTTCAATGAAATTTTCCTTCACCCTCCAAATTTCTAGTATTGCACTAGAACACCAGTTGAGCACGTAGACATAGGAGTTTATCAGATGCTCTAAATACGACGTTTTCATGACACCAGGAGATTGCTAAAGGGCTTGCTTTTCAGATGATGTTGTTCCCCTCTCATAATGCTCCCATTCACCTGCTGTTCAGCTGGTGCTGCTTTTTATTGACAAGAGAACCCATCAATATATCCTCCATTCCATTTCTGTCACAGAGTGGCATCTTGCCCCATTATGCTGGCAAGATGCCAGCGTCAATGGGAGGTCCCTGCCAGAACACTTCTGCGTGAGATCAGGACATCAAAGTAAGTGACACACTTTTTTGTACCCTCCCCAGGTTAGTTGTAATGTTTTAAGTGATGTTTGAATTTCTGACACTTGTCTTCTCACAAGAACGGGCGGGATTTGACTACAGGAAGTGAAGTCCATTAGAGCTCCATTCACTCCTGGACTGCCTGCCATGGCAACGAACCACTCATAAGGTAGGTATGAAAAGTTTTACTACTGTTCTGGGACAGAGGCGGGAGAGGGGCGGGAGAGGAGATTGTGGGGCAGGAATGCTTTTTTTGTTCCTGACTGATAATCTCCATAGAGATTAGGCACCTGAAGAAAAGAGGCAGGGAAAGTTACCAAGGGAATGCCAAATAGAAGAGTTCTAAGTGTGAATTATTTTCAGTGTTTCATTTACAGCAATGCTAGAAATTTGGAAACTGAAGGAATATTTCATTGGGCTGCATAATTGCTATTTGGAGGGGCCAATGCCCTCATCTCCCTGCTCCAGTAGCTACCCTCCTGGTAGCTGAAGGTTTTTAAGCAGAGGTTTGGTGATCTACCTCTCTGGGATGCTTTAGCTTTGCACTGGTGGGGTGTGCATGTGGATATGTTGCCTCATGGGGTTCTTTCCAACTCTGTTATGACCATGTTCAGTTTAATGCTTTTACAGAGCTCCTATGGTCAGAAATCCTGGTGAGGCTGGGTCCCCCATCTTGTAATGGCAGAGAATTCAGAGAAGTACATGATGGACTATATCAGACCAGGCAAATATGGCATCATAATGATGCCTAATGATTGTGAAAAGGTGCACATATTAGACGACATCATCCCTTCATGATCATATATTGTCCAAAACCCATTCATTTTCACTGATGGGCCAAGCTGTCAATTGATCTCCTGTGGTGCTTTTGTGCCAGCATTTGAAACTTCACCGTATTGTGCTCAGTGAATACAGTGTCAATTGGCAGAGCACTTCTGGGTGCAATCATGAAAGCCCAGTAGGAGATGCTCTTTTTATTAAACTCTCCCCCCCACCCCCGTGTACTTGGGACTTTTAAAGTGTGTTTCTCTACTTGTGTTAACGTTTTATGTGTTTATTTTGCTTAACTTATTGTATTTGCTGTGCTCACATCTTCTCATGAGAATCAGCAAAATCTGAACCCCAGAAGTAAATGGAGCTCCCTTTGTGCTCTGTTTATGCCAGAGATACCTCATTGCCGCTGCTCAAAGTAGGACTTAGGGGGGGGTGTCTTTTGACAGCATAAAAATGCCACAAAATATGCCGGCAAAAGAACATTAATGGGGGGTGGTCTGATAAAGTCCAATATGAGGAAGAGATATGTTCCAATCTTCATATCAGTCTGAAAAGTACATATTAAAATAACCTGTGTAAAAATGCAGACCAGACAAAATCCTCACCTCTCCCCAGTCTCAGGAAGGTGTCTTGGAATGCAAAGGGGAAGACCATTCTAAGGTAGCCGCAGGTCATTTCTTAGCACACAACCCACCCCGGGCACCCACACTTCCTAATGGATCTGGGAAATGGGTGTTTATTTATATCTGCACTAGTTCCTTCCTTTCTTTTCTTTCATGCTTAAATGCATATATGCAAATAAACATGACTATTTAGTTCTGAGCCTTTTGAAAGTGGGAGTGGTCAGAGGCATTGAGATACACCTGGACCAGTTGGTGCACCCAGCTCCTCTGATGCAACCTTATTGGTTTCTATACACAGGTGGAATGGCGTTAAGAGAGAGAGGAACTGGGCCAGGACATGTCACTCCTTTGGAAACATAGAGAGCTGGAGGGATTTGTACACAACACTGGGTCAGGTCAAGGCCCAACCTATTTTAATTCAAATCAGCTGGGTACATATTAGAAGCACGTTTTGCTGATTCAGACTGGTTTCTCTGATAAGCTTGCCTTGAGCTAGAAAGGTTCAGGCTGTGCATGCGATAGTTGAACGAGGGTGAAACATGTGTGGGAAATGTCACAGTTTCAGATGTAACACCCACAAAAGCTATGCAGTGCTTGCCAAGGAAAACAAGATGTGAAATCTGCCACTGAAGAGCAAACATAATTTCCACCAATTGTGCCCCCTTGGATCAGAGCATAGAGAAAATTACCTTTGGGGGGGTGGGTGAGAACCACAGTTTTTAGAATCCCCCAGACAGCATGGTAAAGTGAGGGATTCTGTGAGGTATCTCCCCCCAAAATAACTTAGGCAACTCAAAGATTGCAAACAGGAGAGATTTGGGAAGCTTGGTACTTTATGTGCCGTTATCACAGCTTCAATACAGGAAGGCAGAATTGCCATTAGATCATTGCTGAACCATTCACCTGGGTCTTAAAAGTGCAGGGACACCACTCTGAACTACAAATTTATGGGCCTTGTCACATTGCACAGTTATAGCACTATGGTTCAACTTTAACTGCAATGGCAACATCCTGTAGATTCCTGTTTAGGGAGGGTTTTTTAGAATCCATAGTCAGAGTGATCTAGTGCCTTCCCAAACTACAACACCTGGATTCCCTAGGACGTAGCCCTGGCAGTTAAAGTGGAACCACAGTGCTATATTTGTGTAGTGTCAAAGGGCCCTTACATCCTGTAAGGAGTTTAGCTCATTCCTCTGCAGACGTTGTGCTTATATGTGATTCAGTAGAGTATATACATACCATTTTGTTGCAGTCAGCAGGCCATTAAAACAACTTGTTGGATACAATTTAAAACAGTGATGACAGGCATTCAGATCAACAGTGTAAACACAATAGGTACTTATGAAAATACAGTATTAAATAAAATAATATTACATAGACAAGGATGCTCTGGTTATAATAGCCAGGTTTAGAAATTTTGTCACTTGGAGAGTGAGCAATTTGTCAGAACCCTGGAGCTGACTATGCGATGAATGTTGCTGTCCTTGAGCAAGCAGGGATCACCTGCATTGAGGCCATGATATTGAGAACACAGCTGTGCTGGTCAGGGTATGTTTCTAGGATGGAGGACCATCGCCTCCCAAAAATAGTACTCTACAGTGAACTCACCACGGGTCAGCGTAAGAGGGGTGCTCCAAAAATGCGATACAAGGACTCCCTGAAACAACATCTCAGGCTTGGCCAAATTGATCACCAACAATGGTCCACATCGGGACGCATGGAGACGCAGTATCCACAATGCTGCAGCCTTATTTGAGAACTCACGCCGAACAAGTCTTGTAGAGAAACGACAATACAGAAAGAATCACAACCCGGAAACATCACCCAAGGAGACCTTCCGCTGTGCTTTCTGCAACCAGACTTGTTTATCTCGGATTGGCCTTTTTAGTCAACAGCGCGCTTGCAGAAAGTGTGGGATGAGTCCTTACTGAATCTTCATTTGTGAAGCAAAGCCAGAGAGAGAGAGACACAGAGAGAGGAGCAGGATAGCCACAAGAGATTTGTGGGGGAAGGCCCAGGGACACATTGTGTAATAGGGTACAGTAAATCTTCCCTGGCCCCCTCTATTAATAGAAACTACAGTGGAAAAGTACATGGGATAATGAACTTAATCAGACTAGCATCTTAAAATGCTGTAATTCTGCAAGTAAGGAAAGCAGAAGCAGAAACATCGTGGCATTACAGCAGAAATTATCAAACAACCACCACTAGTGTTTTAAGAATGGGATAAAGATCTCATTACAGTAGCACTTGTCTTCACATTACCTTTTATTAACAATATAGTAACACTTTGCACTAGCCAGCGCATGTTCCTTTAAGGAATATGTCCACTTACTTCTGTGTTAGCATGGGCGTGTGATCTTGGCAGTTCTTGTGAGAAGACATGAGTTTGTATAAAACACACACACACACAAAATCATTTTAAAACACAAACAAAATAAACATATAAGTGCAGAAATAAACATAAAACTTGCTAAAAAAAAACAGGACAGTTCACAAAAAGAGCATCCGTAGATAGTCTTCACATTCTCACCTGGATGTTTTCTCGGTGGAAATGGGGAAGGTGGAAAAAGACAGCCCATTCATGCTGTAATCTTGTGATTACAGTGGGACGTGGTTTCACACGCCTTCAATACCATGAAAACAGCAATGCTGGAGGTCTATTGATGGCTTACCCATCAATTAAAAGCGATGTGCTATAGGCAGTTGGAGCATGGACTGGCCACGGGAGGAGGACAACATTGTGCAATACTGGGAACCCATTTCTGCTAACATCACGTCATAATTGTGCGATTACAGCTCCACTTGATAAATCCATAGTCTCAATTTTATGGTATCACAGGGGCAGCATCTCTTGTTCAATGGTGTTTTATTAAAACTGCCAGTTAATAGGGTAAAGAGAAGGACATTAAACCTTGTCAAGGAAAAAAGCTTTCTATGTTTTGGAACAATTAACCAGTCTAGATAAGGCATTACACCCTTATAAGGGGGGGGGGTATGGTAAACCAATGACTGAGGGGAGCAGAGTTCCTTTGTAGCTCCTTTTAGTTCTAGATAAGCAATGTCTACTAACTTCTGTTTGACAGTTGCTTTGGCCCTATCTAGGTCCATAGATAGAAGATAAAAGGAAGATAAGCCTACCGAGGTGATTTTACACTCACTTGCCTTCCTCCAGGGTGATTTGAAAAAGTCAGACATTGTCTTAGACATCAAGGAGTTGAGATTAAGCATAAGGCAACAGCGGAGCCAAAAATGAATGGAGTAAGTCCATGCCAAATGTTTTAGGGAATTGAAGCCAAACTCCAGGTATAGAGCAGATTCGGCAATACGCCTGGAGACTCCAAATATTAACCCAAGAAAAAGAGATTGGATTCCTCCAAAAGAGCTCTTAGTAAGAAGAAACCAAATTGGGGACCCCCAAAGTGTCTGAGCGACAATTTTAGTTTAAAAAACCCAGATAGCTGCTGGAAGAAATTTACCACCCCTAGTGAAAAAGAGGTGGCTTATTGCTCTCACGTTTTGTTCCCCTTTAGATTTAATATATTTATCCTGAACCCTCCAGCTTATTGTTTCATGAAACCATATACCCAGATATTTATATGAATCCACCTGTTTGATTCTTTTTTCCCCCTATGGACCATGAGAATTTGGTCTTCCTCTTGGCAAAGACCATAACTTTTGTTTTTGAGTATGGTAGTTGATTGTTAGGAGATTATTGATGCAATACTTGTTGGAGCCCCTCAATAATCTCCTGAGACCCAATTGAGTCTAGGAAATCAGTACAGCATCATTTGCATAAAGAAGGATGAAAAAGTTTCTTAAGTCAGTCTTTGGGGGATGGGATAGTAAAAATGCCAAGGTCTGGGGAAGGTCAGCCAAATATAGATTAAATAGAATAGGGGCAAAAACACATTCCTGTCTTACACCAGGAGTGGAGGCAATCTCATTTGTGAGATGGCCTTGGCTAGAACAGTAAACCTGAACTGTTGTAGTATAATATAGGGACTGAATTAAAAATAAAAGTACTCTATCAATGGAATTCTGTTCCAATTTACTCCATAGACATGGAATTGAATCATATGCTGATATCAGATCAATAAATGCAGAAAATGTTTTGCCTCCTTTTGGTACAGTGTATTTAAGTGCAAGATGGGCCAGAACCAGGCAGTGGTCAGCCACGGAACAGAATGTTGTCATTAATCCATATTTTTAATTTAAGTCCTAGATAACTGGCATATACCTTCCCAATAACAAATAACAGAGTCTCTGGCTTTTCTTCGCAAATGAAGATCCAGGAAGGACTCATCCCGTGCTTTCTGCAAGCGTGCTGATGACTGAAAAGGCCAATCCGAGATAAACAAGTCCGGTTGCAGAAAGCACAGCAGAAGATCTCCTTGAGTGATGTTTCTGGGTTGTGATTCTTTCTGCATTGTCGTTTCTCTTCAAGACTTGTTCGGCGTGAGTTCTCAAATAAGGCTGCAGCATTGTGGATAGTGCGTCTCCATGCCTCCCGATGTGAAGGCAGGGCGGACCATTGTTGGCGATCAATTTGGCTAAGCCTGAGATGTTGTTTCAGGGAGTCCTTGTATCGCATTTTTGGAGCGCCCCTCTTACGCTGACCCATGGCGAGTTCACCATAGAGTACTATTTTTGGGAGGCGATGGTCCTCCATCCTAGAAACGTGCCCTGCCCAGCGCAGCTGTATTCTCAACATCATGGCCTCAATGATGGTGATCCTTGCTTGCTCAAGGACAGCAACATTTGTCACATAGTCAGTCCAGTGTATATTTAGGATTGTATGTATACAGCGCTGATGAAAATGTTCGAGGCGTCGTAAGTGGTGGTGATAGGTAACCTATGTTTCAGACCTGTAAAGGAGAATAGACAGTGCAATGGCTTTATACACACTGATTTTTGTGCTTCGCCTCAGGTGTTTGTTACTCCAGACTCTTTTGTAAAGTCTTCCAAATGCGCTATATGCTTTTGCTAATCTGTGATCGATCTCTTTGTCAATCTTGGCATCTGAGGAGATGATGCTTCCCAAGTAGGTGAACTGCTGAATGGACTTAAGCACAGATTTGCCGTCGGCAATGTGGGGATGGTGGTGTTCGTCCTGTGGTGCAGGCTGGTAGAGAACTTCCGTTTTCTTCAGGTTGACTTCCAGCCCAAACAGCTCTGCAGCTGTTGCAAAGCAGGATGTTAGACATTGCAGAGCTGCTTTTGTGTGGGCAACAAGGGCAGCATCATCAGTGAAGAGCAGCTCATGGACTAGATAGTTTAGAGTCTTAGTGCGAGCCCTCAGACGGCTTAAGTTAAACAAGCTACCATCAATACGGTAACATATATAGATGCCGTCTTCTTCAAGCTCTGCCGTAGCCCTTTGGAGCATCATACTGAAGAAGACTGTAAATAACATTGGAGCAAGAACACAACCTTGCTTCACTCCATTAATTATTAGAATAGAAATTAGAATGGAGGATATTAGAAATAACAGAATAAAGGGTCAGTAATTGTAAGGATCTTCTTTAGGACCCTTCTTGCAAATAGGAATCACAAAAGCCTTTAACCAAGCTGCAGGGATTATTCCAGTTTTGTTGATTAAAGTAAAAAGAGGCCAGCATAGGTGCTCACCAGCTAATGTTATATTTCAACAGCTCTCTAATTTTACATTTCAACACCATCACATCTTGTGGCCTTGCCAGATCTAAGCTGATTTAATAGTTCCTGAACTACATATACATGCACAGATGGCCAATCTGGGGCATCTGTAGGTAAAAAAGGAGGGGTTTTAGATGTCAATATGTTTGGGTCATTGAACACAACATGAAAGTGATCTTCCAATACACTAGCTGGGATACAGCAGTCTGGACTTCCCTTATGGTTACTTAAAGCACCTGAAACTATCTGCCAGAAAATTCTACTATTATGTGAAATAGATGCAGCTATTAGCATTTGCCAAGTTTCTCTGGTAGCCTCACTTACTCCCTCAAGATAGAAGTCTCTTGTCTTCTTAACTCATAATATGAGTGAGGTAGCTGACTCTCAAATATGATCCTGTCCTTGCATTAAAGTCACCCACAATAATAGGAAAGGCATTAGGGAATTTAGCCATCTGTTCTAAGTAGTAGCATTCAGCCTTAAGCCAAGTTGACAAAATATCATCCTTACGTGTCATTAGAGAAAAATATATATTAAATAAAAGTAAGGTCAGATTAGATGACAATAATTCCAAAACCAAGGCCAATATGGAAGAGTCATAATTTGGTAACTGAATTGTCCTAGCATTAAGAGAAGAGGAGACCAGGAGGCATAGGCCCTGACTAGCCCTACCTTTACCACTTTTGGTAAGGGCGGGAAGACAGTAAGACACAAAACCATTTACACAGATATGATCACAACAACAAGTCTCTTCAAGGAAAACTAAATCAAACTTGTTCAATGAAAGTATGGTCTGTACATTTAGAGATCCAGCCAGCTATATTCCAGGAAAGAATCCTTAGGGAGGAGATGACATTCCCTGAGTGTAGTCAGACTAGTTCTGATATTGCCTCCAAACTGTCCTGAGAATTCCAGAAAACACAGCAATTTGGCACTTGGGCTTGATGACTGAATGAGGCCAGGGCTGAACCTCTTGAATTAGGTAGGTTTTTAGCCATGTCTTACATATGTCTAGTTGGTGCAGGGCAGTTTGATGATGACTTTTAGGACATGGAGTTTTATGCTTAACCAAACAGATATTTGATATTTTAGAGTCACATTTGGATAAACTGAAAGCATGTCCATGCTCTACGGAATTTAAAAAAGCAGTACTTTGATAAGGTTTAATTGGTTGTACAGTAACAGTTTTGGAGCTTATTGCCACTTCTCCCTTGAAGCTGGGAGGATACTGGTCATATGCAGAATGTGATCCCCCTACATTGACATTATCTTCCTCAGCCAGCAATGTCACCTCTTCAATTTGAGAGGTACAGAAACAGAACTTAGCTGAAGGGACCTTGAAGTCCAGGTGATACTTACCCTTTTAGGGACTCAACCAGGGAACCTAACCTTAGTAGAGCCTGCGGCTGGTCCTGCCTTGGCAGAGCATTAAAACTATCTATTAACATTAATTCTTCTTGTAGAAAGTTCCCATGGGCATCATTACTACCTTCAGTCTGAATAAGGAGGGCACAATTAGTATTAAGGGGGCTTAGTGAAGCTAAGGATTTTTTCAATATAAAAAGTGAGAAGTAGTAGTAATGTAGTCACTAGGGGTACTTAGATCTATCAAATCCTCAGTTAGTGGATCCTTAAAGGGAGCACCTACCAGATATCCCTTCTGTCCTCCTGTAGTGCCCAAGGGGAGAACTGGTGAGATATCCTTGAAATGTCTGCTAATACTCATGTCCAGCCTATAAAATCTCTCCTTTGGTTCTATAAATTCTAGCAGCAATATCAGATGAAGCAAAAGTGATAACAGCTCTTGCAGTAATATAATTGCGGGGGGAGGTACTCTACCTTTTGTATAGATTCCATTTCTACTGGTGCTACACCAAGAGATACCAAAAGCTGTAAGAAATGTACTTTTTGCTCCAGCTGTGATAACATGCCCCTTGGCTTTGGATAATTAATAAACACCAAGTTCTGTTTTATTAACTGTAGATGCTGAAAATTTATTGTCCAGGATTGATTCAATTTAGTTTCATACTGTTCATTGAGTATGTGATCCCCCTACATTGATCCCCCTACACAGGGAGAAAAATTTGCCTTGCTTGACTGTGTTGTTGAAAGTGTTGTTAGTTCCTGAGTTACTACTGCAGTTGTGTCTTCAGGAATGGATTGATGATGTGGGGATCTCACCTCTAATACTGTATTTGCTGTTCCTTGACTTTTCAAATTTACTTTATTATTGGGTTTCAGGGGGAAACACACTCTCATTCTTGTCCCTTCTAATATTTTAAATAAATTGTCAAATTTCATTTTAGAGAAAGGTTTGCTAATGGACTTAGTTTTGCTGTTTTTGGATTTCTTTTTAGTACAGATGGGGGCCTTGGAGTTATTGATTTTAGAGTTCCTACTAGTAGGGCCTAGGTGTTGTCTAGATGATTAAAAAAAACTCCTCATGGAATTGAGGGGGGTGAAATATCTTTTGTTCTGATGAGATCCCACGGGGATTCACTGTATTTGGAATGAGGGAGACCAAAAACTCTATGTACTCTGTGATAACAGTCTTTGCTGTTTCTCACAAAGGTTTTTTAAAATATATATATATGCAGAAATGCACATTCCTGTCTGTTTGAACAACCAACTTGAATTGGGGCACATTCCAGAAGTCAAAATGTGATTGGTTGGACATGTGTGGGGGCGGGCTTGCCAGCGACAAAATGGCCAGAGCTGCCATTGTTGATTTTCACAGAAGTGATCATGGATGATTTTTCAGTGGTAAAGCAGAGCTTTTGGAGAATAATAGTGCGAGTAGTTCACTCACAGTCACCATCTTTATTCGTGGGCATGCTCTGTGTGAACTTCAAATATGGATAGCTTCCCATACCAGCAAAATTGTGAAGACAAATAAACACTGCTGCGATGGTGAGTTAATGCACAATTACCCACTGTCAATTTTCCCATCTAGCTGACCCCCTAGAGAAAGTTTTTCTATTTTCACTAACCAAGTTTCCTTGAACAGGGGACTCACTTGCTGATTTGACAGAAAGATCAAGCTTAGATTTTGTTCTAATATCATTGTTGCCAATGCTTCCGGGAGTTGCTTTACCTCCCCCTTGTGATTTATCTAGCATTAGATTGGTTAGAGTGTTTAGAAATTCCTTGCATTCAGATAGGAACTTCTTCACCAGGCAGATGTCCTCTGACCATCCATTGAACAGGCCCCAATCAATTTATGTTGACTCATTAGTAGATTTGTTACTATATATGGGTTTGGGTATAGGTGCAGGACTAATTCCATAGAGTAGACCTTTATCCCATGGCTATCAAGGCCCCATGACTCTATAGCTCACAAAAGAAGCTGTAACTGAAGCAAGTGACTGAGGTGGTTGTTTAAAAGAGAGCATGAGGATGTA
This sequence comes from Gambelia wislizenii, assembly GCA_030847615.1. NCBI lineage: Eukaryota > Metazoa > Chordata > Lepidosauria > Squamata > Crotaphytidae > Gambelia > Gambelia wislizenii. Next base: position 197,781,931 of record JAUMIR010000002.1, read on the forward strand.
GATATAGATAAAATCTGCACATATTAATTTGTTACAAATAATTTGTGTCTACAGAAACTAAATCATTAAAGAAGCTAAAGCACTGGAAAATGAATGAGAAATTAAGTTTATTATTTTAAGGAGAAAATCAGTATGTTACTTAGCGGGTTGTCATTTTTCCAGCTAAAGCTGCTAGTTGTGGGGTGGGGATTAGTTACTATTGCACTCAGTTGTGACGGAAACTCTGGCTGCTGAGGGAACCAACTCAGCCTAGAGCTGTATTATCTTCTGAGTTAGATGACTGCATTTTTATTAGTCATGTGGATTAAGTTCAACGTGTATTTTTACGGTATATTTTTCTTCTAAAATTATTTTAAGATTAATTTTAAAATGTGTTTTAAATGTAATTTTAAATCGCTTTGATATGGTCTCTTGATCTATCTATGTTGTTGTTGCTTGTGGGTGGCAGGCCATGTTCCCACATTGTAGGCCATGGATCTGTGCTCCACAGTCCAGGCCTAATAGCAGCACTCTAGGTTTATTTTTATTCTATTAATTTTATTTATATCTTGCTTTTCCTCAGAATGGGATTCAAAATGGCTTACAGCATAAATTAAAACAGAGCAGGTAAAACAGTACAAAGTACAAGTTTTAAAAGCATTAAATTGTACATTCAGTTAAAACACTACTGTATTTTTAAAACATTAAAATTTAAAACAATTGGAAAACTTAAAATACACAATGCATATTAAAACAGCAGACTAGTTGTACATTACTCTGACACAGTATAAAGTCCCTCTGGAACTCTGTACATGCTCAGAGAACCAAGCAGGCCGAAACCAATAACAGAGTAGCAGAAACTGTCCAGACACATGCAGGCATGATCCAATCAGTTAGAGGATTTCAGAAGGGAAGTTTCTTGTTTCAAATTGTTGTTGTTAACTGGCTTCAAATTGACTTTGACTTAGACAACCCTATGAATGAGACCTCCAAGTCACCCTGCCATCAACAGCCCTGTTCAGGTCTTGCAGACTCAGGATCATGGCTTCCTTGACTGAGTCTATCCATCTGTAAAAAGTCTTCCTTTTTCCTGCTACCTTACCAAGCATTACCTTCATGGCTTTTCCCAGTTTTTAAAAAACAGCAGGGGAATGCACATTCCCACTCATTGGGACAAGCAGTTGATATGAGTTGCTTTCCCATAAGAGAGGAAGCACAAACCTGATTGGCTGAATGAGCGTGCGGGGGCAGGGCTTGCAAACAGGGCAAGCGCCTGCTGCCGCCATGTTGGATTTTTAGTGAGCAATCGCTAAGGCGATAAGATAGGGTTTTGTTTTTCTTCCCCCCCCCCCCGTTTTTTTTGTAAAGGTGAAATATCACTTATGTGCATCGTGGAAATAGTTTAAAAAAAAAAGCAGCAGCAGATTTAAAAACACGAGTAATTCATGGAGTAATCAGTTTCTTTTGGCCTCATATAGACAACACCTTCCTCTTGCTTCATCTTTGTTGAATCTGGGTCCTAGAAACAATCAATGTGTTTCTTATCAGTGGCCATCTAAGCTCCTTTGTTTATAACATAAACGTACTGCCATGGACGGGTATATTTCATTTTGGCAAATAATGGGTTAATTTAAACTAGCCTAGGGAGTGAAAATGAAAGTCCTTGGTAATGCCACAAGAGTTCCCTGGAAATACTTCAGGTTGGGGAAAATGTCATATAGATCTCCAAGTAAAATGGGTTTGTACAGGAACAAAAGCTGAGACTTTCTGATTTTTTTTCTTGTCTGAAGAGACTCTAGATAATACATTACCCTTCTTTTCGGGACTAATTAATTTTTTTTAAAAAAAAGAATGTATCAAGGTCTTGAAAAGACTTGTCGAAAAAGTCCATGCGTAGAGGAAGGTAAAGCTTGGCTTGGTTGTGAAAGTCTGTGCCATAAATTTGCTTTGTCTTTAAAGTGCTAGAAGGGCATTTGATGTCTATGCAGCAACAGGCTACAATTCATTCAGCTACTAATGGAGAACTGTACGACTTGCTGTACAGAAGACCTAAAGGAACTTCATTAGATTATGGTGCAGGTGTGGTGTAGAAATACTAGGTCTTTTTAAGTGTGTACAATTGTCTCCCTCTGGTGGCTTGATATTTTATAAATGGACGTACCAGATGGCGATTGCTTTCTCAGCATTTCAGTTGCATATTGCTTTGTCAAGTATGTTGGTGCCATCAATATCAGTGGGTATATACTGTACATGCCTAGCAGTAGTTTCTTAAAATAGCAAATTATATATAATGCACATGCTAGGGCAATGGTTCATCTGGTGACCCACAGTGAATAGCTGGCTAGTAAAATGGTTATGGCTCATTCTGTTTTATGGTCACTGGCTTGCATGAAGTGGCAGGATGTGTCCCTGTTGTAAATTCTTCTGTCTCAAGGATTTGGAAGGATCACTGCTGGGAAGGGAAGTGGCTCATGCACTTGTAAGTGTGGTGTAGCACTGTGGCCAACAGACTAAACAAGAGATCAGGAAGTCCCTGGCCCAAGTCTTACCTAGGGCATGAATTCACTAGATGGCCTAAGGGCCATAGCTCAGTGGTTGAACATGTGCTTTCATCCATCAGAGCTGGGGTGGGGGAAGTAGTTATCTTTTTGGACTACAGTTAGGAGAATATGACCCCCTTTAACTCAGGGAATCCGAGGGTTGTAGATACTACAACATTTCATTTCCAAGTTCTGCTTTTCGTGGAGAAGCTCCATGTTTATTTTTATTTTTTATTTTTTTGCTTAGTTATTTATACCCCGCTCTTCAGCCACAAGGGTGCCGTTTACACAATGAAAAAGTAGTGGGAGGAATTCGTGTCGAGCACTGGCTGTTTACACGTACAGTGTCAGGCACTGGATTTTGGGAAGGGGGCCACCTTTTATCACGCAACCAGCGGTACTTTCAGTCCTGTGGTTTGTCCGTTTTTTAAAAAAAGTCACAGGAGAATTCGGAAAATCGTACGTCTAAACACCCCGGGACAAGATATCTCAGTACTTGGTGATGACCGGAAATATATGTGACCAGGGGCGGGCTCAGGGAGGAGAGGAGGGGTCAGTCACCCGTTCAATAGATTCAGCCTCACCAGATGAAAACAAAGGCTTCCATTCCAGCTGCAAGTAGGTTTGTGTATGTCTGCATTAAATCACCCTGTTCAATGGATTTCTACACTGGGAAACCTACTTTAACCCCCCCCCCCTGCTTGGTTTAAATTTTAAAGAGAGAGCAAATTGTAAAGAGATCACAGACAATCACCCATTAACCCCCCCCCACCTGCATCCACTCCATTTGTTTAAAGGTACAGTAAAAAATGCCACTGTCTGAGCAGATGATCGAACATTCACACACACACACACACACACACCCTCCTGCATCCTCACTTTCAATGGGCTTTAAATGGTGTTCTTTCAATTCAGAAGGACAGCAAAGGCTGTAGCCAATAAGCACCCCTTCCTTCCTGACTTTCAATGGGCTTTAAATGCTGTTCTTTCCATTCGGAAGGACAACAAAGGCTGTAGCCACTAAGCATCCCTTCCTTCCTCACTTTCAATGGGCTTTAAATGCTGTTCTTTCAATTCGGAAGGACAGCAAAGGCTGTAGCCACTAAGCATCCCTTCCTTCCTCACTTTCAAAGGGCTTTAAATAGATGGTGGAGCCATTCTATTTTAAAAATTCATTCTAAAACATAAGGATGTAGTACATAAAAATGATGTTCCAAAGAGATAGGGCTGCTACAGACAGACGGACAGACATTTTCTTTTTATTATTATCCAGCATCTCTAATAATAAAAAGAAAATGTCTGTCCGTCTGTCTGTAGCAACCCTATCTCATTGGAACATCATTTCAGATGTCTCAAAATTTTACTGAGTATTTTGGGTTGTTTTCCAACTTGCAGTGCCAAGATGAAATTATGAAAGCTGGCAGTGGCGGCGGGTCAGAGAGGAGAAGCAAATGACTCCTCAGGAATTGTGCTAGTCACAGAAGCCTCAAAATTTACAGAATTGATTCTTTTCCAGGTTGCAGTGCCCAGCTGGAAGTTGAAATGCCAAAAGGGAGCTTCTTAAAGGGGGGGGGGGACAGCAGGCCATGATAACTTAATAGGATATTATTTTTGAAGGGGCAGAAAACACAAGAGATCTCTCTGAAGCACTGCTGCCAAGATTCATGAGGAAGAAAGGAGAGCGAGGAAAAAGAAGAAAGCTAAGGTACTGCTACTAAAATTCCTGATATTAACAAAGTGTGGGGAAATGGCAGGGGACTCTGCGGTGCTGGCAAGATTTCTGAGGTAAAAGAAAGGGGAGAGGACAGAAAGCCCATGGATCCAGACAGTGCCAGATGCAAGTTTAGCAATTGTATCATAAAAGGTTGAAAAAAACACTGACAAAATGACAAAGGTTTGAGATATCAAACATAATTCCATAATCTTATATAATATTCAAAACTTATTTTATATTTTCAGAATGTTTTTTTCTCCTCCAATATCTATGAGCCTTACCGCACTCCAAGGAAAAGTGGCAAAGCAGCAAGAATGTTCCGTCTTTACTGCTGCCTTTCCACATGATGTCAGCATCCTTCTGATGTCCTTTTGTTCTGGTCCAGTGGGGGACCAAGCTAAAACCACGCCTTTTTGCAAACAGGTTTTTCTGGTTAGCAAAAAGGCATGGTTTTACCTCATCCCCTTACAGGACTGGAATGAAAAAAACAACAGCACCATGCAGGAAGGCAGCAGGAAAGACAGAACATTCCTGCTGCTTTGTCACTTTTCCTTGGAGTGCGATAAGGCTCTATGTGTTGGATTTGTTGTTGTTATGTGCTTTCAAGTCCACTCTGACTTCCGGTGATCCCATCACAGAGTTTTCTTGGCAAAGTTTCTTCAGAGGAAGTTTGCCATTGCCTTATCCTAAGGCTGAGAGAGGGTTGCCATGGCTGAGTGGGGATCTGAACCATGGTTTCCTAGGGGTTGTTTAGATGGGAAAAAAATCCACAAAGAATGCAGCCAGAATACCTTTTGTTTAGAGGAGCTCCTGCTGGGATTCACCATATTGGGAAGGAGGGGCGCTGAAAACTCCATATAGATCGCCATAACAGCATTCGCTGTTTCTCACGATCTTTTTTAAAAAGTGTGCAAAAATGTGATTAACAGGCTGTCTGAACAACCAATTTGAATAGGGGCACATAGAAGAACTCAAATGTGATTGGTCGGACCTTGGCAGGGGCGGGCTTACAAGGGAAGAAGTGGCCGGAGCAGCCATTTTGGGGGGGGTATTTGTTTTTTTTGCTGGCTGAACGATCGTGTGCACAGTCGTTCAAGCAGCAGAGCAAAAAAAGATTTTTTAAAAGCAGAAAATAGCTCTTCTGCATCTGTCATTTAAGGGGGGAAAGTGTGTGTGGCGGGGGGAGAATGGAGGGAGATTTTCAGCAGGCAATTCACTCATGGCCACTGTCTTTTTTCAGGGGCATGCTCGGTGTAAACTGCAAACTTGGCCAAGTTTCTCTGCTGGCAATCTTGCGAATGAGTCGTGGGCACAAATGAATACTGCTGCGATAGGGAGGTAAGGTGCTATTTTTCGCTATTAATTCTCCCACCTAGGTGCATCCCTAGAGTCCTAGTCCAGTAGTCAAACCACTACACCACACTGGCTGTCAGATTCAATATATATTTACTTCCAGGATGTATTTTCAGCTAACCAGCTTTCAATGTAGCACTCAGTGTGACTGGGAAAAAACAACAACATTCAAACGTTCCAAAGAGATATCAAAGTTGACATTTTGAAAATTATATTTTTTGACATATGTACCCTATTTCACCTGCATGCTCCATGTCAGAGATATTATCTCACTAAACTTTACATCATCTCTTTAAAGTAGGCCAGTACTTCCCATTACAAAGATGGATGGGTTTGAGTAAGGGATGGGGGATTATGGCAGGCCTGAGGCCATGACTTCATGGCAGAAGAGATTTGAATCAAGAGGTTTATTGGCTTAAAGTGGGTAAGGTTTTGCTTTGCTGCTATGATAGGTTGGACTTGAATTCTAAATTTTGTGGTAAATTTCATTCCTATCAAGTTGATAAAACATACATGATGATGATGATGATTGATCTATCATGAGTTTATCTATACTAATGACCTAATTATTATTGGTTTTGCATGATGTAAAGAGAGAATCTCAGTGTGACAAGATGACCCATGGTTCTTACCTAACATAAAGGTCTCAATGAAACCCAGCATTCCATTTTATAGCATTGTCATCTTGGGAATGGGATTTGGGATCAATGTCATCAGTGATGGTTCATCAGCTGCTGGTCATGGGTTGTGAACAAGGACCCACAACACATATGTCACCCTTCTGCTCATGGTCTCTGTGAAGAGTCCTTGGTGAAAGCCAGTGCATTCCTCTGCAGATTTTTACTAGTGTGATTCCAAAGGTAATTAAAGGAACTTCAGCTGGAGCTGGGCTTCTCATGAATGATTTGAGAATATTATTTGGGGTGGAGGGTGAGGTGGAGATCAGAACTTGGAATGTTACTTTTTACAAATAATCTATTAGCCACAACTCATTACTTTGAAAAAGTAGCTAGTTATCATTCCACCTTGTCCCAATTTGGTTTATAACATATTGTGCATTGTATTATGTTTAGTTACTTTTTAAAAATGCTTAATTAAAAAAAAAAATGAGTAGAGGGTGCCATGTTCTACGAATTACCCCTAAATGCCTTCAAAAATAACTTTCTTTAAAAGTTACAAGCTCCTGTATTACTTTCTAAAAGTAACTGTTAGCCCATTCTTTTCTTTTTTTAAAGTGAAGTGCTACATAGGTAACATTGTTATTTGCAATGCATTTCTTCAGAGCTTTGTTTTGGGATTCCCCTTCAACTCATGGTGAATTTCAGGGCAACAGCGAGAGAAAATTTTGCAAAATGTCCCCTCCAACATCTCTGTCCACAATTAGGATGGACAATTTGAGGAACAACTGCAGATCAAGCTTTAACACTGTTAATCTTAGGACTTTTTCGGATAACAGTTTACAACGCTAGCAGCCTCGTCCCTATTGCGAGGCTGCAGCGCTGCAGAGCGTCCCTTTCGGATGATGCTCTGCCCTGCTGTCCCTCTTGCGGTACTGTCGCGTAACCGCGGGGACGCAGCAGCATTATATTTGGCATTTTTCTACTCACAAAAGTTGATCGTGAGTAGAAAAATGCCAAATATAATGCTGCTGCGTCCCCGTGGTTACGCAACAGTACCGCAAGAGGGACAGCAGGGCAGAGCGTCATCCGAAAGGGACGCTCTGCAGCGCTGCAGCCTCGCAACGGGGACGAGGCTGCTAGCGTTGTAAACTGTCATCCGAAAAAGTCCTTACTTTAATATTGTTGAAGGCAGCAATAGGCTTGTCCCTTATCCATTCCATTCCGCCTGTGCTAGCTTCCCTCGGGTTCCCCTATGAGCTAACAATATCACTCCATTGAGTACCGTAATAACTTAAGCCCACATTTCTCAGAACTCTTTTTAAAGGAATTTTATTTTTCCTCTCTGTTGGAAAAGATAGGACTGGCAAAAAATGTGGCAATACTTTCCACCCCTCATTTCCTGCAAACCAGGGTTGGGAATTATAGGAGGCCATCTTGGCTCAGTCCTGCCTTCAGCATCATCTTGGCTCCCTGCTCCCTAGTTCTGGTGAGAATGTTGGGCCTTGTGGGGTTTTAGAATCCAACAAAAAAGCCCATAAACACTAGAATGTTTCCTCCCTAGTGGTGAAGGTGGTGGTGACCCCCACCCATTTTGCCTACCTTCCTTGTAATTTCTGGTCTTTGGCAGGCTCCTCACAAGACTCTGTAATGTTCTTCAACTCTCCCAGATGGGTGATGGGTCAGTGGTAGTAATGACCTTTGCTCCTTTTGTGAGATATTTAGCCTTCTCTGTCAGAGACCTCTGGTGCCAGAACAAATCTCAGGATTCCATAGGATGGAGCCATGACAGTTACTGTGGCATCTGTGACCATTTTACTGCATCTGCTGCAGTGCCACTACCTATGTCTATACCACCTATACTGGCATAGGTATGCCGACTAATGGGACTGCATCCACAGATACTTTAAATCAGTTGATGTTTCACTTGTTGGGGCATCTATGTTGCATGATTTAAAATCAGACTGTCCATTCTATGGAGTAGACCCGGCAGTGGGTGCCCCACACAGCACCCACCACCCTCACAGGTACATCTGATGGGAACCTGGGAGAGGGTCTTCTCAGTGACTCCCCCGAGGCTCTGGAACTCCCTTTCCAGAGAAGTCAGAGGCAATTAAAAACTTTTTTGTTTCAGCAGGCCTTTGCCAATCTGTGTTAATGGCTGTGCTGGGGTATATGTGTGTGTTGTGTGTGTGTATATGTATGTGTTTTTAAATTTTTAGCTGTTTTTAACTTTTTTGTTGTTTAATTCTGTTTTAAGTTTTGTATTTTGCATATTGTAACAATGTCTTTTTATTATACATCACTTTGAGTCCCAAACTGGGGGGCGGGGGAGAACATGATAATAATAATAATAAATAATAATAATAATCCAAAAAGGTGGTCCTCCTTGACTGGTCCCATCAAATTTTCTTTATGTTGAGGGATATGTGAAAGTGTACTGTGGTGAGTGAAGGATTCATATGTGTAGGAAAGGCTCTGTGCCTGCCACAGGCAGCTCAGGGAGAAGAGTCCTTGTTACTGTTAATACAGCTGATAATATTTAGAGGCTCAAGGTTGTGTTTTGTATTTTATACAAACATTTAAAAAAAATCAGTTCCTTCATAAGACACTGTGTCTGTGCTTAGTAGAAACCAGGGAAGATAAATGAATACTAGCCGGACCCGGCGTACCATACACCATTAAAAAACTCTGCCCCCCCTGCCACCCCCCCATCATTTGTTCTGCCACCCCTGCCACCCCCTCCGCTTGTTCTTCCCCCCGTCACCCCCCTTCGTTTGTTCTTCCCCCTTCAATCCCCCCTCCATTTGTTCTGCCCCCTGCCACCCTCTCCGCTTGTTCTTCCCCCTGTCCCCTCCCTCCGCTTGTTCTTCCCCCCTGCCACCCCCCTTCATTTGTTCTTCCCCCTTCAATCCCCCCTCCATTTATTCTGCCCCCTGCCACCCCCCTTCGTTTGTTCTTCCCCCTTCAATCCCCCCTCCATTTGTTCTGCCCCCTGCCACTCCCCTCCGCTTGTTCTGTCCCTCTGCCATCCCTCCACTTGTTCTGCCCCCTGCCACCCCCTTCACTTGTTCTTTCCCCTGCCACCCCCTCTGCTTGTTCTGCCCCCCTGCCACCCCCGTCCATTTGTTCTTTCCCCCTACCATCCCCCATCCGCTTGTTCTGCCCTCTGACACCCCCTCCACTTGTTTTGCCCCCTGACACCCCCTCTGCTTGTTCTGCCCCCTGCCACACCCCCTCCATTTGTTCTGCCCCCCTGCCACCCCCTCCATTTGTTCTACCCCCTGCCACCCCCTCCGTTTGTTCTGCCACCTGCCACCTCCTCCACTTGTTCTGCCCCCCTGCCACCCACTCCATTTGTTCTGCCCCCTGCCACCCCCTCCATTTGTTCTGCCCCCTGCCACCCCACTCCACTCGTTCTGGCCCCACCCCCTGCACTCTAGCGCACACCACATCCACCCCCATGGTACTCCCTCTCCTTCTCCGCTGTCCATGTTTAGAATCTACATGGTCCCACCCCCAGTGTGCTGATTGGCTGCCCAACAGACCTGTGATTGGTTGGTCAGGTTGCTAAGCAGCCAATCAGTACAATGGAAATGGCAACATACCCAAGAGAATTATATATATAGATATAGTACAACATGTCACAGTCCACTGTAGGCATGGAATACAGATTTCCCCTCAGTGCTGAATAGGCAGTGTTGTTCTAGTAAACAGGTCTCTTTGTTCCAGTATACTCTTCCTTTCTGTTATGGAAAAGTTTGAGAACTTCTGCTTAGCATGATGTGAATTGGCAATAAGTGATAAGATATCTATCTTTCAGTTTGACATACGCAGTGGTGGTTGCTACTGGGTACAGACCAGCAGATAAAATGATAAAACACACCCTTGGAAATCATACTGTCAGGCATTTAAAAAAAACCCAAAACTATCTTTTCATCTCTGTGCAAAAAATAAAATAAAAAAATCCTCTCTGTGCCAGAACAGTAAGTAAAAATAATGACCTCTCTGATCAGAACACAAACATGAACTTTTAGGCACGGATTCTACAAACAATGAACAATGAGCCTTATCTATCCAAACCTGGTGCACTATATAATAAATTATTACATTGCTCCCATCAGACTGGAATACATATAGTCACATTTTCTTTTTGAAAAATGTCGTAAGGCAACACATATCAGATAAAACAACAGAATCTTTTGGTACCTTAAAAGACCAAGACATTCACTGTGTTTTTTTATTTGTGTGGAATCATTGGGAAGGGAGCAGAGGTTCAGGGACGACAATCAATTTGTCTCTGTTATATCAAAAACCAATGAAAACCTTCAATCTGAATGGGCTTAACTATCCCTCCCCAATGTATTGGCTGTTTTATACAATTGGTTGCATTGGCCTCATCTCAAAATCAGTTAGAATCCAATGGAAAAATCAACATCATGAACTACAACAATGCCATTTCCCATATTTTTCCTTTGGTTTTCTGATTGGTGAACCCAGAATAGGCAGGCAATGAATTTGACCAGCTTGTTTGTGCCACAGCTCTTTCTCAAAGAGGCATTTTCTTTTATACACAAGATGGAACTGAGTTCCTTCGGTGTGGATTAATTTAGGACTTAATCGGGCAAGAAGGGAAAGATCTCTGATCCATTCTCTTAATGTTTGTAGTTTTGTAAAAACCCAAAACACCCTAAAACTCACATTAGAGTGGCCCTTGCATACCATCAAAAAAAGAGAAAATGTATCAAGAATAACAAAAAAGAAGGCAAGGAAGTACACAGATCATATAAAAATGGCATATAATTCTTTATCCGTACAGATGCAAATTTGGGGAAATGCTGTAACTTAAATACATTTAAAATGTATTTAAACATTTAAAAATGCTGTGATTCAAATACAATACATCTCATCCTGGGGAAGTCTGCCATCAGGTGTGACCTTTGTGTCTACTAGGGTCAAGATCCAATAGTTATGCTGCTGGAGTGTATGCTAGGGTTCCCAGGTGAAATGAGGGACAGGGTTCCTGTGCCTTTAATGCTTGTGTAAAAGAGGGAATTTCAGCTGATGTTGAAATTCTAGTTCTTGCCAGCATAGCCCTCTGATTGGCTGTAGGGGTGTGCTGGGAGCCATCCCTTGTGCACCCAGGGGAGGAGTAGAACCAGCCATTGCCTGCAGACAAGGGTGTCATCTGATTCTTCATTTCCAGGTGTGCAAGGACAGTAGAAGGCTCTTTGCATAACTCCACAAGCAACTGGTGGTCAGGGGCTGTGGAGGTGTACCTCTGGCTGTACCTCTTTGTGCAATGCCTTTCTTCCAGGTGCAGAAGAGAAGTGTTGCACAAAGAGGTACAGGATGCCTCCTTCTGCACTGTCTGTAAAATACTGACACTGGTGAATCCAGGGTCTATGACAGAGCAAGCCACTTACAGGATTCTGACCTTAGTCTGTTGCCCAGGTGGTAATCACTGGTGGACAATGTGAAGTCAAAGGCTTTCACAGCCGGCATCCATAGATTTTCCTTGGGGTTTTTCTGGGCTGTGAGGCCATGTTCTGTGCACCTGCAGCCTTTCAGTGAAATCTCTGAGGATGCCAGCCACAGATGCAGGCAAAACATCAGAAAGAAACTATTCCAGAACATGGCCTCACAGCCCGAAGAAAACCCAAGGAAAATCATTGGTGGACAGCTTCCAGAATCTCATGTATTAGGGTTCTTTGAAAGTCTGGGCACAGTGCATTACAAATAGCAATATTATCTGTGCTATTTTTATGGACAATGAGTGTATAACAACATTCCCCCCTCCCTGTTTTTGACATTAACATAGAAATTTAAATTGAGAGGTGTTTTTTCTTTTCAGCAGGGTGTGGAAATAGCTGTGTTCTCATCCTGTTTTCCTTCGGAATGGCTGCAGGTGCACTGAAAGTGTATTGGACTTCTAGACCACGTTTCTGGATACTGGATCACATTTCTCTTGTGATATGTAATAGATGTGTTAGCATTTCCCACACTTCCAACTTGCAACTCAGCCTACACATTTACCACATCACTGCCTATTCTACTTCTGGCAGCTTAGTTGTGGCATAGTGCATCCGGCTGAGTTGTCAATATCTTCAGATAGTGAAGTAATGACACACAACTACTTGATCATGTGCCACTCTGTTCTGAACCACTTAGCTCATCTATGAGCTGACCCCAAATGTCATAAATTGACCCCAGTTTACCCTTATTGATTGATTGGACAGGATCAGAATTCAGAATGACCTTAACAGATTGGAGAGTTGGGCCAAAACTAACAAAATGAATTTCAGCAGCAAGAAATGTAAGGTACTACATTTAGACAGAAAAAAAATGAAATGCACAAATGCTGTGGTGTTACTAAGGCTGGTGTCAGCCCTCCCTCTGACGGTGTCACCTGGTGTGGTTCGGCCTCTCCACACACCCCTAGTGCCACCACTGCACAAATGTAGGGTAAGTAACACCTGGCTTGAAACAGTACATGCAAAAAGGATCCAGGGGTCTTTGTAGACCATAAGCTAAACATGAGTCAATAGCATGATGTGACTGCCAAAAAAGTCAGTGCAATTCTCGGCTGCATCAACAGATATATAGTGTCCAGGTCAAGGAAAGTAATAGTCCCACTTTATTCTGCTTTGCTTTATTCTGCTTATTCTCAGACCTTTCATGGAATACTATGTCCAGTTCTTGGCTCTACAGTTCAAAAAGGATATTGACCAGCTGAAAGAGGAGGGTGACTGAGATGGAAAAAAATCTGGAAACCAGGTCCTGTGAGGAATAGTTTAAGGATCTGGGTATGTTTAGCTTGGAGAAGAGAAAATGGATAGGTGATATTACAGCCATCTTTAAATATTTAAGACAAGGACACGAACCAATAGATTCACAAGGGGGGGAAATCTACCAAAATATTAGGAAGAACTTACTGATAGTAAGCGCTGCTCTGCAGTGGAAATAAGTGTCTCGCAGGGTAATAGATTCTACTTCTTTGGTGGTCTTTAAAGAGAGGTTGGGTGGCCCTCTATCAGGAGTGCTTTAGTTGTGTATTCCTACTTGGCAGAGGGTTAGACACTAGAATCATAGAATCACAGAATCATAGAATTGTAGAGTTGGAAGAGACCACGAGGGCCATCCAGTCCAACCCCCTGCTACACAGGAATCACGATCAAAGCATCCCTGACAGATGGCCATCCAGCCTATGTTTAAAGACCTCCAAGAAAGGAGACCCCACCATGCTCCGAGGGAGTGTGTTCCATTGCTGAACAACTCTTACTGTCAGAAAATTCCTCCTAATGTTGAGGTGGAATCTCTGTTTCTAGAGCTTGCATCCATTGTTCCGTGTTCTAGTGTCTGGAGCAGCAGAAAACAAGCTTGCTCCATCCTCAACGTGACATCCCTTCAAATACTTAAACAGGGCTATCATATCCCCCCTTAACCGTCTTTTTTCCAGGCTAAACACACCCAGCTCCCTAAGTCTTTCCTCATAAGACATAGTTTCCAGACCTTTCACCATTTCAGTCGCCCTTCTCTGGACACGCTCCAATTTGTCAATATCCTTTTTGAATTGTGGTGCCCAGAACTGGACACAGTATTCTAGGTGAGGCCTGACCAAAGCATTTTTTCCCCATTTTTTCCAGTTACCCTAATGTTGGGTACAACTCTGATTTACAATGGTGTATAATGATTTATAAATAACTTTTCAGACAATGCACTTAAGTCTATCTACAATTTAAAATAGTAGCATACTGTTCAGTAATGATACAATAGGAAACATGCATGGGGAAAGAAGAAGAAAACAACCAAATTCAAGGACTGCTCCATATACAATATCACATAATTGTTATCAAAATTAGCAAGTGAAAGGGCCACTGAGAGAGACAATTTGGGGAGGAGAAGAGCAAAGTCATCTCCTTCAGATGATGGCCATGATGGGCCCCCACATGGCTGCATTATCATGATGGGCCTCAAATGGCTGCATGCTGTACCCAAAGGAGAATAAAGGGGAAGTGAAGCTCCAGGTAAATACTCCAGAGGAATTCTACACTCCACCACTGAACAGGATCACTGTGGGCAGGATTGTGCCCCTCCCTTTGCAGCTGTAATGGAAGTTCACATCACTGAGTGGATGCCCCATGTGACCACCATGACTTTACCTCTCCCATTCCTCATGGTGGTTTTTACAATTAAAAAAACCCTGTCCTTAAAACAAAATTTCAAGGATGAACTCACTTAAATGTGCATATGATATGGGTGGGGAAAGAATCAAGTCAGGAAGGTCAAAGACAAGGAGCATTTGCAGGAAGTACATAAATACTGCATGTAAATGGCTTGTGTCTCCTTTCCTTGCACTCCAGCTGATGTAACATGCAAAAAGGAACACATACATATTTTCCTCTAGAGAGGATGGTTGATGGGAAGATAAGGAGAGCCTTGCCATATCAGGTTGAAGGTGCCTTTAGTCAAGCATCCTCTTTCCCACACTGGCCAACCAGATGCCTGTGGGAAGCCCACAAGTGGAGTTCCTGTCTTCAGATGTTACTCCGGAAATGCGTAAATACAGAGATATGAGAAAACTATTGCATTTATCTTAGCATCTCATGAGTGACTCGGCAACACTATTAGAAAATGATGGATAAGAAGCTTCTAAAAGGCTTATATTAATATCAGTGGCAGGTTGTGGCTTCCATGTCGGAAAATACCTGTCAGACTGCTGGAGGTCACTCACTAAACTCTCAAGTCCTTTGAATAAACACTTTCTTATCCTTTCAGCATGAGTTACCCTCAGACTGATTTCTCCTCCATCTCCAAGTTTTGCATTAATCTATTTATCTACTTCTGAGTAGAGGTCATGAGTGGGTGAGCAGCTTCTATGTCAGTAGGGTGGTGAGTCCACTCTGGGTTTTAGTCCAAAGGAGCTATCCAAGGTGCTGAACCTTGCCTGCCACGGACTAATATTAAAAAAAAAAACTGTTCCCACATCTAAGGAATTCATTCTCAGTCTGTCATCTCACTTGGCTTTTATACAGTTTCTAAGCTGGGAGGGGGTGACTTCAGAAGAGACAGGTGGGGTTAGTAGTCTTATATAGGTAGGCTAGCCTCACCCCAGCAAAACTGTCCCTTCCATTTGATCGCTACTGATAAGAAAGTCCTAGATTTCCCAGAGTAAGGATCCCACCCTACCCCCATGCTCCATAAACTTCTTGTTCTGCTGATCCATAAGTTACTACTCTCCTTTCCCTCACAGCATGTCAGTATATTCCTGTATTTTATTGTTTCAATAGGCTGAAGAGACTGTGATGCTGCCAGCATTCCCTGCCTGGGCCAAACATGATTGCAAAGGTGCAAGGATCCTTTGAAGGTCAATCCTTTCTATAATGTTTGAATTCAAAGAAGTAAAATGTTTCTGTATAGGCAGTTAAACACCAGTGTCTTGGGGGTGGGTGGTGTAGGGAATGACAGAGAACCACAACTTCAGGTCTGTACTGATGTCTATTATTGACTGGAATATTCAATCAAGGACCAAAATGTCCCCAAAGGCATTAAAAATTTGATGAGCCTCTAAAAATAAGGACTCATTCATATTTCATGGGGCAATCATGCCATCTATTTGTACATGGATGTTTGCTGAGATGAATATGTAAGAGCGAAGATGAGGTACGTCTGCTGAAACTCAGCAACATGGGACAAAGAGATAGAAAATATTATGGTTCCATCACTTCTGAATCTTCATCTGAAAATTCTGGTGCAGTGCCTATTCCAAAATGTGCTATATTTTCATTCCATCTCTTTGAGAGTTGCGCATACATAAACAAGTATGATATCCACATTCTTAGGTATTGGAATCCCCAGCCTTAATTTATTGGTCTTCACCCAGCATATTATTAAATCCAGGCACCAGTTCAGAGCTCCTACAGCTTCACCTGGAGTGCAAGTGACAAGAAGAAATAGAACTTGGTGTCCTCAGCATAGCAGGGGCAGTGTCTCACTACAGATCACCATACTACAAATCCTCAGTGTGTGTCATACAGCTTTGGGCCCCAAGGATGAGAAAGGGTATTGGCAGGTGTGCAGGGGTCACACATATGCATGCATGAATGAATGCCTGTGTGCACATGCATGTAGACATGCATGCATACACATAGATGAGGGAGAGGCCCAAAGTCACTAGAGGACAGACTTGAATTTCCCCCCCATCTCAATGATTCTGCTGAAGATTAGGTGGGGAGGGGAGGCTGCTTAAGGGTAGCTGTGTGAGAGAAAGTATAAAAGGACAGATTCAGTCAATCTTGTGGCTTCCCTACTACTCAAGTGCCATGAAAGAAGCTACCATAGTTGCTTCTTGCTCTAGTCGCCTCCCCTTCCCAGCAGCTCAGATCGCTATTGCTGTTTCCATCCCTTCATTGGTGGGACAGAAGCAGCACTGCTACTTCCTCCAACAGCAGGAGGCTGCACATCAGGCCTCTATGGCCTGTGGGCTTTGAGTTGTTCACCCCAGGACAGGACAACATGGAGAACATATGCAGAAGAACATGGAAGGAAAAGGAAAAACTTAACTGAATCTAGGATACACAGAAACCTATGGGCACAGAGCTAATTACAGGCTTTTTCTTTGCAGACACAAGGTGCCAACATGTAGGTGTTCTGGGAAGCAAGTTGTCCTTTAATGTGGTTAATGTGTGAAATTCTACTGTTATGACTTTGGGAATTTACAGATGGGGGCAGAGATCAATGTTAGACCTGGGCTGTGAACATTTCAGGCAAAGAGAAAACGCTAGAAGACAAGGATTAAGCAGTCATTTGATCTGACTTAACATGAAAATTCCTCTGTTCTGCTGGAAAGATCAACTTTTTAGTATCATATATAACTCTGGGGAGAGGGAAATGAAACACGTATGAGCACTGGGCAGTATGAACTAGGCCCTTAAGATACTCAGATGGCTTGAGTTGTAATCCCTTGAAGAATGGACATTCTCTATTTCCTTATGCCACAACCCCATGAGCCCTTTTCTTCCATCATGACTGTCCTTTGTCAACGTTAACTGTAAATCTTGATCCAGCATGCTTTTTGCAGGTGGAATAGATGAGAGATACAGGGTCTATAGAATTTCCCAATCTGTATTGTTTATTTGCAGTTCTTCCCCACCCCCTTCCCTCTCCTGATGGTTAACATTGATTTATTCATCCCAGATGATTTAAAGGCATCTAATGCTAGGTTTGTTTTCAGCAGCAGAATTTCAATGCAGAATTTTGTTACCTACAGTATCTTCTAAATCATGCGGACAGGGCTGTGTGGTATATACAAGAGCAACCACTCCCTCTCTGGCCTGATCTGACCTCTAAGGCATGAGGCAAGCTGTGGAGTTAAATTCCTCTTCTGCCTGTGGCTTGCACTGTCACTCCTGGAGCAGCTGCTCATCTGCAACTCTGGCCACAAGACTATGAGTGATGGCATCAGGTAGTTATCATTCCCATCACTCCGAGCCATTCATGGGAAAATGTCCCAGCAGTTAATTCCTCTGTTTGAAGAGGTTGTTGTAATTTATTGATCTGAAACTCAAGTCAAAAGAAGGCACTGTGGGGTGCAGAAAATCCAACCTGAAAAATTGTTTAGAAGTTACTTTTGTCTGTCTCACGGAACATAAGGAAAAGCTGCAATGCAAAGTGTTATCACTGATATGATCAGGCAGTACCGAGTGAAAAGCATACCAGCTCTTGAGAAGGAAACTCTGATTAGGACTGGAGCCAGGATATGACAGAAGGCACTGTAGTTGCTTCTGACTGGCTCAAGATGTATTGGTGCAACAAAATCCCTGAAACATTATTTTTTGGTGTGTGTGTGTATGTATGCACACAGGTGTGATATATTATTGAATCGTATTGTCTATGTCATCAAATGCCCTCACATTATGTTCCTACAACATGTACCTATAACTCAGAACTAATTCTGAGGTTTCTTTTCCAGGAATTATTATGTTTTACTTTTTCATTTGCAGCTGGAAGAATCATTTATGTTGTTCATACATACCGGAAGAGCATACTGTGTGTATTGGTAACAATTGTTCTGACTCACCAATGTATTAATGTCAGTGAGTCAGAATATATTAATTGGCCCCAGTTCCAGAATGGTCTTTTCAAGAAAGAATTGTGTAATTATTGTTTTGAAAATAATTATACAGGTTGGTATTCTGTATTGTGATTATGGATTTGTAACCTAGAGGTACAGATCTGTAACTGCCCCATATTCAGTAACTCTGCATAGTCATGATCATGGCATTATGGCCATGATCACAAATGCCTTGGGCTTTGGAGGTCAGGCCAGGAGGTGTTACTGAGGCTGCTGACACACTGCAGAAATAATGCAATTTGACACCGCTTTAACTATCATGGCTCCATCCTATGGAATCCTGGGATTTGTAGCTTGTTGTGGCACCAGAGCTCTCTGACAGAGAAGGCTAAATATCCCACAGAACTACAAATCTCAGAATTCCATAGGTTAGAGCCATGACAATTAAAGCAGTATCAAACTGCATTATTTCTGCAGTGTGGAAACAACCTTAGTTATGCATTTCTAAATAAGCAGCCAATGAAGGATATCTGTGATTGTTAACAACAGGATAGGGAATCATGGATGCCACTTCAAGCCTAATGGAAGAATGGTAGGATATATAACAGATAAATAATTCACTGTATTCTGTCTTAACTTTTTGGTATACATAAGGCAAAATAGGATATCCTGGTTAAAATTTAATACTGTCAACACAGGAACCTGCACATACTGCTTCTACCATCCTTGTCAGGGCCAGCCAGGCTGAGGACAAGGAGGCTGAGCCAGCTCCAGCAGAGCTGGCTGAGCCAGAACCTAGCTCTGCTATGCCAACTGCAGCAGAGCCCATGACTCAGCAGCCTAGCCTCCCCCTAACAGAGGTTCCAGGCCTGGGAGACATAGAGGAGAAGGACAAGGAGGTACCTACCCTCAGCCAAAGAAGGACAGAAAGGGCATGCCTCCGGCGATCCAAGAGATTATATGAGAAACGCTCAGCAATCACCAAACAGCTGTGATTAGGAGCTGGGCCAATATAAACATCTGTGAGACTCCAAGCTTCTTCGTCAGAGTCTATCTGCATTCCCTGGTGAAAGCATCTGACTCAGACTCCCTTGTTGCCTGAAACATTGCCTCCAAGACCTCGGATTGATCTGGAACTCTTAACCTTGGACTGGACTTGCTGACCTGCTTTCTGGAACTCTTGACCCTGGACTGGACTCACTGACTTGCTCTCTGGACTTCTGGACCTTTGGCTTGCCCCCCGGTTTTGCTATTGGACATTGGACTGGTACTGTGCTTCAGAATTATTTTCATGGTGCTGCAAAGCCTTGTATTTTGCGTGTATCATTCTTATCAGCCATTCGGTTGGCTGCTTTCTCAGACAATCTTAGTGCTAAAAGCTAGGCCTGAGTTGTTCAGTCACCCCAGGAGACCATGGTGGAAGAGTAATTTCACTATTATTTTAGGATCATCAAACACTCTTGATTTGTCCACAGTGAAGGAGTTAAGTTGAAGCCATAATTTTTTCTCTTTAGCTTGCTTGAAGCTGTTTTTCCTGCTTGCGATTTTCATCTTCCCTTACATGGCCTTTGCTACTTAATGGTTGGTCACTTTATTAGGTATTAACACAGTTCATTCCTAATGAATTTTGCTAATTGCTTCTCCCTGGGAAATTGGTGTGCAATGAACTTCACAATCTACTTCACTCAGCTGTCAGCTTCATCCTATGGTCATGTGAGTTACATTTGCCCCATGTGAAGAGTCAGAAAAAATTCACATGGGTGTGCATATGCCTACAACCACTGTGGGTAAACCAGTTTTGACTCAATAGGATCGATAGCAGATTCTAATGGGATAGTAGCATGCCAGTTGTCCTCAATGCCCATTCAATTCACCAGCAGCAAGCAAGCAACCAATGAAATAACCAACCAACCTTCTTTCAGTTTTGCATGTTGTGTTAAGAACTTCCCATGTCGATTCAAGCTCTAAAATGGTGGGCAATTGCAGCTGCTAAAGAACAACCCTGAATGGATGCATTATTTAGGCAAATGGATGTGGCATGTTATCCTTTCCATCATCACAACCTGGATGATAATTAGTGGCAAATCTTCCAGATTTGTCTGGCATTCATTGGAAAAGACACATGGTGTAGATAGAACAACTGCAACTCTCACGAAGCTGAAGTCATCATTCCATTTTTACAAAGAGCCACACACAGATAATGATTGGTTTGGAAGCCATCTTGAAGGTCCTCTAGTTCAGTGCTTCTTAAGGTATCTTATGTGGTGGATCAGCAATTTTCTCCCAGTGTGTCACGTGGGAGCATGGTTTTTGAGCCTATTGGCTTCAACATTTTTTTCTTTCCTGGAAGCTCTTTGAGGATGAGCAGCTGATGGCTTGTGGATTGGCACCAGTCCATGGACCACTATTTTCAGTTGCGTTGCTTAAGTTCAACCTCCAGTTCAGTGCAGAGTAGATATAGGTAAAGCATTCCTCCCTACACCTCAGGCACATCTCCCTCACTAGGTTTTAATTATTTTTCATCACCCTGGTCTTGTAAGTAGGTTAATATTTCTCTATAGTGCAGAATGGGCAGGGAGAGGGAGGAAAAGAGTGTCTGATTTTTAAGGTTTGCTTGTTGTTGTTGTTTTAGTTTATGGCAGAGGAAGGATTTGAGTTTTGGATTTCATACATCATTGGACTGCACTGTAGGCAAACTTAGTCAAATGTAAGCCATATCTAAGAGCTAGGGTTGGGGCAGAGAAGCTCTCCATAACAGTATTGCAGTCTTTGTTTGTTCCATTGATCACTTTGAAAAAAATAGTAGGCTGGAATTCATTAATTCAGTTATGAATGTGTAACCTAGAGTTATGCATTTATTACTGTTTTGTATTCACAATCCCAATATATTCCTTAGTTTAAGTGATACATAGGGACTGTGAAAATCCTCCAATACCCACTTATCAGGCGGCAGCCACTGTGATTATTGGGGGTCTGTTCCCCTGTTGATTGGAAACCAGTTGACTGATGGTCCCACCCTCCTCACACAAGGGATCTCCGGTACAAGTCAACTGCTTCCTAAGCCACAGGGGAACAGACCCCAATCGACTGCAGCAACTGTTGCCCAGTAAGTAGGGGTGAGCGTGAGCTGTAAGTCACTACAGTGATTACACATTTGTAACTATCCAAGTGAATTTCAGCCACAGCTTTTTTAAAAAAAATGCTTTTAAATAATTAGGGTAGGGCACATGTCAATCATGTTGTGACCCTGCCTATCTGGGATACTGGCTTCCAAACATTACATTTTTGGCATACAACTTCCAGAATCCCTCACTGGGCTTTTAGTGGCATGGCCACTAGTAGGGTGGTTCTAGGAGCTATAGTTTAAAAAGTAACTTTTCCAAGCTCTGATCAGAACAGGGGTATATTGCTTGCCAAATACAAGGTGGGAAATAAAGTGCCTACAAAACAGGGTAGGACCAATGCAAACAATAACAGGGATGCCTCTTCATAAAGATCAGCTCCAAGCCAGCTCCTACCTCAGCCAGTGCTTTCCTTTATCTAGGCTCAGATGCTTCCTTTTCCACACTCTGAAGCTATACTCACAGGCAGTAGGATCAGAGTCACACAGAAAGCATCCATGGCAGTGCTGATATGGAACAATCTCTCTCACTCTGTCCTGGTTATTTGAATCCTCCCAACCAAGATAGAAGGGGAGAGGGAGAGGGCGTGCTTTGTTGTTGTTGCTCTTTTTGTTGCTGCTGCTGCTGAGTTGATTCTGCTTCTAAAACATTATGTGTAACTGCCAACACTCTAATAAACTTCCGTCGCTGATGTTTCTAAAGTGTGTTTAATTTCATCAAAAGGGTATCAAAAGTTAGCACACCCTAGTAGAGTTCTTCTGTTATTTCCCCTATTAGACTGATGGAGTTCATGTTCATGGAATTTGGGAGTGGGAAGCTGGTAAGAGTAAAGCAAAGGCTTACTCTTATCAATATTGATTATACTTGTTGATATGGGCTCCTCTGTGTGTAAGGGCTGGGGCAATTCCCCCCTCCATTACTAAAAAGGAATGTGCATTCTTCCATTGCCAAAAACCACACGTTCAATCCCAGGTCTCTCTAGGTGGGGCTGGGAAGACCATCCTTGACCTTCTGGAGAATTGTTGCCAATCAGTGCTGCACTGTCAGTAATGAGCCAGGTAGACCAATGTTCTGACTCAGTATAAGGCAGCCTTGTATGCTCCTAAAGATATTAGTTAAACGTGCGTGAAAGAATTTTCAACATGCATGAAAGAGACAAATTTGTGATTTTATGATGACAGAAAACAGCAGAATGGAACTCTGGGAACCCAGCTGTGAATGTGACCCAGAATGAGAGAGATTTGATTGCTCTTATTTATTTGATGAACAATTTCTTGTGATTTAATATGAATCAGGGCCCTGAGCATGTGCAGAGTGTCTTTATTGTTAGTTACCAAAGAATCTCTAGCCTGTCCCCATACTTCTAGGAACTTCTGTGTAGATATGAACCCCGATATCTTTTTGAGAAGATAATGCTTTATTTAACAAAATTAAATGTACACAGACAATATATCTGGTAGTATTTCGCCAATTGTTTTCTTGAACTAGCTGGTGTTTGTTTAAAAATCTATCCCCTTGCAATTGCAATTAACAAATGCTTTCCTTTTTCTTAGCCAGTTTGTTGGAATACAGTACATGTGCTCTGTGACTAGGGAATGCTGAGATTCTCTTTGCTTGCTAACTGAATTGCTATCATCAGCATATCATGAGTAAATATGATCAGTAGCATCTACAACAGAGAAAACATCTTTTGATAACATCTGGGTGTTTCCCTATTGAAGAAGAAACATCTCTAGCTATAAAGATGAATTACTAGATAATAGCAGTCACAGCAGGAGTAGTAATTTATTAAATTATCTATTAAAATTTGTTTTAAACTCCCCTTCATCCTTATGGAAATCAAGGTAGAATAAAAAAGGATGGCTCAATCATACTACAATACAATAGAACAGAATAAAAATCTCAGCCAAATATAACAAATTACAAAACAGTTACTACAATAAATTAGCTAACAGACCACACTTAAAATACTAGAGCAAAGAAAAAGATTTAAACCTGGCTGATGTTGAAAAGACTGTAGTGTCAATGCCAGTAATGTGTAGATACTACTCCACTGTCAGGATGCCCTTTTACACAATTCATTAGTGTGGGAATAAGACAGAATGATCACACAATGACAGAAAGAGAAGGAAAAATACAACAGAGAAGGAAACTTACACAGACCTTTGGGTATGCAAGTAAAATCTATCTTGTACAGAACTTGACCATGCTTTGGTTTCAAAAATACATGCCGACTTCACTTGGAAGTGAAGCAGGATCAGTCCTGGTTAGTACTTGGATGGGAAGCCACCAAGGATACCACAGGCTGTAGGCTGTGCTTCCAGAGGAAGGCAATGGCAAACCATCGCTGAGTAATTTTGTCTAGGGACTTTATTACACGAGGCTGCTAAAGTGAAATTTCAGCAGGAAAGTAATGAATTTGACCAGTACTCATCATCATCATCATGTATTTATATAGCACCATCCATGTACATGGCGCTTTACAAAAGGTTACAGAATAAAACAATTATAACTACAATGTTCCATTAATCAATTATCAAACAATGTTGTGGCTATTTTGTTGCTGCTTTGCCTTCTAGTTGTTACTGTTGCACCCCTTTCAATTGATGGGGAAAATCCCATCAATACTTGCCAATATTGCTATTGTTCCGCAGCTGTTCCTGGTGCAATAGGTTCCTTCATTTCAGTTCCAGGATGACTGCAGCCATGTGGCATGAGGGGGCCTGACCCACGGATTGGAAAGTGAGTTTTATTACACTGATGGGCCTGACTGGAATACCTTCCAAAGAGTCAGAGCCACAGAATATATATATATGTGAACTATAGCCACAGAATACTTTTATACAATAATGACAGTATGCAAAAAACAATTCCCTCCTCCTTCTCTTTGGTGTCAGCAATTTCCCTTCCTTGAGACAATTGTTAATAGTTCAAGGCAAGATAGCTTAGGAACATTTGGGTACGGTTTGACCGCTATTAGAGAATTTGTTTACATCAGCATATCATATGTTTATGGAACATAGACTTGATTAGTAAGGAACATTGACTAGCCTGAAAGTTAAAGGAAAAAGACTTTGCAGAGTCCCAGAGTCTCATGGGCTATCTAGTCTGACCCCAAATAGTGATTGTAAGGTGACAGCATTCAGCAAATAGACATCTGTCAGATCCGTTAGATAACGAGATCCGTCAGATAACAACCCTGAGTAGCTTTTAAAAAGCACTAAAGACGGATCTCTTTCGGCAGGCCTTTCCTAATTAGTTCCCGGCCTCAGGGGATCCTGGCTTCTTTTAGTCCACTGGCCATTTATAGTATTTTATAGTATTTATTGTTTTTAATTGTGATTTTAGATCAGTTGGTTTTAATTTATAATTGTTTAATATTTTTTTATGGGGGAGGGTGGGGTGGGGGTGTTTGGGGATTTTATCTGTATTGTATTTTAATTTTTGTAAGCCGCCCCGATTGTTTTAACAGAGGGGCGGGGTATAAATAAATATTATTATTATTATTATTATTATTAGAGTGCAAATGGCTACTACATCCCCCCTTAAATTAAATTATTAATTTCAAAGACAATTAATACATTTCACACAAGTAAATCCCTATTTAAGCCATCAAAGCATATCCAGTATTGATCTGTGTAGGATAGCAGACAAGAAACAGAAGATACATGATATGCACGCATTCTTGACTTTAGGAGAGCTGATTTCAATAAACTCAGGGAAACACTGGGGGTGATCCCATGGTCAGGAATACTAAAAGAGAAGAGACCTCAAGATGGATGGGACTTTCTCAAAAGGGAGATACTGAAGGCACAATTTCAAACAGTACCATTCAGGAAGAAAAATGGGAGGTGTCTCAAGGATGGATGACTAAAGAACTTTCAACGGAGCTAAGTTTTAAACGGAACATGTATAGGAAATGGAAAAAGGGGGAAATCTCCAAAGAAGAATTCAAACAGATAGCAAACACGTGTAGGAGTAAAGTCAGAAAAGTTAAGGTGCAGAATGAGCTCAGGCTTGCTAGAGAGGTTAAGAACAATAAAAAGGGTTTTTTGGGGGTATGTCCGCAGCAAAAGGAGGAAGAAGGAAATGGTGGGGCCACTACGTGGAGAAGATGGCAAAATGCTAACAGGGGACAGAGAAAAGGCAGAATTACTCAACACCTTCTTTGCCTCAGTTTTTTCAGAAAAGGAAAAGGGGGACCAACCTGAGGATAAAGGAACAGATGACACAATAGGGGAAATCCAGCACAGAATAAGCAAAGAGGTAGTACAGGAATACCTTCTTAAACTAAATGAATTTAAATCTCCAGGACCAGATGAACTACATGCAAGGGTATTAAAAGAGCTGGCAAATGTAATCTCAGAGCCATTGGCAATAATCTTTGAGAACTCCTGGAGAACAGGAGAAGTCCCAGTACACTGGAGGAGGGCAAACGTTGTCCCCATCTTCAAAAAGGGAAAAAAAGAGGATCCCAACAATTATTGTCCAGTTAGTCTGACATCAATACCAGGGAAGATTCTAGAGCAGATCATTAAACAGAGAGTCTGTGAACATTTAGAAGGCAATGCCATAATCACAAAAAGTCAACATGGGTTTCAGAGAAACAAGTCATGCCAGACTAATCTGATCTCTTTTTTTGATAAAATTACCAGCTTGGTAGATGAAGGGAACACTGTGGATATTGTATACCTTGATTTCAGTAAGGCCTTTGACAAGGTTCCCCATGACATTCTTGCAAACAAGCTTGTAAAATGTGGGCTAGACAAGTTAACTGTTAAATGGATTTGTAATTGGTTGACCGGTCGAACCCAAAGGGTGCTCAGCAGTGGTTGCTTTTCGTCTTGGAAAGATGTGACCAGTGGGGTGCCACAAGGTTCTGTCCTGGTCCCAGTGCTATTCAACATCTTTATCAATGACTTGGATGAGGGAATTAGGGGCATACTTATCAAATTTGCAGATGACACCAAACTGGGAGGAGTAGCTAACACCCTAGAGGACAGGATCAAAATTCAAAATGACCTGGATAGACTGGAGAGCTGGGCCAAAGCTAACAAAATGAAATTCAATACAGAGAAGTGTAAGGTACTGCACTTAGGGCAAAAAAATGAAATGCATCGATATAGGATGGGAGAGACCTGGCTGAATGAGACTACATGCGAAAGGGATCTAGGAGTCCTAGTAGACCACAAGTTGAACATGAGTCAACAGTGTGATGCGGCAGCTAAAAAGGCCAATGCGATTTTGGGCTGCATCAATAGAAGTATAGTGTCTAGATCAAGGGAAGTAATAGTGCCGCTCTATTCTACCTTGGTCAGACCTCACCTAGAATACTGTGTCCAGTTCTGGGCACCACAATTCAAAAAGGATATTGACAAATTGGAGCATGTCCAGAGAAGGGCGACTAAAATGGTGAAAGGTCTGGAAACAATGCCTTATGAGGAGAGACTTAGGGAGCTGGGTATGTTTAGCCTGGAAAAAAGATGGTTAAGAGGCGATATGATAGCCCTGTTTAAGTATTTGAAGGGGTGTCACGCTGAGGATGGAGTGGGCTTGTTTTCTGCTGCTCCAGAGACAGGAACACGGAGCAATGCTCCAGGAACAGAGATTCCACCTCAACATTAGGAGGAACTTTTTGACAGTCAGAGCTGTTCGGCAATGGAACACACTCCCTCAGAGCGTGGTGGGGTCTCCTTCCTTGGAGGTCTTTAAACAGAGGCTAATGGCCATCTGTCAGGGATGCTTTGATCGTGATTTCCAGCGTGGCAGGGGGTTGGACTGGATGGCCCTTGTGGTCTCTTCCAACTCTGCAATTCTATGATTCTATGAGCATGCATAGCAGAACAACAATGAACAATGCCAACAAGAATAACATACACCATCCTTTTAACCATCCTAGGTCCATTACAATTAATCTCCATGAATGAAAACAATGAAAAAATTCACCCCTGAAATATTTGCCAATTTAACCATGGGTTTTCTGAAAACCTTTGTAACAGAGTCCCCCTTTTAGCTATAGCATAAGATAATAAAATGAACATCACAGCATGCAGGTTAATTTTGTTTGGGATCTGACCATACGTTGAGCAGCCTGAGGGAACTTCCAGTCATCTGGTCATCTGCAGTAAGGTCTAGTTCCATCTTCTTTCCTCTCCAGTTGCAGGTTTGATTGTACATTGAGTGAGCAGCCTCCAGAGTGCTCACAGTAGAATCGAACCTGAGTCTTCTTGCCGCCTCTTCATGATCACCTTGAGTTTTTAATAAGTGCAATATCCCTGACACACTGAACTAACCTACTGGATATGTACATGAAAAATTGCTGTGAATATGGGAGTGGGGAACAAGGGCTGACTTTTTGGTTTGGCTGCTTTTGCACTCTGAGGGGATTCTTGAACTGCATACAGTTAAAATTTCACTCAAGTTATTGCTTTTTCTGTGACAGGTGTGAGGCTATGGGACTTTAACTCACATCTCATTCCCTGGTTGGAAAGTGTGAACTTCTGTGATGAGGATTGGGGCATGTTTTCCTAACACATAACAGCATTGGGCTTGCAATACCTTATCCAGCACTAATATTTCCTAACTCTTGCATGTTCCCCCCTTAACCCAACCAAAATATGGGGTGGCCTACCATGAATCAGTTCAAATGGGGATAAGCCAGTAGTCTTATTTGGGGTGCAACAAATCCTAAACAGGGCCAAGGGCAGCATTTCTTTCCACTTTTGCTTGGTTTCCTGGCACAGCTTAGCCAGATGAGTTTTTATTGTCTGATTCATCCTCTTCACTTGTCTGCACAATGTGAATTCCACTGGATTTAGGGTGCCCAGTCTGTTCTATTAGATGAGCTCTGCTTCTGCCATTCCGATGAAAGAAGCCTCTTCATATACCTCTGCTTGTCTTTTCATCTACCAGTTGTCTCCTCCCTCACCCATTTCAGTCTCTCTCTTCTTCCATCTTGTCATTTGTACTCATGCTGCCAATGTCCTTCTTGTCCACACCAGGCACATTAATTCCTTCTCTGCCTCTTCCAGTCTTTTTCTTTCATCTCCACATCTCCACGTCATCTTCTTTCACATTCTCTGTCACGCTGCTCCACCAGTGCTTCTGTAAGCAACTCCAGCTTCTTGACTATTTTCCTGTCCTTCTCTCACTTCTCTTCCTTGTCTCTATTCACATACTCTACACCTTCTGTTCACATGCACTACACCTTCTATTCACATACACCATACGTTCTGGGTTACTTCCAACAATTCCTTCATATTCTTTCCTCCATAACATTCATAACTCTGTGTTACAAAAGTCATGTTAACCATCCTCATGTTATTCAGGGTCAAGAGGGTATACTGGTGATAGGCATCTAGGAGGCACTGAAGGTAGGCCCCAGGGGCTTCAGTGGCTCCCTCCAGTACTTTTGAGACTTTAGTCATGTTAACATGCTTCTTTATCCCTTCCCTCATGGCTTCTAATAGCAGGGTCTGATATTGGATGAGGAGCTTTATCTGTTCCAGCTCATAAGGATCCCAGCAGGGGTTGTCCTGGTGGCACTCTCTCTCACATCCTCCTCTGAGCATCAGCATGATTCTTGGGAGCTCTGGCCAAAGCTATCTGCTCCTGCATGTTGTATAATGTGTTGCCTCTCTTCAGTGGTGAATAGGGTTAGTAGCAGCTGCTATTGGCAGTCTAGCCAATTTGGCATATGTGAAGCCATAGTGTTAGCACATAGCTCTACAATCTCTTGAGGCTTCTCTGTATATGAGGTGTAGTGGGTTTTCCAATTCATACTGTTCCAGGTCATTAGGGAAACCTTGTGCTGGTCAGTTGGAAGTCAGGCAGTTGTCCTGCAGGCCAGGGGCTGGATGGGTAATTTATCTTGTTTAAATGACTGGGATGACTGTAACTGTGTCTTCCTCTTTGAGTGGAGGAATAATGGATCACATTCCTGTACTTCCTGCTTCGTCTGTTCTGGTAGGGAGGCTGGAAGAAGCAGTGCATCATGGGCAGTAAAATGAGGATCACAAGCAGGCATGGATCCTATCTCTTTAGTGAGGAGAGCATCCTTTGGCTTATCCAATAAGATAGGTGGTGGTAAAGACTGTTTTTCCCTTGGGGTGGGTTTGCATAGCTGCTGGAATTTAATTTTAGATGAGGATGCATCTGTAGTACTGGACATTTTTTTTTTTTTTGCAAGAGTGTTAATCTCTGCAATATAAGACTCAATGGCTACTACAGAATAGCAAGGGGATGATACACATGACTGCACTCATACCTGAACTGAAGCAAAGGGACCTATATCACACCAGGGTATTGCCAAAGGAGCACAGTTGTGCAAATGAAGAGAGGTGTGATAATAAATGTTTTACAACCAGTATGTTCCCATTTCCTTTAATAATGTGATTGCCACAAAACATGAGGCTGGTGTGATAATGTCCTAAGAAAACCTTATGCAATTCATGGGGTTGCCAGAAGTTGACAGGTAACTTGAAGGGACATGCACACACACACAAACAGTGTTTCACAGTTGAGGAAGAAGTGTCACTTTTTAAAAAGAAAAACACATGAAGTGCCTTAAAGTTAGTGATAGTCACTTGAGAAGAATATTGGCATTTAGTCATTTTTGTCCTGACATTCAAGCCCATCATGCCTTAGTAAACAAGTTGCACACAGTTTCCCCTGTTGTGGCAAAAAAAAGAGGGGGGGGGGAACGTTAAGAAGAGAGAGCAATGGACTGGGACTGAATTCTTTGAGGTTTTTATGTCTAGCAAAGGTAAAACTCTTATACTTGGATTACAATTGATGGCTTTTACCTATATAGCACCTAATGTTTTTCCAGTTGTAATAGTATAATGACTTCTTGAGAAATTAAATGTTCTGTGCCTAAGAAAGGGGCAGTTGGCTTCACACAGGAGGGGGCAACCTGGATCTCAAGGGTTGTTTTTTTTCTGTTGCTAATGGAGTTGAAATTTTATTACCTGTCTTTTATTGCCCTTACTTCCTAGTCCCCATATGGCCAGGAAGGGGAATGGCCTCCGCCTGCATTGAGATCCCTTGATGCATCTTAACTGACAACAAAGTAACATTTGACACAAAATGTAGGCCTGTTAACTCTAACATTGTCACCTTTCTTCTCTTTATGATTTTCAATATCTTTGCCTAATGAAGAAGTCAATGTAGCTTCAATAGTTCACATGATATAGTTTCTGCATTTTGGTTGGCCGAAAAAGGTATTGCTCTTTTGTGGATTTTGTATTTTGTTGTATTTTGCTGCATGGTGAACTCTGAATACCCCTGAATATGTTTCCTAATTTGTACACAGCCTAGCGCCAGTGTAGTATAGTGGCTTGGTGTTGGACTATGACTCTGGAGATGAGGGTTCGAATCTCTGCTCAGCCATGAAAACCCACTGGAGGACCTTGGCCAAGTCACACCCTCTCAGCCGCAGAAGAGGACAAGGGCCACCCCCCTCTGAACAAATTCTGGGAAGAAAACCCTGTGATAGGTTCACCTCAGGGTCACCATAAGTTAGAAACAACTTTGAAGGCATACAACAAAAACAAACAACATAGAACAACAATGCTGTTCTTCATCCCCACCACTAGATGCTGCTGTGGCATTTGAATTCAAACATCTGAAGGATATCTGTCAGCATCTGTGCAAGTGACAAGACATGAAGATAGATATTGCTAGGTTTTCAAAAGAGCAATAAGGGATAGTTGAAATTCATGACATACAGGATTGACAATATGTTAGATAATGGAGCACATCAAAGAATTTCAGAAGAAAATCAGCCTGTGGTTTATAGGAAAGCCTTTGATTGTGTAGATCATGAAAGACTATGGATAGTTCTTAAAGAAATGGGTGTGCCACAACATTTTTTTGTCCTGAT
Source organism: Gambelia wislizenii (assembly GCA_030847615.1). Classification (NCBI taxonomy): domain Eukaryota; kingdom Metazoa; phylum Chordata; class Lepidosauria; order Squamata; family Crotaphytidae; genus Gambelia; species Gambelia wislizenii. Next base: position 197,813,212 of record JAUMIR010000002.1, read on the forward strand.
GCATAACCTGTACTAAGAACAAGAAGCTACTGTTAGGACAGAATACGGAGAAACAGAATGGTTTCCAATTGGCAAGGGGGTCAGACAAGGCTGCATTTTATCACCCTATCTTTTTCACTTGTATGCTGAACATATCATATGTAAAGCTGGATTAGACTCAAAGGTAGGAGGAATGAAAATTGTAGACAATTTAACTGGACAATTTAAAATATGCACATGACACCATACTACTAGCAGAAAATAGCAAAGACTTGGAATGATTACTGAAGAAAGTCAAGAAAGTGCAAAGGCAGGGTTACAGTTGAACATTAAGGGGAAAAAATGACCACAGGTGATTTACTTTAAAGTAGATGAGGAAGACAGTGAAATGCTTAAAGATTTTCCATACCTTGGCTCAGTCATTAATCAAAATGGAGTCTGCAATCAAGCAATCAGAAAAAGACTAAGACTTGAAAGGGCAGCTATGAAGGAACTAGACAGAATGCTGAACTGTCAAGATATATCATTGAATATTAAAGTCAGATCCATGCCATTTCTGTGTATAGTTGTGAAAGCTGGACAATGAAGAAAATTGATAGGAAGAGAATCAACTCATTTGAAATGTGGTGCTGTAGGAGAGTTATTAGGATACTGTGGACTGTTAAAAAGACAAATCAATGGGTCCTAGAACAAATCAAGTTTGAGCCCTCCCTAGAAGCCAAGATGACTAAACTGAGACTGTTGTATTTGGACATATCATGAGAAGATAGGACTCACTAGAAAAGATAATAATGCTTGGTAAGGTGGAAGGCAGTAGGAAAAGAGGAAGACCCCATCACAGATGGATAGACTCAATCAAGGAAGCTACATCCCTGAATCTGCAAAACCTGAGCACTGCTGTTAGTGACAGGGTGACTTGGAGATTTTTATTCACAGGCTTGCTATAAACCCAAGTCAACTTGGTGGTAGTTAACAATAAGGATTGACAATCAGTAAACAGTTATTAGGAATAGATTTTCCTTGGGTATTTTCCAGGCTGCAAGACTGTGTTCTGGAATAGTTTCTTTCTGACATTTTGCCTGCCATCTACCAGCTATGTAAAGCTGTGGACAAGTTTACATAGAGACCACAAAACGCAGTGTGCAAACACGAATCAAGGAACATGAGAGACACTGCAGACTGGGCCAGCCAGAAAAATCAGCAGCAGCAGAACATATTATAAACCAACCTGGGCACAAAATGCTATTTAAAAACACAGAAATTCTGGACCAGGCCAACAACTATCATGTCAGAATGCACAGAGAAGCTATTGAAATCCACAAACACCAGGACAACTTCAACAGGAAAGAAAAAACCTTAAAAGTAAACAAAATCTGGCTCCCAGTTTTGAAAAACAATAGAATAAAAACTCAACACTTACAAAGGAATTCCTCCCAGGGACAGGGGGATTTCCAGCAGCAGTTAATGGCCCATCAACCAACCATTAGCCAAACTAATGAGCCTTGCATTTCTATACCCAGAAACTAACCTTTCAATTACACAAATTTACATATACTCCTCAACAGGGGGTCACAGCATATATAAATCCACATACACTCCTACCCAACCATTCTCTGAAGATGTCAGCCACAGATGCAGGTGAAACGTCAGAAAGAAACTATTCCAGAACACGGTTTCACAGCCCGGAAAAAAAACCAAGGAAAATCTATGGATGCTGGCCGTGTAAGCCTTCGACTTCACAGTTATTAGGAAGTTTGTATTCTACCTAAATACCAAGTGCAAGTATTGATTTCAGCTAATTTGGCCATGTGTTTCTCTGTAAAATTAACATATTGTCCACATTCATAAATTACATTATGCACACATTTCTGTCTTTATGAAGGGCCCATACCACCCAAAATGCAGAGTTTGGATGGCATCCTGTTCGGACGATATAAAAGGGAAAGCTTTCCAACCTTCAAATAGGGGACACTCCTTATAATAAGGGACACCTGGTAACTGTGAAGAAGAAGACCAATCTATGAGAGGGGGATGTAGTCTCCATAGTAAGGAGAGGAAGACATCACAGTGGGACTAGGGGACGTTTGGGAACCGAGCCTGCATTTATAGGAAAATAGTCACAAAGAGTAGAAAATAAGACTGCTGACACACTGCAGAAATACAGTTTGACACCGCTTTAACTATCATGGCACCATCCTATGGAATCCTGGGATGTGTAGTTTGTTGTGGCACCAGAGCTCTCCAACAGAGAAGGTGAAATATCTCACAAAACTGCAAACCCCAGAATTCCATAGCATTGAGCCATATAGTTAAAGTGGTGTCAAACGGCATTATTTTTGCAGTGTGTCAGCAGCCTTAGCATTGAGGGCTATTCAATGAATGTGTTTGAGACTTTTTTTCAGAAAACTGTGAATATATCATCTTCATGAGACTTTTTAAATTCTTCTCTTAACAAACCAGCCACTAATCAGGAATAATATAAGTTGCATGTGAATTCATCATGGTGTTTTCTTATTAATGACTCCCCCCACCTCCTGGTTTCTCATTTTTGCTATCAGATTTACTGAACAGATACAGTCGTTTATGTGACTGTCTCAAAATGTAATCATTCCAAAGGGATGATCTACAGAAGTGTAGCTATGTGGGGTATGTGAAATGAAGGCATTGCCCCCCAAATAAGAATCTTCTCCCCCATGAAATTTTCCTTCAGGCCCCAAATTTCTAGCATTGCAGTAACTTAAAACTTCAGTTGAGCATTTAGAAATACAATTTAGGCACCCAAAGAAAAGGGGCAGATAAAGTGACCAAAGAAAAGCAAACACACCAAACTGAAGAGTTTTAGGCATGGTGGATTTTCCATGTCGCAGGCGAAATCCACACTACATAAATAATCCAGTTTGAAACCGGATTATTTGCCATGATGCCTTCCTATCGGATCCTGGGGTTTGTAGTTTTACAAGGTCTTTAGCCTTCCCTGCCAAAAAGTGCTGATGTCTCACTAAACTACAAATCCCAGGATTCCATAGGAAGCAGCCATGACAAATAATCCAGTTTCAAACTGGACTGTTTGTATAGTGCAGACTTGGCCTCACTCTCTGCAATGCTAGCAATTTTGGGACTGTGACAAGGTTGCATAGGTATCTGGCTGCCTTCTTTGTGCAGTTGTGGTAGCAATGTTGAAAAGAGACCAGGAATCACCCAAATGCCTGACTTCCTGCTGGCACCTTCTGTGTGGTGCTGCTCTTCTTTTTTCAGCACCGGCAAAATTTTATAAGCTGCCTTGGGTCCCTTGGTGGAAGAAAGATGAGGTATAAAATGAATTAATAAAATAAGGTACAGTACAATGGGCTTTGAGGGCCACACAGATGAAGAATGGGGGCCTGTGGATGACAGGTTGCCCACTTCTGTTTTAAGAACTGTGGTGGTTGTGCCGTGTACATAGTTGATTCCCAGGAACAGTGTTAGTATGACTTAATATGTATATTTTTTTTGCAAAGAAACACCACCAACAAAGAAAATAGAAATTTGAAGTGGGTGCTGATTGAGGGAAGCTTGAGGGAGCTATTCATGGCAGATTCTTGCTTGTGGTAATGCAGTGGGGTCCCCCCCCCCCACTTTTTCTTGATTAACAATTGTAACTGTTTGAGGAGGAGAGATGGACATTTAGTTGAAAGAGAAGAGTCAATTCCTCCTTCTCCCTTCTGAGGTCTGATCTGGGGAAGAATTAGAGGAGTGAGACACCAACAGCTAAGGGGTAGGCCAGATAGTGAAAAAAACTCTCTTAGAATCCAGCAGCATTCCCTCCTTTTCGGAGGGAGGGGCAGCAAAAGTCGGGGAAAGTCTGCAGCAGAAGCCTCTGGGACTTTTCCCAAGTTTTTAAAAAAACATGACACAAATGCGCACCCTTACCTGTTAGGACAACTGAATCGCATTGCATCGCATTGCTGAAGAGGGCAGCTGATTGGTCTGTGCAGGGAGTGGAGCTTGGTAAGATGACAGATCACGGAACCGCCATATTGGATTGTCACCATAGGGATCGTGCACTGAGGCGATGAAATAGCCTTTCTTGCTTCTTTTTTTCATTATTTAAGCAGAAGGTCACTCTTCCGCATGTTGGGGTTAGTTTTTTTTTTTTTTAATTGTTTGGCAGGGACAAAACCATGAGTAATTCACTTGCAGCCATCATCTTGATTTGCTGCATGCCTCCATGTGAACAGCAAACACGGAGAGCTTTGCACAACAGTGATTTTACCAAAAAATCATTGAGACAGATGACAGCTGCTGCGAATTGGCCTTTCTGTGCCCCAATTCACATTTTATTCCCTCGTCTAAACCGGCCCTAAAAGTTAAATTTCCTGGGATTACATGAGAATCAGTTACGACTTAGAGTTGGTCTGAATATGCCCTCCTCAGTATTGTAGGGCCAAGAGGGGGGGGGAGAGGATAACCAAATGCCATTTTTCAGGACTAGGAAATTCTAAGAACTGAAAGGATGGTCTTACCTTTATGGGACAACTAGCTCTTTTACATCTCCAACACACCTCAAAAAACAAAATCTAGAATCTTGCCATAACTTTTAGTTACCTAGCTGTATTTCAGGACAGAATATCCCTGGAAATGAGAATACATTGCAGAGGCTGTGGGGGAAAAAAACCAGTGACACACATAAGACAGATGGGGTTATGTGCATGGATGGACATCTGGAGTCCTCCTGTGTTGGCCTCCCGTACAATGTCCTTGGACTCCCTGCATTGAATGCAGACATCTTTGGGATGCTTCTTCATATGTTTACTTGAATGTGAGTAGATCCCCTCTGTGCAGTGGGGAATCCTGAGAAAACAGGATTCCTGGTTGCATGGGCACTACTGTGCACTTTGAGGTGAATGTGAATAGAGGCCCCTTTTACCCACCACCATAATATGCCTCAACCATGAAGGAAGACTGCCAACGAATCCCAGGTGATGGAGGCTAGGAAGGACTGGCAAAACCACCTCTGAGCATTCCTTACCTAAGAAAACTCTTATGGAATTCATGGGGTCACATAAGAGCACAGGTGACTTGAAGGCACATACATACACACATATGATGGAAACTACAAGTATTGGGGAATATTATATGCAGAGGATATCCAACACAAGAAAGTGAATAAAGCACTAGTACCTGTATACAGAAAGAGTGTGCAAAGCCCTAAAATCAAACAATAAAAACAATAAAAATAGAACCCATAATTCAGGCAATAAACCCCTGGGCCATACCAGTTATTTTATATAGTACTGGAATTGTTGGCTGGTCTAAAGCAGAACTAGATGCACTAGATAAGAAGAAATGGAAAATTATAACAGCAAACCATGTATTACATCATCAAAGTGATATTCATTGACTGTATATCATGTAATATTGGTCATAGAATCATAGAATCATAGATTTGGAAGAGACCAGAAGGGCCATCCAGTCCAACTCCCTGCCACGCAGGAATCACAATCAAATCATTCCCAACAGATAACCATCCAGCCTCTGTTTAAAAACCTCCAAAGAAGGTGCTACAAGTGAAGCAAACTATGAAAGAAGAGAAAAGATCCTTGAGTGAACACATCAAAGAAAGCAAATAAAAATATATTGGCAAATGTACAGTATATGAAGAGAATATATAGAGCACTAAAGAAACAAATGACATATGTAGAAAGGAAATCATGAAACATCTTCTTGAAGCCTAGCAAAACAAGCCCCTACATGGTAAGTAGTAGCATACATGACACAAAAGTATAGAAGAGAAAGCTGAGAAGGGGATAATCTGACAATGGTTACAGTACAGGACTCTGAAAACAAGAAACAGAAGGACTTACATTTGCAGCTCAAAAACAGGTTTTCAAACAAATATTGAAAAAAAAATAGCTACAGATAATAAATGTAATCTATGTAAACTAAAAATGAAACTGTTGATCACCTTATCAGTTCATGAAGCAATATCATGCAGACTATAAGCAATGCCAGGATAAAGTGGTTGCAATGATACATTGGATTCTATGCTATTATGCTTCAGGGGTCGGTTCCACGGCAACTTTTGTTGCGCTATGTATCGCATTAGAGCACTTTCGATTTATATAACTTTTCAAAACGTTCCTCCTCTTTCTGAGAAATTGAATCAAGATGAGTGAGCATTTTATCAATCATTTTTGAAGAGTGCTGCAGAACCTCTGTTGTGTTAAATGTTTTGCGTTTCTTTTTCCCCCAGATCTCTGCCAGCCTCTCTGCAGGTGTCATTGTTGCTTTTGGATTACTGATTATAGACCCTGTAAAAGATATAACAATCTTGTATTTAATTTATGTTGTATTTGAACTTACACGAGGTAGGATATAAGCCTGAGATATGTTTAAAGGATTGCAATCACCTCACTTACCATTTCTTTGCTGCTGGGTACTCCATTGTAGCTCAAACTGAGTTGCTTCCTCCTCATCCATTGGTTCTTTCAAAGTATCAGTATCATTTGATTCTGTTGGTGCTGAGGTAGATGGAACTTCCTCCAAAGTCAACGTCAACACTTGGGTCTCATCAGGATCTATAGTATTCATTTGTGGTTCTGAAATAAGGTTGAAAAATATAGATAGATAATGGCATTCTGCTGAAATAGTTTTATCTGTAAGTGTAGACTTAGAATGACATAAAAGTGTGCATTTATCAAACCAATGTCAGTATGAAATCATACTGCAAAATTACATTCAGAAGTAGAAGATAACAATTTATACATTAGTGGATTTTAAAAACTGTAGGTATGTTATTTTACACACCCAAGAAGAACCAGCATTACATTAAAGAGATCTCACACTTAAGCCTTACATGAACATGGCATTGAATTTTTCTTTTGATGTGCGAGTGTTAGAATCCCTTTTCTCACAGTTGATGGTTGGTGAAATCTGGCCAGCGGCATCAAGGAACATATTGAGGTAACACTGTAATAGTAAGGAATGTCCCCGTGGTATACCTAATTTCTAATGCTGTAATCACAGTACTTATCCTTAATAAGGAAACTACTTCAAAATAAGCCACTATGAAGAAATATTATAACCCTAATCCCAGGGCAGTTGTAGCAGGGTAAATTTTACCTTGCTGAGCTAGCTGTAAAGTAAGCCACTGCCAGGGGATGTCCCTTTGAAGTGTAAATGTAACTGTTTACATTACAGAGCTACATGTTTACACCTTTTGAGGCCATAAAAACCAATCTGGTGCCATTGACAGTAACAAGGAAGTCACATAAACCGTTCCCCTGCCTTGCCAAACCATACATAACATAGGAAATAAAACCTTTTTTAAAAGACAGAAATATTAACTCATTTGAATGATACAGTGAGATTGATAAAGCGATACCCCCCTTTTTTTTTTTTTAAAAAAAAAGCTAGTTGTAAAGCGTTCAAAGTACGCGATACCCCCTTTAAAAAAAAAAAAAAGCTAGTTGTAAAGCATTCAAAGTACGGCTGTGCCAATACATTGAGAATACATTTAAAAAAACGATTACAGGTGAAGTTAGTAGTTAAAAAACGTACGGTGAAATTACTGTGTCAAGCATCACACAGAGATATCAATATAGCGATATGGGGGTTTATTTAAGAAAAAAAAGGACAGGATTACAAGTACTCTCTCACACGTATAAACACAACACAGTATATTGTAAAGATAAGTAGTAAGTATAAGTGCTATCTGTTCTTGTGCTTGCAACCAATTAACAGAGTGTGACACATCATCAATAGGAGGAAGTGTCATTTCGCAATTCAGATAGAAAATTAATATTTCTACTTGCCAGAATTGAAGAGTAGTATTGACTCCTCAGACGTTCCTGCGTCCTGTTCTTCAACGGTGATGGGATCTTTGGGCTTCAGGAGAACTGACTTCCTATTAGGATTCGCGTTCCGCGATACTCGATTGGGACAGATATTTGCCTCCACAGCAAAAATTGCATGAAGCTCTGCATAGAATGGCATTGTTACAGCATCATTACCACTCTTTGAGTTATGATCTCTAATTTCCCTGTATTTCTGACGCATAGTTTTCGATTTCGTGCAGCATTCTTCCAGGGTTCGGTTGTGTCCACGCTTTCACATTTCTGTGGCAATTTTTTCAAATACATCGATATTCTGGTGACATAGACATAGCTGCTCTTGTACTTTTTCTTCCCCTCAAAGATCCAGTAAATCAAGAGTTTTGGCATGGCTCCAAGCTATTCCTCTGCCCCCCTTCTTTGTTCTCTGAACTGCCTCCATTAGGAAAACGAAAGATGTTTAAACGGATGCTTCAAAGCAGACAAGGTAAGCCGGATGTGTAGGCGGGTTCCTGTGGCATCATGATTCCGAACTGCCCACATCCCTAATTTTAGAGATTTTGAATTTAAAAGTGCCGGACAGTTCACAAATGCGTAAATATGCAAATTTGCGGCACTTTTTTTTAAAAGGCGGAAAATCAGTGGTGTCATTAACTGCGCCACTTAGGGGTTTTTTAGACCCCCTCCTTACGAAAAGGTCGCTGTAGATGCGGAACACGTGGGAACTATAAGAATTCTGGGCAAATTCTTTGAGGATTATTTTTGCTGTGTAAACAACCCCCTCATTCTAGTATACCTTACTCCATTGTTTTACTCTCAATAAGATTTTTGAGTGATTCTTTACCACGTAAGCCAACTGTATTCTGTGGTTTAATAATGTTATTCTTAGAAAAAGAAATCATGATGTTTGGTATGTTAGCATGATAAAAAGTCAATTTTAGGCACTTAAAAGGGAAGTTCTTTGCAGATGGTAAATCTATGCAAAAAATATGATTCACTATCTGCAAAGAACTAGTTGGAACTGAAAAAAAATATTGAAAATGGTAATGCAAAAATCCTATGGAACTTTAAAAGTGAAACTTCGAATCACAGAATCATAGAATTGGAAGAGTCTGACAATGAAGGCCATCTAGTCCAACCCTCCACCTTGCAGGAATCAAAGCATTCCCGACAGATGGCCATCCAGCCTCTGTTTAAAAACCTCCAAAGAAGGAGACTCCACCACACTCCAAGGCAGCACATTCCACTGCTGAACAGCTTTTACTGTCAGGAAGTTCTTCCTAATATTTAGGTGGAATCCCTTTTCCAAAATTTGTATCCATTGCTCCATGTCCTAGTCTCTGCTGGAGCTGCAGAAAACAAGCTTGCCCCATCCTCAGTATGACATCCCTTCAAATATTTAAACATGGCTATCATGTCACCTCTTAACCTACTCTTCTCATTTCTATTTTTCTTTCGTTTCTATTTTGTTATGTATATTGTTTTTACTGTTGCTGTAAATTCTGCACACACACACACATATACACCAAAAACATTGAGATTCAGTGATCTGGGAAAAGATAACAGCTGTAGTTCTAGTGGTGATCGGTGCTCTGGGAGCAATTTTCAGTTAGGATCACAGGAGCACAATTACAAAAAGCTACATTGCTTGGAACATGCCACATTATCTGCTGATGCCTCGCTCATAGGTAGACTCTCAGATAGAGTCCAAATCATTGATGATCCGTAACTCTAGTCCATAACTCTAGTCAGTTAACACCTGGTATACTGTGAAAATGATGAGAGATGTAGGACTTTATCAGACCAGGCAAATATGGTGTCATAAGGATGCCTAATGATCGCGAAAGGGCGTGCATACCAGATGATGATGTCCTTTTATGATCATACATTGTCAGTAACTCATTCATTTTTTATTGATGAACCAAGCCATCAATAGATCTCCCCCTGGCACTTTGTTGCTGGCATTGCCTCGCACCATTGTACTCATGTGATTACATCATCAATGACACCACACTCTTGGGTGAGATCACGACAGCCAGGTAGGGGACGCTCTTTTTATGACACCCCCCATGTACTTGTAAGTTGTAAAGTATGCTTTTCTGAACGTTTTGTGTCTGTATTTTTTTATTTTTGATAAAAAATAAATGTGGCACAATTGTGCCACATTTGATGCGTCTGATAATCTCCACCAAACGTGGCATGATCATGATGCCAGTGGAACACAAAAAGATGCCAATATCAGATGATGTTCTTTTGTGTTCTGCTGGTGTTATGCTAACGTACCTCTTTATTGAAGCTATCAATAGATCCTCTGTGGTGCCTATGTGCCAACATTGCCAGCATCCGAAACTTCAGGCCGTTTAAATCCTGTCACTGCAGCAGGAATGGCCGATCCAGTGCAAACACTTCCAGGTGAGATTGGGACTCTGTTCACTTCCTCTTTATTGCCAGGACTGCTTTTGCTGGGAGAAAAGGTAAGTGGGCAGGGGGAGTATTCTTTTGCCAGAATAGAAATTGTTTATTTTATGCCAGTAAAAGAATGTTTTAAACAGGGTTGTTTGATATTCTCTACAGTCTGTAGCATCATTTCCAGAGGGTGAGTCCATGCAGGGGATGATAACCCCATCAAGGGTGCTACTTGATGATGTAGTGTTGCTTCAGGAGCAATCTTGGGATAGTGAGGATGGCTACTCCCCAACAATACTGTTATGGTAATAATATTTCCATGCTCTTTTTTAAAATAGTGACCCTTGCCTCATGCTAGTTCATATTTAAAGGTAAGCTCCACTTCCCAAATTCTTAGAATTCCTCCCCCCTACAAAAAAAAAAAAAAGCATACAGTCAGCCCTCAGTTTCCACAGATTCCACTATCCATGGCTTGAAAATATTTAAAAATTCCAAAGAGCAAACCTTAATTTTACCATTTTATATAAGGGCACCATATTACTACACTATTGCATATAATGGGACTTGAGCATCCATAGATTTTGGTATCCATGGTGGTCCTGGAATCAAAATCCAGCAGATACTAAGGGCTCATGATATCCAGTTCTTAGGGAGTGTTTTGCCCCACCCTATTCTGAAGCCTACAAATCTCAATGGGCCAAATACTTTGACTCAGTGTGAGTTCCAACTGGTTTTACCAGAAATTCTGCAACATCCTCACTTTTGTACCTTATTAGAACAATAGCCTGAAGGTGTTTTGATAGACAGCAGGTGCTTGCATGATGAATTCCCATAAATGAGTAATCTAAGAGTGGGTGGCATCAGAGCCACAGCAATTATGCAGCAGACTTTAATTTGTGTGAAAAAGAACAGCTCTGTCTTATATGTTTCTGAAGGGCAAACTAGACATTAATATGATCAGAAATATATCTCTGCATTCAACGTTCAGGCCTTTAAAAATGGCAACAGCATCAATGGAGGAGGAGTGGGGAGACAACTCATAATTGTGAAGGCATGGAAGGGGAATTGATTATATTATTTGCTTTCGGAGGAAATCTTCCAATGCCAAGGCAAATAGCATTTTCAGAGGAGGGATTTTTTTGACGATCACAGCAGGGGAGGAAATTGTTAAAATCATGCCCCTGTACATCTGCCTAGATGCTGGTCATTATTGCCCTCCTCCAAGCAGAGTCTACTTCCATTTTCCCAAAAGAAAAAGAAAAACCTTCCCAAACCCTGGATGTTAAATGCAAAGGCACATTTAACATCACATGTAGTTTCTTCCTGGTATCTTCAGAAAGCGTTCAAGATTTGACGCAGCAGTTAGCAGCTGCATGTGTACTCAGAAGCAGGGGTTACTTCTAGGTAAGTGTCTACAGCAGTTCTTTTCAAACTTTTGGTCTTCCAGATGTATTTGACTCCAGCTCCTAGAATCTCTGACCATTGGCCATGCTGGCTGAGGATTTTAGAAGTTGAAGTTCAAATTATCTGGTGGGTCAAAGGCTGAGAACCACTCACCTACAGGACTGCTGCCTTGGAGACTGAAGAGTGAACCAAGGAGTGCTGTGAACTTACTTGGTGGCCTCAAGCTAGCCATGCTTTTTCAGGACTTTATCAGACTCCTCCACAAAAAAAGCCTGTTCTTTTGCTGGCATAACTTTTTCATTTTTATGCCAGCAAAAGAACTCCCCATGCTGCACTTACCTTACCTTCTGTCCAAAGGCTTCCCGGCAATAAATCAGGAAATGAACAGAGCTCCATTCACTTCCTTGTTCAAAATCCCACAGATTCTTGTGAGTCGACGCTCACACAGAAATTAAAAACACATACACACACAAAAGTTACACAAAGCACATACACACACTTAAAAACTTACAAGTAAACTGGGGAGGGTGATAAAAAGTACGTCACCTACCTGAATGTTGCGATCTCACCTGGAAGTGTTCCGGCCAAATTGGCCATTGATGCTGCATTCACGTGAGTTAAATGGCACAAGGTTTCATATGCTGGCACAAAAGCACCACGGACAATCTAGTGACAGCTTGAGCCGTCAATAAAAAGTATGATTTTTTGACTTGACATAAACACAAAAGGGCGACGTTGTATGGTACACATGCCCTTTCGCATTTATGTGGTGTCATTATGATGCTGTATTTAGTGTATCTGAGGATTTTATCAGATAGGAAACACACTCACATTCCTGTCCCACTGTTAGCAAACCCATTCCTGTCCCGGCACAATAACCCAAAATATCAGACTTGTCTCTGGTGGTGTTAAAAAGCAGCCCAGGCATGAACAGAGCATTAACGGAGCTCCATTCACTTCCTGGTTAGAGATCTTGCCGATTCTTGCAAGAAGATACAAGTGTGGCAAATTCAAAAAATAAAGAAAAATAAAAACAGAAAAAGTTTACACAAGCACAGAAACACACTTTAAAAAGTACAAGTAACCTGGGGAGAGTCATGAAAAGTGCATCACCTACCTGGATGTTGTGATATCACCCAGAAGTGTTCTGGCCAGACCAGCCATTGACACTGAATTCACGTGAGTACAATGGGGCAAAGTTTCAAACACTGGCAATGCCAGCACAAAAGCCCCATGGGGATCAATTGACAGCTTGAGCTCTCAATAAAAAAGTACGTTTTTTAAACTAGACATGATTGCAAAAGGGTGATGTCATCTGGTACATGCGCCCTTTCGCGATCATTAAGGGTCCTTATGATGCCTTATTTGCCTTGTCTGATAAAGTCCTGATAAAGTCCTCAGTATCTACACCCTCCGTGCAACACTAATGTAGCATCACTGGCCTGCCTTATAGGGTCGTTGTAAAGCTTGTAATAGTAGTAAGGGGTGGGAATCATGCATCCCTCCAGATGCTGTTGGACTAAAAGTCCTAGCAGCCCCTATCCAATACAGCTAATGATAAGGAATGCTGGGAGCTGTAAACCATGATTCCCTGGTATATAAGATTTTTGGACACTCATGAATATTACAGTGATGATGATGATGATGATGATGGACTGTTCTGAGCTACCCTGGCTTCTATATGTACACACCATATGTAACCTTATATATGAATATCAGCAGTCCAACCCTTCCAATTGCAATTCCAATTCCAAGTGAAACCATAGTATATCACCATCCTTCACTGGGGTGAGCAATTGCCAGAGGCTGGGGGGGGGGGATATTGCCCCCCCAGATCTTTGGAGGGGTTCCTTTACCACACCCCTGCTACATTTTTAAACTTCCTTTTCGATTTTTAAACAAAACCCCACAGTCACCATTTTGTGGATCCAGTGGTGAATGTGGGGCAAGAATGAACACAGACCACATTTTTCTTGGTCACAATGAAGAGGCCTGAGCCATTGCATGGGTCTGGAGCCAGGCCTCAGTCAAACCGTCTGCTGGCCAATGGCAATCTATTTCATTGGTTGGCCCATCTGCCAGCCAACGGAAACCCTTCACTAAGCCCATCTGCTTGGTAGTACTGGAACAAGAGATGTGGGTATAAGCCCCTGTGTGGCCCCTCTGTCATCTGGGAGTGTGCACTGCCATCTACCTCCAATCTGATCTGATTGCCTACATTTCCAAATCCCCTTACCATAACAGGTGTGATGGGTGCACAGGCCCTGTTTGCCCCTGAACATGATCCACCAGCCCCATGCTAAAACTACTCAGAATTGTGACAGTCAATATTAGCTGTGTGATATCACCAACAGAACAACCATCTATACAAAAACTCCTCCAAAATGAGGGAGAATAGGCAGGAACAACTACTGAAGCTGACAGACTGTTGGTGTGGTGTGGGATATACTGTAACTTATATGAGCTATGAGCGGACCTGAGTGAAGCCTCTGCTCATTCCTAAGTCCTGTACCCTACCAGCCATCCAGGCTGCCTCTGACTGGCTGGCCTTCCTGCCCCATAGGATAGCCCAGTAAAACTGTGTGGGCTCCTGGGAAAGAGAAACAGCCACAGTGTTTGGCATATGGTTCTTGTCTTTGCTTTGCCCTCAGCTGTGATGTTCAGCTTGATGCTCCTGGTGAGTTGTGGACAACACTTGCCATGTTTGGGAGGGGGGGGTGCTTGTCCCTAGGAGAAGCCTTTTTCTTAACCAATAAGTAAACTAGAAATTGATCTCCAGTCACAAAGTGCCTCTCCTGGCCTAACACAACCTGGCGGGCCAAAACTGTGAAAACTTGGCCCCAACCTATTGGAGCAGGGGGTATTTTTATTTTGCAATATCTAATGGGGAGGTACTAGGGGGTCTTGGAAACAGCCTTATGGACCACATGCGGACCACAACCCATAGCTTGTCCACACATGGTCTTCAGAGACCAGGCAGGTGCATTTGCAGCTTGGGTGTGGTGACACCAAGTTGAGTTTCAGGCCCACTTGGCATGGGTGTGCTGGCCTGTGCCACTCTGTTAATGAGTGCGCATGGGCAGGCTGTGGTGCTAGCCGTCAGTGGAGTTTCAGGGTTGATACACTGGGACTTTTTAATTAGCAGGGTCAATGATATCCTCTGATGCTTCCTTCCTGAAACATCATTTTCATTTCTGAGCTGAATTGCAATCCTCACAGGTTTGGGAAAGAATGGACTTTCCAGGCAACAGGATATTGTTATAAGCTAGCCCTGTTGCAATTGAACATATTTTGAAGTTTCTTGGTTTCGGATGGGCAATTAAGACCAGTTTCCTTTACAAAATGGCTGCTGGGAAGAAAAAGTACTAGAACTGGTCTGTTGATATAGGTCAACACAAACTGCCTGCAGATGTGGCTGTGGAAGCCATTGTGATGAGAGTGTGCAGTTCAAAAGTTACTACTGCTCATGTGCCAATAGGGCTTGGAGTTCTGCTCAGCAACTGCTCCGAGCTAGATCAATGGCAGGTAAATCTGGTACCAGTGGTATCTGCAAGAGATGGGGGCAATATGAAGGCCTCGGTCCAAAATAAGAATTCTGCCCCTCAGTGAAATTTTCCCTCAGTCCACAAATTTCTATCCTTTAAGTAACCTAAAACTTCAGTTGAGTATTTAGAAATACAGCTTTGGCATTCAAAGAAAAGGGACAGGCAAAGTTGCTAACTGAGTACAAACACAGCAAATGTGAGAGTTCTAGATGTGAACGATTTTCAATGTCTCGCTTTCTAAAATTCTAGAAATTTGAGGAGGAAAGAGAAAAAAATCATTGGTGGGAGAGAATTTTGAGTGGTGGGGCAAGGCCTTTATCATTAGAGCATTAGATTATCTTCAGTGAGTAAAAATAGATCAACAAAGAAGACTTGTAGAGTTCACAAAGTAAACCACTGTAAAAGGAGGGTCATAAATACAAAGAAAAGTAAAAATGTTAAAAACCACAAGACAGTGCATTACAAAAAAAAAAAAAAAAAGGTTCACAAAACCCAAAAAGCTCTGTAATTGTTTTCAGTTCTTGGGGGTCTCCCATAAGAGAACCCCTTTCACCTTTTCAGGGTCCATTTCAATCCCTTTGCTGGAGATGTGGTACCCCAAGTAGTCTAATTGAGACTGGTGGGATTCACACTTCGACAGTTTAGCATACAAATGGTTCTCAGCTAATTAACTTAGCACCCTCTGGACCAGTTTGACATGGGACATGTAGTCCTCAGAGTAAATCAGTACATTGTCAAGATAAACCAAAACACCCTTGTACAAGAATTCTCTAAGTACATAATTAATCAAGTTCATAAAAAATCTCTGGGGCTCCCGCCCACCCAAATGGCATCACCAAGAATTCAAAAGACTCCAGCTGACAGTTAAATGCCATTTTCCATTCATCCCCCTCCTTAATCTGTACTCGGTAATAGGCTTCTTGTAGATCTAGCTTTGTGAAGATCTTGCCCTTGGCTAGATGGGCTAGCATGACTTTCATTAGAGGTAGGGGGTATTGATTAGACCCAATTTAAGCCGCGACAGTCTATAAATAAACATAGAGCCCCCTCTTTTTTGTGTCTGAATAAAACTGGGGCCCCCAGAGCTGATTTAGTCGGTCTAATAAACCTTCGGGCCAGGTTTTCATCTATATATTCTCTCAGCATTTCCATCTCTGTCGGAGTCATTGAGTACAACTTGGACTTAGGCAGTTTGGCTCTGGGGATCAGTTCAATAGCACAGTCTGATGGTTGGTGCGGGGGTAGGATGTCACATTCCTTCTCCTCAAACACTTTCTGCCACCACCTGTACTCTCCCAGGAGATCTTTGACTTCCCCTTTCATCATTGCTACATGCGAGCTCCTTTGAAATCTGCAGCCCCTGCTTTCTCTATTGGGCCATTTCCCTCAGGGGTTGCAGGCTCCTTGTCTCTCACTGATGGGCAATGTTCTTGAATGGACTAAGGATAAGTGAAAGTTATAATCTCCTTATTCCAGTCTACTGAAGGGTTGTGGTACTTAAGCCAATTCAAGCCAACTACTACAGCTGGTACCAACCCTGGGGCTATTACAAACTTAAACTCTTCTCTGTGAGCTTCCATCTTCATTTTCAGTGGCTTAGTCAGTCATCTAGCAGGGTCCCCCTTCATCATGGTCCCGTCCATCTGGGAAAGCCAGATGGGCTTGTGGAGCTTCTCTTTGTTCAACCCTAATTCATCAACTAGGGATGGGTGGATGAGTACTTGGGTGCACCCACAGTCCACCATGACCATGACTTTACGAGGGGACCCCTGCCCATCAACTCCTATTTTGGCCTTAACAAAAAATGGGGCTTTGACTCCACTCACCACATTCTCCAGGTGCTCTTCGGGGTTAGCCCGCCCTCTGGCGCTCACTAGGGCGGGCTCAATCCATTTCCCAATGGCTCTAAATACAGAGAAGATCTGAAAAGGAGTGGTGTATTAGTCTCAAGATTCTTTAAAAATGTGGCACCACAAACACTGTTGCTTCCAAATGCAGTAGCACCTTCAAAAAGACCTTGAGGCAAGTTTTAGCTGAAGTTGACTCTGTAGGGGGTAACCCTGATGGCTGAGCTGACCTGGAACCCAAGGAAAACCATAACCCTGAAACCCTCAGGGCTTTTGCACTTGAATTTGGGAATGACCTTTTTGATAATATTGAAAAGATTCAATATTATTGACTCCTTCTGTGTCCTGCCTCATTAGGCCCAGAATGAAATATTGTCCACTGACTTGACTACTTACTTTCTTATCTGATAAGTATAAAGAAGGGACAGAAAGGTTCATGCGGGCAAAATTTGGTTTATTATGCTCGTGATGCAGCTCACCAGGCATACCATCATGAGTTGCAATTATGGGTTAAGAAGCCATCCATCTATTATCATCAGGTTGCTGCAGAAATGAATCTACTTTCTTACAAGCATGAAATGAAAAGCTTCTCTGAAGACTCTGTCCCCACACCACCCTCTGTAAAGGCAAGTATGGCTGCAACATCTGCCTGGCTTGCAATGAGAGAGCTTAAAGAGTGGAAACACGGTTCTTGACACAAAACAACTGATATGGGAGGACCTTTATGTAATACAAATAATCTATTAATCCCTAATTTAAGTAGATTGAATACATCTCTGGACACTATTGAATGTGCTGCAGAATCTGTTGAAACTACAGAGTGGCCCACAGGAAATGTTTACTGCCAAAGAAAATGCAGTACTACATTAAAGAATACAGTAGATAACCAAGGACCTGGTAATATTGTCCAAAATCTTATTTCCACTAAACTGGACCTGTGGTCTTTGGAGCAACAGGAAGGCTCTGTTTTGAAGAGAAGCACTCTAAACTCCCTTGTTGGAAGATCCTCACATACTACCAACTGACCTAAATGGTCACACCAGATGTGTCAGCTACCATTTCTATCCTGGGTGATTGCAAGTTGGCACAGTAAGACTGCTGACCATTCCTTCTGTGATTTTCTTGGAAGACATGACATAATTGTTGTCCAAGGGACCTGGAAGTGTGATAGTTTAGAGTTAAGTGGTTTTGAAAGACATTTCTTGAAAGCAGAGTGCCGGGGGGGCTATCCTAAGGGAGGTCTTGGGATATTGATCACTACCAAGCTTCAAGTTATCTTCTCTGGCATTGATTTCCTGACTAATATTGTGATTCCTCTGATTATTAAGTTGTGCTCATTTTCATTGCTGTTAATAAATGTTTATTTTCCTCCATTATGCCAAACACAGCCAAATAAGGATAGGTAGCTCAGGCTACAAGAATTTATTAATAAAATGATTGCCATGCACTCAGAAGCATCTGTGATTTTGGAAGGTGATTTTAATGCCAGATTGGACCCAAATGATGAAGTGATTTATAACCATTTTGTTGAATATCCCCCAAAGCAGAAGTAGGACTTGTTAGGCAATTCAAGGATAAGGTATGTAATTTTTCTGGTTTGTCTTCTGCAAATGATAAATAACTTACATTTAGTGATGCTGAATGTGAAGGGGGTTGAGGAAGATAAATATGGGGAATTTACATTCACATCTGGCACTGGGACATCAACAATTGATTACCTAATAACAGTTCATAGTTTGTTAAATTTGGTGTCAAGTTTCTGGGTGGTTGTATTGTATGTACTGAAAGTGATCACCTTGCTTGAATTGCAGTCTTAAATCTTGGGACACAAGGTTTCTATGCTGGTTTGAACCTGGGTTAAGACTGGAGGCTGATTTAAGATTTTCTCATGTTAAGTGTACTGTCAAATCAGAATCATAGTATCAGAGTGGGCCTCAACCAATCTTCTACACTCAGAAAGTTGCCTTAGATTAAGAGATTTCCTGCTATCTGTAAGATTTCCAGAAGATGTTCTATGCTCATATCAGAATCTAATTGTATATCTGCAAAATTGTTTGTTATGCAATAACCTTTCCAGACAACACACCCGTCCTACATGTCTAAACCTTGGTTTGACCAAGAGTGTTTACATATGAAGAAATCTCTTGTTGAAAAATACAATCCATAAAGGAAGTTGGATATGGCATCTTTACCTGTATAATCACAATCACGAAAGATGAAATATACAAATTTAATTAAGGAAAAAAGAAACAGGCACTGAAAATGAATTGGCAGAAATTAAGTGCCACATCACACACTCATGATTCAGCTGCTTTCTGGAAAATAGTGTCTAGGGGTTGGCAAAGCAACTTAAGGGCTTACTGCACTCCAAAGTAAAGCAGCAGGGGAGCAGGAAGGTTCCATCTTCCATGCTGCCTTACTGCATGATGTCATCATTCTTCCTGCATTTTTTCATTCTGGTCCCGTAGGCAGGGCCGGTTTAAGGAATTTTGGGCCCCCTGCAATGCTTTACTTTGGGGCCCCTGTATGTTTATCTCAGATCAATGTAACCTAACCTATTCACCGTACAGGATGTTCAGATTATAGTAGGACCCCTGTATCCATGGATTCATTATCCATGGGACACAAAACAGCACACCTACCATAGAGTCTTCCTAGAAAATGTGTCTTCCCTAGCCCTTTTCTAGGCCCTCCAAGGCAACTCTATGGAATTTTAAACCAGAAGTCCCATTATTTTCAATGGTGTTCACTATTATTCGTGGTTTTCAGAATCCACGCCCCCCCCAAACCAATCCCCAGTGGATAAGAGGGGCCTACTATATTACATAATTTGCCACCAATAATTTAGCTTAAAAATATATTATAGGCACTAACATAATATTTTTTGTTTATCAGCAATTAATGTAATGGTGTAGATTTCCTCAAAGAAAATAAGGAGTAGACTACAAGCTAAACATGAGTTAGCAGTGTGATGCAGCAGCAAAAAATGCCAATTCTAGGCTGCATTAATAGGAGTAGTGTCTAGATAAGGGAAGTAATAGTATCACTCCATTCTGCTTTGGTCAGACCTCACCTGGAATACCATTTCCAATTCTGGGCACAACAATTCAAGAAAGATACTGAGAAGGATGGTGCGAGGTCTGGAAGCCATTATGCCCTATGAGGAACGGCTTAGGGAGCTGGGTATGCTTAGCCTGGAGAACAGAAGGTTGAGAGGGGACATGATAGCCATGTTTAGGTATTTGAAGGGATGTCATACTGAGGATGGAGCAAGCTTGTTTTCTGCTGCTCCAGAGACTAGGACATGGAGCAATCAACTCAGACTACAGGAAAAGAGAATCCACCTAAACATTAGGAAGAACTTCCTGACAGTAAGAGCTGTTTGGAAGTGGAATACACTGCCTTGGAGTGTGGGGGAGTCTCCTTCTCTGGGTTTTTTTAAACATAGGTTGGATGGCCATCTGTCAGGAATGCTTGGATTGTGTGTTCCTGAAAGGCAGAAGCTGATCGGATGGGGTGGCTGTTGGGGTCCTTTCCAGCCCTATGATTCTATGATTCTAGGCTGCATTCAGAGCCTGGGAAAGTTACTCTTGGATTACACCTCCCAGAATCCTCCTGCCAGCACCCTTCTCAAGGTCTGGTTGCATTGTTCCTTTCCCAGCATTCTCTAGCCCAGTGGTTCTTAACTTGGGGTCTGCAATGTCCTCACAGGGGGTCCACAGAGGCTTGAAGGCTGCTTGGCCCACCTCCTCCCTGTAGTGGAGTAGCCATGTGACAGGAACCAAGGCAAAGGCTGGCTGGCTTGGCCTGCACATTGCCATTCAATCCACTCCAGCCACAAACTTGCAGGAAGAAGCAAGAATGCCTCTGAGGGAAAGTTTAATGGATGGTGTAATTATATTGTTGTTGTTGTTGTTAGCTACTATTATTAGGGTTTTAAATCTTGAGTTAAGTCTTGGGGCAACAAAAGATATTTAAAGGGGGTCCCTGGTAAAGAAAAGGTTAAGAACCACTGCTCTAGACCAATGCCTCTCACATAACACTAATGCGATACTAGTGTTTTAGTGACAACAATAAAACCATTGTTCCCAGTAATATTACTCCAAATTTTAATTTATATTCTTTATATTCTTCTACTAAAAGAGCTAGAGTGTTGTAGAAGTTTGAGCATTGCCCTATGACTGTGGAGACCAGGGTTTGAATCCTTACTCAGCCATGAATACCCACTGGCTGACCTTGGGCAAGTCACACTCTCTCAGCCTCAAAGGAAGTCAAAGGCAGACCCCCTTTGAACAAACCTTCCCTAGAAAACTCCATGGTAGGTTGGCCTTAGTCAGAAATGAAGGCACATAGGCAAACACACACACATTTCTTTTGCAGGCTGAACTCAGTTGGCAGCAAGGGAAGGAAGCTGAAGAAGACCAAGGGGGAAAGGGAGGGGAGAGGAACCAAGACACGTTAAAAGCAGCTGGAAAGATGGGCTGGAGGGGATCTATGTGCAAGGAAGGAAAGGAAAGGAAGAAAGAAAGAAGCCCTTTCTGAGGGAGACAACCCTAAAATTCCCTGTCTCTCTCTCACACACACACTCACCCTCTCCGACGTGCCTCTCCCTCCAGCTTCTGCCACAGAGGGCTGCTGTTTCTTTCTCTTTCTCTTTCTCTTTCTCTTTAGTTTTGGAGAGGCTGTTTTGTTTGTTTTTTTAAAAAAGCCAGCAGGAGGTTTTTGGAGGAGGAGGGTAAGAGGGGGCTCCTCCCGGCTGTCTCCTGGCTGTCTCCTTCGTCAGATTAAGGAGGCCAACACGGGGCCCTCTCTTGACCTCGGGGCCCCCTCTTGACCTTGGGGCCCCCTGCCAATGCTGATTTGGCAGACAGGTTAAATGTCTGCCCGTAGGGGACCAAGGTAACACCATGTCTTTCTGCTAACAGGTTTTTCTGGTTAGAAAAAAGATGCAGTTTTACCTCCGTCCCCCCATGGGACCAGAATGAAAGAACAACGACATCATGTGGCAAGGCAGCAGGAAAGATGGAACGTTTCTGCTGCACTGACGCTTTTCTTTGGAGTGTGGTAAACCCCTTAGATGGATTAGATTTTCATATTCCCATGAAGACCTGGGAATTGTTTTGTATGCAGGCAGGCAACCTGGAGAGTACAGTCGTCCCTTCACATTCGCAGGGGTTAGGTTCCCCAGACCCCCGCGAATGTGAAAAATCCGCAAATAATGATTGCCCTCCCCCTCCCCCGCCAAAGCGACCATGGGGCCTCCGGAAGCCCCATAGTCGCTTTCTCTGGACTCCCCAGTCCCTTCCTAGGCCTTCACGGGGCCTCAGGAGACCCTCCCAAGGCCCCGTGGATGCCTCCCCGGCCCTCCCCTCCCCCCCAAGGCCCCGTGGAGGCCTCCCCGGCCATCCCCCTCCCTTCCAACTTCCGTGAGTGAAAAACAGCGCAGCTGCCTCCAATGCTAGCCGCAACAGTCACGGACGACGCCGAGAGAGAAACGGCGTCGTCCGAAATCTACCCCTTGCCGTGCGGCAGCCTTATTACTGCACGGGAGGTTGCTTGCGCAGCAAGAGGCTGAAAGAGGTGTCCGAAAATCTCCTATGTATGCAGGCAGGCAAACTGATGGACATCCAATTGAGCAGGTCAGTTTTTATAAATATTAACACCATAAGCCTTTGAAGGTCTTCCTGATTGGCCCCCTGTTCCATCATCTGAAATTGGCAGGCTCATTTCTGGGCTTAAATTGAACAAAGCCCCAGGAAGTGATTACATACACCCTGAATGCTTAAGTCAAATTTACAGTGGTGGGCACCAGTTTTAGCTGTTTTGTTTACATGTATCGATCAGACTGCATGTATTCCATCTGACTAGGGACTTGCAATAATTACCCCAATCTACCAAAATGGTAAAAGATTAGATACTGCCAATTACAGACCAATTAGTCTGCTAAGTATCATTAGTAAGTTGTATGCTAGTCATCTCCTAGAACAGTGGTTCCCAAACTTTGGTCCTCCAGTTGTTTTGGACTTCAACTTCCAGATGCCCAAGCCAGCCTGGCCAACAATAAGGTAATCAGGGATTAGTATTACAACTTTTATTAGAAAAATATCCTTTTCCTGCTGGTGGGAGGGCACTTTACACAGCTTTAATAGGCTTTTTAAAGTCTGCATTTGACATGCTCTCAGGAGATAGCCTATGGCATAAACTTGAAACCATCAACATCGACAGGCGCCTGCTGATTCTTATTCACAGTTTTTATGACAAAATGTACCTGTGAATGAAATGCAATCATGAATGTCATTTGACTAGATTAATAACAACACATACTGGAAAAAAACAGGGCTGTGTTTTTGCCTCTGTTTCATTCAACATTTATGTTAATTTCTTGGTTAAGACACTTTCTGAAATGAATCCTCATCCACCGAAATTATCAGGGAGATCCATATCCATTGTATTCTATACAGATGATGCAGTGCATCTATCATTGTCATGTGTAGGTTTGAGACAGCTTTTAAGAGCTGTGGATGTCTATTGCAATACTGAAAGCTGCCAATTAATAATGATACATCTAAAGCTTTAATTTTTACATGGAAACCATGCAAACACCACTGGCAAATTGATGGACAACCAATTGATTGGGTCAAATTTTATAAATATTTGGGAATAATTTTTCAATCTAGTTCCTGAAGAGCACAAGTGTCTTATGCCATAGCAAAAGTACAGTGGAGTTATAACTCAATTAAATGATTTTGTAATGCTACTGGAGGCCAGCATATACCCTCAGCAATTCGAGTGTCGATTGCTAAGATTTTACCACAAATGTTATATGGAGTACAAGTGTGTGTGTTTAGCAATGTTGTGGTTCTAGAATACATCCAAACAATTTTTTGAGAAGTATTCTCAGCCTTCCAAGCTGTGTGCCCAATATGCTTTTATGGTTAGAGACTAGTTAAATTTCTATTGAGTCTCAGATTTGGATTGTTAACTGCCCTGACACCCCCCTCTTTTAATAATTCATTAATGGGCTATATTGCATAAATTGGCTTATTATTAGCATGCCACATGATTGGTAGTAGACCAGACCAGGGACTCCCAAGTACAAGGAATCAAGATTTGCTCATAAAACCTAAGGAAGTAGCTAGCCCAAATTCTGAAAAGACATACCCAGGTAAGAATTAAGTGGACTGATAGGGCCACTACATGGAGAAGATGGCAAAATGCTAACAGGGGACAGAGAAAAGGCAGAATTACTCAACACCTTCTTTGCCTCAGTGTTTTCAGAAAAGGAAAAGGAGGACGAACCTGAGGATAATGGAACAGAGGACACAATAGGGGAAATCCAGCTCAAAATAAGTAAAGAGGTAGTACAGGAATACCTTCTTAATCTAAATGAATTTAAATCTCCAGGACCAGATGAACTACATCCAAGAGTATTAAAAGAGCTGGCAAATATAATCTCAGAGCCATTGGCAATAATATTTGAGAACTCCTGGAGAACAGGAGAAGTCCCAGCAGACTGGAGGAGGGAAAACGTTGTTCCCATCTTCAAAAAGGGGAAAAAAGAGGATCCCAACAATTATCGTCCAGTTAGTCTGACATCAATACCATGGAAGATTCTAGAACAGATCATTAAACAGAGAGTCTGTGAACATTTAGAAGGCAATGCCATAATCACAAAAAGTCAACATGGGTTTCAGAGAAACAAGTCATGCCAGACTAATCTGATCTCTTTTTTTGATAAAGTTACCAGCTTGGTAGATGAAGGGAACGCTGTGGACATCGCATACCTTGATTTCAGTAAGGCCTTTGACAAGGTTCCCCATGACATTCTTGCAAACAAGCTTGTAAAATGTGGGCTAGACAAGTTAACTGTTCAATGGATTTGTAATTGGTTGACCGGCCGAACCCAAAGGGTGCTCAGCAGTGGCTCCTCTTCGTCTTGGAAAGATGTGACCAGTGGGGTGCCACAGGGTTCTGTCCTGGGCCCAGTGCTATTCAACATCTTTATCAATGACTTGGATGAGGGAATTAGGGGCATACTTATCAAATTTGCAGATGACACCAAATTAGGAGGAGTAGCTAATACCCTAGAGGACAGGATCAAAATTCAGAATGACCTGGATAGACTGGAGAGCTGGACCAAAGCTAACAAAATGAAATTCAATACGGAGAAATGTAAAGTACTGCATTTAGGGCGGAAAAATGAAATGCATAAATATAGGATGGGAGAGACCTGGCTGAATGAGACTACGTGTGAAAGGGATCTAGGAGTCCTAGTAGACCACAAGTTGAACATGAGTCAACAGTGTGATGCGGGAGCTAAAAAGGCCAATGCGATTTTGGGTTGTATCAATAGAAGTATAGCATCTAGATCAAGGGAAGTAATAGTGCCACTCTATTCTGCCTTGGTCAGACCTCACTTAGAATACTGTGTCCAGTTCTGGGCACCACAATTCAAAAAGGATATTGACAAATTGGAGCGTGTCCAGAGAAGGGCGACTAAAATGGTGAAAGGTCTGGAAACGATGCCTTATGAGGAGAGACTTAGGGAGCTGGATATGTTTAGCCTGGAAAAAAGACGGTTAAGAGGCGATATGATAGCCCTGTTTAAGTATTTGAAGGGATGTCACGCTGAGGATGGAGCAGGCTTGTTTTCTGCTGCTCCAGAGACTGGAACACAGAGCAATGGGTGCAAGCTGCAGGAAGAGATTCCACCTCAACATTAGGAGGAACTTTTTGACAGTAAGAGCTGTTCAGCAGTGGAACACACTCCCTCGGAGCGTGGTGGGGTCTCCTTCCTTGGAGGTCTTTAAACAGAGGCTGGATTGCCATCTGTCGGGGATGCTTTGATCAAGATTTCCTGCATGGCAGGGGGGTTGGACTGGATGGCCCTCGTGGTCTCTTCCAACTCTGCAATTCTGTGATTCTGTGACTCCCTCTTGGACTGGTGAGTTAGGAGGAAATGGGTTAATTCTCCTGGACGTACATAGAAGTGAGTCATTCACTAATCCAATCAAGGTAGTTGGACCACTCATTGCCTTGCAAAATTGGCTTTTCCTCTCACCTTTCCTAAAACAATAGAAGTTTACCTGAGACCCATCAGTCTGATGCTTTAGCTGTTAGCGATCGTTAACACATCTGGAGAATCCATTGTTTAATCCTGGGAAACTCTGGCAGACATTGTATTCCATTCTTAACACCCCTTCAGGGGGAATATTGAATATAAATATCACCCCCAAAACATCACCAAAGTGTGCTCAGTTTCCCAGAGGCCATTACTCTGTTGGTTTGCTGGGTCACCCACTGTTTCCAGCCGTTCTTCTCTGCACAACTCTTTGCTCGTTGGACAGGTATAGTATAGCCCATCATCCCGAACTCTATTCCTCTATCCCAATACTTCCTACTTTCTTTGATAGCCTTGGGTGAGTTCTTGAAGCCTGAGTGCATGTTTGTGTATGTTCACCTGGTTATTTTTAAATAAAGAACCATTTTTATTTTATCCCCTGTCTTGGAGTCTCATCAGTGAGTACCTGTATACATAGGTCAAAAGATCCTGCCATTACCTGAGCTCTTGTAGCAACTATTTGAGCTAATTAAAAATTCCCCATAGAAATACTGTTTTTTTTGGGTAGACATGCATGGAATTTGCACAGATCTCAGTAATTAGGGTAACAGGATATATAAGTTAACATTTTGGTTAAAATGTTACTCATGCCTAAAGGCCTGCCCTTCCCCCTCAGCCCAACCCTTGGTACATTTCAGTCAAGGTTGGAAAAGATAGAAGATGAGGAAGTGCCAAGTCTAGGATTGTCACAAAATGCCATTCTTGCTATGGTCTATACAAAAGCTAAAGAAAATATGTCAGCGTATCTGGGATACTGAATTGCAGAATCACATAAGCGCAGGTTCTATTTTTCCCCAGCTTTTAGAGACAGAGGGCAGTCTTTTCTTCCTGCTGATTATCTGATCAATCTAACTATTCCAAAATACAGGGAAGTGTTTACTCTGGCTAAATTGAATGTGCTTCCATCTGCAATATTGAAGGGAAGATATAATAATATATTGTGAACACTTATGTCTTTGTGAGGCAGAGAAGATAGAAACTGTGGGGCATGTTTTATTTTATTGTTCTTTCTACTGTGACCTTCAACACCACTTTATTAATCCAATTTTACAAAGTATACCAGGGAGATCTGAAGTGTTTTACATTGATTAACTTTTGTCTGACCAGTTTCCTGAGATCACAGCCAAGATAGCTAGTTTTTGTGTGGCAGCAATAGCTTGTCAGCATAGGCTGGTGTCTTACTATTAAGGGTATTACCACCATAAATGTTTTTAATCACTGTAATACAAATATTTTATATTTAACATTGTTTTTAATTCTATATTTAATATTGCATTCCAATGCATTGTGTTTTATCTATTCTATTTTGTTCCTCCCCCCCCCCCTTATTGGTCATTGACTGAAATAAATAAATATCATACCATACACCTTGCACCATCTGGCAGTCTCACCTTCTAACATTGGATGCTCCCGTTTCTGCCTTCTGCCCCTGCAAACAGTTCTGATCGACTCAGGATGTGGCCAACCTACATTTACACCACTCTGCTTTTCTCAAGAAACTGAAACAATATTGGCTAGCCTAAATGCACAGCATGCATTTCTCCCAGTCATTTCCTCACCTTCTATTGCTGTTTCTCCTGCCTACCTCTTGCTTTTTACTATGCCATCCTTTCTCATCCCTTCACTTTTTGCTTTCTCCTCTTCCCCCCTTTTTCCTCTCCTTATGGCCCACCTGATATAAACAAATCATTAGGCTTTCCACCTCTTTAATTGGCCTACCTCTTGTGCCTTTGTCAGCAGCTTGACAGGCAGAAATTTGGCAGATGAAGCTATCTTTGCTCATGCTGGGAGTAGTTTTAGCTGCTAAGATTTTGTGTCCTGAGTTGCCATTAAAAGGTGGAGGAGCAGGGTGATTTCTTTTAAAGGCTAACACCTTGACAGAACATCTGTAATTTATTCTCCCAAGTCTAAGGCTCTCTGGGAGGGCTTCTAGGCTGTGACATTCCCTCCGACGGTGTCCCCTGGTGCCGTACAACCTCTCTGTACCTTCCCTAATGCTGCCATTGTTTGTAGGTTTAGGATTTAATCATGACCAACTCAGGGATCCATTGCAATTGCTTTATAAAATAAATAAAAGATAATGTGGTAGAGAAAGATTTGAAAACACATCACAAAATGTTAGTTAGCCTGGCCAGAGATCAGGAAGCACACATTCTTTCTCAGTCTTTCTCTCTTTCTCTCTCCATTTATATTACCTTTATAAAAATGATTTTAGAAAAACCACAAAAATATTACATTCTTTAATAGTAGATATATGTATAGAGGAATCTGACACTAAAATTATTTCCCACTATGACTTTGTAGATTTTTTTAAAGTTTCATGATTTTCAAGGACTTGAAAATTTGAAATGCTTGGAGCTGGCAGCCCTTTAAATAAAACCTCTAAGCCATTGTGGCAAAGGCTTATGTTAAAAGATAAACGAAAAAGCTGTTTAACAACGACTCGCAGGTTTTGTATTTGGGAAGACGACACAAATCAGGTCTGGCTAATGAAGGTTCTTTGGCTGTATAGAGTAAAAACAGTGCAACAGTAACCCTAATTCCTGATGGTCTCTTCCCATTTTTTCTCTTGCCCCACATTCAAAAACCGACCTTCGTTTGTTGTCTGCTATACATAGTTAGAGAGAGATATTTGGCCAGAATTTAGAATGTACTAGGAAAATTATGAGTCCAGAAACGTTTGTGGTGAAGATCCATCCTTTTGCTTTAATACCAGGATGACCTTTAAGGCTGAGGTGGCATGGGCCTGGCTCTCTCTGGGCAGCCAGCCTCCTGTGGCACTTTCTCAGTCTCTCTGTGTGGGTATTTCTTTCTCTGGTCTCTTCCTCACTTTCATCTAGCTCAGTGGTTCTTAACCTGCAGTCCCGGGTCCGCAAGGTCCTCACAGCCTGGGTTCCACAAAGTCTGGAAGGCTGCTTGGCCCACCTCCTCCCTACAGTGGAGTGGCCACGTGACAGGATCCAAGACAAAGGCTGGCTGGCTTGGCCTGTGCATTGCCATCCAATCTGTTCCAGCCACAGACTTGCAAGAAGAAGCAGGAGAAAAGTCTTCCCTCCCCTCCAGTGTCTCTGAGGGAAGGTTTAATGGATGGTGTAATTGTATTGTTGTTATTTTAAATACTGAGTTAAGTCTTGGGGGACCACGGCAACAAAAGATATTTAAAGGGGGTCCCTGGTAAGGAAAAGGTTGAGAGCCACTGCCCTCGCTGCCTCCAGCAGAGCTCGGGGCTCCTTCCCCCTTTGTTGTTGTGTGCCTTCAAGTCGTTTGCGTAGGGCGACCCTGTCACGGGGTTTTCTCGGCAAGAGTCGTTCAGAGGGTTTTTTTACCACTGCCTTCCTCTGAGGCCGAGAGAGTGGGGCTTGCCCAAGTAGGTTTCCCCGGCCGAGCGGGGATTCTGCCTCCACACAGCCGTCCTCCAGCCCTCAAACCTCTCCAGCCCCTCTTGGCTTCCCTTTCGTCCTTTGCTGCCGCCGTCCCGCGTCCTCCTTCGGCTTCTGGGGCGAGGGGAGCAGCCGCAGCTCCCGCCTCGACAAGCTCTCCCTTCGCCCGGGGAAGAGCCGGGGGCAAAAGGCGCGGCGGCGGCTGACCTGGCTGGGAGGGTGGCGACGCCGGCAGAAAGGGAACGGAGGAAGCCGGCGAAGGCGACGCGGCTGCTGGTGGTGGCTGTGGTGGCGGCGCCAAAGGAGGGGCCGTCCCTTTTGGCGGGCCCTGGGCCAGCGCCTCTCCTCAGAGCGAGAGCGAAGCAAGATGAGCTTCCAGTCCCGGGCGCGCTGCTTCGGCGCCGCACGCACCCTGCCCTCTCTGCCGCCTCTGTCCCTGCCCTCCTCGGCGGGCTCCTCTCGCTGCCCTTCCCGGGACAGCCGGGCAGGAGGGGGGTTCGTCCTGCGGAAGCCCCAGGCCCTTGGCTCGCTCTCGGCCCGGCCGGGCGATGGAGTCAGGGCGGGAGGAAGAGGGGCTGCTGCTGAAGAACCGGGAAGGGGACCCGGAGAGGAGAGGAGAGGAAGGGCCCAAGGGGGTCCCTTCCCTGAGCCAGGGTGAGGGGTCAGCCGCGGGGGAGAGGGGCCAGGAGGAAGGGGACGCCTCCCGCCCAGGCAGCGCCCGTGCCAAGCGCCCGTGGCCAAAGGGTGGCCGAAGAGGAAGGCCCTCCGAGGAGGAGGAGGAGGAGGGGGTCTCAGGAGGGCCCGGCCAGGATGACTCAGGCCTGGGTGAAGGTGGAAGCCCCCCTTTCCCAGGAGAAGAGACGGCCCTCTCCAGAAGGCCAGCGAAGGAGGACACAGGGGGGACCCGGGAGAGGAGGAGGGCTGAGGAGTCCCTGATGGGGGAGCTCTCTGAGATGGTGCAGAAGGTGGTGAAGAGCAGCAGCTGGTGGGAGAGGCATGGCCTTGATGACACCATTCTGGCTCTGAACTTTCTCAGCCTGCCAGTAGGTAAGGAGAAGAACCAGGGTCCCTTGGGGAACTTGTGGGTGGGAAGGGAAGCCCAAGGGCGCTCTCTTCCTAGTTAAGCTTGAATCGTTTATTTTGACCACTGTGTTATATAGTTTGGGAAAATAAATGGTTGCTGGCCATCCCCTGGTGTCTGGTCAGTATCTGGCAACCACATTGGTGCTCTCCTACGATATCTGCCATACCATTGAGAAAAGGTTTGTAGCCTTTCTCAACCTTTTTACGCTGGTCGAACACTTGGAACAATTTTCAGGTCTCAGGGAACTCCTGCCTAAACATTATTATATCTACAGCTCAAAAAATATGCTTTTTCCCCAGTCTCAATATCTTGCAGAACCCCTAACAACCTCTTGTGGAACCCTAGGGTTCCAGGGAACCCTGGCTGAGGAACCCTGGGGCCCATCTACACAAGGGGAAAAATTCCAAAGTACCTCGTAGTATTGGCATCTCGCAGCAGCAGCGATATGTCTAAACATTTTTTCTGGCCTCGGAAGCCCCCATGAGCCTCGTATTCCTGATGGTGGCCGCAAATGATTTACACCTGTTAGTTCTTCACTGCCACCATTTTTTTTAAAAAGAAAAAGTTATCCCAAAGTGCGCTGGTGTGATAGAGTGATTTTCCAATTTATAGGACAGCAAAACAGAAAATATTCATTCTGGTTTATCGCCTTAGTGAGCGATCTCTAAGGCGAAAATCCAACATGGCAGCAGAGGGCACTTGCCCTGCTAGCAAGCCCCGCCCCCACCCTCACCCGGCCAATCAGCTTTGTGCTTCCCTTTGAATTTTTTGTTGTTTGATAGTCCAAATGAGCAGGAATGTGCACCCCCTCGCGGTTTTTGAAAAAGTACGGGAAGATCTGCGAAGGCTTTTATCCCGTTGTTTTTGCTGTTTTGGGCCCCCCTCCTTCCAAACAGTGTGGATTGGCACTGGATCCCATTTAGTCAGGTAGGATTCCCAGCAAATTCCATGAGGGGCATTTTCACCATTTAGATGGGTGGGCCCCAGGTCTATACTATGAACTGGAATTTTAATGTGAACTCAGCAGAGCAATTCTAAACTCTCTCATCTTGCCATCTTAAATTGTGATGCAAAAGCATTTTCTTTTGGCAATATGATCAGAGGTTCCCTGAACATTAGGCAGTGTGGTGTAGTGATTAAGAACGTTGGACAGGGACATGTGGGATGGCTGAGCCAGTAATACACTCCCTCTGTCTGACATAAATCAAAAGTTGTTGTGAGGAGGAAGGGGGTGGGAGGAGAAGAGAAGGTGAAGTAAGTGCAAGTAATAAGCAATGTCCCTGAAGCTCAAAAGAAAAGAACATGGCCTGGTGCTAATAATAAGTACCAGGCCAATGGTATCCTAGCTGGTTTGGGGGCATTCAACACAGCTATGAATGTTGAAGAGGTCTGCAAGGGCAATTGAGTACAACTATAATGGGTATAGAGGCAGCATGTTGTAGTGGTTTGAGTTTTGGCCTATGGCTTTGAAGACCAGGGTCTGAATCCCCACTCAGCCATGAAAACCCACTTCGTGACCTTGGGCAAGTCACACACTCTCAGCCTCAGAAAACCTAAGGTTTGTCTTAGGGTCACCTTTAAGTCAGAAATTACTTTAATGCACACAACAACAACAACAACAACACAATGGGCATGTAATTGCCAAGTGAGAATAATCAGTGTAGGCAGACTTTATTGGGGTGTTGTTGTTCAAATTCTGCATTGCCTTTATAGGGTCAGTGCATCTCAGGGGTGCTTTTATAATCCTTTTAAGATAAGTTTGGCTGGCCAAGTTCCATACCCTTCAGAGCCACTGTTTTGCCACACAACCTGAACCTCTAAGGACTGGTCAGGCTCTGTAATGAAGTCAGCGCTATCTAGCTGCAAGCTCAGAAACAGGAGTCTGTGTGCCCGGACAGTGTGAGACCATTCACAAGGGAAGAAGAAAGGCAGTAAGGCATGAAAGTGCTTCCCTAAAGAGCCCCTACACAGTCAGAATCACCAGCACTTTCTCTTTCTGGAATTCTCGTGAGATAGAAATGCAATTAAACATCTGAAAAGGACACACTATCTCATTACATCACCAAGGAGTGATCAGTTTAGACAGTGGTTCTTAACCTGGGATCTGGGGACTCCCAGGGGACCATGATGTCCTCACAGGAGGTCTGCGAAGGCTTGAAGGTTGCTCATTTCACCTCCTGCCTTCAGCAGAGTAGCCATGTAACAGGAGCCAAGGCAAAGGCTGGCTGGTTGGCTTGGCCTGTACATTGCCATTCAATCTGCTCCAGCCACAAACCTACAGGAAGAAGCAGGAGAAAAGTATTCCCTCTCTTTCCAGTGCCTCTGAGGGAAGGTTTAACAGATGGTGTAATTGTGTTGTTGTTTTGTTGTTGTTGTTGTTTTAAATCTTGAGTTAAGTCATGGGGACCAGGGCAACAAAAGATATTTAAAGGGGGTCCCTGGTTAAAAAAAAAAAGGTTAAGAGCCACTGAGTTTAAACATAACCTATGTCAGCCTTCCCTGGTCTGTTCCCCTCCAGAGGAGATGGACAATAACTTTCACTCCCCACCCCCCGCAAAAAAGTCAGCATACTTCCAAGGGATGATAGAAGTGGTAGTCCAACACACTTGAATGACATTAGGTCAAGGAAGGCTTTGCTATGAATGTTGGTATACATTTAGTTGGCCAAACTTGCTTAATGTAAGAGCCACATACAATAAACTTCAGGTGTTTGAGAGTCACAAGACATGAACAAATATTCAACAACACACATGTTCTTATTGTTACACATATATTTTGCTACAAACATTTTATAATAAATATTAAGAAATACATGTACGTAATAATATGTGTTCATGCATGTAGTTTTTAAACTGTTAATTTGTATTAGTTCAATAACCACAGAGTACACATAAGTATACCAAATGTTTTTAAAATCCTGATTTTAAAATCCTGAACACACTCCCTCGGAGCGTGGTGGGGTCTCCTTCCTTGGAGGTCTTTAAACAGAGGCTGGATGGCCATCTGTCGGGGATGCTTTGATTGTGATTTCCTGCGTGGCAGGGGGGTTGGACTGGATGGCCCTCGTGGTCTCTTCCAACTCTGCAATTCTATGATTCTATGATTCTATGATTCTATGATTGATTAGTGTTTTAACTACTGTATATTGAGTGTATTTAAGATGGTAATGGACTACAGAAACATCTAAGAAAAATATGCAAATTTGGATTTCATTAACATTAAATTAGATTGCCAAATATAAAAATAAAAGGGATAAAAATATTTTAATGATATTTGTTTGTCTTAATATTTATTTGTCTTAATCCTTC
Source organism: Gambelia wislizenii (assembly GCA_030847615.1). Taxonomy (NCBI): domain Eukaryota; kingdom Metazoa; phylum Chordata; class Lepidosauria; order Squamata; family Crotaphytidae; genus Gambelia; species Gambelia wislizenii. Next base: position 197,847,097 of record JAUMIR010000002.1, read on the forward strand.
ACTCAAATCTAACATTAAAATTAGTATTTAAATTCTTAAATATATTTATTCACCATGAACATTAAACTTGCATTTTAATCCAGTGGACCCTCAGTTTATACCCAGTAAATAATTATAAAACATGATTTTTTGAAATTCACTTTTTATATGAATTGTAATACAAAAAGGAACTCAGCCAACATATTTCCTTGAGCCACACATTATACAGTATGTCAATGAGCTGCATTTGGCTTGTGAGCCATGGTTTGGCCACCCCAGCTATACATGGAAGTTGGATATCATGTTGACATATAAAATCTTTTTCTCTCACATACAGCTTTTGAAAGCAATTTCCATTTCCTTAGGAATGAAACTGGTGTGTGTGTGTGTGTGTATTTGCTGCCATGTCCTGATGAAAATTTAGTAGCACAGTTTGAACTAGAACTCCTCGTTCCAGTGTCCTCTTGGCCAGGCAACTCATTGGGTGACTTTGGAGATCATCAGATGTGGCAAAAACTGCGTCAAAAGATTGCGACAAGAACAGAAACCGGCAACCTTACCAAACAACGTCATCCTCCAGCGTCCTGGGGGTGTAGCGCGTCTGTCAGTAAGGCATCCCTTTTGATTTACGGCTTCTCCCTGCCAATGAAAAAGAGAAGTGGCGGCGGTGGCACTACACCCCAGGGACGGATGCAACGTCTGGTAAGGTCTCCCTTTCTGTTCTGTTAGCGATCTTCTGACATAGTTGGGAATGCGTTGTTTTTTTTGCCACATTCCCCTATGTCTGATCATCTTCTTTGTGTCAGTCATTATCTATCAGCCTCAACTACATCACAGCGTTATTGCAAAGATAATATGGAACATTGAATTGAACTCGAGGGAGAACAGGGTACATATGTGATAAATGAAAAAAAAAGTGTTAGGACTAATTCTCTTATCTCTAGGGGTGGGGTGGGGAGGAGTACCAAGGAATGTCTCCTTGTCCCTGTGTTTTAGGGGTTTAATTTCACTTTTGATACTTGGTGCTTTGTATGCTGATCCACAGGCTCCCATCTTTGGAGAAGGATTGCTGTTTGATCAAGTGTGCCCTTCTATTAACAATCCAGTATCATCATGCCATGCCACAGAGTTACTCCCAGATTGCGCAAGAGTTGCCCACTGGGCGTTTATTTTGTTGCAAATGTTGCCCCATAGACAGCTGCTCATGGATTATCCCAGTTATACTGGGCTGATCCTGTTCCACGTAAGCATGCTGGCATGTGTACAAATGTTTTTAAAGAGGGGGTTGTTGGGATAGTGCCTTGTAACATTACATCAGAACAAGAAGCAATAGCAAATTAATAAGAGTAGTTGCTACAGGGAATGCAAACCCATTGCTTATAGGTCACATCCCACTTATCTGTGACCTAGATGGTGGCTGTGCTTGTTTGTCTCAAGCCTTGTGGGTATAAACATATCCCTGATCTGAAATCCTCTGTGTGTCCTCACATGAAATCCATTGTATCATATTCCTTAAGTGTTTGCTCAAAACTGGGTAAAATTTTGTCCTTTACTTATTGAAGAAAAGCCTGCCAAGCACAGGGATAATGAGTGCAGTGTGCATTGAAAATAACTTTTTGCTTGGGAATTTCAGTATCATCGACCATGTTACTCAGCAAAGAAGTTTCTGCATCCAGCTGAGTTTAGGGGTGCATCTACACTGTAGAAATAATGCAGTTTGATACCATTTTAAGTGCTGTACCTTCATCCTATGGAATCCTGGGATTTATAGTTTTACAAGGTCTTTAGTCTTCTCTGTCAAAAAGTGCTAGTGCCTCACAAATCTAAAAATCCCAGGATTCTGTAGGATGGAGCCATGACAGTTAAAGTGGTGTCATACTACATTATTTCTACAGTGTAGATGCACCCTTGGGGAGGTTCCCTTTCATATTTGTGGTTGTATGAGACATCTGGGATTGTATTTACACTTTTTGAATATTTTGGGGCAAGGTGGGGAAAATTTGTCCACTTTCAGTTCTCTTGGACTTCAACTCCTCAGTTGTCCTCATTGTGATATATACATTCTTCCATTCAGTCTAGAAAACAAGGGCCTAAATGTGTCTTCTCTGTGCCTAGGGTTCCTGCTGTTGCGTTCTGATCATCTTTTTGCTTTCCTGTTGGGCATTGTCATCCTGGGTGTGGTGCATCACACGATTGCTGTGAAGGGGAGCCACCTGGCCAGCCACAATGCTCTGGTGGAGTCCAAGTCATGGGGGAAACTATGGGCCATATTCTTCATTGAGGTGCATTTTCAGCTTGCTCTGGTTTTATGAAAGGAAGCAAACAAGACAAGAATTTTATTCTGCTAGATTCAGACAGACTTTACACAGTGGGAAATTGACAAATTGCACTCCAGGACCTGGGAAAACATTTTGTGCTTGCTTTAAAAATCCCCTATTCTCAAGTTTCCAAGCTTTAATACAGTGTACCAACAAACTTTTGTAAGGGGGCTTGCAAGGTGATATAGTATAAGATGGTAATTTGAGCATATTCATATTTTATCCCTAAGATGTTGTGCTATGTAAATTCAGAGAACATATGTCATCTCTGTTCCTTATACAGATGAGAAGCTGTGACCGAGTCTGATTCACAAATAGTTCAGAGAGATGTGTTTGTCTACCAGGTTTTTAGAATTACCTCAACAAACGACAATCCTAAGGTTCCATAGGATGAAGCCATGGCAAATTAAAATGGTATCAAAGTGTTGTAATTGTGTTGTGAATGACAAGCTAATTATACGTACATAAAAGTTGGATAATAATAGAAATCTATGCATGCTTTGTGAGTTGTCATTGAGCTACACTTTTGTTTTCTGCAACCGGACTTGTTTATCTCAGATTGGCCTTTTTAGTCATCAGTACACTTGCAGAAAGCGCGGGATGAGTCCTTCCTGAATCTTCGTTTGCGAAGAAAAGCCAGAGAGAGACACTTTTCATAATGCAAGGGCTAAAAGTAGGGACAGGAATGCAGCCCATCTTCCACATCCTCATATGTTCACACCATACTCTCTGACTTCCCTGTTTTGAACAGGGAGATTTGAATAAATGCTTTATTTGTGTTCAAGTAAACCCAAGTAAAGCAGTCCAGGGAACAAAGATAAAGAGCCTGGCTTGCACAGGAACATTTAGATTAGGAACATCATGCATGGTCCCAGCCCTGTTCCCAGTTTTAACCTTTACTAGTTCTTACGAAGGAGTGGTCCTGTGTATTTGTAAAATTATTAAACAAACCCTTCTGCCAATCCTCTGGAAATTGTTCTCATTGCATCAGCGTAGTTATTAAAGAGGGTGTGATGGCTGGCAATATAATTGCTAGTGTGTTTATGCAGTTCAGTAGCTTTGTTGGTACTCACAGTTCAGTATATGTGAAGCAATTCTGCTGAGGAGAATAATGCAAAATAGAGGTGAAATTCTAAGCCAATGGCTCTAAGTGGCAAGCAGTAAACTGTAATGTATTTTCTTTTAAACAACCCTTGAAATAATGTTCACATCTCAGAACCCCCTGCATAAAAATTATTATACATACAGCTCTTTGAAAACTACTTTTTTCAATCATGATCATCCACAAAAGCCCTAGAAGCTTCTCACAAAATCCAGGTTTCCAGGGAACCCTGGTTGAGGAACCGTGATCTACAGAAACTCATCTGTTGATAGATCTGCACTGTTGTTTTTTATAGTGACTTGGAGAGGGGAGGATATTGTGAATCAAAATTAGTCCAATCATGTGTTTTTCAGTGCAAACAATATTTATCTGAACATTTATTTTCCATTTCTCAAACCTGACAAATTATGTGTGATAGGGTATGTAGGTTTGATCTAGACTGAACAGAACATAGATTTAAGTGCATATCTATACAAATACACATGAAAATTTTGGTTTCTCTGTGTGTACAGCTGGAGCAAGGAAATGACAAGCAGTGAAAGGATCAAGCATCCTTCCATGTTTTGCTATTCCCGGTTGCTACTCCTTCCTCCACTTCAACAAGGCATGTCAAGCAATGGTTACATGCATTTGTGTAACCATGTGACACTTTGGGTGGTGTCTGTGGATAAAACTTTTCCACTGGTATGTTATGGATCTCAACAGCATCCTATTCATATCAAAGGGACTCTACTGAATTTAACAGCACTGTTTGACAAACTACCTACCTTTTCATAGGTTTCACTGATTTCAGGCAAACCTAGGCTGGCAGCCTTGGCCTGAGTGCATACTGTCCTGTGGTAGAAAATGCAACATTCCTTTAATTACTATTTCTTTATGTCCCAGGTTTGCTCCTCTTTCACAGCGGAACAGGGGATCTACGCCCATGTGAAAATGCATCATGGTTACACAAATATCATTGGTCTGGGGGACTCCAGCACGTGGAAGGTTCCTTTCCTGAACAATTATGTTTACATGTTCATTGCACCTCTTGCTGTACCTATTATCACCCCTTTAGTGGCCATTGGTATGTTCCTGTCCTGTGAATCCTATTACTGATTTCAGAAACACTTATCCTGGGCAATTTGAAGGTGCTAGATGCTTTAAGAATTGTATTTATTTGTTCATTAAGATCTGTTTTTGTCATTGTAATTCTGTGTGTATGTAGCATTTAGTTTTTGACTTGGAGAATCAGAGAAGTGGACAGAAGAAAAAATAAACTAATACAGCTTTCTTCCATGAGCCAAGACAATCCACATCTGCTCAGCATGGGTTACAATGTGCCAGAGAGATGCTTATAGAATAGGAATTTGTGGGGTGGGGGAGGGTATTAGGATTGTTTTAATTGAAATAAAACCAGTCTACAGAATAATACACACAACCGCAAAAGGCCGTAACAATAATGCAAAAATCTTTTTTTCTATTCTCTTTTCTTACTAATACAAAAATAAAACTATCTATCCTAATACTAATACATTTTCCCTCTTAATCTAAACACACTATATTCACTCTCTTTTCTTTTCCAATAAACATTATATTTACACCTTTATGCTAAAATTAGAAGTTACACATTACAATTATACATATTTGGAAAAGAAAAAATTAATAAAATAATAATAATAATAATAATAATAATAAATATTTATTTAAAGATATCCCTTAAGTTATTGCTGGGGTTGTCTCATTAAACCAGGGCCAAAACTTTCTCCAACAATGGTTTGGCAATTTCTCTTTTTCAGTCAAAGCTAAATTTTCAATAACATTTTTAACATAATAAGCCATGCCTTTCACATCCTGTAGATTTTGACTCTTTACCTCTCTTTGTCTTTGGAAAAATAATTCCAACATCACATAGAGGTTTACCAGGCGCACTGTGGACCAGGGCACTGTCCAAAAACTCACACCCGGGGAACCAGGCGCCTTCCTCTTCTCTTTTGGCCCACTGGCTTTCTGGGTCCCCTGACACCCTCCAGAGGTTCGGTCCCCGAAAGCACTGTCTCCCAAGCCTGTTGTGCCAAATCTGGCTAATCCAGGATTTATAGAATAGGGGTGGGGAACCTGCGATCCAGATGTGGAGTCCATCTAGCAATCCCAGTCAGCACTGCCAGTGGTCAGGAATGGAGGGAGTTGTTGTTTAACATCTGGTTCCTTATCTGCTAAACAACAGAGCTCCAAACATTTCATGCAAGCAAGAAAATCACCCAGGACTGCCAGCTAATCTCATCTGCAGGAAAATTTCTTCCTGGTCTTAAATATTGTGAGGTTTCCCTTTTGTCAGGTTCACAACACAAAATCTGGCTTGTCTCCTTGGAGACAAATTCCTCTTTCCATACCTGTGCAATAGAAGTTAAAGTGTGCAATTTAGAACAGAATAAAGATAAGTGAGCAAGTGTCTCTGTTAAGATATGCAAAATCCTGACATCATTTTTTTTTAAAAAAATATGATTCTAAGTGTCTCAGTTAGAAAGGGCTACTTCAAGGTTTTATTATTTGTTTGTTTAAAGTATTTCTGTATCACATTGTAGGCTGAGTGCCTGAGGCAATGAACATATAAAAATCAATTACCGTAAAACAATGCAAAGATAAAAACATTTTAAACACACATTAAAAATACTCTTTAAAAACGCCTAAAAGCAATCTAAAAATAATCCTAGAATCCAGTTTTTAAAACAATTAAAACAGCAGTTTCAAATATTGAATGCCTTGAGGAACAGCACTGTTTTGGCTGCCCGCTGGAAGCTTAAAAGAGATGGGGCCAGCCTAACATCCTTGGGTAGGGAAAATGTGTAAGCAATGGTCTATTCAACAGTTTGGAAAAATGATCAGGGTGGAGGAAAAACTTCTATAACTCATACAACTCATCTTTTCACTCTTCCCCTATACTATCTTCGACCTTTTATTAACTGCATTCATATACTGCTGTAGTGATCCTTTCTCCTTTACTATTGACCCTGCTAAAAAAGGCCCCTGAATTCTGTGAGTACAGATTTTGCAGTTGAAGAACATTTAAAAGTAATTTCTTCTGCCTGACAGGCCATGCTTTCTGCTTACAGTTTGGTGTTGGGATTTAGTGCAATAATTTAAATCCAGGGACCAGATATACTCACAGGCTCAGGTACTAGATATGTGTCTCCCATTGACTTATTCTGCACTGTTACAGAAGTAAGTGGTAAATGAGTGAATATTATCCTCTATACGAATTGCATGTGATGTCATAGATCTATAAGCACAGAAACCTTAGCTTAAAAGTTTTTTTTTTAAATTGGTGTAGGAAAATCTAAATTTGACCTAAGCAGAAACACTGGGGGAAAGGGGACATGTACGGTAACCCTTTTCTTTTACAACCTTTTCAAAGTTTCATTCCCCCACCACCAACAACAGTACTATTAGCTCAGCAAGGGAAATGTTAGTACAGATCTCTACTTAATTTTTCCTTCCCATGAGGTCTCAGGAGAGCTGGAAAACAGCAGAGAGGAAAGGGCTGAGCACCCTTTCTAGCACCACCGGCTCTGATCGAAACTGGAGCCCATTGTGCATATTCTGTAGCTTGAGAGATCTGAACACCGGTCTCTTGAATTATATTGATTTGACCTGCTGTAGAAGTCTTATTAAAGAAGCATGATAGACCCAGTTGCTGCAGAAGGTTGCTGGTATCTAAAAGGGAGAAGTCCTGAAATCCTCATACAGGCTCCACCATATCTGGTAGATTCCAGGAAAATATGATTTCCCATAGTGGCAACCTTTTATCTATGCTATGAAGTATCAGCTAGGAGACAGCTTTGAGAGCTGTCCCATTCACTGACTGTTGTTTCCATAGGCTTGCTGAAAGAAGTTGAATGGAAAACAGCCATCCGGACTCTGTGTTGCATGTTTGTTGGCCTGTACTCGCATTACTGGCTGCTGCTTAATGTCTCAGGGTTCCAGTCGATGTGGTCTGCTCTCAGCTGTATGCTGATCACACGAGCTCTCCTTGCCCATCCTTACATCCATGTTAATATCTTCCAGGTAAGAGTTACCAACTCTAGACAATATCAAGAAGTGCAACTGTTTGAATTTGCTGGTCTCTTTGGGCATGATACTATGTCCATGGCTTGGATGTAATGAGCTACAAATAACTAGTTATTTAGAATTAATTTCTTTTCCCAGTAATTGAAGTACAGTATAACTAATGTACATTGTGACTGTAACCCAGTAAGGGAGAATTTCACACTTTTGTGATATAACTAACTTTTTGGTTACTTCTATGTTTATAGTGTGTGGCCATGTTGTTGTTGTTGTTGTTGTTGTGTGGCTTCATGTCATTTCTGACTTACAGTGACTCTAAGGCAACCGTATCACAAGGTTTTCTTGGAAAGATTTGTTGAGAGGGAGTTTGCCTTTGTCTTCCTCTGAGAGAGTGTGACTAGCCCAAAGTCACCCAGTGGGTTTCCATAGCTTTAGACCCTGGTTTCTAAAGTCATAGTCAAACACTATACTACGCTAAATGGAAATGAAGGAATATCACCTGATTCAAGGGCTGGCTCAAGTGATGCCTCATGCTCTGTTTTGAATGTTGAAGTAATGATGCAGTGGCAGTAGGAGTGTGTGTGTGTGTGTGTTTACCACATGTCACTTTTGAGAAGCAGAAATGTATAGCATTACCACCATAGTTGCATTTAAAAGAACTACAGTAACTGCTTTGGAAAGTGTCCTCAGAACTGTAACCATTACTCCTTAAAATAAGTTCTGATCATATTACTGACTACCACTTTCAGTATTTCCTACATTTAGCAAAGTTTCTCTCCTTTCCTACTGTTGAAAGATTAAAAGAATGGAGAGATGTGTTTTTACTGAGTTTTAAAGGAAAATGAAATAAGAATTTTAAAAATCTTGTTTTCAAGTAGGGAGAAACCTTTCCAGAGTAGTACACTGAGGCTTCAATCATATGTACGCTTATCTGTGAATAATCCCTGTTGATCTGTTATTAATGAAATATAATGATACATAGAACAAACGTGGTGAGACTTAATTCCTAGTACACACAATGAAACATTCCATGTAAACATAGATTAGGCCATATGGATTAGTCACATCCATCATTGTTTTGGCTTTTAAGATGGATAGTGAATAATTTCTCAAGGGTCCTAGTTAGTTCCCTTCAAGCAGCGGTTACCGCTTTCTCCCAGAGAGAGTGAAATCCATAAACTGTAAAGTATGTGGAAATAATATTACTGATATTGTTCAGATGCTGCTTTCCACAGTTAAACGTCCTTGTCTGCCAACCACACTATCTAGAAGCTGGTTTCATGAAATCACAATGACCAGAAGCTTTCTTCAATTCCTTTTATTTGGGTCTTCACTTATATTACAAAATCATAATGCAAGTTCACCCAGAGGCTGCATTTTACATTTATAAGTAATACTAGCTGGACTCAGTGTACCATACACCATTTAAAAACGTCTCCAAAAATGCCCGGTAGACCTCACGACAACCCTGCAAAGTAGGCCAGTGGATTTGAACTCCTCCTTTCCCTTCTCAGCATTTTCCCAGAATTCCTGAATTTCCCAGAATTCCTGAGGGTGACTCGCTCTGTTGCCCTGCCCCTGCTGTTGCTGCCACCACCACCAGTTGACTACCTGGGTTCTGTTGCAGTGGCAGCAGTGTCGTCCCACTGCCACCGCCAGTTGATTGCCTGGGTCCCAACTTGGGCCACAGATTTTGTGACAGGAGTGCATTGTGAGGTGGAGAGGGAATTTGCATGTGGTTGGTGATTGGTTGGGTGTGAGTTGGGTGTGTTTCCTAAGCAGCCAATCAGCACACTGGAAAAGGCAACATACCCAAGAGAATTATATATATAGATGTGACTATTCAAAGCTCTTTTGCAATGATTTCTTACTGGTACATATCTTTCCTATTGAATTGTCCTTTCCCCATTTAGTTTCTCCAAGGAATTCCTCTCAAGTAATCTTTTAAAAATCTGATCTGTGTACCTTCTGTGTTCATAGAATGTCTCTCTAGAAGGACAAGTGTGACCGTGGAGGAGATCCCACATCTTCATTTTTCACTGATAAATTGAATAAATTTGAACCATATTTCCCCAAAGATGTCCTTGTTTCAGCTGTGGACTGTTTGTTCTATGGTTTTTGTCTTGCAGCATATTGGCCTCCCAATGTTTTCTGCTGATAAGAAGCCAAAACGGATTCATATGATGACTCTTGGAGTTCTGAACTTGCCTCGAAACCTCCTGTTGGATTGGTCCTTTGGGCACTCACTCATCAGCTGTCACGTGGAACACCATCTCTTCCCAACACTGTCAGATAATATGTGCCTGAAGGTATGGCAAAGGGGGTGGGCAGATGGTATGGGTTGTGGGAAGGGGTGGAATGGGAGAAATCAGTATCAGCTGTTGAGGATGGGAACGATTCATACTTGATTAACAAGGAAGTGTATTTGTGTAAAGTCAATAGTGCCACCTTTCTTGAGAAACTACTGCCCTGGTCAGCAGGTGTTTATTTATTACAGAGTGCCTTGTAGAAATATTCACCCCCTCCCTTTTGAGTTTTCCATATTTTGTTGTATTACAACTTGGAACTGAAAAGGATTTAGTTAGCATTGTTGCTATGGGATACTCAACACAGAAAATGCAAAATATTTTATTATGACACAGATTTTTCATCATCATCATCATCCCACCTTTCCCCCTAAATAGTGATTTTTCCTCCAAATTCCCAAAATGTGAGTAAATAAAAACAAACTGGCACTTTTTGGTTCCATAAGTATTTGTATACTGTGTCCATATTTGATAGAGTTGTCTTTGGCAGCAGTTACAGCTGCCAGTCTGTCTGTCAGCTTTCTGTATATTTATCTTTTAATTTTTGTTCATTTGTTGTGGCTAAATTGCTCTAGCTCTGTTGGGTTGGATGGTGACTGCTGGTGAGCAGGAACATTCAAGTCTTGCCACAGATTTTATTCTTTTCTGTTCTATTCCATTCTGATGTATTTTTTATTATCCTGCCTTTCTCCTGGGATGGGACCTAAAGCAGCTCACGTCAAGTTAAGAACACAGTATGCTATAAACCTATTTGATACAAAAGTTTAAAAAACATTCTCAGTTGGATTTTGGCCTGGGGTTTGACTGGGCCATTAGAAGATATTTAGGGCCTTGTTTTCAAATTACTCCAGTGTTAACTTTGGCTGTGTGTTTAGAGTCATTGTCCTACTGAAAGGTGAACCTCCATCCAGTCCCAGGTCCTTGCAGATTGAAAAAGGTTTTCCTCTAGAATTGCCCACCATTTTCCCCTCCATCCTGACCAGTTTTCCAGCTCCTGCTGAGGAAAGCATCCCTACAACATGATGCTGCTAACATGCAATAGCATTGATATTTATATGTCCCTTATCAGTGACAAAGCACTTCCTAAGTGGTTTACAATGATTTTTAGCTAATTGCCCCCAACAAGCTGGACACTCATTTTACAGACCTACAGAAGGATGGAAGGTTGAGTCAACCTTAGAGCCCTCTGAGATCAAACTCATAACCTTGTGGGTTGCAGTACTGGCATTTAACCATTGTGCCACCAGGGCTCCCTATGGACCTTCACTGTGGGGATGGTGTTGTCAGGATGATGAGCACTGTTGGTGTTTTGCGACATATAGTTTTGTAGCAAGACCCAAAAGTCCAGTTTTGGTCTCATCAGACCAGATAACTTTTCCCCACCTTTCCCCACGTTTCTTGTGTCTCCCACATGCCTCTGTGCAGACTCCCAAGGGGCCTTGACATGGGTTTGTTTCAGCAATTGTCTTCAGCAATTTAGCCACAAAGAATGAACAGTTTGGAGGGGCAACTAATACCCCACAAGATAGGATCAGAATTCAAAATGACCTTAACAGATTAGAAAGCTGGGCCAAAACTAACAAAATGAATTTCAATAATGAGAAATGTAGGATACTACACTTGGGATGGGTGACACTTGGTTTGATGGCAGTACAGTACATGTGAAAGGGATATAGGAGTCTTTAGTGGACCACAAACTGAACATGAGTCAGGAGTGTGACATGGCAGCTAAAAAAAACCAATGTGATTCTGGGCTGTGTCAATAGGAGTATAGTGTCTAGATCAAGGGAAGTAATAGTGCCACGCTCTTCTGCTTTGGTCAGTTCTCACCTGGAATACTGTGTCCTGTTCTGGGCACCACAATTCAAGAAGGATATGGACAAGCTGAACATGTCCAGAGGAGGGCAACCAAAATGGTGGGAGGTCTGGAAACCATGCTCTATGTGAAGCGGCTTAGTGGGCTGGGTATGGGAGTCTGGGGAAGAGAAGGTTAAGAGGGGACATGATAGCCATGTTTAAATATTTGAAGGGATGTCATATTGAGGATGGAGCAAGCTTGTTTTCTGCAGCTCTAGACACAAGGACATGGAACAATGGACTCAAACTACAGGAAAAGAGATTCCATCTAAACATTAGGAAGAACTTCCTGACAGTAAGAGCTGTTTGGCAGTGGAATGCAGTGCCTGGGAGTGTGGTGGAGTCTCCTTCTTTGGAGGTTTTTAAACAGAGGCTGGATGGCCATCTGTCGGGAATGCTTTGATGATTTATTCCTGCATGGCAGGGGGTTGGACTGGATAGCCCCTGTAGTTTCTTCCAACTCTATGATTCTTCTCACCATTCTTCCACAATGCCCAGTGCTGTGGAATTTCTGGGTGATAGTTTTCCCATGGATGGTTTCTTCCATCTGAGCTGTGGATCTCTCCAGCTCCTTCAGAGCTACCCACTGGCCTCTTGGTTGCTTCTCTGACCAGGGCCCTCCTTACCCAGTCACTATGTTTGGATGGATGGTCTTCTCTGGGCTGAGTTATGACTGAGCCATATTTTTTCTGTTTTGTAATAATGGAATTTACAGTGCTTCATGGGATGTTCACTTTTTGCAATATTTTTGTATAACCCAACCTTGATTTGTGCTTCTGCACACCTTGATCCCAGATTGTCCGACTACCTTCTTGGTCATCATAGAGCTTCTTGTTTAGATATGCTCTCCAGCAAACTCTGAGGCCTTCCAAAAAGAGCATATTTAATCTGAGATCATGTTACACTGGAACTGTACACAGGTTGACCCCATTCAGCTACTCATGCGGCTTCTGGAGGCAGTAGGTTGGACCAGTGCTTACTTTTAGATGTGTAATAACAAGGAGTGTGTGTGTGCATGCGTGTGAACATTTATGCAACCAGCAAGTGCCAGTTTGTTTTAGTTTACTTAATTTTTCTGCCACAATAAAACTATTCTCCACTTTCAGTGTTAAGTTTCTTGTGTATGTCAAGTGATAACAATGCTAATTAAATGCACTTCAATTCCAGGTTTTTAACACAAAAAAATATAACAAAAATGTGAAAAAAAGTCAAAAGGGAAAAAAAGTTGAATATTATTGCAAGGCACTGTATGTACACCCCACTTTTCCTCCAATGGGCTCAAGGGAACATGGCTTTCTTTATTCTCACTTTATCCTCACAACAACCCTATGAGATATGTCACTCTGGGAGGGAGTGCTACTATTCCAAGGTCACCCAATCAATGTCATGGTTCAGTGGATCTGCCAAGTACCAGTGCAGCACTCTAAACACTGCACCACACTGGTGCTTTGGTTTTGAAACAGCAGTCTTAACAAAGCTGGGCCTACATGGTTATGCAAGTGAAGAACTGAAGCCAAACTTCAGAGCTCTCCACCCAAGTGGCCATCTGCCAAACCACTGCAGCGAGAGGACTGATAGTCCACATCTCTTTTTGCAGTTGGCGCATGGGGATCAAATCTAGATTTGACCCTTTCCTAACTACAATAAATATTAGCAATGACATTGTGCTGCCTTTCCTTTTTAGATCAAGCCAGTTGTTTCTCAGTATTTGAAAGAGAAGAAATCGCCATATAATGAAGATTCTTATTGGTCTCGCCTGAAGTTGTTTCTGGACAAATATGAAGAACTGATGGTCCATGCACCACCCATTTCTGAGCTTGTTGGGATTCAGTGATGGCACCTTTAGGATACAAAATATTATAGCTGTAAGGCAAGATTTCTTCTTTCCCAGGATCAAGAAATTTAGAACCCAAGTTAGGGTCTGATCCAGCCATTAAAGAGGAAACCAGAATGTCTTTTAATGTCTTCCATATGGACAGGTAGAAATGATCTTTGGATAAGAAATGCCAGCTGTCAAGTGAAAAGGGGAAATCAGTAGCTCTTCCAATGCAATAGCACCAAAACAGAGAGAGAAATCTTGATATCTTCATTCCCGCCCCTTGCACCCAGTGCTTCATTTTAACTTTAATGTTTTTTACACCATACTTGATGCATGCTTTCCATTTTGCTTCTTTACAGCTCAGGGGAGAAATTGTTTCATATGTTATTTCCCCCTCACTTACCCAAAGATAATTTCCATGTTGGAACACACTTTAATACCATATAGGTGCTTCCAGATGCCCTCTCCAAGTACTACTAATCAAAAGGAATGATGCAGCTACCTGTTCTCTCTTTTCATCGTTAATGGATTTTACGTGATCAAAAAGAAGAAGAAGATAAAAGTGGTAAGAAAACATAGGAAAGTTGCCAATGAAAAAAACAGCATCTGGACAAAGCTGTAGAATTCTATGAGGGAGACAGGGCAATTGCATGATAAAGAACTTGCCTGGAAGCACCCTTAAATATTTGAGAAGATGGGTGGAGGGATTCCCCCCTCCCATTTTTGATTGTGTGGCTCAGAGAGGCAGGAGCAGATCAGATTGATGCTGACTGATCTCTGAATCTATATTGTAGGGTTGGGCAACATGTGGCCCTCCAGATGCTGCTGGACTGCAGTTATCATCATCCATTACCACTGACTATGCTGGCTAGGACTGATGGGATGTGCAGTCCAGCAATGTCTGGATGACTACATGTTGTCTTGCCTCTGCTGTAGTGGACAAAAATAATACAATGTCTTCCATGTATTCCAGTATACTTGTATTCCTACCGTACAGGCTATCATTGTGAGTGAGAAAGCATCATATGTAAAGGCCAAACCCCTATGCAAGAGTGTCTGGGATAACTCAGGGATTTCATGTTAAACTGAGCTAGATCACTGTGTTAAGTCAAACCCACATTCTTGGACCCTGACAAAGAGGTACTTTCATGCTGGATGTTAGATGAGTCTCAGACCTTTCCCCATAGAGTTCCCTGCTGTAAAAAAGAAGGTGTCCTTGAGCAAACTGTGACAGCACAAGGGCCAGACAAATGGACCAGCCGTTCATGATGGGGACCAGAAATGCAGAAGGAGCCTTTATTAAAGACTGCTGCTGTGAAACCTAAAAGAATTTGGTAGGGCAGGTAGAAGGTATATATTATTATACTCCCCAACACAGCACAGCTGTCACACTCTTAAGATTTTATGTCAGGAGAACCAATATGCTACTAATAAAATTGATAATGCAAATGTACTTCTATCCATTGCAAAAGGTTTTATTTCCCAGAATGTTTGCTTTTGAAAGACTCTGAAATATTAGCAAGAACTGAGGTGACAGAGACACAGTAGCAACGGAAGGTGAAGGAAGGAGGGAGATAGGCTATGCAGAAGATACAAAGGCAGCCAAGAATCAGGATACTGAAGCCTCACTCTGTGATCATCACTATGGCCCACCCAGTCAACCTCTACTGTCTCTGTTAGGACAGGATAGCCCATTTAATTGTGTGTGTGTGTGTGTGTGTGTATGGAGATACACACACACACACACACAATGTGTGAGAGAGAGGGAGGCAGGAAATTGCAAAATGTGATAGATAGCTATATATACACCCCAACACACACACACACACACACGTATATATAGATATACACATATATACAACTGAAATTTTTATATATAAACTTTATGCATATGTGCATGCACACAGAGACACACTAATATATGTGTGTGTGTATGGCTATCCTGTCCTAAAATTTCAGTATGTTTGTGTGTGTCTGTGTGTTATGTATGTATGTTGGATCTATCACATTTTGCTATTTCTTGCCTGTCTCATTGCTTTTTATCTATTCTCCCACACAAGAACCAGGTGAAAGACTGAAGCACTGAAGCCACTTGGCACAGCTATGTTTGTGGAGCAAGGTGTACACGAGAGGGATGAAGGTGTAGCAATACTAGGAAGCTGGAAATGGGAATGCAGTGCAATATATGCATGTGCAGTGTTCAACACAATCCTACTTCAGCTCAGTTAAACTGTAGAGAAAGATGTCACAGACTGTACGAACTAATTCAGTTACTGGGATTCACCATGCAGCACATTTCTGCTTGACAAATCTTTGCAGCTATAGTTTATTTAAGAGGTGTACCTTAACTTTTTGATGAAATATTTTGAGGCTGCTTACATCACACACTAACAACCAATGATACAACAATAAAAACAAGCAAATAAAATAATACCATGTTCAAACAGTTGCATTCAATTTACTGTTCAGTCCATGTCCAGTCATTAAGGGTCAATTAACTATCTAGTTTAAAGTCATTACAAAAACTATGAAAGTTAATCCATGTTTACTTTGAGACACAATGCCAGCAATTTGATGCCAGGCAGACTCCAAAGGAGAGAATCCCAATAGTTGACGGACTATCAGTGGTAACAGGACATGGGAAGGAGATGGACTAGTGGGCTGTGACTCTCGCAGTTAGGTTCTAGTTCTGCATTGTCTACACTGACTGGCTGTAATCAGCCTGTGGGGTTAATGGGGGGAACACCACATCTTAGGTAGGGAGAGGGGAAAAAAGAGTCTCTGAGATGGACACATCATGTCTCAGAGAGAGATGAACCAAGAACAAAGGACTTACGATAGAGGAACGCTGCTGAACCTGGTCTGGATAGACACATGGCTCCAGCTTCCTTTGATCCACAGACTGGACTGCACAGGAGTGAGTAGATTAGGAGAATGTATTAGCTAGTTTTTGCGTTAGGGGATTATGGTTATTTTCCCACTTTGGCTGAATGCTTTGCTGTTCTGTAACTTCTAAGAATGTACCTGGAAAAGGGAGAGCTTTTCCATGAGAGAGATTTGTATGTTTGAACTCTGTTGGAATAAATAGCTTTCTAACCTTTATCAGCTGACAGTTCGTGTGTCTTGTGTTTGTTCCAATGCTTTTCTCTCTCTCTTTGGGCAAGAAGGGAGGGGGAGGTACATCTCTACAAGTGGCAGAGAGCAGAGAAAGGAACCCTCACAGTTTCCCTTTGAACTTGTTAAGGTGGGTGACCCCCTTCCTCTCTGTGCAATCCAATTTCACAGAGAAAGGAGGGAAGCTCCCAGCCTTTTTGATACAATTTCCAAACACACTCTCAAGGGTTCCGTTAGTCTAGAAACCCCTTTCTGAGTTGATAGCAGCCACCACCCACTGCTTGTCACTCAAAACTCAGTTCATGGGAAATTGGGCCAGTTCTCTGGCTAACCAGTGAACAATTCACTCTGTTGGGATCCCCAACCCCCCTTCTCTATTCCCCAGAGAAGAGACTCAAGATAGCTGACTGAGGGCATGTGAGGTGAGCTTGTAGAGAAAAGAGAGAAAACTTTATTTCTAGTTCAAGCACTTAAGTACTTAGCATGGAAGGACATCTAGTCTCTCCAGGTTCTCAACTTAATCAGTTACAGAAATTACATTCAGTCATAGGGTTAAAATAAATAATAAAACTAACGCATGCTAACTAGATATATTTCCTAAGCTAAGAAAATATCACTCACAATTTATGAAATCCATAGTAGTCAGTCTCTGTGATGGGATTCATTGGAAGTCTCTTCCTTAGACTTCATAGTATCATTTGGGCTCTTTGATGTTATAGAGCCATGTGTGAGGTCATGGTTAGTTTCTGGGTATAGAAATGCAAGGCTGATTAGTGTCTGTTTGGCTAATGGTTGGTTGATGGGCCATTATCTGCTGGAAACCCAGCCAATTGTACACCAGAATCTATGCAGATCAGAGGCTCTCCCACCAAGACTATATGGATTTCCCAAGATCCACAAGGATTCCATTCCACTCCGACCCATAGTGAGCGCCATTGGATCCCCCACGTATGACTTGGCCAAATTTCTGGCCACACAGTTACAACCCCACATAGTACAAACCCCTCATTGCATCAAAGATTCAGCTCACTTCATAGAAAAAATCAACAACATCGAACTGAAACCTGGAGACAGACTGATCAGTTTTGAGGTTGTCTCCTTTTTCACCAAAGTCCCCATAATGGACACCATGGCACTCATCCAACAAATATTTCCTGAGGACATCACAACCTTGTTCAAACACTGCCTCACCACAAGATACTTCCAGTGGGATAACGAATTCTATGAACAGATAGATGGGGTAGCCATGGGCAGCCCCCTAAGCCCTGTGATAGCAAACTTTTACATGGAACAATTTGAAAAGCAAGCCCTGGAAACAGCACCAAAAAAAGCCCACAACATGGTTACGATATGTGGATGATACTTTTACCATTTGGAACCATGGAGAAGAAGATTTGATCTCATTCCCGAACCACCTGAACAGTATCCACCCAAATATCCAATTCACGATGGAAAAAGAGAAGGAAGGAACACTGCCATTCTTGGATGTCCTAATCATCCGCAAACCAAACCAATGGTTAGGCCACAAGGTATACAGAAAACCCACACACATGGACAGATACCTACACAAGAACTCCAATCATCACCCAGGACAAAAAAGAAGCACAATAAAAACATTGGTAGACTGTGCAAAAACGATCTGCGAACCCCACTACCTGGAGGACGAACTGAGGCACCTAAACTGGGCCCTACAGGCTAATGGTTACTCCAGATCAGACATCACAAGAGCAGCCAGACCCAGAAAAAAACCACAGGAATGAAGAAGAAAAACAGCCACCCAAAGGGAAGGTATTTTTACCATACATCAAAGGAGTCACAGACAGAATTGGGAAACTGATGAGGAAACACAACCTCCAAACAATCTACAGACCAACCAAGAAAATCCAAGAAATGCTACGCTCAGTGAAGGACAAAAGAGACCCTCTCACAGCTGCAGGAGTTTACCGCATACCATGCAGCTGTGGAAAAGTTTACATAGGGACCACTAAACACAGTGTGCAAACATGAATCAAGGAACATGAGAGACACTGCAGACTGGGCCAGCCAGAAAAATCAGCAGTAGCAGAACATGTTATAAACCAACCTGGACACAAAATGTTATTTTAAAACACAGAAATTCTGGACCAGGCCAACAACTGTCATGTCAGAATGCACAGAGAAGCTATTGAAATCCACAAACACCTGGGCAACTTCAACAGGAAAGGAGAAACCCTAAAAGTAAACAAAATCTGGCTCCCAGTTTTGAAAAACAATAGAATCAAAACTCAACACTTACAATGGGACTCCACCCAGGGACAAGGGGAGTTCCAGCAAATAATGGCCCATCAGCCAACCACTAGCCAAACAGACACTAATCAGCCTTGCACTTCTATAACCAGAAACTAACCATTCAATTACACAAATTTACATATACTCCCCAACAGGGATTCACAATATATAAACTCCACACACACTCCTACCCAACCATTCTCTGAAGATGCCAGGCACAGATGCAGGCAAAATGTCAGAAAGAAACTCTTCCAGAACACAGCCTCACAGCCCAGAAAAAAACCAAGGAAAATCTATAGATGCCGGCTATGAAAGCCTTCAACTTCACACTGAAATCTGATTGGTTGTGCATTGCCAAATCTGATTGGCTCTCCAGTCAGGTGATGTGATGTTATGTTTAGGAAATGAGGGTCCTACCCCCTACCATACCTGTTGCTATGGAAACAGGGAGTGGGGTTTTCCAAGTTGTAGCTGTAGGTTTTGAGATGAACTCTCCATGATGGGCTGGTCACTCCACCATGACAGAACTGTGTGAGAAAGGTAGAAAATCAAAGGGTGATGGCAGCTAGGACAATAGGGGGTGCTATTGAGGGAATTCCCAGGCAGAGGAATTCCAAGATTGCATCCCAAAAGAACAGCTGAAAAAGGGGCTTTTCAGGCAGAAGAAGCCCCCAAGCTGACTACACCGGCATTGGCTCTGTTGGGTTTCAGGGCCTTTTCACAGTACATAGTTATAGCATGATGATTCCACTTTAACTGTCATGGTAATTTCCTATGCAATCCTGAGACCGGCAATCATGTACATTTTATTGATAGCATCAATCCCAGAAGTGAAACAAGAAAAAGACACCACCAATCATAAATGTGATGTTAGCTTCTTTAAAAATTGTAATTTCTATAGAATGTGTATCAACAGAATGGCCTAGTGCAAGGTTACTGCTGATTTCTTAACCATGGCCAAGAGAGTAGAAGCTGATTCTTGCATTCTCCAACTCTTTTGCTCTTCCATTTCTGCTTGGTTAACTGTAGTTTCACATTACACATATAATAATGCAAACCAGGTTCCTAAACTCTGCTTTTAATCCATGCTTTATATGGGAAGAATCTTTTGCTTCAACCATGATTTACATCAGTTAACATAGTGAAAGGGTTACTGGAAATGAAAGAAAGGGAAATGATTTTGGAGAAAGAATATGAATATCTGACCAACTCTATATTTCTTAACTATAGTTGTTAAGAGTTCAGCAGCGTTACATCTCTTTCAGACCAGTATGTCAAATTTGTTTCATCTCAACATTCATTTTAATCTAGCTAGTTCCTGTTGCTGTTATTAACTCATTATTTTGTCTTACGAGGAGGTAAGTGGAATATTCATTTCAACATATGCATCATTTGAACCTACTGGGCAAATAGACTGAATTTGAAGCTCTTTCTATATTATGAAATGTATAACTAAAGTCCATGTTAGCATTTATAAACAAGCCAGAAAGCGGTGATAGAAAAGATAGGTCAGAATATCCCATAAAATAAATCATATAATACAACTCCTCAATGACTTGACTTATTGCTTTCTTAGGCAAGGAATATTCCAGTACACTGGCTTAATGCAGACACCATCCAAACCATGTGGTTAAGAAAGCTTAACTATAGGGTGGCATGAAACCCAGTTATAGCCTTTATTTGACTTTCAGAGGCTTCTTTTCTGTGAAGATAACTGTTAATTTATAAAGCTGAGTGTTGGGAGGATGGGATATGAATAAAGACAACCAGATCTAAACTACCCTGTATCTTTTCCATGTTTGAAAGCTCAAACAAGCCAAGCCAAGTTTGGTGTGTTGTCTGGCTTGAATCTATGGGCTCTTCTAGATTGATCTGAAGAAGTGTGAGTCCTTGTGATATACCTCCTTAGGTTTTGCTCATTGCCACCGCCGCCATTTGCTTGTCCTATTCTGTTCTGGGGCTGTTTATAATTATTTCTTGGATCAGCGTTAGGGCTCTTTCAAAGGTTTTTAAAACTGATATGAGGTTTGCTGAGAGGCCCCTATGGTTTGGCAGGCCAGTTTTCTCTTCTCTTAGTTTTTAAATTAAAAAAAAATTGAATTATAATGCAATAATGGAAAAGTTCTATTAAGAAGCTCAGTGATCCATTCTAGCAGTATAACTCTTCAAAGCAAAAAGAGAGAAGAAGAAGAAAAGGTTATGTTTTTGTTCTGATCTGTCTCAGGATTAAACCCATTCGAAGGTTGGAATAAAATATTGCAGCTGGTGCCATGAAAATAGCCCAGCACAACAAGAATGGTAATTTGAAATGTAATAAATTCCAAGAACAACAGCAACAAATACCACACCCTCCTTACACATTTGGCCTATCTGAAGGATCCCCATGAGTTGTGTATCAGTGCTGACCAGAAAACGAGCTGTGGCAAATGAAAAAAAAAGTGTCAAGGTAGAATATTATTTATATTTTTAATTAATTAATTTGTATGCTGCCTTTCTTCCAGAAGGGACCCAAGGTGGCTCACAAAATTACATAAAATACTATTTAAAATCATTTTTTAAAAAAACTCACAATGAAAACATAAAATTAAAAGATTAAAATAAGCAACATTAAAAATATATGTATATAAAAACACATTAAAAACACACCCCAATAATAACCTCCATAAGCCCAGCTATGTATTAAAAGCCTGCTGGAATAAAAACATCTTTGCCTGCTGGCAAAAAGAAAGCAGGGATGGGGCCTAACCTCCTGTGGGAGGGAGTTCCAGAGGGTGGGAGCAGCCACCAAGAAAGCTCCCTCTTACATCCTCACCAGACAAGCCTGTGATGGTGATGGGACCAAGAGAAAGCCTTCCCCTGGTGATCTTAGTGCCCTTGTAGGTTTGTATACACATCTAAATACAGATATGAAGGTTTATATATGTTATAGGAAATTATCTGTTCTATATAGTGTCTTTCGAAACAAGCCCTTTCCTTTAAACTTACATTTTAATAGCCATTGACTTAAATTAAGGCTTTATCATTTCAGCCTGGAAACTAAAACATTGTGTGGGGAATACTAATCCTGAACTGGCTGGCAGAGCGGATTTGGTTGGTCTAATTTCCCATCTATCCCTCTCTATTTATTTGTTCATTAAAGACTTGATTAATCATCATGATGAATTTCCTTTGCGATTTACAGAGGCCACAGTGCTTCCCAGCCGAACAGCACAAAGGCAAAGGGGTGACATGGGAAGGGGGAGGAGGAGATTTAACCGAGCTTTACTTCGATACCCGTTTCTGATTGTGTGAAGAGGTTAATCCCAGTGCCACATGCTGCTAACGTAATTACAGATCAGTTTGGAAACAATCATGTTTGACAAGCCCTTATCTTGTTCTGAGTAAAGCTTAACTGAACAGTATATATATATATATATATATATATATATATATATATACACACATACATATATATATACACATATATATGGAGAGAAGTTGTTATTCCAGTAAAACTTTGTTGGCAGCCCAGACGTAGGTTTTTAGTGTACAGTCTGGCACTGAAAATGATAGACATAGCAGCATCACATAGAGCAGGTCAGAGAGGATCTGTGGTTCTCCAGCTGTCTTGCACTACAAGTGTTACAGTTCTTTAACAAAGGCCATGCTGGGTGAGTTGTAGGCCAAAATATCTGGAAGGGCAAGGGTTCTACCACCATACCCTCAAGCATTTTATAGATGAAAAATGGGACAAGCAAAATCAAAGTGTGGCCAAGATGGCAAAAGTTATGAATGAGGAAGAACACATAAGCTAGGAGAGGCTGCAGCAGGTTTCATTTGCCTGAGCATACTGGGAAGGGCATGATTATGTCCCTCCTTTTCCCCCACCCCCTCTGAATTAATTGAGTACAAACTATGTTTGCACTTTAAACTCAGTTTGCAGCAATTGAGGTAAGCCAAAGACAAAAGGAGAAAGTGGGAGGAAGAGGGGAAAACTGGGACATTTTAAAAGCACCTAAAAACTTGGAATGGCAGAGGATTAATTGGGACCATCCTTGCCAAATCTGGACAGTGGGAAGGGATGCACCTCCCCACGTGCACAAAGAGATTAGCAGCTGAACATATCACTCACTCGTTTACTTCTGTCCTGTCTTCCCACACAAACAAGAACTCAAGGCAGTTTACAGAATTTAATACAAATAGAAAGACATACCTAAAAATACAAAAAAGTATTGTTAAAACGCAGTTGATGGTATAGATTGCAACCAGGTTTCCATAGGTGCCAAGACAGTTAAATTGGGATGAAACTGTTATAAATGTGCAGTATGGATACACCCTGAAACTGTTACAGTTACACGTCAAAAAGAGTGAAGTTATTGCTTGTGTTACAATCATGATGCAAACTTGGATATGTGTTTGTTGCAAAAAGGGGGGGGGATGAATTACTAGTAACTTATTTATCTGTCACTAGCCACTTTCAATCTTTGATCAAAACACTATGTTTGCCAACTCCAATGAAAAAAGAGATATCTGAGCATGTATTTTAAATGAAAATTGCAGCACCATCATGACTATGGAGTAAAATAGATTTTGCATCAGCTGTCCTGATGGTGAGGGACTAGACTTTTATGCCAAAAATGAATACATGAATATATTAGGGATAAACACTTTTTTTTTAGTAGAAAAGGACAGTGTAGGGGGTTTAGAATTTCTGGAAGAACAGGCAAGAAGTGCAGATAGGTCTCACATTCACCCTACACACATGCTTTATATGCTCAAGGGATGCATAAAATGGTAGTAACTGGGCATTTACCAGTTAATCAAGTGGACTTGTAGGGACAAACAGCAACAAGAACATGGCTTTCAGCAGTTGCCATTTCTCTCACACTGAAGAGAGAGATAAGAATGTTTCTGTGCTCAAATGTTCCTTTGTTTACGGTGGGGTGATTTTTCTCCCCTTCTGCCTGTGAAAGTATCAGTCCCCTCTGTAACAAGGGAGATGGGATATTTAAAGATCAGTAAAGATCAGATCATTGATCTCATCTTACAGGGTGTATTAGCCATTGTCCAGCTCAGGAAGCTGGTCCCTTGAAGGCATTCATCATGGGGACCCCAGTGAACAGCAGCTCTGACAGAAGACTGCTTCAATCAGCTGAGGGACATGAGCTAACTTTGCCTTTGTCTTTGCCTTGAGTTTTCTTCCTGCCTCCTGCTTACATGCTCTCCAACTGTTTCAGTTTGACAGGGATAGTCCTGATTAATCCTCTGTCATCCCACTTTTTCAGCTGCTTTTAAAGTGTCCCAGTTTCTCCCCCCTCCCATTTCCTCCCTTTGCCCAGTTGCCACAAACTGAATTCAAAGTGCAAAAGTTATCTCTACTCAATCAAATCAGTGGGGTGGGGGAGAGGAGAGGAGGGGAGACGTCTTGCCATTCCCAGTAGGCTCTGGCAAAAGCAAATGGCTGCAGCAAATGTCTTGTGTGTTCTTCTTCACTAATAGCTTTTGCCCTCTTGACCACACTTTGATGTTGCTTGGCCATATGTGTCCTGATTTTCATCACCTGTGGCTACATTTCATTTTGACAGACCCTCAAGCCTGAGTTGGCCTGGGAAGTGAATGGGTCAAGGCCCTGGAATCATTATGGACAGTATAGATTACAAATAAAAATAATGAAATGAGCATCTGTAACTGTGATGATGCTTTTGCTAACACATGGTTGGTCTCATGCTACCAACCTTGTAAGGCACTCAGCCACCAACACTTTACCCTACTTTCACCATTTTAACGCTGTCCTGAAGTGTGAAAGGGCTTGGGTCCCAAGTGTCTCCCTAAATCAGTTACAGTATTTTAGGTAACCTGTTCTCTCTTCTTTCCAGTTACTAGCAATCAATTCAGTCTGAGTCAACCACTATAAAACAAACCGTAATTTTTATTGAAAAACATACAGAGATAAAATACCTTCTGTGAGTTACTTCAAGCTCAGAATGGTTACATTAAAATCAAACCCTTGGCAGACTTTAGCCGTTCCTTATCTAACTCCCTTCCTCTAGACCAGTGGTTCTTAATCTGTGGTCTGTGGACCCCCAGGGGGCCATGATGTCCTCATAGGGGGTCTGTGAAGGCTTGCTCAGCCCATGTGAGAGGAGCCAAGGCTGGCTGGCTGACCTGGCCTGTGCATTCCTGTTCAATCCACTCCAGCCACAAATTTGCAGGAAGCTGCAGGAGAAAAGTCTTCTTTCTCCTTTCAGTGCCTCTGAGGGAAGGTTTAATGGATGGTGTAATTGTGTCATGGGGCCCTGGGGTCCCTCTGCCTGAGAACCCCCAGAGCTACCCTTTGGAGACCCAAACCTGAGGGAGTCTTCTAGCCTTGAAATCCCTTAGAATTAGGTTTCCCTTCGGTATTTGCCACCACCCGCTGAGTCTCTCCCCTTTTTTGCACAGCGCAGCAGGAAGCTGTGCAGAGTTCTGATTAATCAGTGGAACTACCCATTCTGTTAATGTATCACCAACCCCCCTTCTCTATCCCAGAGAGAATCAAGGTAGCTAGCTCAAGCGAGGCACATGTATGTGGCTTATTAGGAAAACAGAAAAGGCTTTATTTTCTAAGTTCAAGCCAGAAAAATGTTACAGAATAGGATCATGGAGAAAAGGCATTCTCTCCAGGTTCTAACTTAAGAATTACATAGAATAGCATTCAGAATTAGACTACATTCAGTCAGAGTTATTAAAATAAATTTTAACCTAACGCCATTCTAGCTAAACACAGTTTCCTAAACTAAGAAGATTCCAACTCACATTTATGAAGTCCATGGTATCAGTCGGTGTCCCAACTGGGATGGGCTAGGCGTCATGCTTATCAGAAGTCAGCCTAGCTTAGTCTCTGATGATGGAATTCAGAGTCATATGGGAAGTCTGCTTCCTCAGACCTCCAGCATCATGTGGCTCTTTGATGACCCCAGAGCCATGTCTCGGTCTGCTCCTCAGATGTCCTCTAACCATGTGGCCGCAAACAAAAAACTGAAGAATCTCAAAACTCCGTTAGCCAGATCTGATTGGCTCTACCTTGCCCAATCTGATTGGCTCTCCAGTTAGGTGATGTGTGTCATGCTTAGCAAATGAGGGTCCACTCCCTCTCCCTAGAGTCCCTGTATTACCTTTGGTCAGGAGGGCAGGGAATGAAAATTTACAGATGATGGGAAATGTAGTTCTGCCAGATGTAGTTCTGGCTCCATGCTGGGAGTTGCAGTTACTCCATCATGACATCAAGTATTATTACTGTTAGGGTTTAAAATCTTGAGTTAAGTCTTGGGGGTTCGTGGCAACAAAAGATATTTAAAGGGGTCACTGGTAAAGAAAAGGTTAGGAGCCACTGCTCTAGACACACATCTCTGTGTCATCTCCCCAGCTCTCTTAACTCTTTCTTCCTCTCTCTCTGTCTAGAACCAACTCCTTCACACCCCTCCCTTCTCACCAGGAGGCCCCTCCCATTGCATACAACTGGGCTGGGTTTTGCTCCTCCTGTGCTGCCCATTGCCTGGCAATTCACTATCAAGCTGCACTTCACTCGAAAGAGCCAGCTCATAAAGCCACTTCATCACAGTAACCATATACATGTCCAGCTTTTCAATACAGTTGTCCCTCCACATTCGCGGATTTTGCATTCATGGATTTAAGTATTCATGGCTTGAAAATATTCTTTAAAAAATAATAATCTAAAAAGCAGACCTTGATTTTGCCATCTTATATAAGGGACACCATTTTGCTATGCTATTGCATATAATGGGACTTGAGTATTCACGGATTTGGGTATTCACAGGGGGGTCCTGGAACCAAACCCCAGCGAATGTGAAGGGACAACTGTACTGTTAAATAACTGCTCCCTAACTATAAAAAGTTCTTTAAAAATAAGGAGAAAGTGGGTGTCAGTATATAGGTGTTGAAGTCAAGCTTCAAAATTTCAAATTATTAGTAGTAGGAATATATGCTTCAAATACAAAGCAAGGAGAATTTTACAATAGATTATACAAAGAACTGGAACAATATCCAAAGGAATGCCTGGTGATTTTTGGAGATTTTAATGGAGTACTAGACCCCCAAAGAGACAGATCCATGGGGAAAAGCGAGAAGAACTGTGGAAAGCTATCAAAAAAATTATTTGATTTAATGGAGGAGCTAAATCTAGAGGATGTGTGGAGGGTTAAGCATGGTAATAAAAAAGGTTTTACCTTTTACTCTAATTGTCATAAAACTATGTCACGGATTGATCTCTTCCTGATATCCAAAAGGTTACTGAGAAGCATTACAGATATGGAAATACTTCCTAAAGTAACATCAGACCATAACCCAATAAAACTGACAATGAAAATGAAAATGAGAGATTACAACTGGAGACTGAATGAAGCATTATTCAGAGATGAAGCGTTTATGGAAAAAATGAAAACCAAAGTGAAGAGATACATACTAGAGAATACAAATGGGGAGTGCAAGATGAAGACTATCTGGGATGCGGGTAAAGCTGTAATGCGGGGATACTAATAAAGAGAGGAGCAGAGGTAAAGAGGAAAAGGGCGGATAGATTTAAATTTTTAGCGGAACAATTAGCATGTAAAGAAGAAGAACTAAGAGATAATCTGAGAGATGAAAAATTGATCAGGCAAATAAAGTTAATACAAAAACAATTGAACATAAAAACAATTATGGAGATTGATAAACAATTGAAAAGAACTAGACAAAAACAGTTCGAATACGCGAACAAAGCAGGAAGATGGCTTGCCCACAGACTAAGGAGAGAGATGGAAAAGAAATTAATTCTGGAGATAAAACACAAAGAAAAAACAATAACTGACCAAGATGAAATTCAAAGGCTATTCTATGAGTACTACAAGGAATTATTTGAAGATAAGAAATTAGATGAGAGAAGTAAAAAGGTCTAAATGACTATTTAGATAAACAAACAATTATCAAATTATCAACAGAACAAACCAGAGCGCTGAACGCATCAATTACAATTGAAGAAATCCAAACAGCAATCAAGAACTTGAAGACAAATAAGGCCCCAGGGCCAGATGGATTTACATCTATTTGTTATAAAAGCTTAGAAAATGAACTAGCACTGCCATTTCAAAAAACTTTCAATAGCATAGAAGAGAAAAGCATACCAGAGTCCTGGACAAAGGCAAATATTTCACTGATACCCAAAGAAGGTAAAGACAAAAGGGAAATTGCAAATTACCAGCCCATATCACTACTCAACACTGACTGTAAGATCTACACATTGATATTGACGAGGAGATTGAAGAAAATACTATCCGATACGGTACACGAGGACCAGAACGGTTTCTTGACGGGGAGACAAATTAGTCATAACATCAGGATAGTTCTGGACTTGCTGGAATAATAATAATAATAATAATAATAATAATATTTTATTTCTATCCCGCCCCTCTGCAACGCAATTGGGGCGGCTTACAATATAAAAACTCCATAATCACAATACCCTAGCCCACCCACCCCTTAAAATAATATTAAATTATGAAGGATTAAAAACATATAATAATTATATATATATATATATATAAATTAAAAGAAAAAAATTAAAACATACAATCACAGCCTAGAAAGGACAGCTGAGTCTTGGGCCGGGATAATTATTCAGGAAAGGCCTGCTGGAAAAGATCCGTCTTGACAGCTTTTTTAAAGCTGTCTAAGGTGGTAATAAGACGGATCTCGTCCGGCAGGCCATTCCATAATCTTTGAGCAGCAGCAGAGAAGGCCCTCTGGGAGGTCACCGACAGCCTTGTTTTCATAGGCTGTAACAGATTCCTCCCAGAGGACCGAAGTGTGCAGGGAGGGTCGTACGAAAGGAGGCGGTCCCGGAGGTAAGTTGGAGCCAAGCCATGTAGGGCTTTAAAGGTCATAACCAACACCTTGTACTGTGCCTGGAAACTAATAGGCAGCCAGTGGAGAACTTTTAGCACAAGTGTTATATGCTCTCTTCTGGAAGCACCAGAAATCAACCTGGCTGCCATGTTCTGGACTAGTTGAAGTTTCCAAGTCAAGCACAAGGGTAGCCCCATGTAGAGCGCATTACAGAAATCCAGACAAGAGGTTACCGGTGCATGTACCACAGTTTCGAGGTCCCTAGTTTCCAGGCAAGGGCACAGCTGGCGTATCAGCCAAAGTTGATAACAGGCACTCCTGACCGTCGCATTAACCTGATTAGTCATCTGGAGCGACGGGTCCAGGAGCACCCCCAGACTGCGAACACAATCCTTGGAGGAGAGTGTAGTTCCATCCAGGATTGGAAGTTGTATTCCCAGACCTGGTTTTGGGCCTGTAACTGTTAGTACCTCCGTTTTGTCTGGATTCAGTCTCAATTTGTTTTTCCTCATCCAGTCCATTACTGCTTTAAGACAATCATTGAGAGGAGAGACGCCATCTGAAGTCAAAGCTGATGACCGAGACATGGAGAAGTATATCTGGGTGTCATCAGCATACTGATGACACTGCACTCCATGCCTCCGAATGATCTCTCCCAGCAGCTTCATATAGATGTTAAATAGCATCGGGGACAGGATGGCACCCTGAGGAACGCCACAGTTAAGCTCTATTCTAGTAGAGCAACTGTCCTCGAGCCTCACCCTCTGGGATCTGCCCGAGAGGAAGGAATGGAACCACTGCAAGGCAGTGCCTCCGATTCCTAACTCCCTCAGGTGATCCAAGAGGATGGGATGGTCTATTGTATCAAAGGCCGCTGAGAGGTCCAAGAGCACCAACAGGGTCACACTACCCCTGTCGATCCCCAAGCGAAGGTCATCAGCCAGAGCAACCATGGCAGTCTCCACTCCATATCCCGTCCTAAAGCCAGTTTGAAATGGATCTAGATAATCGGTTTCATCCAAGACAGCTTGGAGTTGGGAAGCGACCGCCCTCTCGATCACCTTGCTTAAAAAGGCAGAAAGGAGACTGGCCTATAGTTGTTCCTGTCCAAGGGGTCCAGGGAAGGCTTTTTCAGGAGTGGCTTAACCACCGCTTCCTTCAAACAGGTTGGAATGGACCCCTCCCTAAAGGACGCATTGATAATATCCCTAAGGAGTACTCTCAATGCGTCACCCCCTTGGGTGGCCAGCCAAGATGGACAGGGATCTAGGGGACAGGTCGTCTTCCTCACTCTACCAAGGAGCTTGTCCACGTCATCGGTACTCACAGATTGAAGCTGATCCAATAAAATTTCATCAACCGAGTTGCTGGACACCTCGTCTATAGATTCTGTCATAACACTGGCATCTAAGTCGGCTCTTATCCAAGAGATTTTATCTGCAAAGTGGATGTTAAATGCATCACAGCAGGCCATTGTCGGGTTGAGTAAGGGGTTCTGCGCAGGTGGAATCTGTGTCAGCTCCCCCACCACCCTAAACAGTTCTGCTGGACGGGACTCTGCAGATGCAATATGTGCAGCGGAGAAAGACTTATGCGCTGCACGTATCACCTCTCAATAAGAATTAAGGAAATTCCTATGACGAGTCTTGTCGGCTAAGAGTTGAGTCTTCCGCCAGGTGCGCTCTAGTCGTTGTCCAGCCCGCTTCATCTTCCTAAGCTCCTCTGAGTACCAGGGCTTACGGTTAGGAGCAGGCTAGAAAGGACGCTTGGGAGCGATTGTATCAATAGCCTTGGTGAGGTCAGTGTTCCAAATATTAACCAAAGCTTCAACAGAATCACCGGCGTCACCAACCATTAAACCCTCCAAGGCTTTCTGGAATCCAATTGGTTCCATTAGCCTTCGAGGGCGGACCATTCTAATGGGTCCACCACCCCTGGTGGGGCAGTCAGTGGCTCTTAGCTCCATCTTGACCAGGAAATAATCCGTCCATGACAATGCGGAGGTTTCAATAACCTCCGCCCACGGATATTCCTGTTCTGTACTAAAGGCCGCATCGAGGGTATGACCTGCACAGTGAGTAGGCCTGACAACCAATTGGGATAGACCCATGTTTGTCATGGATTCCATGAACTCCCAAGCTGTGCCAGTTAGATTTAGCAAGCTGGTCTCGAGTGGGATGTTGAAGTCGCCAAGAACTAAAAGTCTGGGTGACTCCAGCAGCAACTCTGAGACCAGCTGTGTTAGCTCGGTTAGGGAGTCTGTTAGACAACGGGGTGGCCGGTATACTAACAGAATCCCTAAGCTATCCCTGGACCTCAGGCTTAGGTACATACACTTGATGTGGACTGTGTTCCGGATAGGCTTCCTATGCTGTTCCTATACTGTTCGTAGTATAGGAATACTACGAACAGCATAGCAAAAAGAAACTGGCTATGCTGTTCATTGACACGGAAAAGGCCTTTGACAATGTTCGTTGGGCATTCATGTTTGAGATATTAGAAAGGATGGGTATTGGAGAAAAGTTCAAGAAAAGGATTGAACAAATATATACTACTCAAAAAGCACTGTTGATAATCAATGGTGGTAAATCAAAAGAGATCTCAATATCTAAGGGCACAAGGCAAGGATGCCTTTTATCCCCCCTGTTGTTTATCTTAATACTGGAAGTCTTGAACATAAATCTACGAGCAAATAAGGGGATTCCAGGCATAAAGATAAAAGGCCACGCGTATAAACTGAGAGCATTTGTCGATGATTTAGTGGTATTTATAGAAGAACCAAGAGAACATACTGAAAAGGTTATCGAAACGATAAACGAATTTGGTGAACACTCAGGTTTTAAGATTAATAAAGATAAATCATCATTGTTAACAAAAAACATGACTAAGGCAGAAGACGATGAATTAATCAAGAAATCAGGCTGTAAAACAGAGAAAAAAAAATAAGATACCTTGGCCTGTGGATAACAAAAATTCCCCAACAACTCGGATTTGTACAAGAACAACTATGTGAGAGTTTGGAAAGAAGTAAAAGAGAACTTTGAAAGATGGGAGAAACTTAATCTGTCTTTATTAGGAAGAATCTTGGCCTATAAGATGAATGTTCTCCCTAAGTTACTCTTTTTATTCCACAACTTGCCAATTTTAAGAAATGACAAACCATTTGAGACTTGGAGAAAGGACACTGCGAAATTTGTTTGGGATCACAAGAAAGCCAGAATCAAATAGTTGCATTTAATCGATACAAGGAACAGAGGGGGATGCGATATGCTAGAATTAAGATATTAGTATTATGCTGCATTAATGAATTGGGTAATAGATTGGATTAAATTAGAAGATGAAAAATTATTAGCTTTGGAAGGATTCAATATTAGATACAGTTGGCACGGCTATTTTAGCTACGATAAAGATAAAATAAACAGGGAGTTCAATAAGCATTACATACGAAAATCAGTACTAAAAATCTGGAAGAAAATAAAGAGTAAATTCTATTCTAAAATCCCATTATGGACCTCCCCTCAGGAGGTGCTACACATGAAATGGATAGACCGGGCACAATATCTGAAGTATAATGACATAATAATTATAGGAGATAATAATGGATACATATTAAAAACTAAAGAACAAATAAATCCAGTAATGAATTGGTTCACTTATTTGCAGCTGAAAGGAAGGTTTAAAGAAGATCAGAAAACACAAGGATTAGAACGGGAATACAGTATAATGAAGTAGACATATTAGTATGGGAAGACCAGAAAAAAAGAAAAATAGCCAAACTATATAAACTATTCTTGACGAGATATTTGGAACAGGAAAATATAAAAGAATATATGATATTATGGGCTAGAGATATAGGATACAATTTGGATCTAGAAGCCTGGTAGAATGCAAGGAACAAGACATTTAGGTTCACTGCGTGTCAAAATCTAAAGGAAAACTTTATAAAAATCACACATAGGTGGTATTATACCCCAGCTAGATTGAACAATATGAAAGTAACTGAATCGAGAAATTGTTGAAAATGTCAAGCTAATGAAGGTACTCTAATCCACTTGTGGTGGAGATGCAAACTAGTTAAAGAGTTTTGGAAAAAAGTGCATAGCTTGATAAAAAAAACATTCTACAAATAGAATATGAATTTAGATCAGAGTTATATCTTTTAAACATGACAAACGTGCTGGGAAGAAATGATGAAATTAAGCATTGGAGACTAATGCTGTATATGATTACTGCTGCCAGGCTAGTAATAGCACAAAAATGGAAACAAAAAGAACCACCCAGCATTAAAGATTGGTTAAAAAAACTGATAGATATGGCTGAACTACACAGTCTAACAAACAGATTGAGGAATGTCTCAAAGAAAAAATCCTTGATTGGTTGGATGCCCATGATAAAACATTGGGAACTAAGTCAAGAGTGGGGAGGAGTAGGGAGTATAATTACAATGTAGTATCATCATATTATTATAGTATTGCAATGTCGTAATAGATTAATTATCAATAAGGGAAACAGTGACAACGAGACTTAATTTGTAACAAACAGAAAATATCAATGTGATGGAGTGTTTCATAGTATAGTTATAACAATTTAAGAGAAAGAAGACAGAAAATGACAAAAGGGGTAATAAGAAGAAATTCACTGGTTGTTAATAAAGGATTAATCTGGAATATGAGAAAGGAAGTCAAGGAATTATAGTAGAGAGATATTAAGGATTTGAGATGCAATACAGATAATTGTATATATGATTTTATAAAGGAAAATGGAATATGAACAAACATGTACATCCGATTCTGAAATTGATGATGTATAGTAACTCGAACTTGTATAATTCTGTAAAGAAGATCGGGAAAGAAGTTGTGAATGGAGATAAAAAATAAAGTATGTATATACATACATATATATATATATATATATATGGAGAAAGATAGGATGCTGCATCAGCCTGGGCAGGCCCCAGCGTAGACATGTTGGCTGAGCTGCTGAGATCAAACCTCTTTGTTGCTCATTGCCTACTAGTGTTTGAGTGGTCATTTTGACTTTCAGGGCCATGAACCTAGTGTTGGAAATTATTGGTATTTACATTAAGAAAAGTGAAGCTTAACCCAAGTGCAATATGAGCTTGTGGTATAACACAAGATAGAAATTTGCAGGATGCTCTAGTAAGGTTAAAAAGCAAAACTTATGTTTATTGTGGCAGATAATAAATACATCTGAGATAGGAAAATAGGTGGATAGAAGAGTTATCTAACTTGGATAAAAGAGTCCCTAAAAGCTGACTCTCTTGAGTGTGCGTAAGGCATCTTGAGGTTGAGCTGCCTCATGTCCACTAGCTTCTTGGACAAAGAGTTGTAAAGCACTAAAACTTCTTGGAGGAAGTGGAGGGGGGGGGGAGAAGTGAGCTCTACATGCAAGTAGGAAGTAAAAGCCTTGAGTAGATAGATCAATGAGACACAGAGCTGAATCGTCATCATCATTTATTTATTGCAATCCATAGATCCATCAAGAGAAGAACTCAAGCATAAGAGAAAAGAGACAAAGGACATTTTCAGACACAGTTTTATCGTACCTAGTGCGGGAAGAGCTCCCGGGAGAGGGGCTCTTGCGCGGCAGGGGGTTGTTTTCAGACGCCGCTGTCCCTCTCCCAAAAGCATCTGTTTCAGTTCCGTGAAGCTTTGGAAGCCACAGAGCCATATTTTAAGGACGGAAGTTGCCCGTGATTAAAATATGGCGCTGTGGCTTCCGAAGCTTCACGGAACTGAAACAGATGCTTTCAGGAGAGGGACGGCGGTGTCCAAAAACAACCCCCTGCCACGCAAGAGCCCCGTCCCTCTCCCGGGAGCTCTTCCCGCTCTAGGTACGATAAAACCGTGTCTGAAAATGTCCAAAATATCAGAACAATCAGAATAAAACAATTATAATCAACTTTTGCAGAGCTGAATCAAAAGGGTAAGCATGCAACTCCAGAGTTTCCCTCTGTCCCCAGCTTCCCTAAACAAGTGTTGATGCTTCTTTACTTCATCACCTAGGCCCTGTAGGACTGCAGGGCTCTAGCTGCACCCAGGGGTCTAGCTCCTGGGAGAGAACAAAATGAGGGTCTTACCCCTCCCTCAAATAAGAATTGTGCCCCCAAATGAATTTTCCCTACAGTTTCCAAATTGTTAGCATTGCAGTGACTTCAAACTTCAGATGAGCATTTAAAAACACAGTTTAGGCATCCCCCCCCCCAAAAAAAGAGAGAGAAGCAAAGCGACCAAAGGAATGTGAGCACCGAAAATTTCTCGAATTAAACCATTTCCAGTGTCTCACTCTCTGCAATGCCTAAAATTTGGAGACTGAAGAAAAATTTCATTTGGGTGGGCAGAATATTTATATGAGGGGGGGAGTTCTCATTTTGTCTCATCCATAGTTGCACCACCGTTTTTTAAACAATCTGCTTAAAGAAGGTATTCCTCACTTTGGGAAGTCTCAGAGATCAACAGGATATTCCGAAAGTATCTTCACAAGGACTGTAATTGCATCATCATCGTCTGCTTATAAATTTGATTGTGACTGAAAAACGCTATAGAAAGATTGCAAACAAACATTGAGGTTCAGATGTGGTACAACTGAACTGGAGCTTGGACAAGTTATTATTATTATTATTATTATTATTTTACTACAACTCAAAAACTTCCACCCATTCTGGTGGCTGAACACAAGACTGATCTGACACTTGATTGATGGAACTGAACACCAGATGTTGAGGACCAAAAGGAGGAGGGCGCGATCTTGTGAGCTACCAGATGCACTAGGCCTGCAAAAAACATGTTGAACAAGACTGATCTGGCTTAGCTTTAGAGCAAGGAAAGTGCAAAGAAGAAAAACCAAGATGATCAAGGAGGCCAGAACTTTGTCCGATGAGGAAAAGATTTCAACAGGCCAGTAGGTCAGTTCCTGGGCAGCACTGGCAAGAGGGCCGTGGTCCTCCTGTCTTGTTTTTGCACTTATTGTAAACATCTGGTTGGCCACTGTTGGGAACAGAATGCTGGGCAACATACAGGCCTTTGGTCTGAACTTGCTGGGCTTTTCCTATGAGCTTGATTTGGCAGTTCTTAGGAATACAAGGCTGAAGTAAATTCACAGAGTAGCATCCTTCAATTAATGCAAGGTCTGTAGACGTGACCGAAATGTGTGCTAAAATATCAACATAAAATAAAATTGCTATTTGGCTGATCAACCATGTGCTTTCTGCCCAACTTACAAAGCTACCAAAGGGGGCTGAATGGTAATATGCAATAAATGTAAGTTGGGATGGACAAATTGTTGTCCTCCAGAAGTTGCTGGACTGCAAGTCCCATGATCAGGCCCACCCAGCCAATAGGGAGAAAAGATGGGGACTACAGTCTATCACCATCTGAAGGGCTACAAGCTATCTGTGGCAAAGGCTCAGTTGGATAGTACATGTTCTATGAAGCAATGCCTTCATAGTGTGTGTGTGAAGTAACTTCCTGCTGTGTCCTTTGGCTCATACCGTCTCTGAACTGTTTCTTTTCCATCTCATCATTATATGAACTACCATGTAACTTTAAATATTGCTGCCACTGTAGCTATGTGGAAAAGTTTAAACTCCAACTAACCTAAATAAGCTGCAGGCCGGGAAAGGGAAAAGAAGGCTATCGGGTTCAGAAGGAAAAGCAAAACATGTAAGGAGGGTTACCAAAGAAGGAAGTCAAAGTGTCCCTTAATAATGTGATGGGTGTGTAGGCTTCACCCATCACATTATTAAGGGACACATTGATTTTGTAATCCAAAATTAAGCAGTTTCTTTGCATATTTGTTTTTATAGAGTGTATAAGATGGGAAAAGAAAGAGCACATCCTCCATATTTTGGTTATCAATCTATAATGTGTGGCCATTAAAATCTACTGTGGATTTATAATGTATTATCATCAAAATAATGCTATGTGAAATGGTAATTAAGTCTTAGCTGTGAAGAAAGGAGGGAATATCTTTTAAAGCATTTTAACCTTGCTATTCTGCCAAAAGGCTCCCGGAACAATTTATGTAAAACAACAGTCTGTCTATAGGGTGGCTTCCCAAAAGATACAACCTAAAAGGAAAGAGTGATGAGGAGAGAAGAGGAAAATCAGCACATTCAGGCATCAGTATTTAACATAGTGGTTGATATAATGACAAGAAGAAAAAAAAAACATTCAGAGAGAAGAGAAACCAAAGGAACAAATAAAGTGGATAGAATGCTCCTGCTTCCTATCTTTCCCTCTGTTGCAGCCTCATAAAATGCTTCTGTTAGATAGCAGCTGGACAGGAGGTGGGAGAAGAACCTATTACTTTGCTTGTCCTCCTTTTCATAAGTAAGGAACGCACTGTAAGAGATAATTTCCCCGTATGCTTCACCCCTGCTAAACTTGATTGGAACTCTCATTACAATATGAGAGTTGGCAGGTGCTGCATTGATGAAGTATTCAGTAGTACACAATTGTGGGAGAAATTAAAACAAGTAAATCAAAAAGATATTAATCATTGATTGCAATCAAAGCTTTGTAGCATAACTGGTTTGTGGATTGCAACATAAAGTCATTTGTCTTTAAATAAAACATCTCACCATTTTCTTCTCAGCTGTTAAATTAAAGAGAAAATTGATCATGTTAGTACCCCTTCTGATAGGTACATTTTCCATCATTCATGGTCACATCTCGAATATTGACGATTCTGCAGATCAAAGACTACCAGAAAAGATGAAAGGATGCATATTTGATGTTTTAGACAGATCTGTTATCTAGCCTTGCTTTATCTTTTTGTGAGTGGCTTATCTAGCCGACCTTTGAAGAAGCAGATATTTTTGGCTTGAAGGTCTTTAATAAAAATAGCCTTCTGAAGGCCTCATCTAGAAAAACTAGGAAAACTCTGGGGACAGAGAAACATCCCCATCTTTCAGCAGTGATGACAAAAAGAAAGAAAAAAAAAAAGGAGGGTGCGGGAGCAAAAAAAGTGAGCAAGCCATGAATACAGAGAGCTGTGCCAATCTGAATGTTCACATTTATTGAGACCGCAGTCTTTGCTGTTGTTACGTGCCATCAAGCCAACTTTGACTTATGGCAATGCTATGAATGACAGTCCTCTAGAGTCCTCCCTGTTATCAACAGCCCTGCTCAGGCCTTGCAAAGTTAGGGCTATGATTTTGATTGAGTCAATCCATCTGTAAAGTGGTCTCCCTCTCTTCCTATTGCCTTCCACTTTACCAAGCATTATTGCCTTTTCAAATGGGTTGTGTTGTCTCATGCTGTGTCCAAAGTATGATAGCTTCTATGGAAAGATAAGGCTTGCTTTCCTCTTAGGCCCATTTATTTGTCTTTTTGGCAATCTGTGGTATATGTAGAGCTTTCTACCAGCAGCACATTTTAAATAAATTGATTCTCTTCCAGTCAGCTTTCATTGTGGTCCAGGTTTCACAGCCATACATCAAAATTATAAATACTTACCTACAAGAAAAAATGCAGTCCTCTGTAGAATTCCCTTCCAAGTACACCTCCATAAGGTCAGGGTGGATATCTCTGTGGAAATAACATGATTTACTCTGTCTTAGGGCTCATCTACATGAGCCAGGATACGCCGGCTCCCTGCCAGTGTATCCTAGAAACATAGAATCATAGAATTGCAGAGTTAGAAGAGACCACGAGGGCCATCCAGTCCAATCCCCTGCCACACAGGAAATCACGATCAAAGCATCCCCGACAGATGGCAATCCAGCCTCTGTTTAAAGACCTCCAAGGAAGGAGGTCCTACCACGCTCCGAGGGAGTGTGTTCCACTGCCGAACAGCTCTTACTGTCAAAAAGTTCCTCCTAATGCTGAGGTGGAATTTCTGTTCCTGGAGCTTGCATCCATTGCTCCGTGTTCCAGTCTCTGGAGCAGCAGAAAACAAGCCTGCTCCATCCTCAACGTGACACCCCTTCAAATACTTAAACAGGGCTATCATATCGCCTCTTAACCATCTTTTTTCCAGGCTAAACATACCCAGCTCTCTAAATCTCTCCTCATAAGGCATGGTTTCCAGACCTTTCGCCATTTTAGTTGCCCTTCTCTGGACACGCTCCAATTTGTCAATATCCTTTTTGAATTGCGGTGCCCAGAACTGGACACAGTATTCTAGGTGAGGTCTGACCAAGGCAGAATAGAGTGGCACTATTACTTCACTTGATCTGGACACTATACTTCTATTGATGCAGCCCAAAATTGCATTGGCCTTTTTAGCTGCCACATCACACTGTTGACTCATGTTCAACTTGTAGTCTACTAGGACTCCTAGATCCCTTTCGCTAGATCCTGACTGTGGGTATGACCCCATTCTCTGCACACCAGCCCGTCGCTGCAGCCGCTGCCACCACCATTTTCTTCGTTGTCTTGGAGGGCAGGAAGGGGCTCATGACATGTGATCAAAGCCGCCTGCATGTGATCAGCTTTGGTCACATTCTGCAGGACTCCTTCCTGCTTTCCAGGAAAGCCAGGGAAACTGCACAAACCGGCTCCTGAGGACACATGGGGCCTAATCCGTTGCTTATTGCCTATAACAGAGTAAACCAGGTGTTAAGGCTAAACTGGGGCTCTCTCCTTGGAACTCCCAAATTAGCTCCCCTGTAGAGGTAACCCCACGTAGCCTCATTCCACGGTGCCCCCTACAGGGCAAAAGCTGCCACCACTCACTGTAATATTTATAACCAGCCCAGTGAGAGACTGGATAACCAGTGGGACTACCCGCCACTGTGAACCCACCAACTCTTCCTTCTTATCCTCAGA
This sequence comes from Gambelia wislizenii, assembly GCA_030847615.1. Lineage (NCBI taxonomy): Eukaryota > Metazoa > Chordata > Lepidosauria > Squamata > Crotaphytidae > Gambelia > Gambelia wislizenii. The sequence goes on from JAUMIR010000002.1 coordinate 197,886,555, forward strand.
GAGACAGAGAAATGTAGCAAAACCAAAAGGTATAGACACGTGTAGCATCCATGTATAGGAAGATTAAGAAGACTTATTTTATTCAAACAAGTTCAAGTTATACAAATCTTCCATGAGACAGGCACCTTCCATGCCCCAGGCACACTTTAACAGAAATAGCAAGGTATTAAAGTCAAAGCATTCAGTTATTCTAAGCTACATTCAGTTACTAAATTCAGGTACATCCAACCAAAGTGGAAGAAATTAACATAATTCCCTAATGCGATCCTAAACAGGCCCTAAAGGTTCTACTCACTATGTTGCACTCTTTTCAGATGGTATCAGGGAAAGCTGTGAGCTAAGCTAGGCAGCTTGCTCTAACAGCCATTCCCAGTGTTTGGCTCTAACATGCTGGACTATATAGAGCCCCTTTGTCTTCTCCAAGCCACATAGACTCACTCTCTAAAGTCCTCACACAAAAGCAGTTACTGTATACTTTAGTTGGGATTCCCGGTTCAAGAGTTGTGATTGGCCATTCTGGTCTGGTGATGTGATGTCATTGATGATAACTTCTCATGAGCTTCTGTGGAGGTGGTGTTTTAGACTTTCCCTTCCAGTTAACCCTTTCCTTACCTGATGCCATGTTGGCAAGACAATACTGTTTGCAGATAATGGGAAATGTAGTTCTCTGACAGAATGATGGGAGTTGCAATCAACCTTGAGGCAGGATGATCGAAACTCCATCATGACACCAGGAATTATTATAAACAGTCTATCAGGCCCTACAACAGTTTGCCCCCATCTCAGCCCCATATCTGCCCTGGGAGTGGTGAGTACCGCCCAGGGGCAGAATGGGACAAATACCCTGTGTCGTATGGACTGCAGGGCTCTGAGATGGGGGTAAGACAGGGTATTTAGCCCATGTAGACAAGCCCATAGAATGAGAACTGGACTGTTAAGCTAAACTGTAATTCTTAGCCACTTTTCTGAAGTGATTCCCACAACCCTTGAGATTTACTTCTGACTAAAGAAGTTTAGGAAGTTAACGAGGATGAATTCCCAAGCACTACCCAGCAAGGATCAAGTTCAGATCTAGGGAACATGTGGCCCTCAAGATGCTTTTTGATTATAATGCCAATCAGCCCTAGCTGGCATAGCCAATCGTGTGTGATGATGTGAACTGTAGTTCCACAGCACTTGTGGAAGGCCACACATTATTCATACTGTAAAAAACAAAAACAAAAACACTCCAGAATGCCTCCTAGCATGTTGTTTTCACTGAAATTGACATTATTTGTCAACTTGGTTATTACAGAGAACCTTGACAAATACACTGCCAGATCATTGTATTGTAGTGAAATTTTTGGGTGTGTGCACACATGTGTGTTGTCCTCCCATCTTTTAAAGAAAAAGCTTTTTTTCATATTAGATGATTATAGCAGCCTGATACCACTTTAACAGTCATGGCTGCGTCCTATGTAATCCAGGATTTGCAGTTTGGGGAGGCACTAGAACTCTTTGAGAATTCTAAATACTGTACCTCATCAAATTAGAATTCCCAGGATTACAATGGAGGTAACCATGGCAGTTAATGTCACATTAATTGAGCTGTAATTGTGTAGTGTGAAAGAGCCTGTGACAATTTGTCATTGATTTGAACAAAGTTTCAGTGCTATCACGGCCAATGTAAGTTGGCAAAACACTATTCATTTACTTAGCTTATACCAGTAGTTCTCAAACTTTTTTACCTCTGTGACCACCTTTAGATCTACATGTGGATATCACGCCCCCTGGGGTGGGAGGGTAGCAGCAGCAGGAAGCCCCAGGCATGCATTCTTCCTGCTCTGTCATGTCTGGGGAGCACACCAACCGCCACTTCCACCTTTGGAACACAAAGAGCTGAAGTGTGGTAGCCAAAGCAGGAAGAATTTGTGCCTGGCACCCGGGCCTTGTTGCTGCCACTGCCCTATGCCATGGGGACTCACATCTCTTTGGTCTCTCCTCTGGAGAGCTCGCCAGTCACCTGCTTTGCAAGCCCAAGTATGTGCACCTGGAGCCCAGGGCTTGCCACCATTTCCACTGCTGCCCTGGGACCGAGGGACATTAAAAATTAAATGTCTGAAAACTTTCTTGCCCCACCCCCTGAGCATCTTTCACACCCCAGTTTGAAAACCACTGGCTTACATTTTTCCTATTACATCTTGCAGCCCTCATCACTTTCTTTTTTATACTGAAGTTCAAGTGTAATAAGCATTTGTTTTAAAAGAAAGAACTGTTCCAACTGTTTATGAGCAAACTGCATGGGCTGCCTATCAGCTACTGAGTTGTGGTCAAAGGTCTCTTGTAGACATACAACACCCCCCTCCCCAGCTTCCCAAATGCATCCTGCTGATCCCATATGTGCCTAGTCAGCCCCTCAGATTCACAGTGGAGGGGGCCTTATTGGTCATTCCACACCCAGTAGAGTGCTATAAAGTAGCATATTGAAGTCAAGCTTCTCAGTGGTGGCACCCACCACTTTCTATTTTGTGTGGTTTGAGAAGCAGAAGCTATGCCAAGTTTTAAACTCTGGCAGGCCTTGGGATTATAATTCATGTGACAGATAGGGTTTAGACCTATGGTTTAATTGTGTTTTATATAGTTTTAATTTTTTAAAAAAACCAAACTCTGTTTCATTTTTTAAAACTTTTGTACATATAATTGTTTAGCTGTACCATTTTTAATTGATTGTAAGCTACCTTGGATCTGTACAAGGCAGGCTAAACATTAAAATATCTGTTGAAAACATACGGTATTTGTTTATGTAGGCCTTCTCTGATTGGTAATGGCAACAACTGTTATTTTGAGCAGGTCACAGTGTCTTTTAAATTATTTTAAAACTGTTTTATGATGCTTTTATATTGTATTACATAAGCATGTGAATGTAAGCCACTTAAAGATTTTATTATACCAAGCAACATGTAGGTACCACATATAAGTAGCAATATTTTAGTGATACATTAGAGCATGACAACTGCAAGAGAAATGTAGAGAGCAGAAAAAGGGTCTCTATGTAACATTTGTAGACCTCACCAAAGCCTTCGACGCTGTGAGTAGAAAAGGTCTGTGGCAGATCCTGGAAAGACTAGGATGTCCCACCAAATTCCTTAAAATGATTATCTTGCTACATGAGGGCCGGTCAAGTCAGATATGGCGATGCTCTTTCAGAGCCCTTTCTAATAACCAATGGAGTGAAGCAAGGTTGTGTTCTTGCGCCAACTTTATTTACAATCTTCTTCAGCATGATGCTCCAAAGGGCTACGGCAGAGCTCGAAGAAGAAGACGGCATCTATATATGTTACTGTACTGATGGTAGCTTGTTTAACTTAAGCCGTCTGAGGGCTCGCACTAAGACCCTCAACTATCTAGTCCGTGACCTGCTCTTCGCTGCTGCTGCTGCTCTTGTTGCCCACACAGAAGCAGCTCTGCAGCGCCTAACATCCTGCTTCGCAACAGCTGCAGAGCTGTTTGGGCTGGAAGTCAACCTGAAGAAAACAGAAGTTCTTTACCAGCCTTCACCACAGGACGAACACCACCATCCCCACATTGCCGTCGGCAAATCTGTGCTTAAGTCCGTTCAGCAGTTCACCTACCTGGGAAGCATCATCTCCTCAGATGCCAAGATTGACAAAGAGATCGATCACAGATTAGCAAAGGCATATAATGCATTTGGAAGAGTTTACAAAAGAGTCTGGAGTAATAAACACGGGCGAAGCACAAAAATCAGTGTATATAGAGCCATTGTACTGTCTATTCTCCTTTATGGGTCTGAAACATGGGTCACCTATCACCAGCACTTACAACTCCTCGAACACTTTCATCAGCACTGTATACACATAATCCTAAATATACACTGGACTGACTATGTGACGAATGTTGCTGTCCTTGAGCAAGCAGGAATCACCAGCAACATCTCAGGCTCAGCCAAATTGATCACCAAGAATGGTCTGCCCCGGCCTTAAATCGGGAGGCATGGAGACATACTATCCACAATGCTGCAGCCTTATTTGAGAACTCACGCCGAACAAGTCTTGAAGAGAAACGACAACGCAGAAAGAATCACCACCCGGAATCATCACCCAAAGAGACCTTCTGCTGTGCTTTCTGCAGCCGGACTTGTTTATCTCGGATTGGCCTTTTCAGTCATCAGTGCACTTGCAGAAAGAGCAGGATGAGTCCTTCCTGAACCTTCGTTTGCGAAGAAAAGCCAGAGAGAAAGGAGCTAGCCAAGGTGCTGAACCCAATTTCCAAAACAGATCTAGTACTATGGACGACTCCTTTGGAGTTTGGACTAAAACCCTGAGCACATCCACTACTCTTCTGACAAGGAAGCCATCAGCTACGTGGGAGAAGATTTTGCCTCCACTTTTTAAAAATTATTCTTATTACTGCCTCTTGTTCATCTGCTTCCAGTCTACCGGTGGAAGATAGACTGTATAACACCGTCTGCCCTTACTTTACTTTTACGGGAGGACCGACCATAGAGCACTCCTGGATGACAACAAGATCGGTACACTCTATCACAGTCTTTCTCCTCTATGATGGATGCTTCACTTCCGGATTGTGCCCATTCTATGCTAAATAAGCCCCCCGTGCTTGTGGTGATTGGCCTTTGGCTGGTCTCGGGGCGGGGATGAAACATCGTTCTCCGGCGGCGTATGGGCGGATCTATGCTAATTAGACGCTCCTCGCGTGCGATGATTGGCTGCGTCGCGTTCTGAAGAAAGCCGGGTTAAAGTGGCGGGGCCGCGGCTGGGCTTCGCCTCTACCACGCTGCTTGCAGGATGAGTTGTGGCGGGGGGCTTTGGGGCTGCAAGCGGGTGCCGTCGCTTCGTTTCTTGCGCCCTAAGGACTCCGTAGCGGGTAAGCAGCCTCCTTCTCTCCACGCTCCAACTGGGGCGGATGGTAGCTCGGGCTTCCCCGAGGAAACATGGTGATTTTGGTATAGTAAGCCCAGGACGGGCAAGAGACCCTCAGAGTGAGAAAGGACCATTGGGTGGGATGGAGAAGAAGGTCCGTTTGTCGGGGTTGGAAGTTGCCCCGATTTGGGAGTGCAGTTGTCCCTCTGTATCCACGGATTTAAGTATTCCCGTCTTGAAAATATTCTTTAAAAAATAATAATAACAATCCACCTTGATTTTGCCACCTTATATAAGGGACACCCTTTTGCTATGTCATTGCATATAATGGGACTTGAGTATTCACGGATTTTGGTATCCACGGGGGGTCCTGGAACCAAACCCCAGCGAAGATGAAGGGATAACTGTACTGTATAATGGGCATAAGAGATGGGGTGGAGAGAGGCCTAACAGAACTGACATTCCTCAGAAAGTTTAAGGTAGGTGGCTGCATTAAAAAGAGGACGACTGAGTAACTAAGTCGTTGAGAAACTTGAAAAGGGAGGCCTGGGCCAAAGCCACACTACACAAAGAATCCAGTTTGAAACTGGATTATTTGCCATGGCTCCTTCCTATGGAATCCTGGGATTTGTAGTTTGGTGATGCGCCAGCACTTTTTGGCAGAGAAGGCTAAAGACCTTGTAAAACTACAAATCCCAGGGTTCCCTAGGAAGGAGACATGGCAAATAATCCAGTTTCATACTGGATTATTTGTGTAATGTGGATTTGGCCCTGGAAGTGGTTGGCAAGAGGACCAAAGGAAAATGGGGTCGAAGCATTGAAGTCAGATTTTAAAGTACTCAGCTCTATAGCCATCTCTATAGCCATGCCCCCAAGAAGAGGTAGGTACTTGTTTTGATTCATCTTCAACAAACCAGTTTTAGCGGTTTACATTTTTACCAAGCGGCTGGTGTTTTGCAAGGCGAATGGCACTTAATTGTTCAACATACTTTGGATTGCAAAACAGTGCATTGTTTCTGGGTGAAAATCCATCTGGCCTTCTGCTGCACCTGATCCCTGTCTTAAGCTACTGGGAGGACTGCACAGGCCGGCCATGGAAACTTGGAGGGTGGCAGATCAGAGCAGCATCACTTCTAAAGAAAAAGCCATGGTGTTTCCATCCAGCAAACTCTGACTCTGCTACACCACTGGTTATAAGAGGGGTGAGAGATGGTACTTATCTAACCCAGCAAGCAGTCTGAGTTTGAGTCTGTGCTGTCCTTTTGTCCTTCTGTGCCTCCAACTTGGCAGTAATGGTGAGGGAACTGCCCTAAGGGCTGTTCAGTTGTGCAACAGGGTTTATGCTGTCCCCATTGGTTGAAAACATACCATGCGTTTCTTCACATTCCTTTTCTTATATTTTCATTTTAGCAGAGCAAAGGCTGGAACAGAAGTAGGGGAAGGCACCTTGGTGAAAGTGCATCCTGAGAGTGTAGTGCTTGCACAGAGAAAACCTACCCTTGTCTAGAGGTCCATTCGCACTACAGAATTATTGCCCTGTTATTCCACTTCCGCTGCCTTGGTTTCGTCCTGTGGAATCCTGGGACTGGCAGTTGAGGGAGGGGATTTTAGAAGTCTTGGGCATATTGCTCCTGTGGTGCCTCTGACCAAACTATACACCCCAGGATCCCATAGGATTGTGCTATGGCAGTTGAAGTGGAATCACGGTGCTATAATTGTGTAGTGTGAATAGGCTTCAGGTCAGGCATAGGATTTCTACAGCTTGCTGTGCATGATATTGTTTGATGAACACTTGGATAGACTGTGCTGCATGTGTCCCTTGTGGGACTAGAAGCACAACACAAATACAAGGCATCTGGATAATCAGGCGGGCCCTTGGAAAAAGAAGCAAGAGTCCAAGAACAGGACACCATATACTGTAGTGCAATTAGATAGAATTTAACAAGGAAGTGGAATGGCCTTAAACTGGCTCCTTCTGAGTGGCTGTGGGGAAAAGACTACATTGACTCTCTAGGTAGCCAGTAGAACACCGTAAACTAAAGGTGATGAATGGCTTTCACAGAAATCTTTGCAAACTGTTCCCAAATGGAAGAAGAAGAAGAAACTCATTCTGAATAACCACAGCACTGCATTGGCCTAGGGCAAATTGTACTGAATTGCCTGCAAACTTTTTGTTATTGTTGTGTACCTTCAAGTCATTTCTGACTTATGGTGACCCTAAGGCAAGCCTATAACAAGGTTTTCTTGGCAGAATTTGTTCAGAGGGGGTTTGCCCTCTGAGGCTGAGAGAGTGTGACTTGCCCAAGGTCACTCAGTGAGTTTCCATAGCTGAGTGGAAAGTCAAACCCTGTTCTTCAGAGTCATGGGCTTGTCTATATCATCCCCCCCCAAAAAAAATGTAGTACCCCACAAAAAAAAACAAGTCGCAACAGCTGTGAATTGTCTTAACAGTGATTTTGTCCCCAGCAGCCTCCATAAGCTTCACATCCCAGATGACAGCTGAGGAAGGGAGAAGAGAGCAAGAGAGAGCCCTCTTCTCCCTTCCTCGGCCTGCGGGAGTGAACGGGTGGGCAGTAGAGAAACCGAGGAAGGGGGAAGAGGGCAAAGAGCCCTCTTCCTCCTTTCTTGGCCCCACAGGTGGACAGGTGGCAGAGAGGCCGAGGGGGGAGAGGCCTTTTTTGCCCTCTTCCGCCTTCCTCAGCCCTGCGGGAGGGCGGGCAGCAGAAAAACCAGGCGGGTAGGTGGGTGGCAGCAGGGAGGAAACTGGGGAAGGAAGAGGAGGAGGAGGAGGAGAGAGCCCTCCTCCCTTCTGGGCCCCTGAGGGTGGGTGGGTGGGAATGACAGCTGTGCTCCCCCCTTCCCCATCCCTGATTGCTAGGGGGGTGGCTGGGGGCTGCTTGCCTTGCTAGCAAGCTCTGCCCCATGCAGTTGTCTGGCCAATCAGGGGCACGCTTCCTCTAGTTTGGGCAAGTGAATCAGATCAAGTGGCTTGTCCTAACGAGCAGGAATGTGTCCCACCTCGTTGTTTTTTTAAAAAGACGAGAAAAACCTTGACTTTTTCTGACATGTTTTTTGGCTTTTTTTACCCCCCTCCTTCACAACAGGGAATAGTCACACAGAATGCCATTAGGACAGGTAGGATTCTCCTCGCATTCCATGAGGAGTTGTTTCACTATTTGAACAATCCCCAGGTCCAATGCTCAAATCACTACACCATGCTGGCTCTCCAGGGGTTCACATACATTATCTCAATAGATCATACCACAGGGAGGTTGGTTGTTACTGTTTTGCACTGCTGAAGGCTCAAATTAAAGTCATACAAATGGTTGTCCATCTGAATGGCTGTAGGGTTGTATTGGAGTCTGTTTTCACCTGTGCAGAAACTGCTCTCTGGGCTGCAGATAAAGCTGTATGACATTGGGTCTTAACCTTTTTTAAACCAGGGACCCCCTTTAAATATCCTTTGTTGCCACAGACCCCCAAGACTTAACTCAATATTTAAAACCATAATCATAAAACCTGATAATAATAATAATAATAGTAATACAATTAAACCATCCATTAACCCTTCCCTCAGAGGCACTGGAGGGGGAGGGAAGACTTTTCTCCTGCTTCTTCCTGTAAGTTTGTGGCTGAAGCAGATTGAACAGCAACGCCCAGGTCAAGCCAGCCAGCCTTTACCTTGGCTCCTGTCATGTGGCCACTTCACTGTGGGGTGAAGGTGGGCTGCATAGCCTTCAAGCCTTTGTGGACCCTCTGTGAGGACACCACAAACCCCTGGGGTCCCCAGACCACAGGTTAAGAACCACTGCTGTATGATACTGTTTATACTGGTGTGGGCATGGTGTGGCATGCAGACTATATATGTCCCCAGGACCCCACTGTTGTGGCCCTTGAAGCTCCTCACCACTCCCCCAAAGCCCCCAGTCCCCCCATTAAAAAAAAAGTTTAGTGTGACTTTTGCACAATTTGGCCACCCCAAAACACCAAAATACTCCCACCCGACTCTCAATAGCCCCCCAGAATCCTCTACTACTCCCCAGATACCTCTGTCTCCTCTCAAAATAGCACCATTTTGAGAAGGACTGCAGGTATGGAGGTATTTGGGCTCCCTGGCAGGGGGCAGGGGGCTGCAGGGCTGTCTGGTGGGAAATTGGTCCGTGGCCCCAGGCATTTGCCCACCCCTGGTTTAGATAATGTATGCCAGGGATGGGCACCTTCCTCTAGGTGGACAACTGCACTCTCCCTTCCTGGAGTCACATCTTATTGCCATCACTAAAATTGCCACCACCATTTCCATTGTGTCACCAAAGTCCATGGCTTTCGGCTGAGAAACATAGGAGGGTTGTGCCTTGTTTCCTACCAGAATCATGCTTCTGGCAGACTGCTAGGAGTGAATTATGTCAGGAAGCAAGGTGCTTTGTTGCTGTGCACCACATTTTCCAGCACCCTCACTAGGGGCTCACCAGAAGAACCTGTAGTAAGGACCCAGGGAACCACACACAGGCTGCAATTTGTGTATTCCTGATGTTCCTGAACACTAGTAATTTTACTTATTTCTGAAATGATTACTGAACTGCTTTTAAGCCTGAAAACAGCCCACAAAACAGTATACAATTTGCATAGTTTCAAACAATATCCTAAAAAAAGATTTAAGAACAGGAGAGAGCTGTCAAAATACAGAGTGGAGCTAATTGTGTTTAAACCCATTCAGTGGCTTTAGCAGAGCAGAAAAGTATGAATGGCCTGCTTAAAACTACAGTAGCACCCCTGTATCCACGGATTCACCATCCTCAGTTTCAATTATCCACAGTTTCAGTTTCAGCACAGCTACCATAGAGTCTTCCTAGAAAATGTGTCCTCTTTAGCCATTTTCTAGTCTGCCCTGTGTTTCCTCCATCCTAGCATCTCTTGCTGGGAAGTATAGAAGGGCTTATAAGACAGACCTTAAGCTACATGGGTCTAGGATGGTTCAGCATGGCCATTTCAGCACAGCATGGTTCTGCTTGCATATCAATTGATAATTTTGTTATGAAAACACAATCAAAACTATTTCTGTTTGGTTGGGATTACCTTGCAATTCCATTTGGGTAAGAGTTAGGGTTATCAGTCTCATGGTAGAGGAGGCAGTCTTTCAGATGTCCTGACCCCAGACCAGTTAGGATTTTGGGAAGGTGAACTGTTGTTTTGGGTTTTCACAAGAAATAGATCTGAAGCCAATACAGCTGACACAGGTTGGCTAATATGGTCAACTAAGCACACCTGGCAGCCAGAAATCTGGCTGCTAGCTAATGTTCCCACACTATTCAGGAGCAGCCCCATCTACCCATCCACTTGTGAATGGTTAACATTGTTAAAATGGACCCAAAGCAGTTGGAGTTGGGGATGTAGAAGCTTGTAAGTACCCTGAATAGGTGGTTCCTTCTGAGTGCCAGTGAATGAAATAGCACAAAGAATAATGCTCTGTTCCTTTTGAGTTGCCCTCTGGAAAATACTAAAAGGTTACAAGGATAGTGTGAGGAAAGGTGTCAGAACAGATTTATTTAGAGGTAAAGAAAACAAATTGTATTAACAAAACTGAATGCATTTTAAGCTGCTGTTAATCCTTCCTAAGACAATCTATAATGAACAGATGGGAGGGAAAACCCTTGCAGATATATTAGCTGCCAAATATTGGTGTTAACCAATGTGATATACAGGTTGGAACAGCCTTTCACATCCTAATATGCAGATCCTTTTGGCTGACAATTCCTGTCATCCCCACTAATGTGGGTAGTGGTCAGGCATTATGAAAGTTGTACAGTCAAACGACATCTGCGGTTCCTTGGTTGCAGAAGCCTGGAATGGAGTGTTGGGCTAGAACTGGAGGGACCTTAGTCTAAATCTCCACACAGAGCACTGGCTGAGCTTGAGCAAGAACGCATCTCCCAGTTTAACCTACATCACCTACTTGTTGTGAAGATAAAATGAAGCAGGGAGGAGATCTGTGTGTGGCAACCTACGTTCCATGGGGAAGTGGTAGAATAAAAACATCAACTACGCCACATTTTGAATGTTATCATAGTTTGCTACAATTGTAATAGGGGGTGGGTGTCTTTGTTATTGAAATAGCAACATTAAAAATGAATATTAAAAGATTAGCATCTGTGGTTGATTCATCACTGAGACATCAGCAAAGAGCAAAGTCTTGAGATGTAACCCTTCTTTCCTGAAACAAGCACTTTCCATTTCTCCTGGTATGTACCTCTGTTTCTCTTCCCCATTGGCTTGCATTAGCTGAAAGAGGGGAACTTGGCCTAGGCCTCTGATGCTCTTCATACCAGGAGGGCTGGGGATTAGAGAGTCCTTTGCCTGTGTTTCTCTTGGGAGAGGGTGCTGAGGATCTTCATGAAGGTGAGGAAGGCCTTGGGATCAAGAGCTCTGCCTAGCTTCAGGATTTGGGGTTAGCCTGCCATGCTGCCAACTACTGTCTCTAGTTTACAGAGTAATCCTAGCTTATTGTGACTGATTACTGTCATCGTTGGTTCAACGGTCAAACAAAAAGGGTTAGACAAATAGCAGAAAGTTGGTCAACAACATTGACTCAAAGTAAGTTCCATTGAGTTAAGTGAGGCTTATTCCCATGTAAAATAGTATAGGATCACAACTTGAGAATTCCTCCCCCAGTGGCATCCCCAATTATTTAATGTCCAGAGGTGGATGTCTAGATGTGAATTTCTCCATTTCTTCTCTGTTCTGAAGTGTCTGTAAGGGATGACTGATGGACATAGGGTGCCAGGTTAGACAGAACATCTCTCTCCACAGGTTGAGCAGTCCTGATACAAGTAATGTGGTACAACCAAAATTGGTGGAAATATGGTGAACATATCAGGAATATTTAGCAAGTGGTTGTGGGGGGAAAGTGGCCCTTCAGATGTTGTTTGATTGCAACTTCCATCAGCCCGGGCCACATAGCCAGTGGTGAGGAATGATGGGAGTTACATTTCAGCAACATCTGGAGAGCCACATATTCCCAATCCTGGCTCCAGCGCCCAGTGATGTCCTAGGGAATTAGACTATCTTTATACATTGTGGTATAAAAGTTCTCAATGACTGCCAAGGTCTTGTTAGATTAGAAAGAGAGGCTATCGCCTCAAGACCTTCACATCTCTGATTAACTCAAGCATGTTATGGGAGATTATCAGTGATCTTTGGCCTCTGCATTTTGCTGCTGTCATGAGAGAAAAATTTCAGACCAGCATTATGGGTAGGGTCAGAGTGTAGCGAAAGGGAATGAGATTATGGATGTGTTTTCTGGCAGTGATAAGCAAGTTCTCAAGGACATGTATACTGGGTGAATATACTCCCGGTGGAAAGCCATGCAACAGCGTGACCAACACCAGCCTGATCCAGATGGGGAGTCTGAACCCAAATATTAGATTGCAGGTTTTGTTCCAAAAGCTAATTGGTAAAACGGAGATAACATCCTAGTATTATACTTTTTGGGTTGGGGCAGTAAGCGGGATCCCCACAATCCCTTTGCAAGGCCAATGGGGTTGCTACTTATTGTGGTAGTTAATAAAAGGTGTGTGTGTGTGTGTGTGTGTGTGTGAGGCTTAGAAATGGGGGTGGGGAGGAGTCAACTGATTGCTTTATCTGGCAGGATTCATGGGGAAGAAAAGCTATTTTAGGAGCCAAACCGTGGATTGGAATAGGAGAATATATGTATGTGAGAATGTGTGTGTGTGTGTGTGTGTATACCGTATGTGTATACACACACACACACTGTGTGTGTGTGTGTGTGTGTGTGTGTATATATATATATATGTTTTTTCTTCGCAAACGAATATTCAGGAAGGACTCATCCCACGCTTTCTGCAAGCGCGCTGATGACTAAAAAGGCCAATCCGAGATAAACAAGTCTGGTTGCAGAAAGCACAGCAGAAGGTCTCCTTGGGTGATGTTTCCAGGTTGTGATTCTTTCTGCGTTGTCATTTCTCTTCAAGACTTGTTCGGCCTGAGTTCTCAAATAAGGCTACAGCATTGTGGATAGTGTGTCTCCATGCTTCCCGATGTGAGGCCAGGGCAGAACATTGTTGGTGATCAATTTGGCCAAGCCTGAGATGTTGTTTCAGGGAGTTCTTGTATCGTTTTTTTGGAGTGCCCCTCTTACGCTAACCCGTGGCCAGTTCACTGTAGAGTACTATTTTTGGGAGGCGATGGTCCTCCATCCTAGAAACGTGACCTGCCCAGTGCAGCTGTGTTCTCAATATCATGGCCTCAATGCTCGTGATCCCTGCTTGCTCAAGGACAGCAACATTTGTCACATAGTTAGTCCAGTGTATATTTAGGATTGTGCGTATACAGCACTGATGAAAGCGTTTGAGGAGTCATAGGTGGTGACAATAGGTGACCCATTTTCAGATCCATAAGGAGGATAGACAGTACAATGACTCTATACACACTGATTTTTGTGCTTTGCCTCAGGTGTTTATTACTCCAGACTCTTTTGTAAAGTCTTTCAAATGCGCTGTAAGCCTTTGCTAATCTGTGATCGATCTCTTTGTCAATCTTGGCATCTGAGGAGATGATGCTTCCCAGGTAGGTGAACTGCTGAACAGACTTAAGCACAGATTTGCCGACGGCAATGTGGGGATGGTGGTGTTCGTCCTGTGGTGCAGGCTGGTAAAGAACTTCTGTTTTCTTCAGGTTGACTTCCAGCCCAAACAGCTGTGAAGCTGTTGCAAAGCAGGATGTTAGGCGCTGCAGAGCTGCTTCTGTGTGGGCAACAAGGGCAGAATCATCAGCGAAGAGCAGCTCACAGACTAGATAGTTTCGAGTCTTAGTGCGAGCCCTCAGACGGCTTAAATTAAATAAGCTACCATCAGTACGGTAACATATATAGATGTTCTTCTTCGAGCTCTGCCGTAGCCCTTTGGAGCATCATGCTGAAGAAGATTGTAAATAAAGTTGGCGCAAGAACACAACCTTGCTTCACTCCATTAGTTATTAGAAAGGGCTCTGAAAGAGCATTGCCATATCTGACTTGACCGTGCTGGCCCTCATGTAGCAAGATAATCATTGTAAGGAATTTGGTGGGACATCCTAGTCTTTCCAGGATCTGCCACAGACCTTTTCTACTTACAGTGTCGAAGGCTTTGGTGAGGTTGACAAATGTTACATAGAGACCCTTGTTCTGCTCCCTACATTTTTCTTGCAGTTGTCTAAGGGCAAATACCATATCTGTAGTACTCCTATTGACTCTGAAGCCACATTGGCTTTCAGGGAGAAGTTCTTCTGCAATAGCAGGAACTAATCTGTTCAGGAGTAAGTATCCTTGCAAGGATTTTTCCAGCAATAGAGAGCAGAGTTATGCCTCAATAGTTTGAGCAATCGGATTTTGCTCCTTTTTTTTGTACAGGGTGATGATGACTGCATCTCGGAAGTCTGATGGCAGTTCCCCTTTTTCCCAGCAATTCACAAGGAGCTCGTGGAATTTATCGTGGAGTGCATGACCTCTGTGTTTCCAAACTTCAGGTGGGATTCCATCAATCCCAGCTGCCTTGCCGTTTTTCATCTGCTGTATGGTCTTCAGGGTCTCTTCCAAAATGGGAGCTATGTCCAATTCATTTTTCATCGGTTTTTGTATCATATGTTGAATAGCTGAGCCTTGGACTACACGGTTGGCACTAAAGAGACTTTGAAAATGTTCAACCCAGCATTAGATTTTGGGTTATTGTCAAGCATAAGATCAGGCCTCGTTTGATGATGGGTATAAATGTTTGCTCGGCTGCTGCTTAAATCAAGGCTTTTGGTTGAGCTGTTTAATTGCAGACTTCAAGTGCTGCCTTTCCTGTGTCTTACAGCACTTGAGGAACTAAGCATTAACAATGTTTTCCTGTATATGAGCTGGATTGAGGAGATCCACACATATTCAAAACCTGCCATTTGGGTGCCTGTAAGCATGGGAGAGTGAGGGTGCTGAGCAGCAGATCAGACCAGCACTGATCACCAAGACAGGGGCCAGTGGCTCCCTTATTATAAAGGGGTCCTCTCCCTGCCCAACTGTTTTTTCCCCCAACAGTTTTATTTGGGGGTGGGTTGGGGTAGGCTGTTTTGACAGTTACCAGACTGAGGCTGGCGTTCTGTTACTTAATCCCAACTAGAGTAGACCCATTCAATTTATTGTTGAAGGGTGAGTCAGCTGTAGATAAATTGAGTAGATTCAATGGGTCTGCTCTAGTCAGGACTAAAATAGGATTTAGGCCTGAGACTGGGGTATATGTAATAATGCAGGGGTGGGAATCTTGCAGCCCTCCAGATTATGTTGGACTGCAACACCCAGCATTTCTTGCCACTGACTATGATGGCTAGGGCTGTAGTGCATTACTTGATTGTTTGGCAGGTCAGTTGCAGATTTCTATGACTGGGTTGGGCCTGTGGACTACCAACTGCTGTGCATCACTGATGAAAAGTGAGGTGCCTCTCTTCTTAATCGTGTGACTTTTCTGTTTTCTTCCAATTCTGTTCCCAGGCATCAAGAGGCCGCTTGCATCCGCCAAAGTCATACCCCGGATATGTATTGTAGGCAGTGGACCAGCTGGATTTTACACAGCACAGCACCTCTTGAAGGTAACTGATGTGTTTACAAAGAGAGAGTGAGATTTTCTCTTATGTGTATCAATATAAACGTGAGATTATAGCTTCCAGAGGAATAACTGTTAACCCCATAACACTGAAATGGCTTGATGTGTGCCACAAGATCCAGCATAGACACATAATGGCTGTTGGCCTTTCCATAACATATTTTAAAAAGATTTTAACTTTAAAATTGAAAAGTTCAAAATGCTTGGGGAAAAGCAAAGTGTCTTCCCCATCATACTGAAAAGACTGCCTAAGTAGGCTTTAGTCAAATCTTTAGGTAAGCATTCCACAGCTGAGGTGCTACCACACAAAAAAGCCCCCTTTCCATGCTGCATTGTGCTTGGCAGGGCCACCAGGAGAAAGGCATCTGAAGATGATCACAGGAGCTGGGTAGGTAGGTGAGGGGGAGGACAAGTTCCTCCAGTTAACCTAAAAACTTTAATGTTTCTTAAGACTTGGCAATCAAAACCTGTTTTCAGACAGAGGCCTGTAGGTGGTGCTATAGAGTTATCATTGCCTCTGTTCACTGCTTTTTTTAACTGTGACAATAAGATCCCTGCTCTAAACAACTTTTGCTGGCAGGATCTGTATTGCTGTGACTGATGTTTGTCTGGCTGCCATAGCTACCTGTTGGATAGTACCTGGGATGTCATGGGGGTTAGTCATTTTCTCCCCCACCACCACCAATCTGTCACACCTATTTGTGTGTTTCAGCATGATAGTTGCTGGAAAGCAGATCAGAGATTTGCTTTCTGCAACATGAATTAGGATTTCTTTTAAAAAGGACACTAGAATAGCCATTCCCATATTCTGAAATATAACCATCTGTCCTAGATGAACAAAGTAGTAGTGAGTATTGCTCCTTACGGCACCAGGAGGATGTCCTATTAAGTTAATCAGTGCTTCCTCCCAAGTTTGCATGTGAAGGGTGGCAGCTTTTTGCTGGTTAATTGGTTGCTGTTAATGGTATATGGTTGGTGGGCTTGCTGTAGTTGGGTTGGTGTAGGTGTGATCAAAGTGTGGCCCTGGGGTCTCATGAAGCTCCCAGGTTTGGTGGCCCTCAACATCTTCAGAATCCCCAAACTGACCTTTTTCTGGCTAAAAACAAAAGAGGATTAATGGTTGTTCCTGCAAACCTCTAGGTGGAACAATGTACCTTTTAAAAATAGCTTGCAAGACCTCTCCATACATTTTTTTTTAAATGCTCTTTTTTGAGAACCAGAGTGGACTTCTGGCCCTTTTGGTTTTTTTGCTTTATTGTCTGGTAGTCCATGTAGTGGACCTGTCACAGTTGCCCACCCCTGTTTTACTTCCAATGCACTCACAATAAGATTACAATGGCATTTTTAATATACTGAGGACAAATTGCACTGTTACTTAATCTCCGCAGAGAGACCAGGGCTCCATGTACAAAAGTGAAACTAGTGGGGGAAATGAAATCATGTCCTTGGTAAAGTCTGTATCAAAACTGTAGAGCAGGAAGAATTACCACCATTGTTGTTCAGCATTTGTAGCTCATCACAGTCTTAGTCCCTGCAAGGCTGTCAGGCTTGTGTGAGGGACATGGACTTGGAATCTTTCCAGGTCCTTGTTGTTGGACAGCAAAAGATGAAGAAAGCTTTGGAGTTTTTCACAGTTTCTTGTTTTAAAATGCAAGGGTAATTAAACATGGATGGGGAGGGGAGGGATTGCCTGTGTTTGTGTATAGTCAGGTTGGGCAGGTTAGTTAGCACATCAAAGGCTCATGGAAGACTGGAAATCTTCTGCCAAGAAGGTCAGTACAGTGAAATACTAGGGGAGATAATGTAATTGACTGGAAAAGTATTCCGGAGCTTGAATTTACTAAAGGATTTGATGCTTTTAAGCACAGATCTCATTCTTTATTTTCCTGATCTTTTTGAACTTCAGAGTTCTCCCTTGATTGTAAATGAGAGAAAGAGTATTATGGTTGCTGATGCTCAGCGGCCTAATTTAACTGTGAAGGATAATCCTGAAAGGCCTAGCAGGCCGAACTCAAGGATGGAAATGGATGTCATGGCCCTTCTCCAGCCTTTCAAGGGCATTGCTCTCTTGGCTCAAGTAAAAAATTGGGCCTGAGATAGTGCGTCTTTAGTGTCTGTGAGGCTCTTTAGTTTGGGCTGCCTATGCTGAAGACTCCCTTTGTAAATCATTAGTAAAGACTTGCAGAAGTCATCTTAGATGGTCAAAAGAAATACATCTGTTTTATATTTTTGTTTCTTTCCTGCCCAAGGATTGAGGTCTGCAGGAGATGTTCTCCTCTGCATCCCACCAATGGAGACATTATGGTGTAGGATGACACGAGAGAGGGCCTTCTTGACTGTGGCACTCTCAACGTAGAATGCCCTCTCCTTAGAGGTCTGATTGGTGCCAGCATTGATTTCTTTCCAGCAGTAAATCAAGGCATAGCTTTTCACTAAAGCCTTTGGGGCTTAATTTATTTTAAATGTACATGGCTTTTAACTGTTGTAGCCTTTTAAGCTGTTTTACTTGTCATGTTTAATATTTTTTATTCTGTTTAAGCTGTCTTACTGTTTTAATCTGGCATTCTTTTAAATTGTTTATTGTTGTACCTGTCTGTTGCCCTGAAATCCCACAAAAAAGGGCAAGATATAAATATTTTAATAGATAAATAAGTCTAGGAGGCATGCATGGTTATTCCTCAATGACTCCATTTTATTCTCACAAGAACCCTGTAAAATAAGCTAACCTAGGGTGGCCAGCTGCCAAGGAAGATCCTCCTCCACTTCTAATAGCTTCACTGAAGAGGGAGCCTCAGGAACTGGAGTTTGTCAGGCAGCCTATACCTGCTGAAATACTCCCTGCCATGCAACTATTAAAGGAGGAGGAGGAGGCAGCGGCGGGGCTGTGATGTCATGGACATGTAAAATGTTGCTTAATTTAGTGTATATTAGAGGTAATACGGTAAGGAGCTGGTGGGAGGGAGTGAGAGAATGAAATGTTGAGAGTGAGTGGTAATTGGTGGAATTGCTGAGAGAGTTGGTGAATAACAGTTGGAATGACAGTTGATATACAGGTAGTTGATATGACCAGATCTACACTACATAAATAATCCAGTTTGAAACTGGATTATTTGTCATGGCTCCTTCCTATGGAATCCTGGGATATGTAGTTTGGTGAGGCACCAGCACACTCTGGCAGAGAAGGCTAAAGACTTTGTAAAACCACAAATCCCAGGGTTCAGTAGCAAGGCGCCATGGCAAATAATTTAGTTTCAAACTGGATTATTTGTGTAGTGTGGACTTGGTCATAGTCAGTTAGTATAGTTAGAGAAAGAAGAAAGGGGTGAGTAAAGTGAAGGTTAGGCCTAAGAGAATCAGGAAGGCAGGTTTAGGAATTTAATGAGTGGTGTTTAAGAATCTGAATTAGCTAGGAATGGAGTATGTGGGAGAGTATGGGCTGTGTTCTAAATGTATTAAATAATTAATCAGTTTTTTGATGTTCAACATCTTTTAATAAAGCATTGTTTTTGTATTTATATGCTTTTGGCCTCCAGGAAAACTATTAGGAAGCTTGGATTCAGGCAAAGTGTATGTGGTGAGAGCAAAGATAGGTGGTGTCCAGTAGGGCTGTAAGTTACCTAATATCCTTTGGGCTGTATCAATAGAAGTATAGTATCTAGATCAAGGGAAGTAATAGTGCCGCTCTATTCTGCCTTGGTCAGACCTCACCTAGAATACTGTGTCCAGTTCTGGGCACCACAATTCAAAAAGGATATTGACAAATTGGAGCATGTCCAGAGAAGAGCAACTAAAATGGTGAAAGGTCTGGAAACCATGCCTTATGAGGAGAGACTTAGGGAGCTGGGTATGTTTAGCCTGGAAAAAAGACGGTTAAGAGGCGATATGATAGCCCTGTTTAGGTATTTGAAGGGATGTCATGCTGAGGATGGAGCAAGCTTGTTTTCTGCTGCTCCAGAGACTGGAACACGGAGCAATGGATGCATGCTCCAGGAACAGAGATTCCACCTCAACATTAGGAGGAACTTTTTGACAGTAAGAGCTGTTCGGCAGTGGAACACACTCCCTTGGAGCGTGGTGGGGTCTCCTTCCTTGGAGGTCTTTAAACAGAGGCTGGATTGCCATCTGTCGGGGATGCTTTGATCAAGATTTCCTGCGTGGCAGGGAGTTGGACTGGATGGCCCTCGTGGTCTCTTCTAACTCTACAATACTATGATTCTATGATCTCACACAGATACCTTGAGGGCATCTATGGGGTTTCCACAGTTGGTGGCCATGGTGGTAGGACAGGAGGAGGTCCTTACATTGGTGGCAGAGGAGGGGACAAGGAAAAGCCCTCACTCTTGGTGATAACTGAGATTTGTGGAATTCTTCACATTTGGTGGCAGTAGAAGTGTAGGCAGAGACTCACACCTGGTGGGAAAATTGTGATGTCACCTGAGTCGAGGCAGGTCCCTCAGAGTGAGGATTCCTGCCCAGTGTGCTAAGATCCCAAGTCACACACTGTCGAAAGACAGATTCTTTCAGGCCCTTTATTAAATCTTGCAAGACTGAAACACACGAGGCTGGATCAGCATATCTATCACATGTTCTTGCCATTTCTGATGAGCATGAAACTTTTATACATTTCACAGTTGTTTTCTTTCACTTCTTGAACCAGAGACTGTAGCCCCTGAACTCTCTTGCTATGTCAACTGGGAGTTGTCCCTCAGATTAAAACAGCACATTCCTCTGTTTCCTCAACGTAAAAAGGCCTGTCTCCTTTTGCACAGGGCAACCCTGTAGTTAGGCAGAGAGACTATGACTAGCCCCACAGTCACAGAGTTTCTGCCTGAGTGGGGCTTTAATCTTCCCAGGCCTAGCTTGTCTACACTGGCTTTTCTGGCAGGATATTATGATAATGGACATGCTTAATTCCTACAAACTGAAATGCCCTCATACTTTTACTGCCTTTTAAAGAATGGCTTTAAGCCCATTAGCATGTCATGGCAGCCTTTCCTTTGAGGACTAAAGGAATTATAATTCTGTGAGAGTGCTGCTAGTCATTGGCAAACCCAAGCCCTTTCATTCATTTCAAAATTCTCAAGGTTTTATTGGTGGGGAGATAGGATGGTTGAATCTGTTTCTGGTTGGAGGATGTTTTTAAATGTGTAGTACAGTTATGCTCAGTTTTATTTACTTTTAGATTCCTACTTCACTTCAGTTTGGATGAAAGGCATTGTGCCACATTCCCAAGTTGAAGTATGATGACAAGCAAGTAGTTACTCAGCTGTAAGGAAAATCTTCTCCTGGTAACAATACAATCCAGAATATTGAAATCTTGCATATGGGTTTATTCCCATTGGGGTCTTGCCCTTTTGTTGGTTTGTGCTTGATTGCTGTGTAACCTCTTGGGTCTTCTAGGTTAAAAGGTGGGAGTTATTAAGAAGCACTGGAGTCTCTGTGTGCGCGTGTAAGTGCCTTCAAATTGCCTGTTCACTTATGTCAACCTGATGAATTTCATAGGCTTTTCTTAGGCAAGGAATACTCAGAGATGGTTTTGCCATTTCCTTCCTCTGAAACATAGCCTACACCATCTGGTATTTTTGGGGGGTCTCCCATCCAAGTACTAACCAGAGCTGATTCTGTTTAACTTCCAAGATCAGATGGGATCTGGTGCCTTTAAGGTATTTAGGCCTAGCACTGGAATACCAGTGTACCAGTGCATATTTATTAGCACATGTTGGCAGTCATTCATATATGATTCTAGCATATTCATGTGAATCTGGCAATTAATTAGGACTTGATATAGGATTTGTTCTTCTTTTAAACAGAAAACATTTACTTTTCAATTGGTATGTTTAGGATAGTTTAATCTGGTAAATGTACATTGTTGTTGTTAACTGCCCTTGAGTCAACTTCGACTCATGGCGACCCAATGAATGAGACACCTCTAAGACCCTCGGTCCCCAACCTTTCTGCTTTGGTCAGACCTCACCTGGAATACTGTGTCCATTTCTGGGCACCACAATTCAAGAAGGATATTGAGAAGCTGGAATGTGTCCAGAGGAGGGCGACCAGGATGGAGGGAGGTCTGGAAGCCATGTCCTGTGAGGAGCAGCTTAGGGAGCTGGGCATGTTAGTGTGGAGAAGAGAAAGTGGAGAGGTGACATGATAGCCATGTTTAAATATTTGAAGGGATGTCATACTGCGGATGGGGCAAGCTTGTTTTCTGCTGCTCCAGAGACTAGGACATGGAGCAATGAGTTCAAACTACAAGAAAAGAAATTCTACCTAAACATTAGGAAGAACTTCCTGACAGTAAGAGCTGTTCAGAAGTGGACTACATTGCCTTGTAGTGTGGTGGAGTCTCCTTCTGTGGAGGTTTTTAAATGGAGGCTGGATGGCCATCTGTCGGGAATGATTTGATTGTGTATTCCTGCATGGCAGGGGGTTGGACTGGATGTCCCTTGTGGTCTCTTCCAACTTTATGATTCTATGCTCAGGTCCAGCAGGCTCGGGGCCGTGGCCTCCTTGACTGAGCCTGTCCATCTAGTATGTGGCTTAAATGAAGCAGGGTGATAGAATGCAGCCTTCTCTGGCTCCCTTTCCGATCAGAACCATTCTGTTCCTCCATATTCTGTTCTAATGGTAGCCTCCTGTCTTGAGTAGAGGTTACACACCATAGTCTATAAAACATATGCTGATTTTCTTCTGGAATTCTCTGGTGCACTCCATTACCAGCATATATTTGCAATGTGATCCCTAGTGCCTCTTCGTTTCCTGAACCCTGCTTGCATCTCTGGAATTTCTCGCTCCATATATGGAAGGAGTCTTTGCTGTAGAATTTTAAGCATGACTTTGCTTGCGTGGGAAATTAGTGCAATGGTCCTGTAGTTACTGCGATCTTTTATGTCTCCTTTTTGGGGGATCGGAATGTATATTGATCATTTCCAATCTGTGGGTCATTGCTTTGTTTTCCATATTTGTTGGCAGGTTTTAGTTAGAACTAAAGTTGATTCTGTCCCTGTAGATTGTAGCAGTTCTATTGGTATGTCATCTGTTCCTGGTGATTTATTCTTCCCTATTTCTTTGAGTGCAGCTTTCACTTCACTTTCCAAAATTTGGGGTTCATCTTCAAACAGAACCAGAAACATGAATACAACTGTTCAACGATTAGTGCGCAAGGATAAAGAGAATTACGATAATAATCAATGCAGAGAAATAGAAGCTGACAGCAAAAAAGGAAGAACAGGAGACCTCTTCCACAAGATTTGTGAAATCAAATGGAAATTTAAGTGTATAGTCCTCCCTCCACATTCGCGAGGGTTAGGGGCGCAAGACCCCCATGAATGTGAAAAAAACACGAATAAAAATATGCCTCCTCCCGCCCACCCACAAACTCCCCTACCCTTCCAAAGTGGTGACGGGGCTTTTCAACCCCATTTGCCACTTTGGGAAGCACGGGTGTGTGTGACTGGATGGGGGGAGACTTGCCAGCCATCCACCCCGTGCTTCCCAAAGCCACGATGGGGCTAGAAGAGCCCTATTGCGGCTTCGGGAGGGGCGGAGGGGTGGCTGGCTGGACGGGGGGAAGCCTTGCCAGCCATCCCCCCCTGCGCTTCCCAAAGCCATGATGGGGCTGGAAGAGCCCCATTGACAGCTTTGGGAGAGGCGGAGGGGTGGCTGACTGGATGGGGGGGGAGGCTTGCCAGCCACCCACCCCCAGCTTCCCAAAGCAGCGATGGGGCTTGAAAAGCCCCATCCTTGCTTTGGGAAGGGTGGGGGTATGTGGCTGAAAAGCACCTTTGCCCCTAACTCTCCACCCCAAACAGAGCCGAGTCCCAGGAGAGTGGGGAGTTGGACGTGCAGTTTGCTCAGTGAGCACTCTGTTTAAATTGGCTCCTCTCCCTTGTGTGTGAGGGAGAGAAGCTGATTCAAATGGGGTGCTTGATGAGCAAACCGCGAATAATCAGAACCGCGTAACTGAAAGCCGTGAATGTGGGGGGCAACTGTACATTACTCCAGAGCAAACAGAGAGCATGCAGATTTGGAAAAAATTGATTACAGTATAGCAAAGCTGTATGAGTCTTTATAAGAGCGGTCTGCAAATTGTGATCCAATTGTATTGGCTAGCAACCAGCTTCAAAGTTCAGACTGTCATAGTTTCATTGGCTGTTTCGATGTGGAGATTGGAAGGTTTTGCTTCTGTTTTCAACTAATTCAGTTTCTTCTGATTGAATAGCCATGATAGTTAGTCTCTGCTGTGTTTGGGAAACAAGTCAAATTCAAATTGTAGTTTATGATCCTGGCCTGTTTTCTTACATCATAGTTACAATTAATCACCGATCTGGGCTCATACATTTCAGTGGTTAATTGGGAATTGATGTGAAATCTTCTGATCTCATTTTTGTGCAACAAAAGAGCACAAGGAAGCAGAAGCATACATTCACATAATCACGTAATTTAGAAGTCCAAACAAAATCATTCTTGACTTAAAAAAACAACAACAGAGTTATCTAGGAAAACAAAACAGTTTAGCAACGGGGCTGCTCTTGCATAATCAGCCCTAATACTTAGCACAACTGCATGCTTGTCCTGCTTAGTATTTGGTTCATTGCAGAAGAAAAATCAATTAACAGCTCACAGTTGTATTTAAAGAAAAAACTGTTCAAAGAGATGTTTGTGTGTGGACATTTACCCCATTGGACTCTGTAGACAGCCATTTTGATTGAGAAGAATAAATGAAGATCCACAGTTGAGCAGTACTTCTGTCGGGACCAGCCAAGACGTCACAAGATAGTGAACCAGCTTTTGATTTATCAAAAACTTTTTGCTAGTGTGGATGGGACAAAAGAGGGGAAACAGAAAAGTACAAAAATTAGGCCCATTATTATAGCTAGGAGGTGGCTATTTAGACTCCATGTCAAGATTGCAGACTGAATGAGTGCTGTAAGTATCAGGTTGCATTTAGGATTATGGAATGATCATAATGGTTGACACCCTGCTCCCCCTTCCCCAATTTTGGAAAATAATAAAAACCCCATTGTAGCTCCTATCTCTCTCTGGGCATGTTTGGTTCAGATTTTTGTTGAGAGTGGGAGTGGCATGATAAGGGAAGTCTTCCCCTTGTATTTTGCTCCCTATCCTCCAGCCATTCAGTTACATGTTCCTGGCTAGATAGCAAGTCTGTGCTGACTCCCCATTTACTACAGGGTTGATTAACATTATTCTATTGCTTTGGGATTGGTCACCACAGGTCCAGTGGTTGACCCTTTAAAGGGGATGGGAGCTGTCCGCGAGCTGCAAATTACTAAAGCCTAATCGGGCAGTTGTGGTGAAAATGAAGATACATCTTTTATTAGTTTTTATGAAATGGGACTATCTTATAGCAAGAGTGGATAAATGATCCAGAGATTTACCAGGCATCCATGATCTCCCTTCTACCAACCTGTTTTAGAGAGTGGGTCATCTTGTGGTCTATGGGACTCAACACACAAGGGTTGTGTGTTGTCTATGGGACACAACACACAAAATTGATAATACTTTGACTGTGGTAGGGCACCCTAGCCCTGTGGAAGCTGGCAAGAGTAAGCAATGTATGAAGTATAATGTTGTTAATTTCCAGATATATGCAAATAGTGTTGGGTTCACTTTTGTCAGCGGTCAGATCAAGTGGTGGTATTGTTGCCCTGTGTTGGCTTTACATTTTAAATGTCATGTCTGCTCCATTGAGCTGTTCTGATGCAGTTGTAGACCAGTGGAAGTTTTGGTCTAAGGACTTTCTGTGCACCACCTCAGAAGCAGTCTGTGAACACATTACATGATTGTTGTTTGCAGAGATTAGTGAAAACTTGGTCTGCGGGTTGAAAGGGAAAGTGAGTACAGCCTCAGATTGCTGTAATGTCAACTGTTGTATGGCCTGTGTTCGACAGCAGCATAACAATAACCTCAGTCAAGTTTGATATGTTTATTTGTGGGTTTTCATTCACCTATTACCTAACCTAATTAATCTCAACTTATTCCCCAGCATCACAAACAGGCTCAGGTGGATATTTATGAGAAGCTGCCAGTTCCCTTTGGCCTGGTTCGTTTTGGAGTAGCTCCTGACCATCCAGAAGTCAAGGTTGGTGGTAGCTTTCTATTCTGTCACAGCAGCCCAGGACATGTGGGAGTGGGGGTGGGGAGAACAGAGGCTGGAATTGTCCTTTTTTTGTGTGTTTGCAAGAGTGGGATGGTGTAGCCAGTTTGCAATTTGCCTCTCTTGAACACACAGGGACTTGTTTCCTTTCCCTTTGCCAGGAAATGACAGAGGAGTTTGTGAGCCTTACAGTGGTAAACCTCTCTGGCAAGATTTAGGGGTTCTTTTGTGAGAAATCTCAGATTCAAATCCTTCCTTGATTGAGAAGTACACCGGGTGGCCTTGGCTGAGCCACTATCTGTCAGCTACACTTGCCTCACATGCCTCATTGCAGTGAGGCCAAAATTCTGTGCTTGAGTTCTTCCAAAAACTGAATGCTACTAAAATACAGGAGGACCCTTCAGAGTAGTTGGAAAGGTGAGAGGGGGGGGGGAAGGTAAGAGAGATCTGATGCTGAACAGAGACAAGCAGCAAGGCTGTGAAGAACATAGCATAATGGAAAACTGGCAGGTCACACGCCTCTAAGCCATTTCACCCTGGCTCTCATGCTTGGGGCCCCGAGTAATGAGAATCATTAATTTTTCTTCCCTCTAAGTATTTTTTTCTTCTTACCTAGTTCCTCCACCCTAGCCCCCAGGAAGCTTAGAGATGTAAAATTTCTCGGAATTTTCAAACCGGGGTGGTGTGTATGTGTGTCTTGGGTTTTTTTGTGTGTTTTTTTTTTTCAGGGAAAAAAATGGAAGTTTTTAGAAAAATTGAAAAATACAATAGTAACATCCTTTACAGACTGAAAGTCATTTTGTTATTTAGAAACATAAAATTCATTCTGCATAACTTTGTTTCACATAAAATTATTATGTCTAATATTTTAAAAGTACTGTTCATTCAGAATATAGTTATAAATTGAACTTTTTATATTTTTTGTTTCATTACTACAAATGTTTTGTTGCTACAAGGTTCTGAAGTGTAAGGAACATCAAATCTATAAAGGACCTTTTTGGTTTCGCCAGTTTGCAGAGCAGGCAGTGAACCTCACTAGAAACAGAACAAAACATTAACATTTGTAAAAGAGAAAAAAAAATATTTTGTCTCCACTAGTTCTCTATAGTGTCAGGCAGAGACAAAGCAACCATTTTCACAAAATGAATTGAAAAAAAGAAAATCATGACAAGGCACCATAGTGATCTGATACTGTGCAAAGTCTAATGTAAAAGTCTTCCTCTTACATGGTTTTTACAAATTCATCTTTCTAAAAAAAAAAAAAGTTCCATAATCTATTTTTTTTTTAATTCAGAAAAAAAGCCATGGGAAAAAGGATCCTACTCCCTTGCATTTTTTATTCGTTTTCTTTCTCTTGGACTTCATATCTCTACACAAGCTATACCAATGCTATACTTCTGGTTTGTTTTATGTACTTTTTCATGTTTTTCTTTGCTTCTAGTGTTTTCTTTTTCACATTATTTTAAAGAGGGACTCCAC
The DNA here is from genome assembly GCA_030847615.1 of Gambelia wislizenii. Taxonomy (NCBI): domain Eukaryota; kingdom Metazoa; phylum Chordata; class Lepidosauria; order Squamata; family Crotaphytidae; genus Gambelia; species Gambelia wislizenii. Next base: position 197,913,653 of record JAUMIR010000002.1, read on the forward strand.
CAGTAATATGGGTTACTAGATTTTGGTGAGGTATATTTAACATTGGTAGAAGATCATTGTTGTCCTGTCAACCATTGTATGCTTAAAAAAACAACACTCTGGCTCAAATCCAATTATTAGTCTTAACTATATTAGACTGATTAAATCAATGGAAACATGGTATATCAATGCTTATATAGGTTCCACTGATTCAGTGGATCTACTTCATTTGGAACTGACAAATGAATTTAGGCATCCTAAAATGGGTGGGAATGATGCAGTTTTCCAGATGTTGTTGGACTGCAACTCCTAGCATTCCCCACCTTTAACTGTGATGGCTAGGGGTGCTAGTTCTGGTGCAACAACACCTGAAGAACCACATGATTTCCCCCACCCCTGTCCTAAATGAATTGGTGTGATATTCCACTTTATACTGTTTCACTGTAAGCAGCTAAAAAATGCCAACTGCTGGCAGTGGAACTTGCTCCTCTGCCCCCTTCTCCCAGGATTACACCCTTGTGGGGAAGAAGCAGAATAGATGTACTGGCCCAGTGCCAGGCCATGTATCACAGTGTTATTTTTAAAAATGAGATATTCTTACCAGTTGTCAGATAAGAGTCTCAGAAGATGCAGCCTGAATGGGAGGGTGAGATGCTGCCTTAGATGGCGCAAGGTCGCTGAGGACCTTCATCTTTCACTTGCCTGCCTGCTGCGCCATCCTCTCCTGCCTGGGGGCTGTGAGAGAAGGTGGGAGAACTTATCAGATTGGGACCTCTCTTGACCTCTTCCCCAAACAGAATGTGATCAATGCATTTACGCAGACGGCACGCTCTGATCGCTGTACCTATTCTGGGAACGTAACAGTGGGGAAGGATATAACCATAGAGGAGCTGCAGAAGGCGTATCATGCAGTGGTTTTGGTGAGTTTGCTTATCGGTGAGATTAAACAGCAGAGAGATAAGGAACAAGAATGGTGGGGGAGAAAGACAAATCAGATCAGATTTTTTTAAAATGTCCTAGGAGTGGGACAGTCACATTGGTTAAGTGATGAATGCCTTTATCCAGCTGTGCCAGTATCACAACATGGACAGAGTATGGTTTTGCATGTCTTCCTGAAGATGTTGCATTCAACTCTGGTCCGGGGTCTCAATTAAAATATACAAAGGGAGCTATTTTTAAATGTTGTTTTGCCTTTGAGTCATTTTGGCTGTTGGAGAGTGGAAGGACCCTACATATAGACATCTCTGAATCAGAAAACAGGTTTCTGAAGTCATGGAAGTTCAAAGTGCTCAAGTCATCCATTACAATTAGGTGACTGTGAGCATGAAATCTATAGCAACTGTCCTTATAGCTGGCTATAATCAATGTTGAAGTAGCCTGCTGCTTTCATAGCATCTTAACAGGCTCATATATCAGGATACATTCACATAATCAAAGGCCCAATACAGTTTAAAAAAATTATTTCATCTCTATACTCAGGCCAGAAGAAACCGTCAACATTAGTAAAACAATGAAAATGATTTTTACCTCCACTAGTCCTCTATAGTGTCAGGCAGACATAACATAATCATTCCCATAAAAAGAACTGAGAAAAACAAACCAAGACCACAAATTACCATGATCTGATACAGTACATAGTCTTACGTAAAAGTCTTCCTCCTAGATAGTTTTAGGAATGATTTGGGGACAGCAAATATGTGAATACCTTGTCTTAAACATTTTGTTTGTCATTCAAGAGGAAAATATTCCATTAGTCAATTCTTTCCCAATTTTTTCTGGAAAAAAGGGCTTCAGGGAGAAAATAGAGTGTTTTTTAAATTAAAATTACACACACACACACACGCGCGCGCCTTTAGATCTTTAGGTTTGGCCTTGGGAAGAAAGGCCCCATTAGATTGCTGTAATTTTCTCTACTTGGGGCTATCCTTTAAGAGTATTCAGAAGCTACAGCTTGTGGAAAATGCAGTTTATCCAAAACAAAACCCCAATACAGTGAAGAAATTACATGTACTATTTACCTAAGAAAGTGTTGGAAAGCTTGAGCAACTACGTGAAAATTCTATCTGAGAGGGAATGTAAAATGGATTTCTGTTTCAGACTTAGGACTCACCTACACCAACCAAGATAACCCAGGGGCAGCCTGGAGTATTCTGGCCCTGGAGCTGCCCTGGATTTCCCCGTTTACTGGAGCACTCTGCACTGAGAATGGGCAGCTGTCTTCACATGAGTCCTGCTGTATCACCCAGTGCCAGCATGTGTCACATTCTCTGAGGCCAGAAATGAGGCACCCAGTGCTGATTACATGCTGGGGGCATGGTTGTGACCTCAGAAGATACAGTGTGCACTGGCAGTGGTGCCGGGCAGTACAGCAGGGTGCATGTGTGAAAATAGCTGTCCATTCTTGGCATGGAGTGCTCTGGATTTCCTGGAAAAGTCAGAGTAAATCAAGATTTTTTTTAAAAAAAGTGTTTCAAGGGGGTTTAAATCGTTTTGGGGACTGAACTGGCCAAACGTCATGAGGACTGTCCAGTCCAGATTCTGGGTTTTGGCCCGGCATCATCTGCACAGATTGTCCCCAGGACAGCCCCAAAACGTTTTATTAGGCTTGTGTGGACATGTCCTTAGACTTATGAGTACCTTAGGGAATGGGTGAAAATTTTCATTTAGTTCATATTTTGGTAAAGATTTGGCTGGAAGATGAAGCCAGTTAAAAGTATTTATTTATTTTTATTTATTTATTAAAATATTTCTATCCTGCCCTCCTGTTGTAAAATCTCAGAGGGGGCATACAATTAAAACAATATAAATACTTTAAGACAATTCCAGATAAAAACAGCATTATAACTTAAATAGAACAAAAGCATATTAAACGGATCATGGAGTTAAAGCAGCAGAAAAGGCTAAACCAGTTATATGTATATGTACACTTTTAAAAAAAGATTCGGCCCGAAAGGCTTTATTAAAAAACCATGTTTTAACTTGGTGCCTAAAAGAAATCAATGTCGATTCTAGTCAGGCCTCCAAGGGGAGGGCAGGACTCTCAGAGAAGGTTTCAGCCACAGGGAGGGAGGGAGACATATTTATTGGTGAGGCAACTCACTGTTTTGCTCCATTTCTCTGTTGTTGGCCATATTGTCACAGCAGTTGGGTTAGTGCTTTCCTTACAGCTATTTGCTGTGCCAGTCTGTTATTATTTGTTGCTGACAGTATCCAGCCACACCTGACTACTTCTGCTCTCACCCCTTTGTAATGGAGAAATACCCCAAACCATAGTGCCCACTCTATAAATTGTTGGAAAGAGGAATGCTTTTGGCAGATGGTGAAATTTCTGTTTTGTCTTGGTCTTATGGATTATTGTATTGGTGATAGAACACCTCTCACAATTCCCTGTGGAGGTGTACATGTAAGCAGCATTATGATAGAAGAATAAAAAATCAACAGGGGTTGTTTGTTTTTTAACAAAGAAAGAGACAGAAATCTGAAAATGGAGCAGGAATCTTGCTTCTTTTTGATGTCATGAAACCTCTGTGGATTTAGGACTCCAAGGAAATGCTTTCTAACATGTATTCTGCTGCAGATATTTCTGTCTGTGAAAAGAAAGAATTTCTTTCACATCTGAAGGAACTGGCCATGTGTTTGATTCACTCCCTGTCAAATGTATGTGGTTCCCTTCCCCTTTTCTGCAGAGCTATGGAGCTGAGGACAGCCGGAAGCTTGGAATTCCTGGGGAGGACCTTGCAGGAGTCTATTCAGCCAGAGCATTTGTGGGATGGTACAATGGCCTGCCTGAAAACAGAGATGTAAGGATGTAGGTTCCCTTGCATGCACGTATATACATGTGCATATACATACATACACATCACTGGGCTTTCCACATGTTTGAACACAGCCATCCAGCTTTGGCTTAGTGGCTGGCTGAAAGGCCTGCAATTGGAAAAGATTAACAGATGTCAAATTAAATCCTCCTCAGATTTACAAATGTGAACAATTTGCACGTCCATAAGAAGGGATTATCTGGCTCCCTCTCTCAGAGGTGCCATAAGGAAAGCTAGAAGGAATGCTTCTGCCTTTGAGGTGGGGGAGAAGAGACAAGAACATTTCACACAGAGCTTTCCTACCTACATGGGTGTTGGAAGTAAGGAGTATGTATCCCATCATGTGTGGGAAAACCTGCATGATACTTTTCAAGCTGCAAAACATGCACCAAGATGACTTTGGCACAGGGTGGCGTGTCTGTGTGTATATAGCTTTACCTCCCCAGGTCCAGAAATAAAATGTCATGCCTGAAATCGTGCTAGTAGTGGTAGCCGTTATAAAATAATTGTGGGCTGCAGGTTACTCACCTATGGCACAGCCTAATTGAACCATGCAATACTATGTTCTGATATTACTTATATTACTTATATTGCCCTTCCCTTCTTCTTCCAAAAACCTCTGTGTAGTATATGTGGTTCTCTTCAACACCCCGAGTATGCATCCTCTCTGCTCCCCAGTGAGGTCTGTGTAGTGCCATCAGGAAGAGAGAGAAAGTGATAGGTGGAAAAGGAAAACACATTTTCCACAATTCACAGTGTGGTGTCATGGTCAGAGGACTAGGGAGACTTGAGTTCGAATCCCCTCTCAGCCACAAGCTCACTGAATGACCATGAGAATATGATGAGGCCCACAGAAGTTGGGAAGAACAGCATATTCTCTTCTCTGTACTCTCATCTCTTTAGAGGAAGAATGGGAGGTCAGTGTAACTATAACAATACCAGACTAACAAAGCACTTACGTATATTGTTGGAGCTGTGGGTCTAGCAAAAGGTGATAGGGTGGGTCCCAATGCTGTTTGTTGTGGCCATTGGGGGCAGAATATGTTCCTGCTTGACAGGACAATATTTTGCCATGAATGTTGCTACTTTGCAGGAAAATGGGGGTGATGGTGGTAGTATGGAACAAATACACCTGTGCACATTTCAGTGGAGGTTTTTTGGTGATGGTGGGGGACTGCATGTGTATATTTGCCACAGCTTGTGCTTTGTGTGAGGTTTTTTTCTACCCTGGAGTGTCATACACATAAGGAAAATAGCCTTTTATGAAGCAGACTTTAGTCATTGCTTTGATGCCTAACTGTTCATTGATGAGGGGTCTTATGAATCCTTTCCTGCCTCTTCTGGGCTTTTGAATTTGCAAGAACCCACTTGATAAATTGCTAAATTAAGAGGCACGGACAATGAAGAATGCCTGTTGGTTAACCATGCAGGCTGGTCTTGAAGCAGTGGAATAATTCTAATGATGGACTTACCTTGGTTCAAGTGTTGGGGATCACTGCAGTGTTGGACACTGAGAAATTTTTGAAGTGACCATTGTGAGGGATCTCTCTGCCTCTGTAGCTGAAACCAGACCTGAGCAGTGAGACGGCTGTGGTCCTGGGACATGGGAACGTGGCTCTGGATGTTGCACGGATTCTCTTATCGCCACTTGAAATTCTCAGGGTAAGTTGAGCACTAGAGTGTTGTTGTAAGGTAAAAGGGCACAAGGTAGAATGGTCTGTAGTTGTGGCGTTACTAAGGCCAGTGTCACCCCTCCCCGCAATGGTGCCATCTGGTGCAGTTTGGCCTCTCTAGTGCTGCCATTGGTCACAAATTAGGGAAAAATCCCATTTTAGCTGCATGGAGGGAGAGCTGCATCAAGGTAGAGCTGGGCAGAATCTATAATTAAAAGCAGCTACAAGCTGACTGTTGGCAGCTTGTTGGATTCTCGCCTCACAGATAAAGAGCTGTCCTTCTGCTTTGCTCTATGAGGAGCTTGTAATCTTTACAAAGGAGGCCTTTTTAAAACTAGAAGTAAACCAGAAGTGACTTCCTCTCACTTCCTGATTTTTTAAAAGGCTACTCCTGGTCCTAAAATGGCCCAGGGGCCCCTAAAAACATGGCAGAAATGTGCCCCATACCCTCTACAGGGTGTTGGAGAGCATTTGGGGACTAAAAAAAGGTTTTGTTGTTGTGGGGGTGCAATGGGAGGACTGTGCGACTACAAGGTCTCCTGCGAGGCTAATGTGGTTGCCTAGTGTTCCATAGTTGCCCACCCCAGTGTAAATTGCTTTGCCTTGAAAGAGATTGGGGCTAGTGGTTTGTGCAGGTGGCTGGCTATGCGATGAGCTCTTCCCTTTTCTTTCCTCTTTGCCTGCCCCTAATCCCCAATCTGTTCTCCTCATCTAGAAAACTGACATCACTGAAGACTCACTCACAGCCTTGGCCCGCAGCAAAGTGAAGCGGGTGTGCCTTATAGGGAGGAGGGGCCCCCTCCAGGTCGCCTTTACCATAAAGGTAAATAAAATAAAATGCAGTAGTGTTTTTGGTTTCATTTTTCTTTTGAGCTGGAAAAAACTTCATTTTAACAAGATCATTTCTGGTGCCAAAATTCCCCTAGGCCATTTTCTTTGGAGGGGTTAATGTGGAACTATATGGTGTTAAAACTACTGTAGACCACTGATTGGAGAGCCAGTGTGGTGTAGGGGTTTGAGTGTTGAACTAGGATCTCAGGAGACTGGGGCCTGAATCCCCACACAACCATGAAAACCCCACTGGGTGACCTTGGGCAAGTCACAGTCTCCCAGCCTATCAGGAAGGTGATAGCAGACCTCTGAATAAATCTTGTTAAGAAAACCCTATGAAAGGGTTGCCATAAGTCAGAGTTGACTTGAAGGCAGGAAACAACAAGGCCACTGACTACAGTTTGGAGGGAGAGGTAATTATGCAATCTTGCCGCCTTCCTTATTAGGTACTCTTTCCAAGACAAGTCGGGCAGTGCTTCTGCCTCTGGTGGGAGTGCATCCTCGTGGTAGGTAAATAATAATAATAATAATAATAATAATAATACTGAGTTATTTATTACCCGCCTCTCCCCTCAGGATCGGGGCGGGGTACAACATCACAATGCATCACATACAATTCAGTACAATTCAAGTAAGTTATACATTACAGTACAATACAATACAATACAAGCAGGTTATACAATTTTTATACAAATCAGAAATCAATACAGACAAACATTGCAGACAATTACAAACAGCTGTACAGTGCAGACAATATAACTGCCAGTAGATGGTGCTGCTGGCACTGCAGGAGTGACATTTTTTCAGAATGCACTGTACAATGATAAGCGACATGCTGCTTTTTTAGAAACCGTATTACCATACTAGTTTCCACAGCACATCACCCCAGCTCTTAATAAGCTGGTCCTCATTTTACTGACTTATAGAAGGCTGAGTTGACCTGGGGGGCCCTGGGATCGAACCTATAGACTCAAGATCTAACATGAGTTCTTTTTGGCTGCAGTGTTGGCTGCATTAGCTTACTGTGCCACCAGGGCTCCACCAGGTATGATGGAGCAAAGGATGCTTAGCGTGCATAGTCACACAGGATTGCAACCTTTACCTGTTCCCATCTGTAGACACTACAAATAACTGGACTGGGAGGTTAACCGGCCAGTAGAAACCAAGCAGCGAATCTGTGGGAAGGAGGGATTGCACCGAGAAATCCCCTCATAATTAGCTCTCTGCTATTTTGGTTGTCTGCGGAAGCATCAGACCGAGAGTGTGGGAAACTTGACATCCAGGCAGGCCACAAGATTCAGGGCAGCACATGGCTTTGTCTTCATTTCTCTGCTGAAGTGGTTTACACTGTGTTTGTATGGCTTTGCAGACAACTATTGTCTTCCAAAGCAGCTCATATGATTTTTTAAAAAAAATATGAGAGAGGACTTAATTTTTTATATTTATCATAAGTTTAAGTTGTGGCGTACAAATCTCATTAAAAAGGCCATGAATACATGTCGTCCCTGCCTGAACTGAACACTCCTTACAGTTGAAAATCTGTATATAGCAACCTTCTAGCACTTGCATGTGTTTCTCTGCAACTCCTGCACATGAAGTGGTGAGGGATAATATGTTTCTGTCTATTTGGAAACCCCAGGAGCTGCGAGAGATGATCAACCTGCCTAGTGCTAGACCTTTCCTGAACCCTGCAGACTTCAAAGGCCTTGGAGATGCTATCAAAGGTGAGGATCAGACAGAGACATGTTTCTGAAATGAGTAGTGTTGGGGATTCCAGTTTTTCTCAAAACCCTTCCTGACCTGAAAGACCTTTTTTCTGATCCCAGCTGGGTGTGGTGAGTGATGAGTAGAATGTTCTTTGAGCATATTCACAAGTTCTTCTTTTAAGCATACTGTATGTTCTAGGACTATATCCCCACATAAATGCAAAGTGTGTTTTTGGGGGAGAGGTAGGCAGCGCATGGGGTAGGCACCACGTGGCCTCTGAACTCTGCTATTGCTGCTGTCAAATTGGCAGCAACCTCAAGCCTCACAACTGAAATTGCAGCTGCCTAAACACAATGGAATATGTTTTCTGGTGCAAGACAGGATGGGTGATAGTTAAGGGTTTGGGAGCCCTTTTTTGCCTTCCCCTGGATTTCCATGGGCCACACCTTTCCTCTAACTCTGCTGCAACTCCCTCAAAGATAGTTTCTTCCCTAGGGCAAATTGTGTCTGCAGAAGCCTTGAAGGCATGCTTTGAAAGTTAAATCTGTTTTCCCTGATCCTGTCTCAGAAGCCCCAAAGCAGTTTTTAGAAACAGGAAATACTTAGCAGCAGCCAAAGGATCTAACTGTGGAGTTTGAGCAAGAGAGGTCTAGATCTTGATTCCAGGGAAGAGGGCAAGGGCACAAGGAGAAGCGAGGTTCTGGTGAAAGTGCAGGGCGCAAAGTCACGCTGCCAGTATGTCCCAAGATATGCAGCAGGTGTGAGGAGCCTTTGGTTCTTCAGGAGTTGGAATTACAGCTTCCATGTTGCCTCATCATTGGCCATGCTGGCAGGATCTTCTGGGAGTCCACAGTTTCCCCTGCCTGCAATACAATATCTATTTGCCCTTTCTAATCCTCATGTTACCCTTTGATTGAACCAGTAAGAGCCTGAAGGAGTGTCATTCAGTCACAATATGGAGTCTTGCTACTTGCTTAATTTTGTTCACCGGCTAGCACTTTTCAGATGGCTTTATACATTAGCAGTTGGTGAAAATGATCCAGGCCAGGGGAAAGCCCATTCTGGGAGCTCCCCTCCCTGTGACTTCCACAAGAGTTGTGGTATAAACCTGCAGTTCACCCTTGCCTTGGCCTGAGCTGGTCTGGTTTCCCATGTTGTTAGCAAGCTTAAGTTTTATCTCCTCCTTCCCCTTGGTTTCCTGTTGAGCAAGAGTGTTCCTTTATAGTAATAAACTGACTGACATGTGCATGCTGTTGGGAGCCAAAGTGCTCCAAAGGGCAATGAGCTGCAATAGCAGCTGTCTAACCTTGAGATGGCTGGAGGCCAGAGACTTCCAAAGGCTCCTCTGTGAAGCAGCTCTAGGGAGTGTGTGTGCTCTTTTGTCCAGATCTCAAAGAGAGAGAGAAACACCAAGAGGGGTTGGTCAGAGGGTTTTGTATGAGGTTAAGTGGAAGAGACTGCATTTTGCAAGGAGAAAGAGATAAATACTGTGCTTACTCCTGTTTCCTCACTGAGCAGTCTAAAATGAGTTTTCGTTTTGCACTGAAAGTGTGGGCTAATTTCAGATTCAAGCATGGAAATTGGAAGAGCCATGGCTGAAAGTACAATGCTGTTGCCATCTCAAAATGGCAAGGTTTATAAACCTGGAGTTTCCCTTTCTCTTGAGTTTTAGTAAACTAAGAAAACTGTGTTGACTTAGCCAAATTGGCAAAGGCAAGGCAGATGCCCCATGAGGGTCTTGTGATCTACCCTCCTCCAGTGTCATTTTTCTTCCTTTGTCTCCCCCACCCCTTTTCCCTTTCTTTAAAATACTGTACAGGTCTTCCCCACACCTTCCCTTTGGGAGACCTAATGGCAACTTTAAGTGGACAATATAAATGAGAGAAGTAGTATAGATTAACTTTCTCTCAATCTCATGCCCCTAGTCCAAATTGGCTCCTTGCCCTCTTCCCCAGCTACATTGTTAAGCAAAAGAAAGGGCTTCAGGAGTATCCAGTCATAAATCCCCCGCTTCATATCCACTTTGGTTCCTAAAGATGCAACTGCACTTGACATTTGTTGCATGCCTTAGTGGCATTTCCAACATGGTGTCTGAAGTGACCCTATAATGGGATTTTCTTAGCAAGACTTATTCAGAGGAGTTGTAGCACTTTTGAGAGTAACTGAGAGAAAGAAGTTGTAGCATAAACTTTCAGATATGTGGAGGAAGTAGACCAAGTACAAAAGCTTATGCAACATTTTTTTCTCTCTCAGTCTCAAAGGTGCTACAAGATCCCCTTACTTATTTATATTCCAAACTAACACAGCTATGCCTTTGAATTATTCAGAGGAGGTTTGTCCTTTCCTTCCTTTGAGGCTGAGAGGGTGTAGCTTACTCAAGGTCAACCAGTGGGTTTCCATGGCTGAGCAGGGATTCAAACCATGGTCTCCCAGAGCCCTAGTCCAACAGACCATGCTGGCTTTCGCTTAAGATACATTTTGAAAAAGGCAGATATATTATATATTATTGCTTAATTATTACTACTACAATTTTTTCTTGCCTTTCCACTAAAAATAAAAGTGCTTAATGTGGTTAACAAACATCAGCATTGTTTTTGTAAATGAAACCCTTAAAATCTTCATAATAGACATTATTCAATAAACATCAAAACAGCTGAGAGGGTGAATTTGAAAAGTTGTTTCTTTATGCATGCTTTAAAGCCAGCGAGAGTTAAGAATGGATCACAAGGTACAGTCTGCCCCTCATTCTGGTTGTGCTGCTTCTCATGAGGGTTCCACATCTATCTTTACCTCATGGAAGGTGCTAATTTCCCTTCAGATTTCATCAGAGTCTGTGCTGGGTTGGATCGAGACTTAAGTGTTACTTAGAGGTGAAATGAAGGAGGAGAAGCCCAGAGTAGCTGATTAATACAGGGTGGGCAAAGTACATGCAACCCACCCCCATTCAAAATTACTTTTGCAGCCATTAATCCCTTAAAACCTTTCATACCACCTCTTTTCTGCCCCTTCCAGTAGGTAAATTCCAGAGGTCACCTGGGCTCCCTACAGTGTTTAACATCAAGAAAACTAAAAGACTATGTTTCTAAAATGGAAGTGGACTTCCAGATTTTTTGAGGGGGGGGGGGTTGGCATTCCTTGCACTGTGTGCAGCTCTAGGAGGCTCTCTGGGGGAGAAAATTGGCCCATGGACTTAAAACAAACAGACCAACATTGTATCTGCCGTATACCATGGGATGCCTGTGATGCCCACCCCTGAATCAAAGTCCCATTAATTTGAGCGAAGCGACTTTGCTCCAAGTATGAGGAAGTCAGGAGCTATTGTGTGGCGCACTGTCCTCTTTTTTCTCTCTGCCAGGAGATCTACTCATCAGAAAGAAGGCTTTAGTTTGGTGCTTCACTAAGTAGTAACTTTGAGCCGCACTTTTGCAACGGGACCTGCTTGAAGGGAGGGGCTAGGAGGAGGAGAGAGCACTCTTTTCCTTCTGTTTTGTTCCTGAGCCCTGCGCCAGCTGCTGGAGTTAATAGAGTCTTAACCCTCCTGCTCATGTTCTTATGGTATGGGGAATCCCATGGAAATGTGTCAGCTTTTCAGATATGCATAGGGCAAAGGCAGCCTTCCCTCTGGGTATTCCTTCAATCTCAATCTGAAATAACTTCATTGTGAACTCTGATCCTGGTGGGCCCACTGTGCTCTTGCCATCCTTTTGTAATTTTCAGACATTCCCAGACCTAGGAAACGGCTGACTGAGCTGATGGCGAAAACTGCCTTGGAAGACCCTGGGGAGGTGGTAGCCAGTCGCTGGGCTTCAGCATCCAGAGAGTGGAGCCTAAAGTTCTTGCGCAGCCCACTGGAGGTGTTGCCGATGGCCGATGGGAGGCAGACAAGAGCGATCCGACTGGCTGTCACCAGGTTGGAAGTATGGGCTCTTTTTTTCTCCCCACCTTTTTCTTCCCTCTCCCCTCTCCACTTTGCTCTCCAGTCTCTCTCCAAGGTCTGATGCATCCATTTAGTTTCAGAGATTCCCCCTCCTCCCTGGGCCCAGGAGCATTGCAGCATTAAGTTCAAGACAGCTTCATACTCCCTGTCTAATTAGAACTACCAGTCTAACTGCCTGCTGTCTGCAAGCCAAAATGGCAGACTATCTCAACAAGCTGGCACTATCTGTCCCCAAGGACCCATTTCCTGTATGAGAACAGTTCTTTCCATTTATTTCGTATTGTTATCTGTGATTGGAGGACACTCTAATAACGTCGCTGATCACAGGGGATGGGATTGCCAGTCAACTGAAGGCAACTCAAAACCAAGTTGGATCTGCTCCTGCTTTTGCAATAAAGGATTTGCTGTCTTTGTTAGCTGTTTTTCCTTTAGAAACACCAGGGCGAATTGATTGGGGCACTTTAGAGTAGGGCCCCCACTCATGTCCACAGTCGCTTAGATTTAGCATTGTTTTCATGCTGGAGGCATCCTGCTCATAAGAACATAAGCTGGCTGGATCAGATCAAGGCCCTGTTTAGTCCAACATTCTTTTCAGATGGTGGCCATCCAGATGCTTCTGGGAAGGCCACCAGCAGGATATGAATTCAGCCAGATTCTCTTTCCTATGCTCCAAAGCAACTGATACTCAGAGCCATGTGTGTGCCTTCAAGTCACCTGCCGACTTGTGGCAACCCCATGAATCCCATAGGGTTTTCTTAGGCAAGGAGTACCCAGAGATGGTTTTGAAGTTGTCCCAATTGACCTTCCATGGCTACCTCTTGTGGCAGTGAGTTAATTGTGTGTTGTCTTTTGTCTGTCCTGAATTTCCACCATTTAGCTTCAGTAGATGACCCTTTCTTGCAACTGACCAAGGAGCCTGGGCTTGCACTGCTGGCATTATAAGGATGCTCTCCCTCACCTTACCCTTCTTTGCCTTTTCTTTTGCTTTCTGTTTCTGGACTCTGCAGGGTACAGGAGAAGCTGCCAAGGCAGTTCCCACTGGAGAAGTTGAGGAGGTGATGTGTGGGCTGATTCTCAGCAGCATTGGTTACAAGAGTCTCCCAATTGACCCTGCTGTACCCTTTGACCCGAAGCAAGGCATTATCCCCAACAATTTGGGCAGAGTGCTTGGGGCACCAGGTCAGTAGAACGTTTTAAAATAAGGTGCCCAGATATTTACTTCTCTAAAATTATTTCTAAAAACTTTATAGCCACAAGCCTTTTATATGAGACAGTATACCCACTCTGGTCATTGCAGTTCTTGGTTTCCTTGGGAAGGAACTTTATATTTAATCGACTCCACTGAAGACTAGAGGAGACAATAATTTTCTCTGTTTTACTAGTGTTGATGATTTCTTCTGTTTTTTATTGATTTTTGCTTGCTCCTAATAAAACGGCCAAAACAGAGTTTCCTTGTAGTTCAATTAGTAACAATTTTTAAAAAAAAAAATTAAAAGGGGAATTCTTTTTGTAACTATTATCTGAATAAATTATACTTTTAATAGACCAAATATATATTTTTATATATGATATGCAAAACAAAATTATATACAGGTCATCCTCCAAATCTGCAGAGGATACATTCCTGGACTTACTGTTTATAAGTGAAACCACAGATAATAGCGAACTGCCAAATAATACCATAGAATCATGCTGTAGGACCTAAAAATGGCTAGAGAGGATGCCTTTCTAGGCATTTGGAAGTCTTCCAGTGCAGCTCTGGCAGACCATAGAGTTATGCTGGAGGACATCCAGATGCCTAGAGAGACGCCGCGACCACAGTTAAATGAAACCATGGTTACCATACCGTGGATATGGGGGGGACCTGTATTTGTATTATAGTATGTACAGTATATACTTCATTTTATGTTCCTAAAAAGTGCCTTTCAGTCTATAAAGGATACTAATATCACATTTTTTTCTCTGTTTTTCAAAAAAAACACCATTTTTTCCTTTAAAAACAGAGGAACTGTTTTTATCCCCATGGCTTCAAAATTTCTGGAAATTTTACATCTCTGTTTCAGTCCCCAAATTGTTTCTAATGAGACAAACTCAGTCTAGTTGTTGAATTGCAAAAGCACTGAGCCTCTCTGGAGTTGGGTGGTGACAACTTCATGTGTCCGTGAATGACCTTTGGGGGCAGGGGGACAAGGTGTTCAGCCAGTGCTCCAATCATCCTGACTCCGAGTGGGGGAAATGGCAGGTTCATAGCTGTTGCCTGGCTGTGTTCCAGGTGAAGAATGTGGACCAGATTGGTTAGGCTGCCTGACTATGTATTATACTTTGCAGGGCTCTACTGCAGCGGCTGGGTAAAGAGAGGACCCACGGGTGTGATCATCACCACAATGAATGATAGCTTTGACACAGCCCAGTCTGTGCTGGAAGATCTGCAATCTGGTGTCTTGGACCTTTCAGGTGCCAAGGAAGGTTTTGACTTGGTGAGAAGCATCCTTCAATCACGAGGTAAAGATGTTGTGTGTTCTCTCTCTGTAATTATGTTGGGATGGTGTAGTCAACCAGGATGGAACATGGATCATAGAAAGCTGCCTGGTATACTGAGTCAGACCACTGATCCATCTAGCCCAGTATTGTTAACACTGACTGGTAGCATTTTCAGGCAGTTTCCTTTCAGAGCCGACAGGTGGTTTCCCAATCCAGTACTAACCAGTCCTGATCCTGCTTAGCATCTGAACTCAGATGAGATCCAGCATGCTCAGAGTGGTGCAGTGGGTTATTTTGATTCTCAGTGTAAGTTTTAATTAACATTAGAGAACGTTGACTTTCTCCAAGGTGTCAAATGTGGCAAGTCCTTTTTTGGTCAGCAAGTCTTACATTTCCCTTAACAGTCCCAAATATTATCAACATCATGAACTTTTTTTAAAAAAATGGCACAGGCTCTTCCAAATGATAGAAAAACTTTGGAAATTTGAGGTTTTTAAATAGATGGTTTGGTGATAGGTTTTGCATTCTAACTTTTTAAAGGAAAATGTTAGATTGTCAGTCAATGCTGGGTGTTTTTTTTTTTTTAATTGTTCTTGGTGCACTATGGGGAGAGGAACAGATGTTGCTTTCACATCCCCTCCAACCCTTGAGATTACTTACCATTGACTTTCTTTTGCTTTTAGTTTTCATGCCTATTGTTACAGCAATTCCTGGATCTAAGCATCATGGGGAATACATTTCGGCCTCCTCTCCTAAAAACTAAGATTTTGAAAATTTTGAGAGCATTCTATGATTCTATGTAGTGTCATTGTTGCTGTTGTTTTTCTTCTTCAGTTAACTGAAGGTGCAAATTTCCTTGCAGTACTCAGATCTTTGACATAAATTGTTGAGTTCTCACTGGTGAGGGCTAATCTGAGCTGGAACTGGGCGTATTCCAGGTCTCCCCAAGATTTTGTTTGGTGCCAAACACTGACACACATTACTGCTATAAGCTTTATTGGTGGTAAATGATGCAGCAGGCGGGATACAGCAGAGAAGCATTCCAGCCCTTTCATTGATGGTATCCAGCATCCCTCTCAGCCAATGGTGGCATTGGGCCCCTGATGAACTAGTTCTATCCAGACTATCTTTGGCCAGCAATCCAGTCCCTCATTGCTGGCTAAACGGGAAGCCTTTGGGCTGGGGTGCACCCCCCATGGTAAGGCCTGTGGAAGATGGACCCCCAAGGTTTATATGATGCAGAGGTGAACAAAGAAAATCACAGTGCACAAGCATGAGCCCTCTTCCCATCCCACTCCCAGCTAGGCGGCCTGTGCAAGCAGGCTAGTAACATAGGAAAATTCACTCACCCTGCCTGTTCTCGGCCTTCATTATCTGTTGCCAGCCTGAAAGTACTAAGCTATGGTAATGCAAAAAGTATCTAATGAAGTCACTTGTATGTACACATTAATCTTTTTGGTATCACTGAACAGCTGTTAACATTTGCCCATGATGTTAACAAGGACAGCAGAACCCCTGTGCCTAGTGGCAGAGGCCAAACTCACTACAGGGACTAAAGTTAAAAGATGGGATATTCCCAAAGTGACCTTGAATTTGAACTCAGGTTTGGCAAATTTCACTGATTCATCACCTAACATTCCTGGTTGAGAGCAGAGCTGTGTGGGTCAAGCTTGCACCAGTTCTTGGTCTCCTCAAGTCTCTTTCCTGTGTCGGTAGCACATGCTATGTCAGTGTCTCTTGCTGTGAGGGAACAAAGAGAACACAGCCTGAATGTTTGGCAGGAGTGATATTGGTGTGATCTTTCTTCCACTACATCCCTTTGCCTTTGACAGTCTCCTTTTCCTGTATTCATGCTCTTGCATGAAAATAGCTAAGCTTGAATGTAAGTATCCTTGTGAAGGAGAGTTGTGGGGGAAGCCTCTTAGTTTGCAATCCTAAACACACTTACTAATGAGCAAACTTCACTGAATGCAGCAAGTCTGACTTCTGAGCAACAAGTCTGACTTCTCATACATCTGCTTAGGAATACGCTGCATCCCTGGATCATCAAGTTCATGGGGTACAGATATTCAGAGCTTTCTTTGGCAGTAATGTGAAGAGGTATAAGCTTGCTCTATCCACCTACCTTTACTTCTCCCACGAGTGCTTTCATTGTCCAAGGAATAAATGCATGAAATTTTACTGTCCTCCCCATCCTCACTGACAAGTTTGAAAGGTCAGCTGATGATGAACTTCGAGGGGTATTAAATTGTATTTTCCCTCCATAGTCTCAAAACAGTTGGGAGCCTGACTTACGTAACCACAAGTTCTCTTCTGGGTTTGAAAAACTGATGGTACTTGATGTTAAACTGTGCAGGAGACCTCTGAAGCTTGCTGAAAAGGGCATTGCTGCTCCTGGATGTTTCTAGGACAAGCAACTCACCTCCTCTTTTTTGGTGAGAAAAGGACATGTTTTGTGGGAGCTGGAGGGCTGAGGGCCACAAAAACAGCCTGGAGCCACATGTGACCCCAGGTCCACACTTTGCCCATCCCTAGTTTAGTGGGACATAGTGAAGACTTGGAATGCTAGAACCCAAGACATCTAGCTGCCCCTTGTTCTTTCCTTGCAGTACTGCATTACAGTTTTCTTGGATTATTTTCCATATCCTTTCCATTCCTGGCAATCTCTCTTTCAAGTTCTGTCTTCTCTGCCTGCCTACTTTTCTTGATTGCCCAGTGGCCTTCAATGCTATTTGCTTTCCTGTTTTGATACCAAGCACAGATATGTGTGGATCATATCCTCAACAGAGCATTCAAGAGTAGATTCAGGTGCAGATCAAATCAGTGGTTCTGGAACCTTCCTGTGAAAACAGACAAGACTGCAACATTTAATTGCTTCTGACATCATGAACCCTTCTGCCCAGCCTAACTTGTTACTAGCCTAAAATTAAGCTTCTGTGCAGATGTTTTTCATATTCTAAAACATTCATTTTTTAAAATTGTATTCATTAGAGTATTTATACCCCCCTCTTCAGCCACAAAGGCTCTCAGAGTGGCTTACAAATTGTTTAGCAATAGCACTTACATTCATCCCTTTCTGGTAACACTGTATATGCACGATCCTAAATATACACTGGACTGACTATGTGACGAATGTTGCTGTCCTTGAGCAAACAGGGATCACCAGCATTGAGGCCATGATATTGAGAACACAGCTGCGCTGGGCAGGGCACGTTTCTAGGATGGAGAACCATCGCCTCCCAAAAATAGTACTCTACGGTGAACTCGCCACGGGGCGCTCCAAAAAAGCGATACAAGGATTCCCTGAAACACCATCTTAGGCTCGGCCAAATTGATCACCAACAATGGTCCGCCCTGGCCTCACATCAGGAGGCATGGAGATGCACTATCCACAATGCTGCAGCCTTATTTGAGAACTCACGCCGAACAAGTTTTGAAGAGAGACGACAATGCAGAAAGAATCACAACCCGGAAACATCACCCAAGGAGACCTTCTGCTGTGCTTTCTGCAACCGGACTTGTTTATCTCAGATTGGCCTTTTCAGTCATAAGTGCACTTGTAGAAAGCGCAGGATGAGTCCTTCCTGAATCTTCGTTTGCGAAGAAAAGCCAGAGGTATAGATACCCTAGGGATGTCCTTTGTTTGTGAATCATGGGGAATTATGGAAGGTTTGTGCCAAACAGTGTTTGAGAAGTCAGACAACATTTGGAGAGGACAGAGCATATCTGGTTTAGAGAGTGCTGTGCTGCTGTTTACATGCCTGTCTCAAATTAAAGGGAAGATAGCAGGCGAGAAGTAACTAAGAATCACTTCTCATGTTGCAGAACTCCCCCCACATAGTTAAGCCATATGATAACACACTATAAAAGCACATGTATCTATGACAGTGGTTCTTAACCTGTGGTCTGGGGACCCCCAGGGGGCTGTGATGTCCTCACAGAGGGTCCATGAAGGCTGCTCAGCCCACGTCCTCCCTGCAATGAAGTGACCACATGACAGGAGCCAAGGTGGCTGGCTTGACCTGTAGATTGCTGTTCAATCTACTCCAGCCACAAATTTGTAGAAGAAGCAGGAGAAAAGTCTTCCCTCCCCATCCAGTGCCTCTGAGGGGGATGGTGTAATGCATGGTGTAACTGTATTTTATTATTATCAGGTATTATCCTTATTTGGGTTTTAAATCTACAGTTAAGTCTTGGGGGTCCACGGCAACAAAAGATATTTAAAGGGGGTCCCTGGTAAAGAAAAGATTAAGAGCCACTGATCTATAATAAAAGCACATGTATCTATCATGCTTGGCCATATTCCAGCAACTTCCCACTACATGTATAGATGTAGTAAAACGGGTGCATGTACACTCTCAGCACATGATGGTGTATGCTTGCTTTGCTATGTGGCAGAGCAATAATGAATGATGGGTAAAGCAGTCCATATGAGTGGTGACTTGAAAACCAGTAGCTATGGGAAGCTTAAAAACTGCAACCATCCTGTCCAAAAAGGAACCAGGCTTTGATAGTTTCTCAATGACTTATGAAACCTGAAAAACAACCATATGAACTGTCTCTGTTTCTACAAAGACTATTGAATTTGGATTATTTTTGTAGTGAACCTTCCCTGGTGTACTTGGGAATGCATTCTACAGCCCACTTGGGTCCTTTACTGTCATTATTTTTAAATGCTTTCAATTAGTGTGTTCCCTCTAAGCCAATTCAGGATCTTTAAGTGAACCAAAGGCATGTCATCCCCCAAGGTAGAGTGGTGCTATTATAAGCATCTTCCAAGATATAACTAATCTCATTTGACCTGCACTCTCGAGTCTGCCTGGTAATTGATGTGCAAAGCATGCCTTTAATTCTGAAGAAACCTGTGCATGAAAGGCATATGGGCTTCTGTGGTTTGCATGTGTGATTAATTGGAAGGAGGTTGAGTTTGATCTGTATTTATTCTTCTCTTTTTTTGATTAACAGGGATCTGCCCTGTATCCTTTTCGGATTGGGAGAAGATCGATGCTGCTGAAGTGGAAAGGGGCAAGCTGTGTGGGAAGCCTCGAGAGAAGATAACAGATCCACAAGAAATGCTGGAAATTATCAGGCACTGAGTTGGGTATTTGCCCTGCAAGAATTGTACAGGAGTTATCTGTACTTTGACCATGCATCTCACAAAGATGCTCAGCCTCAAAAGATGGTGTAGCCGTCATTCATTCTACAGTGCTCTGTTTTTAAAAAAGTGTGGTGCAGTAGCAAGATGATAGTATTCTTTTCAATTTTTTTGCTAAAAGCTTGTTGCCACTACAAATTGTGGCATTTGGTCCACCTTTCTGCTGTGTGTCTTATTGGTTGGTTTTTCATTCTTTGGTAATTGTTTGGCAGAAAGTTTCAGTATTTATCTGCAGCTTCTTCCTGATTCGAATCCAGCCCCACCCAGCACCTGGACAGGCACCAGTTCACTTTTGTCTTTGTCATAGTAATTCCAAAAATGGGGACCTGTAAATCATTACAGTAAGTAAAATATTGAAAGGTGTTAATTTTCAGGTGCTTCATAAAGAGAACAAAGTGCCTTCCTTGCTCTTGCTGGAATGTATGAGAGCTCTTTTGTTCTTTCTCTGTGTGTGCAAGAGTGTGTGGGAATTTTTGTCCAGTTTGCATGTCTGTATCATTATGTTTATTCAAACTATTTGAAAAGACAGTTCTGGGCATGGTTTGTGCACTTACTCACCTCTGAAGATTTAGACAATCCTGATAACGTTTTGCCATATTTTTCTTCCGACAACTCATGGAGTCTAGAACATCCTTTTTTGTAACCTGCTTCAGACACGCTGGACGTGAGAATAAAATGTAGCTGAATAACTTCAGAGAGAGGAACTAAGCTTGGATTGAATAATCATGAGGATGGGGACATCAGTCACCTTTTCCCTTCACTGTGAAACTCAATTATTCTTCCTCACTCACACCTCAACTTTGATGTCAGATTGCAGATCGTATAATCATTTTAAAATAAAGCTCCTACTCAAACAGACTGTGAACCTGGGTCAGCACACTTGATTCCCTTTTCTGATCTAGCATGTATGCTTTAGCCTTAACATAAGCTGGCTAACCTCCCACTATTCCAACCCTGAGAGCTGGAAAATGCAGGGCTGCTCTTCACAAACTTGACCGATCCTTGCCAACATAAAGCATACATCCACTGTCAATAAATCATCTGAGATGATTATCTTTTCTTGTTGGAAACTCAAACAGAACTTGGATTACTGCTGCAGCTAAAGTAACAGAGATGTGTGATTAATTAGCTTGTTCTTGAGGTGTACCACAACAGAAAGATTGGATGGGCATTTTCCTTGGGTTCTGTATTTTAGGGTTGTCTGACTTTATGTGTTGTGCTCATAGAGGTCTATGGCGATGAAATGAAGACAGGTTCATAGTCCTTTATAATCCTTTTCCTAATCCATGGAAGAGTTACTTGTTTGGACAAGAACTCCCAAAAGGCCCCATCTAGGATTCAGGAAACTGTAGCCCAAAAAAGTAACTTTTCCAAACTCTGCTCTTCAGCAGCCCTACATAAATATTTCAGGTAGAGCAAGAATCAGTGAATGAATCGAGTAAAAGTAATACTGCCCTTTCCATGACAGTTCTGTTTTCTGCATTTACAGGGCTGTCACATTGGCTTTTCCCATAGGAAATGCAGACATTGTCAATGTCGGGTACATGTCCTTAATCCCTATGTACACAGTGGGAAGCAATGGCCCAATCAAGTCTCCCAGATTTAAATACACAGGCTTTTAATGGCCTGAATTGGTTGTTCCCACTTTTCATGTTTGCTTTAGGAGTGCTGGTGCCAGATGCTGATATCCATTACAAACATGATTGCTGAGAAATGTGTAAAGACATTCACTCTTATATCACTTGTTCTTACACGGCTTAATCTTCAGTGGAAACAGGAGGTCCTTGAGCTTGCCTCCTGATGCAACACATATCTTATATTTTCCTCCTTTCCTTCCTATTTCAGCAGAAAGGCAGCCTTGTAGCTGTTCCTCAGGGCCAAGCCAAATGAGTTGGCTGTTCTAAGTATTAAAATACAGACTGTCTCTGTTTTGCAAGGAGTGGTAGGAAGTTGGTTTTACAACAGAGGCAGATAAAGTGTGGACCTCAAGACACTGAATTGCAACTTCTAGCATTCCTCACCATTGGCTATGCTGGCTGGTTAGGACTGATGGGACTTGCAGACCAAAAGAGATCTGGGGGGGGGCACCCCTTTTGTGCAACATAAAATTTTGTTAGTTTTTCTTCAAATGTAGAGTGCTCTTGTTATTGCTGATGTGTACCTTCAAGTCATTTCCAACTTATGGCAACCCTATCACAGGGTTTCATGGCAAGTTTTGTTCAGAAGAGCCTTTGCTTTCCTCTGAGGCTGAGAGAGTGTGACTTGCCCAAGGTCACCCAGTGAGTTTCTATGGCTCAGTGGGGATTTAAACCCTGGCCTCCCAGAGTCATAGTCCAATACTCAAACTACTCTGCCACACTGGCTGTCACTAGTGCTCTAGATGAGTGCTTTTCTTCTTGAGAGTGCTTTTGTCTCTACTAAAACTGCTGGCTGTTCTGTTGTGTTATCTAAGGAGTACCGTATCTTTTCAGCTGGGAAGCTCTAGTTTGAATTGCAAAGTTTGCTGTACCAGTCTCATTTATAGCAGAGGGAAGGCACATGTGTGCACTCCGCCCCAAGCCCAAATCTCATTTGTGGTGACTCATTAAGAAATTCAGGGAAGTGCAAGGACTGCTGGAAAGGCATAGGCAAACAGGCAACAAAACTTGTTGAACAGCTGCTTGTGTACTAGAGGCCCTGTTACGGCACTGGGATGATGCATTTATGGTGTTATTCTCTCTGATCTGGGGATTACATCAACTCTGGATTTAGGAAAATGATTAAGCTGGTTTTTGGCAGCCTGCTCTAACAAGTGTTGGAACTGATCTGTGTCCCCTGCTCCAGGAGGCTTTAAGGTCCTGGTTGTGTTGCCACCCTTGCTACACCCAAAGGTTTCCTTTCCCTGCAAGGGGTGTGTGTGTGTTTAAGCGTTCCTACATCACAGCAAAAGGCCATCTTCCTGCATTGAGGCTGCACTCCTTTCCCGGCTGCATTGGTTACATTTCCACTTTGCATATATGTGCCATGTGGTTCATCTAGAACACACATACCCTGCAAGGATGGTACTATCTCTTGCTGCTTGGTGAGCTTTCAGCTGATTTCAGAAGCAGTCCTACCATGAGGCAGGGGAGGCAGTTGCTTCAGAGGCTTGTGGTGGCAGAGTGTGTGGGGAGACAGCAGGAGATTTGGGGGAGGTTGTCCTGTCTGTTTGACTCTTCTATGCAGATGCTGTGTGTTGTTTTTGCCTATTTTCAGCCCCCACAGGGAGCTGACAAGTATCAAGTGTTGCTTCAACAAGGATCAGCTGTGCTTAGTCTCTAAGTGAATGGAAGAAATGACTTCCCATCCCATCTCAATGATGCGGCCCACATTTCTTTTAAAAGGCCCCATGTTGTGTACCAAGTGGGAATCATTCAGCCTTCCAGATGTTGATGGACTGTATATCCCAGCAGCCCTAGCCAGTATAGCCAATACAGAGCAATGCTGTTAGTTGCAGATCAACAACATCTGAAGGCTCACATAGTTTCCATCCTGTTGTCTAAAAAAAAAAAATCACTACAAAATGGTACCAGAAGGATACCAGGTTGGATGACGAGGGTGCATCTGTGCTTTGCTGAGAGGCTTTTGAATTATGTAGAAGATAGATGGGGAATTGTGTGGCTCTACACAAGCTCTAGCTAGCCCTACACACACCCTAGCTAGCCTAGCCAATGGTGGGAGTTGCAGTCCAATTATATCCACAGCTCAGGAGCAGCTGCATCTTTCCCTTGTATAGGTGAAAGAACTGAGGGAACATGAAAGACCTTAGAGAAAATGACTGGATTTCTGGCAGCTGTTGAATTTTCCAGAATAACATTCTAGAGGCATTATGGTTTGGCTGGCTCTCCCTGTCAGTAACAAGGGAGGCAGAAAAACAGTGAAGAAAATGTTTTTTGGAGCAGCTGGAGCATCCACTTAGTTATTCACATTTAAAGTCTGATTTGAGCTTTAGGATTAATGCCCCAATGCAAAGTAGCGTCGGAGGACAAAAAGTCAATCTTTTGGGCTTAACCTTGTGTGAACAAGGAGCCCTTAGTTAAGATTATGCAAATACAGTACATGTTCATCATGCCTTTGAACTGCTCCCACCATAGTATTAGTTGTTGTGACCCTGTTTGGCCTGAAAACCTGGGCTCCTTTATTCCACCCTTCTAGCCCAGAGAAAACTTCCTATGCCAAGTTTTGCCATTCAAGTCTGCTCTATCCATTAGGTGGTGCTATAAAGCCAGAAACTGCTTCTCATCCTCTGAGAAAGGGGAAGACTCCTAAAAGAGTTTTGTGAGTGAGAATGACTGAAGGTGCTCAGTAGTGTTGGATGCCTCAGTGCTCCAGGGGAAGATCCATTCTGAAGGTTCTTCATGTAGGGAGCCGTCTGCTAACTATCTGTACAGAGGATCTCTTCCTTACCTGCTGCATTACCGAGAGTGCTTCTAGCCTCTTGGACAACAAAGGCTACTAAAATGCTATGCAGGTGCAGAGGAAAATTGCAAAAGGGACCTCACATTAGGGTTACCAGACTGGATCTGGGATGAGGCTCCTGTAATTGTAATCCTTAAATGTGCTTCAAGTAGGATGAAGTACTGTAGAGCTCTCTTATGTGGGGTGAAGAAACCCCTCCTCCCTCACCTTCCAAATCTCAGCTTTCAGCTACAGCTGTTCCTTCCCAAAACAACTATCAGGCAACAAGAATGGAACTGGGTGCTCCTCCATGCTCTACCTCCATCAATAAGACAATAGTTGTGTTGGGAAGGGGTGCATGTAGCTGAAGGTTGGGGTTTGAAAGATCAGGAAGGACAGGTACATCCCACTTGGTGGAGCTTAATTTACAGGAAACCTGTCCCAAAACCAATCTGGCAACCCTAGCTCATATCAACTTCAAGTGGGACTTTTAATAGTCACCTCTCAGCTTGGCCTGATTTTGTCCTAGTTGACCTATTGGCTGTGTCATTTATGTGTGTCCAGCATACTAAATCAGTGTGCCTCAAAAAAAAAAAAACTTAAGCAAGCCTACCTGAAAAATTAATGTGAACTCAGTTTTTGGATATGCTTCTTCTCTGTCCTCTTTCCTAACCTACAGCCCAAAGTGATGAGGAAGATATGGGTTCAAGAAATCCTCCAACTATAGCCCTCTAATTAAGGGATGTCTTCTAGATCCCATGGGCTGGGGGTAAAGCAAATGGCTATTTATCATGGTCCACATTGTTTTCCAGTTATTAAACTGAGCATCTGAAGACTTTGTTCTCACAGCAAAACTGATGATGGGAAACATTGCGCCCCCCCACCTCTTCTCCATCCATAATCTCTCTCCATCCATGCCAAGATGTAAAACACTTCTTTTCCTCCTCTCCTAGCAGGGCTTTTCTGGAGTGTTTCATTAAGGTCTTTCTTCTGTGCTTCCACAGGTGCCTCATCCAGTCTTTCACAGATGAAAACAGGGTTGCTCTTTTGTGATGTTACAAAGTTCTTTCTTGAAAGCCTGTTTCCATCCTATGCTGTTGAATGATCTACTGCAGGAATGGGCAATCTGGCCCTTCAGATGTCTTGGACACAAGCCCTGCCCAGAGATTGGGGTAGCTATAGTCCCAAATGCATGGAGGGCCAAAGATTTCTCACCCCTGTTCTGCCTACTATACTGTGTATTGACTCTGGAATGGCCTACCTACAGTCTCTAGTGCACAAGGGTGCCAGTTACATGACAAAAATTGTCGCGG
Organism: Gambelia wislizenii; assembly: GCA_030847615.1. Taxonomy (NCBI): domain Eukaryota; kingdom Metazoa; phylum Chordata; class Lepidosauria; order Squamata; family Crotaphytidae; genus Gambelia; species Gambelia wislizenii. Next base: position 197,938,960 of record JAUMIR010000002.1, read on the forward strand.
GCTTACCGTGACTTCCTGATCCTGTGTCCGTCCCTCGCTGTTTATACGATTTTTGTCACTCTTTAGGAAATCCTGGAAGATTCCGTGATTGATATTTACACGACAAAAGTTTTTATTGGTCTCGCACTCTTATATCTCGTGCTTTTGCTGTTTACACATGTTTAGCTTACCGGGGCATATTTTTTTTTTGGCTGTCAATCAAGGATGCGATTACTCGTGTTTTCACAACCTCGGTGACACACTTCCTTTAGAGTTCCGCGCCACGAGCGATGCTATTGGCTGGCTGGGGGTGGAGAGGGGGCAGATGCTTGTGTTTGTCCTGTCTCTTAAAAATGTTAACCCTTTAAGCAGAGGCAGAAGGCATTTTAAAAGACCAAAAATGTAATCTTTCACTCAGACGGAGGAACAATTAAACCATGTCCGTGCCACGAGCGATGCTATTGGCTGGCTGGGAGGGGGGAGAGAGGGGGCAGACACTTGTGTTTGTCCTGTCTCTTAAAAATGTTAACCCTTTAAGCAGAGGCAGAAGGCATTTTGAAAGACCAAAAATGTGATCTTTCGCTCAGACAGAGGAACAATTAAACCATGTCCTTTCCTTTTGAAATCAACCCGAGTGGGTGGGGGGAGGAGAGGCTTGGGATTTCTTTTTAAATCTTGACACTTAAAGCAGAGGGAGCTGCAGAGTGAAGATTTCAAGCCAGTGTCACACAAGGCATTTTGGCTGGCATTCTTTTACTGTGCCTTGGAGGGGGAATGAAAGTGTGTTCATTCACTCAGAGGCTGGAATATTTTACTGTGCCCGTTCAGACCCAGGGAGGTGATAAAGGCAGGGGATGAATGGGCGACCCTCTGCCCACCACGATCTCTCTGTAATATGCAGTAGAGGAAAAGGTAAAGCTGAAGGGTTTGCAGTGTAGAAATCCATTTAAAAAGGTGATTGAGTACACACACGCACACACACATCAACCTTCGCGCAGGTGGAAGGGATGCCTTTGTTTTCGGCTGGTGAGGCTGGATCTGTTGAACGGGTGACTGACCCCTCCTTTTCTGGTCGCTGATCTCTAAGCCCGCTCCCAGTCACCATTTCCGGACATCCCCTAGTACTGAGATATTTTGTCCCAGGCTGTTTACATTTCCGATTTTCCGAATCCTCCAGTGACTTTTTTAAAAACCGGCACAACCCGCGGGACTGGAAGTCCCACAGGTTGAGGGATAAAAGGGGGCCCCCCTTCTGAAAATCACGTACCCGACCCAATGTATGTGTAAACTGCCAGGGATCAACACGAATTCTTCCCAGGACATTTTCATCGTGTAAACAGCACCAAGGCTTTGCTTCCATGGCCATTTGTATGACATTTCTATGCCAGCCAAACAGACCATGTCAGAGAGAAAGCAAGGTCTGACAGTTGGGTGGGCCCAGATTTCCACATGTCTTGCCTGCACAAGGTCCCATGTCCAATGCCTAGGATCTCAAGGGAAAGCCTACAAATTACCCCTTTCCAAAACCCTGGACAGCTGCTTCTAGTAGACAAGACTGAGCTAGATAGACCAATCAATGATCTGATTTGGTATAAAATAGCTTCTGGTGTTACTAAGTATGAAAGCAAGCATTTCTCCTACATGCGCATTTGGCAATTTGACTAATGCATCCACTGTTCTGTAACATTAACGTAGGTTACAATGAACCCAAACCTAGATGAGTTGCCTTGACACACACACAGCTCTTTAACAATGTGCTTAAGTCAAACACTCTGTTGTCAGATGGACAATGAGCAATAGCCAAAACACCCCTATAGGGTACTGAATCAAACTGTTTAGGGTATCCTCCCACAAATATGAAAGTTAGCAGGCATGGCTGCATGCACAACATGTATTTTGACAAACTCCTATAAATCAAAGAATAAGCCCCTTACGGACTTGATTTTTTAGTGTTCAGCCCAAGCCTGCTTAGATTCTAGAAATTTTCTTGGTGCCATTACAGCTACTGCTGCTGCTTGAATAAGCTGGAAAAATATTGAGCTGTTCAGCAATGGGACCCTCCACTGCAGGAAGAAAGCTGTATACCACCTGAAACTGGGACTTCATTCTCTGATGGAGGTGGGTGGGTGGTCATCTCATCCAGCCACTAGGTAAAACTCCCTAATATGGCTTTTGTTGACCTTATAAAGAAAAACTTCTAGTACCTAAAATTACTCCTGTCTTGTCAGTATAAACATTCCCTTTGATAAAGAAGCCTGTGAACTTCACATGGGTGGGGGGATCATTCTGAATTTACAGGGATGGGGTTGTATTTTCAAAAGAACTTTATTGCTTCTCTTGTTCCCAGGAAGCCTAGTTAATACTCTGGCTGAAACCTAATACTATCACATTACCTGATGAGTCCCATTTGAGAATCTGCAAACTCTTCGCCACATCTTGAGACAACCTGCCTTTAAGAGAAGTCTTCCTCTCTTCCTGTTTTTCCAAACCCCCATTTGTTTTTTGTAACATTTTACCTGATGAAGAAATCTGAAGAAATTTTTCACATTTTTGTGCCCTTCATGGTTTCTCTAATAGAGGCATTTTCACAATATGTGTTTCAGCCTTTGTGTAGCAGATGGGTTTTGCTGGTTGCTCACTACACCAAAGGTTCCCAACCTTTGGCCTTCCATATGTGTGGGACTTCAACTCTCAGACTCCCTGAGCATTGACCATGCTGGGCTGGGGCTTCTGGAACCTGAAGTGCAAAATCATTGGAGAACCAAGTGCTGAGAACCAATGAACAACAAATATAAAGAGAAAGTTCCCTAGTATTTGATATAGAGACAACCAGGGGCCATGCATATTGCAAAGCATGAATCTCCAGCACTGAGCTCTTGTCTGTAAACACACAGGGATACACGTGTCTCTGGCTTTCAGATCTTTGATGCACATCTGAGAAAGACAGCTGTCCCTTAAAGTATGCCACAGCCCTGAGAACATGGATTAAAAGAGTCTATTGTAGTTAAAGCTCTTATATCCCACAACTGAAACAAGATTTAGACTATGTAAAACCTTCAACACTAGTGCCATCTTGCATTTCTTTATTTTGCTTCAATGCTTGGATTTAATGGGTTTTTTAATTTTATTGTTATTGTTAGGCTTATAGTGTGCTGATTTGCAGCTTTTCTTAAGCAGTGAAAATGAGAAAGGAGACTTTGATATTCATGGAATACTGAGAGGACAGATTCTTCTTTGTTTCTCTTGTATCTATCCTGTCCTATCACTAAAGGTCCCTGGGTGCCACACTTAAGAACACATGGCATATAACAGGAAGTGTTAAAAAGAGAGGTAGCCACTACAGCAAAAACAAGTCAATGAAATCATGAACAGACAGACATTAACACTGCCACATCCCTACTGTAAGAACTAAAGATATCTCTAAGGCTAACTAAAACACCAGAGGGAATAAAGCAAGTCTTTGACTACCACTGATCTCCCCGGAAAAAGCAACTGATATGCCTACTGTACAATGGAGAAGGCCCCCTTATTTTTATTTATTTATTTATTTATTTATTTATTAAATATCCTGCCTTTCTCCCAATATGGGACCCAAGGTTGCTCACAATTTTTTTTATTTTTATTATTATGATTATTTTTAAATGAAACAGTAAAATTAAAGAAAAAAGAGCAATACATATACTAAGCATCTATGTCTAATTATTTACACAATTTGCATTATACAATCCGTCATAAGAAAAGAAAATGTACACATTTCTACTTAAATCTGTCGCACTTTATGCCATATTCTGGTATTAACGTAGTGATTATATATATATATATATCTTATTTAACAAATCTGTTTCACTTTTATTGTATTTTAACTTAAATATCTTCTATGGGCAATTATATCTAAAGTTTGATATAATTGCCCATTCTTTTAAATAAGCTTCTGTAGTTTTCCCCTTAAGCTTCATAGTCAAGTAATCCGTGTACTTTATTTCATGTAACTTTTCAAGCCATTGGTCTACAGCAGGAGGATCTTTGATTTTCCACATTTTGGTGAAATTTATCCTAGCCGATACAATCATGTAAAACATCAGTCTTCTATATTTCTTTTCTAACGTTTCCCCTATCATCCCCAATAGAAATATTTCAGGTTTCCACGAGATATGTATTTGAAGGATTTCTTCCATCACTCGTTTAATTTTCTTCCAATATTTAGTCGTTACCTTACATTCCCACCATAAGTGAAAAAACGGTCCATTCTTTTCGCCACATTTCCAACAAGTTCCACTAATTCCTTTATACATCATTGACAGTTTATGTGGGGAGAGGTACCAGCAGAAGTACATTTTATAAACATTCTCCCTGATATTCTGACTTGAGGTTATTCTGTGAAATCCATCATTTTCTCCAACTTTCCATATCTATACTATGGCCAATATTCTGGGCCCATACTATCATATATGATTTTACCGTTTCTTCCTCAGTGTCCCATTTTAACAACAAGCTGTAAAATTTTGAAATCATATTTTTATTTCCTGCTTCGGAAATCACCTCCCACTCTGACCTGTCAGTTGTAATTCCAATTGTTTTACAGTCCATTTTGTACCTCTCCTTCAACTGTCTATGTAGATACCAATGACATTCCACATTTCCATCTTTTAATTCCTCTTGTGTTTTGAAAGAATGCTGGTTACCTTTTACAGACAATATATCCTTGTACTTTAGCCATCGGATTGATGGTATACCTTCCCTATAGAAAAAAGCCCACATAGGTATCTGAGAAAATAATCTGCCTTTAACTTTTTTCCAACACTTAATTAATGAACTCCTAATGCAGTTGTTATGAAACTCTTTATTGACTTTGTCTTTATCATAGAATAAGTAAGCATGCCATCCAAACCGGTTGCCATGCCCTTCGATTGCCAAAAGCTTCTCATCTTCCAAAGTTGTCCATTCAGAAATCCAGGTCAAACATGAAGCATCATGGTATAAACTTAGGTTGGGTAAGCCTAAGCCCCCTCTCTCTTTAGAATTCTGCAGCACTTTCATTTTAATTCTGGGCTTTCTCCCAGACCAAATAAATTTCGATCAATTGGATTGCCAGTCCTTAAAGAATTTTTGAGTATGGATTATTGGGATCATTTGAAACAAGAAAATCATTCTGGGTAAGATATTCATTTTAATAGCACTGATTCTCCCTAAAAGTGATAGGTTCAATTGTTGCCAATTGTCCATAGCTTTTTAAATTTGTGACCATATTTTTTCGTAATTATTGTCAAAAAGTTTTGAATTATCATTCGTCAAGTTAATGCCCAGGTACTTAACCAAATTTGCTATCTTACATTCTGTTTTCTCGTTTATGTATTTTCTGTCCGTCTCTGAAAGATTTTTTTGTAATATCATAGTTTTTTCTTTATTTACTTTCAATCCTGTCACTGACTCAAAATCTTTAAGTATCTTCATTAAATGTACAATTTCCTCCTGTGGCTTCCCCAGAGATATTATTGGGAGGAGGTAAGTGTAGGGACTAAAGGATGAAGAAATGGAAAAGTTGCTATGATGGTACTCTCTTCTTTCATGATTTGGGAATGATTCCAGTTACTGTGCCCTATGAGCATGGTTGCAATGCCCTATAAGGAGTGGCCTGGGAGCTGGGTATATTTAGCCTGAAGAAAAGAAGGTTAAGAGGTGACATGATAGCCATGTTTAAATATCTGAAAGGATGTCATGTTGAAGATGGAGCAAGCTTGTTTTCTGCTGCTCCAGAGACTAGGACATGGAACAATGGACTCAAACTATAGAAAAAGAGATTCCACCTAAACATTAGGAAGAACTTCCTGGCTTTAAGAGCTCTTCGACAGTGGAAAGCAATGCCTCAGAGTGTGGTGGAGTTTACTTCTTTGGAGACCATTTAAACAGAGGCTGGATGGCCATCTGTCAGGAGTGCCTTGATTGGGTATTCCTACAAGGCAGGGGGTTGGACTGGATGGCCCTTGTGGTCTCTTCCAATTCTATGATTCTACTCCTCGCCTTCAGGGAAAAAATACTCTCTGACTTCTAACCGTTTAGTAGAAGCTAGCTTAGGCATTCATTTTTCCTTTACTCGAAAACCAGGGTTGTATTTTCTATTTGCAAGGAATAGGGAACACCATGAAATTCTTTGGATGATTCTAAATTTTGGACAGTCTGTCCCACAGGTTACAATGCAACAGAATTGTTTTAATATGAGGCTCTGATTAATGTTTTTTTTAATGTTTGTACCACATATTGCTTTAACTATATTTCATTTTAATTCTACACTGTAAGCTGCCTGGGTTTTTATATTGGAAGAAAGGCAGGAATGCAAGCGAGAAAGCAAGCAAATGAGCCCTGTACATGGGCTTTCTAATGATACAGTAAGCAGGTGGGGAGGGGGGGGCACACTAGTCCCCACCTTACCCTCCATGGCTGCTGTTTCCATCACCATTTCTGTCATCCTTAACAGCGGCAGCAGTAGCAACAACAACAACATTATTGTTGTCATCACTTTGATTTCTGGGATGCTTTCGCACACCATGTACCCAAAGCAGCTCATAACATAAGAACAACAATACAAAAACAAGAATATCTATTGGTACATCATGGGAGTAATAAACAGTAACAATAATTTAAAACCCCAAACAGTTCATTTAGTTAGTGCTAACATTATAACCTTTTCCATTTGTCACAAAAAGAGATACCACAGAGAGCTTCAGATAGTCAGAATAGACAATACTGGGTTTGATGGATGAATAGTCACATATATCAAACACCACCTGTATGTTCACAGGGGCAGACACATTGCTTTTTGGAGGGCTGAAGCTAATAAGGTAAAGGCCTTGCTCTTGTGGTTGTTGTATGCCTTCAAGTCTTTTTCAACTTATGGTGACCTCAAAGCAAACATATAACATGTTTTTTCTTGCCAAGATTTCTTTAGAGGAGATTTGCCATTGTCTTCCATTTTGGGTGAGAAATATGGCTTGGTCAAGGTCACCCAAGCCATGGTGGGGTTGCCAGAGTTTTCACTGAAGAGGGCTGGGTGGAAGAGGGAATTTCAGCAGGTGTTGCTGTTATCAGGTGTGTGACAAACAACACTTGCTTCAGTTCTTGCTTCTACACAAGCCTAAGGGGCTTTTTTATGCAAGGCAATAAAATGTGGATTGATGCACACTAACTTTCCAGCAGCTTTCATTTGTTTCCACATTTTTTTCAAGGTCGCAGGCATGCGAAGCCATACACGTTTGATGTTCAAACAGCCATGCCTGCAAATCAAGATGGTGGACACGAGTTAATTACTCACATTTTAATTCTCACCAGTTGCTGCCACCTAACAGTATTTTTTTAAAAAAAGCAAATCCAAGGTGCAAAAGTGCAATCTTCTGCTTAAATAAATGGTGTGGGGGGGGGCTGTTTCGTTGCCTCAGCGCACGATCACTACAGCAAAAATCCAACATGGTGATTCTGGGTGCTTGCCTTGCCAGCAAGCTCCGCTCCCTGCTCACATCTGACAAATTAGCTTTCCACTTCCGCTCTTATTGGGAATGTGCAGCAAAGCACATTGGTTGTCCCAATGAGCAGGAATGCACATTTCCTTCAGAGTACGTGAGAAGCTGTGAAGGCTTTTCTCGCAGAGTATTTGGAGTTTTTACTACCCTCCTTCCGAATATGGCAAAATGGTGCAGGATCCCATTGGGACAAAAGGTATTTTCAGCGAATTCTATGAGGAGTATTTTTGCCATATAGACAAGCCCCTTAAAGATACTGGAGGCCCTTCCAGTTTTCACTCTGGCAATCCTATCCAGTGGGTTTCCACAGCTGAGGAGGATTCAAATTCTGATGTGCCAGAACTTGTTTGAGTCCAGGCAGCTTGAGTCCAGCACTCAAACTACTAGAACACACTCTCTTAAAAAAAAAAAAAACTATACAAGGAGAGATGGGGTAAGGTAATGATTTCTGGGGTAATTTAGATAAATATAAATAAATGGATAGACAGTACAACTGTTATAGATATAGATTTAATAAAGACTTAGGAGAATAGCAAGTCACTATATAAAAGAGAGAGTTAACGAGTACGAGTAGTAATTAGTGGACATTGTTGGATGATTATAAAGGAAGAAGGAAGAGGTAAAAAGGAAAGAAGACAGAAGAAACATTAATATTAGAAAGATACAACATACTTTTTTCCTTATATTTTTAATGTTATTTACTTTTTGTTTTATAAATAAAATATATGAATATAATAATGCGATATAATTGAAGATGCAGAAATATATGTATATTACTATGTTTTCTAACAGCACATTGTAGCATTAAATTCTTTATGTTCTTTGGTGTATTATATGATGGAAATAAAAATAGAGATCTCCTGGCATTTGTGTAATGCCATATTTAGTGCGTCTGATAAAAAAAACCCTACAAAACATATACACAATACAAAACATATACAAAATGTGTATGCACCATTGGTAAGGGGGGCTCTGCTCTACCACTGTGGACTGACTCTCTCTCAAAATAAACAAATAAAAACTAGCTGCACCCATACGCCATTCTCCCAGAATTGCTGAAGGTGAGTCACTCTGTTGCCCTGCTGCCACTGCCTCCAGATGACTGCCTGGGTCCCATCACAGCGGCAGGCCAGTTGACTGCCTGGGTCACTGCCACCATGAGCTGACTGCCTGGGTCCTGTCACAGTGACAGCAGTGGTGTCATGTTGCCGCCACCAGTTGACTGCCTTGGTCCCGCCACAGCTCGTGACTGGTGAGTGGCTGAGGGAGTGAGAGCAGGGAAGGGCCCTTGTGAGGCAGTGAGGCAGGAGTGGATTGTGAGGTGGAGAGAGAATTTACATGTGGGTGGTGATTAGAATCATAGAGCTGGAAGAGACCACAAGGGCCATCCAGTCCAACCCCCTGCCATGCAGGAATACACAATCAATTCCCGACAGATCGCCATCCAGCCTGTTTAAAAACCTCCAAAGAAGGAGACTCCACCACACTCTGAGGCAGTGCTTTCCACTGTCAAACAGCTCTTACTGTCAGGGTTGATTGGGAGTGTTTCCTGAGCAGCCAATCAGCACACTGGCAGAGGAAACATACCCAGGCTATTGTACACAACCAAGCCTTTTATATACAGTAGGAGCCCTGTATCTGCTGGGGATTGGTTCTGGGTAGTCCCATGGATATCGAAAACCATGGATAATAGTGAACACCACTGAAAATAATGGGACTTCTGGTTTAAAAAACCATATAGTTGCCTTGGAAGAGCTAGAAAATGGCTAGAGAGAACACATTTTCTAGGAAGACTCTATGGTATGTGTGCTGTTTTGTGTCCTGTGGATAATTGAATCAGTGGATAATGAATCAGTGGATACGGGGTCCTACTGTATATAGATGTTGAAACTCTTTTTCACCCATTTGTGGCACCCCAAGCCATGGTCCAACACAGAGGGAGGAGCACGCAGGAGGAAGTAGAGTTGTCCGTTCATATTCGCTGGGGTTTGGTTCCAGGACCCCTCTCCCCGTGGATACCCACATCCGTGAATACTCAAGTCCCATTATATGCAATGGCATAGCAAAATAGTGTCTCTTATATAAGACGGCAAAATCAAGGTTTGTTTTTTTGATTATTATTTTTAAAGAATATTTTCAAGTCGTGAATACTTAAATCCGTGGATATGGAGGGACCTGGTCTCTCCAGGGGCCTCGGGTCAGGAAGGGCCAAAGCGGCAGCCACTCCCCCTCCCACCCCAGCTGCCCCTTAGGCCGCTGGACGCCCACGCCCGCCATTGGCTTCCCCTTGGCTTTGCCAGCGTCAGGTTCCTCTGCAGGGGCCCCGCAAGTGGCGGGCGCTCAGGACAAACAACCCCCACCGTGGTTGCGCTTCGCCGGGATGTGCTCCGGGCGGTACGAGGAGGAGGAGGAGGAGGAGGGCTCTGGCCGCCTGGCCCCCCAGTTCTTTGACTGCTCCTGAGGGGGGAAGGAAGGCGAGAGCCGAGGCCCCTCGCCGTAGTTTTGGGGAGGGGGGAGGTTGCCATGAGGGAAACGGCTGATGGAGAAGAAGCGAGAGAGGAGAGGGAAGCAAGGGGGGGGCGTTGTTGAGAAAGTGATTTGTTTAATGAAATCGTTAAAATGAATCGAGATGAATTTCCTAAATTAGCCCACCACCGCCCCGCGTCTTGCAGAAAGCGGCGTTCCGCTTTTAAAAAGTTCCCTGGCATTAACGTCGATGAATCATGGTGCCTGCTGGCAGCCGCTTCTCGACCCGCGGCTTCATGATTCTTCCTTTAATGGCCTCTCAGTCGAAGAGCAGCAGATGGCACCGGAGGCTGCGCCCCCCCCCCAGGCGCCCTCCTGCCCAAATGTTGGCCTCGCCCCCTCTCCCTCCCTCCCTCTGTGTGTGTGTGTGTGTGTGCCTTCAAGCCGCCTGGCCACTTAGGGCCACCCCATGGATCTCATAGGGCTTTCTTAGGCCAGCAATCCTCAGGGGTGGCTTTGCCAGTCCCTTCCTTTGAATTAGAGCCTACAGCACCTGGTATTTATTGGCGGTCTCCCATCCAAGTACTAACCAGGGTCGACCCAGTTTAGCTTCCAAAATCAGTCGGGATCTGGTGCCACTCTGACAAAAAACCTGTCCTGGGAAAGGGGTCTACTGTCGAATAGGGCACTGGGCTCCTCCTGCCCCCCTCAGCTAAGAAGCCAGTGGCACTTTACAGAGAGAGGGAATGGGGGACAGATGACACTCTGCCCCAGACTCAAAGCTGGGAATTAACTAGGTGCGAATAACGCATTATTTATAACTAAACCCTTTCCACCCCAAAATAGGGTAAAATATGTGTCTACATTTCACAGTCATAAATCACTTTAAATCAGGACATTTTAAATCTGTTGGCTTCGTCCTATAGAGTTCTGGAACTTGTAGGTTTGGTGAGGTGCTTAGAAGTCTCTGCTAGAAAGCTCTAGAGCTGTAGTTCAGTGGTGAAGTTCACCAAAACTCTCAAGCAGAGACAAATCACCCAATGACAAATCACAAGATCCTGTAGGAAGAAGCCATGTTAGCTGAGGTGGTCTCAAACCACTATAAATGTATAATGAAGATGAAGATGCTTTTAAGTTACGGTATGTTAAAATAGCAGTGTAACTCTTAATAGATTTTACCTAGGTTTACAATTAGGAGTGGTTTATTTTATAGCACAGGGCAGTTACAGGTAGAGTTCTGATTTTTTTTTTAAGTAAAGGCATCTGTTTTCAATCCTTTTAAATAAGAAAATAATCAGCCACCTTTTAAATTAAAAAAGGGTAATTATAATATATGAACTAACTACTGCCCTTTGTGTTATGACTAATTACTTTCTTAAAGCAACTTTCCAAACTACTTTTAGAGTTCTGCTTAAAGTAGAGGTGGGAAGAAGGTAGCTCTGGATTGATACACTGGATGATAAGCAGAAAATGTGCAAGGTTTTTGACTCTTAATCATTTCACAATGATGATATCCAAACTACCCGCTTTCTCCTAAATCATACAGCTGAAATGAAGAAAGTGTGAGGTAACTGGTACAAATTTCCCTTTGGGATCACTGTGAGCTGTACTGAGTTCTCATCTTCCAGTTTGGAGCTAGAGCTCCAAATTTTCAAATTCAAAATGCATGTCTTTTGCACCAGTCTACTGTCAATGGATCTCAGAGGCCTGTGATGGTTTTCTTGTTAAAAACCAAACAAACTAGCAAACAAAAACCCAAACAAAGTAGATCCCAAAAAGTCTGAAGTCTCCCTATCCTTGTTTTAAACTTATTGTTTCATCCTGAAAGATGTCTAAGCAATGGCAAAATCTGAGCTGATATAAAATCCTACTGGTATAAAATCTACAAGCCAGCATGGCATAGTGGGACTATGACTCTGGAGACTAGGATTTGAATCCCTGCTCAGCCATGAAAATCCACTGGGTGACCTTGAGCAAGGCACACACTTTTAGCCCACAGAAAAGGGTGTCATAAATCAGAAATGACTTGAAGGCACACAACAACAAATTAAACCCAGCAATCCCAACCCCTGCCTAAGATAACTGCTTTTTTAAAAGAAACAGCAACATGTTTCTACCCTAATGATTAAGCAAGCATACCAGTTTCCAAGGGATTGAGGTTTCAGACATTCCCTTAAAGGGCCAGAAAGCAACCAAGGTAGCAAACTGGGTTTCGTGTAGCTTTTTTATTGTGTGCCTTCAAGTTGTTTTCAACTTACAGCAACCATATGGCATGATAGGTTCTATCACAGGTTTTTTTGACAAGAGTTGTTCAGAGGAGGTGTCTTTTGCCTCTCTTTGCCGCTGAGATAGTGTTACTTGGCCAAAATCACCTTGGGCTTGATGACATGGGAGGGGGTAACCATCCAATTGAAAATCGGACTTCTTTGGCCCAGAGTTGCACTGGAGCTACTCTGCACAATATTCAGACCACTCTGGTCTGGATTTAAGGGCCACCTACCTGGCCAAAAAGTCTGAATCTCCCTACTGGATTGTTATCCCCTGCTGTAGGTCTGTCACCGCTGCCTAGCCAGGCACCTCTTCCCAAAGAGCTTCATGCATACTCTTTAACAAGCCAGAGCCACAGCATATGGCCAATCGTTCTGAGGGTCTGAGCGAGCAACTCTGTCTGTCACAGTTGCTACCTCTGAGCTCAGAATGGCTGTACGCCAGGAAGGCAGATCCCCAGCTTATGGCCACTCGTTCTGAGGGTCAGAGCAAGCAACTCCACCCAGCAGAGAACAGGCACCACCACTTTCCCCTTCCTTGGCGTTGCTGCGCTGGCTCTGCATTTCTGGTGCATGGTGAACAAGTGATTGTGTGCTGGAAAAGCAAAGCTGGTGGTGCAGAGGAAAGGAAAAAATGGTAGCACCAGTTTGGCAGCACTTGTCCTGCCTCCTCCCCCACCCCCAGAATCTAATGTGGATCCTTTGTCCACACTATAGTTTTCTTCAGAGTTTGCTGGAAACTCCAGAGAAAACTGTCAGTCTTCCAAAACCAGGGGTCCATCTTATACGAGCCCTCCAAAATTGAGTGCCTTGCAGTAATGGTATTTCACAGCAGCTGCAACTTGTCCTAATGTTTAGGGGTCCCCCCCCACAGCTTCACATGCTTGTGGTGGTGTGAGTGAATTACTCACGTTTTTACCTACTGTAATCTGCCGCCGCCAAACTGTTTTTAAAAAACAACAACACTGTTTGCACCTTGAGCTAGAGCAATATTTTGCATTTGCAACAAAAAGGTAAAGAAACAACACCCCATTATCTTGCCTTAGCGCTCGCTCACTAAGGTAAAAAATCAACATGGCAACGCCAGGCACTTGCCCTGTTAGCAAGCCCTGATCCCAGCTTTGCACTTCCTCTCCTTTTCCTTTGTTTTTGGCCCCACGTTTTTGGCCCCCCATCCTTCTGAATATGGCAAAACAATGCAGGATCTCATTAAGACAGGTAGGATTCTCCTTGCATTCCATGAGGAGTATTTTCACCATTTAGACAGCCCCCTAGTTTTAGGTAGTATTACCCTGAGGCTGGTATGGATAGATTTTATCATTAGTGTAGACAAAGACTTAGTGGGTCATAATTCAATGCTCAAACCACTGCACCACCCTGGCTCTCTCTTTCCCATGGCTAGGAGCTGGATTTCTTAACTCCACCTGGTTCCTTGAGCATTCTTTCTGTCCCAGCTCCTCCTCCCTATTCATATTGCCTAGGATGGTGGTTCTCTCAATCTTTCACTAGTGATGAGCGGCACAGTAATATAAGTGACAGTTTGGGAGCACCACTGTTTCTAGGCTCTTACTGCCTGACTGATGATAGCAGGTATCTATGTAAGGACTTTTTTTTTTTTTTTTGGTGGCAGTTAATTGCTGCTGTCCTCCTATGGCCCCTTGACTCAAAGTATCATGCAAGCTCACTTTGCATTTGTGAAGAACTGCCTGAAAAGTTACCTGTGTGCAGACCTTGGAAAAGTTACTCTTTGGGATTCCTCCCACCCCCACCCCCTGCATGGAGTTGTAGTGTAAAATATTTTAACATTCACAGGCTCTGCCTGTGTGTTAGCCTCACATATGTACTTGTTCTGTGACACCTTAAAAACTTAACAAATTTGTTGTGGTATATTTTTTAGTGGATGCTGTTATCCACAAAACCTTATGCCACAATTTACATTTAAATCTTGTCTTACTGTGATAAGCTACAGCAATTTCTCCTCTGGATTTTGTATGTTTGTTGTCTTCTCATCTTATTTATCAGCCAGTTTTTCTTTTAGATATGTCAGGAGTATCTTCTCCCTCTCCTTGTGTGTTAATTATGTTAGTGTAACAAGGGCCTCCCAGTAGGTTTCCAAAGAAGTTGGGAGGGAAACAGAGGAGCCTGACCCACACACCTCCAGCATCTGTTTGGTGGAACTGTTGGGAGACCTGCACAAAACACAGCACAAGTGAGGCTCTTTATATTTTATAATTAGTCAATCTACAGGCTGTTTGGCAAAGTATCTGGTTGTTTCATGACATTGTTGAGAAACACACACACACACACATACACATTTTTGGCTGCATGCAACCCCAGAGTCAGTGGTTGCACCCTGCAGATCCCTCTGAACCTCCCTTGCTTTGAATTTCTTTTTTTTAACAGAAAAACTTTAGTAGTTTAGAAGATGGCAGGCCCTCGCTTTCTAAAATTAAAAAGTGACATTAGAAGTGGAAGACTTAATTTTTCTAAAAGCATCCCCATACTTTCCTACTGTCCTGATTGGGCAGGGCCAGTCTTGATTAGTCTTCCTTGGTCCCACTTTTCCAGCTGCTTTTCAAATGCCTTCATGTCTCTCTCCTTCCACTTTCTCTTTTTGTCTTCAGCTTACTTCAATTGCTGCAAGCTGAGTTCAAAGTATAAAAATAGTTTGCACTCTGTTAACTCAGCTGAGAGAAGAATTAATTGCCCATCCCAGTAGGCTCGGGCAAAAGCAAATTGCTGCAGCCTCTCCTAGCTTGTCTGTTCTTCCTTATTAAAAAAAATTACCATCTTAACCACACTGATGTTGGTTGGCCACGTGGGTTCTAGTTTCCATCTGTAAAAGTAACTAGTTACAAATAATTACCGTATATTCCTGCATTCAAGACTACTTTTTAACACTTGAAAATCTCCTCAAAAGTGGGGGGGGGGTCTTATATCCCAGTAGATCTTTTCCCCTGCTGTGAGAATGATTGAAGTGTTAAATGGCCTGGGCAGTTTTCCCAGCAGATCCTTCCTCCTGCTATGAGAATAACTGCTTTGCCTTGAAGAGTTAAATGGCCCTCCATTTAGCTCAGGAGATTCAAAATGATGTTTCTTTTCAGGACAAGTTAGCCTAAAATTAGAATTTCTGGATTTAAACTTATCATTTTGCATCAAGTTTTGTCTATGGTGAAATTCTCTTGTCTGCCAATGTGGCTCTAAAATCATTAATGTGCTCATTCATTAATGTGCTCATTCAAAAATTTGGGATTTGATAGCTTCATATTAACCAACTTACAGTATTAATGCAACCTTACTTTCCAAAGATTGAACACCACAGAGATTTTTCAAAGTATCCCATGCTTTTTTAGCTGTTCTCAGTCCTTTAATTTCACAGACTATTCCATCATTACACCCACTGAGCTGGCTGGCTGGTGGCGAACAGGCTTTCCAGCCAGGTGGCTGGCTGGCTGAGGGGGGGGGCAAACTCTATATTTTAACTTAAAAATTGGGGGGGGGGTAATCTTATGCGCCCAGTCATCTTATACGCCGGAATATACCGTAGTTGCTTGCTTGCAGGACTATTGTGACATGTTAAAGGTCTCTGAGACTGAAAAAAGATCCCCCCCCCCGCTTCCCAAAGTTACCCAAATCTAAGCTTGAGTGTCAGACTGGGACTTGAGAGAACCAGGTTCTTATCTGCAGTGAGCCATGAAACTCAGCTGGGTGACCTTGGGCTAGGAACTATCTGTCTCAGCCTAACCTACCTCACAGGGTGTAAGGATCTGGGGGCAGGGAGGAGGAGTGTCATGTACATCACTGCTTTTTCAGCTATCTGATATGGGGGACTGGCAGGGTTTTCTTTCCCCTGTGCCAGGAATCGCTACCATCTTTGTGCTAATTAACTACATCACTTTAATTCTTTCCTGGAAAATCTTTGTTGAGTAGCAGCCAAAAACATGCAGATAGGCACCAGTCCACAGACCACCACACCAAGGAGCACTAATGTACACCACCTTGAGCTCATTGCATGAAAGGCAGGATATAAATGCAGCTCAGTGTGAATAATAAATAAGATTCGTGGCTACAATCGAGGATCAAAGTAGAGTCTTGGCACTTGCTGGTTGAACAGGTGTCTACTTGGTTCACTCTAGTTCATACAGGCTGATCAAGTTCAGAAATTGCGTCCTCAGTGTATTCAGATTGCTTCAAAAGCAACTTCATGATGTAGTTGGCTTTTATGTCCTAAACATTTTCTTAGGTCATCCTATGGTTTTTCATAGTCTTACCACAGAGAATGTTCCATCTGTGATCAGCCCAGGTATGTACTACTCTTTTAGATGGTAATTATATTAGGTTTTGAGTCAGGTAGCCTCAAAGTATGAGCTTGGAAGTAGCTAATTACAAATAACTAGTTTCTTGCAATTAATTCTTTTTACCCATGGAACTATTTTCTCTTACGCATGTTGCAGTTTCACTTACACATGTCTGAAAAAATATGTTCTCTCTAGGCATTTCTAGGTGTTCCAGTGCGATTCTATGTTATGCTTGGGCCAAAAGTCATTCATTTCAATAGGGTTTCATGGTTTTGCATTTCCGTGGTAAGTCTGGTAATGTATCCTTGCAGATACGGAGGTCGTACTGCAAATTAATTGCAGATTAACAAAGGATAACTTAACTCCTTTTGTAGTGTAACGGTTAGTTTTCAAGCCACTGTTATAGTCAGACAACTCAAGATGACTATTTAATTACTTTCAAAAAGGAAAATTATGCTTAAAAACGTGACTTATAATGACAGTTAATTACTTTTGAGTGTTGGACTGTAATTGTAACAAATTACTGTATGTTGAAAGTAACTCTCCAGCTTCACTGAAAGTCCCTTCCAATTCTGTGATTCTATGGTTGTAAGCTTGGAGTTTGGACAATATAGGTGCTACTCTTTAAGTGTTCAAACCTACCAAAAATCAGGCTTTGGATCCCTTCACACTACACAGTTATAACAGTATGATTCCATTTCAGCTGCCATGGCAACAACCTATGGGACCTTGGGATTTCCAGTTTAGGGAGGGGCATTTAGAAGTCCCAGGTATTGTCTAGATGATGAAAAATCTCCTCATAGAATGCAAGGAGAATACCTTTTCTCCCAACAAGATCCCATGGTGATTTGCTGTTATGGAAGCCCCCCCCCCCCAAAAAAAACCCCTGTAAAAATTATGCAGGAATTTTTAAAAATAATGTGTGGGAATGCACATTAGTGCTTCTTAGTACAACCAGTTTGCATTGTTGCACATTCTGAAAGTCAAAAGCTGTTTGGTCAGACATGCGGGGTGGGGGTGGGGCTTGACGGCAACAAAGTTGCCAGAACCATCATTTTTTAGTTTTGCAGTAGTGATCATGTGCAATTTTTTTTAGTGGCAAGGCAACCAAATAGCTTTTTTAAAGCAGAAAATCACACTTGCACACCTTAGATTTAAAGTTTTTTTTAAAAAAATGTGCAGTGGTGGCAACTTGTGGAGAATAAAAATGTGAGTAATTCACTCGTGGCCACCATCTTTATTCACAGGCATGCCTCTGTGTGAACTTCAAACACAGATAACTTTGCATACCTGTGATCTTGCAAAAAAACAACCACCATGGAGACAAATGGACACTGCTGCAATTTTGTGTTAATGCGCAGCAATCCGCATTATATTGCCTCATGTAGATGAGCCCCCAGACAGACCATTCCTCTAACACTGGCTGCACTTTTTTCAGACCACCAAAGATGTCCCCTCCCTGAAGCCACCTGACATCTATGGGGTAGTGATAATTTGTAGTCTTGCTTACTCTGAATCTTATAATTCCTGTGTTGCTGGAAAAATGAACTGGACACAGTATTCCAGGTGAGACCTGACCAAGGCAGAATAGAGTGGCACTATTACTTCCCTTGATCTAGACACTATACTTCTATTGATGCAGCCCAAAATCGCATTGGCCTTTTTAGCTGCCGCATCACAGCTGACTCATGTTCAACTTGTGGTCTACTAGGACTCCTAGATTCCTTTCACACGTAGTCTCGTTCAGCCAGGTCTCTCCCATCTTGGGAAGAATGAAACAGGCAGTCATTTCTGGACTGATCACTTGGTTTGTTCAAACATCAGCTACTCTATCTGGAGTGTTTTGTATTAATGATGTCCAGGACATGGCAGCCTTGGAGCATGGTGGGGTCTTCTTCCTTGGAGGTCTTTAAACAGAGGCTGGATGGCCATCTGTCGGGGATGCTTTGATCATGATTTCCTGCGTGGCAGGGGGTTGGACTGGATGGCCCTCATGGTCTCTTCCAACTCTACAGTTCTATGATTCTATGATTCTATGAAATAAATGCATGCATGCAGTGGTCAGTAAGAGATTCTGTTTTAAGGAGCAAAAGACACCAATGGCTTTAGAGAAACAAATGAAGGCTTTATTGTAGGAACTCCATTCTAAGATAGGAAAGTTACTCGGAGTGCTATCCTAAGCTACATCTCTATGGAGAGCTGAGAGAGTTCTGGATAAGAGAAGAGGTGGAAACATCCCTAAGAGTATCAGTTTACATCACAGAGGGAGCAGAATAGGTAGACAAGCAGGGAGGACTGTGGGTCACTCAAGCTATCTAACCCTAATGGTACTGCCCACTCTGAGGCATTGACTCTTGCTAACTGTTGTTTGCACTTCTAACAAGGAATCAACTTTCCCACCCACTGCCAGAGATGACATGAAATAGTTTGTGAAGCTGTGAGTTTTAATGTTTGAGGCAAACAGAATTGCAGCTAGGGTTAGTCCCAGACATGATCAGAATGGAGGTGAGAGAGCTTAGCTGAAGCTCTGGAGTCATCTTTAGGAAGCAGGAACCGTCCCTAGACACCAAGTGGAGGAGCTATATCTGATTGAATGCTAATGCTTTGAATGCCTATCTATGCTCAGCTTGTGTGTGTGTAAATGAATAGTATCTCACAGAAATGCTCATAAGCTTCCAGAAATTCATTCCAAGGGAACAAAATCCCTGGGTAAACACTTGCCCTTCTGCAGTTCTCATTGCCTGGAGAACTGGAGGTGGGGTGGGGGCAAGGGCAGGACAAAGCATTTCTGTCTTTGTTTACTGGATTTTCTTGTACTTCTCCTGCAAGAGTTTCAATGGCAGAGCAAATGCTCTGCATGCTAGTAGCCCCATCCAGTCAAAGGGGTAGTAACAGGTGATGGGGAAGGCCTTTTTTAGTCTGAGAGTTTGGAAAACCATTGCCAATCAGAACAGATTAAAACATACTGAGCCAGAAGGACCAATAATTTGACTTGAGTATGAAGTAGTTTCCTTGCCAGAGGCTTGGACAAATTTCCTTTGGACTATAACTTCCAGAATCCCCCAGCCTGCATGCCTATGCTGGATGGATGATTCTGGGAGTTGTAATACAAAGAAAGGAATTTGCTGGGCTCTACATAGGGTCACCAGCTTTGTCAGTGGGTCTGCTCCAATGTCTTTAGCATCAGGCCCGTCTGTAGACATGAAGCTGGTAAAGCCTTTTCTTATCTATTTATTTCTCTGCTGGAAAAAGCATTGTTGGCTTAATTTCAGCCTGTTAAGCACAGTGTTAAAGACATAGGAACAGCCCAATAACCAAGCTGGAAAACTAATCGACAACAACTAAAATCAGATGATTTAATGTCTCCAGCTCTATGAATATATGAAATTCCAGGGCTGTTTTCCTCAGGATCATATGCCTTATACCAAGTTCTGGAGGATTGTGGTGTTTCTTTCCTTTTAAATTAAAAATATGCTGGTAACAGAAAAAAATGTGGGCTCTTTTTATGCCAATCACCATCCACATGCAAATTACCTCTCCACCTCACAATCCACTCCTGACACTCAATCTGTATCTACACCACCAGCCTCACAAGGGTCCTTCCCTCCTCTCACTCCCTCAGCCACTCACCAGTCATGGGCAACTATAAGTTGTTCTCTCAAGAGTATGATCATTTGACACATGGTGTATGTTACACCAGGTACAGCTAGTTATATTTAAATTAATTTAAAACAAATGAAAAAAAAATCTTCACTCCTGGTTGTATTTTATTTATCTTTTTTGTAACGGTGGCTGGAATCATGTTGGTTAGTCTCAGCTAGAGTAGACCCATTCAATTAATTCTTGAATGGTAAGTCAATACATGGAGAACCAACATGGAATAGTGGTTTGAGTGTTGGACTGCGACTCTGGTAGATCAGGGTCTGAATCCCTGCTCAGCCATGGAAACCCACTGGGTGACCTTGGGCAAGTCAAAGACTCTCTGAGCCTCAGAGAAAAGCAAAGACAACCCAACTCTGGATAAATTTTGCCAAGAAAACCTTGTGATAGGGTCACCATAAGTCAGAAACACCTTGAAGGTACACAAACAACAACATAGGTGAATTTCATTGATTCAGTGGATGTACTAGCAACAGAATTCTGGCTTTTCTCTTATTTCCACTACTGATAAACAACTAGTAAAGTGAGACATGAAGACAACTTCCTGCACTTTATTTAACCACCTTGTGACTTTGGGTTGGTGCGGTCATCTCCATGCGAGATGAACATAGAGTACTGAGGATATTATAAATCAGCTCTTCATTCTCTTTTTAAATTGCCTTATCCATGCCTAGAGGTTTAGCTGCTATGATGATTTTGTGTTTATTTGGGATGTGTTAAATATGCATATATTAAATCAACAAACATATAGGGTTGAGCAGGTGAGGAGACAAAGAGGCAGGCATGTGTTTGCTCAAGCTAGCACTGCTACTGTTTCTGATTTGCTTGTCCTTAACACACCTACACACCATCAGAGCAAGGTCTGATGAAGCGGTCTGGAAAACAGTGGAGGGAAATCAGGAAACTGCTGGTGTAATCTTAGGTGCTTACTGAGAATTACTGAGAATTAAATCTCATTGAATTGAGTAGGATTACTCAGAGGCATGGTTACAGGGCATAGTCAATATTAATAGAGGGCAAATACCTTCAGATGATACAAAATTAACTGACACTGATGCTAAGTTTAGGAATGTGGCGGGCAACTTTTATGAATCACCCGCAGCTTCCCCCTGGAAGTTACTTAAGCCTACAATCCTAAACAAACTTGGCATTAATTCGGGTTCAGTTCAGGGGAACTCTGACAGTGTTGTAAGAGACTGATATCACATCAAGTACCATTTATTGTTACTTTCTTTATAAGCTGAATAGAACAAAAGTTTGGTTTATTGGCATACAATATGAATGGCCTCATGGTTCCAACACAAATCTGACAACTATCTGGCTGCAGTTTCTTTGCTAGATGGATTGACTTGATAATAATCCCATCACCCTTCCCCCAAAACAACAGAGTTTCCACTCTGCATATAATCATACAACAGTGACCCAGGCATATGAACCTGAGTTCCCCTTGGCTGCTTTCTCAGCTTAACCTAAATCATCATCTGCAGCATGGAGATAATGGTGTGGAGAGCCAAGCACCCTACCTCACAAGAGTGTTTTGATGATAAATGAGATGCTGAGATACAATGATTAATGAAGGTCAGTCAGATAAACATCTCAGACAAAACATCTTTGACAACTAAGCCATTTGCCAGCTCTGTGTATCTCATCTCTACTGCTTTGTGTCATCTACAGTAAGGTGTTGCATTGCAAATGTTTTCCTTTCTGTTTATTGGGTGGAAATCATGTGGACCTCCATATGTAGTTGCACTGCAACTCCCAACAGCCTTCACCATTGGCTGTGCTGGGTAGGGCTCCTGGGATATACATTTCAACATGTGGAAAGCTGCATGATTCCCTCCCCGCCAATTGTACATGAATACTTGCCTCTGTGACAATGTCTGCTCTAAATGCTTGGGCTGTAATATTTGGTGGAACAACTGGGAAGCTATTCTCTTCTGCTTGCTTCTTTTATCACCTGGACATACATTTCTGCCTTCACACAAACATTAAAAAGAAAGGGGGGGGGGAGAAGGTGAAAAAGGAAGAGGAAGGAAAATGTTGGTAACACTAAGAAAGAGTAGGAAACTGAGGCTGATCCTTCCATTAAGTGAAGTGAGGTAGTACTGGGGAATGTCAGTGGTGGTCCTCCAGACAGTCCTCCTGAACACATCCTATCCCTGTGTTGTTCCTCTGTCTTGGAAGATGGAGCTATATGTGCCACACAACCTATCCCTTATCTGGTAAACTATCATGTGGTCCTCAGGTACAGTTCTGTTGCCAGTGTTGAAATAAGGGTCAGTTCCCAGTCTAGACAATTTCCAGTATATGGAATGGAGCTATGATTCCAATGCATGGAATCGAGATAAGGTTCAACTGCCCATCCAGTACATAGAAGGGAGGAAAGGGAACACTATTTTATCCTTTGTTTCTGGTAGCAAATTTGTCTTGGGTTAGCCCATAGTTCCTCATGTATTATGAAGATATAAATTAGGCAGGGCTAGGGTCTGCTTTGAGGGGAACCCTCACAAGTGTTCTCTGGTGGGCTCTCCATACCAATCCCATTACCACCACTACTACCAGGCTTACCTTCTGGTTGGTGGTGGTGCTGTAACCACAAAGCATTGCCTGCCATTCTAAATACCTGATATGCCCTCACTGTAGCACTGCTTCAGGGCACTATGAAAAACCAAAGTAGCAGCCACCAATGCAATTACCACAGTGTCTTGGATCCATGTTATACCAAGGGTATTGTGGGTAATTAAAATGGTGGACAACTTGCAGACATGGCTTCCTTGAGCAGAAGCATCAGTGTCAGCACTGGCCATGCCAGGACTATGGAACCATAGCAACTGTCTGAGTATGCCTGTTGCTGATGCACTCTGCTTAAACTAACAATATGATATGCAAGAGGCAAGAATGCTCACTGGCACAGTGTTGCAGTATAGCACAACACTTTCCTTAGTTGACACAATACTGGGCTGAAAGCAGAAGGCTGACTTTAAAGAAAAGGTGGCAAACAGGATGCTCCAGAATTGTTGGACTGCAACTCCCATTATCCTTCCCCACTGACTATGCTGGCTAGAGGTGATGGGAATTACAGTCCAATCATATCTGGAGACCACATGCCCCTCATCTTTGCTTTAATGCATGATTTAAAAGGTCCAAATGCCGCAGTATGCTGTATATATACTGTACTCAGTGTATGGCTCTTTGGCCTCTTCTTCAACAGCAGTTCCTGGTGGGTGTGTGGTACCCATCATTAGTTTTCTAGAATTGGCAAAGTCCAGTGGCAAAAATCCAGGGTAACTGCATTACTGAGCTAACTGGTCAAGGATTATACATGTACCACTAAAACTGAGGCCAACACTTTGGCCCTTTGCTGTTCAGCCACCTGCATTTTCTTGCCTCTATAAATCAGCAGCAACTGTGCTTTATTGTCATTACCCTCCCATGCAGTCAGAGCAAAGAAAGAAAGGCTGATTAGGAGAAGTGACATGATGATGCTTTCACCTTTCTCATTTCAAGGTCCTCTGCCTCAGGTTGTTTTTTTTTTCCAGAGAGAGCATCAGAACCGTACATGCAAAAGACCTTCTCAGTTTTCTCTTTGTGTTTGTGTTTGCCTCACGTGCAGAGCAGTGCCAGCCTCTCCTTTATTACATCAGTAGTGGTGAGGGTGGCACTTTACGTGATGCTCTCATGAAACTGATTCCCTCCTAGAAGTTTACAGGGCCATTCCAGCTGGGGGGAGGGGGGGAGAGAGATGACTGCAGAACAGACAAGGCAAGAGACTTAAAAAAAAAAAACCCAAAAAACAAGGGAAGCAGATCGGAGGCAATTCCAAATTTAATTTGCATGGTAATAGTGAGCAGGAAGAACAAGGGCAGTTCAATGTTGGTAGTGCCAGAAAAGATCTGCTTTATGCATTTGGCAAAAGTGAAATAACAAAGCTTTTCTTTAGGGAGTCTACAAAAAGACATTTTCTGAATGCAGTCTGGGGCCTAGACTGGATATCCCTGGGCTGCCAGTGAGTAGTTTGCATGTTTGAATGCTCCTGATCTAAACAAACCACTCCCTGCACACATAAAACCATGCTTTGTCTATCATACATTGTCTTGGGGGCCCTGGTGGACTGAGACACAATAAATAAATACTATGTATTAATAAATGAAGGTAAACTCTTTTGTGCTTTTACAACTAAGACCATAGCCTCAGGCTAAGTTTCTCCTTGATGTGCTCTTTTCAACATGCATTTTATCTGCAAGGCTGTATTCAAACATGCACTACCAACACTCCTGCACTACTTGCGTTCACAGTATTCTAAGCAGAATTAAAGTAAAGTGTGTGTGTGTGTTGGGAGTCTAGGGACTTTATCAGACACACTAAATACAGTGTCATAACGATGCTACATAAACGCGAAAGGGCGCGCATATCAGACGTCACCCTTTCATGTTTATGTCTTGTCCTTAAGCCAATCTATTTAAATTGATGGGAGAAGCTATCAATAGACCGGCTGTGCCGGTTTTTTGGCGGCATAGCCAGCATGTGTAACCTCGCATCTTTTTCCCCATGTACTTACCTCATGAATAGCCAGACCAGCCAGAACACTTCTAGTTGAGACTGTGACTTCCAGGTAGGTGACACTCTTTTTATGAACTCCCCGGGTTACTTGTAAGTTTTAAAGTGTGTGTATGTGCATTGTTACTTTTCCTGTGTTCTTTTTGTTTTTATTTTTGAATTTCTGGCTCGAGCATCTTCTCGCAAGAATCCACAGGATTTTGAATAAGGACGCGAACGGAGCTCCATTCACTTCCTCTTTCATTGCCAGGAAGCCTTTGCCATGAAAACAAGGTAAGTTTGGTGGGGGGGGGCGTTCTTTTGCTGGCATAAAAATGGATTTTTTTTATGCCAGCAAAAAAACATTTTAAGGGGCTCATCTGCTAAACTTCCAATTCTACTCCCTCTATCGTGTCCACAGGCTAAACTTTAGAAGAAAACCTCTATCCATGGGGTTGGATGAAGCTGATGGCAGAAGGGGGACAGAGCTAGCACAATCATGCTGACGCCTTGGGCTCTTTCACATTACACAGTTATAGCACTATGATTCTGCTTTATCTGCCATGGCTATATATCCGATGGAGCCCTGGAGTCTGCAGTTTGGTCAGAGGCATCAGAGGAGCCCAGTGGTTGCAAATTCTAAATTGCTGTTTCCAGGATTCCATAGGATGCAACCAGGGAAGATAAAGTGCAATCATAATCCTATAACTATGTAGTGTGAAAGGGTCCCATGTCCCCATAATGTGTTTACATTGGGATGGGCATAATGCAGCCCACAGGCTGCCTATGACCCTCCACTACCATCCCAGACCATTTTTGTGACTCCTAAATTCCCAGCACCTTGCCCCAAATCAAAGGGGTCTGATCATATTTTTAAATTCCAAAATGACCCATCTTGACTCCCAAAGCTTCCCATGTCAAAGGTGCTATGACTCATTTCACCACATTTGGTGGTAGGAATTCAACTTTTAAGGCCTAGAGAGGTCATTACCCTCTAAACAAGAGGGGACTGGACAGGAGAGGGACTAACCCCAAATGTGGAAAAATTGGCCATAGCAACCCCCTTCCCTGTGGCTTCAAGGGTCACCATGGGCCATTGCTCTGCCATTTCCCCTCCAGATCCTACAGAGGAAAATACAAGCTGGGGGATTTATGGTGGAATCATCATTAATTTCCATTTTATATGGGGTGCACACAGTATCCACAGTTTTCCCAGTCTTCCTTCCATCTTTTTGTCTTACCAGAGAAAGTCTAAGAGCATTTTTACAGGGGGCTCCCTGTCCTTGGTGATTTTCTAAGAGGTGTGGTTTTGATGCAGACAGGGTCTCTCAGGCAGGGCAACCTACCATAGTTCAGTAGACATTTTGTAAAACCTTTGTATCCTTATACGTGTTCTGTCTCATTTTGAGAGAAAGGTGGCATACAAATGCAATAAATAAATAAAATATGATTGTGTCATTTTGGCTGATATTCTGCATCCAGATCTCTCTCTCTCTCTCTGGCTTTTCTTCGCAAACGAAGATTCAGGAAGGACTCATCCCGCGCTTTCTGCAAGCGCGCTGATGACTAAAAAGGCCAATCCGAGATAAACAAGTCCGGTTGCAAAAAGCACAGCAGAAGGTCTCCTTGGGTGATGTTCCTGGGTTGTGATTCTTTCTGCGTTGTCGTTGCATCCAGATACATGGTGTGTAATGCTCCATCCCATGAAAGTCTGATCCTCTCCATTCCCAGGCAGCTGTCAAGCCCAGGGTGGTTGCCATTGCATCTGTGTTACTGGCCTGGCAAGAGAGGGAGGTGGCCAGCACTGCCCAGCTGCAGCAGAGGGAAAGAGGAATGAAGTCAATTTTCTGGAGGTGCTGCTTCCCTTTCACTCCCCATACAGCCAGCAAACAGCTGCAACAGTGGCCCTCAAGGGCTTGGCTGCTACCAGGTGGTGGCTGGATTTTGCACAAAGAACTAATGAATAGCTCCTCACACAACATCCAAAAGTACACGTACACAGCCCTAAGTTAGGCTTGCATATGTCAGCAGGGGATTCCAGCCAATATATCATTTACATTGTAATTAACATTACATTAAAATAGAATCTCAAGAGTACACTTTCTATTAGCAAAATGACTAATAGTAATAACTAGAAAGTTCATTTTTTCAAAAACGGTGTTTCTCCCCCAAAAATCCGCCTCATAAAATATACTGGCATATTCCTATAATGCTACTACTGTATAAAGAAATGTACAAGAACATTACCAGTGTAATAGTGCTATTCTCCCATCATGTATAATGCTTTTTTAAAAGAAAAGCTTTCCAGTCACACCCATTTTAGCCATTACTTCCTAAAATACCAATGAACAGGAGGAGCCTCTTACTTCCATCGTATCTGTTTTAGCTATCTTTCTGTCCATCCATCCAGGGAGGTGCCTGGTGGCTGCCATGTCAGTGTGGTGATGAATCAGCTCTGAGTTTTAATCCAGACTTTAAAGAAACTATCCAAGGTGCTGAACCCTAGTCTCAAATTAGGTTCAGCACCTTGGATAACTCCTTTAAAGTTGGATTAAAACTCAGATTGGATTCATTGCCCTATTGGCATGAAAGCTATCAGCTGCCACTGTCTGGGACTCTGTCTACCTTTCTTCCATTATAGGAAGTTAGCACTACAGTACTCATTTGTTTAAGTGGCATTTTGCTATTACCGGTACTTTGCTGTTTAAGAATGGATAACTGCAAAGGTAGATTAACGCTACTTAACATATTTAATTTTTAAAGAAGAAATCATAAGGTAATAATGGACGTGTACTGAGCTGTGTGATTAATCCAGCTTTTCCAATAAGTAACTTATTTGGTGTTGGCCTCAGGTAGCAAATTGACCTGGGCCAGCTCTGGCTAGGGGCCACAAGTATCTAAGTATTGTGGGGAGCCTGGCTCTTGATATTCTTACCATCTTCTTCCTACTGGTCCAACAAACTTCCCCTTTGTAGCTATTTAGAAATTCCTTTGCTAAGCTGGGGAAAATATCTCCTGGTAGGCACTGAATGAATTTCCTCCGAGAGCAGCCTGTCTCTCCCCTGCGCAGCTGCTGTTGCAGGCAGCTGTGATCAGCGCCATCATAAGACTGATGGATATGTAGTTCTACTAGGCTCTCAAGGGATGGCGGGGGAATAACTTCCTGAGTTTAATAAAACATAGTGTTTTCAAGGGGAAAAATGACAAAGTCATTTGCTATATCTAATGCATCAATGAATGAGCACCTGGCCTGGCAGCAGGACCAAAAAAGAACTTGGATGAAATGGATAAAGGCAGGCAGCCTTCTGTGCCTGGATAAAACAAAGAGCTGGATGGGGATTGGGGTAGCTATGTATGTGTGTATTAGCACAAAATCCAGACTTGGAAGAGGTTCTAGACTTTATTTGCCTAAATGAGGGTACCAGAGGCACTGTAACAGCAGCAGCTCTCAAAGGAATGCAGGAAGGAGGGTGCTGTCACCATCATGTCCTGCGTGTAGGTTTGCCATTAAGGTGTTTTTGGGTGGCCACTGAGGGAACAGAACATTACCCTAGCAAGGCCCTTGTTCTACACCTAGTGGAAGGGACTAGGTTCAAAGAAGTGTAATAATCACAAAATGAACATAAAACATGGGATATAAAGATAACGCTATATAATGGTATGAAATAGCAAATGTATAGAAAACAATTGCAACATACAAACCAATTACTATACACAAAAGCTCCAGTACAATGAAACAAGGCATAAAAGTTACAGCAGTGTTGGATGCTATAAGACATCAGTTACCACAAAACACCTCAACAATAGTAAACTGCAAAGGAACAGTGGAAGGAACAATTATGATACACAAACTAACTCTGATCTGCCTACTATAAATGACAACCTGTATTAGATAATGTAAAACATCATCGATGAAAAGCTACAATAGACTGATGATGAAATAGAGTAGAATGATGGAATGATAAAATTGTAGTAATGCACAACCAAAAAACAAAGGAAGGAATAATGACAATATACAAACTTACTCTGATGTATTAACTATAAATGACATGCTGTAATAGGTAATATGAAACATCAGTATTAATAAATTGCAATAGACTGATGCTGAAGTACAACAGAAGGTTATTAAGCTATATTAGAATGGTGGGTGGTACGCCTATACCCAGGAATTAACACAGGACATTTCAACACAATAGGTCTTCTTAGCCATAATGCAACAAGCTGTTACTCAATATGTTGTAGTTCTTCCTCAGTCAAAAATGTGTCAAGCTGTTTGATTTACAACGTGTCTTCCTTATTTATTTCTCTTCCTCAGTCAAAAGGACTGTCTTGCAAATGACTTAAACCTAATATTAAGTAATATAAATAAAATGATAAATACATGAAATAGTTTAAACACTTAATACATATTAAACTATGTATTATTACTCACATATCCCAAACTCCTCAACAAATGAAGAATGATTGTTCCTCATTCTTTCCAGACTTAAAGATTTTTCTTACAAAGCCAGAAAGCTAATATCCCTGCTGTGAATTATATACACAACTAGCTGTACCCAGCATAACATACACTATTAAAAACCTCCTCCCAGACCTCACAACAACCCTATAAGGTGGATTTTTAAATTCCTTCTCCCCCTTATCAGCGTTCCACACTTTCCCTGGAAATGCTGAGAGTGACTCATTCTGTTGTCCTGCCGCCGCTGCTGCCGCCACTGCCACTTAACTGTCTGGGTCCCAGTCTGGGCCACAAATTGAGTGGAAGGAGTGGATTGTGAGGTGGAGAGGGAATTTGCATGTGGGTGGTGATTGGTTGGATGTGTTTCCTGAGCAGCCAATCAGCACACTGGGAAAGGCAACATACCTAATAATAATAATAATAATAATAATATTTATTTATACCCCACCCCTCTGTTAAAACAATTGGGGCGGCTTACAAAAATTAAAATACAATACAGATAAAAATCCCAAAACACCACCCACCCCACCCTCCCCCATAAAAATATATTAAACAAATATAAATTAAAAAGCAACTAATCTAAAATCACATTTAAAAAACAATAAATACAATAAATACAGTAAATAGCCAGCAGACTAAAAGAGGCCAGGATCTAATTAGGAAAGGCCTGCCAAAAGAGATCTGTCTTTAGTGCTTTTTTAAAGCTACTCAGGCTTGTCATCTGACAGATCTCGTTTGGCAGGTCATTCCACAATTTGGGGGCAATTACCGAAAAGGCCCTCTGTTTTTATATAGATAGGTAGATAGATATGATGAATATCTATACAGATCATTCCACGTATCTACAGGGAATATGTTCAAAGACTCCCCCGTGGATACCTGAAACCATGGATAATATGGAACCCTATTATTTTCAACAAGACGGACTCTGAGAGTTGACCATAGAATTGCATTGGAGGACCTAGAAATGCCTAGAGAGAATATATTTTTGGACTCAGATAAGTGAAACCATGGATACCAAATCCATGGATATGGGGGTTGACCTGTAATTTTAACTACATCTATGTAAAACATAATGGTTTATGAAAATACTCACATATTCCAAATTTTCCAAGAAAAAAGACCATAATCTGCAGCTTTTTTAATGAGCTAAAGCTGAATGTCTTTATATCCTAATCCACATCCAAGTGAGAAGTGGTTAGCAGAGCAGATGTATTCATTACCACTAAACAGCCTTATGGTCACCTCTTACAAAAATAATTGAAACTCAATTTTTCATTTATACCAATAGGGACTGAAGAATTTAAAGTGAAAGACCAGAAACATTCCCTCTTCAAAAGAAGTGTGTACAGATTAGTAGGTGTTTGGGCACAAACCAGCTCTATTGCAAAAAATTTAAAGGAGCTATTGTGATGTTGTAATTCAAAGAAATGTTCATATAAAGGAGTATCCCAAGCTGCTTGCTTAATTCTACTCCTGTGTTCTGAAATACATAGTTTGCATGAACAATTTGTTTTCCCCACATACAACTTATTACAAGGAAAAATCAGAATATACTGTATATTACACCTGAAGTTTGACAGGTGGAGTAAGAAGCTTGAATGTTCGATTGGAAATAGGATGCTGGAACTCCTTAATATCTAAACTTTGTTCACACAAAAAAATCTACTACATTGATAATGGCCTGTTAATATGGGTGTTAATGATAAAGGTCTTATTATGTCTGTGTAAACCCATCTGTCTTTAAAATTTGATGTTCTGCAGAAACCAATTAAAGGTGGGACTCTATAACCTGTAATTTGTGTTAAAATATGCCAGTGTTTCTAACTATGTTTTTAATTTTATAAGCAGCGGAATTAAAGGTGACTGTCCAGTTTATGTGATCCTGTGGTTGTGATGTACCATTTAAAGCACAATTTAAAAATACATTGCTAAGAAATGTACAGCACCAGATGATAACCAGCCCCATCTTCAACCTCCAGTCAATTGTCCAAAGCCTGCATGAGTAAAGGGGTATACTTCCCTTGCTCTAAATACTTACTTATGACAGAGTTGTTTCCCTATAGGCCCTTTTATCATAATTTTGTATGATCATATAGGGTAGAATCAGTAGGGAAGTGTGCTTAAGATGGTGGCACTGGTGATAGTCACTTATATCCCACTATTGAGGTGCAAGGTGGCTTGCAGAGAATTAAAACCAAAACAGATTAATAACCTACAAAAATATCAGTAAAGAAGAGTATAAAGGTTATTTAAAAACAATGAAATCATCTATAGAGTTAAAACCATTTTGAATTCATCAAAAGACAATATGTAAAACCAACAAAACAGCACACCATTAAAAACCCATCACAGTTAATTGTCAAAAGCCCGATGGAATAGGAACATTTTTACTTGCCAGTTGACAGAAAGCAAGAATGGGACCATCCTAGTTTCTCCATGAAGGAAATTCCAGAGTCTGGGTGCAACCATCAAGAGGGCTCTTTTCCTTTGTTCCCACCAAACAAGCCTGAGAAGGTGGTGAGAGAAGGGCCTCTTCTGAAGATCTCAGATCAATAACAGGCTTATGTAAGGAGATGTGGGGTGTATCTACACTGTGGAAATAATGTAGTTTGACACCAGTGTATCTGCCATGGCTCCATCCTACAGAATCCTGGGATGTTAAGACTTTGAGGCACCAGCACTCTTTGGCAGAGAAGGCTAAAGACCTTGTAAAACTATAAATCCCAGGATTCCATAGGATGGAGCTACAGCACTTAAACTGTATTATTTCTGCAATGTAGATGCATCTGTTATCTTTCAGATAGCCTGGATCTAAGCTCTACAAAGGATTCACATGTCATCACCTGCACTTTGAATTGTGGTCAGAAACATATGGACAGCCAGTGGAACTGTTACAACAAGGGAATTGTGTGTTCCCCATAGCCAGCCCCCGTTAACCATCTGGGTACAGCTCTTTGGGGCCAACTGAAGCTTCCAGTTAAACTATCGTACTCCAGTCCTGAATGTAAATAAACAAAATGGGCATTTTTCAAAGGCAGCCTCATGTAGAGTAATCCAACTGGGATGTACCAATGCATTCCAGATTTGAGTCTGTCATAGTTTGACGCATGTAGCTGCCTTGGAGAAGATCCTGTTTCTGTGAACTTCTTGTGCTTCCAGGTCTGAACATTTGGTTCTGGCTGCATTGCTTCTGCGTTGGGTATGTGTGTGCCTTTTCCTTTTCATTAAGATACAGCAGAAAACAGGTTAAGTCTTCCATATCTGGAATTCCAAAATCCAAAATATTCCAAAATCCAAAACAGTCCACATGGGTGGCTGAGATAGTGACACCTTTGCTTTCTGATGGTTTAATGTACACAAACTTTGTTTCATGCACAAAATTATTTTAAAAATATTGTGTATAAAGTTACTTTCAGGCTGTGTGTATAAGAGATATATGAAACATAAATGAATTTTGTGTTTTGACTTGGGTCCTATCTTCAAGAGATCTCATTATATATATGCAAGTATTCCAAAATCCAAAATACCTCCCGTCCCAAGCATTTCAGATAAGTGAGACTCAACCTGTACAGTGATGGGAACTAATTAAAATCAATTAAGTTAGAAATTTTCTGACAAAAAGGGACAACTTAAATTTATTTCTAACTTGATTGACTTAAGCTGGATTTTGTTCACAATTGACTCCAGAATTAAGTTATTAATAAATTAAAATAAATTAGAGACAAATAAATGTAATGTTTTCTAGATGGTTCTTTAATAAATGCAGATATCTTCAGACATCCTTATTCTGAAGGAACATTCATGATTGGAGTTTAGCAAATTCCAATGTTAAAAGGTTTTAAAGCAACAAGTAGTAAGGACAGCTTGAAAGGAAGGGTATTCATCTTTGCACCCCATGTTCCTGTGTTCTCCACTGAGCAAAACACATCATGTGTCTCAGGAGACTACATTTTGAATCTCTTAAATGCTGAAACCTTTGCTGGATGCAATCAGTAAAGTTAAAAAAAATGGGGAGGATAAGGAGATTATAAGGAGTAGAGGAGAGCAACAAAGCAAGGAAGGTCTTTGGTGGGGTGGCTGAGAAATGGGATTTCAAAAATTCATGTAGCTTTTACTGTCTCCCTGAAGCTCAAAACATGGATGGGGTGGGGGTGAGATAAATCATAGATGGTATTTTCCAGCTTCATTCTGGGAAGGCTTTTAGTGCAGTCATCTCATTTATACTTAAATAGAAATTTAGAATCAACTTAATATTTTTCTTTTGCCTTCTAAATTAAATGTATTTGCATTAGATTTTAAAGCTTTTAAACTGTTAACTAAGTGCATTAACCCTATGCTAGGAACTTTCTTATCTCTAGCAGAATGTCTTTCCAAACTGAGGCCAAAGCCATCAGGAGAACAACCCTTGAGAGTGAGTGTCCAGTAGCTGACCAGTCATCACGACTCTTTGAACTGATGGATGAATCCTAAGTCACTTAGGGGAGAGGCATTCATGTGTAGTGATTAGCAGACTCCTCTATGAATAATGAGATGTCCAGTTTGAACCTTATAGCTACCAAGCAGTCACCACATGGCTTTAAGAAAACCAATTTCTCTCTGCCTCATTCTCCCCCCCCCTCAGTCTTCAATATGGGGGGAATTATACTGATCTACCTGACAGGGATGTTGTAAGCATCACACCAGGGGGGAGGACACACGTAGGGCTCCAGATGATGTTGGACTAAAACTCCCATCTTCCCTAGCCAGCAGAGCCAATAATGAGGAAACATTGGAGTGTCACACCTCCCATGCTCCCAGATTATACACAAAGATAAATGCCAGGTGCTGTAGGCTATATTTCAGAGGGAGGAAATGGTAAAATCACCCCTGAGTATTCCTTGCCTAAGAAAACCCTATGAAATTTATGGGGTCTCCATAAGTCGACAGGTGACTTAAAGACACACAATACACTCAAAGCATTTCCAGTGTCTGAAAGTGTTATAGTTGTGGCACATAAATTTCTTTTAGAGTGATCAATAGTTTCTCAAGATCTACATAATTTGCTATAATCTACAAATCACAGGTCGATTTTTCCCTTCAATTTTTGTTGTACTTTATTAGCCAATGTATGCTTGCAATATGAAATCTAATGCCAGCCACAGATGCAGGCGAAAGGGCAGAAAGAAACTATTCCAGAACACGGCCTCACAGCCCAGAAAAAAACCAAGGAAAATCTATGGATGCTGGCCGTGAAAGCCTTCAACTTCATGAAGGGTAAATTCTTCATAGGGGTATATGTGTTATGTGTTTGTATCTATCTTGCATTTTTATTTAAGATTTTATGGTTTACCTTCAACAACCATTGATCTGCAGATCTTGAAGATTTCTGCAAATAAATCATAAGCTTGGTGCATGGAACTTTGGTAAATGTGTATATATATATGCCACATTCCACTAAGAAATATGTTGTATTATTGCTGTTTAAATACTGTAATTGTGTTTGCAATATTTCTCTATAAAGTAGAACCTAGTCCACAGAACTAAAGAGTGATACACAGACATAGGGGCATTTGCTGAGTTGAGCTTTTAATCAACCATCAAAGGAGATCTGTTTCTGAAATGTCCATATTTGACACTTCTCATTAAATGCCAATGGAACCTCTGAACATGGACATCTGGTTGGATTAGCGCCAAAACTGGAAACAAGGGTTGTTTGAGCCATGGTTGGATTAATACCATGGAATGGCAAAGCTTATCTTTTACAAAGTGGTTTCTACTATAATTGGCATCATTTGCAAAGGCTGAAAATACATATCTGTATTAAAGTGTACTCTTTACCATGTATATACAATCTTAATCACATACAGCCGGCGACCCCTATCCACAAGTTCTGTGCCCATGGATTCAACCAACCATGGCTTGAAAATATTCAGGGGGGAAAAAATCCAAAAAGCAAGCCTTGCTATTGAGTATTTTATATAAAGGAAGCCATTTTATTATACCATTGTATATAATGGGGCTTAAGCATCCACTGATTTTGGTATCCACAGGGGATCCTGGAACCAAACCCCAACAGATACTGAGGCCCCACTGTAGCTTTATCTAGCAGCTAGATATACATTTCCTCTAAATTTGTTGATAAAAATCCAGGGCAGGTCAATGGAAATATATCTATATACCTATATAAGTGATTCTTGATTTCCCCACTGCAATGCCATGATCTTGTGGGAAAAGGTTTTTAAAAAGGGTGCCAAAGGTAATGTATTCACTTGCATGTTAAGTAGTCTAATTGCTTTTGGGGTAACAAGGACAGAAGAGGTGAACCACATGTGTTCCCCATTCTGTTTTGGCAGAAGGCTCACAGAAACATTGATCATGAACCTAGAGCAGTCATCCCCCAAAGAATCACATTTCTAATTCAACATTGAAGTTTTAGCAAAAATTCTGTGGTGGGCCACTACGAACTTTTCCATTTTTAAACAACCACATTTAAGAGAATCATTGACGTTTGTATCTTTTTCATTTCACTTCTACCACAGCTCCCTAACCAAAAGGGTGTGTGCCAGTCAGCAGACAATTGATGCAACACTCCATGACTCTGACAAAGTAGGCTGGATTCCATGAAAGCTTGTGCCATATACAGCCTGTTAATCTTTAAGGTATCTGTGATATTGTTTTGACAGCAGATTTATCAACCACCTTAAAGAGTGGATTGGTTTTACCCTGATGGTTCTCTTCAGATTTCCCTCACCAAAGGAACAGCATTTGGAGGAGAGAGTTAGTGGTACACAGCTCCCTCTGTTGTTTGATAGATTCACTGTAAGGATTTCAGATAAAGAGAGCCAGCATGGTATAGTGGTTTGTGTGTTGGACTAGGACTCCAGGAAGTTGGACTAAGACTCTAGCAGAAGCCCACTGGATGTCCTTGGGCAAGTCACACTCCCTCAGCCTTTGAGAAAGGTAAGTGTAAACCCCCTCTGAATAAATCTTCGCAAGAAAACCCTATGATAGGTCACCATAAGTCAAAAATGAACTTGAAGGCTCTTGGAGAGCCAGCATGGAGTGGTGGTTTGAATACTGGAATAGAACTCTGAGAAACCAGGGTTCAAATCCATACCCAGCCATGGAAAGTCACTGGGTGGCCTTGGGCAAGTCGCATGTCAAGAAAAAGTGATAGAGTCATCGTAAGTTGGGACAACAACAACTACTACTACTTCAGATGCCTGCTGGAATATCTTGAAATAGCTGTTTGCCTCCTTTACCTGTAACATTTCCCTTCCCAAAATTGTCAGAGATACTTTTGAAATTAGTAGGATTGGCTTTAGATCCCTCATCTGCAATTTGTTCCAAGTAGAATGTCTCTACTTATTAGTTGCCAATAGCTGGGATTATAGATAATCAGCTGGTATTGTCAAACCTATTATGGCAGCAGGAATTTCTTCCAGTGCCTCAAAATACCAGGTGTCACGAACAGCCATTTTTGTACATCCCTGAGCCTAAACAAACACTGATGTTTTGTTATTTTATGGACTACATGAGATAGCTACATGACAATAACTTTAGATTGCATTTATTACAATGTTGTCCTTGTAGGCTTAAGCTGCACTCATGGAAGCTTGCATTCATTGGGTCTCAGATGTAAACATGGAAGCAAGTAGACTTTAACATTGGGGAACAGAGGGCAACTGGGCAGGCGTTGAGGAAAGACCTTGGAAAAGGATTGACGCTGTAAGCTGCCACCCATTTTACAGCATTCAGTGGGTCTCCGAGAATAGCAGAGGTTAAGTGGATAGGGTAATATATAACATAATTTTCAGTCTGGGAACATTTCCCCACTCCTGTTGAACACCTAGTGGTGGGGACAGGGCCTAGCAAGGAGGAAGATGGATTGTCACCAAATGATTCTCGGATTTGAGGGCATGCAAAGGATTGTGTTTTGCAGATGTCCTCATTTTAGTAGCTGGGTGTTTGTCTTTCTGGGGCCCTCTTAACACTATAAAATTACAGAACTATGGCTCCATTTAACTACCACGGCAGCATCCTATGAAATCCTGGGGTTTGTAGTTTGGTCAGAGGCACCAGAGGAGCTCTCTGGATAGGTGTTCTAAGTACCCCTCCCTAAACTACAGATCGTGGAACTCTTTATAGATGTTGCAATGACAGATAAGGCAGAATCATAGTGCTGTAACTGTGTAATGTGAAAGGACTCAATGTCTCTGTGTGGATGGATATCATTGACTAGCATTAATTCTTGATTTGTATATGAGGAGGTTGAGAAGACCTTTCTCCTTGAAAGATTTGTAAGTTTTAGATTCTCTTGCCTCTAGACAGTGGTATCACTAGGAGTGTGTGTGAGGGTGTGTAGACCAGACCAGGTGACACCATCAGAGTGGGTATCACCATCAGAGTGGGTAACACTAAAATGACTGTCTATGCAATTTTTCTGCAGTGTTTTCAGCAGATTTTTTTTAAAAAATAAAAACATCCCTGTCTAGCCAGTGAGCTTTCCTTCTTGTTCCTCTCCCACATGTAGGTTTCCAGTGTCTCTCAAAGTCGTGTGCAGAGCATGTACATTGCTGGGATTGCTAAGGATTCTGCATGGTCTGGTACGGGAAGAGATCTATGGGGGTGACACCATGAGTTACCGTACTGGGTGACATCAATCCTAGTGACGCCACCGTCTCCAGATTTGTTTTGCTCCCTTTATAACCAGGCAATTGTGAATTCTGCACAGAAAAGGCTCAAAATCTTCAACAAAGAAATAGAACCAAAACATCAAATCCTGAAGTTCAGAACAGAATATGTAACTGACAGAAATCTAGCCCATCACACGTCCCTGGGTTTGTTCTTGTTAGCCACCAAAATGCAGAGCTTTGGAGGTAAAGCATGGAAAATACTAATGGCACCTGCAACATATTACTTTTTAAAGGTAATGACTGGTAACATCATCACTTAAAGAAATATAACATAATCACTCTTATCAACAACTTCTTTGTTCATAAATGTTACTTTTTCAGAATACAGGTTGACCCCCCTGATCCATTCAAAGACACCCCCTCCCCGTGGATATTTGAAACCATGGATAGTACGGAACCCTATTTTCAATGAGACAAATGCCAGAAGTTGACCACAGAATCGCATTGGAGGACCTAGAAATGCCTAGAGAGAACATATTTTTTTCAGGTGTGGATAACTGAAACCATGAATACCAAATCCATTGATACGGGGTTTGACCTATAATTTATTTGATAAGATTTTAGGCTGTTTGTTTTAAAGGTTGTTTTTTTTACATAAATAAAAAAGTGATGTGTTAGCAATATACCACTAACAAGCCATGTAACAAGTTACTTTGGGGCAAAGAGCAATTACCAATTTTTTTTCCTATGCTGCAAGAAGTAATGGGAAGGAATTGCTTTTAAAATTCAGGCTCTGCCAGAATATTCTACAGTTTAATTTAGATACTGTCAAGTAGAGACTCTCATATTAGATAGTTTGCATAAATGGTATGCCTTTGATCCTGAGGTATCCAGGACCTCAGCTGAGAGACTATTCAAATTTCCTGAATTCTAGAGCAGCTTTTCCCCAGAGGAGTGATCAGTTCCTTTCAATCTGAGCAAAGGGCAGGAATTCATGAGTCTGTATACATTGTGACTGGCCAGCACCTCACTGCAGATCCAGATCAGTTGCTTAGTGATCCCACTTCCTGTTGGCAACAATAGGACCCCTGTCACCATGCCAAAGTCTGGAGTTGTGGCCTACAGTGCTAAAGATAGGCACCCTTAACCTCCTGAGTTATATATAGCTGTTTAGTGGTTCTGTAACAGACTCCTGGCTGAAGCAAGCACAAAATGGAGTTTGTGACATCCATCCCAGGCCTGACGTTTCACACTGACAAACTCACCTCTCTATCCCACACACCAGTGGAAATATGGAAGGTGGTCTTTAGCATGATAAAAGAAATGAACACTGTCTTGGGGAAAACTGCCAACTTCTAGGGCTTTTCTCTGTAGCCTGCAGGCCCAAGTTGCTGGCAGTTTCCCAGGTCCCATTATTTGGATGCTTGAGGTTATGTTGGTATCCAATAGTATAGTGGAGCCAGAGATCACAGGGTCACAGCACTGGAACTTTTTGCTTAGTTGGGACAATGATGCAATCTGCCATCATTCCTGGCTTACCTCCCCCCCCCCACTTCCTTCTGAGTTTAGCTGCAATCCTCAGAGCAGCTGGGGCTAAGGGAGGAAATGGATATCCTCATACTGAGTGCATTGTTGTGAACTGTCCCTGTTGTAATGCAAACGAATTTGGGATGGTTTGATCTTGAGCAGGTAAGTAAGACCTTGCCCTGAAAACTGCTCCAACTCTGTTGATACAGGTCAACGCAATGGACTCCATTTTTGGAACCTTCCTGGCAAAGTGGTGATGCAGAACATCTTGACGATCACATGCATTTCCAAACTTACACTACTCCATTCTTTGTATTGGCACAGCTGGTTTTATGGGGGTTGTGTGCTGATGGGTAGCCAAGCTATGCTATCTGGAACTGCAGGAGCAACCACTACACTGGTCAACGAGGACCCAGCACAGCTCCGGGCTTGGTGCAAATACCAGCAACGGTAGCTGCACATGCAGGTCCAATGATCTGTAATGTTGAGAGACACAGTTCCTGGTGAAAGAGTTACAATGCGTATTGCCCTCACTTAATCTCACTTTTCAGAGGAACAAAATGCAGTCCTAAGAATGTTACATTAGCTTTAAACAGACTCCTTGCATGGCCCAGTTGGTTTTGGAATGAAATTGTTTCTGTTTATTTATTTATTCATTTGCACAGTCACTTCACCTTTGCTCCAAGGATTTCAATATAAAACTCTGTGATAGTCTCCCATCTCAGGTGCTGCTCACAGACAAACCCGCTTTACCCTCAACAATTGTGCAAACTATTCTACGTGCCATCTTCTTGGTCTTTTTTGGATCACAGTTATCAGATTCCAGCACATTGGTTGCTTTGTGGAACAGTGCCTTTAGCTTTGGCACTGTTCCCAACCTTTGAAAGACATTGGGGGGTGGGGTTTGACAGATGCTGTAGCTCCTTCTGAGGAGCAATGAGGAGGAGATGATCATGGTTTGACCTGATGTGCATCTCTTTCCTGTTGCCCCTGGGAGCAGCTAGTAATAGGGACTTTTTGCTGTTAACAATTTTCACCAAATCAAGGCTTTTTTGTTTATTTATTTATCTGAAGCATTTTTACTGCACTGTTCAGCTGAAACAAAGTCTCCAGACTAGAATACACAGATCCAGAGGTCCATTCCCCATAAGTTTAAAATGGAGTGTGGCATAGTGAGTGTTTGATTAGGGTGCCAAGAGGTCAGGGTGTGAATCCCCTGCTGAGCTATGGAATTCCACTGGGTGACCTTGGGTAAATCATACTCTCTCTCAGGGGAAAGCAACAACAAACATCCTCTGAATAAATTTTGCTATGAAATCCCTGTGATAGGTTTGCCTTAGGGCTGTCATAAGCTGGAAACAACTTGGAAGGCACACAACAACAAGACATAAAACAAAAGGATAGGAGGTTGGGAGGAAAGCAAACTTTTAACCACTAGTTTTCAGTTATAAAGTTCTTGTCACAACCAGAAGGAATAGAAACAGTGCAAGGAGAGGAGGAGCTAGAAGTACTTGGTCTCTCAGAGGAGCCAATGGAGTGTCACTGCTTCCTAGAGTTGGAAGAGACCAGAAGGGCCATCCAGTCCAACCCCCTGCCTTGCAGTAATGCACAATCAAAGCATGCCTGACAGATGGCCATCCAGCCTCTGTTTATGAGAACACCAAAGAAGGAGACTCCACCACACTCTGAGGAAGCATGTTCCACTGTCAAGCAGCTCTTACCATCAGAACATTCTTCCTAATGCTTAGGTGGAATCTCTTTTCCTGTAGTTTGACTCCATTGTTCTGTGTCCTAGTCTCTGGAGCCACAGAAAACAAGCTTGCCCCATCCTCAGTATGACACCCCTTCAAATATTTAAAAATGGCTATCGTGTCACCTCTTCTTCTCCCAATGCTAAACATACCCAGCTCTGTAAGCCGCTCCTTATAGGGCATGGCTTCCAGACCTTTCATCATTTTGTCTGCCCTCCTTGGGACATGTTCCTGCTTGTCAATATCCTTGCATTGTAGTGCCCAGAACTGAACACAGTATTCCAGATGAAGTCTGATCAAAGCAGAATAGAGTGGTACTATTACTTCACTTCCTCTCCATTGACACCCCCTTGTCGTGGGAGAGAGGCTTGCATACCCAAAACCGAAAAACATCTTTCAGGAGTAGGCTTTATGATTAAAAACTCCATTGCCTCCAAACTCAAAACCTTGCCAACAGGACACTCTGATTGCATTATTTCCTTACGCCTCCCACATGTTCTCTTTAGTATATATGCCCCAACTATGCAAGCCGACCCTGTAGAGAAAGAAAAAATCTACACAGACCTACGCCAACTCATACAAAAAGTCCTTGTAGAAGATAAAATTATCCTTGGTGACTTCAATGCCAGAGTAGGAAAGAACTCTGAAGCCTGGAAAGGTGTCTTAGGCAAGCATGGCGTTGGAAATTGCAATGATAACGGACGCCTCTTGCTAGAGTTCTGTGCAGAACAACAGCTGACTATTACAAACACTATCTTTCAGCAGAAAGACAGCTTGAAGACAATCTGGATGCATCCCCGATCCAAACACTGGAACCTCACTGACTATGTTCTAGCCTGCCAGAGTAACATTTGCAATGTCCGCCATACTTGAGTGATGCCCAGTGCAGAATGCCAGACAGATCATCGCCTTGTCAGATGTAAACTAAATGTTCATCTTAAGTTCAAACCTAAGAGGGGTGGCATGTTAAAGAAGAGACTCCAAGTCAACAATGTTCAACAAGCTACCATGAGAGACAACTTCCAGGCAAACCTGCAAACAAAACTTGAAAACCATCCTATAGATCCTTCTCCTACAGTGCTTTGGCAACATCCTCCAGTCTGCGGAAAAATCCCTCGGGTTCTCCCACAAGAAAAATCA
The DNA here is from genome assembly GCA_030847615.1 of Gambelia wislizenii. Taxonomy (NCBI): domain Eukaryota; kingdom Metazoa; phylum Chordata; class Lepidosauria; order Squamata; family Crotaphytidae; genus Gambelia; species Gambelia wislizenii. The sequence continues at coordinate 197,981,172 of JAUMIR010000002.1, forward strand.
AGACTGGTTTGATGACAACAACCAAGAGATCCAGAAGCTGTTGGCAAAGAAGAGAACTGGTCACCAGGCATACCTCACCCAGCCAACTTGCCATGTAAGAAAAGCAGCTTTCCGTCTCACATGTAGTAAACTTAAACAAAAACTCCGAGACATGCAGAACAAGTGGTGGATCAATATAGTAGAAAAGACACAGTGCTATGCAGATCTGGGGGATTCTAGAGGATTTTATGAAGCTCTTAAGGCAGTGTTTGGACTTACTTATCAGGTCCAAAGCTCCTTATACAGTACAGATGGTCAAACATTAATTACTGATAAAGCTTCCATCCTGAATCGATGGGCTGAACACTTTCAAAGTCTTTTTAGTGCCAACCGAATAGTCCAAGGCTCAGCTATCCAACATATGATACAAAAACCGATGAAAAATGAATTGGACATAGCTCCCACTTTGGAAGAGACCCTTAAGGCCATACAGCAGTTGAAAAACGGCAAGGCAGCTGGGATTGATGGAATCCCACCTGAAGTTTGGAAACATGGAGGTCATGCACTCCATGATAAATTCCATGAACTCCTTGTGAATTGCTGGGAAAAGGGGGAACTGCCATCAGATCTCTGAGATGCAGTCATCATCACCCTGTACAAGAAAAAAGGAGCAAAATCCGATTGCACAAACTATCGAGGCATAACACTGCTCTCTATTGCTGGAAAAATCCTTTCAAGGATACTCCTGAACAGATTAGTTCCTGCCATTGCAGAAGAACTTCTTCCTGAAAGCCAATGTGGCTTCAGAGCCAATAGGAGTACTACAGATATGGTATTTGCCCTTAGACAACTGCAAGAGAAATGTAGAGAGCAGAACAAGGGCCTCTATGTAACATTTGTTGACCTCACCAAAGCCTTCGACACCGTGAGTAGGAAAGGTCTGTGGCAGATCCTGGAAAGACTAGGATGTCCCCCCAAATGCCTTAAAATGATTATCTTACTACACGGGGGCCAGCGTGGTCAAGTCAGATATGGCGATGCTCTTTCAGAGCCCTTTCTAATAACTAATGGAGTGAAGCAAGGTTGTGTTCTTGCGCCAACTTTATTTACAATCTTCTTCAGCATGATGCTCCAAAGGGCTACAGCAGAGCTTGAAGAAGAAGATGGTATCTATATACGTTACCGTACTGATGGTAGCTTGTTTAATTTAAGCCGTCTGAGGGCTCGCACTAAGACTCTAAACTATCTAGTCCGTGAGCTGCTCTTCGCTGCTGCTGCTGCCCTTGTTGCTCACACAGAAGCAGCTGTGCAGCACCTAACATCCTGCTTCGCAACAGCTGCAGGGCTGTTTGGGCTGGAAGTCAACCTGAAGAAAACGGAAGTTCTTTACCAGCCTGCACCACAGGACGAACACCATCATCCCCACATTGCCATCGGCAACTCTGTGCTTAAGTCCGTTTAGCAGTTCACCTACCTGGAAAGCATCATCTCCTCAGATGCCAAGATTGACAAAGAGATCGATCACAGATTAGCAAAGGCACATAGCGCATTTGGAAGACTTTACAAAAGAGTCTGGAGTAGTAAACACCTGAGGCGAAACACAAAAATCAGTGTGTACAGAGCCATTGTACTGTCTATTCTCCTTTATGGGTCTGAAACATGGGTCACTGATCGCCACCACTTACGACTCCTTGAATGCTTCCATCAGCACTGTTTACGCACAATCCTAAATATACACTGGACTGACTATGTGACAAATGTTGCTGTCCTTGAGCAAGCAGGGATCACCAGCATTGAGGCCATGATATTGAGAACACAGCTGCGCTGGGCAGAGCATGTTTCTAGGATGGAGGACCATCGCCTCCCCACAATAGTATTCTATGGTGAACTCGCCACGGGTCAGCATAAGAGGGGTGCTCCAAAAAAGCGATACAAGGACTCCCTGAAACAACATCTCAGGCTCAGCCAAATTGATCACCAACAATGGTCCACCCTGGCCTCACATCGGGAGGCATGGAGACACACTATCCACAATGCTGCAGCCTTATTTGAGAACTCACGCCGAACAAGTCTTGAAGAGAAACGACAATGCAGAAAAAAATCACAACCCAGAAACTTCACCCAAGGAAACCTTCTGCTGTGCTTTCTGCAACCGGACTTGTCTATCTCGGATTGGCCTTTTTAGTCATCAGCGCACTTGCAGAAAGCACAGGATGAGTCCTTCCTGAATCTTCGTTTGCGAAGAGAAGCCAGAGAAAGATTACTTCACTTGATCTAGGCACTACATTCCTATTGATACAGTCTAGAATCGCATTGGCTTTTAAAGCTGCCGCATCATATTGCTGACTCATGTTCTGTTTGTGGTTCACAAAGGAGATTTTCACACTGTACTGTTACTATTTCACTTTAACTGCTCTGACTGCCTCCTGTGGAGTTCTGGGGTTTGTATTTTAGTGAGGCCTAAGAGCTCTCTGGCTGAGAATTGTAAATGCCCCTCCCTAAAGTGCAAATCCCAGGATTCCACAGGGGACAGCCATAGCAAATAAAGTGGAATAGTAACACTATAACAGTGTAGTGTGGAAATCTCCTAAGACTCCTAGATCCCTTTCGCATGTACTGCCATCAAGTCAGGTGTCACCCATCCTACATCTGTGCATTTCATTTTTAGTGCCCAAGTGTAATATCCTACATTGCTCCCTGTTGAAATTCATTGTGTAGGTTTGGCCCAGCTTTCTAATCTGTTAAGGTCATTTTGGATTCTGATCCTGTCAGAATCCTGTCAGCTACCCCATCTAATTTGGTGTCATCTGCCAACTTGATAAGCATACCCTCTATTCCTTCATCCAGGACATTGATAAAGATGTTGAATTGCACTGGGCCCAGGAGAGAATCCTGTGGCACCCCACTGGTCACTTCTCTCCAGGATGAAGCGGAGCCATTGGTGACTACCCTTTGGGTTCTGTCAGTCAACCAATTACAAATCCACCTAACAGTTGCATTTTCTGGCCCACAGTTTACTAACTTTTTTGCAAGAATATCATGGAGGACATTGTCAAAAGCCTTACTGAAATCAAGATACACTACATCCACAGCATTCCCTTCATCTATCAAGTTTGTAGCTCTATCAAAAGGAGAGATAGGATTAGTCTTAGATTAGATTAGTTTTAGTTTAGAAGTCAAAGAGTATTTTTTCCTGAACGTGAGGAGTAGAATTGTAGAATCAGAGAGTGGGAAGAGACCACAAGCCCATCCAGTCCAACCTCCTGCCATTACAAATTGATTCAATGAAGGAAGCTACTTCCCTGAGTCTGCAATACCTGAGCACTGCTATTCATGGCAGCGTGACTTGGAGGTCTCTCATTCATAAGTCGAAGTCAACTTGATGGCAGTTAGTAACAGCAAATATTAAGGATCTAATTAAACTAAATAGGAGGGGAGTTATTTATTGATTGTATTTTGCTACAATGCAAAGTTGCTTGACATTTGCTTGTTTGTATACCCAGGGTTATATCAGCCCTCATGAAGTTAGCAAGCCACTAATTGGACCTGGGTTTGTTGATGCCATGGCCGAAGAGTAATGCCTCCAGTAACGAAAACAATTCATGGGCTAAACACATAGGGGAGAATAGATTTAGGGGCAGAGAGAAGAAACCAACCAGGACTGAGCTCCTGATGTTCAAGTCTGCCTTCTTTCACAAGCCCATGGTTCTAGGCCTGAGGGTTACCATGTTCCAGCCCTCCATGGCTTCAGGTGGAGTTGGCAAAGGACAGAGTACCCTCGATGCCCCACTTTTCAGGTTTCCTAGTCTGGCCTGGCAAGGAGAGCAAGGGGAAAGCTTTGACGAGGAGCCCTGCCTTGGCCCTCTCTTTCCCCCTCCCCGGCTAAGCTCGGCCCCCCTTCCAATTTTGCCCAGGAAAGCCCGCCTGCTCACGTGACCTCAGCCCCTGCCTGGGCCCTCCCGCCCCCCTTTGCCCCCTCCCCTCAGGCCCCTCCTACGCCGCCCTCCTCAAGGGCCCGGGTCCGAGCCGCCTTAAAGGGACAGGCGGCGGCCGAGGGACCTTGGTGAGACGCCGAGCCCTTGATGGGGAGCTGGGACGAGCGCGGGGAGCAGCCGAGAATGGCAGCGGGAAGCAGGAAGGGCGAGGAGGGGCAGCCGAAGAAGGGCCGAGGCCAGCTCCTGCCGGCCGGGGCCTGGGGAGACACCGGCGGCTGGAAGGCTGGCTCCCCGGGCGCCCGTCCTGCGAGTCTCCGGCGGGTGGGATCCCAGCACGGCCTGGCCGCTGGCTGCTAGCCCTTTCTCTTGGGAGCCCCTCCAGCGCCGGGATCATTTTGGGGGCCCCGTCTGAGCCTGCCTTGGGGTTAGTTAGGTGGCGAAGCGCTTGGCCCGCTGCCCCCCGGGGCGCAGAAGAGCTGGGCACCCTTGCGCTCCCTGTCCCTTCTGGGCTTTGGCCAAAGGCATCGCCGCTTCCTCCAGAAAGAGGGCGGGGTGGGTGGGCGGGCGGGGGGTCGCGCCGCTTCCCTGCCCGTGTGATTTGGGAGGGGGTGCGGAGCCGGCGAACCCATCGGCCGGGCAAGCAGTGGCCAACGAGCTCCCGCCCCACCCGCCCGCCCTCCCTCCTCTTCCTCCTCCTCTCCCTCCAAACTGGGAGCGCTGCCCACGCAGACGGAGCAAGGCAGCTTTAATCGGAGCCACCTGTCCCCTCCCTGGGACTGGCCCAGCGCCGAGGCGCCAAGTTGCGGGAGGGTTCAGGCAGGGTTAGAGGGGAGGGGATGGCAGCCCGGCCGGCCGCGCATGGAGGAGGAGGAGGGGAGGACATCTGCCCGCTTTCCCTGCCAGCGGCGCCCTGGGCAGCAGCAGCCGCCGCCGCCTTACTGTCTAAGATCTTCTCTGCCGTCCTGCCCGCCGCCTTCGCCTTCTCCGCCTTGGCCGGGGAGATGGATGGCTGGGGCGGGAGATGAAGGGTCGCCGGGAGAAGGAGAGACACTTGCTGGCCCCCCGAGCGCGCCGCCGCCGCCGCCGCCTCCCCCTCCAAGGGCGATTCCCGACGACGGAGGACTCTCCTCCCCCCCTCCCGGCCTCCTGAGGTTTCCCTAAGTTGGATCCCGCCCGGCGCGCCCCCGCCCCAGGGACCCCTCGGCCGCCCTTGCGGAAGGATGCGCCTCCTTTGACGCCCCGGAGAGCCCCCCGCGCCCCTGCTCTGCCGCAGCCGCCGGAGGGACGCGCGGGGAGGGAGGCGGCGAGCCGGAGGCGCTGAGGCGGGGGAAGGGGCTCTGGGGCGGGGGAGACCCCTCGGGCCCCCTCGGCGTCTTCCGAGGACCCTCCGCCCGGAGCCCAGACCTGCCTCGGAGCGCAGGGGATGCAGCCCGACACACCAGCTACCCACTAGTAAGTAGTCCGCTTTGGCCCCCTTCCTTCCCCGGCTCCCCCCCTCAGCCCGCCTTAGCAGGTAACCAAAGAGGCGCGAATTCGCCACCTTGCCAATGTCACGCGCCTTCAGGCGGCGCCGGTGTGTGTGTGTGTGTGTAGGGGGGGGCGGCGGCGGCTCTGTCTGGCCCCTTCCCTCCCGCGCCCAGCCTTTCGCGCTTTCCCAAGTTCGAAACCCCGAAGGGACAACTTTTTCACCCCGCTTGATATTGTCGCTCCTCGTTATTTTTTAGAACATCCTTTCTCTTCCCTCCTTCTCCGTTCCCGACGACCAACCCCCCCCCTTTCCCTCCGGCCCGGGCTCCCTATGAGGGGAGGGGGAGATTAACGGAGCTGTCCGGTCTCCTTCCCGCCGGGCCGTGTTTGGGCTTCAGGGAAACAAGCGGGGAGGGGACGGGGGGGTCTGCGCGTCTGCGCTCCCTTCTCCCCCCCCCGTCTCCCCGGGTTTAATCGCTGGGTGTCTGTATTTACATCCCCATCTAGCACCTTGCATAACATCGCATGAGGCAGGACGCTTTGCCTTTATTTTGGGTTAATCCATAGGCGACCTTTCTAAGCTGCACCCCCCCTTTTTTTTGCGTGTCTGAGTCGGAGCTGGAGCCCTGGAAGGAGGGAGGCTGGTCCCGGTGATCCATGTCCGCCCTCCCTCGCCCGCCTCCCCGCGCGCCGCTCCACCTTGCGCGCCTTTTCTCTCGCGCTCTCGTTCTCCGGCCTCCGAACGATTAGGGGCCTCCTCGTAATTGGGATCGATAACGCTTGTGGTCCCCCCCTCCCCAGCTTTCGCGGCTCCAACTGTTGCGCGAAAAGACCAGCGGAGAGTAGAAGGGAGAGGGAATTACGTAACGACAAGGCAATTAACGGAGGTTATTACGGCCGAACATTGGGAGGTGAGGTATTCTAGTATATCAAGGCTGAGGAGGGGAGGCAGTTGGCGGGAAAAGGGCGTTTCGGAACTGCCGCCTGAAAAGCAGCTGCCCGAAAAGTCATCCATCCAGAGTCGTCGTCCCCCCCCCCGCGCCCCACACCGTCCCAGGATGAAGAGAGAGAAAGACCCTGGGCAAAACTGCGAGGACATGGAGGGTGGAGAAGTTTCTGGGGAATAGAGACCCATGGGGAAGGAGGGGGAAACTGAACTCATCCCCTCTCTATGTCTAGGTGTGCATGTCTAGGGACAATTTCACTGCTGCCTTGCCCCCCCCGAAATGTTCCTAGGTGGGTGACAGAAGTACATTTTCCTGTCTCCCTCCTCCTTTTGTTCCACAATTTGTTCTGCCTTTGGTCCTGATAAATTCACAACACTTGATATCTTCCCAACTCTAAAGGCTATGGCTTCTTCTTGGGTTTGGTGTAGCTACTTTTTCTGCCTTGCCAAACATGGTCCAGCTTTTCTAAATCACATCAAAGTCTTCTTGAGGCCAATGAGGAAAAATTAACCTATGCTTGAGTCCCCTCCCTGGCCGCTTCTCCGGAGGCTTTAAAGTTGGCAACTTTGGTTGGACCATGGAATATTAGGCAGGCATGTGTGTACATCAGAATGAGGTGATGAATTTTCTTCATTCCTATGTTTAAGGGAGATGATGGATTTCCATTGAGACCTATGTGCCTCTCTTGGAGGCTGATATTGGTGGAAACAAGGAGAGATTGACAAATAAGTTAAGCTTTGTCCATCAGAGCCCCTTGGCATGGAATATGTAGTGAGGATGATAATGAACCAGAGGTTAATATAGGGAGCTGCCGTAGAGAAAGTCAGACTGCTGGGTCCACTGAGCCAGGTAATGCCAACCATACTGTTCAGTGGCTCTCCAGGGGTTTACATGTAGGCATTTTTCCAGCCCTACCTGGAAAGCCAACATGGTGTTGGAGAGCCAGTGTGGCGTACTGGTTTGAGCGCTGGACTGTGATTCTGGAGACCAGGGTTCGAACTGCTGCTTGGCCATGGAAGCCCACTGGGTGACTTTGGGCAAGTCACACTCTCTCAGTCTCAGAGAAAAGCAAACCTCTTCTGAACAAATCTTGTCAAGAAAACCCTGTGATAGGGTCGCCTTAGGGTTGCCATAAGTCAGAAACGACTTGAAGGCACACAACAGATCTGGAGATGCCAGTGGTGGGATCTGGAACTTTCTGTGTTGAAAGCAGGTACTCTTCCACTAGGATTCTTAAGATCAGTTGAGTAAATGCCAACTAAACACTGCTTCCAGATATGTGGTGTGTGTGTGAAACCAGGATATTCTGCCATAGAAACACCATTTAAATTAATGCAAGTCCAGTGGAGCTTTTTCAGGAGAACTTCCTGGAAGATTCGTTCTTCAGAATGCGTATTCTGCAGTGTTCTTTTTTTTTTTTTTTTTTGTACCCCTCTTGGTTTCACCCATCTTACTTCAGGCACTCTGACAATCTGCACAGTGGCAAATGTAATCTGACAACAGCACCAATAAAATTATGACTGCTTACAGCTGTCAACAACAACAACAACAACAACAATAATAATATCCCAATGCACTCATAAAATATTCTCTACAAACAGGACTTTTCAAGTGAATAATAGCAGTTGTGATAAGGTAGCTACATAAATACTGCAAAACATAGCAGGTTGGAGTTTTGAGCTCCCAATACATCATCAGCCCTTTTGGAAGGAGACAGTCTTGGGTTTTTAACAGCAAACAGCATATTATTTCCTTTTCCTTGTGCTTCACCAATATTTTCCTTCTTCCACTGTCAAAAGGAAACTTCACTCTAATGCCTGTTGAGTCAGGACTGGACTGCTCATCTGACATAAGTAAACATTTGCTGATACTCAAAAAGTCCTTTGGAATTCTTGTACCCTCCAAAGTGCTACTGTGTTGAAGAATGAGCCATGGGTCTGAAATTACCTTGGGGACTCACCACCCTCAGCACAGCAGCAGTGTCTGTTCAATCCATTCCATGCATAATCTCCCTTTTAAATAATTTCCCTAAATAAGTACTTATGTGATGCTTATTTGGGGAGCTTTAGGAAATATGGATTACAGAGGCTGTATTTCCTCCCTCATTTTAATACACTTTTAAAAAGTACCATCAGGGGGAGAAAAAAACCCTGCAGCCTGCAGAAAAACTGGACTAGCCGGCAGGGAAACGACATTGACTCAGCCCCAGGCTCTGTATTTCCTGGGGAAAGAGGAGAGCTGGCAGAAGGGACCCTGTGCTGTGCAGCCACCTGCCATGGCTTGAAACTAAGAGGGGAGGGAAATGGACAGCAGAATTCTGATCCTCGCGAATGGCATTTGTCATGTTTCTTTTTAGTTTGGCAACATGTCTGTCCAGGGGCATACCAGTAAAATATTCAATTAAGAATGGCCAGTTTATAATTTGAATCCCTTTTGGAGGGGGGGCACACAAAATGAGGACAGTGCTCCCTGAATAAGAATTCTGTCCCCCAAATTCTCAGCACTGTAGTAACTTAAAACTTCAGATGAGCTGTTAGAAATTAAATTTAGGCATCCAAAGAAAGGGGCAGGCAAAGTGACCAAGGGAACAGAAACGGCAAATACAACAGTTCTAGGTGTGAATGATTTTCAGTGCCTCACTCTGCTATACTAGAAATTTGAGGAGTGAATCAAAATTTCATTTGGAGGACAGAATTCTTATATGGGGAGCAATTCCCTCATTCCCCCCTCAGCTACACCTCTGGGCTCTTGTCTGTTCTTTACCCTTTTGTGCTCTGGTTCGAAAACGCATCTGTTTGAGTTCCTAGCACCATCTGGACTCAACTGGGATAGTTTATTTTCAGCCACAGCTTGCATGTTCATCAATTCTAGATATTGTACTTTGTCCATTTTCTGCCGTGGTTCATCTTCAGGTGTCTTTTGCCTGGTTTTTCCCTTGGGGCTAAGTTGGGATACCCGCCCATTTGCAATTCTAGCCATGGTTCCTCCCTGTGTACTCAGTCTTTCCACAGTGATAGGATTTGCAATTCTGTAAAATTCTTCAGTTCTCAACCTTTTTAATGAGTTGAACCAAAATAATTCTATTTACACTTATAAAGTATCAGATCTCCAGTGATTTCAAAACATACCCAGCCTTTTCTCACTCCTTGGCCTGCTTTGCAAAGGGAGGCCCAGGTTGGCCTTTTTGATTTCATGGAGCTATCCAGCAGCAAAATGCTTCAGAGAAAGCAATTGTTCATCTTGTGAAATCCCTATGCTCCATCCCTATGCTAGTCAACATCGAGGGACATATTACAAATTCAGGAGACAGACAAGTGGGCGGAAGACAGGAAGATTTAGAATGATGAAAAGCAAGCTAGCAAAATCTCACAAGAAATCTAACTACTATTCACTATAGTGAAAACAGTTGTTTTGGTTCTGTTCTTTCTGTTTGAATGCAGTGTCCAGGACAGACTTGTGTTTCTGTTTGTTTATGAGTGATATAGGAAAATATTCTTTTTATTCTCTTGCTTTCTTTTGTGTTCACCCAAATGAGTTCTGTATCTCTTTTGTAATTGCAGTCTGAGTGTATGTGTGGCCTTACCTATTGTAAGAAGGCTAGCATTCTGCAGACTAATAGAAATAGATTCTTCCTGTGCCTACTTCTTAAAAAAAAATAATGCAGTTGGTGGGTTTTTCTTTTCAGGAAAGGAAACTTCTCCTTACATAGTTTTCAGCTGGGAGCCTCAGGTCCCTCATATCTGCACCCAATGGAAGCTGGTGACTCTGATGCCAGTGGGGGTGTCACTCCACTCTGTCATTTAGTCTGAACATCAAAGGGATTATCTATTTGGGTTTAGCATTTTGGATAACTCCACTAAAGCTTAGACTAAAACCCAGAATGGATTCGCCACCCCACTGAAATGGAAGCCACCAGCCACCACTGTTCACAAGTCCTGGTTATGTTTCCCCTGGAATTCCCTCCCCCATGGCCTAATTGGGGATCTGGTGGGTCACAGCAATTAAGTCACTAGAGTCACATTTCTTCAACTGTTATTACTAAAACACATACACAAAATCACATGCAATGGATGTCTATTGTCTATTGTAACTGGTGATGCATTCATAAGAGATGTGATGTATTCTTCGCACATAGAATCATAGAACTGCAGAGTTGGAAGAGACCACGAGGGCCATCCAGTCCAACCCCCCTGCCATGCAGGAAATCACGATCAAAGCATCCCCGACAGATGGCCATCCAGCCTCTGTTTAAAGACCTCCAAGGAAGGAAACCCCACCACGCTCCGAGACTAACTATACATGGGACTCATGACATGTCCTATGCAGAAATAGATTCTATCTTTGGAATTTGGTATGAAATTATGTTAACCCCAACCTGGAATTAGGGTTGCACTCTGACTTTATGAGCAAAAATTATTTTCTTGGCAAAGACTAGTCCTCGGCAGATTTGTTCGGACTTGCTTCAGTTGGTAACCTAGAAGGAAGCAATCTACCCTGAATATGATCTTCATACACTGTCTATATACTGTGTTTATCCACTGAAGATTATTTCAAGACTGGCCTCAGTGTGCAGCAGAATGAGATGTTGGTCGAGTCCACAGTGGAACCAGGGATAGTACCTTTTCAATTGCATGTTCATCAGTGGTTTACATTATTGAATTTTCTCCTAGCTATTTATTAAAACCTCCGTAGAAATAAAATAGCAGCAGCAACAACACTACCACAGCAAGAAACAAGCTGAGTTAGAGCTTTCCTTTTCATGTTTTTATTTTCTTACTTGCATGGAATGTTTTACTCATGAGACATTCACAAATTTCTTCCCTCCAATCCAGTCTGAAATAGTTCTAATCAACAATGCCACCTTATTCTGCTGCACGTGTAATCTGGGCTTCACTTTCCACCATGTGTTCCTGCAATATATTTGTTACTTCCGTTTGCACTGAATTGTGGGGACTGAGGTTGCATATTTTGACTTGTCTATAGCAGATGTGTGATTTAAACAGGCCTCAGATCTGAAGCTAACTTCTGTCTTTGGCTGATGGGTTTTTGTTGTGTATAGCCGGGATGGCCCTCTGGAGGTTGTTGCACTGCAACTCCCATTGGCCCTAGCTTGTGTTGTCAGGGGTGAAGGCTGATGGGAGAGACAGTCCCACAGCATCGAGAGAGCAGAACCTTCTCCATGTCTGCTTTCTAAGATGGCTATCCCATGAAGCTGAGAGAGAAGTAGGTAGGAGTTACTTATCTCCATGAATGCAACACTGTAGTGACTGTATCATTGAGCTTCCTTTTTGTGATTCTAATCACAAACTGTCAGGAGGTAATGTTTATATTACATAAGAATCTGCATGATCTAAACGCTCCCAGGATCTCCACTGATGGTTAAAAACATTCAGGACAATTCTGGGCTTGCAGATCCTGCTCCTTTGTTCTCAGTGCATTCTGTGATAAGACTGTGGTGTTTTGCAAAGGAAAGAAGCATGCTACAGGAGAGTAAGCTTCTTTTTCAGTAGGAAGCAAGAGTTGCAGCTGCCCTTGGGGATCAGTTTGGACAAATTCAGTTTCAACAAAGCCTCTGGGAAAGCTGCATCCCTAGTTTGATCTGTTGTATGGACCAAAAAAGCTTTAAAGCTGAGTATTTGGAGAATGGGTCCCCAGTATGATGCCTGTGAGTGTCGTCGTGTGTAGGCATCTCCCTATCTTATGAGTTCCACATGCCCTTTATAATTTTCATCCACTACATCTGTACCCTACACTTGCCTATTTAACTTTCCATGTCCACACATTCTGGATACTCTTCAGACGGAGTGTGTAGATATTCATTTAAGTGAACTTTGACTGCATTTGCTAAGCAGGAAGTCAGAGGGGCACATGAGAGGGCTCCTCTCCCCCCTCCTCCTTTTTCATAGAATCATAGAACCATAGAGATGGAAGAGACCACAAAGGCCATCCAGTCCAACCCCCTGCCCTGCAGGAATAACAATCAAAGCACTCCCAACAGATGGCCATCCAGCCTCTGTTTAAAAAACTCCAAAGAAGAAGACTCTACCACATGCAGCATATTCCACTGTTGAACAGCTCTTACCATCAGGAAATGGTCCTAATGTTTAGGTGGAATCTCTTTTCCTGTAGCTTGAGTCCATTGCTCCATGTCACGGGACATTTTTAGATGTCCCTTACCGTGCAAGCAGCCTCCTGAGCAGTAATGAGGCTTCTGTGCGGCAGGGGGTCCATTTTGGATGTAGTCGTCCCTCTCTCGGTGTCGTCCATGACTGTTCCGGCTAGCATTGAAAGCGGCCGCACTATTTTTTACTCACGGACAACAGCGCAGCTGCCTTCAATGCTAGCCAGAACAGTCACGGACAGCACCGAGAGAGGGATGTTGTTGTCCAAAATGGACCCCCTGCCACGCAGCAGCCTCGTTACTTCTCCGGAGGCTGCTTGTGTGGTAAGGGGCATCTGAAAATGTCCTTAGTCTCTGGAGCAGCAGAAAATAAGCTTGCTCTCTCTTCAATATGACATCCTTTCAAGTATTTAAACATGGCTATCATGTCATCGCTTAACTGTCTCTTCTCCAGGCTAGACATACCCAGTTCCCTAAGCTGCTCCTCATAGGGCATGACTTCCATACCTTTTTCTCCTTCTTTATAGCAGTAGAGGATGAATATCTCTGGAAATCCAAAATCTGAAATGCTCCAAAATTAAAAAAAAACATTTAAATCAAAAATATTCAGTTAAAAATTTAAAATGTTGTATAAATTTTTTTTCAGGCTATGTGTATAAGGTATATATGAAGCATACCAAATGAATTTCGTGTTTAGACTTGGGTCCCATCTCCAAGATATCATTATGTATATGCAAATATTCCAAAATCCAAAAAAATCTGAAATCCAAAACACTTCTGGTCCAAAGCATTTCAGATAAGGGATACTCAACCTGTAGTAGTAATTTTATTTCCCCCAAAAACCAAGACTCAGGGCAGCTTGTAAATTAAAATAAATACAATACAGTTTCATATCATTAAAACATAGTTAAAGGGTCAATAACATTAAAAACAAAACATACAATAAAATAATATTTATTTATTTATTTATTCATTATTTGATTTATACCTCACCTTTGTACAAAAAAATTAGACTAATAATAAAATGCAGTTTAAAATCACTGGAGTTAAAAGCAATGCAGCACCCTGTTCAAAGACCTTTTTAAAAAACCATTCAGTTCTCAAAAGCCTTCCAGAATTAAAAAAGAAACAAACATTTTTTGCCTGAAAGGAGGGGGTCATTCTGACCTCCTTAGGAAGTGGGTTCCAGAGCCTAGGAAGAACTAATAAGAAGACCCTCTCTAGTTTACTCTGTGCTTTTGTAGAAAAAGAAAAGGGAGGGGGAAAGTTTTACCACTTATTTAATTAATCAACCACCATCTTTATTGCTTGGTTTATATAATGCACAGAGCACATAATCTAGTAGGGGGGAGTTCTGACTGAAACTCTCTAAGGCTGATTGTGCTTTTATATGGGAAGCTGGGAATGACTGTCAGATGCCTTGTTGGTATTTTGTGTACTTTTTGAATAGCATTGGGTATTAACTGCCCCTGACAAGAGCTTAGAGGAACCATTAGCGTGAGTCGGCAAAAATATCTTAGTGAATCTTTTCCCTTGATTGCTTGTCATCTCGACCAGTACTGCTCAAAGAGCTGATTCTTGGGTTAGTGCTGGCCCAAGTCATGGGCTGCCAGTCCCTGGGAAATTTCCAGGAAAGAAAAAACAGTTGTACCCAATGGACACAAATTTAACGCCTCTCCCTGGAACACTGGAAAACAATAATTGCTGGTCCCCACATCAGATAGCTTGAGAAACACAAGACGTAGACTGTATAGTGTGGGCGTAGGGAACCCTTGGCCTCCCCAGAGATTTTAAACTTCACCTCCCAGAATACCAACCCAGCATGCTCAGTGGGAAGATATATAATGGGAGTTGAAGTCCAAAACATATGGCCTTGAATCCTGTTGTTAGTCTCAATTAGACTAGAACCACTGAACCAGTGGAGTTTAGTGGTATGTTGACTCACAAGCAGAGATGGGGGAAATATTAGAAAATCCGTGAAAAATAGTTTAAAAAAAAAGCGTTTTCCCCAGTATATAAAGACCCTGATGAGACGAACCCTAAACTGATGAAAATCTTTGCAGTATGGGATTTATTTTACGCAAAATTAGCACATGACTTTGTGGTAAAAATGCATTTTCTGCATGGAAAAATATATTTTTGAACATAATATTATTTTCTGCATAGAAAATGCTGTTTCCTGAACAGAATATGTTATTTTCTGCACAAAACAGCTATGTGTGAATTTTGTGCAGAATAAGCCCTGAACTATGAACAGAAACTACACATTTTTGAAGACTTTTTTGCAACAAGAAGAAAATTGCCATAATTATTCATTGCTTCCTTCATGAAGAAAATTAGTGAGGAATCACTAGCCAATAGGATTCAGGCTCTAGAGGGCTCTAATCCTGACATAATGCATGTAACATTAAACTTAAGCTTTCATACTTGGACTGTATTATGAGATGACATGACTCAATGGAAAAGATTAGAATACTAAATAATATGAAAGGCAGTAGAAAAAGAGAAAGATCATATTACAGATGGATAAACTCAATCAACTGGCACAGTGTGATTTCCAACAAACATAAGGATAGTTGAAGTTATAGCATCACAGAAATCGAAGAGACCACAAGGGCCATCCAGTCCAACCCCCTGCCATACAGGAATATACAATCAAAGCACTCCTGACAGATGGCCATCCAGCCTCTGTTTAAAAACCTCCAAAGAAGGAGACTCCACCACACTACGAGGTAGCGCATTCCACTTCCGAACAGTTCTTACCGTCAGGAAGTTCTTCCTAATGTTTAGATGGAATCTCTTTTCCTGTCTTCCATAGTAGTCATGGGAGACTTCAACCACCCTGATATTTGTTGGAAATCACACTCTGCCAAGAGTGTTAGGTTCAGCAAATTCTTCACTAGCCTTGCAGGGAATTTCATTGTACAAAATGTGGAGGAAGTAACAAGGGGATCACCAATAGTGGGATCTTTGGGTGAGAATGACCATGTTCTCTTGGGATTTGTTATATAGAGGAGAGGGGAAGCCAGACATAGTCAGACACTCTGGACTTCAGGAAAGCTGATTTCAGTAAGCTCAGGGAAATACTGGATGGAATCTCATGGTCAGAAATGCTCAAAGGGAAGGGAATTCATGGTGCATGGGCATTTCTTAAAGGTGAGACATTGAAGGCACAGTTGCGAACAATTCCAATGAGGAGGAAAACTGGGAGGTGTCTAAAGGAACCAGGATGGATGTATAATAAACTTTCAGATGAGCTGAGCTTTAAAAGAGACATGTATAAGAAATTGAAGAAAGGGGAAACCACCAAAGAGAAATACAAACAAATAGTCAATATATGTAGGGTGAAGTAGAAACATTAAAGCTCAGAAGGAGCTCAGACTTGCTAGGGAGGTCAACATAATAAAAAGAGTGGGGGTTGGTTACATTTGGAGCAAGAGGAAGAACAAAGAAATGGTAGGGCTGCTGCATAGAGAAGATGATGAAATGGTAATAGGGAACAGAGGGCTGGTCTACACCACCAGGAAAATCTGGCTTACCTTTGGTGTATCCACAGTGATCACAGACTTGTCTACACAATCACCACACACACCAAGGTGAGTTAGGGAGCACTGTCCACACACAATTCTCCCTTTCAAACTCACCCCAGTTTGATAATCCGCAGTATGTGTAGTCACAAAGCCATGCCTGCTTCATTCCCCCCCCTTCGCCCCATGCACGCGAATGTACGTATGTCTTTTCCCATGGCTCAGAGGAGTTTTGGATATCGTATTAAGAGAAATGAAATGCACAAATAAAAGATGGGCGACACCTGGCTTGAGAGCAGTACATATGAAAAGAATCTAGGCATCTTAGTAGACCACAAACTAAACATGAGTCAACAGTGTGATGTGGTGGTCAAAAAGGCCAATGCCATTCTGGGCTGCATTGACAGGAATATAGTGTCTGGATCAAGGGAAGTTGTAGTCCCACTCTGTTCTGCTTTGATTAGACTGTATCTGGAATACTGTGTCTAGTTCTAGGCACTGCAGTTCAAGAAGGATATTGATAAGCTGGAACATGTCCAGAAAAGAGCAACCAATGATCAAAGGTCTGGAAACCAAGCCTTATGAAGAATGACTAAGGAGCTGGTTATGTTTAGCTTGGAAAAGAGAAGACAGAGGTGACATGATAGCTATCTTTCAAATGTGAAGGAATGTCATATAAAAGATGGAGCCAGCTTGTTTTCTGCTTCTCCAGAGATTAGAATATGAACCAGGGGATTCAAATTACCAGAAAAGAGATCCCACCTAAACATTAGGAAGAACCCCCCTTTTTTTTTTTTTACTGTGAGAGCTATTCAACAGTGGAACAGACTACCTTAGAGGATGGTGGTTTCTTCATCTTTGGGTGTCTTTAAGCAGATGGACATCTTTTAGGAGTGCTGTAATTATGTTTGTAATTGTAATTGTAATTGAATAATTGTAATTGAATAATTGTAATTGTAATTGTGTGCTGTAATTGGAAGACTTTACAAAAGAGTCTGGAGTAATAAACACCTGAGGCGAAGAACAAAAATCAGTGTGTATAGAGCCATTGTACTGTCTATTCTCCTTTATGGGTCTGAAACATGGGTCACCTATCGCCACCACTTACGACTCCTCAAACGCTTTCATCAGCGCTGTATACTCACAATCCTAAATATACACTGGACTGACTATGTGACGAATGTTGCTGTCCTTGAGCAAGCAGGGATCACCAGCATGGAGGCCATGATATTGAGAACACAGCTGCGCTGGGCAGGGCACATTTCTAGGATGGAGGACCATCGCCTCCCAAAAATAGTACTCTACAGTGAACTCGCCACGGGTCAGTGTAAGAGGGGTGCTCCAAAAAAATGATACAAGGACTCCCTGAAACAACATCTCAGGCTCAACCAAATTGATCACCAACAATGGTCCGCCCTGGCCTCACATCGGGAAGCATGGAGATGCACTATCTATAATGCTGCAGCCTTATTTGAGAACTCATGCCAAACCAGTCTTGAAGAGAAATGACTACGCAGAAAGAATCACAACCCGGAAACATCACCCAAGGAGACCTTCTGTTGTGCTTTCTGCAACCGGACTTGTTTATCTTAGATTGGCCTTTTTAGTTATCAGCGCACTTGCAGAAAGCGCGGGATGAGTCCTTTCTGAATCTTCATTTGCGAAGAAAAGCCAGAGAGAGAGAGAGAGAGAGAGAGAGAGAGAGAGAGAGAGAGAATTGTGTATTCCTGCATGGCAGGGGGTTTAAACTAGATGGCCCTTGTGATCCCTTCCAGCTTTAAGATTCTGTGATTCTAAGGAAGCCATGGCTGCCCTGAGTTTGCAAGACCTGAGCAGGACTGGTGATGACCAGGGCTCTTGGGGGTCTCCATTCATAGGGATGCCATAAGTTGAAATTGACCTGATGGCCAATGTATGCGTATGTACGTTCTAATCACCTGTTGACTTATGGTGAACTCATGAATACTGTAGGGTTATCTTAGGTGAGGAATACTCAGAGGTGGTTTGCCATTGCCTTCCTCTGAAATACAGCATACAGCATCTGTCTGGTATTCCCATCCAAGTACTAACCAGGCATGACCCTGCTTAGCTTCCAAGAACAGGCATGATCTGGTGCCTTCAGGGTGTTTAGATTCTTGAGGAAAAATACCAAAAAAAAAATAAATCTGTAGTTACTGAGGGCATATACTGAGGCCGGGATCATGCACCTCTCATGCTCCAACATCTCCAATGGCTGCTGGTTTGTCTCCAGTGGCCATTCAAAGCGCTGGCCATGACCTATAAAGCCCTGTATGGCTTCAGTCTATCTGACCGATCATTTGGTACCTGTATCAAATTAGCTAACACACATTGGAAACTGCCTAATGCAGTGTAGATGTGTAAATTGCTATTGCTTAAAACAATTTGTAAGTCGCTCTGATACTCTTGTGGCTAAAGAGAGGGGTATAAATAAATAAATAAATAAATAAAGTAAAGCAGAGTTAGGCTGATTTGTAACTCCCTGTCCCTTTGGGGAACACTTGGAAGGAGGGACAGTTGTAGTTTTGCAGCTGAGCAGCTGGGATCTGAAGTATAACTTCAACACAATATAATGCCAGTGATTCCTTAGGAGGGGGGTGTTGTGACTATTAAAGTGGTTTAACACCAATTACTATGGGCTGGTGTTCCCTGAGACTCCACCTCTAGCATCATGTATTGCTCCCTGGGGGAAAGGTTGGTGAGATAGTGCCCAAAATCAAGATTCTGTATCTTGCAATAAGGCAAGAGGTGCCACTGAGATTCAGAGGGGCTGTGGCATTGTGTTGTATAGGCAAGGTGGTCCAATTGGATGTGAGTTATGGATCTGATCAGTGCTCAGAATAGGAGGTACTAAACTGATGCCAGGCGTGCTTTTCCCCCCCTAGCTCTGTTGTGGCTGCCACTTCTTGTCAGGAAAGGTCATATGGTACTCTGCAGTGTGAGATGAGTTGAAATGTCCTTGCTGGATTTCAGCAAAAGCCACAGCACTGTGCCGACTTCACTTTTAATTCTCTGTGTGGAAACAAGGATGTCATTCTTGTTCTCTTATTCTCTCCTTGGCCTTTGTGTGCATGTTTTACTACTTGGCAGTAAGGGAGATGCCACCTCCAATTCCAATGGCTGTATTATAGAGCAAGGTGAATGGATCCTTTTTAAGTAGATACTTTGTTTTCAAGTTTGGAAGCTGCTTTGAGATACAGGGTGGGCATAGGGAGTGATAAGCAAATAGGTGAACAATCTGGCCCTGGCCCAGCAAAGCACTCAAGTATGATTATTAACGTGATGCCTGTGAATAATCCCATTGAAGTCTACGCTCAGTTTAAGCACATACGCAAGTGCTTTGCTGGATGGGAACCAGGGTGCACCAAACCTTAGAACAAGGTCAAAAGAGTTAGAGCAAATCTTTAATAAATCTGCCAAGGGTGACCTTTTGCTGGGGTCATGTTAAAATTGGAGCACAAGGACAAAGGAAGGTGGCTTCTGATCCATTTGGTCCATTTACCTCTATATTGCCTTTGCTGAACGGCAGTAGCTATCTAGGCTTCTGGCGGGAATCTTTCCCCAGCCATCCCTGAAGATGCTACTGAGGACTGAATCTGGGACATTTTTCTCACCAAGTCTGTGTTCTAGCATGGAGCTTTGTCTCTGTCCCAGCAGCACGTCTGCACATAAACACTGAAATTGCACTCACATCTCATAATGGATACTTTGAAATATTTCTCTATTTGCATTACAAATCTGTATCAATTTCACTCCAGTTAACTGCTGTGGCTTTCCTGAAGAATTCTGAAAATGGTGAGAGTGTTGAGATTCTCTAGCTCCTCTAAGATAAAGCTACAGTTCTCAGAATTCTTCGGGGAAAGGAGGATTCTATTTTGATTGTAGTGTGAATACCCCAGCTTTCCCCAACTCAAAACTTCATTCCATATTTGATAGGCTCAGGGGCTCATGACACCAACACATTGCATTTGCTTCTGGTTTTGGAGTCATCTGTGCTTTTCTCTCTCTTGTGTACACATTAGCTCTAATGGACAAAATAAATACTGTGTGATCTCCCAAACACTTTTCTTCCTTGTTACATTGATGTGGGGTATCTGAGAAGCATCTGCAGTGGTGTGTGGGTGTGTGTTAGACCTTGCCCTGCTTGCCTCTTTATCCTCTTTCTTTAGCCAAGCTCCAAAGCTGGATGACCTTGGTTGGGGAAAAAACGGGGGCATTTGCAGAAGCCTGACACCCCTCCCTCTTTTTTGCCAGTCCTAAGTACCTCTCGCCTTCCTTCCTTCTTTCCTTCTTTGCATTGTAATCCACTATTCATTGTTTGAACAGCTGTGCCAATATGTTTGTCAAGGTAACATCCACTTTGGTTTTAAAACTGTATGGACCCATATTGAAACTAACATGAACAGATTCAGGTACATTTCATGCAAATGAATGTCAATGTTCTCACTGTTACGCATACAACACGCCTTCTTATAAAAGGAAAATCTTGTTAAATAGTATGAAGGAGACTGTTTATTTTAAAACATGTTGCTTGAGATCCGAAGGACTACACAGGGAGTTTCTAAAATTGTATTTGCACTTCTGAGTATCCCCTCCTGCAACCTCTGTCAGCTGCCCATATAGGGCTGGCTAAAAGTATATCTTGTATGTAATGGAGTGTGTGTGTATGTGTCCTGCTCAGGCATACTTGGATATCTTGAAGTCAGATAGTGCCTTAGAGGTCATCTAGTCCAACTCCATGCTCAAAGCAGGATTAGCAGTGCAGGACGCAACTATAATATCCCTGCCATATGGCCAACTATCTTTACTTCAATACCGTCAGCCACCAAAACTGTGTGAATGAATGCATGCAAATGAAGTCCTGCTGATTCTTTCTTCAGATACCCAGGTCAGGGCAGGGATTGTATTCCCCCCTCTTGGGTTTTACTAATTGGATTTTTGCCTCTTGAATTCTGCCACCTCAGGTTATCTGAACTGCCTTTATGGTCTGGTACTATAAAACAAACAGATTTCCCAAGTTTTATAGGGTCCTTGAAATCAGCATCTGATGCAATACAAGAAACTGAAGTCGGAAGGAAAAAGTGTGGAAGCTTTGGTGTATGCACTCAATCATTTAGGATGCTCTAGGTCAGTGGTGTCCAACCTGTGGCCCTCCAGGTGTTTTGGACTCCAACTCCCAGAAGCCTGAGCTGGCTGGTTCAGTGGCCAGGAATTCTGGGGGCTGTAGTCCAAAACACTTGCAGGGCCACGGGTTGGACACCATTGCTCTAGGTGTTACTGCATTGCAATTCCCATCCTCCCTCACCATTGGCTATTCTGCCTAGGGCTAATGGGACTTGAGGTCCAACAACAAGTGCTTTAGTTGTCATTCTTTTAATTCTTGTAAGTTGTTTTGAGTTTCAGTATTGGAAAAAAGTCAGGATAGAGGTGGATAAAAACATAGTTGTCCACCATTGGTCTAGCATAATGGTTGCCAAACTTTGGTCCTTCAGATGCTTTGGACTTCAACTCCCAGAATTCCTGACTGTTGGCCATGCTGGCTAGGACTTCTGTGAACTGAAGCCCCAAACACTGGAGGACCAAAGTTTGGGAACCTCTGGTGTATGTGAATGGGGATCCTTGAATATCTTCCTCACTCCTGTTTGTGTGCAGTAGTGCTACATAACTGGAAGCAGAAGATGGAGAAGCTCCATTCTCTCTGCAAAAACCAGACCAGAAGTGGGTTGTGGCACAGACCATGAATTCCTAATATCGAAAATTAGAGTAAAGCTAAAGAAGAACATAAACCAGCCATCATGCTGAAATGCAACCTGAAGAACATTCCCCGTAGAATTTAAAGCTAATGTGAAAAATATTAAGGCACTATTAAGTCTGACCAGGAGCCAGAAGAACTCTGGACTGAAGCCAGGGACATTGTCAGAGAGGAATGCAAAAAGACACTATCTGTAGCCAAAAAAGAAAGAGAAGCCTCAATGGATGACAGATGAAATTCTTCAAGCAGTTAAGGACAGATAAAAAGCAAAAGGTGCGAAAAATAGAGTCAGAACACTGAATGCAACTGTTCAACAACTTGTGGACAAGGAGAATGAGAACTACTATAATAACCAATGCAGAGAAATAGAAGGTGATAACAAAAATGGAAGAACAAGAGACCTCTTCCAGAAGATCCAAGAAATCAAAGGGAAATTTAAACCAAGAGGGGGGATGCTCTACAACCATCAGGGGAACACATTACATGACCAAGTACAAATAAAAAGACAATGGAAGCAATTCACTGAAGAACTAAATAAAAGAGATGAAAGAATGACAGATTCATTCAAGAAAGAACAATTTGAAGATGAACCCAGAGTTGTAGAAAGTAAAGTGGAAATTGCACTCAAAACACTTGGGAGAATAAATCACCAGGAACAGATGGCATACCATTATAGTTGCTAGAGAGTTAAAGAGACAGAATCTACTCTAGTTCTAACTAAAATCTGTCAACAAATGTGGAAAACAAAGCAATGGCCCACAAATTGAAAACACTCAATATAAATTCCAATCCCCAAGAAAGGAGACACCAGGCATTGCAGAAACCACAGGACATTTCATTAATTTCCCATGGAAGCAAAAGGATACTCAAAATTCTACAACAAATACTTTTACCATATATGGAGTGAGAAATGCCAGATGTCAAAGCTGGGCTCAGGAAAGGAAGAGGCACTAGGCAGGGCTGGTTTAACCTGTCTGCCAAATCAGCATTGGCGGGGGGCCCCGAGGTCAAGAGAGGGCCCCGGTGCTGTCCTCCTTAATCTGACAAAGGAGACAACCAGGAAACAGCCAGTAGGAGGCCCCTCCTACCCTCCTCCTCCAAAAAACTCTGCTGGCTTAAAAAAAAAAACAGCGTCTCCCAAACCCAAAGAGAAAGCAAAAGAAACAGCAGCCCTCCGTGGCAGAAGCTGGAGGGAGTTTGCTGCTATGTCGGAGAGTGTGTGCGTGTGAGAGACAGGGAATTTGAGTGTTGTCTCCCTCAGAAAGGGCTTCTTTCTTCCTTCCCTTCCCTTCCCTTCCTTCCACATAGATCCAGCCCATCTTCCCAGCTGCTTTTAACCTGTCTTGGTTCCTCTCCCCTCCCTTTTCCCCTTGGTCTTCTTCAGCTTCCTCCCCTTGCTGCCAACTGAGTTCAGCCTGCAAAAGGAATTTGTGTGTGTTTGCCTATGTGCCTTCAAGTCATTTCTGACGAAGGCGAACCTACCATGGGGTTTTCTAGGGAAGGTTTGTTCAAAGGGGATGTGCCTTTGCCTTCCTTTGAGGCTGAGAGAGTGTGACTTGCCCAAGATCACCCAGTGGGCATTCATGGCTGAGTAAGGATTCAAACCCTGGTCTCCACAGTCATAGTGCAATGCTGAAACTTCTACAACACTCTAGCTCTTTTAACAGAAGAATATAAAGAATATAAATTAAAATTTGGAGTAATATTACCGGGAACAATAGTTTTATTGTTGTCACTAAAACACCAGTATCCCATTAGTGCTAAGTGAGAGGCATTGGCCTAGAGCAGTGGCTCTTAACCTTTTCTTTACCAGGGACCCCCTTTAAATATCTTTTGTTGCCCCAAGACTTAACTCAAGATTTAAAACCCTAATAATAATAGCTAACAACAACAACAATATAATTACACCTTCCATTAAACTTTCCCTCAGAGGCACTCTTGCTTTTTCCTGCAAGTTTGTGGCTGGAGTGGATTGAATGGCAATGTGCAGGCCAAGCCAGCCAGCCTTTGCCTTGGTTCCTGTCATGTGGCTGCTCCACTACAGGGAGGAGGTGGGCCAAGCAGCCTTCAAGCCTTTGTGGACCCCCTGTGAGGACATTGCGGACCTCAAGTTAAGAACCACTGGGCTAAAGAATGCTGAAAAAGGAACAATGCAACCAGACCTTGGGAAGAGTGCTGGCAGGGGGATGCTGGGATGTGTAATCCAAGAGTAACTTTCCCAGGCTCTGAATGCAGCCTAGAATCATAGAATCATAGGGCTGGAAGGGACCCCAACAGCGATCCCATCCGATCGGCTTCTGCCCTGCAGGAACACACAATCCAAGCATTCCTGGCAGATGGCCATCCAACCTATGTTTTAAAAAAGCCAAAGAAGGAGACTCCACCACACTCCAAGGCGGCAGTGTATTCCACTTCTGAACAGCTCTTTCTGTCAGGAGTTTCTTCCTAATATTCAGGTGGAATCTCTTTTCCTGTAGTTTGAACCCATGGCTCCGTGTCCTAGTCTCTGGGGCAGCAGAAAACAAGCTTGCTCCGTCCTCATGGTTATCACGTCACCTCTCAACCTTCTCTTCTCCAGGCTAAGCATACCCAGCTCCCTAAGCCGTTCCTCATAGGGTGTAATGGCTTCCAGACCTCCCACCATCCTTCTCAGTATCTTTCTTGAATTGTTGTGCCCAGAAGTGGAAACAGTATTCCAGGTAAGGTCTGACCAAAGCAGAATGGAGTGATACTATTACTTCCCTTGATCTAGACACTACTGCTATTAATGCAGCCTAGAACTGCATTGGCATTTTTTGCTGCTGCATCACGTTACTAACTCATGGTTAGCTTGTAGTCCACTCTTTTTTTTCTTTGAGGAAATCTACACCATTACGTTATTCGCTAATAAACAAAAAATATTATGTTAGTGCCTATAATATAGTTTTTAAACTAAATTATTGGTGGCAAATTATATAATGCAATAGGCCCCTCTTATCCACTGGGGATTGTTTCGGGGGGGGCATAGATTCTGAAAACCATGAATAATAGTGAACACCATTGAAAATAATGGGACTGCTGGTTTAAAATACCATAGAGTTGCCTTGGATTGCCTAGAAAACAGCTAGGGAGGACACATTTTCTAGGAAGACTCTATGGTAGGTGTGCTGTTTTGTGTCCCATGGATAATGAATCCATGTATACGGGGGTCCTACTGTAATCTGAACATTCTGTATGGTGAATAGGTTAAGTTACATTGACCTGAGATAAACATATGGGGGCCCCAAAATAAAGCATTGCAGGGGGCCCCCAAATTCCTTAAACCGGCCCTGGCACTAGGGATCATATTGCGAACATATATTGGATAATGGAGCACATGAAAGAAGTTCAAAAGAAAATCAGCCTGTGTTTTATGGATTATTGCAAAGGCTTTGATTATGTAGATTCTGAGACGTAGGAACAGCACCTGGTGATTCCATTAAGCATTATAGTTGTCCCTTCACATTTGCTGGGGTTTGGTTCCAGGACCCCCCGTGAATACCCAAATCCGTGAATAGTCAAGTCCCATTATATGCAGTAGCACAGCAAAATGGTGTCCTTTATATAAGATGGCAAAATCAAGGTTTGCTTTTTGGATTATTATTTTTTAAAGAATATTTTCAAGCCATGAATACTTAAAACCGTGAATGCCAAATCTGTGAATGTGGAGGGACAACTGTACTGTATATATTTGTGTGTGTGTACACACACACACACACATTAAGCATTATACAACCACAGTTGCTTACAGCTTGTCATTTAAACACATATACACACAGAGAGAACACATTTTCTGGTTTGGAAATTAGTACAGAAATCTTAGCTAAAGGATCTGTTCCCAGATCAAGATGTGAGACAGGATAAGGAACATTTAATTTAGACTACAGTACTTGCTTCTAGCCAGAAAGTAGAGGCAGAGCAGAGTGGAGAGTGGGCTCTGGCACCATTACAATCGGGAGGAAAGGAAGAAACTACTGTACATAGACTTGTGGAGAGTCTTTGAAAGTTGCAGCAATAAATGAACAAACACTTGCAAATTGTAACAATCTGCTGTTCTCCTAGCTGAGCTGGAGATTAACACCCTGTCATTTCTTATTGCCTGGAGTTGAGCCCACCAAAACTGGAGAGTTTGCACCCTTGTTTCCTGCCTGGAGATGGCCCGTGAAAACTGGAGACTCGGCCGGGCCCTGAGATCTAGCAACCCTAGTTGGTGGAGATGCTGGTGTGTGTATGTATGTGTGTGTGCACATGTGTGCGTGCATGTTTGCGTGCATGTATACAACCATGTTATGTATTTTTGCCTCAAAGAGTGTAATGCTTCTGATAGCAGTCATAATAACCAGGGACTCTAGCTCTGGCCAAGTACTGTTTCTATTTTTATTGCCTTAATGCCTTCTCTGTTTCTCCCAAATTAAGGATTAGGAGGATCTGGCAGGGGCTAGGAGCCCAGCAACCACCTCTGGCACAAGATGCTTGAGCCACAAAGTATCTGAGAGTTGGTACACAGCAGTAGCAGCATAAAAATGTACAGCCTTGTTGGATGGGTCCTCTAGGCCATAATCTTGTTTCCCACAGTGGCCAACCAGGTGCCTCTACGAAGCCCAAAAGCCAGATATGACAGCAGCAGTACCATGGGTGTAGCTCCCGTTTGTGGGGGGAGGCATTGTCCCTCAAATAAGATTTCTTTCCTTAAATTTTCCTTCAATCCCCAAATTTCTAGCATTGCAGAAAGTAAACATTGAAAATCCTTCACACCTAACTCTCTTAGATTAGCTGTGTTTGTCTTCCCTTGGTGCCTTTGACTGCCCCTTTCCTATGGAATCCTGGGATTGGCAGTTTGATCAGTGGAGGACATCTCTGGATGAGGAGTCTAAATGCCTCCCCCTGAACTGCAAACCCCAGGATTCCACAGGATGCAACCTTGGCAGTTAATGTGGAATCACAGCGCTATAACTGCATAGTGTGGAAGGGCTCCAGGATCAGGGATCCTTATTTAAACTTTTCTAGCACTTGGGATCCTTGTAGCTGGAGAAGCCAGAGACTTGAAAATGTACAAATGCTGATTGATTTTTAATGATATGCTTACACTTCTAAATTGGAGAGCTGAATGAAATATTATTTTTAAATTTTTGCAAATTATTTTTACATTTTTGCAAAAATGTAAATCTAGGCAGTAGGAAGCACCCTGTTTGTTTTCATCAAGCCCTGATTTTGCCAGGGCCTTTCTTACATATCGGAGAGTTTTCCATAGGGAGAAAGGTATCCCTGTTGAGCTTTTCTGGTCTAGGGGTGGTGAGTCTCTAAGGTGGGGATTGGCCTTATGGAACTCCCAGTGTCATTTTATGTGGCTTTTTGCCTAATTTTACAAACCATCTCCGTGTGATTATCTCATGTCCTAGGTTGAAAAGTGGGTAAGTGGGTAGCAGAGAGGGTGGGGGAGGGGAGGAGAGATTGACAAGACAATAGTAGAAAAGGAAGAGAAAGGGACTGAACTTGCCTGCATTTGGCTCAGGCTGTTAGTTTTACCCACCCATCCCTTGCAGGTTACTTCCAAGGAGTCATAGAATCATAGAGTTGGAAGGGGCCTCATAGGCCATCAGGTCCAACACCCTGCTCAATGCAGCCTTGGTACTTCCAAGTTAGTGTGTACAGCCTCAACTGTTGCTTGGTGATCTAATTGTTTGTTGTGATATATAAGATGTAAGTTAATGTAAAGAATATAGAATGTACTTTATATAAAAAAGCAGTCCCAACAAATCTTAAAACACAAGATTGATTGTGTTGTGGTGGCATTTGAAAGATACAGTATAAATAAATCTAAGAGCAGCTCTGGAAGCAAGAATGGAAATCATTTGGGTGTGGTAATGTTGTTGGACTGCAGTTCCTAGCAGTGTGGGAGTGTTGGGAGTTGCAGTCCAACAACATCTGAAGGGCTGCAGAATTACCATTCTTGCTTACAGGGCTCCTCTAGGACATATTTATGATTAAATTGTAAAAAACAATACAAACAGTCCTATGTGTTTTAAGATTTGTTTGGGCTACCTCTTCACCTATAGTAAAATTTATATGTCAGCATAAATAATTCCGTCACCAACAAACAATAAACAAGGAAGGCTCCAATCTTGTACCCGTTGACTTTGGAGTAAGTACCCTTGAGCTTGAAGGAACTTACATCTATGTATGCACATATAGGATTGCACTATAAAGGAGGCTTTGAAAAAGTACAAATTCTTTTGACCCAGAGATGTGGGGAGGAAAAATGGGGATTGTTTTCTCTGAAACATATGGAGAGGCACAGAAAGTAGACTCCTCTCATAACTGATTTCTGAAAGAGAAATAGTAAAATACTTTACATTCATACTCCCATCCTAAACATGTTTTCTCTGAACTAAGCCCTTTGATTTTGATAGCTAACTTTCAAGTGAGCATACTTAGGATCACAACCTTATTTTAATTTCCACTTTTGATCTTGAGCATTCTTGTCGTCTTTTGTTGCATATAACAAAGCATATTGCATATTGCCAACTGCCCTCCCCCTGCAAAGAAGGTTACTCTTTTGTGGAATTTTCTGTAAACATTCTTCACCATTGTGAGTGTGTGGCTGTCATCCTGCCCTCTGGTCCCCACCAATAAGGAGATTTTCAAATGGGGTCAAATGCCCCATTCCTGCTCTGTAAGCCCCTCTCCTGTTCTTGCCATGGAATAAAGGTAAGATGGTCAAACACTTACCTTAATCCCACGGCAGGAACATCCTCCCTCTCCGCTCGGCATCACTGCTGTAAAAGCAGCTGCTGTAAAGCTGCTTTTACAGCAGTGGTCAAATCCCGCTCGTTCTCACAAGAGAATGAGTGGGAGGGAAATTCAAAAATACCCCCCAGCTGTCAAAAAAGTAAAGGCAGCAAAAAATAAAAAATACAAGTAACTCGGGGGGGAGGGTCCAACTTACCTGGGTGTCCCGTTCCTGGGTCCAAAATGGGCCTCCCTCCCACAGCTGTCATCACGGGAGAGGAACAGAACACCTTTCGGACCACCTGTGATTCCGTGACAGAAACTGAACAGGTGGTCCAAAAACAATGTTTCCCTGTGATGAAAATATCACGGGGAAAAATCTGGAATAGGGACGGGGGAGACACAGAAAAGGGTCAATGTCTTCTGAAAAGAAGACTTTTTTCCAACCCTGTTCCGTGTCTCCCATGGATTTAAATGTGGGTCTGAAAATCTCCTTAGTCTGGGACATTTTGGGGGATAAGAAATAGCCAACAGCCTGCCAACACAGTTGTCACTACAGGTCAATCCCCATATCCATGGGGGAAATGTTCTACACACACACACACAGAGTGGATACCTGAAACTGGATAATAAGAATCCCTGTTATTTTTAATGAGACAAATGCTGGAAGCTGACCATAGAATCACATTGGAAGAACTTGAAATAACTAGAGAGAACAGATTTTTCAGACATGGATAAGTGAAACTGGATACAGACTCGATGGATATGATGGAGGTTGACCTGTACTGTCCTTTGTAGAAGCAGCAAATGAATGAATTGATCAGTCAAACAAACATTTTAGGGGGAAAAGAACAATGCTGTGCTGCATCTACTGATAATGAGGAACACCACCACTGAGATAGCAGTGCCTCCAGATGGGTAAAAAAATATCTCAGGAAGTATGAAGACTTTCCAGTTCTTTATGTTTTGATTGTACCTGCATATTCATGGGTTTGCATCCACTCTCTTTCTTGAAATATCCCATGTTTCTTTCCCTCTGGTTCCTCCTTCCCCTCCCACATCCAGTGTCATGCAGCATCTCAGAAAGTCACTCTCACTAATTTCTATTGAGCCTTTTAATTATTTTTCATACGTTATAGTTGAAACAGCTAAAGTGCTTTAGTAATATTACATTACTTAAAGATTAGGATAATTTGTGTGTGTGTGTGTGTGTGTGTGTGTGTATGTGTACTAACATTCTTCTTTCCCTCATTTGAATTTTGTTGAATCTGTGTCCTGGAAATGGCAGCTGTGGCAGCTGTTTTTACTTAACAGTAGCTATCTTTACTGCTCCTGAGACAGGAGAAACACGTGGGCAAGTACAGATATATTTCAGTTTGGAAACTACTGGGTTAATTTAAACCAATCTAGGGAATTGGAAAGAAAAATATTTGGTAATGTTGAGAATTCCCATGAAATACTTTGGAAATGAGGTAGATGTCATATGGATCTCCAAAATAAGATCAGTTTGCACAGGAACAAAAGTGGGGACTTCCAGAGGCTTTATCTCCATCTGGAAACACGCTGTTGAGCATTCCCCCCCACCCCACTCCATGGAGAAATTCACTGACATGGCCATGCACACATACCAACACCCATACATATATACAGGGTGCAGAATTCTGAGGTGTCATTTGCTCATACTGAATGCACAAACACAAGCTGCTGTTATGCTGCCGGAAGAATTGTCATTAGATATAGTCTACTACCTGTCCTGGAAAAACAAGTTGTTTGGGTATTGCAAGGGAATGCTATGAACATCTGTATCAGGGGTGTGAATTCCCCATCAGTTCCCAACACATGCTGGAAATTGCAGTCCAGCAAAATCTAGAGGGCTACGTGATTCCCCACCTCCTCCTGATCTATATGTTCTTTTAATCACCTCAGATAAAACAGCACCATAAGTAATCAAGTCCAGTATAGTCATTACAACTTATATTAACAATCCAAAGAATATCTTAAAGAACATTGGTGGGGGGATCACTGCTAGTACTGCAAGTTTAATTGCCTAATATAACCCCCCACCACCACCTGGTACCCTCCAGATATGTTGGACTACAACCCCCTTTATCCCCAGTCATGCTGTAGTCTAGCACATTTTTGTGGGGAGGAGACTAGATTTGGAGGAGGCTGTTCTAGGACTTTGTGTATGAGCCGCTGTAGACTGGGTGACATGAGACGAGAAAACTCTGAAGTCGGGTTGCGACACATTCATCATTTCTGGCAGAGTGGGGGGGAGGTTGAAGTATTTTAGGAACATTGTCCATAATATGAAGACAAGTTATTACAAAGAGAGTTTGTCCATATTTTTAATTGTCACAAGCCATTCCTTAGGAAGCACAATTGCAATAGATTTTTTAAAACATGAATAATGTGAGATGCCATAATGTGGGGAAAGAATGCCTGCTTGGCATGCAGAATGTCCCCCAGTATCTATCCCTGCCTTCTCTGGCTGCAAGGATGGGGCAGGGACCTTTGATGGTCCGAGACCCCAGAGAATGGCTGCCAGGGAGAGTAGGAAGATTTGAGGTCCTTAGCTAACAATACAAAGTAGCTTGCTTCAAAGGAGGAATCACAACCTTTCCTGTTCCATGCTTGGCTTCAGTCAATAGAGATGCCATCTGTCAATTTAATACTACATTACTGACTGGTGTTTCAACTGTGAGCTTAAATAATACATGATTTAACATAGCATGGCAAGATCCTCATCTCTCTCTCTGGCTTTTCTTCGCAAACGAAGATTCAGGAAGGACTCATCCCGCGCTTTCTGCAAGCGCGCTGATGACTAAAAAGGCCAATCCGCGATAAACAAGTCCGGTTGCAAAAAGCACAGCAGAAGGTCTCCTTGGGTGATGTTTTTGGGTTGTGATTCTTTCTGCGTTGTCGTTTCTCTTCAAGACTTGTTCGTCGTGAGTTCTCAAATAAGGCTGCAGCATTGTGGATAGTGCGTCTCCATGCCTCCCGATGTGAGGCCAGGGCGGACCACTGCTGGTGATCAATTTGGCCAAGCCTGAGATGTTGTTTCAGGGAGTCTTTGTATCGCTTTTTTGGAGCGCCCCTCTTACGCTGACCCATGGTGAGTTCACCGTAGAGTAGTATTTTTGGGAGGCGATGGTCCTCCATCCTAGAAACGTGCCCTGCCCAGCGCAGCTGTGTTCTCAATATCATGGCCTCAATGCTGGTGATCCCTGCTTGCTCAAGGACAGCAACGTTCGTCACATAGTCAGTCCAGTGTATATTTAGGATTGTGCGTAGACAGCGCTGATGAAAGCGCTCGAGGAGTCGTAGGTGGTGGCGATAGGTGACCCATGTTTCAGATCCATAAAGGAGGATAGACAGTACGATGGCTCTATACACACTGATTTTTGTGCTTTGCCTCAGGTGTTTATTGCTCCAGACTCTTTTGTGAAGTCTTCCAAATGCACTATATGCCTTTGCTAATCTGTGATCGATCTCTTTGTCAATCTTGGCATCTGAGGAGATGATGCTTCCCAGGTAGGTGAACTGCTGAATGGACTTGAGCACTGATTTGCCGACGGCAATGTGGGGATGGTGGTGTTCGTCCTGTGGTGCAGGCTGGTAAAGAACTTCTGTTTTCTTCAGGTTGACTTCTAGTCCAAACAGCTCTGCAGCTGTTGCAAAGCAGGATGTTAGGCGCTGCAGAGCTGCTTCTGTGTGAGCAACAAGGGCAGCATCATCAGCGAAGAGCAGCTCACGGACTAGATAGTTTAGAGTCTTAGTGTGAGCCCTCAGACGGCTTAAGTTAAACAAGCTACCATCAGTACGGTAGCGTATATAGATGCCATCGTCTTCTTCAAGCTCTGCCATAGCCCTTTGGAGCATCGTGCTAAAGAAGATTGTAAATAAAGTTGGTGCAAGAACACAACCTTGCTTCACTCCATTAGTTATTAGAAAGGGCTCTGAAAGAGCATCGCCATATCTGACTTGACCACGCTGTCCCTCGTGTAGCAAGATAATCATTTTAAGGAATTTGGGGGGACATCCTAGTCTTTCCAGGATCTGCCACAGACCTTTTCTACTTACAGTGTCAAAGGCTTTGGTGAGGTCGACAAATGTTACATAGAGACCCTTGTTCTGCTCCCTACATTTTTCTTGCAGTTGCCTAAGGGCAAATACCATGTCTGTAGTGCTCCTATTGGCTCTGAAGCCACATTGGCTTTCAGGGAGAAGTTCTTCTGCAATAGCAGGAACTAACCTGTTCAGGAGTATCCTTGCAAGGATTTTTCCAGCAATAGAGAGCAGTGTTATGCCTCGATAGTTTGAGCAATCGGATTTTGCTCCTTTTTTCTTGTACAGGGTGATGATGACTGCATCTCGGAGGTCTGATGGCAGTTCCCCTTTTTCCCAGCAATTCACAAGGAATTCGTGGAATTTTTCATGGAGTGCATGACCTCCGTGTTTCCAAACTTCAGGTGGGATTCCATCAATCCCAGCTGCCTTGCCGTTTTTCATCTGCTGTATGGCCTTAAGGGTCTCTTCCAAAGTGGGAGCTATGTCCAATTCATTTTTCATTGGTTTTTGTATCATATATTGGATAGCTGAGGCTTGCACTACTCGGTTGGCGCTAAAGAGACTTTGAAAATGTTCAGCCCAACGATTTAGGATGGAGGCTTTATCAGTAATTAATGTTTGACCATCTGTACTGTATAAGGAGCTTTGGACCTGATAAGTAGGTCCAAACACTGCTTTAAGAGCTTCATAAAATCCTCTATGATCACCCAGATCTGCACAGCATTGTGTCTTTTCTGCTATATTGATCCACCACTTGTTCTGCATGTCTCGGAGTTTTTGTTGTAGTTTGCTACATGTGAGGCGGAAAGCTGCTTTTCTTACATGACAGGTTGGCTGGGCGAGGTATGCCTGGTGAGCAGCTCTCTTCCTTGCCAACAGCTCCTGGATCTCTTGGTTGTTTTCATCAAACCAGTCTTGATTTTTCTTGTGGGAGAAGCCAAGGGATTCTTCTGCAGACTGGAGGATACTGTTTTTGATATGTTGCCAAAGCACTGTAGGAGAAGGATCTGTAGGATGGTCTTCAAGTTTCGTTTGTAGATTTGCCTGGAAGTTGTCTCTCATGGTAGCTTGTTGAAGATTGTTGACTTGGAGTCTCTTCTTTAAGATGCCACCCCTCTTAGGTTTGAACTTAAGATGAAGATTTAGTTTACATCTGACATACAAAGCCTCTCAGGCCTGTGTTTTCTTTTAATTATTTTCTATGGTGCTTGGGCTCCATGGAGGTCTTGTTCAGCTCCTTGTTGTAGCACTGTGATTCTGTTTCAATTGCCATGGCTGTATCCTGGGGTTGGTAATTTGGTCAGAGGCACCAGAGGAGCTCCCTGGCTGAGGGTTCCAAAAGCCCCTCCGTCAGTTCCAAATCCCTGGATTCCACTGGATACAGACATGGCAGTTAAAGTGGAATCAGCACTAAAACCTGATAATGTGAAAAGGCCCAACTATTTAGCCAAAGGATATGAATGCACAGAAGTGTTTATGTGGTTGGGATGGGTATCTCTGAGTACACCAGTTTCTTGTCCATTCCTAACCATTGCACTATGACTGTAGAAGTCTAAAGGGAGATTCAGAGCATGTTTTATGTGACAATGTGGGCTTCCCAATTGTGGAGAGGCTTCAACATGTATTCAGAGAAGCATGCTTAGGATGCTCCTTCAAGTGATCATGCCCAACATTCAAAGGTCAGGAGTGGAGAGGAAGGAGCCAGTGCATGGGGGACTTGAGGTGGTGATGGCTTTTGCCTCTAACTCCCTACACATTTTGCACCCTTACAAATTCAGGTGGAATGCTACAGATGTCAGCAATGTTTGGTTTATTATTTTATACAGTTTCCTGGTAAAGCTCTTAATATAGGCATGCAGCAAAGCTTCTCTGCAGCCAGGAGTGGGGGAACCGATGCCCTCCAAGCATTGTTGGATTCCATCATCCCCACACAACAAGTCCTATAACCAGGGATGGTGGCGAGCTGGCGACTATACGAATATCTGCCCTTGCCTTGATGACAGTTGGTGGCTTCCATGTCAGTGGGGCAGTGTAACTGCTCTGGATTTCAACCTGAATTTTAGAAGTTTTATCCAAGGTGATTAATTCTATCCCCAAAGTAGATTCAGCACCTTGGGTGGCTCTTTTAATGTTCAGACTGAACATCCAGAGCAATTTCACTGGCCCACTAACATGGAAGCCTTCTGCTACCCCTGCCTTGTCTTGCTGCCAAAGATGGGGAACCTTGAGATGTCTTACAGTACCACTCCCCCAATCCCTTACCATTGGCCATGCTGTTTGGAGCCACCAAGAAGATGACTGGGCAGCCTGTAATATGCTAGGTTCAAAAATACCAGTGCTAGAATGGATCTGCTGGAGACCCCAAATTACTCGATAGAAAATGGAGTGTTTCTAATCTTGCACATCATAGTCCTCTTCCAGACCCCCTCTGAAATAACCAGGCAGGCTAGAGACGTGCTGGCTATACTAGTACCAAGAGCACAAGGAATGCTGGCTTGTTAGGCAAAGGGGTGTAAGAGGCAGATGGAGTAAATGCAGCATTTCTGCCTGTTGCACTTGAGCCAACTGCTTGCATCTGTCTGGCCGATACCCAGCAAGCACAGGTCCACTCGGCAAGAGATACCTCTTTTGCCACAAAGCAGCAGTGTATTTGAAGAGCCAGTTCTTAATTACAGCTGGTCTTTCCAAGTTTCCTGCTGGCAGCTGACATCTTGCAATCAAAAAAAGGAGGGGAAAAGATGAAGCCAGCATTTGTGATTGCAACAGATCAGGAGCTGAGTATTGCAGGGCAAAACTGGCCCCACCTGCTCCAACCCCATCATCACATTTACTATCATGAGCAAAATTTGGCTTGTTAATATATGCCTTCCCTTTGACACATGTTAGCATTCACACTTGGATGGTGAAGTTTATATTAAAACCGGGGTGGGAGCTCCTTCAACAAAGCTTTGGGAGAACTGGTCTTGCCAGCTTGTGTTTATTGGACTTCTTCTGGTGCCTTTTAACAGCAGCCTGGCATGGAGAAGAACTTTTCCTGGCATGGATATGAACAGATTGGGAAAACTTGGTCTGCTACCTTTCTGCATGCAAGACTGCTATTAACAAATGACAGAGAAACAGGGAAGACTGAGGGGGATACATCAGTTACAAAGCAAGGCAAGAACTGTATTGTCCCCCAAATAAGAACAGAATAGAAAACTGCTGACTTCAGGAGATATAATTAAGTCTAGTACCATGGTGGGGCTAAACTATATAATGACGCTAATCACACACATGCAGGAAAAGAAACAGCGCTTCAAGTAATGGCTGCTTCCCTATCCCTTTATTCTTTTTTTTTGGTGGGGGGGACTCTTGGGCTTAGATGGCCATTCTTTTTTTATGTTATATTTTGTATTAATTTTTAACAGGCACAATATAATTCATAGCAAAAATAGTAAACATTCAGAAATAGAAAAAGAGGAAGGAAAGAGACAAAGGTGACCAAAAAAGGAAAAAAGAAAGTGCATATACTGTACATATATGAGTATGTGTGTATGTGTATACTAAACTAAATCTAATACACAATACTAAACCAAAACATGAAACACTAACTAGCTAAAGCGTTAAACACTAAGTAAGACACAATAGGACTCTGATTCCCCCAATCCAAGCTGTAATGAATGAAAGAAAAAAGATCAGAAAGAACATGTATATTATTCTACCATTACAGATCCAACTAAGTAATTCTGCTAGAGTTGTTAGTACCCATAGCTACAAATTATTGCATCGTTAGCTTCTTATTGCTCAAAAAGTCCATAAACAGTTCCCAAACTTTCATAAAAATCTTCAATTGGTTTATCCTTTAAAACCCACATTAGCTAGGCCATTTGGGCTAACTCAGCAACTGTAGTAATCCATTCTTCTGTTGTTGGTGCTTCGAACTATTTCCAAGTTTTAGGGAACAGTATTCTTGCTGCCGTTATCATATGTCGGAGAAGTCGTCCATATTTACTATCCAATTCTTTATCCATAACACTCAACAAAACCATTTCTGATGGCATTGAAAAGTCTACCTTTAAATTTTTTTGAATTAACTTGTATATTTTAGACCAATAACTTTTCATAGATTTCTTTGGGTTTTTTCCCAGGCGGTGAGGCTGTGTTCTGGAAGAGTTTACTTCTGACATTTTGCCTGCGTCTGTGGCTGGCATCTTCAGAGAATGGTTGGGTAGGAGTGTGTGTGGAGTTTATATATTGTGAACCCCTGTTGGGGAGTATATGTAAACTTGTGTATTTGAATGGCTAGTTTCTGGGTGTAGAGATGCAAGGAGGATTAGTGTCTGTTTGGCTAATGGTTGGTTGATGGCCCATTATCTGCTGGGAATCCCCCTGTCCCCAGGTGGAATTCCTTTGTAAGTGTTGAGTTTTGATTCTATTGTTTTTCAAAACTGGGAGCCAGATTTTGTTTACTTTTAGGGTTTTTTCTTTCCTGTTGAAGTTGTCCAGGTGTTTGTGGATTTCAATGGCTTCTCTGTGCATTCTGACATGATAGCTGTTGGCCTGGTCCAGAATTTCTGTGTTTTTAAATAACATTTTGTGTCCAGGTTGGTTTAAAACATGTTATGCTACTGCTGATTTTTCTGGCTGGCCCAGTCTGCAGTGTCTCTCATGTTCCTTGATTCTTGTTTGCACACTGCATTTAGTGGTCCCTATGTAAACTTGTCCACAGCTGCATGGTATGCGGTAAACTCCTGCAGCTGTGAGAGGGTCTCTTTTGTCCTTCGCTGAGCGTAGCATTTCTTGGATTTTCTTGGTTGGTCTGTAGATTGTTTGGAGGTTGTGTTTCCTCATCAGTTTCCCTATTCTGTTTGTGATGTATGGTAAAAATACCTTTCCTTTGGGTGGCTGTTTTTCTTCTTCATTCCTATGGTTTTTTCTGGGTCTGGCTGCTCTTGTGATATCTGATCTGGAGTAACCATTAGCCTGTAGGGCCCAGTTTAGGTGCCTCAGTTCATTCTCCAGGTAGTGGGGTTCACAGATCCAGAAAGTGAAAGTAACTTTTCACTTTCCTACTACAAGTCCACCACATTTAGAAAAAGGAGCCCTTCTTTTCTTGGTAACCCCAGCAGGCTTAGATGGCCATTCTTTTTCTTGGCAGAGTTCCTAGGTCTTGGACACCTGCAGAACTAGCAGAAATCCAAGAAAATGATTCTTTCCTTGGCATGGGACTTCAGTGCTTGGGGAAAGGTCCCCCAGTTGATGTTCTGTTTGTTAGGTTCTATCACTGCTGAAGACAGAAAGGACCACAAGGGGGGCTGGGGTGGAAACAGGGAGCTTTGGCAGCCCTAAACCTACTGGCTTTCAGAGTAATTGGAAAATTAAGATTTGAAATGTGCTTTGATAGCTTCCAGACATCTAGTATGGAAAAGTCAGAGAAAGGTCATAGAAAGGCCCAAGTTGGATAGTTGACTGCAAGTTGGTTCCCATTAAAATGAAAAACCTTTTAGAGTTTTAAAATGACATGATGTACTCTTACTGGATTCTTGACCATATTTGCAAATTTTCTTGAACAGAAAATAATTAGAATGATGAAATATAAGTCTGTCTGTCTGTCTGTCTGTCTATGAGGGTGCATCTACACTGTGGAAATGACGCAGTTTGACACCGCTTTAAGTGGTGTAGCTCCATCCTATGGAATTTTGGGATTTGTAGTTTTATAATGTCTTTAACCTTCTCTGCCAGAGAGTACTGGTGTCTCACAAAACTACAAATCCCAGGATTCTGTAGAATGGAGCTATGGCAGTTAAAATGGTGTCAAACAGCATTTACAGTGTAGATGAACCCTGTGTATATCTACATGACATAGTTATATCAGTTTGATACCACTTTAAATATCAAGGCTCCACCTTACAGAATCCTGTAATTTGGTTACATACTTAGAATTGTCTGCTAGAAAGTTCTGTTCCCCTTTCCCCTGAATTACAGCAAATAATTTTCAGTATCTCACCCAGTCACAAAGCCTAGATTTTTGTAGGATGGAGCCAGGGCCCGTTTCCCCATCTGAGCACTTAAAGCAGGGGTGGATAAAGTGTCACATGTGTCCCTCAGTGGATTTCTGGCTACTTTTAGGTTTTAGTTTATTTGTTTGCTTCAGCATTTTGGGAAATCCATGCAGTCCCCAGGGTAGGTTCTAGGGCAGAAACTGGCTGCCAGACTTGGCACCCCTGCCCTAAAGGCACGTTTTGATCCAGGATAATAACTGAAGACTGGAGAGGGCTCTTCAGCTCTTGTCTGTCTCTGAGTCCATGGATTGGGTCCAGGTAGTTGTGTGTGTAACTGGGATGCTGGAATCGGGACTTTCTTGCCCCCTTCCAGCCTCCCCTAAATGCTAGGTGGAGTGAAGTGTAAAATGGGGTGAAGCGTGATGCAGAGCTGGTAGGGGAAATTCTGAAAATCAGGTGGCGGCACTTTCTGTGAGCAAAGCTCATCCACCAAAGGAAGGCAGATCTTGGAGCCAACCTCTTGTCTCCCCCCTGCTTAAAGTGTCTATTAGCAAAGCTCATCCACCAAAGGAAGGCAGATCCTGGAGCCAACCTCTTGTCTCCCCCCTGCTTAAAGTGTCTATTAGCAAAGCTCATCCACCAAAGGAAGGCAGATCTTGGAGCCAACCTCTTGTCTCCCCCCTGCTTAAAGTGTCTATTAGCAAAGCTCATCCACCAAAGGAAGGCAGATCCCGGAGCCAACCTCTTGTCTCCCCCCTGCTTAAAGTGTCTCTTAGATCTTTTATTCAGCCCTATGCAGTTCTGTTTGTCTTATGGTTATATAGCCATTGTGATAAAGTGTGTGGATGTAAGATATGCATGTACACATTATGCACCCATATGTCAATCAGGCTTCCAAGAATGCATCACCAGGTGTGTTTAAAGATGTCCATGCATATTTTACCTCCATGTATTTGCTGTAGAGAACATCACTGTATGTTGGACATTTCATCCCAGCAGTCATAATGAGGAGCGCCTTGTGGTGAAATCAGGGAAATTTCTATGCAACTGGCTTAGGGTCTACATGCCTTTTCTTCGATTAGCTTGAGAGTCCCTTCCCAAACTTGACTGTCTTCTGTCCTCCCAAGACCAGCAGCTTCAATGTCTGCCTTTCTCTCTCAAAAGTAGTTAGAGCTAATTTCTTTCCCTTGAAGTGTCTTAAATTTTTTATTAATACTGCTGGTACTTAATCTTTGAGTTGATGGAACTGAAGGTGCCCATCAGGCTGTGAAATATCTATTTATTTTTTTTTAATTTGAAATGGAAGACAGGCTGTGCCATGGCACTGACAGCACAGGGACAGCAGGAGTTGCAAAGGGAGGGGAATGGGATGGAGGAGAAGCAGTATTGCTCTGCAGCATCATTTAAAAGAATGTAAAACTGTTCAAGGACAACCTGGCACAGAACAAAGGGCAACAGGGGAAGTAAGGAGAGAGGTGAAGAGGAGATGGTTTTAATTAATCATTGGCAAAACTGGAAGTGAAAAAGTGGGAGATTAAAGGGTAAATAAGTTTTCCTTTCCTTCAGAGCTGGAGAAGAACATGGAAGATATGCCTCTGTGTGTGTGTGTGTGTGTGTGTGTGTGTGAGAGAGAGAGAGAGAGAGAGAGAGAGAGAGAGAGAATGAATATGGAGGGGGGATCTAAATGTCCTTTTTAAAAACAAAAATCCAAGGTTCTAGTCCAGGGTTTCCCAGTCTTTGACTTAAACTTCCAAAAGGTCTAATCAGCATAATTAATGGTCAGGGGCTTTGGGAAGACGCGTCTAGAGCACCAGAGATGAAGAACCATTTCCCTAAACCTTATGATTGTGGAGGCAAGTTTTGAAATACCTACTTCATTTGCCTCCAATGTCCTGCTTCATGACGTGGCTTTAGCTACGTGCTTTAGAGGGTAC
This sequence comes from Gambelia wislizenii, assembly GCA_030847615.1. Classification (NCBI taxonomy): domain Eukaryota; kingdom Metazoa; phylum Chordata; class Lepidosauria; order Squamata; family Crotaphytidae; genus Gambelia; species Gambelia wislizenii. The sequence continues at coordinate 198,021,651 of JAUMIR010000002.1, forward strand.
AGCGGTTTGGATGCTGTTTCTGCAGTTCTAAAACAAATTGGCTGGTTTTGTTGTTGTTATTGTTTTTTTAAAATACCTTAATTAACCTTTGCAAGGAAGAACAGCAAGGATTAATTTCCTGGGAATCAAATATGCATTTCTCTTGCATTTTTATATGAGCTTTTAAAATCATCCCTCTTTGATGCTTGTTGCTGCTGTGCTCACATTATGCTGTGGCGTATGGTGCATACAGCTCTAGCTGTCTCTGTACTGTGAAGACTCCACTATGTTTATCTTCCCATGCCACATTTGGTTCCCATCCTTGGCATGTATAATGCTCCTCCCAAAGCCCCTATCACACTCTTCTTTCTACTATTCTGGTAATGACATTCTCAACCCCCCAATTTTTTTCATTTGGTATAAGTGATTTTAAAAAACCACAAGATATATTGTGCAGAACTCACCTGTTTGATTGTAAATATCATGGACTGCAGAGGTGTTTGGATATATATATATATATGCTTTTTAGTTCAGAACTCCTGTTTGATTGTAAATATAATGGACCGTAGAAGTGTTTGGGTTTGTTTTTTTTAGTTCAGACACCCACACCATCTTCTCTGCCTGCACAATTCTCTTCCTGTCTTGTCTGAGCTCAGCTGTCACTCCAAATTTCTTTATGGCTTTCTGTCCCAATTTAATTCATCTCTGTTTGGGATTGCTTGGCGTTCTCATCCTCTCTACCTTTGCTTCTTGCAGCCCCTTTATTTTGGCATACAAGAAAGGCCTTTTCGTTCCCTGGGTAGACTTCCAACCACCTTCCTCCCTAGTCTGTCCTTTCCTGTGATTGGTGCTGCAGTTGAGAGAAGCCTTCATCTCATTTCTTCCATTTTGTTCCTCGTCTCCCTTTATTAGCCCCAACATCCATCTCAACACTTTTCATTTCAGCAGCAGGCCAGCATGGTAATTTTCTCGACATTCACCTGGCAAACCCTGTGTTCTGTAGAATAGCACCAGATTCACGTTATGTGGGCTCAAAAGAAAAAGTGAGAGCAAATGTCTCAGATCTGGAATGGTGGGATCTATTTCCATTTTTTCCAGTGACCTTGATGAGGTTGCAAGAGGACAGGGAGAAAGAAAAATGAAGACCAGCTGGTCCAGCTTGCTCTACTGAGGTGGTATCATCTGCAGTTGTCTGTAGCACAGGTGGGCACAAAGTAGTGCTGGATATATTGATAGATCTCTGTGTGATTCAGCGGTATAGGTATGGGGGGGAGTAAGCATTGCTCCCCCATCACACACACACCCATGAAATTTTCCTTTAGTCCCCAAATTTCTAGTGTTGCAGAGAGTGAGGCACTGAAAATGGTCCACACCTAAAACTCATAGTTGTTGGGCTGACATTCCCTTGGGAACCTGGCATCCCTCTTTTCTTTGGATGCCCAAGCAATGGCTTGCATCCTGTTCAGCAGATATTGGATCATAAGCTGGTCTTACAATATTGTAACTGGTGGGGATTTGTTTTTATGGTAGTGAATGACCGACTGAACGTGACCCACAAAACCTATCTGTTTAGTCTGACAACACCCTAACCAATCTTTAGTAACACAGTCTTTATTGTAACACTGTATTGTTGGTTTTCATATTTATATATTTATATATTTATGTTTATATGATAGACACATTTTATGTTCTAAATATATCTTGTATACAGTTTAAAGATACAGTGTCCTGCAGGCTGAACTAGCTTTAAGTAGAATCCTTCATTTGGTTGTGATAACACCCCAACCAAAGCATTTCCAAGGCACTGGAAATCAAAGTGATGTTTGTAACTAGCTGGACCCGGCATACCATACACCATTCTCCCAGAATCAGTGATGGTGACTCGCTCTGTTGCCCTGCTACTGCTGCAGCTGCCACCGCCACCAGTTGACTGCCTGGTTTCCATCACAACAGCAGCAGTGGCATCCTGCCACCACCAGTTAACTGTCTGGTCCTGTCACAGTGGTAGCAGCGGTGTGCTATTGCTGCTGCTGATTGTCTGCCTGGGTCCCATCGCAGCCGCAGAAGCGGTGTCCTGTTGCCACTGCCACCACCAGTTGACTGCCTGGGTCCGTCACAGCCCGTGACTAGTGAGTGGCTGAGGGAGTGAGAGGAGGGAGGGGCCCTTGTGAGGCTGGGGGGTGTAGATGCAGATTGAGTGGCAGGAGTGGGTTGTGAGGTGGAGTTTGCATGTGCGTGGTGATCAGCTGGGTGTATTTTCTGAGCAGCCAATCAGCATGCTGGGAGAGGAAACATACCCAAGCCTATTGTACATACCCAAACCTTAGATAGATAGATAGATAGATAGATAGATAGATAGATGATAGATAGATAGATGCTCTTCCAGTTGTGAGGCATCTTGGGGAAAGCAATTGTGGTAGGACCCCAAGGGGTGTCTTCAGCAGCTTCTCCCTCTTTTTATGTTTATGTTTTTAGGTTTTTAGGTTTTGATTGTATAGTTTTAAAGTTTTAGGGTAGTTATTTTATGTCACTGGTGAATTTGCCAGTTATTTTAAATATATGCACTATTCTATGTCCTCTCCATTGACGCCCCCTTGTCGTGGGAGAGAGGCTTGCGTACCCTAATGATGTTTTGAGCTATGCTGGCGGTGGCATAATAGCCACCGGTAGGGTCTCCCATGCCAGACAGGTCAAACCCGAAGGGTCTGACAAAGAGCGTCAAAGGGCAGGATGGGCTCTCTAGCCTTTTGGCAACCGTCCTAGGAGAAGGAAAACTCTAATCCCAAACCCGGGCAGATGGTGCTCATCCAACCCTGTAAGGTCAACCATCTAAGAGAAGGAAACTCTAATCAAACCTACGCCTCCGAGGACTTTGCTGCTACGTCCATGCTTGCAAGGCCACGGCAGATGAACCTCTGGTTTAAAGGGTGAGGCTAGTTCTGTGCACGCTGTGCTCCACCAGAAAAATCCATTGCACAGGCTCGAAGGACAAATCCAGAGAGAGACTATTCTATGTAATTTTAAGGGGGGTAAATTGTTTTAAGTTATTACTATTGTTATGAATTTGTTTTTATATCCAATTGTTGTGAGCCACCTTGATTGTCTAATAGGCAAAAGGCAGGGTACAAAAATAAAGTTATTATTATTGTTGTTGTTGTTGTTCTCAAGACGTCTTGTGACTGGGAGAGCATTGCAGAGATCTCATTGCCAGCACCTTGGAAATGCTTTGGGTTGGGGCACTGCCAGGTTACAAAACTGGTTGTGGTGGCATCATCAGAAGTACCCGCAGTGATGAAGCTCTGTCAACATTGATAATGCAGATCTCAGTTAGTATTTCTAAACATTCAACTGGATGTTTAAGTTATTACAATGCTAGAAATTTGTTAACTGAGGGAAAATTTCATTTCAGGGGGTAGAATTCTTATTGGCGGGAGGGACAAAGCCTTCATTTTGACACCCCCCCCCCCCCAGCTACAGCCCTGGAGTGATATGCAGTAGATCAGCAAGATCTTCTGACTCCAAATACAACAGCAGGAGCAGCCGCCACCACAACAGTGAAAAGGCTTCCTCTGATTAGGCTGCTGAGAATAGATTGGGAAAAGTGCTTTTAAAGACTAAATAGCTAGAGAATCCTCTAGACAGCATGCTTTTGAGATGGAATAAAGGTTGGGAGGCAAGCCAGGGCTGAAGTTGGTGACAAAACTATGAGCTCAGCTGTGATATCTCAAACAGGCTCTGGGTCCAAGGATATGCTTGGAGGTACTCCTGTTCTTTAACTCTAAGAATATATTGCGCCCTTCATCCAAGTCACCACTTTTTAGCTAGCAATAGTTGGTGGACTTCCGGATTCTAGTAAAAACAAAAAACAAACAAACACAGAGTAGATTCTGTAAGCGTGATGTCTCCTTGTCAGTAGTATAGAGAAACAATGTGCCGAAATGGTAGTGTTAGTAGACTATTGCATTACAGTTAGGGAGAGCTGGATTTAAATACCACGCCATCATAAACCTAGTCATTCTCTCAGAGTATAAATGATCTCACAGATACGTTGCAAGAAAAATCTCTCTCTGTGTATGGGGAGGGTGATGCCTGCCATTCTGAGCTCTGTGGTGGAAGTGCAAGTTTAAAAAGGTATTAAATGGCATACATTGACAGATTAGGCAATACTCTCCAGATTACAGTGTACCACAAACTGTGAGAAAGGAGAAAATAAATGTGAGGTTTGAGGTCCCTGTTGTTGTTGTTGTTGTTGTTGTTGTTGTGTGCCTTCAAGTCCTTTCTGACTTATGATGACCCTGAGGCAAACCTGGGGGCCTAAATACCCTAAAGGCACCAGATCCTGTCTGATCTTGGAAGCTAAGCAGGGTCAGTTCTGGTTAGTACTTGGATGGGAGATTGCCAATGAATACCAGGTGCTGTAGGCTATATTTTAGAGGAGGGAACTGGCAAAACCACCTCTGAGTATTCCTTGCCTAAGAAAACCTATGAAATTCATGGGGTCACCATAAGTCAACAGGCAACTTGAAGGTGTGTGTGCATACACACACAAGACAAACCTATCAGGGAGTTTTCTTGGCAAGATTTGTTTAGAGTGGGGTTGCCTTTGCCTTCCTCTGAGGCTGAGAAAGTGTGACTTGCCCAAAGGCACTCAGTGGGTTTCCATGGCTGAGTGGAGATCTGATCCCTGGTCTCCAGAGTCATAGTCCAACACCCAAACCACTACATCATGCTGGTTTGAGGTACTTCTACTGCTAGTGAAACAAATGACTCAATTGTGCAATCATAGTACAAAAGAAAGGGAGGGTCCCCATAGTCACTACACAGTTGAAATGTGTGTGTGTGCGTGTGTGTGCGTGAAGATTTTGGGGCAGAGTTTTCTCCCGAGGACATCATCTTAGCTTACCAGCTTGAAATGAAGCTAAGCTTGAATGAAGTTTCCCATTTGGGCCAGTTGCTTGCAGAACTTGGAACTGAAAGGAACCAGTTCTTTTTCCCAATAACAAAAGTGTAACTGTATCACAGTAATTTTTATGATTACAACTGGTAGAGAAAATGTATCACCTGGTTGAATTGTGGGCTCATGCTGTGCTTCATGATGATGCTGCCACCTCATGCTCTGGTGTGGTTGTTGAAGTGACAATTAAGTGAGTGGGAGGAGAGGATGTTTTGTACCACATGGCAGCAGCTTGTGGCATTCAGATGTGTGTTTTAGAAGTAACTATTATTGCTTCTTTTGAGAATCAGGCAAGTAAAAGAATTACTTTAAAAAGAATTACTTTAAAAATATTGCATGTAGCTACAGGGGATCTTGGAACCCTAACTACAGCTAATTACTTTTAAAAAGGCCACTTGTAACTGATACTAATAATGCAATATATGCCTCATGTGTTTAATAACTTTCAATACAAAACAATGCACTTCTTTTGTTCCCAGAGGTATTTTAGGGAATGGATGCCAGCATTTTACTCTTCTAATAGCTACCTCTATTAATTTTCCTGCTTATATTTGTGCACCTCTTATAGCCATTTTCCTTTTGTACCCAAAATTGTTGCTTTAATTTTGTGTTTCATTTGCCTTATCTGCAGCAAAGGCATAAGTAGCTTTTGTATGATGCCTTGACCATAATGCCATGATGGTCAAGGCATCATAGGGATTCTGCACAGGAAATTTCCATTTTGTAAGGAGAAACGCATATGCTAGAATCCTGTTAGTGAGAAATGCAGATAGAACCCTTGGTTATATATTCTTTGGGTGGCATTGTGGAAGGAGACATGCAGTACCTTTTTCTGAACCACCCTTGCCCCTAACGTGTAGCAGCAGTGCATCTCTCCAGAGCTGTTGGATGGGCCTAAGTGCATTCTGGCTGTTGGGTGAACAAGAGTAGCTGGAAGGCACCCAGGCACATATCACAGTCAGTCATTGGTTGGTGGGTAGGAGGGTGTTGCCCTAGGGAGACTGTTTGGCTGTTGTGCGTTTGGGGTAGAAACAGGGAAGAAAAGTCTCCTTTCCCAGATGACTGGTATTTGAGTGCTGGACTATGACTTTGGAGACCAGGGTTCGAATCCCTGCTGGCCATGAAAACCTACTGGGTGACCTTCGGCAAGTAACATACTCTCAGCCTCAGAAAACCCCATGATACTTTCACCTCAGGGTTGCCATAAGTTGGAAATGGCTGAAAGGCACACACCACCAACAACAACAAAGAAATGTACACTGTGCCAGCCTGTTAACTGGATCTCACTCCTTATTTAAAACCAGAATCAACCTTGAAATATACGTCCATTGCATAATTCAAATTTTAGAGGTTACATTTGCCTTGGACTTTGAGATCAGGGATTGATGGTGTTGCAGTTAACTTTATGAAGACTAAAAGTTTTTGTAGTTTCATGGGTGTTAATATAGAACAGGGAGGGGGAGAAAAAAGCTATTCAAAAGAGGGATGGTGCTGTTTTTCCACCATGGGGAGACAACCTCCTTTTCCAAAGGTTTGGAATGAACACATTTGTTAATGCTTGGGGGTTGTCTAGACAGTGAAAATACCCCTCATGGAATTCACTGGGAATCCTACCTGCCTAAATGGGTTCCTGCACCAATCCATGCTATTTGGAAGCAGTGGGGCCCAAAATGGCAAAAAAAAAAAAAAAAGTAGTAAAAGCCTTTGTGGCATTTCCCGTGCTTTAAAAAAAAACATGAGGGGGTACGCATTCCTGCTCATTTGGACTATCGAACGACAGGAAATTTGAAGGGAAGCACAAAGCTAATTGGCTGGGCAAGAGTGGGGGTGGGGCTTGCTAGCAGGGCAAGTGCCCTCTGCCGCCATGTTGGATTTTTGCCTTTAATTGCTTAGTAATTGCTCGCTAAGGCAATAAAATAGGATGGTTATTTTTTGTTTTACTCTCCTATAAAATTGAAAAATTGCTCTATCACTCCAGCGCACCTTGGATGACTTAAAAAAAACAACACAAAAACAAATGGCAGTGGGGAAGAACTAATGCAAGTAAATCACTCGCAGCTGCCATCTGGAATGCGAGGCTTATGGGGGCTCCTGAGGCCAGAAAAACCATTAAGACATGTTGCTGCTGCGAGATGCCAATACTACAAGGTACACCAGAGTTTTTTCCCTTGTGTAGATGAGCCCTTAGTCTTCTTTAGCAAAATGTTTATGTGTGTGTGTGAGGGTGGGTAGAGGGTTGAATATTTCCAGAATGATGGGACTCACAGGCTGAGATACACTTCCCTGTAGGAAGGAGATTGTTTTTTAGCTAATTGCCCCCAACAAGCTGGGTACTCATTTTACCAACCTACGAAAGGACGGAAGGCTGAGTGGACCTTGTAGCCCTCTGGGATCGAACTCATAACCTTGTGGCTTGCAGTACTGGCATGTAACCACTGCACCACCAGGGCTCCCTAAACATGAGCTCTTTTTAAAAAATGAAATCTGGCAGAAGCCAGTCATTCAACAGAATCCAGATTCTTCTTCACTGCACAATGCTTCCCATTCCTTTCTATCCTCAGTACAAAATGCTGTTAATTACCACTGAAGCCTGAAACAACTTGAGCCCAGAATAGTTAAATGGCCATCTCCCTCCCTATGAAGTTGCCACTCCATCCAGTTACCAGGAGAGACCTCGCTGTTTCATGTTCTATCCTCACCAGTATCTGTGCTTGATAAGAACTTGGCCTGAGGTAGCACCCACCATGGCACCAGTGGTGGCTTCCCTGTCAGGGGTGTGGTGAATGCACTCTTGAGTTTTTATGTCAGATTTTAAAAGAGCCATACAAGGTACTGAACCCTGCCCCCAGACTGGGTTCAGCACCCCGGAGAGCTCCTTTAAAGTCTGGAGTACTGCTAAGAGCAAATCCATTGCATTCCTGACATGGAAGCCACCAGGAGGTAGATAACCAGCCCTGGGAGGTTTACCTGCTTCTATCCTCATTGGGCTTTAAATGCTGAGTGAAAAATCTGTCTAGTCTAGCTGGCCTTTGGCTTGGCTGGCCTTTTGATTTTGATTTTTTTTTTACTCTTTAAAGTTGGTTTAAAAAAATCTCAGCTTTCCCTGGTTTGCTGTTTTAATATTATATGATCGTTTTTTAAAAACTACTGTTAGCTGCCTTGGACCTTTCAGAAGGAGAAAGTCTGGATATAAATATTTTAAATAAAGAAATTATAAAAATATGCAATGCTCTGAATATATTTGAGGCAAAAAGAGAAGAATGCTTGCAGCAGGTTGATGACCTGGTAAAGAGCCACCCCTTTCTGCTGGAAAAGGCAGGTGTGTGCACAAAGTGACTGGGACTGATGTTTAAGCCATTGCATTAAGTAGATATGGCTGAGTGGCCCCTTGGATCAGCCAGCCAGATCCACTTAATGCACCACTAAAGCCTGCTTTTGCTTGGAGAGGTTCTTCAGCTGAGATGAAATGCACTGATCTTCCACTCCATATAGCAAAAGTGTGGGGTGGGGAGTATGAAGCCTCAGGACCTTGTGTGATGGGCTGGTAGAAAGATATCTTCTCAGCAGTGATGTCAGGAAGTGATATGCAGTTGAGATGATTTATGGAGCAGCTGAATATGGGATGGGAGAGTCTTTCTTCTTAAATATTTGATTGTCAGTTGTACAAAGCACCAGGCAATTTATACTTGAGCTGGGCGGGGTGGGAGTCTTAATCAGGCTGTACATTAGAAGAGCCATTCCAACAAAGATCACAAAGAAGAGTGAAAATGGGTAGCCCAGAAGTACCTGTTGAGAAAGCAAAGAGGTGACAGGTAAACTGAAGCCAAATTGAAATAGCCAGTGCTGAGGAAGCAAGAGAGAAGAGAATGAAATTCTGGGAAAAGGAAAATGGCCACAGGATGGCAGCAGAGGGAAATTGCATTAAGAGAAGTGAACAAGTTTTAAAGAGTAAGTGAGAGAAGTGGGGGAAGATTTAAATTGTCTGTATACTGCAGAGACAGGGAAACCTGTGTGTTGCAAGCCCCACTTGTTTCTTGGCCTTCTTTCCCCATAGCGTTGATCATCTTGGCCTTTGTCCTCCTGATTGCTGTATTCCTTTTGCATTCTGTGGTTTCTGTGCATTGACATATTTTCTCTCTGATGATTTAGCTTGGAATTCTTCTAGAAGGAGTAGGTGGCCAGAAGGAGTGGGGAAAACCTTCTGTAGGAATCATCAGATGCACTTCCTTTGTTTTTTGTCTGTCACTCACTAGAATTCTTACCTGTTAGATCTGCCTAACACATGGGTCTCTTTAAGTCTCTCAGGAAAACAGAAGTAGCCCTACTTGGCTAATTCTAGAAAAAGGCTGAAAAGTCTCCTCCTTGATCCACCTAGGAACAGGTGAGGAGATGGCCAATCAAACAAACCAAAACACCAGTCCCTCTCGAACAAGTGGAGAAAAAAGCCCCCAAAGTCCTACCAGCTGGAGAAGGAGGTTCATCTGGAAAGCAGATTCACTTGGCCAGAAATAGAGAGAAAGGGAAGAGAGGGAGTCAGGGACAAACAAGTTTTCTGAGAAAGAGAGAGAGAATAAAGAAAAGAAATAGAAAGAGATACACTCACTCACCACTGGCTCCGTTTCCGATACATCCAATCCCTGATAAATTACCTCAGAGGCAATGTGGCCCTCAAACAGAAAAATACATTCCCCACCCTTGGTGGGTGGAACTATGTGGAGAAAGGAGATAGAATTGAAGGGGAGGTTAATGGAAGGAGAAAAAGTGGAGATAGAATAGGGATTTTGGGATATATATTGGGCAAGAGGTTCTGAGGAGCAAGGTTTGGTATAGACAAGTGGTGAAAATCAGAGAAGGATAGAAAGTGAAAGCTTGGACTGTACTGATGAACCCAGGATAGTGGATGACTTATTCCAAGAGAAGGAATGGAGGAAACTGGTGAGACTGGATTAGGAGCCAAGGAATGGGATCTTCTTTGTGACTTGCACCTGCCTAAGCATTTTGTCAGTCATTGTGCAAAGAAGTATCTAGTGACTTGTGCAACACTTTTTCCTAGGCAGTGAGATGGTGTCTGGGCACAGCTTTGCCCCCTAACCAAAACAGCTACTGATTGGTTGCAAGTGTTCCCTCAAGCCTTCCCCGACTTGGAACCATTGATAGAGCTTTACAATCCACCAGCATCAAACAGGATATCTTGGTCAAGGTGTGCTGATGTGATGTGAGATAGAACTACCAGATGAGCATGTCTAAGAGTAAGGTGAGAACCATGCAGTGACTGCTTTGTGGAGCATAATAGAACTGTGCTCATGTTTTCATAAGGGCCATTTTGCACATTACCCATTTTAGATTTTGACCTAAGATTTTTTTTTTGTGCATAGCGAAACACATAATCTGTGAATGAAGCAAACAGCTGTTTAAAAATAGTATTTTATACAATTATTCTACTAAGTTAGCTGGAATTGGCTCTCTGTCCCATCTACACTCAGTGGCAAACCCAGGCTTCTTAATGCACAATGTGTGAAAAGGCCCTCTGATATCTTATTGGTGAAGAGCAATGTTTGTACCTTCCTCCCATTCCCCTCATTTCTGGTTCTTTTACTTTTGCCTTTTCCAACTGTGGTTTATCTTTGTTCTGGGCTGCAGGGACTCCATGGTGGACATGGGTAAAGCTCTGAGAAACACCCTGGTGCTGTCCATGGTGCTGGGCTGTTCAGCTGTCCTGATGGATACTTTCTTGCCAAGCTCCAGGGAACCAGTGGTGAATGTGGCTGTGGTTTTTGGAGGCTCCTCGTACCCTCTCCACATCCGCAACCGGCTGTCGCACCAAAGTTTCCTGGACATGCCTCTGGAGATCCATCCAGTCACAGTGGTAGTGAATGACACCAACCCCAGCACTCTCTTGACCCAAATCTGTGGCATACTATCCAGCACAAAGATCCATGGGATTGTCTTTGAGGACAACATCGGCACAGAAGCTGTGGCACAGATTCTTGACTTCATCTCATCCCAGACCCATGTACCTATCATTAGTATCAGTGGAGGATCTGCTGTGGTCCTGACACCTAAGGTGAACCCTCTTTGTTATTCTGGGTGACTGGGCTGGAAATGGGCAGAGTACAGCATTCATAAACAGGCATCACTCCTTCTCTCTTTCCTTGTCCTGTGTCTCCCTCTTTCCTTCTGTGCTTCCTTAGTTTCTTTCTCTTTCCTTCTGTGCTTCCTTAGTTTCTTTCTCTTTCCTTCTGTGCTTCCTTAGTTTCTTTCTCTTTCCTTCTGTGCTTCCTTAGTTTCTTTCTCTTTCCTTCTGTGCTTCCTTAGTTTCTTTCTCTTTCCTTCTGTGCTTCCTTAGTTTCTTTCTCTTTCCTTCTGTGCTTCCTTAGTTTCTTTCTCTTTCCTTCTGTGCTTCCTTAGTTTCTTTCTCTTTCCTTCTCCTCCTTTCCCTTCTTCCATCTCTCCCTCTTTTTAAATTTATTACAGTTACTTATATTCCCAAGTAGTAGAATCAGCCACCAATAGGAAGTTGCTTGTGCTAAAAATCTGTCTCTTATTCATCAATAGTTTCATGGGCTTGGTTTTTAGTGCTGGCTGATCTGTTGGAGATCAGGAGAGAATTTATCGCTATTCTTGTTCGCTTTTTTTTAAGTTTGTTTTTTAAGATTCCATTTAAGTTCCCAAGAAATATCAAGATAACTTCCAAGTGTTAAAACATCACAGTATATTATTTTTAAATGAAAAATGCATCAAAAATAATCAAGCAATTAAAAAACCCTTCTAAACCCCTTCAGCAGCAAGGCAAAACACTTAATCATTAAATGCCCATATAAACAAGAGAAAGCCTCAAGTGCCTTAATGCAGAACACTAGATGAGCAACCTAAAGTTGCCTGAGAAAAGACAATGGCTGCTGCCAGTTGCCCCCCACCCCTCTGATGACCTGGAGAAGGGTCTTGAGTGGTGATCTTAATGAGTAGTCTCACATGGCAGCAGGTAGTCCTTTATGATTTCTTCATTCCCTTAAAAGTGGTGTCCAGGGCTTTGACCTATTGTTGGAGAAGATCATTACCATAACACATAAATGCTTGCGGCCAGCTGCATTCTTGTAATAAAGTTAATTGAGTCATTTGTCCTTTTTTGCTAAGCAGTTCTTAGCTTGCAGGAACCTCAACCACAGTGTTCCTTCTTTGCTCCAGCTGCCCTCTTGTAGCACCCTGTAATTTAAACGATTTGTATTCGTTGTGAAGGGAAGGTGCTGATGACAGATGATATGGGTTTTGTTATGGTCCATCACCCCATAGGGAGGGTGTAGGACTAGATGATCTATGGATCCTATGATCTACATATAGCTTATGCCCTAAACAGGTTATTATCATCCACTAAAAATGTGGTTCTTAGCTTAGGATACTGCTAGATGAAAGCTTGTGTGGAGGAAAAATCCAGGCGCAGGTCCCCTGTCCAGCCACAAAATTCCCTGGGTAACTTGTACTTCTGTCTTCACTCTCTCACACTCTCAGCCTGGACCAGTCACTCTCTTTACACCTCACCTCACAGGGTTGTTGCAAGGATAGAATAGGGAGGAGGTGAGCCAGGTGTACTGCCTTGAGCACATTGGAGGAAAGGCAGATATAAATGCAATGATTAAATAATAAAATAGAAACTTTCCCTCTTAAATGCAGCAGTGCTTCATAAAACCAAGGCAGACTAACTATTCTGTGCGATACAGTTTTTTCTTTTCCCTCAGCACGTTACTGTGCTGTCCCTTTTGACTACTGAGTATCATCCAAAAGTGCTCAGCATGTAGAAGGCTAGAGCCCCAAATCTTGACAATCAGCATTACTTCCCCCAGGTTGTGGATGTTTCTTGTAATGTGTAAGAACTCTTTATTTTCATCCAGTGATTTAACCAATGATTTATCATTTATTGGCTGCTGTTGAAACTGTCGTGGCAAGGAAATAGAAATGGGATAAATCTCCTTTGATTATGGGATGTCTAATGAGAGTCTTTTATATTGCTGAAATGGGGGGAAATGGGCTGCGTTGGTTCACATGTGGGAAGAGAAAGTATGTGGTCAATGGTTTTGTCAATACATGATGTCTCCTTATCGATTTCTAGACCAGTTATTCTAAACTAGTAACAAGTGATTGTGTCTTTCCTCTAACAGCAAATTCTAAGTTTTAGAAGGGTCTTGTGAGAAAGAAAGCCAAACATAACCTACAATCCACACCACTTCAGAACTAGGCTGGCCACTCAGGCTGGCATGGGTGAAATCCAGCCCCATATTTCATCTCAGCCATGGAAATGTAGTGTCTTAAATCACCAGCTCATGGACCATGGAAATACACTGCACTGACTGCCATAGGGTACTTTGATTCCTTACAGGTGGAGGGTGCACTTGGTAATTATTTTTAGCTTGCTTGCCTGCACAGTGTGTCAGTGGTAGTTACTGTCATCTGCTCACAGGAAAATGTGTAAACTTTCCCTGTACCTTGTTCATAACCAGCACAATTTGTTTTTATTTGCATAAGAGCAGACTGGGATTCTCATGGGTGTTACTTCTTGGAGAAAAACCTCTTTAAGGCATGATTAGGAATCATAAAGGCCTTCTTGGGCCAGTCTCTTTGTCCTTACCTAGCACCATAAGTCCTTGTTCCCATGTCAACATGTGCTGCAAAAAATGGACTGGAAACATCAGCCCTCCCTCCAGAAGTTGTTAGCTTTTATCAGCCTTCCTGATTGACTCTGTTGGCTATACAGCTGATGGGGAATTAGAGTCAACAGTATGTGGAAGGCCACATGTGCCATAAAACAATATGTGGAGAGGTCCATAGTTGACTGATGTCAAGTTCTCACTGCCCATTCAAAAGAGGTTCTGGGCCACTGATATCTCCTATAGTTAGTGACATACATCTACTCTGCACATGCATATGTCCTTTTCATTGTACAAGGGGCTGCTTGTGCAACACCTTCCACGTACACTGCAAGAAGGGCAGGCATGCTCTCTCTTGGACATTTAGTGGCTCAATTAGGGGTATGTGTCCATTTACTGGCCAGGGAAGGACATGGGTGCCCAGGAAGTATCCAGAAGAAAAGAGCAGTCCCTCCCTCCAGTGTGCTTGCTGAGAGGAAGACAGCTGCTATTTGCTTATGAATGCAAAACACCAACCAGATGGTTCTTGGGTGCTCCCCCACCCCCACCCCCGCATTGCCAAGCGAGCATGTAGCTGCTTGAACTGCCTTTTCAAGCAGACTCGTGTACCTGGGAACCTGGTGGCTGGGTGGAATTGAATGTAGCACATTTTCATATCCAATGAGAATTGTGACCCATACCGTCTAAAAAGCTAGTGGGACAGTATACCCAAGCACCAATTCATTAGTGGTTTAAGAACTACATGGTGACTGCTTCCATACATAGCAAGCAAATCATTCAGTTGTAAGGTGGATTTGTGTCAACATTTGTAACAGCATGCTGACAAGAATCTTCCAGAAGAATAATTTGCTACACAAGAACAGAGACCACAGGAAGAGGCTAGTCCCTGGTCAAATGTGTGTCAACCAAGAGTGACCTGGTTGGAGACAGCAACACAAGTACATATTGAATTCTTCTCCCTCCTATTATACATACAGTTGTCCTTCCATATCCACAGATTTGGTATCCACAGATTTAAGTATTCATGGCTTGAAAATATTCTTTAAAAAATAATAATCCAAAAAGCAGACCTTGATTTTGCCATTCTATATAAGGGACACCATTTTGCTATACCATTGCATATAACAGGACTTGAGTATTCACAGATTTTGGTATCTACAGGGGAACCTGGAACCAAACCCCAGCAAATATGAAGGGACAACTGTATTATTGATTATTGGTGGATGGCAAGGGTTGAGTGAGAAAATACACCATGGGGTGATGCCATGCTATATGTTTCCATTGGGGGAGAAAGGAAAGGAAAAATCAGCACAGAGGCTGCCATTCTCTGAAGCAGCTCCATCTTCTTCTTCTTGTTACTGCTAATTGTTCTCAAATCAGCTTCAGCTTAATGGCAACCCTATGAATGAGAGACCTCCAAGGGCCCCGGCCATCAACAGATCTGTTTGGGTCTTCTGAACTCAGGGTTAGCTCTAATTCTGCTCTGTCAACACACAGAGTAGTAGATAAACCAGCCATGAGGGAATCATCATTCATATGTCCATTGTATTGACAAGGAAAGCCAGTGGGCAGTGTAGGGCAGAGTCTTGGATCTGTGGGGAAACGTGTTCACTGGAGACAGGTCATGGGAGTTCCTGCTTCTGGTGAATTACCTGGTTTCAGTTGACTGTTCCAACCACATTTTCCTGTTCCTTGTTTTGGCACTGGAGATAACTACGGTAAGTCAGAAAGGGATTAAAATGGCTGGAGGAACTGACTGCAGTCAGGTAAAGTACAGGGAGGGTAAAGGGCTTGACAATGTCATCCTGCACAGATCTGGCACAGTTAAAGATTCCTTCACTCCCTTCCCCCACATGGTAGGCAAGCAAGCACATGAAGGGAAAGGTGCCTGGAATGTTCCACAGCAGGCAACTGTGGCTGGGAAGGGTCTGGGAGCTTAGTCTGTTACAGCAATTGTGATGCTCTCTGTGGTGCTGCAACAGGGTGCTCTTAGCAATGTATTTAAGAAACACCCTTGCCTGAAGGTACAGATGGGTGAGAATTTCATTTCAGTTTGCCTTTAGTAAAGATCAGCAAATGTAGCCTCAAAGAAAGGCAATGACAAACCCCCTCCTGGCAACATATCTTGCCAAGAAGACCCCATTGATAGGTTCACTTTATGACTGCCATAAGTCAGAAACCCCCAGAAGGCACATAACAATTCATATTGAGAATGGATTTGGAATTTTAAAAATTCAGGTGAAGGAGAAACTGAAACAGACACATCCAGCCATCCAGGTCCAATACTTACCTCTCTTAATCCTTGTGTTTTAAATGCTTGTGAATTCAGCCATATTGGTGCTGAATTAGATCTACTACCTTCTCCCCGCCCTGATACATTTCTCATCTGTAACATCAAAATGCCAGGCAAGTACAACATAGACCTCTTATTGCTGGGTGTAGCTCTTCCTGCTAACTTTGGTGAACACAAATGGGGGCAAATTTGGTTTCAATGTTGAAGGATTTAGCCAACTTGAGTCCCAGTTTTGGGGGAAAGGTAGGGAACAGATGGAGGAGGAGGAAGAGATTGCAACAAAAATTCACAAATCTCTTCATATTCAGGATGGAAAATCTGAGGTTTTAAATAAAATTCAAAAGCAAGAGAAAGCAATACCAACAGATTTCCCCATCTGTTCTTTAAGGCATGCTGAGTAATTCTGCTAGTGCCCTATGCTGAAACCTCCTGACAGTTGCCCAGAGAGTCCATGGGGCCTGGGGGAGATGTGATGCTGGGGAGCCTTGATCTATCCCCTGCCAAAAAAAAAAAAAGGGATGGGGGCTTTCCTGAGCAGTGTTGCACAGCTGGGATAAGGCCAGCTTACACAGGAGCTGAGGGGAGGGAAACCTGTAGGTGGGCAGATGGATGGGCTGGAACAAGCTGCACCACTATCAGTCTTCTTAGCATCATTGAATATTCATATAGCATTTATTCCTGGCAGGTAATCCAAATGGGCCCTTTGACCAGAGTGGGGAGACCTTAGGTTTGTGGGATCTACTTTCAGATGGACTTTTACTCCCACAAGATTTTTGGGATTCATTGACTGTCCCCAGTGTATTCTATTCACACCAGCTCATAAACTGAGAACTGAAGAAATGTAAAGGGTATCTTTGAGCACATGCTCAGCCCAGGAATTTGTTTTTATGGCTAGAACTGAGCTTTCTAAGAAACTAGCCTTTTTGTTTAAAGTCCACTCCTGGTTTCCTCCAAAACTTTCCTTAATTTTAAGACCCAGAGAGAATGCTGACACTACTGTCAAACAGTTAAAAGTAATAAATCCCTGCCAATCTACTGCAAGGCACATGGAGACTTATTAGTGGATCAAAATCTATCTTTTCCCCATCACTGCATTAATCAGGGGGTGTATGCACACTACACAGTTACAGCCATTTGATACCACCATAATTGTCATAGCTTCATTCTATAATTTGGGGGGTTGTAGTTTGGTGAGGGATTTAGGATTCTTTACAAGAGAGTTCTGTTACTGAAGTTCAGAGAAAAGTGGATTGGAGAATTCTAAATATCTCACTTAATTACACATCGCAGGATTCCATTGGGTGGAGCTATGGCAGTGAACGCTATACTTGTACAATGTGGTTAAAGCCTGGCATTCACGTGCGTAAAAGAAAAGCCCATGCAATCATGAGGAGCAGAGAATGCAGCACTAGGAGGTAACAAAAAGAAGAAGGAAGAGGAGAAGGAAAGCTTCAAATAATTGCTGAAAGAATGAAAAGTTGTTGTAATTGTATAATGCTTTCACAACATAGAACTTCCCTTAGGGACAAAAGAAATACCAGTGGAAGTTCACGTAAAGCATGCCTTTCAGAAACACGCAGAGATGACCATATTGTGTTCCCTTCCTCTTCCCTCTCTCCCCTCCTTCCTCAGCATGACGTGCGTCAGCAGCAGGTCACAAATGCTGCATGGATTACATGGAGAGACCTTTCTGAGTGTCCAGTGTTTACTGTTTCAAGGGGAGAACTGGAAATACTTCTGTGCATTTGGATAGATGCTCAGCTCCCCATCTCATTTACATGGAAACACTTCATCCAAAATGACACCCTGGCATAATCAAGCTATGAGAAGAAACAGTCCAAACATTTCTAATCTCTCTCTCTCTTTTTTTTCCCCTTCTTCTTCTTTTTCTTCTTTTCTTTTCTTTTCTTTTTTTTTTTTTTGGTGGTGGTGGTGGTGGTGGAGAAAGCTTTCCTTTCTCACCCAAGTAATTATACATTTTCTGTTTACACAGTTTTCTGATTTTTTAAAAACCTTTTTCAATAGCTGAATCTGATCAACAGCTAGAATTTTGTTTTTGTGTAATCAGATTATTTGCTCTTTAGGCATTTTAATATATTATTGTAAATGGTGAGATCATGGAAATGTGAGCTCATTTTTATATTTTAATATACAGCTTAAGTATATTAAGATGTGATTGCAACTTTATAGAGTGATACTTTATGGCACAAAGGATGATTTCCCTGGAGGATATTATAAGCACTCTGTTTCAAGTTTTACTAGTGATTAGTATTTTAATAGTTATGGAAGAACTCCAGCTGGATTTGGCTCAGCATTGATGAAGTTCTTAGAGAATTTTTGGTTTGTCTGTTTTCCCTTGCTGTTGTTTCTTTATTTACTTTCAGTTTTGTTACAGAGAAATTGCACATTGTCCTTTCAATTGGCTATAATGCTAAATTATGGTTTAGTATTATAGAAATGGGACAGCTTCACACACTCCTTCTAAATTCTCCCTGTGAATTTTTTTTCTTTGTATTTTAAGACCATAGGATTTAAAAACTGAAACAATAAACTGAGAGTGAGACTGAAGACCACTCTGCCTTGAGTGGGACATGGTCATAGTAAGAGAAATTTTCATTGTGCAAAATTTTGCATTCAAAGAACTTGAATTCTCAAAGAAATGAAGGTCTATGTTTCATTTGTCATCTGTGGCATTTCTCTTTGCTTTCAAAAATGGAATGTTTCAAAAGATTGTGTGGTGGGTAATTGAACAATTGAGGCTATAAACATTCTTGCTTTAACTGTATATATCTCTGGGTTTGCCAGTACACCCAGACACACCGCATGGGACAAAGATTTGTGTAAAAAACAAGGAAAACTAAAGAATGGCCATGAGAAGCTGAAAAGAATTCCAACAACAACAAAAAAGTAGATGGATCAGAGCAGGTAGAACAAACAGAAAGATAACCTTCAGCCCTTGATAATGTGTGTAGTTTCCTCCCTGAAATAATTGTCACCTAAGAAGATACAAAATCAAGGACTGTAGGCTGTTTGCTTATTATTCACAAAGTTTGTAATTCATTCTCTGCCCCTTTTCTAGGAGCCTGGCTCTGCCTTTCTGCAGCTGGGTGTCTCAATTGAACAGCAGATACAGGTGATCTTCAAAGTCTTGGAGGAATATGACTGGAGCTCCTTTGCAGTTATCACTAGCCTATATCCAGGGTACACTGTCTTCCTGGATGTAATACGGTCCTTCACAGATGCCAGCTATTTTGGTTGGGAGATCCAGGATGTTTTGACTTTTGAGATGACCCAAGATGAGAGTGACTCAAAAATCCAAAGGTTGCTGCGTCAGATTGATGCTCAGGTGATGATTGTGTACTGCTCACGAGAGGAGGCAGAATATCTCTTTCAAATGGCAGAGCAGGCTGGTTTGATTGGCCCTGGCTATATATGGATTGTGCCTAGTCTGGCAGTGGGGAACATGGATGTCCCACCTACCTCTTTCCCCATTGGTCTCATCAGTGTGGTCACTGAGAGCTGGAAAATGAGCCTGAGGCAAAAGGTCCGCGATGGTGTGGCTATCATCGCGCTTGGAGCAGAGAGCTATTTCAAGACCTACGGTGACCTCCCCATGGTTGGCAGAGACTGCAACAACAAGAACCCTTCTAGTGTACCTGCAAACAACACTTTCTACAGGTCAGTGTGGGTAAAGGTAGCCCGATTTAAGCTTACAGTTTTTTGTGCCATCAGAAACTAGAAACAGATGTACAGCAATCTTTTGTCTTAAGAATCCTAAACAATTTCTGTTCTTGGGGGGGCAGTTTAACAGGTAAATATGAAATCTGTAGACTTTAACATTCTCCATATAGGAATTATTACATTTCTGCAACCAGGATTCTCCAAATGTGACATGGGGTGCATCTACACTGAAGAAATAATGCCGTTTGATACCACTTAAGTATTTTAGCTTCATCCCATTGAATCCTAGGATTTGTAGTTTTACAAGGCATTTAGCCATCTTTGCCAGAAGAGCTGGTCCCAAGATTCTGTAGGACAGAGCCATGGCAGTTAAAGTAGTGTCAAACTGCATTATTTCTACAGTGCAAATGCACACATATTTACATAACTGTTCCTGAATCTTCGTTTACGAAGAAAAGCCAGATAGAGATTACAAGGAGCAGGCAGGGGTAGAGGAGAAGAACATATGAGTGGAGCCACTGGTGAAGAAGAATTTGTGTAGCACCTGATGGTACATGGTGGGATAGACCATGTGCAGTGTTTATGTACCCCCTGTTCCTGAAAAGCTCCCCAGAATTCTTCCTAGGGCCCTTTCACACTACACAGTTGTAGTACTCTACTTTGCTTTAACTGCCATGGTTCCCTCCCATGGAATCCAGGGATTGGAATTTGAGGGAAGAGCATTTTGAAGTCTCAGCCAGGGAGCGCCTCCTCTGGTGCCTCTGACCAAACTGCAAACCCCAGGAGGATTCCATAGGATTGTGCCATGGCAGTTAAAGTGGAATCACATTGCTGAAATTGGTAGTGTGAAAGGGCCCTTATTTTCTGAACAATCAGAAATTGTCTCTGAGTTGGTTTCTTCACACATGGTGCAGGGGGCCAGGGAGGACTGATAAAGGTCTTGTCTATACAAGGGTGGGGGGAATAGGAACACGTTCAGAAAGGCAGGCATTCGCAATGATGTAAACTGTCTATCCGGCCAAAAGACACCTCCCCCAAACTCCGCATGACCCCCTAGCCAGCTGGCGGCCACAAGTGATTTACTTGCGATTATGGACTTTTTCAGACAGGGCCAAATGCCCCCTGTTCCTGCCCTGCAAGCCCCATTCCTGCCATGGAATAAAGGAAAAATGTTCAAACACCTTCATTCTGCAGCAGGAACGTCCTCCCTCTCCCCTCACTGGCCGGTTGTAAATGCTGCCATCTAAGGCTACCTTTACAACCGGCAACTGAAATCCTCCTCATTCTCGCAAGAGAATGGCCATGCAGGAAATTTAAAAATAATCCCCCCAACGTCAAAATAGTATACCAAACATAAAAATACATTAAAAAAAATAAGTAACCCAGGGGGGAACTTGGGTGTCCCGTTCGTGCCCAGAAGTGTCAGGACAGCTTTCAGACCACCCTGATTCCATGACAGAAATGGAACGGGTGGTCCAAAAGCGATGTTTCCCCGTGATGACAATATCATGGGGAAATCTGGAATAGGGACTGGGGAGACATGGAAAAGGGTCAACATCATCTGAAAGGAAGACCTTTTCCTGACCCTGTTCTGTGTCTCCCACAGAATAAATAGCCCATCCTTTAAATCTGCCACTGCCAAATTTTAAAAAAAGTTTCCCAGAGTGTGCACAAGCAACACTTCGTATTTTCAAAGACAGAGAGAATATAAAAAAAGTATAAAATTGTCGCTTCATCGACTTACCGGGCCCTCGCTTAGCTGAAAATCCAACAGCTGCTTTCCCTTTTTGTTAGCCCCACCCCCATCCAGCCAATCAGATGGCACTGCCTGTTTGTATTTGTGCAAATGTGAGTGTTCAAATGATTACACATTCGCATGTTGTACAGAGCTTTTTTAAAAATGTGGATGGTGCACACACGGACTTTGCGGTGGATTTTGCTGCTCCCCTTCCGAATGACATGCATTTGTGCAAACAGCTGTTTGAATGGATCGCCATACATTCACATGCTATTTGTATTTTATTTATTTTTTTACTGTATAGACAGGGCCAAAGAATCCTTACTAGGCAAGATACAGGTGACTGTATCTTGAGCACGTTTGGAGATTTTTGCCATTCTTCATGGTCAGTCTTTATACGTTGCTTTACAAATACAGACATCACCATTAATATTCATGGTGTTCTATGGAGAATCATAATAAAAATCAGGCAGGTCTTTTGTTCCAAGGAGATTACAATCTAAATGTTGAAACTGGGAGAAAATAAAGAACAAGAAGGGAAAGGAGGAAAGGAAGAAGGAAGGCGTGAATATGAGCAATAACAACACACACTAGCCATATAATAGTGCCAGGCTGAATAGAAAGTGGCTTTTCATGAACTCATTCCCATTTTGTCAATTTGTGGGATGCTGTAAAAGGGTAAAAGTGTTCCTCCATGGATGAAGAAGAAAGGCATTATTATATCTTTTTGGCTGAGGAAAGTGGGTTGATTCTGCCTCTGTTGTCAAGATAAGGACAAAGGGTACAGCTTGCCTTGGCAACAGGGCTGTGTTCCCTCTCCCCTTCCACACACAGAGTGAAGCCAATATGATGCCCTTGTGTGCCCTCAGTGACATCACCAGATTGGATGGGCTACATGGCATCATGACATCATCACACTACATGAGTCCTCATGGATTGGGATTATATTGTGTGAGAGAAGAAGCACTAGAGAAGAGGGGGAAATAGCATTATAACTTCTGACAAGAAGGGGAGTAAACAAATGAACAGCTCCAAAAAAGGAACAATTTGAGATAGTACTCAGGTCTCCCAGAAAGCCTTCTTTTCACACCAAAAATATTCAGTCCTGAATAGTTGACAATACTGTACTGCTAGATTTCGTAAAATATGAGGCAGTATTTATTCTGGCATGTGTTCACTACAAAAACATTCTGTGGTGAACCATAATTAGCCATGACATTAAGGAGCACACTTTGTGATAAACAGGCAATGAAAGAAAAACCATGTACAGTCGTCCCTCCACATTCACGGGGGTTAGGGGTGCAAGAACCCCACGAATGTGAAAAAAACGTGAATAAAATATACCTCCCCCCGCCCACCTGCAACCCCCCCCGCCCTTCCAAAATGGTGATGGGGCTTTTAAAGCCTCGTACCCACTTCTCAGCCACCACCCCCTCCCTCCCAAAACTGCTCTCCACTCCAAACAGTTAAGCTCAGGGAGAGCGGGGAGATTGGGTCTAAATCACCCCCCTCCTTGCTCTCTCAGGGCTTGGCTCTCTATTTCAAATGGAGGCAAGCCCCAGGACAGTGGGGAGGGGGGCGCCTTGGCTCACCACTCCAAACAGAGTGAAGCCCCTGAGGTAGATGGAGTTCCCTCATGGGGAGGGGGAGGAGAAGGAGGAGAAATCGCGAATACTCAAAACCGCGAACGTCATAGCCACGAATATGGAGGGACGATTGTACTCACTTCACACATGATCATTAGACAGTGTGTTACTTCTAGAGCATAGGAAACTTCTTGGCTAGGGGATTCTGGGAGCTCTGTTCCAAAAGAGTACGTTTTCCGAGCACTGCCTCTTTCTTGCATTTACTGTATTTCGTGTGAGGGTTACCTCAATAAAATCTTGCAGCCAGAAGACACAATCCAGATCCCCTGCTCACCCATTTAGATACAGCTTATCCCCTGGAATCCAGTCATTCCACCTCTGCCACATCCCCTGTCTCTGTTTTTCCTCTTATTTATACTCATTGCAGATTGGCCCTTGTGGACACTGGTGTAGCTGTAGGGTTGCCAGCTCGATTTTGGGATGGAGTTTCTATAGCTTTAATTGTCACCATAAAGTTCTGTTAGGCAGAACTGTGGTATGTCTCCTCCTTCACTCTCCCAATATGGCCATTTTAGCTCCTGCCCCCCACCCCCACCCCACAGGACCATTTACTGGCTGGTGGAGAGCTGAGGCAAGGTGTAGAGAATCGTGTCTGCTCCTGTAGCTGGACCTGCAGTGCTAAAGATCATTATTGCTGTGTCTCCAGTTACATGAACAGATCTGGATGCTGCTCTGCACCTCCCCTCAGCTTTCTACCAGTCAGGATATGACTAATGCAGTGATGACGAACCTATGACACGCGTGTCACCACTGACATGCGTAGCCATCTGTGGTGACACGTGGCTAGGCCTCCTTCCCCCTTCCCTCCGCAACCTCACTACCCTCCCTAAAGTGGCGGGTGTGGCTTCAAAGCCCCAATCACCACTTTAGGGAGGGTGGGAAGAGGGAGGAAAGTGGCAGGCGGGACTATGAAGCCCTGATCGCTGCCACCACCCCTGAGGCCTGCCTGCTTCCCTGGAGCTGCCTCGGAAAGGCCGGGGAAGGCGGCGAGCGGGCTGGTAGGCTGGCAGGCAGGAGGGAGTCTGTCTAGCCTCTCCCCGGCCTTTCCGAGGGGCTCAGGGGCTTCGAAGCCCCTGAGCCGCCTCAGAAAGACAGGGGAAGGCGGCGGGCAGGTTGGAGGGCTGGCAGGAGAGAGGGAGTCTGCCTGGCCTTCCCAAGTGGATCCAGGGCTTTGAAGCTCCGGAACCACCTCGGAAAGGCCAGGGCAGGCGGGCAGGTGGGCAGGCGGGCGGGCGGGAGGGAGTCTGCCTGGCCTCTCCCCAGCCTTCCCGAGGAGGCTCCGGGGCTTTGAAGCCCTGGAGCTGCCTCGAAAAGGCTGGGGAAGGCAGTGGGCGGTCTGGCGGAAGGGAGGGAGTCTGCCTGGCCTTCCTGAGGGACTCCGGGGCTTCAAAGCCCCGAAGCCACCTCAAAAAAGCTGGGGAAGGTGGCGGGCGGGTTGGCAGGCTGGCGGGAGTCTGCCCGGCCTCTCCCCAGCCTTCCCGAGGGGCTCTGGGGCTTCAGCAACAAAAAAAATCACTAATAGGCAGGTTAGTTAAAGAATTCCCCCTCCCCCTCACTTATTTCAGTTCACAGCACCCCACACAAGCTAAATAATATCAAGACCAACAAAAGAAACCGACTGATGGATGAACAAAGAAGTCACTAAGCAGGTTAGTTAAATTATTAGTTTTTGCTTTATTAAATACAATTATATATAACAATTATACATGTATGTTATTTAAGCAGTAAATATCGCAAAATAATATTTTTCCCTCTAAGTGACACACCACCCAAGTTGTACTCAATTTTTTGGCGAATTTTGACACACCAAGTGCAAAAGGTTGCCCATCACTGGGCTAATGCCTTGGTTTTTTTTTTGTGGGGGGGAGGAGGTTGCAGCACCTCAAAGGTGGGCTTGGGGGCCGAAGGAGAAGATGTGCTGTGGTTCTGCCAGATGGAATTTTATATTACCTCTTCTTGATCCAGAATCTTTACTGATTAAAGCTACAGGAGTCCTTTGTTCAACTTGGCAACCCTATGTGGCAGTAAGGAGAGGAAGAGAAGGAGAAAGGGGAAGCCAAGAAAGGCAGAAACATTGCAACTCGGACGGGTGGCAAAGCTTAAAAGTATGAAGAAGTTAACTGAGTGAAACATTTTTTAATTTCCACATTTTAATGAACACTTCTGGAGTGTGACACTCCATAACTGAGTGGCAGTTTTAACATAGAGCTTATTTAAATCTAGGGCTGTAATTCTGATGGGTACTTCCCCAATCCTCAAAGCGTTCTGTGAATATTAATCTTATACGAACAAATTGGACCACCAATGGGGGAGCAGTCTGAAGATCAATCCCTCCATGGTAGAGGCCTTGGTATCATTAGGCATGGATGAGAAAGTGCATTGTGTGGTGGAAGGCAGGTTAGTGGGGCAGGAAGAGGAGACTTGAATGAAGAAATTATGACAACCCATGCAAGTGCAGTGCACTTCATAGTCTGAGATGTAGGATGTTAGTGATCCACTAAGCCATGTGGTAGTATGGGATGCTTTGTCTTGCCCCATACCTTCTGTTTTTAATGCAGAGGCTATATGAAGTGAGCTGTATTCTTGATCAATGGTCTATCAATGTATCATTTTGGTGAGGTCTTTTCAAGAGCAGGCACAGCAATCCAAAGGGTGGAGTGGGGAGAACCCATGGGTTTTTCTCCCTGGTTCCCATACCCTGCTGAAAATTCATGCTATCAGGGTAGGCATGGCTGGAACAAAAACAAGTATGCCAGCTCCAAGGCTGATGTACCACCCCCACCAGTCTTGGAAGAAATTTGGATCTGTCAGACCAAAGCCTCCACAGATTGTCCACTGGTGTGCCTCTGGCATGTCTCCTCCTTTGGTTGTTACTCCGATGGTGGAGCAGCAAGGAAAGCAGAGACTTCTGTGCTTACATGGAGGAGGCTTGCATGGGTGGATCAATCTCTCTGTCAGTTGATCTCTCCCTCAGCAGGCAAAGGGAGAAAACAATACCATCTCATAGCCCCTGGAGGCATAGGACTTCAGCCCCAAATGCAATTGATAGGTTTTGCATCTCTTCCCTTGTCTTTGCATGCAACCTTTCTTCACACCAGGGGTAGTCACTTTGTGGCTGCCCAGATGTTTGTTGGACTGCCACTCTCATCAGTCCTAGCCAATGGTGAGGAGTGATGGAGGCTGTAGTGCAACAACACACATTCTATATCCCTGCGTTATGCCTTCAGTATATTAAATTTCCAAAGGAGCTTTGTCACATTTTAATTGCCAGTACTTACAGTAATTACAAACATTAATTAATATATGCTGGTGACTTCTGTTCTTATCTCCATCATTTAACTATTTATTCCTGTGTTTTAGCTTTCAGATGAGAAAGCTTTGGCTGCATCAAAACACTGACATAGGCCTTGTCTAAATCAGCTGTTTACCCTGACTTGGCCCTGTCTTGGATCTCTACAGTCCTAATGATGCAGGGGTTTTGCCCTATTTTGTCCCCGAGCAATCCTTACGACACCTGGAGCAAAGATGGGGCTAAGACAGGGGGGAGTCAGGGTAAAGCCTGTTACACCATTTTATTATAACACTTGCAAAAAACTGCTTCAGCTGGAAAAATGGATCAGGCCCCACGTGACCACAAGAGTCCATACTGGCATGCTGGTCCATTGCTGCAGCCGTGGTCCTCATTGCTCTCTCCACAGTCAGGAAGCAGGGCTGGTCACATGCAGGAGCCCTTGATCATATGCTGTGGGCCTTCTGCCTGCCATCAGAGAGAGTGACGCAGATGATGTTGGAGGTGGCTGCAGGAACAGGCTGGTGTGCCCATCCAGACTCCATCCTGTTCCATACAGGTAATGGGGGAGCAACGGGCTTGATCCAGAGTCAAAATATGCTGGTGGGAAGCCAGTATATTCTGGCCAGTGTAGATAAGGCTATATACACTGTTCATACTTCTACTAACAGTAATATGAGGATCAGCTCCTGGTCTTTTATAGGAGAGAGTGGAGGAAATTGATCAGCAACACATTTAAAAAGTTACAGCAATGCCATGGATCTAATTGCAGGATATCTTTGTATGTTTTCTAACACAAATGCACACTGTGAAACGTGGCCACCTCCTGCTTAGCGATGGGAAAGAAATGTGTTTGAGTCACACTTTAATATGTACCTATTGTACAGTAGGACCCCTGTATCTGTCGGGGATTGGTTCCAGCTGCCCCCCCTGCAGATAATGAAATCTGCAAATAATAGCGAGCGACCCCTATCGCCATTGTCGCCACGGAAGCCATCCTGGGGGATGAAGAGAGAAGGGAGGTGAGATCTCTCCTCCCCCCCTTCACCTTCCCCATCACCACTGCTGCCATGAGAGCCATCCCGGGGGGGGACGAAGGGAGAAGGGAGGAGAGATCTCTCCTCTCTCCCTTCACCCCCCCCCCAGTTGCCACTGATGCCACGGGTGCCATCCTGGAGGCCCAAGGAAGAAGGGAGACAAGGTCTCTCCTCCCCTCCCCCCCTGCTGTCGCCAACCACAGATTATTTATTTATTTATTTATTTATTTATTGTATTTATACCCCGCTCTTCAGCCACAAATGAATCAGTATATATGGGGGTGCTCCTATATTTGCACGTTCTGAACTAAAGTATGACCCATCAGATGATTATTCTTTAGATACTGCCCATTTCTGAATTTTGTAATGCACTTCTCTTTCTCTTTATTTTAAAAAACATACAAAATTGCATATATTAAGGAAAACAAAATCGTATATACCCCCCCTGCCATATATGTGTACAAAAACAGCACACCTTAGTAGATGTGTAGAAATGTGTATGAATTTTCCGATGAGCTTTTTAAATAGTGTGTGTGTGTAGAATTGGGCTAGAAAGACCAAAAAAATTCAAAACTGCTCAGCCCTAGTACTACTGTTGTTAAGAAACCACAACCTCCCCTCTCAGATCAGTGGCTCCAGGGAGGCCTGTTCCCCATGAGGCAGATGGGACAGTGATGGAGCAACCAGCCAAGGTTGCTGTAGCGTAATAGCTTTCAGTTTGCTGCTGTGTTTACAGAGGCCCGTACATCAATAAATGGCCTGAGAGAACACACAACAGGCTCAAGTCTCTTGTTAATGTCTGTATATCTTACGTGCTTACATGTCCAGCACCTTAAAAAAACCTGGCTGCCGTATTGAACGCATAAGAAGCCAGGTCCTGCTGACATACACTTGCAATCTAAGCTAGGCAACAGTGACAACAAAAGGCTGAAATAGGCAGAATCTACAAAATCTGGCAAAAGTTTATTGAACAAGGAGATCAAAATGTGCAGCTCTAGTGGAGCATCCACAGTCCACATGAGGTCAGCGTCGATCTCTCTGCAGCTTTTCGATAGTACAAATAGGCTAGCAGTTAGAATAGCAACCATGGTGCATTAAATACTTTTCCCAATGTTTTTGTTTAGCATTCCTATCACTTGAGGAAAACAGTGGCTTTAGTCGATAACAAGGTGTAGTGAACAACATGTGGACTGCATGTAGCTTCCCTCTGTGGAATTTGATGGAGTGTTGGTAGTACAAAACCTGACTTTTTGTGTTTTAACAAGGTCTGCAAGAAGCACGTGTCCTGTATGAAAGGGGAATTCTTTATGGAAACCAGACACATGATCCCTTTGTGCCTTTTTAAAATACTATGCAGGTTTTTGACAACTAGAGGTAAACTCATTACATCCTTAAGAGTTGGAAGGAACTTCAAGGGCCATCTAGCACAACCCCCTGGCATGCAGGAATACATAGCTAAAGCACTCCTGAAAGATGCCCATCCAGCCTCTGTTTAAAGACCTCCAAAAATGGAGAGTCTGCCCCATCAAAGCACTGCTAAACAACTCTTCCAGTAAAAAAAAGTTCTCCCTTTTGTCTAGTCTCTGGAGCAGCAAAGACTAAACTAGAACATGAACTAATGGTAGGATATGTTTATTTCTGCACTCAGTTTTGGTGGAACACCATGGCAGTAAAGGGAAAAATTGGCCCCAAACCTGCCGAAGTTGACCATCCCTGGTAGAGGAGTTTAGATAAGACACACATTAACAGTCTGAGCTTGAAAGTGATGAAGCCTAGATGGTTGTTGAAAGGTCAAGTTGGGAAGAGCAAATGCTGCCAAAAGCAGGAGAAATGACTATGTAACACAGAGAAAATCAGGGACTTAACACTTTCCAGTTTCCTTCTAGCAGCTCAAAGTACTTTTCACTTACTCTCAACAGGCATTTGCTCAATGTGACCTGGGAAGACAGAGATTTCTCCTTCAATGAAGGCGGCTACTTGGTGAGACCTACCATGGTGGTGATTACACTGAATCGTCATCGGCTCTGGGAGATGGTAAGGACCCCTCTCCCTCCCTCCCTCCCTCCCTCCCTCCCTCCCTCCCTTTCTTTCTCTGAGTGCAGGCACTGTTGCTATGGAATACATCTGCCTCATTTTGCAGATGGGTTTTCTATAGTTTATACCCAAGATTCCCTGGTGTTAAGGTTTCTTGGTGGTCTAAATGGATAGGTATAGTGGAGGCATGAGGGGCAAAGGTGGAAGGAAGAAATGAAGGAGAGAAAGCCTATTGCCTCATTGTGCCCTTCTACCAGGCAGAATGAGGTAACCACCCCAAGCAGGAGATACTGGCAGTTCCTTCTGAGTCTCTCCAACTGCCTCTCCTGGGGACTTCCCTATGTCTCATTGCTTCTTCTAGGATCCCATAACTAGCCTGCTGCCCATAGGTGCAAGGAAGGATTCTGCCCCATCACCAGGTTGAAGTAAGAATCCTCTGCTAGTCCACTTGGTTCCTGTGGAATGTCTGGTGGTGAGCTGCCATCTTGTCTTTTGCTTCAGACAGAAAAAAATCTCTTTAGTTGGCCCTCTTGTTAAATTTGGAGTCAATAAAGTGTGGCCTTCTAGACACTGTTGAACTATACCACACACCACTCCTTACCAGCTGTGCTGCTGAGGGCTTCTGGGAGGTTCTGCTTTTCACCCTTGTTTTAAGCTTAAAAATGACATGGTGAAACTCCACCCCACCTTTGCCCCTTCCTATTGTCGCTTTCCAGTAGCACTTTCTTCCCCCTGCCATTGTGGTGATGGCTTAAACGGGATGGTTCCAAATGGAACATGAAGCTTTCTTCAAATCTGCATGGCAATTTAATTTCATAAACAAATTGAATCACCATGAAATGAAATTTTGGATTCATTTATTCAGTGTTATACAACTAATTTATTTAATTTGCGATGCCTCAGTAATGTATCACATGCTACGGGGCACATAACTCTGTTGGATGAGTGCACCGAGATGTCCTTGTTTGTGCAAGATTACTTTGTAGTTTCCTTTCACTCACATGGAATTGAATTTAAAAAAATTAAATACGGACACATGATAAGAAGGCAAATTGGCTTAA
Organism: Gambelia wislizenii; assembly: GCA_030847615.1. Lineage (NCBI taxonomy): Eukaryota > Metazoa > Chordata > Lepidosauria > Squamata > Crotaphytidae > Gambelia > Gambelia wislizenii. The sequence goes on from JAUMIR010000002.1 coordinate 198,052,002, forward strand.
GTGAATTATGTATTGGAGATGAAGTTCTTGGAAACTAATTTGAAGTCCTGTCAATAAAATACATTCTTCAAGTGTAGAAAACAAACTGGGGGCATCATTGGTGGGGGGACCTTATTGGATGAATTCTAAATGAAAACTAATGTGAAAACTATTGAGATTCTGTGATAATCCTCAAGAGCATGGTGAAGCCTTTTCAAAATGCCCCAGATTAGGGCTTCCAGTGTGAAAAGTGGAGAGGGCTCCTTTACCTTTAATGGTTGTGTAGAAGAGGGAATTTTGGCAGGCATTGTTTGCTACCTGCTTGTGTGACAAGCATCTCTTGCCGAAAGCCCCTTTTCTCTATTACCATAAAGGTACAGGAACCCTTTTCAATCTGGCAACTCTACTAAAGGGCAAATGGTAAAGCACTGTTTTGTTCTTAGCTATCCTGCCACATGGACTGAATGTAACTTTGGTGTTCAAGTCTTCTTCTTCTTCTTCTTCTGCCTAGCACATGCATCTCCGGGTCAGCCCCATCTATGAAGCAGATTAAGGCTGCCACTTTAGACAGCTGATTTTCTGTCATGAAAGGGCAGTATATTGGTTGTCATTTTTGTTGCTTTTTTACTGCCAGGGAGTTGAGGAGGAACATGCTTATTTTCCTGGCTCAAGTGCCAAAATAACTTGATGAGTTCTGGGTGTTACTCATCTTGACAGCTGACCGTCTATTCTTACTCAAGTGTATTGAAGCTTGATGAGTTCATAGAGGGAGTAGAAATTAAAACCTCCCCAGCTGCTCCAATTCTGCAGCCCTTTCATGCTACAGGCTTGTCTATATGAGGGGAAAAGAAGTGGATTGCTCTGCAGTAATGCCAATTTGCAGCAGCTGCAATTTGTCTGAATGGGTTTTTTGCAAGCATAAGCTTCACATGCCTGCAGATCCAGACGGCGCCTGCGAGTGATTAACTTGCATTTTTACTTATTGCAATTTGCTGCTGCCGAACATTTTTAAGAACTATTTCCAAAGTGTGATAGAGCGATATTTTGCCTTTACAAAAAAGAAAAACCCCCACTTCATTTTATCGCCTTAGCGCTCATAAGGTGATACATCCAATATGGCGGCTCTGGGTGCTTGCCTTGTTAGCAAGCCCCATCCCCCATGCTCGTCCAGCCAATCAGCTTTGCACTTCCACTCATATGGGGAAATGAATCAATTCATGTCACTTGACCCTATGAGCAGGTATGTGCATCCCCCCCCCACTGTTTTTTTAGTTATTGTATTTATTACAAAATTAAAACAAGACAATATTAAAAAGAACAATAAAAACATAGTAATTGTAATTTACTTTTACAAAAATCAGCTTCAAGTCTGGTCTCTGCCCCACGAAGCATCGTTTAGGTGATGTGCTTTTGTCCTAAACAACCAAGCAGGCCGCCATTGCAACCATTGTTACAATGGCGGCCTGCTTGGTTGTTTAGGACAACAGCTCATTACCTAAACGATGCTTCGTGGGGCAGAGACCAGACTTGAAGCTGATTTTTTAATCCACTCTGGGAAGAGTGGAGGATTGGGGGCTTGTCAGGGACCCCCACTCTTTGAGCCTCTAACTAATGAAAGGCCTTAGCAGTAGGAGGCTCAGATGGAAGGGATCAAAAAGCAGTTTCATCCTTCGGAGTGCTTAAGATCCACCCACAACTTATTTTAAAACTGCTGGATTGAACTTGAAGTGAGTGCTAAATGCCCTGAGGGCTTCTTTTTTCCATTTAACCTCCCCCCTGCTGTTTTTTTAAAACTCCAGGAAAAGCCGTGAAGCTTTTCTTTCAGAGTTTTTGGTGTTTTTGCTCCCCTCTTCCCAATATGATGAAACGCTGCGGGATGCCATTAACACAGCTCGTATTCTGCTCGCATTCTGTGTGAAGTATTTTTGCTGTTTAGACAACCCCTACATTAGGCTATCTATATATATAAAGCTCTTGGGTATGTTACCTTTTCCAGTGTTCTGATTGGCTCCTCAGGAAACATACCCAACCAATCACCACCCACATGCAAATTCCCTCTCCACCTCACAATCCACTCCTGCCATTCAATCTGTATCTACACGTCCAGCCTCACAAGGGCCCCTGCCTCCTTTCATTCCCTCAGGCACTCACTAGTCATGGACTGTGATGGGAGCCAGACAGTCAACTGGCAGCAGTGGGATGTTGCTGCTGCTGCAGCAGCAAAACCCAGACAGTCAAATTGTGTTGGTAGTGGCAGACCGCCTGCAATGGGACCCGGACAGTCAACTTGTGGCAGTGGCGGCAGGGCAACAGAGCGAGTAACCTTCAGCAATTCCAGGAAATGTGCGGAACACTGAGAAGCGGGAGGAGAAATGTAAAAATCCACCAGCCTACCTTAAAGAGTTGTCATGGGGTTGTGAAGTTTTGGGGGAGTTTTTTAAATGGCGTACGCTGGGTACAGCTAGTACTGTTATGATTCCACTTTCACTCCCTGGCAACATCCTATGGAATCCTGGGATTTTCAGTTGTGGGAGGAGCATTTAGAATTCTTGGCCAAAGAGCCTTTCTGCTGTTTTTGACCCCATGGCCAATCCCAGGATTCCATAGGAGGCAGCCATGGCAATTAGAGTAGAATCATAGTGTTATAACTGTGGAGTGTAATCTTTCTCTCTGGCTTTTCTTCGCAAACGAAGATTCAGGAAGGACTCATCTTGTGCTTTCTGTAAGGGCGCTGATGACTGAAAAGGCCAATCCGAGATACACAGGTCTGGTTGCAGAAGGCACAGCAGAAGGTCTCCTTGGGTGATGTTTCTGGGTTGTGATTCTTTCTGCGTTGTCGTTTCTCTTCAAGACTTGTTTGGCATGAGCTCTCAAATAAGGTTGCAGCATTGTGGATAGTGTGTCTCCATGCCTCCTGATGTAAGGCCAGGGCGAACCATTGTTGGTGATCAATTTGGCCGAGCCTGAGATGTTGTTTCAGGGAGTCCTTGTATCGTTTTTTTGGAGTGCCCCTCTTGCGCTGACCCATGGCGAATTCACCGTAGAGTACTATTTTGGGGAGGTGATGGTCCTCCATCCTAGAAACGTGCCCTGCCCAGCGCAGCTGTGTTCTCAATATCATGACCTCAATGCTGGTGACCCCTGCTTGCCCCTGGTATTCACCTTTCCCATGTGGGAATTTTAAAAGAAAGGTCCCTCCATTGGCAACAAAGTTTCTTCCCCTTGAGAGAAGAATGGGTGGCTGAATGTTTAAACCTCCCTGTAGATTTTGGTTCTAATCTGGGTTGGGGCCTTGCTCTCATTAATTACTTGTGAAAAAATAAAAGGCAGAAGAGCAGCTTCATACTGCATAATGTAGCTTAACACATGGATGGGTCCTTGTGGGTAGTAAAAGGGGAACCATTTGCTGCTCAGCGTCGGGTGACAAAATGTCCTGTGCTGGCCTCCTATGCTCAGTATAATCTCCTCTGGAGAAAATGACATTCATTCCTTCTTACATGGTTTTTACCTCTTAGGAATGTTCCCACATTGAGCTGTCCCATATGTCCAGCTGCGACGGGACATTCCAGAAGCTGCAGAAGGTGTCATTCACCTGGCCATATTAGAATATTTTGGCTCTCATCGACTGTGATAGAGTCCATTAATCTGACAAAATACTGTGACTAATAAGAGGATATTTTCTATTCCTCTGTATCCACAGATTTGGCATCCATGGATTCCACCATCCACAGTTTGAAAATAATAATTAAAAGATAAATTCTAAGAAGCAAACCTTAATTTTGCCATTTTATATAAGGGACACCATTTTACTATGCCATTGTATTTAATGGGACTTGAGCATCCACATATTTCGGTATCCACTGGAGGTCCTGGAACCAACCCCAGCGGATACTAAGGGCCCATCGTACTTCACTTTTGCAGAGTAGTTATTTTCTGCCTTCACAAGTGGCAAAAACTCAGGGAGGATGTTTGCTTGTGATAGCTAAACATTGCTAGTGTTGGTGGTATGTGTGAGTATAATTAGCGTATCTAATAAATGTGTGTTGCTAAATACTTCTGGTTGGTTTTCCATTCTGTTTGGAAGACTGCCATAACTACATTGGAGGAGATAAATGCTATCAGTGGAATAATACTGGTGTTAATTAAGTAAGCCATGTTGTTTATGTAAATGCTTTTCACTGACGATATCACTTTATGATATGATTGTCTTGGGCTGTGAAAATGCTCTCCTGTGTATCATAACAATGATTACTATTATCCTGTCAATACTTCTATTAGGAGTAAAAAAAGTAGAATGTTATGTACAGACAAAAAATATGATTGCATCTGCAGTGTTAGAATATACTTCTCTGGCAACTTCTGTCAGTATTCCATGGAATAGGAAGGGATGCTGACTAACAGAACCAGAAACAAATCTACTTTTAAAACAAGAATTAACATTTTCTCCCTTGATAATTCTTTGATGGGCACAGTCCTTTCATGGGCTGAGTTTGAATCAAATTATGGACAAGAACAAAAGCAATTTGAAAGCTAACATTTGATTTCACCAATCAATTGCCTAAAATTAAACTTTGCAGAGTTCAGAATTGTAATACAGTTGGCCCTTCATATTCGCTGGGGTTTGGTTCCAGGACCCCAGTAGATACCAAAATCCGTGAATACTCAAGTCCCATTATATGCAATGGCATAGCAAAATGGTGTCCCTTATATAAGATGGCAAAATCCAGGTTTGCTTTTGGGACTATTTTTTAAAGAACATTTTCAAGTCATGAATACTTAAATCTGTGGATACCAAATCCATGGATATGGAGGGACAACTGTATTCTGAAATTTGGGTTTGAACATTCATGAGAAGACCAGATTGCAAATAGCAACTTTCACATTTCAGTGGTGGAAAAAGTCTGGTAGCCAAACTTAATTGTGAACACCTGAATTCAAACTGTGTAAAAGTATCACAAGGTTCCCAAGGAATTTAAATTTTAATTTGATAAATTTCAAACATCAGGCACCTGATGGATTATCTATTCATATGAATTTATCTGTATGCTCAGCTCATCCTTAGCAGCCTTACTCTGAGGGCCTGCACTGTCACAGATTAGGATGAGTGGCAAGGCCCTGGTAATGGAACATTGTCCTCAAGGAAGTTGGTCTGTGGTCCATCCGCACTACCCAATTATAGTACTATGATTCCACTTTAACCGCCATGGCTGTGTCCTGTGGGGTCCTGGGGTTTACAGTTTGGTCAGAGGCACTGTCATGAAGGCAGTCCCATCATCCTGCAAAGGTGATGGCACTCCCATCATTCTGCAATAACTACATGTCCCATTATCTGCAAACAGCAATTGTCTTTCCTTGGGTTTTTTCCAGGCTGTGAGGCCGTGTTCTGGAATAGTTTCTTTCTGACGTTTCGCCTGCCTCTGTGGCTGGCATCTTGAAAATATATATATATATATATATATATTACAAATAAACAACAAAATTAAGAAACTGATCAAAATTTACAATAACACTTGAGATTTTGAAATAATTGTTGTAATCAATATACGATCTTAATCAAATAAAATTGCTTATGACTTCCTATAAGTTTGGTACTTGGTACTTCATATATCCTTGCTAAACTAACTTCTGTTAACATTGATCTTATCTAACTATTCTCTACCATTTCCCCAGATATATCATTATAATATGGCTTATTCTATGTCAGCCCCTTCTTCCCTTCTATTTGTATTACAAGCACAATCATAACAGTAACAGATTTTCTCTATCATAACTCATTCCCCTCCCCCCCCCAGTGTTTTAATACTGGTTCCCATTTTTCTAATTGTTTTCTCTTTGGTAGATTATGAATTTTAGCTGTCAGTATGTCCAATTCTAGCAGTTCTTGGGTTTTTATAATCCATTCATATATCGTAGGCGGATTAGATGTTTTCCATTTCTGAGCTATTGTTATTCTTGCTGCAGAAATTAAATATAGAATAATTCTCCAGTTTTTTATCTCCTCTTCTTTTTTTAGTACATTAGTCATGTATAGCAAAAATAGTTCAGGTTTCACTTCAAATTGAATTTGTAAAATCTCCTCCATAATCTTATATATCTTTTCCCAAAAATTTTTAATCACCTTACAGCTCCACCACATATGTAGCAGGGAGCCGACATTATTATTATTATTATTATTATTTTACATTTCCAGCAGTTGTTAATAGAATTGTTCATTTTGTTATAATACCACCTGTGGGCCATTTTCATATAGTTTTCCTTCAGATTTTAACATATAGTATATTTGTTAGTTTTCCTTCTGGCATTTTCCCAGGCTTTAGGTTCTAGGGGATAATTGAAGTCTGATACCCATTTATTCATATAATCTTTAACGTTGTCCATTTCTAAGCTTCCATTTAGTAACAATTTATATAACTTAGTGATCATTTTTTCCCTTTTGTCTTTCCCATAGTATTTTAAGGGGTGGGTGGGATTGAGGGGTTGGATGTATATTTTAATTGTTGAAAGCTGCCCCAATTGCATTTCATAGAGGGGCGGGATATAAATAAATTATTGTTGTTGTTGTTGTTGTTGTATCTTGTCTAAATTGTTCTTCTCATTTTCAATATTTTCTGTTTTTGAATCTTCCACAAATCTAGTTTTCAATTGATAATAATTGAACCAATTAATTTTACAAATTTCCTCTATCTGTTCTTTGGATTTCATAGTTTACCATCTGAATTTTTCATTGTTAATTCTTTATATCTTAACCAGTGGACAGTAGTTTCCCACCTGTTTTAAAAGGCCTCTTGTGTAAAGGTCCATATTGGTAGTTTGTTGTAAAACATCTTTTTTATTTTCTTCCATACTAACAAGAGGGCTCTTCTAACGTAATGATTATTAAAATCTTTATTTGATTTATCTTTTTCATAACAGACGTAGGCATGCTATCCAAATCTGATGTTATGTCCTTCCATAAGTAGCACCTTTTCATTTTCTAATCTTATCCAATCTTGTATCCAAATAAGGACCGCCGCGTAGTAATATAGTCTTAGAACAGGCATGCCCCATCCTCCTCTAGTATTTTCATCTATTAGATATTTCCATTTAATCCTGGGCTTCTTGTTGTTCCAAATGAAGTTCTTTAGATCTTTCTCCCACTTTGTAAAGAAATTTTCCTATATTATAATTGGTAAATTTTGGAATAAGAAGAACATTTTTGGTAGAATTAACATTTTACATGCTGCTATTTTTCCTAATATCGATAAGTTCAGTTTTCCCCATCTTTTAATGTCAGCCTTGATTTCTTTCCATATCTTTTTATAGTTATTTTCAAATAGATCTGAGTTCCTTTTGGTTATCCAAAGCCCTAAATACCTCACCTTATTTTCAATTCTACAATCATCAGCAAACGCTCAGAGTTTAAAAAACTGATCTTTAACCTTAACCCCTGGAAGATTTGTGTTGTTCCTTATGTTCCTGTTCAGAACTTCCAAAACTAGAATAAATAACAATGGTGACAAGGGACATCCCTGTCTAGTACCCTTGTTTACTTTTATTAATTCCATTCTCTCTCTATTAATGATTAATTGAGCATTTTGATTATGATATATCCTTTCTACTCTTCTGTTAAAGTTATCTCCCAATTCCATCTTCTTCATTACTTCTAGAATGAAGTCCCAGCGAACATTATCAAGACCTTCTCTGCCTCAAAAAATAACATTGCCATTTTTTTTCGTTATTTGCCTCAAAATATTCGATAATGTCTAGAACCAATCTTGTGTTCTTTTCCACCTGAAGCAGACTTGACCAATCAAGAATGCCAGAGTAGCAATCCCAAATAAGTTATAAATGCTTTGTGTGAACACATGGCTGAGTCAGACCATGTGACAAAGAAGGCTGAGATGGACTCCACGTTTTAGTGGCCTGGGGTGGCCATGGCCTTCCCTGATTCCAGATGGATATGAACTGCATCCTATGTATTACTACTTGAGATTGTGAATAGAATCTTTAGGGACTGTTTTATATGTTGCATCAGGGCATTTCTGTTTGATTTCTAATCTTTGGCTGAATGTAGCTGAACGTAGCCAAATGTAATTCCATACTTTTGCTATTTCTGTAACTCTAAAGTGTACCTGGGGGCATGGAAGGTGCCTGCCCTCATGAGAGATTTACATGACTTGAACTTGCTTGAATAAAATAAGCTTTTCTTAATCTTCCTATATGCTGATGCTGCATGTGCGTTTATCTCTTGGTCATTGTTACATTTCTCTCTCTCTCTCTAGGTATAGGAGGGATGAGTTGGTTGGTTCTACAGTAGCAAGTAGTTCCACAGGTTATCCAGTCTCCCACTGGACTGGTAATAAATATCTCAGTGAGTGGTAGCAGCGTTTCGGCCTCTTGTGGGTGCCCTTGAGCAAGGTCGCATAGGATTGCCTTTAGAGGGAAACTAACTCTGGGGATTCCAAGCCAAGAGCCCCCAGACTAGCCTGACAGGCACTAGAGGAGGAACTCCCTATCTGGGAATTCTAAAGGTCCTTCCCAGAACTGCAAATCTCAGGATTCCATAGGATGTCGCCATACTCACAAATGAACATGAGTACTTTTTTGAATGTTGCACAGGAGGTATTCATTACCTCCTTGTGCATTGTAATTTTCCAACTGCACAGTGGCAGCCAGCTAGTGCCAGGTCATAGTGCTTCCACTGCCCATTGATTGACTGTGGAGATGTATTTTGGCTCTGTACAGCTGTTGCTGCACAGCTGGAAAATAAATACAGTTGTCCCTCCATATTCGCTGGGCTTTGGTTCCAGGACCCCCCCATGGATACCAAAATCCATGATTCCCATTATATGAAATGGCATAGCAAAATGGTGTCCCTTTTATAAGATGGCAAAATCAAGGTTTGCTTTTTGAATTATTATTTTTTAAAGAATATTTTCAAGCCATGAATGCTTAAATCTGTGGATACCAAATCCATGGATTTGAAGGGACAACTGTAGCCAATATCCTTCAGACCACCACCACTATAACTACTGTATGCTTACAGAGCTTTACATTCTGTCAGCATCAAATAAGATTTTGGCCCTTATCTCTAGTTATGGGTTTCTCACACTTTTTCTCACACTCTTGCTAGGATTAAAATCCAAGGTGTGGGGAGGAAGATATAATGGTCATCTTGGATTTTAGTTGAGCTTTGTGAAGCCCCAAGATTCATATTTTTGAACAGGAAAGTTCAGTTCTTGAAACTTCTCTCGTATTAAGTATTGTTGTTCCGCCAGGACCCCAGTTTGATCATTTTATTGCATGGTTTTGTTGTAGTAGTACATTGAAAGTATTAACAATTAAAAAGAAAACAAACACGTGATTTTAGTAAAACAACAATAATCTTAATATAGATTTTCAAAAATCAAAACAACCTAGATTTATTTTGTGCATTCTGTAGAATAAAACACCACTGTACTATAGTGATCCTTATTTTATTTTTTATCTTTACAATGTTAGTCTAGTAAAACAAAAGCTTGGGCTGTTGTCCATTAGGCACACACCTATAATGATTTCTATAGCATTTTCAATTGGGATGGCTTGGTGCATAATTTTCTGTGCATATTTGTAAGGAATTGACATTGTAATTCACGTTATGGTAATCTTTTTGCTCTTGCATATGCCAAGGAGTAGGGTTTGGTTTCTCCAGGGAAGCAATTCAAATACTAGCCCTCAAGCTTTCTGGTGAATACATTACTCAGCTGTTGGCTGCAACGCCTAAGTAACAGGGTTACAAATGAGATGGCAGATGGGGAGCAGGAAACCTGGGGTGAGCAGTAAGCCAGGTTGTATTCCACTTAGTTAATGGAGCTGGGCAAATGTTACCAAATGAAAGGAAACTGCTCCACACTTTCTCTATATTAAATCCAAATATCTTCTGCCTGCAGGTTATGATCCAGTTTGTGTTCAGTCTCTGTAAATAAATACTCTAGTCAATTTCCACTAGGAGTTTTAAAAACCCAATGCATTTAAAGCAAATATCATCAAATCTCTTTCAAAAACAATAACTGTTACCTCATATAGTTCCCTGCAGCAGGAATGAGTGCCCAAAAATGATCTCCATTCAGTCAGGGGGAAAGAAATAAAACATCTGTCTTCTCTGTCCAGACAAAACAAGCTGAATCTTAATTGCACTCCATTGCCTGTTGGCCTATCATTATCATCAAATTGTCTGGTGAATTGTTCTAGGTTATGGCTGCCTGGAGGCTGTATATGTTTTTGTCTAGAAAGGGCAAAGGTTGCCATCAGCTTGCAATCCTGGTGCTCCACAATTATTCCTGGCTTCCTTTTATTTTCTGGGGCCATTACATGGTACTGTTTTTCTTTGAACTATAAAGCAATACAGATGTTTGGCTCTCTGGTCTGCTTCCCTATCTCATTTAATAAAAATGTCCTCTTTGATTATGTGCAATTTAAGATGGTATCTTGCACAGCCTGGATGAGAAAGATAGGGGACTTGTTGAGGGCACTCCTCTTATGTGGTCTCCTTCACTCTTGCTCTTGCACAGGTGGGGAAATGGGAGAAGGGGATCATCCACATGAAATACCCCGTGTGGCCACGCTATGGATCCTTCCTGCAGCCCATGGCAGATAATCGCCACCTCACAGTTGCCACTCTGGAGGAAAGACCCTTTGTGATTGTGGAGAACACAGACCCAACCACAGGAGTGTGCGTCCGTAACACCGTCCCCTGCCGGAAGCAGCCCAACCACACTGAGAGGTAAAGGAGGGGAAAAGGAAATAGAATTAAGGTATGGGATAATTGAAGGAACTTCTGGAGCAAACTTAGAACAGGCATTTAACTTCATGTTTAGAGTTGTTTTACTTGAACTATAAAGCAATACAATTTCCGCTCAGGTTGGCTTTCCAGCAAACCTTTGTGTTGTTATGTGCCTTCAAGTCATTTCTGATTTATGGCAACCCTAAGGCAAACCCATCAAGGGGTTTTCTTGGTATGATTTGTTCAGAGGAGGGGTTGTCTTTGCCTCTTTCTGAGGCTGAGTGTGACTTGCCTAAGGTCACCCAGTGGGTTATCATGGCAGAGCAGGGATTCAAACACTGGTCTCCAGAGTTGTAGATGCTCAAACACTATACCATGCTGGCTCATTTTCCAATATAGATCATGTTGTCTTTCTTTTTTCTAAACTATATGCACAACTTATAGGCCATTATGTTGTAACTGGTATTTCTGTATGCCTTCATCACAGAAAAGGCAAAACAAGAGAGATAGGCAGACACAATCTAGGTATGACTATGATCTAACAGGGTGAGAAGTGAAGATCTAGGGCTCATTCTCACCACACGATTATAATGCTATTATTCCACTATAATTGCCATGGCTCTTTCCTATGGAATTCTGGAGTTTGTAGTTTGGTTAGAGGGGCCAGAGGAGCTCCCTGGCTGAGAATTCTCAAAACCCCTCCTTATACTGCAGATCCTAGGATTTCATCGATGGAACCATCTCAGTTAAAGTGAAATAATAGTGCTATAATTGTGTATAATTGTGTAGTGGACAGAAGGAGAAGTTATGTTCTTTTCTGCAGCTGTGGGACATTTGGTTCACTTTCTAAATCAAAGGATGGGTGTGAAAGTCCAGGACAGGCAACCTACTTGTAATCTGGCATACTCTGGACATGGTGGACTATAATTCCCATCACCCCCTCTAACATGACAAGTACTGGCTGGGCATGATGGGCACTGTAGTCCAACATATATGGAGGGGTCCAGATTGGGGGATGTTGCTGTAGTGAGTCCTCTTTTTATATCACATTTCCCTCCATCATAATTGTCACTGTGTGTAATTCAGTACAGTTGTCCCTTCACATTCGCTGGTGTTTGTTCTAGGACCCCCTGTGAATACCCAAATCCGTGAATACTCAAGTTCCATTATATGTAATGGCATAAAAAAATGGTGTCCCTTATATAAGATGGCAAAATCAAGGTTTGCTTTTTGGATTATTATTTTTTAAAGAATATTTTCAAGCTGTGAATACTTAAATCCGTGAATGCCAAATCCATGAATGCGGAGGGACAACTGTATACAACTGTATACAATTGTCCCTTCACATTCGCTGGGGTTAGGGGTGGAGCACCACCGTGAAAGTGAAAAAATCATGAATAAATTAAACCCTGCCCCCAACATATGTACTACACTACAGTATTGTAGACTCCTCTCCCACCAAGAGGACTGCTGATACCTGTTGGCAGGAAGATGAGGAGGAGGAGGAGGGTGGGGTCTTAGATTCTGAGCTGTTGAGCAGCAGCTACAAACTGTAAATACATAAAACCGTGAATGTGAAATACACATATGTGAAGGGACAACTGTACTTACTTGAGTCTGTCTTGGGCTGGTAAGAGAAGATGAACCTCCCACAGGTTCAGGTCCAAGGAACAAGAATCCCATCTAGAAGCACATCAGGAGTTGGAAGAAAAAATGAATCTAAATTGACATATTTTAATTTATATCACACAGTTAATTGAATTTGAAAGTGGATTCTGTTCACCCCCCTTCCCTGGTTTCTTAGTGGCTTTTGGGGTGCTCGTGGTGGCGGCTTCTCTGGGCTTTGGGTTCCCTCCATGTCCTGGGGTGGGGGAAAGAAGCCATTTAAACAGTGGGAAACCGACACTCGAAAATCCGGTGAGAAACCAGGGAAGGGGGGGGGTGAACAGAATCCACTTAAAAAGCGGCTTTTTGTGCGGTGGTGGCGGTGGCTTGCCTGCCCCACCCGGGAAGGAAGTCTGCGTAAACCCTGGGGAAAAGTGGGAGAGTGTATTTGTGGGTTTTTTTCAAATTCGCGGGGGGTCTTGGGCCCCTTACCCCTATGCATTTGAAGGGAGGACTGTATATTGAATTACACATTCAGTGACAATAAACATGGAGGGAAATGTGATATAAAAAGAGAACTCACTACAGCAGCATCCTCCAACCTGGTCCCCTCCAGATGTGTTGGACTACAGTGCCCCTCAGAAGTGAGAGTTGCCTTGATTGATGGAAACAATTACCAGTCAATGAAGAGTTCAGTTTCTCATTTCTGATCTAGCAAGGAAAATGTATGCACTGACAACAACAAAGGCCGTTGGTAACCAATGATTCCTGGCTAGCTGAATCTTGGTGATCACATTATCACTAGTTCCATCCTTCTTTTTCCTCCTCATGGGTTCCCTCTTCACAGGCTGAACAGTTGCAAGACAGGTCGCTGCATCTGCATGCTGAGAAAATGTTCATTTGCTGGCTTTCTCTTTGGACTTTATCACACTACACTGTTACAACGCTATTATTCCACTTTAACTGCTCTGGCTACCCCCTGTGGAATTCTGGGGTTTGTAGTTTAGTGAGGCCTAAGAGCTCTCTGGCTGAGAATTCTAAATGCCCCTCTCTAAACTGTAAATCCCAGGATTCCACAGGAGGCAGCCATAGCAGTTAAAGTGGAATAATAGCACTATAACAGTGTAGTGCAAAGGTAGAACAGCCCCACCCAAAGAAAATGGTGGCAACCTCTAGAGGAGCAAGTGTGCCAACAGAAAAGGCTGCTTCCTAGAGGTTGGAAGCAGAGTGCTGTTCCAACACTGACTGCTGTGGGTGATTCTCGCCAGAGCTGGGCTTTGTTGCAGGACTGAAGCTCTCAATCCAATGCTTCTGGCTTGCATGTACAGTTGAAACTCCTGGCACCCTGAGAACTCCCTGGAGTGGAGTCCTCACTTCCAGTTCTGTCTTATAAGTGGAGTATTTCCCAGCAGGCTACCCAGTGAGCTGGACCATCAATTATACTGCCAGGGCAGCCTATGTGTGGTAACCGGGTCTGCAGATTTCAAGGCTGTGGCTGTTCTTGGGAGGCAGCTAGCTGGGAAGGTGGTCATGGCAACCAGTCTGGTCAGCACAGACCCTGTTGGGACCCAACCTGAAAAGCCTGACCGTAGCTATTAATCACCTGCCTGTGGCTAACCTCTGCAGTTCTCTGATCAAGGTTGTGTCATCAGCCAACCTGCTGGGTGATGGAACAGTTGCTTTCTTCCTCTACAATCAATATAGGTTGAAAACTGGCAGAAAGCATTTAGTTGTTACAGGAACAGAAAATCTGAAAGGCTTTTCTAGGTGTTTTTCACAACACCTGAGTGGAGTAGGCTACCAAGGAAGGGCCAGCGAAGAAGAGTCTGGCTGTGTTCTCTTAACTGGACACACAGCACTGAAGGATGACATCAGTGCTATTTGTTCAACTATAGGGACATAGCAGGACGATTCTCTGCCATCACCTTCCTGCTCTTCATCAGCAAGCAAATGGGGAGATTCAGGAGCTGAAAAGTGGGTTGGGTGGGTGAGAGGCAAGATGTCATTTAGTTCTACCTAGCAGAACTTTGCACAACATCTTCTTTTAAAAATACTATTAGAGGCACTGGAACCCTGTCCTACATTCATACTGTCAACCCTAAGCACCTACCGCCTGAAGCCATCACTTAACTCTGCCTAAATGCAGAATTAGACAGATTCTCTTCTCCATCCCCCACATATTCCACAAGGCTTTTGAACAGAGGGGATATAGAAACATGTCTCTGATAAATAAGCATAGCATGGACTAGGGAAATGTCAGCACTCCCATGGGTCTGGCCCTAATTATAAAATGGCTCAGAAAAAGTTGAGACTTTAGATCTTATTTTGAATGGCAAAGCATGCAAATTTTTAAGCAAGTCTCATTTTAAGGTAAGACATGAGAGGTTTCCTAAGGACTGCACACAGTGCATTTCCTGTACCGGAAGGAAGTTCCTTGGAGGAATGATCTCTTCTGCCTGTTGATTCTTTGGAAGAGATGCTACCCTCCCCACCCTGCCTTTGCAAACAAAGTTATTAGCTACTCTACTTGTGGTAAGCAAAGATTGTTTCCTCTCTAGAACTTTAGCAGTGATGGCCAATTGCTGGGTAATGCAAGAAAAAGACACTCTCTTTATTATGATGGTTATCTCTCTACTCTGATCAGTACCTTGTGACTTAGGAGACATTGCCTCCATTCTTCTATCTGCATCAGTTCCCCCAGCAGCTAGAAGCTTCTGGGGCTCTTTTTTCATCATTCACTCAGTCCCTCCACCCTTTCTCCTTTGCCTCACCCCCACTCCTCACAAATGCCCTGCTCCAGAACTTCACAACTGCTTAGGGTGCAATAGCAGAAAAAATTACATGTTGACAGCTGGAGGGAGTGTGAGCATTTATGTGTGTGTAACTGTCTTCTGTAATGACCATCACATACAAAGAGGTGCTCATGAAGTTACAAAGGTGGGAACGTCAGCTTTTATTGCCACTGAGTAAGTTATACAGCTCATTTTACAAGAATACATCGTATCCTCTGATTAGGACATGCTCCATTATTCAGTGCCGTGCTAATCTCTTTCTGATTCTCTGTTACTGTGCTTTTATGAAGACAGCAGCACTGTGATTCTGTGACTATGGTAGGTATCTGAGGCTGCCAAGTCCATCAAGCTTTTGAATTACAGTTCTTCTGAAGCAGAGCAATGGAATCAATAACTATAGTGTTGTTTTCAATAGATATGCAAAAGCCCAAAGACTTTGGTTCAGAATGTTCTAGTACTTCAGTGTTGAGAGAGATAGAGAGAAAGAGAGACACAGAGAGACATGCTATTCATAACATTTATTATCCCCCCTTTAACTAAAACATTTCAGCCTTGGTATGAAATGGTAGCAAGGAGAGGAAAGGACTAAATAAGCATGATCTATGTATTTGTTTTAATATTCTTCTTTTAGTGGAGATGGACCTATGGATCCCTATACCAAGCTCTGCTGCAAAGGCTTTTGCATTGATATCCTAAAGAAGCTGGCCAAGACTGTCAAGTTCTCCTACGATCTCTACCTAGTGACAAATGGGAAACATGGGAAAATAGTGGATGGTTTCTGGAATGGCATGATTGGAGAGGTAAGGGGATAGTGACCTTAAAAGTTACAGTCTCTTAGAATACTCCATACAGTTCCCATAGGTTGGGGCATAGATAAGTCAGCCAGTGAGAGTCAGAGAGTAAGTCAGAGAGTCCACATGTGGGACCAGGGCTGGATTATTATTTGTTCAACCAGTGCATTTGCTCTAGGCCTCTCCCTGGTTTGAGGCCCCAGTGCTGAAACAGAAAGGGGAAAGCTCTTTCTCCAGTCACTCTATGCATTTCCCAAAGCTTCTATTATCAGGCATGTTTTGTGGGTTGCTTGGGTCATTGAGTAAAATATATTAGGATCAAGCTGTTATTCTCACACTGAAGTTGTCAGGCTGCAAATGGGTTCACACTTGAAGATTTTTGTGTAGCTATCTGGTGTACTTTGAATTTTTTATTTTATTTATAGGGCACCAGTCATAGAATAGCTTACACATGTTCACAAAGGGACCCCATATTTTTGGAACTACAGTTGTCCCTTCATATTCGCTGGGGTTTGGTTCCAGGACCCCCCGCGGATACCAAAATCCATGAATACGCAAGTCCCATTATATGCAATGGCATAGCAAAATGGTGCCCCTTATATAAGATGGCAACATCAAGGTTTGCTTTTTGGATTATTATTTTTTAAGAATATTTTCAAGCCATGAATACTTAAATCTGCGGATACCAAATCTGTTGATATGGAGGGACAACTGTATTCCTGGGCCCTGATACATTTGGAGGAAGTGACAGCCTCTGGAATTTAGAGCTGGGCCCTTTCACGCTCCATAATTATAGCACTATGATTCCACTTTAACTGCTTTGGCAACTTCCTGTGGAATCCTGGGAATTATAGTCTGGTGAACTACGAGAGTTCTCTGGCTGAAAAATCTAAATATCCTTCCCTCAAATGCAAATCCCAGGATTCCATAGGATGTTGTCATGGTAGTTAAAGTGGACGCATAGTGTTATAACTGTGTAGTGTGAAAGGGTCTTGGTCAGTTTAATCCTTGATGGCTATAAATCAAGTAGTTTGAACCTGGTAGTAAGCCCCATTGCATTGATTAGAGCTTGTGTCTCTCACTAGATGCAAACAGACATCTATAACCAGGGAGTGGAGGAGACAGTTTTATCTGAACTATTAGAAATGGAATAGAAATATTGAGACATCACACCAAATCCAGCTTTAGTGTGCTCCAGCCACTTTGCAGCAGCCCCAGAAGAAGTCATAAATCCATCTGAACTGGCTGTCTCTGATGCATTTCAAGTCACTATGAGTCAGCAGAGTGGCACTAAGCAGCCTGTGTTGTGTATTGGCAAATACAACTAAGCATCCCTAAGAGGGGGGAAAGGTGGAGCTTGGCCGAAATCAAACAAGGGATATTATTAAATATACAGCCCCGCGTTCCAACGGGATGCATTTTCCCCATTTGTAGAAATAAGAATTTTTTCTCTCCAGGTTTTTTAGCTATTAAATTTTTCCACAACAGAGGATGTGCTAAGGCTTCTGAAAAGTCAGGAAATATCTTTGATCTGGACCAGCTTCAGAAACATATTTTTTTCTCAGTAGTGGTAGTCAAATTCTTAAGCCAGTTTCTCTTTGCTTTGAGAAAATTGAAGGGGTCCTTTGATGCAACCAAGCCCCTCCCCATCCCTCAAATTATTCCAGTTATGGAGTTTATTTGATTAAGGAGTTATGGGGAATGGGAGCCTACTGGAAGTAAAAGTATTGATTTTAGCAAATTGTGCCATAAAATTATTGTTGGTCCAGTCTAGCCCCTGTCCAACACTTGTCATTGGGAGCATTGCTAATAGGGGATGCATGAAAAGAACCCCATGGGCGATTCTGCAGTGTGTAGGAGAGGAAAGGGATGATGCTGTGCAGCAGGGATATGGGGAAGGTGGGTCTCTCACACATAGATGTGGCAACTTGCTCTAAGTAGCACCAGTGGGGAGGAGTGGAGTGGGACAGCTAGGTGGTGGCAGGAGTTGGTCTCTGAGTGATGCAGCAAGACTTGTTCAAATATTTGGCGCAGGGCAGGGAGGGGAACCATTTGGGCTTCAGTTCAGGTATTTGGGCTTGGGATTGCCTTTGCTCACTGGAAGATGTCAAAGAGATACCACATGAAACAAGATAAGGACAAGGGTAAGGTTCACACTTTAGCTGAGACTAAGCTCTCTTACACACTACACAATTATAGCAATTTTATACATCATCATCATCAACAACAACAACATTATTCCTCCTCCTCCTCTGAAAACAATGTAAACCATACAATAAAAATGTTAAAAAGCATTTTAAAAATACAATTAAAACAGTACAGCTCACTCTCAAAAGTGCTTCCTTTAAAAACCTCTGTTCTCAGAAACCATTTGGAATTAAAAGGTTTTTGCCTGCCAATGGAAGGACAGTGAGGAAGGGCCATCCTTGATTCCCTAGGAAGGAATTCCAGACCTAGGAGCAGCCATTTTACCTACCATGGCTGCATCCTATAGAATCTTGGGATTTGTAGTTTAGTGAGGTTTTAGAAATTTTTGGTAGAGATGTGAAGTTGAAGGCTTTCACGGCCGGCATCCTGTTTGTTTTTTCCCCAGGCCGTGAGGCTGTGTTCTGGAAGAGTTTATTCCTGATGTTTCGCCTGCCTCTGTGGCTGGCATCTTCAGATACTCTCTGAAGATGCCAGCCACAGATGCAGATGAAATATCAGGAACATGGCCTCACAGCCTGGAAAAAACCCACAAAAAATGTTGTGGTAGGGAATTCTAAATAAATTTTCAATAAAGTGGAATCAAAGTGCTATAACTGTGTAGTGTGAAAAAGACCTGAAAGTGGCAACATATGGGATTTTCATGTGACTAGGCTCCTTCAAAGTATTGATGCATGCTTACTCAGAAGTAAATCCAGTTAATTCAAGATGGGCAAGGGCTTATTTACATGAGCTAAATACCCCGGCTTGCCCCTGTTCCAAAGCCCTACAGTCCAAATGATGCAGGGCATTTCACCCCTTATGACCCCAGGAAATCCCCACCAGCCCCAGGGCAGATACAGGAATGAGACAGGAGCAAGCTGGAGTAGGGACTGATAAACTGTTACATAATAATACCCAGTTTAATCCATTACCACTGGCCAAAACCCAGATCAGTTCCCACATGTCTGCAGAGCCCATCCTGCATGCCAGCCCTTGCTGCCTCTGCCAGCTCCCTGACTTTATTGGAAGCTAGGTGAGGGCCCTGAACCATGTGACCAAGGCTGGTCACATGCAGGGGGCCTTCAGTCACATGTTGCAGGCCCCCTTCCTGGCTTTTGAGATAATGAAGAAAATGGTGGTGGTGGTGACTGCAGCCATGGGCTGCCACTCCTGTGTGGGCTCCACCCCATTTCGTCAAGGTAACAGGAGCAGAACAGCCCACCTCTGCAGCCAGGATACATCAGCAGGGAGCTGGCATATCCTGGCTGGTGTGGATAAGCCCTTACTCACTTAGGTGAATAGTAGCCATGCAGGAAGACAAGCACTGGAGAAGTAGGGTGCTCAGAGCTGGCAGATGTGGTCTTCTGCTGTGCAACCTTGGAGAAAGTGCAACTGCTAGCATTGCACACCTGGTCTCAGTCTCTTCAAAGATGCAACAAGAGACAGGGAAGGAATCCACTTGTGTGAAACACTTTGCTTTACTGTGTAGTGCTGGTTCTGTGTGTAAGGATTTGTTATATCATTTTCTTTTTCTGTTTCTCAATGCTCAAGGTGTACTACAAGCGAGCAGACATGGCCATTGGATCTCTCACCATCAATGAAGAGCGCTCTCAAATTGTAGACTTCTCTGTACCCTTTGTGGAGACAGGAATCAGTGTCATGGTAGCCAGGAGCAATGGGACAGTCTCACCCTCTGCTTTTCTAGGTAAAAGCAAATGCCAACAGTCGTGAACAAAATGTTGCCATGTGGAGGGCTTCACTGTTCCAGTCAGCCATCCATACCTTTCTCCACAATGCTCCCATTCCACTCTCTCCCAACCATTCCTCTATAGCACCCTCACACCAGGCACTGCCTTTGAGCCTGCTTAGTTCTCTTTGGGCTGTTTTGAAGGGTTCCGTCTTCCTTTAGTCACCAGCAACCCATAGTCTGAGCAGGAGTTGCTCAGGGTGAGGTGCTTTCCCTGTTCAGGCAGGGTGAGGTGCTTTCCCTGTTCAGATCATTGGCCAACAGTAGATTTTAGATTTCCCCCTAATGATGTTGTGTACTTCTGCAAACCTCAAGGGTCTCCAATCCTGCTCATTCCTGCATCTTGAACACAGATGCTATTGCTGTAGTACATAAGTAACAGCACTCATGCTTAATGATAATGGAGGAGTTGTGATGTTCTAGGTATTGGACATCATAATGTATAGTTATGGCTGAATATCATGCTCTCCAGTTTCAGTTTTCAAATTGAAAATAGTGATGGGGGAGGACAGTATTTTCCAAAAAATATATGTGAGAGTATTCAGTGCTGTAATCCTGTTTGATAGTGTTACCTTTGGCTACTGTAGTGTCTAAGCAATTTTTTACCATCTGCTTCCTGCAGTAATCATGTGAATGATCCCAGGTAATAGAGGTTCACATAGTGACTACATTGGCATCAAATGCTACATAGTGGAGGCAGTTTGATTATGCGATGATGCCCATGAGGGCAAAATAAGGCCATTACGCATAAGGGCAATGTCTTGATTTAATCACTTGGGAAATTCCACCTAATCAGGGATCACATAATGAACAAGATGACATTACAGTGTGAATAGCCTATCATATTTGTCTCAGTGTTGATGTAAGTGTGGGCAAGTGAAATCAACAGAGAGGGCAATGTGGAATGTCCAATGCTACCATTTTTTTAAAAAAAATCAGGGGGGTGTTTAGACGACAAAAAAATCCACAAAGAATGCGGGCAGAATACCTTTTGTTCAGATGAGCTCCTGCCAGGATTTGCCATATTGGGAAGGAGTGGGGCTGAAAACTCCAAATAGTTTGTGATAAAAGCAATCACAGTTTCTTGCGATCTTTTTTAAAAAGTATGTGAAAATGTGCATAACTGCATGTCTGAACAACCAATTTGAATAGGGGCACATCAAAGAACTCAAATGTAATAATTGGTCAGAGCTTGGTGGGGGGCGGGCTTGCAAGGGACGAAGCGAAGCCACCATGGTGTTTTTTTCTGGGTGAACGATCGTGTGCACAATCATTTAAGCGGCAGAGCAAAGAAAAAACTGTTTTTAAAGTGGAAAATCACTCTTAAGAATCTGTCATTTAAGTTCAAAAAGAAAGAGGGGGGAATGGAGGGAGGTTTTTGGCAGGCAATTCATTCGTGGCCAGTATCTTTTCTCGGGGGGGGAGGGGGCATGCTCTATGCGAACTGCAAACTTGGCTAATTTTCCATGCCAGCGATCTTGTGAATGAATTGTGGGCACAAATAAAAACTGCAATGATAGGGAGGTAAGGTGCTATTTTTCGCTATTAATTCTCCCATCTAGCAGAGCCCCTGCTGTTTTTTAACAATGCCAACAGTAATCAACAAAAACAAATGTAGTTTTTATTTCCTCTAAAGACAGAGGATGTCCAGGATGTAAAGAATGTAAAGAAAGTTGAGCATTCAGTTAGAGATGGACAATTAGTGTCGATAGGTACAAATATAGAAGAACTGGCTGATTGATCAGAAATAACAAGTATACTACAGTCAGGTGAATTGAGTAGAGAAATTGTTTAAAGTGATAGCTTGAGAGGTGAAGAGAAACAAAAGAGCAAGGTAAGCAGCAGTAAAAGAACAATGAACTTGAAAGTGTGTATTTTATCTTGGTTTTGGAAGTGGCAGGAAAAGTCATGTGCATGGAAACACTAAATCGAAAGGGTATCAAAGAAGGCTGACAGCAAAGATATTATCAGAAATACAGGCACAAACTATTCCTCTTCCCATAGCAAAAGAAAGATAGCAGGGCTTGGAGCTGTCAAGATATATGATGTTCATTACAATCCCGTTATCTACCACATGAGTTTATTCCATCAGTGCAGAAAACTCATTTAGGCTGGTATGATTTGTCCTTAACAAACTCACGTTAACCACCAGTAATAGCTGTATGTTGTTTTAGATACTTAAAACTGTGTTGTTTCATTATCTTTTATAATTTACTTTTCAGAAATGTAAATTAAATTAAAGAGCTTATCATTTCTCTAGCATCAGTTTCCCATCTTTGGAAAAATATTTTTTTTTACCTTTTTCCAGTGGAACTTCACTCACTTTTCAGAGTTAGCTGATAGATGAAGCTGTACAGAGAGAGAGGGAAAGAGAGAGAGAGATTGACTGTGACATTTCCATCTTTGGGAATATTAAAGAGGGTGCCAAATGGAGGTATTCCACTGACATTTATATATATCTTGGAATGTCTTTCCTTACTTAAAGATAAAGCAAAACAACTTTCAGATTCTGTAATCCTGAGTCTGGGTTTGTATAGATTAGGGTGGACAAAGTGTGTCATGGTCTAGCTTCACTTGCCCCCCCCCCCAATGCTGGCTGGCATCTAGTTGGTAAGTTTTGATGTCATCTTTCTTACATCACTTTTTTTTTTTTAATCATTATTTAGGTCAGAATTCTGACCATACAATGACCAAAAGCTCCCCTGCAAACCCACTTTGCAAGATGTCCAACCCCCCCCCATTGGGCTTGTCTGTACAAGCCCCCCCCCCAAATGGAGTGCCCTGCAGTAATGGCATTTTGCAGCAGCTGTGACTTGTCCTAATGGTTTTTTTTGCCCCCAAAGCTTAACATGCCCGTGGTGACCACGAGTGAATTAGTTGCATTTCTGCCACCGCCAAACTTTTAAAAAAAACACCTATTTGCACTGTGTGCTGGAGTGATATTTTGCATTTGCAACAAAAAGGTAAAGAAACAACACCCCATTTTCTCACCATAGCGCTCACTCGCTAAAGCAAAAAATCAACATGGTGACACCAGGAGCTTGCACTGTTAGCAAGCCCCACCCCACGCTCCTTCAGCCAATCAGCTTTGCACTTCCTCACCTATGGGAAAGTGATTCAAAGCAAATCGCTTGTCCGAATGAACAAGAATGCGCATTCTCCTCACTGTTTTTTTTAAAACTCTGGGAAAAGTTGTGAAAGCTTTTCCCTCAGAGTTTTTGACCTTTTTGGCTGCCCTCCTTCCAAATACGGTGATATGATGTGGGATCCCATTAAGACAGGTAGGATTCTCCTCGCATTCCATGAGGAGTATTTTCACAATTTAGACAGCCCCACTGTATGCTTTTAATTAATTTTAACTGTGATTTTAATTGTTTTGTGAGCCACTTTGGGTCCTGCTTCGGCAGAAAGGCGGCATATGCTTTGCATAAACAAACAAACAAACAAACAGCTGGACGTGTTGCTGCTGATCCCTTTGCTCTCCAGGCCCATAGAAATGACTGTTTGGAGGGGAGCAGCTGCATGCCTTGAAAGGTGGTTTTGGGACGGGGTGTGTGTTAGCTTATGGAAGATGTCACTGCAGATGTATGGCTTCATGAGACACCTGTCTGCAGAGACAGGATCTTGGCCACTATTTTTAACTCCCTCAAGGCCCCTCAGTGTCCCCCTTTGAGGTGATTTGCATTTTATTTTTTGCTAAACATGCTCCTCATACACATGCCCTAGGGGTATGTGGGGACAATTTTGCCACATTTTAAGCTCTATCTGGGTTGTTTTAGGCCTTTGTTTCTTCAAGCAGGATGTAACTATTAGGTTAAAAAAAGGGGGGGGCTGTTCTGAGCCTAAAACACTAGCCCCCTGAAACAATATTGAAATTGTCCCCTATACCCTGCAGGTTTGTGGGGAGCATTTTTAGCATTTTAAAAGGTGGGGGAAAGGTTTTCTTTTTTTTCTTAAATACTTTTTATTCGATATTTTCTTAACACACATACATTAAAATAACACAAAACATATATAATCATACATAGTCATACATAAATCATACATTAGTCATAAATCACAATCATATACCTTTATCAAATTTCTTACATCATTCCTTACATCATTTTCGTTACCAACATCTACTATTTTACTCGTTCCATTCTTATCTTCCACACTCATACTCCGTTATTTCCTTATTTCTTTTCTTATCCATTTTGTATTTTTTATGCTTATTTTCCCCCTTCTGCCTCTTGAAATTCTATTCCTTGTCTCTACTTTCTTCTTATTCCAATATTTTGCTTAAGTATTTTTATTCTTACTCCGACATATTTCTTTATTCATAGTAAAATTTAGTTAATCTTTTTCTATTTTGGCTTCTTTTCCCCAAATATCCTCCCATAGTGGGTTTAGTATCTCCCATATCTCGAAGTCTTTTAATGTTTTGTTTTCATCTATTATAACCACCAATCTTTCCATTTCATACATTTCCAGGAGTTTTAGTGTCCATTCTTCTAGTGATGGTAAGTCTTGACTCTTCCAATATTTAGCATATTTGATTCTAGCTGTTGTCACCATATATGATAACACTTTCCAGTATTTTTTCTGAATTTGACTATCTATATTCATATTTAGAAGATAAATTTCGGGGGCACAGGGGAAGTTTACATTAAATAATTTCAAGATTATTTTATGAATCTTCCCCCAGTATCTTTCTGCTTTTTCACATTTCCACCAGATATGGTAATAAGTACCTGATGCTTTCTGACATTTCCAACATTGATCGGATTTTTTTTTATAGATTTTTGACAATCTCTCTGGTGTTAAATGCCACCTCGTTATCATTTTATATATATTTTCTCTTACTATATAGCTTCTGGTAAAAGATGTTCCTTTCCCACATTGTTTTTCCCATTGTTCTAAATATATTTCATAGCCAAAATTCTGAGCCCATGAAATCATTTAAGGTTTGATCACTTCTTGTTCCAAATTTATCTTTAGTAATATTTTATATATTTTAGCTATTCTTTCCTTTTTCCCTTGAATCACTTTGTCTAGATCTGTATCGTCCATTTCTATTCCTTCCAATTTTTGGTCAATCTTATATTTTTCCTATATAAAAGCCAATGACATTCCCTGCTTTCCAATCTTAGTTCTTCCTGGGTTTTCATTCTATACTTATCTCCTTCTTCCTTGAGTAAATCTTTATATGTCAACCATCTTCCTTTGTGTATATCTTCTTTCTTAAAGTAAGCCTCGTGAGTAGATACAATGGTATCTTAAGGTATATTTTCTTTTTATATACTGACCACACTTTTATTAGGGCCCTTAAAAAGTGATGCCTAAATTCCTTATGAACTGATGTCTTGTTATGCCAAAGATAGGCATGCCAGCCAAATCTAATATCAGTAACCTTGTATTTTCCAGGGTAATCCATTCTGTTATCCAGGAGATTGCACATGCCTGGTAGTAGGTATGTGCAAGTCAGGTACTGTAAAGCCTCCTCTTTCCTTCGTATCAATTAACACTTTATATTTGATCCTGGGTTTTTTACCTTGCCATATAAATTCTGTCAATTCTTTCTTCCATGTTTTGAACACCTTATCATTAATTATGATTGGTATGTTTTGGAAGAGACATATCATTTTAGGTAATATATTCATCTTAAAAGCAGCTATTTTCCCAAGTAGGGATAAATTTAATCTCTCCCATTTCCTTAAGGCCTCTTTTATTTTGTTCCATGTTTTTATGTAGTTGTTTTCAAACAACTCTGAAGTTTTCATTGATATAGTAATACCTAAATATTTTGGGTTTTTTAACTATCTTATAACCTGTGATCTTTTCTAATGCTTGTTCTTCCTGTTTTGCCATGTTTTTTGTTAACATCATCGTTTTTTCCTTATTTATTTTTAATCCCACCCAGTTACCAAATTCCTCAATTGTTTCTAATAATTTCTCTATACTCTCTTTTGGATTCTCTAAAATAAAAACCAGATCGTCCACAAAAGCCTTATATTTATATTCGTATCCTCGCCATTTCCACCCTCTTATTTCTTGGTCTTTTTTTTACTTTTCTAAGAAGTATCTCCATTACCGTAATAAAAAGTAATGGGGATAAAGGGCAGCCTTGGCGTGTCCCTTTTTCGATCTTACATGACTTGTTTTTTCACCGTTAACTATGACTTGAGCTTCTTGATTTGTGTATATCTTACCTATCCAATCAAGGTATCTGTCTCCAATATTTATTCTTTTTAAAATTTCAATCATAAAATCCCATATTATATTGTTGAACGCTTTTTCTGCGTCCACAAATATCAATAACAGTTCTTTTTTGTTATATTTTTCATAGAACTCCAAAAGATCCAAAATTACTCTTATGTTGTCTTTCGTTTGCCTATTTGGGAGAAACCCACTTTGGTCCTCATAGATCCAATTTTTTAGGATTTTTTTCAATCGTTCTGCTAAAATACTTGAAAAAATTTTGTAGTCTATGTTCAATAGGGAAATTGGCCTATAATTAGATGTAAGGTTAAATCTTTTCCCTCCTTAGGAATTCAGATTATATCAGCCTTTTTCCAAGATTCTGGACATTTCCCTCTATTTATGTCATTAAGTAACCTATGTAAAGGTTCGATTAACTCTTCTTCAAAGGTTTTGTAAAATAATACCGAGAAACCATCAGGTCCCAGAGCCTTACCTATTTTCATTCGTCTTATCGCTTCTCTGATTTCTAATTTGGATATTTCCTTATTTAATTCCCTTTTCTGTTCCTCTGTTATTTGTGGTATCTCTTCATTGTCTAGATATTTTCCCATGTTATTGTCTATTTCCTTTGTTGTTTTCTGATTCCCATATAATTCACTTGGATTATTTCTTTTTGATTGTGTACCTTGTTTGTTTGGATTTTATTTCCATTATTAATTTTTTCTCTTTTTCTTTTCATAACCTATAGGCTAGCCATTTGCCTGGTCTGTTTGCATTTTCAAAATATTTGTGTTGTGTGAATTTCAGTTTATTTGCTATTTCATTTATCATATTTGATTCTAGTTTTTTTTTTCCCCCCAAGATTGTCAATTCCTTCTTGGTTTTCACATCCTCAGGCTTTCCTTTCATAATCTTTTCTTTTTCTCTTATCTTTTCCATCAACTCTTCTTCTCCGGCTTTTCTTTTTTTCCTAAATATATAATCTTGCTGGATAAGATGTTCTTTAATAACCACTTTTGCAGCATCCCATACTATATTAGTGTTTGTTCCTTTATCTAGATTCTCTTGAAAAAATTGCTTTATTATTGTTTTTATCTTCTCAACTATTTTATCTTGTTTCATTAATATATCCTTCAGTTTCCAATTATAAGAATTCTTTCTGGTTCCTATTTCTAGGATTACTGGGCTGTGATCTGATATTACTTTTGGTTTTATTTCTATCTTTCTTATATCTCTTACCATAGTTTTTGATATTAAATACATATCTATTCTGGACCATGATTTATAACGATCAGAATAGTATGTAAAGTCTTTTTCCTTTCCATGTTTTAGTCTCCAAATGTCTACCATTGATAGTTGGTCCATCATTTCTGTTAGCACTTTAGGTAGTTTTCCCTGGGATTTCTTTTTATTCGTTTTCGAAGATCTATAAATAAATAAATACATAAAATAAATACATATCTAAATCCATATCGAAAACCCCATTCCAATCCCCTGCTAGGATCATGTTTTCATGCTCATATTTTAGTAGTTCTTGTAATAACTTTTTATAAAATTTCCCTTTGTTTTCTTGGGGTCCATAGATTCCCACCATTAGAACCTTTTTATCTATGAGATTGATTTCTACCCCTATAAAGTGACCTTCTTGATTGTTGAATAGCTCTTTAGCTTCATATCTTTTATTAATATAAATCGCCACATCTCTTTTCTTTTTTCCATAATTGGTTGCATATAAATTTCCTAACCTGTTATTTGATAGAAGTTTCTTATCCTGTCTTCTAATGTGAGTTTCTTGCAAACAAATAATGTCCGGTTTTTGTTTTGTTAAGTAATGAAATATTAATTTCCTCTTTTGTGGACTATTTAAACCTCTCACGTTCCAATTAATTATTTTATTCATCTTTTAATCTGATTCGTTGTTCACTTTATCCTCTTTTTTTAATTCTCTATATTTTTGTCTTTATGTCTTTATTTATCTTTTCTTACTCTAAATATTCTTCTTCTATCTCTTCAGATTCTATAGTTTCTACAAATTCTTCTAACTTTTCTTTAAATTCTTCTACTTCTTCCACTCTGTCTCTATCTTCATCTTCTTTTCCTTCTCCCCCTCTTAGTATTTCCTGTTCTATCTCTTCTAATTCTCCTGCTTTTTCCAATTCTATATCAGATCCTTCTTTATTTTTGATTGTCACAGATGTTAAGTTTAAATTCCCTTCTTGTTTCCCCTCAATCTCCTCTCTCTTTCTTGGGCCTTTTTTATCTGTTTGGTAAGTTCTTTGGGTTTTTTCTGTTTTTCTGTTTAGTTTCTCTAAATTATTTTCGTTATCTTTCGTCTCTGACTCTTTATATCTCGTTGTATCTTCCTGGATTTTTGCTAGGAAATTTTTTGCCTTAGGGAGTGTATTGATTAAATATGTTTTGGAATGATATGTTACCAAGATTCCTTCTGTCTTATTCCATTTATATCCCTTTTTTTCTATCTCTCAATATCTTTGTTAAGAACCCGTATTCTTTCCTCTTTTTTGGAACGCTTGTTGGGATATCCTTATAGATTTTAACCTCTATCCCCTCTATAATCAACTTTTCTTTTAAACTCTATTGAATTACTATATCTTTCACCCTTTCTCTGATAAAGTAGACCACTATATCTCGAGGTAGTTTATTCTTCTTAGCTATCCACGAGTCTATTCTAAACAATTTATCTTATTTCCACATCCAAATGTTCATGATCCCACTTTATGAAATCAGCTAATGCTGGAATTATTCTCATTACTATATTTTCGTCTTGCACTTCTGGTAAACCTCTTATTTTAATACACTTTGATCTTCTATTTATTTCCTGCACTGTTCTTTGATTATTATCTGATTCAGCTTTCAATTCTAGAAGCTGGGTTCTTTTATCTAAGTTATCTGTTTTCGTCTGTAGCTCTTTAAAATCCTTGCTAATTTTATTTATGTCTTTAGTTACTGATTCCAACTGAGATCCAAATTTTTCTAATTGTCTCTGTAAATCCACTCTTATTTCTCCTTTCAAGCTTTTCATCTCAGATTTCAGTTCTAAACTTAGTTTCTTAAATTCTTGAAGTAATATCATATTTGCTTCATCTACTTTGGTAATTAGATCAACTGAGGTTCTTCCAACTTCTTGTGCTTGTGACCTAGTGTGTACCAGTGTTTTTCTGGCTGTTGACATCCTTTGTTTTATCTTTTTCCTTTCAATATTCAATTTACTACAATATCTTTAGGAACTTCCTCTCTGATGTTATACCTTTCAAATCTAAATTGTTGTCATTAAACATACACAGTAATACAATTACAAATTGTATGACTATTTTCCCTTTGTGTCCCCTGCATACCTAGTAGATGTTAACAGCTTCAAATTTGATTCTATATTAATGTATCGGTTGTTTTCTAATTCAATGATTAACAAAATGAGATATCACAATTCAGAAAATAATAGTGTTTGGTCAGCTTACAATTAATTTAATGTACCAACAATTGAATTAATATAGTCAAATAAATTCCTGGCTCATAATTTATAATTCATTTTTAAAGCAAATTAGATTAATTAATTTAATCAAAAATGAGTATTCATATCTCAATTCATTCAATAATCTTGTCTTTAGTTTCTTTGTAGTGTTTTTATCTTTCTATATCTTTTGGAAAATTAATTATTACCGTTTTCTTAAATCAATTGTTGGTATTGTATATAAGTAGACAATTCATATAACTGCAGAAATAGTCCAATTTAATTTACACTTTAAGTGTTATAAAAATTCTATCTCAATCTGTTTTTAGTAGCTAAAATAATATGTCTAAACAATTTGATATTGCTTCCATGAATTCATATCCATATGACATCAACAATAATATATAATTGGTTCAAATACACCCAGTTAATTCACTCTTCTTGCCAATTTTTTTACCAGGTTTGTTTCTGATTTCAAAGATCGTTATTTAACCAAACCAAATTAGATTATTCTCTGTTTATTTTATTCAGTGGACTCACCTATTTTCTTTACAATGTTGTGTTATATTCTAACAATGTAATTCATTTATTGTCCTTGTTAACTTTATCTCTTATTCGTTTGTTGTCTCTTCCTTCTGTTCCATTCACACTTCTTCCTTTTCTTGTCTTCTCTTCCTTTCCACTTTTCCCTCCTGCATTCAGTTCTATGATACTCTTCTCCCTTTCACAGCGTTAAGATCTGTGTTTCTGTTTAGCTTTCCTAGATCTTTTCTAGTATTTTATATTCCTCTGATAGTTCCGTTTGTTATTTCTATATATCTTTCTTTGTTTCTTTGCTGCTCTGTTACTCTGTTTCTTTTTCCTCTGTTTTTTCTGTTACTGCCCTTTCAACACTTGTAGGGGTTGTACACGCTGTTGCTTTGTTTTTACTCTCTTTGTTTCCTTTATCTTTCCTTTTTATTAAAGGGTGGAATTTTACCAACTTAGAGCTCTTATACTGGCTCTCTCTGTTATTTCTTTCCTGTGCCTTTCGATCCTCATTCCATCTACTACCCCTTCCAACGTCGCTCACTTCCGTAGTGTTACTGTCTCTTTATAACTGTTAAGGTCGTACCTCAACTCGTTCCCTCTTCCAAATCAAGTTGTCATTCACTTGATCTGTTCCATTTGAGTCCCAATAGAAATGTAGATTTAAACATAAAGGGGATTTAAATGGATAAGAGAAAAGAAAAATGCTTCTATATGATATAACTCACGCAAGTCCGTTAAAAGTGGTGGCATCGCTTAAGCCGCGAAGCGGTAACCTTGCTCGGGTGGGGTAATGGCGGTTAGGTTTTTGCGGGTCTATACAGGGCGTTTGAAGCTATTTCCACTTCATAGACCTGGACCTCGCCACCTTTCGTTGCCCCCTCTGCTTGTCCAATACCATGGACAAAGTTTACCACCCCAGTGTCTTTGTATTGGGTGGTTTATCCCGAGTTTTGGGGCAGGTTCTCTGGAGCCTCTGAAGAACCTGTCTGTCCTGACACCATCTCCACCAGAAGTCCCCCGTGGGGGAAATGTTTTGAAAAGTGGAGGGTGGAGTGGAGTGGTGGCAGTATAGGGGGTGGCATGTGGTCAGAATTCTGACAGTTGCCCACCCTTAGTGTGTAGATGAAGATCTTTAGCAGCCCAGCATTCTATCTAAAAGGGGCTGTAGCTTGCATGCTTAATGAGGCTCCACAGGTATAGTAAGAAATCTTTACTAACAAGGATGAACTTGAAGATGTAGTTGCTGTTTGGGCACTAGGCTTTAATGGAGACAATGATGGTAATGATCTCAACAAACTTCCTCCTTGCACGTGATCTCAATGAACTCCCCTCCCCCATCTGCAAAATGAAAGGTTTGAGGTGCTTATACTATCTTTCTGGCTCTACCACTGACTCTGAGTATAAATTTAGGCAAGCCACATATATCCCTTTGCTTTGATCCTACCCTGCAAAATATTTTCTGCAAAGCCAAGCATCTGGGCAATTTCATCAGCGGTCTTCATGCTCATCAGAGGAAACTTTAAGAGAAAAAATTATAGCTGAGATTGATTGATCACTGCTCTGTTATATCTGTGTGGCTGAACTTATTGTCAGCTGCCAAATGCATCAATTACATTGTGACATTTCAAGAGCAGTTCATAAAAAGATACCAGGAAAAATGCAACACTGAAACATTACTTCTAGATGTTGAATCAGCAATGTTAAGAGTTAATTTGCCACTTAAATTTCATTTTTATCACAGGCCAATTAAGTCGCTAGCAATCACTCTAGTAAAATCTTTCAGTTACTGAGTGCTAAACAACCCATGCATCTCACTAGTTATAGCTTCAGCTTATAATACATCATTGGTTCTCAGAGTCTCAGTGTTGGTGCTCTAAATTTCTTTGAGTTGGGGGTTCTTTTTATTTCCTACATCATTACACACACACACACACACACACTAAACTGTCTAATATAATTCAGTTATTATATATTAAACTTAGCATCTGGTGGTTGTGGTAGTCATGCTACTGACTCTTTTATTGACTAATTTGCCTGCAGGGGCATTTAACAGGGATATAAATGTATTTTTGTGGCTGATTGTACTGTTATAGCTTTGGGCCAGGCATTCTTTTGCCAGAGAGATTGATGGTTAATAGCCCAGGATTGTTAGTCAATGTCTCTTTATGGACATTAATTGTTGCACAGTTTCTTGATACAGAGACCTCTCTGGAAAGTTTTGAATAGGCGAGTTGTCAGAAGTGCCATGTGACATATGTATTTCTGTGCATTTGGGATGAGGATGGGTGTACGGTGTATATTTGTTAGTGAAGGGGCAGGGGAGTAGGAGATAGACAGCAATTAGGGGATAGACAGAGGGTGCTTTCAGGCTGCCAGTTCCTTCCCAACAATTGATCCTCCACTATAAGTTCCAAGCAGAATTGCAAGTGACTTTTTGCCAATTCAACTTGGCAGGGGTTTGTACTTAGTATGTGTGTATTCCACTTTGTTCCACCCGTATTAGCAGAAACAATACAGTCATGTAGGCAGGGAAAGGACAATTCTAAGCATGCCATTTTAGAACTTTTTTTCCTTATCAGTTTGGGCTTTTTTTTAAAAAAAATACATTTTTGAATGAAAGTGCTTTTTACTTGTATGTTTGCAAAGTAAGAGACATTACAAAATGTGTTTTAAGGCATCTTGTGGGTGACATATGCAGGCCTAAGTCCAATATATTCCTGCATATGCCCTTTTATGGACATGGCAGGAGGAGGTATTCATTACCTCCTCCATGCAATGACCATCCTCCACAAAGAACTCACCTTCCTCTTATAACAGCCATTTTATGACCAAGGGAGAGTGGGGGGAACAGCCAATGAATGTCTGGCTATGTTGTAATGGATACACAATGACAATTTCATCTTCTGGGACCTCTGGAAAAGCCATAGAAGGTCTTGGAGGATTACTTCGTTGTTATGCATCCAGCTATAGCAACTTATTGGTTGCCTGCCATCTTGCCTTGGCCACTAGATGGCCATGTCATGGGGGAGATTGCAGAAGGAAGGTGAGTTCTCTATACACAGAGAGGGGGAAAGGGTGTCGTTCCATCCAGTGAAACTTTACATTCATCCAGATGTTGCAGGATCTCAGCTCAAGTCTGAGATCAAAGCCTGCTAGCAGAATGTGACTTTTCACCAGTGTAGGTTCAAGCAGTGATGGCTATTTCTCCTCTGTTAAATACACAAGGGCAGTCAGAGGCTCCTAGGTTCAGCTCCACACATAGCCAGTTATTGGCTGTTAAGGACATGTCTGAGAGCTATCCAGCTGTCCAATACTTATGTTGGCATAAATGGGTGTCATGCCAGTGTAAACTACCTTCAGTCTCTACTGAAAGCAGAAGTGGGCACTGCTCAGGGAATGCAGTATTCACTTCAAGCAGAAAAGTCCTGGCTTCTGTAGTGAGTTTTGTGTGTGCATATCATGTGTACTGGTAATGATGACAGCCAACAAATAGCAGATGTTGAGGCTACAGTTCAGAGGAAGGAACTGGCAAAACCACATCTGAGGATTCCTTGCCTAAGAAAGCCCTATGAAATTCACGGGGACACCATAAGTTGACTGGCAACTTGAAGGTACACACAGACAATGTCCTACAGCCAAACCCTTAGGCCATTTCTGCCCACTGTCTTACATGTCTGGAAGTCTTTTGTTTGGTATTCTGTGGGACACCAGTAGATTTCTCAGTTGCATAGAGAGGTGCTGATGCTGATGTACCTGTGTACACACACACAAGCTTATTTCAGACCTTGGAATCAACATACAGATTGCAGGGGTGGAGGCTGCGGCTTCAGTGCCATCTTCCCTGTATGTATGGTCTTTCACTGTGGATTTAATGCATGAAAGGGACTTTCTTGTTTTGGCATCTGGGAGCTCTGAGCCATGGGCAAACCCAGAAGCTTTGGTTCTGGAGTTTTGTATTATAAGAGTATCGCTCCCCTCAAAGAAAGGGCTACACTAAAGATGTGCTTATTTCCGCTCTGCAGAGCTCCCGCAGAGATAATTTGTTCAATGCCAGGTGAGGACATTGACTTCTCATTGGCTGCCATGCCAGTCCCTCGAAGGCATGCAGGCAGGGCTTCCTTTGACATGGCCCTCCTCCTTCCTGTTGTGAAACCAAAGCTGTCACTTCCTTTCTTGCCTTTCCTCGGCACCAACCATCATCTGTGTCAAAAGCTTAAGGCATTAAAACATTTGTTTTAAAAAACAGGGGTGCATAGTGGAAACAGAGTTATCACTGCAATTGATTGCAGGGTTGAATAAAGGTTTTGGGGGCTGCAAACACCAATTATTGAAACAAAGGGGATTCTTTTTAGAATATTACTTACAGTAATCTCCACAGGGAAAATAGGTTAATGCAGCTACACACATACCAGAACTTCAGATGATAAATTAATGTTGGCACGTGGCTATTTAAATGAGCACTGGCGGATGTTTATGTGTAAGAAGGAACATATCCGGCTTTCTATCATTTAGTAGTTTAAAAATAGGCCCATTTGTTACATTATGCAAGTTAGTACCTCACAGTGTGGTACATGGCAAGTGAGTTACATCTCCCACAAGGGATCTAACATTATGCTGTCATATTCCAGGAAGATTTGAAATATTATCCTTGAAACTTAGGACTTTCTTTGCCTTTTAAGATAGCAAATGATTGATCAGTCTAGCATTTCAGATAAAAACGTACTTAACATTTGGATAGAATATAATCATACCGTATCAAACCATTTTGCTCCTGAAGTGCAACAGCAAATGATATTCCTTACTGACCCAAATTTAGATGCCGTATTGGGAGGAAGGTGGGATATAAATTAAATGAAAATAAATATACGTAGTATCCTATGGGAGTAATTTTGGTGTATGAAACTGACAGCACAGTGACACTGAAGGGTGAAGCAGGGTTGGAGAAATATGTCAGTTTCACATTCTCTCTGGTTTATATATTTTTTTTCAGTCTTAAGTTTGTCCCATCCAATATCTGCATCAGTCTGCAAATATTTTAAGACTATGCATCAAAATTCCTGTGCATTTTCCTGCATTTCCACCCTGTTTTTGTGCAGAATTTTGTCTAATGTAGGCATTGGCAATCAATTTCCTCAATAAAATACATTTTTGTCCATTCCTTTCACTCTTATACATGTTTCTACCTACATTTCTCCCCAATTTATGCATTTTTACATGTTTTTATTGGAGAACCAATATAAATATTGAGGATAACTGTGTTTTGAATGATGAAATGGTTTGGAAAATCAAATGTAGATTGATGTCCTGTCTATACAGTCAAAATAATACGAACAAGTTGTGAAAGATCGGTGATCCGTTCATATGGACATGCGCACAAATTTGTGTCATTAAGAAGGGGGCGCATCCAAATCCACTGCAAAGTCTGTATGTGCTATGTCTGGGGCTTCGTACAGATTTTTTTAAAAGCTCAGTACAACATCCGAATGTGCGATCAATTGTTTGAACACTCACGTTCACACAGATACAAATAGGCAGTGCAATCTGATTGGCTGGATGAGTACAGGGGGCGGGGCTAGCCAAGAGGGAAAGCAGCTGCAGCCGCCATGTTGGATTTTCGGCTGACCGAGGGTCCGGTAAGTCGATCAAACAGCAATTTTATACTATTTTATTTTATTTTATTTGTAGTAAATATGAAGTTTTGCTTGTGTGCACCCTGGAAAATGTTTTTTTTTTTTTTAAATGGCAGTGGCAGATTTAAAATCATGAGCAAATCACTCACGGCCGCCAGCTAGCTAGGGGGTCATGCAGAGTTTAGGGGGGCGCTTTTGGCCACATAGGCAGATCACATCGTTGTGAATGCCTACCTTTTTGGATGTGTTCGTATTTCCCCCCTCGTACAGACAAGACCTGAACAAATTTCTCCTCCATCCCTGACTAGGCGGTGGATAAAGACCCTGTTTTAAAACTGGACAATTCCATATTCCATATCCTCCAACAATTACATAGCAGGTGCCTCTTCTATCACAATCCCTCTGTTCTCTAGCCATTCCCTATAGAGAAGAAATAATATCTGTGAGTGGAGTGAGGGAGAGTTCCCCCCCCCCACCCCAGTTTTGAATTTGTATCCTGAAGTAATCTTCAAAATCCAGTTGGCAACAATAAAAATATTATTGTGGAAGGAAAACACTAGACAACTTAAAGATAAGAAGAGAGCTGCCTGTTTCCATCTAGGTATCTAAATCAGCCACCCTTTAGCCTGACATCCTCTAGATGTGTTGAACCATGGTGACTGGGGATGGTTGGAGTTGGCACCCAATTTATCTGTAGGACACCAGATTGGGGCAGATAGATTGGATAAATGATGGGCAAAACAAAACCCAGTAGAAACTGGGGAAGGGGTGATGTTGTTGCCTCTCCACCTCACTTCCTCTCTCCATCCCTTCTTTATCTCATCAGCCTCAAGATGCTGATGAAATGCATCTGATCCCATCAGATAAAGTTTCTGTCCTCCCTGACAGGAAAGGACAAGCTGACAAATGGGTCTTGGTTGCTGTATTTTGAGGGCCTGAATTAATCCCATCCTTCAGCCTGCCCTTTAATGCTGGAGCTTTCCCTCACCCTCTCGCTCAGTCTGTGGCTGTCATCCAATGAAAGCATCCTGTCGTCTCTCTCTCTCTCTCTAGGTCTCTCTCCTTCACACCTCTGGATTCTCTTGTTCTTTCTTTTTTTAAAAAATGTACCTCTTTGTAACTGTGCTACTTCCCTCCCGCCTCCCCATTTTGAACGGTCAGCAGCACCTCGCAGCAAGCCTCAGCCTGAGTTGGCATATTCCACGCTCCTTCCACAAGGCAGTGGGAAAAGCTTCTCAGCCCCTTGAAACCTGCAGGTGAAATGGGAGATGTATATACTCTCCAACATTTCATAGATGAACACTGAGATCTGTCTGGCCAAACAACATCAGAGTATGGGTCCAAATGGCAAAAGTTATTAATGAGGAAGATCACAGAAGCTAGGAGAGGCTGCTGTAGTAATCCAACAAGGAAGCGCAACATCCAGCCCCCTCCTCCCCTCCTGCCCCTACTGAGTTAATTAAGTGCAGACTACCTTTGTACTTTGAACTCAGTTTGCAGTAACCAGAAAGGACTAGGAATGAGATGGATGAGTAAAATTGCAGCTGCCATTTCCCACTTAGCCAGCAAAGCAAATCTCTGAGTTGTAATCTGACAACAGATTCCCTTGTAATTTATTTATTTTACTTTTGAGATGGGAATGGCTTGTGGAAGGATTTCCATGTCATGAAAATGCTGACACTGGGAGCTCTTGACCCTTGGAGTCAACTGGATTCATGAATTCCAGTATGAACTGGGATATCTTGAAAATACTTTTGTAATTATCTTGAAAGGTACCGTGATTAGTTTTATTATTAGTTTTATTCCTTTGCTCATGAAAGATCAACTGTTAGCCAGGTGAATATATTTTAAATACTCAAGCAGATGGTTGCAGGGGAATGATACTTTACAGTTGCCTATATCTTGCATTAGCAAGTTGAATCACATACCCTGGTGCCTATAAGTTGTGGTTATGTGCCTTCAAGTCATTTCCAACTTATGGTGACCCTAAAATGAAACTGTCATGGGGCTTTCTTGGCAAGATTTGTTCATAGGGGATTTGCCTTTGCCTTCTTTTGAGGCTGAGAGTGTGTGACTTGCCCAAGGTCACCCAGTAGATTTCCATGGCCAAGTGGGGATTTAAACCTGTTCTCCAGAGTTATGGTCCAGTGCTCAAACCACTTCTGAAACATGGCTGAAACAGGTATCTCGCCTCTCCCCCATTGTTAGACTCATGATGAGGACATGCAAGTAGCTTTGGGGTGTATTTGATGAAAAAATATCAAAATGACTTAGGAGCCTATTCACATTGAACCATTTTAATGTGCTCTCGGTTTCCTAAATGCTTCTGAAAATAATTCACCTTTGCTTCCTGGTTGACTGGTAAATTTTACTGAAAGTCCTGCATGATGGACCCATCTTCTCCCAGCCCTGGCATACACATTCAGTGTTTCTCTGCAAGGTAACCTTTCAGTGAGCAAATATTTCTACCTTTTTTGTGACTCTCCTCTTAGTTAAGGCCCTTTCTCATCTTCAGGGTAAGGGGAATATTAAAAAAAACATTCCCAATATGTATTTTATTTCTTCGCGACTCTTCAGATTAGAGCTAGTGCAAGCACCACTTTAGATTAGAGCTAGTGCCTATCCCCTTCTTTCAGTTTCTGAATCTATAATTCAGATTTCCCCTCCTGCCCCCCCCTACCTGTAGCCTTTTAGATTCCCTCTGCTTTGGGTTCAACAAAGGGATCTTACAGACTATAGCCCCTTGGGTTTTGCTGGATGTTTTCACCTCTGAATCTACTCATTCCATTTTTTATTTTTTGGTGGGGATGGAGTGCTCTTTGTAGTGATTTCTTGGATCGGCATTGGGGCTTTTCCAAAGATATTTTTAAATGGGGAGAGGCATGTTTGCTGGGGTGATCCTATGGTTTGAAGGGCATTTTTTAAAAATAAAAATCAAGAGTTGTAGTGCAAAAGTGTCATTTCACTTATGCACTATAGCACTATAATCTTAAGAAAAAGACTTTTATGGTTCCAGTATTAAAAGGAATTAAGGTTTGCAGTTTGATGAGGCAATCTTGGACTAAGAAGTCCAAATGCCCCTCCCAGAACTATAGACCTCAGGATTCTATAGGATGTTGCCTTGGCAACTAAAAGTGGGATATAGTGCTATAATGTACTATACTATAGTTTACTATGAAAGGGCCTTTAGTAAATTTCACTCTATAAGCAGCCATCAGAGAGTGCTATTGTAATACGCTAATAAAGCAGTAGACAGCCTAGTCCTTCCAGATGTTTTGGATGACAACTACCATGAGCTCCACCCAACATGATCACTAAGGAATTGTGGGAGTTGTAAGCCAAGACATCTGCAGGGCAGCATAACACCTACCCATTCTAGCCTAGCATTTTCCAAAACTGCTGCTGCCTTATGCAATTAACAGCATTATAGCAGCAGGTTCCCCCTCCCCAGTCTACATGTGTTCTTTCAGTAGACTGGGATAGTGATGGAGCTTGCCCTCTTTTCACGTACACATATTTACTGGGTTATTGGAGGAGGAGGAAGGGGAGGAGGAGGAGCAAGAGCAGCAACAGCACAATGCACAAAGAAGGTTTCTCTTATGTTTTAGAGGCTTATTGGCCAAGGGAAGGGAAGCGGCAGTGCAGCCCAATAATAGCACCTCCCATCCTATCTTACCGCTGTTTTTCCACTCTGGTCCCATGGGAGACGGTGGTAAATGCGAGTCTTTTTTCTAACTGTTTTTTCCAGTTAGAAAAAAGACTCACGTTTATCATTGCCTCCCACAGAACTGGAACAGAAGAACAGCTGTAGCACTCTGATGTCATGCAGTAAGACAGGATGGGAAGCGCTATTATCGGGCTTCACTGCCACTTCCCTCCCCTTGTGCCTTAAGCCTCTTAGTCATATGCAAATCCTGCCTCCCCCCACCAATATTGCTGAGGCAGAATTTGATAGCCACACAGCAACCAATCTATATTGATACTGATTATTAGCATAGTTACCTTTATAATCATCCTCTCTATTTCTAGTATTCAGAGGTGAGTGCTGGTGCTTACATAGTCAAAAAAAAACCCCATCATTTACAAACGAGTTACACATCTACACATAGAATCATAGAATTGTAGAGTTGGAAGAGACCACGAAGGCCATCTAGTCCAACCCCCTGCCATGCAGGAAATCTTGATCAAAGCATCCCTGACAGATGGCCATCCAGCCTCTGTTTAAAGACCTCCAAGGAAGGAGACCCCATCACGCTCCGAGGGAGAAGGTCTAGGACATTTCACTGTGGCCAGTTCAGAGTGGCATGGTTCTGCTTATGTATCAATTGACAATTTTGTCAACAAAATGCAATCAAAACCATCTCTACTTGGCTGGAACCATCCCGCAAAACCATTTAGGCAAGGGTTAAGGTAAGGGTTAGGGTTATTATTAATTATCAGTTGATATTACTGATAATAACCTGAACCTTATCCTGAACCCTTACCCAAATGGCCTTGCAAGACAATCCCAGCCAAACAGAAATGATCTTGATTTCGTTTTCCGACAAAACTATCAATTATCAATTGATACGTAAGCAGAACCATGCCATGCTGAACTGGCCACACTGAAATGTCCCTGATTTCTATGTGTGGCTGTGAAAGCTGGACAGTGAAAAAAGCTGACAAGAAGAGGTTCAATGCATTTGAAATGCAGTGCTGGAGGAAAGCTCTGTGGATACCACAGAATGCCAACAAGACAAGTAAATGGGCCCTAGACCAAATCATAGAAGAAAAAAATTACTAAACTTGAGACTATTGTACTTTGGACATATCAGTAAAGCTGAAAGCAGTAGGAAAATGTGGAGTGCTAAAGGTGGCGATATTCCATCAAGGAAGCCACAGCTCTGGCTTTGCAAAAGCTGCTAATGACGGGGGTCTTTTGAGTGTCTCTCATTCATAGGGTTGCCGTAAGTAAAAGTCAACTTGATGGTAAATAAAAAGGGGAAGGTATCAGCAGGCTTGTTGAACCCCCATGTTCTGCAGTAATGAAAGCTCCAAAAATTGAGGGGGGGACTCTGCGGGGCTGGTGTGTGTGTGTGTGTGTTAGGACTTAGTATTGTGGCCATGGAGTATTAACTGAATGGACCAGGGAGGACTGGAAATCTTGGTGAGAGGGAAATGAAATTGAGTTACTGTGGAGAAGGAGAAAAAATAAAGGGGTTCCCATTAAACAAAATTTGACTGACTGGAACAGTGGACAAGGCCATTCTACACTTGAATATTTTTGTTGCCTGTCTCTTACTGGTAACATGTGAGGAAGTGTCACAAAGGAAGTGCATGCAGTGGCAGATGTTGTTGATCAGCAGACATCAAAGAAAGGTCTCCTGATCATCCTTACTTTCTACATCAGTGGGAGGAATTTGGATCTTGCACTGGGAGGACATCAGTGGGCTGTCCCTAACCTCTTATGTGCCCTGAGCTGACTGGTTTCCTCTTGTCTTCTAGAACCTTACAGTCCGGCCGTGTGGGTGATGATGTTTGTGATGTGTCTCACTGTCGTTGCTATCACAGTCTTCATGTTTGAATATTTCAGCCCTGTTGGCTACAATCAGAATTTAACCAGTGGCAAAAGTAAGTAAGTTTCCAAATGATCCAGTGAGTGGGCCTTGCAGCAGGTGGACAAAAAGGTGGATGTCTGTTGTCATAGGTATCTCCAGACCCTTTTATTACAAAAGAACAGGCAGCTAAAGTCAGAGAGCAATTCCCTGTTGGACTTTTGTCTACAGTTCCAAGAGCAGCCACTGCTAATTTATGACTACCTAGGTAAAGGACGCATCTCATATGACCATAGCACCCTGTGGCAATCCAGCAATGTCCATTAATATGTGACTGTTGTTGTTTATGTGCATCCTTCTTGTTACTTGGTGGTGCTGTGCCACTGATCATATTTCTGTGTGCATAGGGACCCCCCAAAAGATAATGGAAGTAGCTACCCCATTGAAGCACAAGTGATGGGCAATTTGGCAAATGATGTTAATGACTCTGTCAAACTACATGTTGCTAGTGGTTGTTAATTTTTTTTACAATCTACCAGACATAAATATATTTTCCAAATTTCATGACACTATCCAAAAATTCTTCAGATTGCAGGAGAGTATTTGGGAAAGTACTCCAAATACCCAGCTTTGCTCCCTACAGTCTTATACTAATGGGCAATAAGAGGCATGGGGGCGGGGGGAAACAGCAGACTTTTAAGGGAACTGTATGTACACAAGTTGGACTATGTGTCTGGCTTGTCTGCACGTGCACCGATTGACCAGCTAGCTGGAAATGAAAACAAGGTTCCTGTGCATTTACATAGTTTTATAAGGAGAGAAAAATCTGAGTGCAATTTCCTCATACCTGTATGGCAAGCAAAAGTGCATCACCTGGTGAAATTCTGGCTCCTGTGCACCATTAAAGGTGCAAGAGGCCTATCTATCTTTGCATCTGATAGGTGCCTGACAGGCAAAGCATGAAGAAGCTATTTAGGGGTGGTATTATGGCCATATCCTGGGAATATCACAACCCTAGCTCTATTCTGAACCAGAAGCACTCCTGATCGCAAAATGGCTGGTCCTCTAATGATTTGCTCATAGTGAGAGCAGCATAGGTCAGTATGACTTGGGTTCTTAAAAGCAATGTACAAAGGCAGCTCTGCTTTCTACAGATACGACCCAGTTCTTTGTCAGCATCTCTGTCTCCGAACTGTCAACTACTGTCTAGATCTGACAGCCTGATTTGTAGGCTTGCCTGTAAACCCATGAGCAACCCCTCCTGCTCACAGCTTTCACAGCTTTGTGAGCTGGGGAGAAGATTTCTCACAGCTGCTTTGAGAAGCTGTCAGCCCCAGGCCAGTTGTACCATCCCTGTCCTTGATACAGGATTATTAAAACTTACATAGCCTGTCATGTGGGTAATGAAAAGGCCCCTTCAATGGTAAAAGTTAATCTGCCTGCCCATTCTCACCTTAGTCTAGCCATCATGTCTTCTAGAGAGCAATCTAGATTTCTCACCACTTGCTGTAGCAAATTTGTTGGTGGGAGTGGGGGGCGATGGGCTAAAAGAGGGTAAGAATTCTGGAAATGAAGGAGAAAACAGTGACTACTAGGAAAGAACAGGCAAGAGCCTGGAGAGGAAACAGTTTTTAGCTATCTTCACCCAAATTTATAAAGACCCTGGCAGGGTATGGGTTGCTGAGACCTTGCTGCTGTCTCCTTCCCATTCTAGTTTGGCTCTCATGAACCATTTTTCACCTTCTCTGTTTCAGATTTTAGGACTTTTTGATTATTTTAGTATTGTTGCATTCTTAATTTAGAAATAACAGCAGGAGCTTCTAATTGTCAGCATAAGGTAAATGGGCACATTTGAAACTCCAAAATGTTCTAACTGCAACTCTTCCTTTCCTTCATCATGCCTAGAAATTCTGGGCTCCGCTTAATTAAAGCCCCTTTTGATTTTTGAGGCTTTTTCCTGTAGCAATAGGACTCGAGAATGATAAGGGAGCAACCACAAAAGAGTCTTACTCTTGAAAGCTAGATTCCTTGTTGTAATTGGTGCAACTGACAAGCTGATTTGTGGACCTCCTATCGGCCATGTTGGGAATTTGACTGCGTTGTCTATTTCATACTTGTACTATTGTTTATTAGACCTCCATTAAACTCTGTTAAGTTAAAGCTTCAGTACTGATGTTTATTAAAACTCTTCTGTACCTGTAAACCTTAAATACAGAAGCAAGTGCTTGTTTGAAGATATAGAAAAGAATACAGTACTCTTCCAAAACAAGTTCTGATCAATGTTGTTGGAATTTTTGCTAGAAATATTTTAAAGACGTTACTAAATGAAACTGGTTACTAAACGCAATAAAACAAAACACCCTTCTTATTTCTAGTAAGGAAAGCCTGCTACCCCGCCCCCTTATTTTCTCTTCATCTTTCTAGAGTCTGGTGGACCTTCCTTCACTATTGGCAAGTCAGTCTGGCTGTTGTGGGCTCTAGTTTTTAACAATTCTGTTCCCATTGAAAACCCCAAGGGAACCACCAGTAAAATCATGGTGCTCATCTGGGCCTTCTTCGCTGTCATCTTTCTGGCCAGCTACACTGCTAATCTGGCAGCATTCATGATCCAGGAGCAATATATTGATACAGTCTCTGGGCTGAGTGATAAGAAGGTGAGGAGTGGTGGTGGCGGCGGTGGTTGTCACGTAATAAATGTAAAGTGCTGGAGGTGGGGATGCATTGAGCAACAGATAACACTGGATATATGGGAACAGCTAATGGGTGAGATGGTTTAATAATGAATGGCAGAACTTTTGAACTATATTTCTTGGCTTTGGCATTATGAAAAACCTTTCTATAAATGACAGTTACATGAAACCTGATAGATTTTAGTTAGCAGCCAAAATTGGTTTCACACAAAGGCCAGAATCAGGTTCTTATGCTATGGTGGCATAACTGTGCATAGGTGGAAGTGGTAGCAAGGGGGGAAAGAGCCCATGGGAACAGCATCTCTGAAGGAAGTAAAGCATTGTGGAGAAAGAAGGTGCTCAGAATCAGCAGACTTTATCTGCCTTCCCTCATCACCACTGTGGGACCCTAGAAAAAGTGCAACCACTAGTGTAGGGGATTTTACCCATGATGTTGCTTCCTGGACCTAACATTTGGAGAAGCAC
This sequence comes from Gambelia wislizenii, assembly GCA_030847615.1. Lineage (NCBI taxonomy): Eukaryota > Metazoa > Chordata > Lepidosauria > Squamata > Crotaphytidae > Gambelia > Gambelia wislizenii. The sequence continues at coordinate 198,096,346 of JAUMIR010000002.1, forward strand.
TTGTACGGCATCTGATGCAATCATAGCATGCTACAATATTTGGCATTGTAAGGCTGGAGGTAACTGAGCAGCTTTCCTTTCTTTATTTCAAGACTTCTCTATTATCGTCTTCCTATACACTATGGTGACATGGGCTGTAAATGGTTTTTTTAATTGCATAAAGAAATTTTTCTTATGCAATTAGCTTATGCCAAAATGATGGCACATAACTCCACACATAGCCCTTTGTGAGATATCCATCAGTGGGGCTTAACAAAGGGTGGTGGTTCTTATCTGGAGCAGGCAACAGACTTTTGCGTGTGTGTGTGTGTGTGTGTGTGTGTGTATGTATGGTTTCCATCTCAGTTCCAGAAGCCCCAGGATCAGTATCCCCCATTTCGGTTTGGAACAGTTCCCAATGGCAGCACAGAGAGGAACATTCGGAGCAACTACCATGACATGCATTCTCACATGGTGAAATACAACCAGCGTTCAGTGGAGGATGCCCTTGTCAGCCTCAAAATGGGGTAAGTTTCTGCATTTCCTTATGCAAGATGTCCTTCATGTTATCTATCTCAAATTGAATTCATAATCAACTGTGGTAATAGAAGGACCCCCGGTATGTTTTCAGTAAGTACTACACTTGATCTTCGCCAAAAGGTTCAGCCCTTTTTGGCTTTTAAGCATAGTTTTCAGTCAGCCAGTTGTTTTAATTTTGTTTCTTCCACATTGATTCTGATAAGCATTCTAATTAGAGTTGCTGAGTGCTCCTCCACATCTCCCTCACATACTGAGTCCGTAGTATCCTGTGAGGGTATTCATAAGTTTTGAGGCATTCATGGGACTGGCCAACATGTTCCTAAATGTCACCACTGTGCCAAAAGGGTCCAATTTTCTGTACATATTTGGTGTTGTGTGATGTTGTTAAACATAAAATAGCTCTCAGCTAGTCTTCATCTTAGAACTGATTAGAATTCTATGAAGTGCCAGTCTCACTGCTTTTTAGAATGTTTGCTTCAGTTCTTGGCTCTCACTACAAATCCCTCTTCCCTTCTAAGGATGGGTCTAGTCAGTGAAGAAGGAACTAGGCATCCGTGCTCTGTCCACACATGATTTGGCTTATTCTGTGGAGAACCTGCTGCTTGCTATTATGAAGTGTGCTTCATGACCCAGGTTCTGGACATAGGATACATACAAAACATCTGTTTTTTCCAACATCTTTGATAATAGGGATCTTTTGAACACATTTGAGCTTTCCCTCATTTGGGGAAGACCTTGTCAATTTTTATGCCCCATGAATCAGTCATTGAGGCCTTCAGATCAATGCAGCTCAGTTCAAGCTTCTTTATAGATGTGGCTTCTTCCTGTGCTTGGGCAGTATATGGTGACTACTGGCTTTCTTCTATAGATGCAGTAGTTTTCAAAGAGCATATTTGTCTGAGCACTGGAGAAGTAGACTGATAACCAAATAAGCTCATGCTAAAATCAGTCTCAGAGGTGCTGCTTGATTTCTTCATCCTCCCCCTTTTCCATTTTATTTTACAGATGTAGCAAACAAACTTCATAATCTTGAATACCAATTTTAGCAAAAGAAAACTCTCATTTCATTTCCACCATTTTTGGAAGATCAGATTTTGGATGTACAGTATAACGTTGCTAATATCTGCCTTTTGTCATGTCTTTTGGTTCCATCTGTTTTATTACTTACTTCCCTCTGTTGTCCTTTGATCTGCTGCCATCTTACTGTCCTTGATTTTAAAGGGGAACCTGTACAAAAACATGTTGCTTACCTATAACTGTGGTTCTTCAAGTGGTCATCTGTGTTCTCACACAATGGGTCTTGTGCCTGCACAGATACTCTCCTTGGAAAGTTCCAGAGCTGAGTTGTCTAGCGTGAGGCCTCACCCCTCCTTCCTACCATGCATGCTTGGGCCTGCCAGGCTACTGTCTCCTCAGTTTCAAGGTCCCCTCTTTCAGGGACCTGAAAGAGGGGAAGGAAGGGAAGGTTTGTGTGAGGGCACAGATGACTACTCAAAGAACCAAAGTTACAGGCAACCAACCTGTTCTTCTTCATCAAGGTCTCTGTGCCTCACACAATGGGTGACTGCACAGCTTACCTGAGGACGGCGGGTCAGGTCACTGTAGGACAGTTGAGAGAATGGTATGGCCAAAGTTCACATCTGCCCTGGATCTGCAATCAAGCCTGTAATGCTGAATCAGCGTGGATGGTTGAGACCATGTCGCTGCCCTGCAGAAATCCAGCAGAGGGATGGCCAGCAGAGGTGAAAAGATACCACCTTTGGGAAGAAAGAGATGTCTGGACATAGGACCACCTTATCTCTGTGGAAGGTCAAGAAAGGTTCATCTGCTCTTAGGGTTGTCAGTTTATTGTCATCAGGCTGGATGGCCATCTGTCAGGGATGCTTTGATCATGATTTCCTGCATGGCAGGGGGTTGGACTGAATGGACCCCGTGGTCTCTTCCAACTCTACAATTCTATGATTCTATGATTTGCATATCACACAGAGGTGATAGCCACAAGGCACAGGTAAACAGGTGGCTATGAATCATGGCCAGGGGCTCGAATGAGGCCTCCATGAGTTCTGAGAGCACAAATGACAGCAACCAGGGTGGAGTGGGTGCTGTCACTGAGGAATAGAGATGGTGTAGGCCCTTCAGGAACTGTTTGACTGTAGGGTTCTTGAAGAGTGAGTGTGTGGATATGGTCACTGGCTGGTGAGCAACGATTGCAGAGAAGTATACTTGAGGGAAGATAAGGACATCCCCTACTCCTTGAGGTGTAGCAGGAAGTGTAGGATAGTGGTGACTAAGGCCAGAGAGGCAGGTTCTGACCTCAATGTTGCGAAGTTGCAGAATGTGTGCCACTTATATGCATATGACCTTCTTGCAGAGTCCTTGCATGAGGCAGATAGCACTGCAAGTAGGCTCAGAAAGGTTAGTATCATATTCTCCAGGCTGTGAACTATAGCATCCAAAGGTCTGGGTGGAGAACCTGACCTTGAGGTGAGAAGTCCATTGTGTGAGGGAGGGGTGTTGATCTTGCCCTTCGATAGGCTAAGGAGTGGGTTGAACCAGTGTTGTCTCGGCCAGTAAGGGGCCGTGAGGATGGCATTGGACCTGTCTCTGGTCAGCTTGATTATTGTCTTTGCCAGCAGTGGGAAGCAGGGGTGGGGAGAAGAGATATAGGAGTGATCCTGGCCAATTCCTCAGGAATGCGTCCCCAAGGAATCCCTCCCCTCAATCCACTCTGGAGTAGAATTGGGGACATTTCATGTTCATGGGGGAGGTAAAGAAGTCTATGGCAAGTGTGCCCCATCTGGATGTTATGAGGGGAAACGACTTGTCTGACAGCACCCACTCATGGTGGAGAACTGCAGAGTGGCTTAGGTAGTCCGCTAGTATGTTGTTTACACCTGCCACATGAATTCCTACTGGGTGAATGCCCACCAGTCCCACAGGGCAGTGGCTAGGTTCAAGTGTAGTGACAAGTGGGTACCACCCTGTTTGTTGATGTAGCATACAACCGTTGTGTTGTCCAAAGTGACCTGTATCACCCTGCCACAAAGTATTTTCTGAAATGACCAGAGGGCTTTTATCACTGCCAAGAGTTCCAGAGCATTTATATGGAGCTCTGCTTCCTGTGATGACCAGTATCTATGAGTTGTTATGGTGGAGCAGTGAGCTCCCCAGCCTATTCTGGAGGCATCCATGGTGACCATGTATGTGGTGTCTGGAAAGTGGAAGGTTGCCCAGTCTTATCCACCATTTGATGGATGACAGGACATCTGGGGGTACTGTGATCTTCATTTGTTGAGGATCCCTCCAAGGGTCAAAGTTCCAGAGGAAGCAGTATTGTAGGGGCCTGGTCGCAGCCATGAGTCATAGAAGTCTCTGGATTGTATGTGCCATGGTTTGTGGGTTGCGCAGCATTCCGATGTTCTGTCAGTGCATATTATTGCTCTGTCTGGGGGAAGATATGCTTGTCCTGCCTCAGAGTCTAGTCTCGCTCCAATGAACTCTATGACCGCACAGTTCCAGGACTGATTTCTTGGGGTTCATGTTGAAGCCTAAGTCTTGTAGTAGAGCCAATGTTCTTAATCTGTGGTCTGGGGATGCTCAGGGGCCCGCAATGTCCTCACAAGGGGCCCACAAAGGCTTGAAGGCTATTTGGCCCACCTCCTCCCTGCAATGAAGCAGCCATGTAACAGAAGCCAAGGCAAAGCCTGGCTGGCTTGGCCTCAGCATTGCCATTCAGTCCGCTCCAGCCACAAACGTACAGGAAGAAGCAGGAGAGAAGTCTTCCCTCCCCCTCCAGTGCCTCTGAGGGAAGGTTTAATGGGTGGTGTGATGTTGTTGTTGTTGTTAGGGTTTTATATCTTGAGTTAGGTCTTGGGGATTCTGTGGCAATAAAATATATTTAAAGGGGGTGCCTGATAAAGAAAAGGTTAAGAATCAGTGTAGTAGAAAGAGAATCAGGTGGATGTCCTGGAACAATCTGGGCCAGGATGACGACACTAAGAGCTAGTTGTCTAAGTATGAGTAGATCTGAACTCCCTGGGTCCTGAAGGAGAATATCACCACCACCACATATTTTGTGAATACTCTAGGGGTGGTGGACAGGCCGAACGGTATGACCTTGTATTGGTAGATGTCCTGGCCAACAGCAAACCTGAGGAAGTTCCAGTGCTGGGGTCTTATCTGGATATGGAAGTAGGCATCCGGAAGGTCTATGGATGCAAACCAGTCCCCCTGTGGAGGAACGGTAGAATGGAATGGAGTGTCACCATCTTGAACTTCTGCAGTGTTATATATTTGTTCAAGCCCCAAAGGTCAAGGATGGGATGGAGATCCCCCTCTCTTGGGTACCATAAAGTACCGGGAAAAGTCGCAATCCCATCTGCAGTGGTCTGGGATCTTCTACACAGTGTCTTTTGACATAGGCTGTTGATGTCTTCCAAGAAGGCAGGCAATGGCAGGGTACAACAGAATATGCCTACTGGTGGAGTACTTGAAAACTCTATGGCATAGCCAAGACGTATGATAATGAGGACCCAAGAGTCTGTGGTGATCACCAGGTGGTATAGCTTTTGTCCTCGGGGTGTGGTGGGATGTGCTAAATGGAAGGTTGGCTGTAGTGTCATTGGGGCAGAACTGTCAAAGGTGTGACTTGGTGGAGCTGGGTGATTTCTTTGATGATGTTGAATTTTTGCTGTTGTTTGAAGAGTATCTTTGGTGGAAAGAGGAATAATGAGATGACAATGCCCTAGAGCCTCTTGATGGGGACTTGGATCTCAAGAAGGATGAAGATGGCCTCTTCCAACTAGAATGAGAAGACCTCTGCTGGTACTGCTGTTGTCCAAGGCCCATCCTTTTAGCCGTCAAGTGGGCCTCTACGATGTTGCCCAGTGCATCATCTGTGTTTGAGTTGAAGAGGTCCTCTCCCTCAAAGGGAAGGTCCTCGATGCACTGTCTGGGGTCATTGGATAGTCCCACTGACCTCAACCAAGAGTAGCATCAGAGGGCCACTGATCCTGACATCACCTTGGCTGCACAGTCAATGGCATGGTTGGCTGACTGAATCTGTTGAATGGTCAGTGCACAGGCCTCTTGTTGAAAGCTGAGTGCTGTGTTGTGGTGTTCTTCTGGAAGGTGTTGAATGAATAAAGACATCTTCCTCCACAGGAATGTCTGGTATCCTGCCATGCATGTCTGCATGTTGGCCATGCAGCTGGAGAGGGCCAAGGAGGAGTAAAAGCATTGCCTGAAGATATCTAGCTATCTTCCCTCTCTGTCTGGGGGATGTGAGATGTGAGAAAACTTCCTGGAGAATGGGGACCACTCATGTGGGAGATACCATGGTGAGGTCCTGTGGTGGGAAAGAGAGATCGACGAAAGGCTCTGATGGCAGGACGCCACCATAGCTGGAGGGACAATAGTCTGCTCAGCTACATTCATTGGTACCTTGCTAGGTGTCAGTTCTGACTTGGTTATTGTCACCAGACCCAAAGCAGGTGTAATTGTTGGTTTGGTCGCAGCGGACAATGTCTCGGTCGGTACTGCGTGAGCAGTAGAGGCTGGTACTGGAGGAGAGACCACCTCCTCCTCCTCCTCCTTTTATTGCTGGTTGGCTACATCTGAAGTTGATGGGGCCTCTGCCTGGGCATGCCCCTTGTGAGAGTGCTTAGAGTGTGCTGGGGGGCTCTTTGCCTCATGCCCCAAGAGTTGGACCTTTTCTGCCAAGACAGCAGTAGCAAGCTCATCAGACGGTACCATAGTGGACATCGATACCAAAGGCGTGGTCCGTACGATGACATGGATAGAGCTCCAGAAGATGCTGTTGCTCAGATCTTCAGTACTGACTCCGCTTGAGATCCGTTCTGCTGAGGCTGTGTGCAGAGGTCAGGTGGAGGTGGTTTCAGAGGTGACCTGGAGGGATTTTCCCCAGCAAAAGGACTTTAGCCAGAAAGCCCAGTTTCTCAGCGCTTGGGTGGTGAATTGTTTGCAAAGAGAACACTTCTCAACAATATGACCTTCCACCAAGCAGAAGAGGTACTGAGAGTGTCCATCTGAAAAAGCAACCTTGTGGCCGCAAGAGGAACAGAATTTGAAGAAGGCCGTAGAGGCCATGTGGTGGTGGTGGTGGTGGAGAGAAAGAGCGGGGAGGAACTGGAGAGGTATTTTTTAATACAGTGGAGTAGAAGGAGTAAGGAAATTAGGAAATGAAATTGAAGGTTTAAAGAAAGGTTTTAAGGGGGAGAGAGGGGCTACTCAATACGGAGTTACCAGAGGAGATGTTTCTTTGTTGACAGACAGAAAGAAACTGAGGAAACGGTAGCCTAGCGGGCCCTAGCATGCACAGTAGGAGAGAGGGGCAGGGCTTCCCACCAGGCTACTCAGCTCTGGAACTTTCCAAGGGCACCACCATTCAAGAAAGATGTTGACAAGCTGGAGTGTGTCCAGAGGAGGGCGACCAAAATGATAAAAGATCTAGAAACCATTCCCTATGAAGAGTGGTTTAGGAAGCTGGGCCTGTTTAGTCTGGAGAAGAAAAGGTTAAGAGGAGACATGATAGCCATGTTTAAATACTTGAAGGGATGTCATATTGAGGATGGAGCAAGCTTGTTTTCTGTGGCTTCAGAGACTAGGACCTGGAACAATGGGTTCAAACTGCAGGAAAAGAGATTCCATCTAAACATTAGAAGAATTTCCTGATGGTAACAGCTGTTCAGCAGTGGAATGTGCTGCCTCATAGTGTGTTGGAGTCTTCTTCTTTGGAGGTTTTTAAACAGAGGCTGGATGTCCATCTGTCGGGCGTGCTTTGATTGTGTATTTCCTGCATGGCAGGGGACTTGGACTAAACAGCCCTTGTGGTGTCTTCCAACTCTGTGATTCTATGAGTCCAAGGAGAATCTCTGCATAGGCGTAAGACCCATTATGTGATGCACAGAGACCACAATTAGCCAAGGGGCCCTTTCATACTACTCAGTTATAGCTCTGTGGTTCCACTCTAACAGCCATGGCTGCGTCCTGTGGAATCCTGTGATTGGCAGTTTGGTCAGAGGTACCAGAAGCTCCCTGGAAGGGAATTCTAAATACCACCCCCCCCCAAACACACACAAACTAAATCTAAGGATTCCATAGGATGTTGCCATGGCAGTTAAAACAGACTCATAGTACTATAATTGTATAGTGTGACAAGGCCCTAGGACAAGGTTCTGTTCAGCTCAGAGCAGCTGCAGGAGAGACTGTAAAATCCAGAGTGAATTTGCTGCCCCCACAGCAGTGGATCCATAGGCCATGCCCTGCAAGTGGGCTGCCCAGTGGAATGTGGCTAGTCAGGTGTCACTAGATTTACACAGTATGATTTGCCATCAGTCTCTCCATTTGGGGAACTGATTTTTAAAATATTTTTAAAATTCACTTGTTTAAAGGCTGTGCACCTATCCACACGTACACACTCAGACAACACTGGAGTGCCCAGAGTTGTGTTTATTTCAAAGCTGCAAGTAAGAGGATGTTACTATCTCAGTCAGTCTGTCTATCTGTGCATCCCAAGTACAGTTCAGCCTACGTTACTGTTAGCATAGCACTATTGCTTTTTGATTTGACCTTACAGGGCTGTCTCACAAAAGGTGAAATCTTCTTGGGATTGTCTGTGGTCATCTAGATAGGTTCTGACATAATTAGCACAATTTGCTGTCTTATGGAATTTTGCAGCTGCACAGTTGACACTTTATGATCAGAATAGCCAACCTGGCGGGGTGTCCTCCAGATGTTTTTGGACTACAACTGCCATCAGCCCCTGCTAACATGGCTAGTGGTCATGGGTTATGGGAGCAGTAGTCCAAAGCATCTGGAAAGTTCCAGATTGCGTACCAAATCTGGGCAAGCTCCCAAGGCCAATATTGTGCCATCAGGACCTACTGCAGGGCTGCACTAGCCTTGAAACTCTCCCCGCTCCAATTGAAAAAGGAGAAATCAAAACAAGATGTGACTGGCCATCCACTTCCACTTTCATAAAATATCTTTTGGGATTTAGAGGCAGACCAAGGCATTGTGGGCAAAGTGATGGCTGTGTCTTGTTTTAATATAAATTGACATATTTTGATGATTATTTTCTGCTGGGGGGCATCAGAGACTCTGGGAAGGGCCAGGAGCTTGCAAAACAGTGTGTGTGTGTGTGTGTGCGCACGCTGTAATCCATCTCCTGGATTGGATTATTATGCAGTGTGCTTTGTTACCTGGTGCATCTTACAGCTACAGTTCTCTAATTTGATATTTGTCTCTGCTTGAATCCAGAAAGCTGGATGCTTTTATATATGATGCTGCGGTGCTCAACTACATGGCAGGCAAGGATGAAGGCTGCAAGCTGGTGACCATTGGCAGCGGGAAAGTGTTTGCCACCACTGGCTATGGCATTGCCCTCCAGAAAGACTCCAAGTGGAAGAGGGCCATTGATTTAGCCCTTCTGCAATTCCTGGGAGATGGTGGGTAGTTGTCTCTCTTTCCCCAAGATATCCTTTGACTCCTAATCCTTAAGGAGAGTTTATTGCAGTTTCCTATTTCTTTTCCTCCAGGGATCACAGAACTGTCAAGCTTCTGTCTTCTCAGAGCTGAGGAAACAATATTGTCACAGCGATCTGACAAACACGTTGCAAAGCTCATTGTATTTTTATGCCCTCTTTTCCTGGCGGTGCTTCTGTGTTTATTAACAGTTTTATGTCTTTTAATTTTGAAATGTGCTTTGTCGTCATTACAAGTGCAGGAAGATTCAGACAATCTGGCAGTGAAGTGTTTCACTCCACCCCTCCCTTCATTGTTTGAGCCTTGCAGGTGCTGAAAGAACAGGCATTTTTACCATATAAATTATCACTGAATTATAAATGGGAAAGAAAAGGAATGTTGCACCCCAAAATATGTTTATTTTAAAACTAACTTATCCAACCAGAATGCTTTTATAATACGCTTGTTTTGCAGATGAGATTCCCCCCCTCCCATGATGGAGGTGTAGAAGTCACTCCATCATGACACGTCCCCCAAATCCCAGCCGGTTGGTTCTATTTTCAGCATTCCAGACCATCTGAGATTTGTGGGGGGCGTGTCATGATGGAGTGACTTTTGTACCTCCATTGTGGGGGGAAATCTCATCTGCAAAACCTACAGTTCACAGCATCTGGAAATTTCCATTCCCTGCTTTCCATAGCAACAGGTAAGGTAGAGGATGGAACCTCATTTCCTAAACATGACATCACATCACCTGACTGGAGAGCCAATCAGATCTGTCAATGCAGAACCAATGTGCATTAGCTAATGCAGTTTTTGAGTTTCTGAATTCCTTTGTTTGATGCCACATGGCTTGAGGGCAGCAAGGAGGACCACATGGCTGAGGAGTGATAACAAAACAGTCACATGTGATACCATGGGACCTGAAGGGCAGGCCTCTTTGAATTGCTCTGAATTCCATCAATAGAGACTGATCACTAGTGTGTTATCTTCTTTTTAGCTTAGGAGAATGTCTAGCTAGGAATGCATTAGTTTTGTGATTTATTTTTAATCCTATGACTGAATGTATTCTATGTAACTTTGTTAAGTTGAGAACCTGGAGAGACTAGATTTCCCTCCATGCTGTTTCATTGCTTGAATTAGAAATAAAGTTTTCTCTCTTTTTCTGCAAGCCTTCATCTACGTGCCTTCCACAGTCATAGCTATCCTGTCTCTTCTCTGGGGAATAGAGAAGGGGAGTTGGGAATCCCCAACAGAGTGAGTTGTTCACTGGTTAGCCAGAGAACTATCCCAGTTTCCCACTGAACTGGGTTTTAAGCAACAAGCAGTGGGTGGTGATGGCTACCAAAGTGAGGCACAGTTCTCAAGGGATTTCTAGGCTACAGGAGCCCTGAGAGTGTGTCCCAGAGTGTACAAACAGCTAGAGCCTTCCTTTCCCTCTCTGTGAGGGTGTGAATGAACAGAGAAGGAGGGGGCTCAAGTGTAACAGCTTGGAAGCTGGCTGTCCCCTATGTAACCAAACAATCAGCCTGTGACCTGAGTTGCTTTGTCATTACAGAGAATTTTGAGAAGGTTTCAGAGAGCTGTTCTGCCATGCTATTTGTGATTCACTTTAAACCAAGCACAACACCTCCTGTCAGGTGTCTGAAGAGTCCTCTCTCCCTGAAATTTCCCTCTCTTCCCTTCAATAGGAAATAAAACTCTCCTGTCACTTCACAGCCCTTAAGAAGTGGTTGCTGTGCTTTTTAAAAAAAAAAAAGTACAGGGTTGGGCATTTAGGAGAGTTCAGGAGAAGTATTTTAATGAATGCCAGATTAAATGGGATATCAGAGAACTAGAGGAGAAGAGAAGAGGCACATGGGATTGTAAAGAATTATGATGATGATGATGATGATGATGATGATGATGATGATGATTGCCATCAGTGTACATGGTTCTGTACAAAACTTTAAAAAGGACTACTAATAGGTTTTGGCCAAGAACCTCTTGGACTCCAGGCATAGCTATGCTAGTGGTCCAGGTATGAAGGCTGCTTCTTCTTCACTGGGTGTGCAGGGACAGACATATGGTGCCCCCATGGCTAATCAGTGATGGTGTAGCACTCCACCTGGAAGCTGTCTGGCTGCCCTTGAACATCAAGCAAAAGGCATTGCATAAGAAGGTACCGGATACTTCCTTGTACAATACCCAACAAAAGACTTAAGTTAGCATAAAAGTCACCAATAGGATTCTAGCCATGGAGTTCTATGGGCAACAGCAAATTAAAGAACCAATCAGGGCATCATATCACTCTCGCACAGTCCTCTCTCCCGACCACTGTTACTTAAGTGCTGAAACAAGTAGTTGGGTAACAGTGAGGACCACTGCAAATATTCCATGTACTGGTAACAGCTGACTGACTTCTCCCTCCCCAAAAGGAGGGGGAAAAAAGCATTGCTGTCAGGACTCAGATCTGCCTAAATGCCCTATCAAAAAACCTCTTCCCAAACGTCTAAGTGTATAGGGAAATGCACTGTACTTGAGTAAAGATGAGATTTAAATATTCCAGGATGACTGTAGCAACTGAAACATATTTCAGAGCCACATCCTGGTTTAAATGCAAGCTCTTACTCAGGGGTGGATAACACTGGTTGGTCTGGAGGCAATTTTAATTCCCTTTAAAAAAACTTTTAAAATGCCAAAGGAAAAAACTTGGAAGTGTCTGGAAATAACTTCTGATTTTGAAAAACAAGGTATTTTGTTGATGTTAAGCAGTAGAGAAGGAACCCTGGAACCTATGTTAAAGGAGAATTACCATTTCAGGAGCTCTTAAGAAGTATGGGCCAGAAAAAGGCCATCCAGGGATTTAGAAGAGTTGAGGGCTGCAAAAACCACCTGGGTGAGAGGGTGCATGGTGATCTGAGGGTCCTTGCTCTAGGTATTGGCAGACTGAAGGCAGAGCTTTCTCTCATAGAAAGAGCTTTCTCTCATAGAAAGAGAGGCCATTCTATTCCACTCTGTTCCCAGTGAGCAACATCTTGGCTCAAGGTACCACTAGGAGCCCTTCTCCAAGAAGTCATTTAAGCAAAGTTATGTCTGTCTCAATGACAAAATTGCTCTAGCTTGCAGATTACAAAAATGTGGAAGGGCAAACTGGAAAACTATTTGAGTTTATAAATCAGGGGGAGGGCAATGTGTGGCCTATGGGCCAAATGTGCCCCCCCTCCCTGGCCAGGTCCCCCTGTTCCCATCACCTCGCACAAAATTTGACCAGGTGTTTTTTCACTGAAAATGGCCAACAACATTTCAGGAAGCCCCTGGGGCCATGACTGGACGTTGTTTTCCATCCACATGGAGTTGTCTTTTTTCCTTTATTCAAAAAAGGATGTAAACAAAAGGTCACTTCTGCTTTTAAAAAAGGTCCATATGGGACTAAATTGGGTATGAAGAAGCTGAATATGGGGTAAAATGACCAGTTGTGCTCCTCAAACACATTAGGTGATGTGATTAGACCCTTTTGGAGATTACAGTCATCCCTCCACATCTGCGGGTTAAGCATTCATTGATTTGATTGTTTGCAGATTTGATTAATATGTTCTCTCTAGGCATTTTGTAGGTCATTCAGCATGATACTATGGTCAATTTCTGCTGGAAGAATCATGCTGGAGGACCTACAAGGTACAGTGAAATAGTTAAAGCAGCCACAAAGAAACACCACTGCAATCCAGAGTGGATCTCTAGTTTTAGCTTATTAAGAGTGGCAGCACCAGAAGAGTTGGGCAACAAATGTGAAATAGAGGGATGTCTTGGGTAGGATTTCACCCTCTTCTTCTCTTTACCTGTTTGTGTGTTACTCCTTTCTCAGGTGAGACCCAGAAATTGGAGACTGTGTGGTTGTCAGGGATCTGCCAAAATGAAAAGAATGAGGTGATGAGCAGCAAGCTAGACATTGACAACATGGCGGGAGTCTTCTACATGCTGCTGGTGGCCATGGGGCTGAGTCTGCTGGTCTTTGCCTGGGAACACCTGGTGTACTGGAAGCTGCGGCATTCTGTCCCCAAGTCTCACAAGCTCGATTTTCTTCTGGCTATAAGCAGGGTAAGGGCCTCCTACCAATGACACCCAGACCTCTGCTATTGTCTAGTGTCTGTGTTCCTTGTGAGAGCATGTTTATGTCTTAAATTAGGAATAAACAACTCCAGTGCTTTCTGAAGCCACTCTATGGCTAGCTTCTGGTTAGTAGAATACATGTGCATAAGTTAACCTGCTGTGTCTGCATATGTTTGTTTTTGGCCACTGCAGTTGGTATTCCCTTCTTCCTTCTAAAGCAACCAGAGCGCCCCCCCCGTGACCTACCATAAAGCCACTGAAGCCCCCCTCCCCACAGCTATGGAGAGAGGGGGAGGGTCACAAACAGTGGATGATATAATTGTTTTGTGTCTGGCTGTGGGAGCATAGCCAGAGCCTCTTCTCCAGGCAGGAATAGCCGTGAAGTGGCTTCAGCGGCAATATGGTAGGCCTGGGGTTGGTGACAAATGGCTCAGTGTAGCCTAGTTCCACATGTGGAACGATGATGCAGGATTGCAGCCTATTTTCCCCAAGTCCAGTGCATGGGATGGAACAATTTCTCCACCTCACCTTTCTCCCATGGGGAGGTCAGGTTAGAGGGTTGCTGCACATGCCTTTGTGTATCCTTTCTATGTATAATCTCCTAATGTCTAAAGAAAGCTAAAATCAAACAATGAGAGATGAATGCAAAATACAATCAGAAATGCAACTGGAAAGGAAACATCCATGGGACTAATTAAAAGATTAGAAGGTAGATCCTTGATGCTACGTACAAGTTGAATTTCATGGGAGACCACCTCTGAAGTCTCATACTGTAAAACCCTGGAAGGTGAAGGCAGCACTGTCTGAGGCAGCTCCACAGAGTGGTCATAGGCCCAGATGTCAACTTAAGAATTCATATCTAAGTATGGACCCCTGAATAGTGAAATGGTTGTGTGGGGTAGTACAGATTGCTAATTTCAGACCCTGGGGACTCAATGGTCTTAGCCCCCACCCCAGTTCACCCTTTTTGAGATGAAATGGAAATGTGTATTAACTGCAGTTGTGAAGCACACAATTAATGGTTCTCTTCTCCACCACCCTCCACCATTGACAAGCTTCTATATTCCCAGTCCTGTTAGAGCCCAAAACAAAACCCTTTGACAACCTTGACAACAGAAGAAATACTCTGAGCCTGAGCAGATTTGCCTATTAAACACAAATTATAGCACCATTGTGACTACTGGAATAAAAAGGAGTTTGCTTCTGTTGCCCTGCTGCTAAGCACATTTATTTAAGTTAATAAGTACCATTTTGTTGTTTTAAAAAAAAGATGGGGGGGGCAGTGTGAAGTAAAATAATTAAAAAGAGTATCCTGCCTGCCCCCCTGACTCTAACATATTTTTGAATTAAGAAGAAAAGAAGCTGAGGTAGGCCCCATCATGTCCATGCCAAGCCAGTTGCTGTCACTGAGCTTATTTGATACTGCTGCCATCACATGCCACTCTTTGAGTAGTCTCTGCGCAGGCTTGCGGGGAGGGATCATGGGGAAATCCACCCCTGTGAAACCTTGTCCCACGCTTAGTGCTCTGGTCTTTAGAAGCGGTTTTCTTAGGCAACTCTTTGGAGGAAAAGTGGAATATAGGCCTTGTCTAGATGCGCTATTTACCCTGTCTTGGTGTGTCTTTGATCCATGTAATCCTAATGACACCCAGGACAAAGATGGAGCTAAGATGGGGTAAAGCCTGATAAATTGTTATATTAAAATACCTGGGAAAAACTGTTTCTCTTCAGAAGAAACAAATCAGGTCCCACAGGACCGCAGGAGGTCCTACCGCCATGCTGGCTAGTCACTGCAGCTGCCATCCACATCTCACTCTCCGGATCCAGGAAGCAGGCCGGCAGAGACCTGCAGCATGTTACCAGGCTGGTCACTTGCAGGTGGGCTTGCTCATGTGCTGTGGGCTGACTTCCTGGATCCAGAGGGTGAGGCATAGCAGGCTATAACAGTGGCAGCTGCAGGGACAGGCCACCATGGTGGTCTGGACTCCATCCTGTTTCATGCCTGTAATGGGAGGAACAGGGCAGATCCTCAGCCAGAATACATTGGCAGGGAACCAGTATATTCTGGGCCATGTAGATGAGGCCTTTCACGGGATGAGTCCTTCCTGAATCTTCGTTTGCGAAGAAAAGCCAGAGAGAGAGAGATGAGGCCATAAATGGAGGGGGGGGACAAAATAAAACCCTCCTCTGAACAAATCTTGCCAAGAAAACCCTGTGATAAGTTCACCTTAAGGTTGCCGTAAGTCGGAAATGACTTGATTGCACACAACAACAACAACAACAAAAACAATAATAGCAATAGTTACAATACAAGTAGACAAACCAAAGTTTCATGTAATAATTTCTAAAAGCAATTTGTACAGGAATGCATCACTGATGCTTAATGTATGAAATGTATGTGAAATTAAACCAATCTCTTCCCAATTACAAGTGTGCCAGAGAAATGACCAGGGAATTGATTTGTCTGTCCTTACCTTTTCTGCCTTTACAGTTCCAGGCTGTGTGTTGTCTGTTTCATCATAAACATCTCAGCTGTTTCTTGCCACTGTTTCACCTAATCAAAGTAAAATGCTTTGAAAACTACTTAAATTTGATCTGATGTGTGAATATGAAGCAACAGAGAGAGCATTTGTTCACACCTAATTTGGATTTCTGAATCCATCTGAATTCTTAAAGAACCACATTCATTGCATCCTATTAAAATCATTATTTAGAACCCTCCAGTAAATGACATTTTACAAAATGAAATACAGCAGCTTAACAATTTTAAAAGAAAGTTAAAAACACAATGAGGGCAGAAGGGAAGTTAACAGTTGGAAATACAGGGTCCCCAAATGCTAAACATTTTCTTCTTTTATAAGAAGAAAAATTGATGACAATTAAAACCCCACAACAAAGATAAGAAAGAGAAGAAGACAGAAATAAGAAAGAAGCTCAAAATTGGCTCTTTTGAGGGGGACAAATAGGGCAACCCCTTAGACCAGGGTTGGGAATCATGGGGCCCTCCAAATGTCAGATTGCAAGTCCCAGCATTCTTCAACATTGGCTAGGGCTGCTGAGAATTGCAGTCCTACACAAGCTGGAAAGCTGCTTGATTCCCACCTCTGCACTAAACAGTCAGATCTGGAGCACAGCAGAGCACAGGGACTCCCCAGTCCTTCTTGCCTGGTTCCCTCAGATCTTAATTGTAGAATCAAGACCTTCCAGCCAAGGCTAGTGCTTGGGAAGAAAAAGAAAAATACCCTACCCTTTAAAAAAAAAACTGTAACAGAAAAGCAGAGCTCCTCCTGGGCTTTCAGGGTCAATGGCTGAAGCAGCTGATTTACAAGAGGGTAGGCTGCATGATGTAGCTGCAAGTCAGTGTAACTAGCACTCTCACCTCTACAAGTCCTTTATCCCCCAGACAGATAAATGAGGTCATTCAGAATCTGTAATATCAACTTGGAAGTTGAGCATAAGCCAACGCCTCCCCTCAGCTCATGGCTTTCCAAGACATACCCATTTGTCATTTGTTCTTCTCCCACTCTGCATTTTCTTGGGTGCTGTTTTGGTCACTGTTTCCTCTTCTCTTTTCTTTCCTCAGGGCATCTACAGTTGCTTTAATGGAGTCCAGAATCTAGAGAGCCCAGCTCGTGTTCACAAACCTGATGTCACTGCTAATTCTGCTCAAGCCAATGTGCTGAAGATGCTGCAAGCTGCCAAGAGTATGGTGTCAACAGCCAGTGTTGGGAACTCGTTAGAGAATGCTACACGTACCATTGAGAATTGGTCAAACCGGAGTGAAAACCTCCAAACAACCTTCTCCTTAAGGACTCCTCAGCTTGTTGTTCAGAACACCAGTGGTCCTAACAGACCAGCTCACTCCTCCAGTGCAGCTTTAGAAACAAGTGAGAAACTTGGGAGACCTATTCAAACATCACTTCCTGCAGCCCAGCCAACTTTAGTGTCAGCCAGTGAAAACTGGAGTGGGACAATTGAGCGTCCGCAGATACTTCATCCACTGAAGTATCGGGGCAACTATTCTGAAGACAAGGTCCTTCCAGGCTCCACTGTGAACAGTTCTTCACATTACATGGTAAGACCCACATCTCAGGCACCTTTCAGAAACCATGTGCCCCTTGGAAACCATACCAGTGCTGTTCCCCACACCCCAGTGAGATCTCCTAGGGAGGTTCCTCCACCTGAGCAGATGTATAAGCTTCCTGTGGCCAGAGGACATGGGAAGGAAAGGTTCCACCAGAATGTTCACTTGGTGTATGGAGTTGGGCATGACAGCTCTTCAACCCAAGTAACAAGGCCAGCTTCTACTTCTGAGAAAAGAAAGGAGTTGGAAAGTCACTTGTTGTCTCATGCCTGCATGCACAATTCCTTCCCAAGGGCTGACAGGACTTGCAGACCTTTTGTGTACAAAGACTCTGACACAGCAGAGTTCAGGAGAGAGAAGCAGCACCACAGGGCTAATCTCCCAAGATCGTCCTGGGAGCAGCACGAGAGACCCAAGTCTCTCGACATCTGGAAGCATCATGGAAAATCTGTCTGTGAGGATGTGCCAGACCTCTTCCCCCAAGCTGGCTTGGCTCCCAAACCAACAACTGTGCCTGGGATCCACCATGGATTCCATCACTACCGTCCCGATGCCCTTAGGCCAAGCTATACATGCAATAGGAAGTATGTCGAGGCCAATGGTCTATCTTGGAAAGACCAACAGCTGCTGCATTCACAGTCCACAAAACTCCCCTCATATAGGGAAGCCTGCCTACAAAATACCCCAGGCATGCACAGGGCTTCTTCTACGGTGGTGCACAAGCAATATGCCTACATGAACTCCTACACAAATCTGCCTATTTACTGGGGGCGCCTTTACCAGGGCTCTCCTCCACTGTGTGAACAGTCCAGTGCTACCCGGCACTGCTTCACTCGAGCTCCCTGGTCCCCTTGCAACAGAGACTTCTTGGTCCATGAGAATGGTCAGAGGACCATGTACTTTGGTAGCACTTACAGAGACTGCAGAGACCGGAGCAGGGCGGACCCAACCTTTCTTCAGATGGAGAGGAGGGACTTCCTATCCACCCAGAGGATGCCAAGCCCGTATGCATCTAGATCCTGGAGGCGTATATCCAGCCTAGAGTCTGAAGTCTGATAGTAGAAAGGGTGGTGGTGGCAGTGGTGGTAGTTGCAGGTCTGTTGATTTGTAACTCGTGTTCTCATTGATTGGAAACTGCTCATCTGGGGCCAACCCTAAGGAATGGCCTCTGCATGAGCAAGAGGAGAGCCTGGTTGCCAGTCTGCTTTTCCCTATAGTGCTGGTATGTATCAACCGAAAGTGATTTCTCTCTTCTGTTCTGACCTGCATCATTGCAAGAGTAAGTGACCTTTCTCCTTTGTCTACTGATGGGCCAAGAGCAACGCAGCAGCTGCTGAAGGCACTTTAATAACGATTCAGTTCCCGAGTCTTCCATCGCTGAGCACTGGGATGCTAATCACACATGCAAGAAAACTCCCATGGTGGTGTTTCACAGTCACGCGGTCTCTGTGGATAGCTTATGAAGTAGCAGTTTCAATGTCAACCATTCACATTTCAGTGCCAGTTTATCTTTCAGAGCATGCTGGAGATACCAACAACTTCCTAAGAAGAATTAGGATTGTTTTGCTTTCTCATATGCACTGATAATCAATGGGGATGCTATAAAGGACTTAACCGGCACATAGTATATTTTTAGTGTTTTACATTATCTTCTGGATCCTCGTAAAGAGCCCAAAATGCCAAACAGAGGTTATTAAAGACACACTTCTTAACATATATTCACTCTGCTTTCCTTTCTTTCATTTTCCTTTCGGTAAAGGCTGCCTCCTACAATCTTTCTAGAATCAAGTGTGTGAGGGACACGAGGCAGCACCAGATCTTGCTTGCCATTGTTTTTTTTTTAATGTACATCTAAAGCAACAACAGCCAGTACTGCACCACAAACTCCTGGGCAGATACCAAGACCCTGAAAATCATTAACAAGGGGGTACTCTTGTGGTCTGGAGACCGGTGGATATTCTGTTCAAATCCCAAAATTCCAGCTTGCTCCCAGAAATCTATTTCTGTTTCTTGTAAGCAAATTAAGGCCCTAGCACAACACCTAGCATAGATAAAGCTTTTAAAGTTTCAAGCAGAAGAACATGTTTATATTTAGGCAGGGGCTTTAGAAGAGGGCAACCTATGATTCTGCAATACAGGCTTTTTGATTGTAGGAAGTTAGTGAAGACTTCCCTTCTGTGAATCGAGATGAAGTTCCATGATAAATTCCTCAGAGCATATGGACCACTCTGTATTGGCCCTGTTGCCCATCTCAGGTGTAATTAGCAATTTGGATGAAAAGAGGGACCATCCCAAAATAAAGTTTCTTCTTATATGTGGGATTCCATCATTATGAAGAAGAAAACGTAAATGATTTTTATCATGGCCCTCTTTGAAGTTTCAGGACTTATGGAATGTTGAAGATAGTTAAGCCTAGAGTAATAGAAAATTCTAGAATATTGCATCCTTTTTTTGTCTAGAGCAGTGGCTCTTAAACCTTTCTTTACCAGGGACCCCCTTTAAATATCTTTTGTTGCCAAGACTTAACTCAAGATTTAAAACCTTAACAACAATCATAATACCTGATAATAACAATACAATTGCAACATCCATTAAACCTTCCCTCGAGGCACTGGAGGAGGAAGGGAAGACTGTTCTCCTGCTTCTTCATGCAAGTTTGTGGCTGGAACGGATAGAATGGCAATTCCCAGGTCAAGCCAGCCAGCCAGCCTTTGCCTTGGCTCCTGTCATGTGGCTGCTCCACTGCAGGGAGGTAGGCCAAGCAGCCTTCAAGCCTTCGTGGCCCCCTGGGGGTCCATGGACCACAGGTTAAGAACCATTGGTCTAGAGACAGAACTTGCCAGTTGGAAGCCATCTTTTCGCTTCTTTTGTATGGGGGTATGAAAGAGGCGCCATGACACCATATTGCCTAATCTATGTTATTACAAAACGTAGGGGCATAAAATGCAGGGGCAATCTGTTCAACAGTTACAAACAGGCTGTACAATCTTCTAACTTTTGGAATTCATGTCTATGGTCATTAATGACCAAATGTGACCTTCCCCTTAAAACCTACCTTTACAGTCTGGCTACATCCCCAACCAAAGGGTTTTTGAGGCACTGTGGATTGGTACAATCAGAAATGATGCCTGTTGTGCTCTCCCAATTATGGGATGCACTGAGAGAAGCAGTGACAGCAGGACCCTGAGGGGTCTCCCCAGCAGCCAGTTCTTGACACACTCCACCCTTGGGAGATAGCATTTCCCAGTGGCCCAATATGCAGCACCTTGGGATCCCTTTGGTTGGGGTGCAGCCAATCTGAAATGATAGTGTTGGAGTGTGTGTGTGTGTGGCATCATCAGATGTAACTGTGACAACAGCTCCATCATTGTGGTTTTGTCTGAAAATGCAGGAACTCAGCCAGGATTTCTACATTTCCCTGATATGAGCAGCAATAACTTTTATCCTAAAGGGAAGGGTGTCCAAGGCAGTGCTTCTTAAATTTTCTGTTGGGTGGGCAGCCATTTCCCCACACACACACACACACACAATGCCAGGTACAGATACCATATTTGTACCCATTGGCTATGACTGTTTCTTTCTCTCCTAGAAACTTGCTATGGACTGACAGCCAGTGGCTTGTGGACCAGCATCAGTGCACAGACCACCACTTTGAGTAGCACTGGTCTAAGGGAACCAGATGCCGGGCATGTTGTGCAAATCTTATCAGTTAAAACATGGACTGCTAGGATATTTTAAAAAGGAAAACAGGAGGCAGTAAGAGAGGAAATTGATCTGCTCGGTTCCAGGTGATGACAAGTATACTGGGTACATAAGGATAGGGATTCATGGTGTCCAGTTAAAGAAAAACACACCACCATCCCCATGCTCTATGCAGGGATGTTTGAAGAGACAGGGAAGGAGAAGGGGCACTCTTGCCCTTTCCCACCTTCGTGAGGCAATAACATGCTCAGCATGAGGACGTGCAGCCGGTCCCACACTTGAGCCCTCTAGCCTTATCTGCTACAAAACGAGGAGGCCTTGGTAAAGCAGCAAAGAACACCTGGGCTGCCATTCTGTTAGGGACATATTCATGCCTACCCTTGTGGAGGAGGAGGAGCAGCATATGGCTACGTCCCCATGAAACAAAGACAAAGAGGTTGCCTCCACTGCTGCAGCTTACAAAGGACCCCAGTGGAATTCAGTGGCAGAGGTAATCTCTTTACATGCTGCTGCACCCCACTACTCCCCACCAGGCACAGGATGGCTCTGTGGGGAGGCTTCAGCAGGGCCATGGTAGGTTTGATCAATGGCTCGGCCTAGCAGTATCTCTGCACATGGAACTATATGCTATGCTGGCTCATGTAGGATTGAGGCCCAAAGGTGTCTTCTACTTTTTCACCCTTCTCAACCCCACCCCTCCCCAATGTTTGGAAGATAACCCCACACATCTTCTTCAAGGGTTGCTGGAGTTCAGAGCAGGAACAGGAGGCTCCCAGGAGTGTAGTTGTCATCACAAAAAAGACACGGGGCTGGGGGAGGAAATATGTCTTGCTTGGAAGATTCATACAGCTTCTGGAAGGTTACCAAGCATGCTATTATTTTGAAAAACAAGGTGCACGTGCTACAAATATTTTGTTTTCAAGTGTGTGGGGGGTAGGGTTTTACTGCTACCATAGCCTTCAAAGTCTGGGTGCCTTTGAGGAAGAAAATGGCCCATGCTAGGAGAACAGAAGAACAACCGGAAGAGGGGAATGGAACCACTGCCTACATTCTACATAATGAACGTGTGCACACACATTACAGAGACTAAGAAAGCTGAAGAACAGCAACGATAAGGGGTTGATCATAAATAAAAGATGTTTCACACCAGGAAACCTCTGTGAAGGATTGCTTTAAAACATTTGAGAAGTGGGGAGGTAAGGATATTGATTTTGAAATCCTGAAAAAAACAGACTTGAAGTCATCCCCTCCTATCAGCACAGAAGCATTTTTTGTAGAACAGCTTGGCTGTTGAGCAAAGAAACCTTCAAGCATCAGAAATGTAAGTGAATCACAATCCTTCCCCTAATGCTTTCACGAAAACAAAACTTTAAAATGTCATGGTTTCTTGAGAGAAAATGTTGCTAACAAGACTTTGAGCAGGGTCCAGCTTTGGTTCTGGCCACTTTAGGAAGAAACCCTTTTGCCAGAGGAAGTATCAGAAATTGGCATGCATTCCAATTCAGCTAGGGCTTTGAGTGAATCTGATTTACAGATTGCTAGCTTTTACATACCTCCTGTGGGTTTTTTTTAATGTTTCTTCCAGATTGGTATGAGTATCTAATGATGAGTTTAAAAACAAGATTCCTTCCTACTCTGCACATTTACTGCATCCTACACAATTGTTGCCTGTGCGATAATACAGGAAAATGTGTGAATGTCAGTTTGGGAGCTGGTAGCTAGGGCTATACACATCTATCCACAAGTGGGTTCTCAGTTCTGTACTATTGTAATGACAACCATCTCCAAAATCTATTAAATGAAGGCTTGGCTATTTGGATTTCATGGCGGTCATAAATGCTCTGTGTGGACATAAATCCTCTGGTTATATATTCTTTATGGGATTCTGGTATCCTGTCCCCTCCCCAAACCTTATGGCTCTTGCCTGCTCCCTATTATGTCAGTCTGTTGTGAGTTCCTTCCCAGCAGGTAGGCACAGGGAACACTGAAGAGCGGATGATCAAAATGTAATCTTATACTGAACTGGCTCATCTATGCCTTGCCGTTCCTACTCCAGCCAACTGCAGAGCTTCAGGTAGCTCTGTTGACACTTATCCAAGGGGAAAGCATTCCATAAATGGGGTGCCACAGCAGAGAAGGCCCTCTCCCTTGTCCATGCATGATCTATGGGCCCTACTAGTGTAACATGGAAAAGGCCCCACCAGCAGATCTCAGTTCTTGGATAGCTATACACAGGGAGAGATGCTTCTTTGGGTATTTGGGTTCCAAGCCATTTAGGGCTTTGAATGGAATTCAGCAAGCACATTGAATTTTAAAGTGACCAGAAGTGAAAGGGGAAGCCAGTGCAGCTCCTTTAAGATTGGTGTTATGTGTCTTCAGTATGATACTCTGCTTGCAGCAAGCTTTGCAAAAGATAAAAGCCAACTGATAAAAGCTTCACATTCAAGAGCAATCTTTTCTCTTCTGAACAGATCCTTTGAGCAAATGTGTGTGTGGTGGCAGGCAGTTGATAGAAGCAATTCTGCCTGTTGGATCTAGCTTTTTGTTACTCTGCTTCCAAACCCTGGGAATCTGCAGGTCACAAAATTTGGCTATCATGATGCATGTTGATGGGTAAATATAACATATAGGCGATAGTTGGGGGAAATCAACGTCCAGTTCTTCCCCTTGGCTGACTGTCCTGTCTCTGTCTCTATGCCATCTTCCTCCTAGCTCTCAGTAATCCTTTCTCTATCTCTAGGCCATCCTTTCCCTGTCTCTCTTCAATTATTTCCCATCTCTATGCCATCTTTCCCCTATCTACCTTCTGTCAAAGAGAACCCTCAGTTTTGTATTTTTTCTCCCCCTGCGCCCCACCTTCACAGCATTCCCTGAGCTGGGATTGGCTGACTCCAACCAAGTTTGCCCAGTTCCTCCCTTCAACAATCTGCCCTATAATCCTTTCATCCAGAATGCAAAACCTGGACTGACTGACTGACTTTCTTTTTGTGGATTACAACTCCCAGGATCCCCCAGCCAGCTTCTTGGAGTTGTGGTCCAATAGAGTAACTTTTCCAAGTGCTGTCAGTATGCCAGCAAATAAGCAGTAATGATTATCTAAGTGAAGCTCAGATGTATACTAATGATAGGTTGCCCTGGTTTCCTCCACTTCCTTGCACATTATTGGCTGATAGACTATGCGAGCTCTTGATCTCCCCCTGGTGGCTGGAGGCTTCAGTGTGAGTGAGGCCTCTAGCCAAAATAGCTTCAGAACCATGGATAGCTGTTTTAAGGTTTGGACTAAAATTGAGAATAGATGCATTACTTCACTGACATGGAAGTCACCGGTTTCCATTGTTTAGCAGTTCTTTAGACAACAGAAGATTTAAAAGAATAGGCTTTTTAAATTATATCAATTTGGTTCCTTTTTAAAAAAGAGGGTGTTTGCCCAATATCTGGAAAGCATCGCAGCTCAACATTGCCTTTCCAAAGTTGACAGCATGGAAATTGGGTGGTTGAACAGAAATCAGAAGAAATGTATTTTAGTTTAGCTCCAGACTGTTTGGAGGGGCAGGGCAGAGAGACAACTTTGATATTCTGTCTCTTCATTTCCACAAGGCTTGTTTTGTGTTTTGTTCATTTTGTCTCATTATAGTCACAGCAGGATCAAAGACCTCCTCAGGAGTCATCACCTAAGTGCTAATTTTTCATTTAATGTCACTAGATAGCTAGGGGTTCTTGTGACTAATCCACATCTTCATTTGGCTTCACTGTTTGATCTACCAT
The DNA here is from genome assembly GCA_030847615.1 of Gambelia wislizenii. Classification (NCBI taxonomy): domain Eukaryota; kingdom Metazoa; phylum Chordata; class Lepidosauria; order Squamata; family Crotaphytidae; genus Gambelia; species Gambelia wislizenii. The sequence continues at coordinate 198,120,989 of JAUMIR010000002.1, forward strand.
CTTTCTGAATGGAAGCTGGGCAATACCTGTGTGAAAGCAAATGACAACATAGCCTCAAGCACCTCTGTTCAAAAGTACATATAACTGAGTTTGATGAGGCTTGCACCCAGTTAAGTTATATATGGGACTGTGGCCTTAGAGGCACAGTCAGGTAGGAGAGTGCTCTTTGCACTGGTGGAGAGAGGATTCATTTCATCTTAAGAGTATTTTTCAAAAACATTTTTAAGTCTTATCTCTTTACAACAGGAGGATGCAGCGGGGAGGGGGGAGAGAAACCTAGGCTGCAAGTCATTCCCATATACTTACAGAAATAAAATGGTTTTCACTCATTTTAGAACAGAGGTTCCTAACCTGGAGTCTAGGGGCCCCCAGGGGTCTGTGATGTCCACGCAGGGGGTCTGCAAAGGCTTGAAGGCTGCTTGACCCACCTCCTTCCTGCAGTGGAGTGACCACATGACAGGAGCCAAAGAAAGGCTGGCTGGCTGGCTTGACCTGTGCATTGCCATTCAATACATTCCAGCCTCACACATGCAGGAAGAAGCAGGAGAAAAGTCTTCCCTCCCCCTCCAGTGCCTCTGATGGAAGGTTTAAAGGATGGTGTAATTGTCTCATCATCATCATCATTGTTATTAGAGTTTTAAATCTTGAGTTAAGTCTTGGGGTTCCATAGCAACAAAAGATATTTAAAGGGGGTCCCCTGTAAAGAAAAGGTTAAGAGCCACTGTTTTAACATAACAGCAGGGGTTTTGAGGTTCTCAAAAGACAAAACTCCATAATGTATGTGAGAGAGCCAACAAGGTGCAGTGGTTTGAGTGTTGGACTAGGAGTCCCTAGGAAACCAGGGATTAAATCTCTGCTTTGCCATGGAAACCCACTGGGTGATCTTGGACAAGTCACACTCTCTCAGCAACCTTAGAGGAAAGCAAAGGCAAACCCCCTCTGAACAAATTGTTCAAATAAAACCCCATGATAAGGTTGCCTTAGAGTTGTCATAAGTTGGAAATTACTTGAAGGCCTACAACAACAAGATGAGAGCCACCACCAAAGAAGCCCTGCCCCTGAAGACAAAGCAAGCACGTGGAGTACACCCATTCCTGAGATATTTATGGCAATATGCTTTCCCTGAGATTTGTTTTAAAGATCAAAACCACTTAGAGTAGAGGAAGGTAAAGGCAACCCCCCCTGAACAAATCATTCCAAGAAAACCCCATGATATGTTTGCTTTAGGGTCACCATAAGTCAGAAACAACTTGAAGGTACACAACAGCAGCAGCAGCAGCAGGAGCAACAACCAAAAAGGTGGGAATGACATGGCCCTCCAGATGTTGTGGGGCTGCAAGCTTGATCAGCCATAGACGATGTTGAAGGGCCCTGGAAGTTGCAGTTCATCACCCTTTGGAAGACTGGCTGATTCCCATCATCCACGGAATGCGTTACATGTTTAAAAAAACCAGAACTTTAATTATGATCAGGCACCATATGAGAGCCAGCGTGTTCCTTCTGCAGAGGTGTGATATGCTCCCTATGGCTTTTATTTGACAAGATGGCCGTAAACATTGCATTTTAAACCAATGTCATCTCTAAACAACCTTAAAAAGCAGGCCAGTGGAATGAATATTCTAATAGTTTGATCAGCTGTCCCAGGCACACCAGCAAGGTCACTCTTCTCTAGGAGAAACTGCAGTACACAAGTGTCACAGCCATCCTTGCATCTGCTGCCTGAGGTAGCCACCTTATCTTGAACATTTGTGGCTCCTGCCCATACCATTCTGGAAAAGGTTAGTGTATTGACCAAGAATTTTATCAGACAAGCCTCTAAAAATGTTCTTTTAGCTCCATATTTTACACCATTTTTGTCAAACATTGCCATAATCACGTGAAAAAGAAGCCCCATACTTCCGCATTCACTGTTGAGCATGATCTTGGTGGTTCTCACAAGAAGACACAAGTGAACTTAAAAGCAAACAAAAAACAAAAACAACAAAAAAAACCACCAGCTAAATTAAAAAACAAAATGAACACACAAGCAAAAAATACACTTAAAAACTTGCCTGCAACATAGGGAGATTCATAAAAAGAGTGTCCCATACCTAGTTTTTGCATTCCCACCTGGAAATGGGACCACCCATTGATCCCATTGATGCTGGAATCGTGCCAGCAGAATGGGACGTGTTTTCACACACTCACAATCATGGGCAAAAAAACGCCACAGCCGATCTATTGACGGCTTGACCCAACAATTAAAAAAGGATGCCTTATTTACAATACATCATCAAGAAAGCACGACATTGTCTAGTCTTGGCACCCTTTCACATTCATTAGGTGTCACTATGAGACCATATTTGCCGCATCTGATAAAGTCCCAAGTCACCTACTGAGTCCCAGGTAAGGCACTTCCTTAGTACCAGGTAAAGTACTTTCTTCCTCTGATGAATTTACCTGACTCAAGTGGCAATTGGAAAACTTCAGGACTTCTACATGCTGCACAAATGGGCTCTGCTACATTTGAAAGATCTGATTTGTCAGGATTTTATTTTTATTTATTTTTTTCACAAAAAGAAATGGTAGCGGTGGTGAGGACTGACAGAATCCTTTTGCTCACTTCATTAATTATTATTTTTCCTGCTGGTGTTGTAGCCACTGGACAAATGCACAGCTGAGAACAATTCAGGGCTGCTATAAATCATAAATTCTAACTTGCAGTTTGATAACACATTAATGAAGGACTTGACGTGACTGCAGAAATAGTCAGCTGCAGTTACAGGACTGAAGCAAATGCTCTAGCAAAACTCCTAGAGCATCTTTCTTGCTTTATGACTTCAGGTATTCCATATTGGAAAGCTGCATATTGGAAATGTTCACAGGGATGTATATATTTATTTGCAGAATGTAAACCCCCAAAAGGAAAACTGGAAGTGGCTGGGAGTACAGATCTTACTATCTCTTTCTTGCAGGTTGCAAAATTTTTCAGTCAGAAAAGCACACTTTTGAAGCATAGTAGGCACTTCTGGGGGACAAGTGCAGGAGGGAGCCATTGGGTTCATGTTCTGCTTGTGGCATATGGTTAGCTACGGAAGGAACAGCCAGGCCTTTGGCCTCAACCAGCATGGCTCTTCTCCTGTTATGGCCATCCAGCCAATATACTTCCAATGCCTGAGAACAAAGTGTGTTTTGTAACTCCAACCAATGCGGCAGCAAAGAAAAGGAGGAACACAAAACACATTTGGATGATTAACTTGGAGAACTATGCACTGAAATGCTGTGAAGGGAAAGCCAGGCTTTCAAGGCTGATGGGATATTCCCATTAGAATCAGGAAACACTCCTAACAAAAATGTCACATCCTGTAAAAACAAATAGCATCCTTCTGCTCCATCTGAGGTGAATTAGGATCCATTCCTTCCCCATCTAATAATGAATCCTAGCTGTACTGGGATCTCTTCTCCCCACAAGCAACAGTATGTGTGAACCTGAAAGCAAAATAAATAACACTTAATTGAACTGCCCTCTGGGATAATTGCTGAAAGCCTACCCAGCTGCAACCCCACTATGCTGGTGCCAAATCCCAGAATAAAAGGAAAGCTTGTTTGGTAGTTTCCTTCATTGTTTCCCAAGCTCAGTGGTCAGTGGTTGCCACACATCCAATTAGCTAGCTGTTACCCGAATTGTATGGGGTCCGTGGAGATCCCACTAGTGTCCGAATTCTAATATGGGGGGATTCTAATTAGCTCAAAATGGCAGTGAGAGGCTGGGTAACTGTGGGATCTTTTGACCTATGGATACCAGTAGTAACTGAGGAGACTCCAAGCCAGGGGTGAAATAAAAATGGTTTTATTGAAAAATAATCAAGGGAACACGCATCAGCATACACTCAGGCTTCAAACAGTCACACAAGGCTAATGAAGAAATTAGGAAGTATTGGGATAGAGGAATGGAGTTCAGGATGATGGGCTATACTATACCTATCCCCCCCTCACTCTCTGGCTTTTCTTTGCAAACGAAGATTCAGGAAGGACTCATCCCGCGTTTTCTGCAAGCGCGCTGATGACTAAAAAGGCCAATCTGAGATAGACAAGTCCGGTTGCAAAAAGCACAGCAGAATGTCTCCTTGGGTGATGTTTTCGGGTTGCGATTCTTTCTGCATTGTCGTTTCTCTTCAAGACTTGTTCGTCGTGAGTTCTCAAATAAGGCTGCAGCACTGTGGATAGTGCGTCTCCACGCCTCCCGATGTGAGGCCAGGGCGGACCACTGTTGGTGATCAATTTGGCCGAGCCTGAGATGCTGTTTCAGGGAGTCCTTGTATCGCTTTTTTGGAGCACCCCTCTTTATGCTGACCCGTGGCAAGTTCAGCGTAGAGTACTATTTTGGGGAGGTGATGGTCCTCCATCCTAGAAACATGCCCTGCCCAGCGCAGCTGTGTTCTCAACATCATGGCCTCAATGCTGGTGATCCCTGCTTGCTCAAGGACAGCAACATTCGTCACATAGTCAGTCCAGTGTATATTTAGGATTGTGCGTAAACAGTGCTGATTGAAGCGTTCGAGGAGTCGTAAGTGGTGGCGATCGGTGACCCATGTTTCACACCCATAAAGAAGAATAGACAGTTCAATGGCTCTATACACACTGATTTTTGTGTTTCACCTCAGGTGTTTATTACTCCAGACTCTTTTGTAAAGTCTTCCAAATGCGCTATGTATTTTTGCTAATCGGTGATCGATCTCTTTGTCAATCTTGGCATTTGAGGAGATGATGCTTCCCAGGTAGGTGAACTGCTGAACGGGCTTAAGCACAGAATTGCCAACGGATGGTGGTGTTCGTCCTGTGGTTCAGGCTGGTAAAGGACTTTTGTTTTCTTCAAGTTGTCTTCGAGCCCAAACAGCTCTGCAGCTGTTGCGAAGCAGGATGTTAGGCGCTGCAGAGCTGCTTCTGTGTGGGCAACAAGGGCAGCATCGTCAGCGAAGAGCAGCTCACAAACTAGATAGTTTCGAGTCTTAGTGCAAGCCCTCAGACGGCTTAAGTTAAACAAGCTACCATCAGTATGGTAACGTATATAGATGCCGTCATCTTCTTCGAGCTCTGCCATAGCCGTTTGGAGCATCATGCTGAAGAAGATTGTAAATAAAGTTGGTGCAAGAACACAATCTTGCTTCACTCCATTAGTTATTAGAAAGGGCTCTGAAAGAGCATCGCCATATCTCGCTTGACTGCGCTGGCCCTCGTGTAGCAAGATAATCATTTTAAGGAATTTGGGGGGGACATCCTAGTCTTTCCAGGATCTGCCACAGACCTTTCCTACTCACGGTGTCGACGGCTTTGGTGAGGTCAACAAATGTTACATAGAGACCCTTGTTCTGCTCTCTACATTTCTCTTGCAGTTGTCTGAGGGCAAATACCATATCTGTAGTACTCCTATTGGCTCTGAAGCCACATTGGCTTTCAGGAAGAAGTTCTTCAGCAATGGCAGGAACTAATCTGTTCAGGAGTATCCTTGCAAGGATTTTTCCAGCAATAGAGAGCAGTGTTATGCCTCGATAGTTTGAGCAATCGGATTTTGCTCCTTTTTTCTTGTACAGGGTGATGATGACTGCATCTCAGAGATCTGATGGCAGTTCCCCTTTTCCCCAGCAATTCACAAGGAATTTGTGGAATTTAGCATGGAGTACATGACCTCCGTGTTTCCAAGCTTCAGGTGGGATTCCATCAATCCCAGCTGCTTTGCCATTTTTCAGCTGCTGTATGGCCTTAAAGGTCTCTTCAAAAGTGGGAGCTATGTCCAATTCATTTTTCATCGGTTTTTGTATCGTATGTTGGATAGCTGAGCCTTGGACTACTCAGGGGGCACTAAAGAGACTTTGAAAGTGTTCAGCCCATCGATTCAGGATGGAGGCTTTATCAGTAATTAAAGTTTGACCATCTGTATTGTATAAGGAGCTTTGGACCTGATAAGTAGGTCCAAACACTGCTTTAAGAGCTTCATAGAATCCTCTAGAATTCCCCAGATCTGCACAGCATTGTGTCTTTTCTGCTATATTGATCCACCACTTGTTCTGCATGTATCAGAGTTTTTGTTGAAGTTTACTACATGTGAGACGGAAAGCTGCTTTTCTTACGTGGCAAATTGGCTGGGCAAGGTATGCCTGGTGAGCAGTTCTCTTCTTTGCCAACAGCTCCTGGATCTCTTGGTTGTTTTCATCAAACCAGTCTTGATTTTTCCTGTGGGAGAACCCGAGGGATTCTTCTGCAGACTATAGGATACTGTTTTTGATATGTTGCCAAAGCACTGTAGGAGAAGGATCTGTAGGATGGTCTTCAAGTTTTGTTTGCAGATTTGCCTGGAAGTTGTCTCTCATGGTAGCTTGTTGAAGATTGTTGACTTGGAGTCTCTTCTTTAAGATGCCACCCCTCTTAGGTTTGAACTTAAGATGAAGATTTAGTTTACATCTGACGAGGCGATGATATGTCTGGCATTCTGCACTGGGCATCACTCGAGTATGATGGACAACACGAATGTTTCTCTGGCGGACTAGAACATAGTCAATGAGGTGCCAATGTTTGGATCAGGGATGCATCCAGGTTGTCTTCAAGCTGTCTTTCTGCTGAAAGATAGTGTTTGTAATAGTCAGCTGTTGTTCTGCACAGAACTCTAGCAGGAGGCATCCATTATCATTGCAATTTCCAATACCATGCTTGCCTAAGACACCTTTCCAGGCTTTGGAGTTCTTTCCTACTCTGGCATTGAAGTCACCAAGGATAATAATTTTATCTTCTACAGGGACTTTTTGTATGAGGTGGCATAGGTCTGTGTAGAATTTGTCTTTCTCTACAGGGTCAGCTTGCATAGTTGGGGCATATATACTAAAGAGAACAACATGTGGGAGGCATAAGGAAATAATGCGATCAGAGTATCCTGTTGGCAAGGTTTCGAGTTTGGAGGCAATGGAATTTTTAATCATGAAGCCTACCCCTGAAAGATGTTTTTCAGTTTTGGGTTTGCAAGACCATTAAAGTGTGTAGCCGGCGCCATGTTCTTTAAGGCTGCCTTCCTCATGGAGATGAACTTCACTAAGAGCAGCGATGTCAATATTAAGCCGTGATAATTCATGGGCTATTAGAGCAGAACGACGCTCAGGCCGTCCACTATCTTCAGAGTCTCACATGGTTCTGATGTTCCAGCATGCAAACATCAGTTTATTTACACCTTTGGAGGCCGGTGTGTGCCTTTGTTTCTTTGCCTTGGTTTGACCACATCAGAAGATTCCCGTTGGCCGCGGCTAGCCAACCAAGTAGTTGGGGATGAGCTTTCGTTAGGCCACCTTTTCTAGGCCCCTCTCCATATAGAGCAAGCAGTGCTCTCCTTTAAAAAGGCTGCTTGGTCGTTCAGGATGCTGCCGAACAAGACTGTCATCTCCCAGGTCAGCCTCGAGCGACCAAAGTCCTGAACCGCCTGCATGTAGGGTTGGGTCTGCAGCTTCCAGTGCATCTTAAGACCTGCTGTTTCGTCCCTCACCTATCGCTACAGGGCTTTTTTTTTTTTTTTTTGCTTTTTTTTGGAATTGGATTTGTCCTTCGAGCCTGTGCAATGGATTTTTCTGGTGGAGCGCAGCGTGCACAGAACTGGCCTCACCCTTTAAACCAGAGGTTCATCTGCCGTGGCCTTGCAAGCATGGACGTAGCAGCGAGGTCCTCGGGCCGTAGGTGTGAATAGAGTTTCCTTCTCTTAGATGGTTGACTTTACAGGGTTGGACGAGCACCATCTGCCCGGGTTTGGGATTAGAGTTTTCCTTCTCCTAGGACGGTTGCCATAAGGCTAGAGAACCCATCCTGCCCTTTGACGCTCTTTGTCAGACCCTTCGGTTTTGACCTGTCTGGCATGGGAGACCCTACCAGTGGCTATTATGCCACCGCCAGCACAGCTCAAAACATCATTAGGGTACGCAAGCCTCTCTCCCACGACAAGGGGGCGTCAATGGAGAGGTATACCTATCCTATGAGCAGAGATTTGTGTAGACGCCATGGCCCTGGTGACACAGAATGATTGAGTGATGGGAGGAAAGGGGTCTGTGCACACTTTGGAGGCATTTGGGGGTGATATTTATATTTGATATTTCCCCTGAAGGGGTGAGTTTGAGTGGAATACAATGTCTGCCGGAGTTTCCCAGGGTTAAACAATGGATTCTCCAGATGTGCTAATGGCTGAAACGTTAAAACTGATGAGTCTCAAGCAAACTTCTATTGTTTTAGGAAAAGGTGTGAGGAAAAACCAATTTGCAAGCAAAGAGTGTCCAGCTATCTTAATGGGATTATTGAACGACTTGTTTCTGTGAATGTCCAGGAGAATTAGCCCATTTCTCCATAACTTATCATTTCCAGGGAAGTTCAAATAATCCTTTCCTGGTCATGTCTTTTGGGAATTTTAGAAAGCTACTTCCTTAGGTTTTCTGAGCAAACCTTAATTCCTTGTACTTGGGAGTCCCTGGTCTACTTTCAACCACGTGGAGTGCCCATAAAGGCCAATTTATGAAATATTGTCAATTATTGAAGTATTAAAAGAGTGGGGGGGGGGTGTCAGGGCGGATAACACAGCCTCTTCTGCTCTCTTTCCCCAAAATGCAACATGACCCCAATTTTCAAGTTCTTCACAGCTTGAATAGTTCAGCTGCACATCATAGCCAGCAGCATATCCAGCCCTTTCAAGAATTGTCCTCCTCCCACCACCAAAAAGTGTAAAAGAACATGATTTAGGAGGCCTGGCATCTTTTATTTCTTGAGAAAAGCCATCTTAATTTTATTTATGTTAAATATTTATACCTCCGGCCACTATTTTGGTCAGAAAGCATGTTGATCTCAGCAGTTATTAAAGCATTGCTGGCTGAATCCAGCAGTTAAGCCTTATTAAATATACTGTGGCATTTAAACTAAAAAGACCTATAAAGTGAAGGCAGAGATTGTTTCTCTGGTGACATCCAGGATCAATGTAGAGGAGACTTTTGTACAGTTCCTACTTCCTCCACAACCCCTTCTTTTCTCTCTACACTTCCTGTCCAAGTGGCACTTACAACAAACCAGTGTAAGAGCTAGAGAGAAAGAGAAAGAGAAATCATGCCTGCTGTAGCATCAAGCAAAGGTCAATCAGACATGGCCAAGTGGAGCAGCAGAATGGACACAGAAAGTGCTATGTAATAACAACAGCAGCAAACACCATAATATGGAGCAAGAAATTCCAGAGGTGCAAACTGGGTACAGGAAAGGAAAGGGCACTAGGGATCACACTGCAAACATACACTGGATAATGGCGCACACTAAAGAATTCCAGAAGAAAATCAGCACGTGCTTTATAGACTATAGTAAAGCCTTTGACTGCATAGATCATGAAGAGCTATGGCTTGCTCTTAAAGAAATGGGTGTACCTTTACATTTGATTGTCATGATGTGTAACTTCTACTTGGGACAGGAGGCTTAATGTTAGAACAGAATACGGAGAAACAGAATGCTTCCCAGTTGGAAAGGGAGTCAGGTAAGGCTGCATTCTGTCACCCTACTTATTCAACTTGTATGCAGAAACTATTGTACACAGAGCAGGTTTAGACTCAGAGGAAGGAAGAGTGAAGATCGGAGGGAGGAACATCAACAGTCTAAGATATGCAGATGGCACCATGCTACTAGCAGAAAACAACAATGACTTGGAACAGTTACTAAAGAAAGTTAATGAAGAAAGTGCTAAGGCAGGCTTATTGCTGAACATTAAGAAAACAAAAACAATGACCATGGAGGATTTCATAAATTCAATCTAGATGGCAAGGAAATTGAAATAATTAAAGATTCCCCATATCTTGGATCAATCACTGATCAGAACAGGAGACTGCAGTCAAGAAAGCAGACGAAGACTAGGAATGGGAAGAGCAGCTAGGAAAGAACTACCGTAGACAAGATCCTAAAGTACAAAGATATAAAACTGAACACCAAATTTAGGATCATCCAAGCCATTGTATTTCCCATCACCATGTACAGGTGTGAGAGTTGGGCAATGAGGAAAGCTGAAAAAAAGAAAATCAGCTCATTTGAGATGTGGTGCTACATGGTGTCTCTCATGTTTCTTATCCTACATGGTGTCTCTCATATTCCTTGATTCATGTTTGCACACTGCATTTTGTGGCTTTCTGGGAGAAAAGTGGCATAAAAAGCGAATCAAGGAACATGAGAGACACTGCAGACTGGGCCAGCCAGAAAAATCAGCAGTAGCAGAACATGTTATAAACCAACCTGAGCACAAAGTGCTATTTGAAAACACTGAAATTCTGGACCAGGCTAACAACTATCAGGTCAGAATGCATAGGGAAGCTATTGAAATCCACAAACACCTGGACAACCTCAACAGGAAAGAGGAAACCCTAAAAGTAAACAAAGTTTGGCTACCATTCCTGAAAAACACCAAAATAAAAACTCAGCACATGCAAATGAACTTCACCCAGGGCCAGGGGGCTTCCCAGCAGACAATGGACCATTAGCTAAATAGACACTAATCCCCCTCACATATCCTCCCAACCTAAGAACTGAACATCTAACAACTGAATACACAAATTTACATACTAATCCTCTTCAACAGGGACTCACAGTATATAACCCCCCCACACCCACACACTACCATTCTCTGAAAATGCCAGCCACAGATGCAGGTGAAACGTCAGGAATAAACTCTTCTAGAACACGGCCTCACAGCCTGGGGAAAAAAACACACAAAAAAAACTAAAATGAGAAATGGTTTAGAGATCTGTTTTTAAAAGGTTTATGGGGATACTGTGCATACTTCCATGCATATGCACATATCACTGCTGTGAAAATATTTGCCTTCCCTTCAGATCTTTTGACCATGTAAGCAAACTGTGGCCTGGATGCCAAGAACTGCAAATGATCACACAAAGGTCTCTTGCTAGCCCAGAGGCTGGGCTTGTGTTTCTTTGAACAGCAACCCCCTGCGCCCTGCCAAAAATTCCTGTTGAAAGTCACTTCAGAAACCTTAGCCCATCCAGCATAGGTCTATTAAACAAATAAATGATTATGTCTTTGTATGTGGTTTTTATTTGTTTTCATTTTTGTAAGGTGTCTTGAGTTCCAGTTTTGGGAAAAGGAAGGATATAAGATAAATCAATCAATCAGTCAATGGAATGAAAATGAGCATTTAATATTACACTTATCTGTCCCCTCCCACCCCCATCTCATTGCTGGTAGTACCAGCCCTACCACTGAGGAGCACAGAAGCCAGCACGGTTTTGAATATTGCCTTTTAAAAGTAGTAGTAGTAGTAGTTGTGATGATGATGATGATGATGATGATGTTAATTTTTATCCTGCCTTTCCTCCATTCAGGACTGAAAGTAGCTTACAAGTTAAAAAACACATTGTTAAAAAGCCACATGATAACAAAAGTTAAAATGAGATTAAACAATTTTTTAAAAAACAGATTAATATACAGTATATATCATTAAACATGCACACACACACCAGCATAAGAATTCGTACAAGTTCAAGTTCATTTATTGCAATCCATAGATCCATCAAAAGAAAAGCTCAAACATAAGAAAATAGACAGAATATTTTAAAAGGGGGGGGAACTTAACAATGAAACATTTCCAACCAGCTTTTACCTAATTACACAATGAGCTCTAATCCTGACTGCCTCTTTGAGAAACTTAGCAACAACCAGGGTCACTTTTGGGGACCTGTCTTCAAGCAAGAGCCTGATATAGAATTGATCTGAGTTTTCAGGAAATTTGCTCAGTAATGGAAAGATTGTGTAATGATGAACCTGATTATAAAAACTACAAAACAAAAGGATATGCTTCAATGATTCAGTTTCCATATTACTGCAAGGGCACTGTCTTTCCAAATACAGTTGTCCCTCCGTATCCACGGATTTAAGTATTCATGGCTTGAAAATATTCTTTAAAAAATAATAATCCAAAAAGCAAACCTTGATTTTGCCATCTTATATAAGGGACACCATTTTGCTATGCCATTGCATTTAATGGGACTTGAATATTCACGGATTTTGGTATCCATGGGGGGTCCTGGAACCAAACCCCGGCGAATATGAAGGGACAACTGTACAGTATACCAGCAAACCTGCCTTGAAGTAATTCAATAGAATAAACATTACATCTGGCCTTAGGAAAAAAATAATCTGTGGTAATTAACCACCAACAGATTCTTTAAATAGTCAGCTATTTGGAAAGTTCCGATGTAATGGACATTCACTGCACTAGGGGAGCAGGAAATGTATGAATGAGAGAGTGCAGATCACAAAAAGCTAGGTTCACAGTCTTTGCTTACATAAAAATTAGTAAGATCCAGCACATTACTTTGATGGGACAGGCCTTATATAGTCAATCATCAAATGCCTGTTGAAACAAAGAAGTCTTTACTTGTCTACGAAAAAAAAAAACAGGGAGGGAGCCAGTCTAACTTCTCTGAGAAGGGAGTTCCAGAGCCTGGGGACAGCCACTGAGGAGGCCCTCTGAGAATATTTAATGTTAAAAAGCAATATGTAGTTGTGGATAAAATTTCAAGCCCCTACCCCAATATTTAGTTAAGATTATAATTACAAGTTCGTAAATATAGCTATTTGCTTTTCATCGTTTTTTTTCCTTTATAAAAAAAAATATCCAAAGGCTGCATGCTGAAAGCTGACAGCAAGATGTTGGGGGAATAGGGTTATATGTGAGCCATGCCATGTGTGTAGCATCCTCCCCTGACAGTGGCAGCAGCAGCAAAGGGCTTAACAGAACAAGGGGGGAAACATCAAGTCAGCAACATGCGGCTCTTGAGGCAGTTTTGGCAGTGGCGAGCCCAGAGAGGGAGGGGATGGGGAGAGGGGAGGTGAGATAACAGGATCAAGGCTGCCCACGCTGCTGCTGGTGTCGTTGTCGTATTCTGAGCAAGCAGCTTTGGGAGAGCAAGAGGCGCTCTGCTGGTCTGGACAGCCGGCTCAGAAGGTATTACAATAATCAAGCCTAGTGGTCACAAGGGCAGGCCTTGCTGTCACAGTGTCGTCATAGGAGAAATGAGGGCACAGCTGGAGAAGATTGTATTGCCCTGGCAAGGAAAGCTCACTGCCACGTGTGACACTCCGGAGCTTTGCCTGGAAAAGAGCACTGTGGTGGAATGTGATGTTGAGAGGAAGTGATGCTCCCAGAAGCCAAAATACCAGCTGCACCAGCAGGGCAGACTGTCAGGAATGGGGGAGGGATACCCAGGCCCTTTTCCATGTGACTCAGGGTGCATTCTCTTCCGAGGGGAATTTAGGACAGCTTACCTTCCATGAGCTGCAGCACCATCCCACATCTTGCACCACATGCAGGCACACGCAACCAGTTAGCTAGCAAGAGATGGATTTTTCTTTCTAACATACATGTGTTCCGACGGTAGGTATGACGCACCAAAGTTAGACTGCAATCCTTACCCATATGGTTTTCTGTGTAATTTTGGCTGAGATCCTACACATATTTACTTGGAATAAGCCCTTCAGAAATGTTCCAAAAAGGATTGTTGCAATCTGTGCATAAACACTCTTGTCTACCCAAACCCCGGCTTCCTCCCCCTTTCCTCGTCTCAGATCATGTGGCGTGGCTTCATGCTTTGTCAGATCTCATACAAGCATGAGAGGTTCATAAAAAACTCACAGCCCAAGGAATGAAATGTGTAAGGATCTTTGAATGATAAATCAGAGGAGAAGGTTAAAGTGACTTTGTTCTACTTAGACTGCATATATAACATTTTCTTCTTTCACTAATGCTATGGGAATGCTTCCTTGGTTTAGGTGACAAAGAGGAAGTGAATAATAAAAATGACAGAAACAGGAATGCAGAAGGAGGAGATTTTCAAAGCCAAGTGTGAATATATTCACATATTTAAAGCATTCTTAACACCCACTCTTGATGTTAACAGAGTGGTTTATGCAAGATCAGTAACAGGCAAGACAACCCCTGCCTTTATTCACACTTGCAATCTAAATGACATGACACAAAAGGCAGAGGGGAAGAGGAGGAAAGAGGAAAAAGTACATTTAAGTACCAATTCTTAAAGTTACATAGTCACTGAGCCCCTATATTGAGCCCCTATATTAGGAGAAAGGCAGGATATAAATAAAAACAATAATGACAATAATCCTTATAATACAGAAATGAAAACAGTTCAAGTTGAAGGACAGCAAAATGGAAATGGTCTTTCTGCAGAGCTGATGGAGTGACCCTGCTTCGTATTTCTCTGGCTGCAGAACAAAGAAGATTGTGAACCAGTTGGTGAATGTTTGGGTTGATTTACAGGCCTCAGAAAACTGTCAAAGAAAGAAATATAGTTATTCTATAGCTGGTCAAACTGACTGCATATGTGTTTGTAATAACTAATAGGCCACATCAATCTCTGTAGAAGGTACCCTTATTTTTTAGCATAATAACATCTCAGGGATGAAAATGCCTGAACCATAGTTCTGGAGAACTCCCTCCCTCCCCCACTCTGAAATAAAAATAACGGATTGCACAGCCAACTTTCTGAAATGTTGTAAGCAGCAAGCAGGGCAAATCAACAGGCTCCACTGTAAATTAAACCACGAGCAAGTGTCATCTCCTTGGGAAATAGCTTAATCCCCTGTGCCATTCAAAGGCTGTACATGGTGATAATATGAAGGCAAGGGTGCCTTGGGGCAATCAAAGGAGAGGATGTGGGAAGCATTTGATCTCTTTGTAAAGAAGAAGAGAAGTTTTCAGAGAGCTGTCTTCCAATAGAAGTTCAAACACGGGAACCACCTACTCTAACAAGGCACTTCTGGGCTTGTGCAAATCAAACATCTATCACATGTTTTTGGTGACTGACTTCCATAATATTCAATACAGTAATTATCTCAGATGTTTATCCTGAAGGGGGATCAAGGCATTTCCTGTGCTGACAGAGAAGCATTTGATCCACTCTGGTATCAATCAGTTCCAAATCCATCTGACAGAAACACCTCATCAAAAACAGAAGCAGCATCATATATATATTCCCACTGTTTATTAACTGAGTGCCTTGTCTATCCAAAGCTGGGCTCAGAAGGAAAGAAAATATGCAGGATCACAGAAGCTCCATGTGGTGTGTGTGTGAGAGAGAGGAGAGGGGAAATCACAAATTGCAAGCTGCAGTTTTCCAGTTTACAGAAGAGAAAGGACAGCAGTCTGGTCTCACAGACCCAACTCAGATACTAATTATATACAGTATACAGCTGCAACCTTATTTGAGAACTCACGACGAACAAGTCTTGAAGAGAAACGACAACGCAGAAAGAATCACAACCCAAAAACATCACCCAAGGAGACCTTCTGCTGTACTTTCTGCAACCGGACTTGTTTATCTCGGATTGGCCTTTTTAGTCATCAGCGCGCTTGCAGAAAGCGCGGGATGAGTCCTTCCTGAATCTTCGTTTGCGAAGAAAAGCCAGAGAGAGAGAGAGACAGTATACAAAATAACTATTCTTATTCTTATATTTTTTCATATCCTACCCTTTCCCTAAGCCTTGGGACTCAAGGTGCTTACAAAATTAAATCAGATAGAGACAAAAGCTCTCATCAATGAAAACATAAAATATAATTAAACTATCAATAGAATTGAAAGTGATTAAAAACATAGCCACTAAAAAGCAAGAAATAAGTATAGCATAGCACAATTATTAAAATCTTTCCCCATCCCCTCCAAGTGTCCTAGCTAACCCTCTGCCACCCCGCGTTCTCAGCTGCTTTAAAAATGTCCTGGTTTTTCTCTCTCTTCTACCTACTTTCCTTCTTTATCTTTGGCTTCCTTCAGTTGCTGCAAATGAGGTTCAAAGTGTGCAAAAGTAGTTTGCGGGAGGGAGAGGCAAAGAGGTAGTGGAGTCTTGATCTTCCCAGCAGGCCCCACAAAAGCAAAGTGTGGCAGGCTCTCCTATCTTTGGAACAGAACCCAGCTATGCTCTGTGATCCCACCTTTTCTTTTTCAGGTAAGCAAAAGGAATGACCACATCTCCTAAAAAGGAGGAGAGCCTTGCTAAGAAAGCTTTCCTTGGGGAGATCCCATTTGATTTACAGCAGGCCCAGAACTCTTAACCAGGTGATCTGTCAATCCCTCTTTCCCCCCACCTCTGATTTCTCTAAAATACAATCAATATTGAAGAGGAACGTTCCTGATTTGATTTTTCTCCTCTGTTCTGATTTTTATTTTTGAAACTTGCACATACCTTATTTTAAGGCTTAGTTTTATTGGCTTTCTTCTCTCCACCCTCTTCCCTTTTGATTGATTAATCCTCTCTGTGGGCCAGGGCTCCAGAGTGTTACAGAAAAAAAAAACTTAACTTGTACAGGTCAAACACTGGAATAAATTTTACAGCTTACTTTGAGTCCCCCCTGCTTGCAGAGTAATGTTTGATTTACATTAACAATGCAATCACACACATATCTACTCAAAGGTAAGCCCCATTGAGTTCAGGTAAATTTGTATAGATTTGTAGCCGAGACATTCCAAATAGCCATTGGAATGCAACTTTTAGTTCAGGACAATCATGTTTTTTCCAACAATATTTTTCTTAACTAATTGTATTCCTTTCCAACTCTTGGAGGTAAAGATATTGCTGAGAAGCTATGATAGGCTCCAGGTGAGAATGACCACAGAGTTCATATACAGTGGATCTGAGTGGATCTGTGATTTTGAGCAGGTCTAATAAGACACACACACACACACACACATATATATATATAATGTAATATATATATATATATATATATAATGCTGTGTGCATGCACACACACACACACACACACACACAGAGAGTAATGTATGCATTAATTGGTTTCTTTTTCTCCCTAACCTTCCCTAAATCCAGTATTTAAATTCCAGGGCTTCTCTGCTCAAAATACAGGCTGAGTATCCCTTTTCCAAAATGCTTGGGACCAGAAGTGTTTTGGATTTTGGATTTTTTAAAATGTTGGAGTATTTGCATATACATAATAAGATAATTATACCTTATACACCTTATACATATAGCCTGAAGGTATTTTTATACACAATATTTTAAATAATTTTGTGCATGAAACAAAGTTTATGTACACTGAACCATCAGAAAGCAAAGGTGTCACTATCTCAGCCATCCATGTGGACAGTTTTGGATTTTTGATTTCTGGATACTCAACCTGTAATAGTTTTGTTTATCCTTCCTCTGTAGTATCTTTTGCCCTGCTGGTACCTGGCCACACCCTTTGACCACACTCTGATGTAGCTCAGCCACAAAGTGTCCTCATTTTCATCTGTGAAATGTTGGAGGTATGCCTTTCCCCATAAGTAGTCAGTCCCCAAAAATCTGTCAAAAGAAAAAAAAAGTCTTCTCCTTCTATCAGGACACTATGGAGGGAGCCAGTTTGGCTTCTCTAGGAAGGGAAGTCTAGAGTTTGAGAGCAGCCACTGAGAAGGCCCTTGATGACCAGCAGAAGGCCAGTAGGTAGGGCAGGGTTGCTCATTCCTCTATCCCTTCCTTTTCCTTTTCTTTCCTTTCTAAAGAGTTGCCTGCCAACATATTGTGAGAGCTGTTTATGCCACAGATATACAATAGGGAAGTTTGTATCACTTTCCTACTATTGGGCAAAAGTATTAGAATTCTGGAGCTTCATATCATGCTATTTTGAACCTAGGTGCATAACTGTGATAAAAGGCTGGCTAGTGTGGCACAAAGAGCATCTGCCACTCTCTGCAGGCCTTCACATGTGTCCCCCCCCACAAAAGACACAGCTCCCTCTATAGGGCCTTGAGTCAAGCAGCAATTTTAAAAGGTGTCTGAGCAGCTGCTAGTTCAACGCCATACTCATAGATATCTTTCTGCATTGCTCAGGGCACAGTCTAACCCTGGGGAACGCACTTGGATACTAGAAAATTAATAACATTAACTATACTATTTACTTTTCTATATGTATTATGATGTTCTGCTCTTCCTGGTAATTAACATAAATGAAGAGACAAAACATTTGGACCAAAAACTATGTAAGCTATTTATTAAACTAATAATCTGCTGACAAATGTTATAAACCTAAGAGAGTAGTTTTGACTGAGGTTGCAAACGTGTTTTACAAGCTATCTAAAAATCTGTAGGGATGGGCTCAAGCATGGTTCAGCCAGCAGAGCCAGGATCGCAACAGGAAACTTCTCATTTTGCTGCTAAAGGATTTCCAAGGCACTCTGAACACCAGCTCTCCCCTAGTTGTAAGCGGAAAGGAAGCACCTGATCACATCATCTTGCATAGCAAATTTTATGTAAACATGTAAACAGTCATTGAATCATAGTTGGAAAAGACCACAAGGGCCATCCAGTCCAACCCCCTGCCATGCAGGAACACACAATCAAAGCACTCCTGACATATGGCCATCCAGCCTCTGTTTAAACACCTCCAAAGATGGAGACTCCACCACACTCCAAAGTAGCATATTCCACTGTCAAACAGTTCTTAAAGTCAGGAAGTTCTTCCTAATGTCTAAGTGGAATCTTATGTTGTTGAGGAACAACACCTTTCCAATTTCAGTGCCACTACAACACTGGTCTTCTTTCCCACAATCTTTTGACGTGTGTTCTACAATAGTACCATGCTGGAAAATTTAAAAGTAAATGTGCTGGGGAAAGTACTTCTAAACATCCACTCTATTTTTTGCTTTGTGCTCCAATCCATCATCCTGTCACAGAAAGAGAACATGATTACCATGGCCCTTGCTATTACCCTTGCTCCATGGCCTGTGCCAAATTTTTAAAAAGAGTACCTGACTCCCCTGGTGTCTAAACAGAAAGCACATAAGAGTTCCAGTCTTGCTGTAAAGGGCTCAGTAGAGTTCTGGAGAGACTGCAAGGTCTGGAATGCAACATGCAGCATTGGGCAGAATGAGGTCCAAAGTGGCAGTGGGTGCTGGCTTGCTGAGGAGTTTACCCTGAATGCCAGTGGAGCTCCAAGAATGGAAATGACCTCTCTGGACAAGCTCCAGTCTTTCGGTACCTGAAAAGAAGCACATTGGGAGATTGTATAGCAGCGTTTGCCATGGCTAGTTTTACAACTAGGAGGCTCACTTCTGCCTGATCAAAAGAGAAGGCACAGATTTGCCTAAAATTTGCCCTCTGTTGACTGATATGCAGAGATGCAGGACTAGAAATAATTGCTATGTTTAAATAGATATACAACACATCTTACCACATTGGGAAAGGCTGTGACTGTATTGTGTGATTCATGTGACTGTTCAGTCTACCATCCAGGTGTTAACAAGTGTTTATCAATAACTTTCAGGCTCCTCTTCTCCCTTCTTAAGGGTCTTTCCCTCCACCTTGCTCACCTCCAATCTGCAGGGTCCTCCTCTGGACTCCAGGAACTCTAAAAAATTACAGACAGAGGGTCTGAAATGACACCTGCAAGTTCCTATAGTATCTCGGATGTAGTTCATCTGGCCTTAGAGACTTGAATTAATTTAAAGCACCGTTGTGGTGCTGGAGTGAGTGTAGACTGTAGAACCTGGCAGGATTTTTCTCCACCTTCTATGCAATTCTGAAAGGAGATTCAGAATTCGGAAACTTCAACTAGTAGAAAATAATATGGCAGCCAGATTGGTCTCGGGTACATCTAGCAGAGGCCATATAACACCGATCTTAGGATCACTTCACTGGCTGCCCATTAGTTTCTGGGCCCAGTAAAAGGTGTTGGTTATCACCTTTAAAGCCCTAAATGGCTTGGGTCCAACCTGTCTTCGGGACCCCCTCCTTCCATATAATCCTTCCCGTGCACTCAGGTCCTCTTGGAGGAATTTGTTACAACCTTTAAAAACTAGGCTTTCTTCAACCTCCCAGAGGACCTTTTTGGCTATTGCTCCCAGATTATGGAACGGCCTGCCGAATGAGAGCCATCATATTACCACCTTAAATAGCTTTTTAAAAGCTCTTAAAACAGACCTCATCTGGTGGGCCTTCCCTGAATAGATACCCGGCCATCAGAAAGAAAAATCTAATTTGTCCTGATCCTGATACAACCACTGTTTATTGTTATTTTTAGTATTTACTAAGTATGTTTTAATTTTTGGATTATTTAATTGTATTTTAAGGGTGGGTGGGATGGAGGGTCTTAAATGTAATTTTAAATGTTGTAAGCCGCCCCGATTGCATTTTATAGAGGGGCAGGATATAAATAAATAAATAAATTATTATTATTATTATTATTATTATTCTGTCCAACATCTCAGGGCCTGCACCTGGCAACCTCATACTTCTGAGAATCCCAGCCTTTGAAAAACATCGCCGGCCTGGTCTTTTCACTCACAGCTCAAGCCAGTATTTCATCTCTACAAACGCAAGGTGCTCTTTCCCACCACCTCCTCCCTCCCCGCCCCCATTGAGTATCTCAAAGGGCACTTCCGCCATCATGATGACATTTCGCTTCACAGCCTGATGGCTTAATTGTTATTTATTTATCAGCACAGTTTTGTTTTAATTGCTTGTACGCCACCTTCCAGAGCCTCTGGAAGAAAGGGTGGAACGGATGGGGCTTTATAAATAAAGGAGGCAAATGATAAATAATGCCATCTTCCTGGTTTTAAAAGGCACAGAGGGCTGTTTCTTTCCGGGACCAGCTAAGACCATTGACTCTCGGCAAGTGATGAGGCAGTCCTCATGGCAGGGAAGAAAGAAGGCATCATCAGACTCAATTGTGGTGTCCTTGATCCAGTATTAGCACTCAAATGCATGCTGCAGGCATGAGACTCCCTCTGCTCTGATGCGGCAAAGCACTTAAACTGATGCTTAAATCCTCTAGATGACAAGAGTCCCAATCATGTGCTTATAGTTAAGTACTTGCTTGGCTGAAGTGCTTCCTAATGCATCTTCCATCGCAGATTCTGTCCTGACCTAGCAGGGGGTGGATTGGCTGAGCTGATAATTCAGGATCTCTCCCTAGTTACCAGCACTACAAGGCTGGATAGAGCCTTACCCACCTGCCACCTATCTTTTGCACTGCGGATAACCTGCCAGAGAGAAGTCAAATTCAGAGACATTGCGGAAGCGCATTAAGAAAACACACACACAAGTATATTCAACAACCTCCTAGCAAGCATGCAGGAAGATTGTGTTTGGGGGAGGGAGAGCAGGTGATCCACCCTGGCTTTTGCAAACTCATCACCCACCCAACGATTTCAATTGACACGATGATCAAATGCAGAGGGCATGAAAAGGGGTTAAGTACTAGGCCAGTTCATAGCCAGAGTCAGGCATCTCGGAATGCCCTTAGCTCAGCCAGCAAAGATGTGGTTGGCAGGATGGTCTTATTTATTTTCAAAACACATTTCCATTTGTACTTTTGGTCCAAATGTCATGGCAAAAAGAAGCTGAGCAACAGACAAAACATTCCATTGACCTTGACAATTGGAAGATGAATGCCGGCCAGCCAGAAGAATAAAATATGAAGTAAGCAGAACAAAATACGAGTAATTGTCTTTAAAACAAATAAAGACATTTAATTACAGTATTAGCACTATTTTGCACTCTTTGAATACTCCCCACTAGTTTTTTTTTAATAATTCTGATAATAATTTTAATAAATTTTAATTTTTAAAAAAAATAATTCTGCTTCTGAGCTCAGGTGCTGTGGGTCCAATACTACCCTTGACTCTGCCAGTATGATTCAGAAGGAGCAATCTCCTTCCATAATGATGGTGGGGCTGCTCCTAATTAGCAGCAACATTGCAAAAAAGAATAGTATCTAATTCTTGGGCATCACCTTAGAGCCGCTGATGGATGACCTGGACAGATTAGATAGCAACGCACTGCAATCCCTACCTGCAGCCCCATGGCTCTACGTTATGGCAAGAAAAAATGGCCTGTCATCTCTTGGCCGAGCCCCCTTCCTGAAATGGGCTGGGTGGATATTGATGATTCTGTCTTTGACCTGCCCACCACCCCTTCGGTACTGAGAAAAACAGCTGTCCCACCCTAGCAGCCAGAGAGAGGAAACAAAACACTGGGGCCGAGTTCATTAGCATATCTTGTTTATATGCTAATTAAAGCAGGAATAGAAACTCATTTCACATTCCTTCTTTTGCCTGTATGTGATCATGATTGCATTCAGCTCTGAGGCACAGGGGAGCAATTAAAAACTCCTGTCCCTTGGAGCTTGCTTCCTTCCCAGGCACTGTGTGGCCAAATCAAGTCCACTTTCTGAGGATTGAGGTAAGATGCGATCTAGAGCCAACAAGCTCCGGTATGGAAAAGGAACTGCTTCAGGAGACTCTTCCACCCCTGGAACACTGCCTGCTTTTGTATAAATGGAGCTTGTACAAGACACAGCTGCCTAAAAGCAAACAGCAAGATGGATTTCTGAGCCATCTGCCTCACCCCAAGGCACATTTTCCATGTACAAAAGCCAGCTAGACTGTCTGTTGAATTTCCCTCCCCATACAGTGGGACCACAAGGCAACAAGGTCCAAGTCCAAGGGAGCTTATGTGGTACACACAGTTCTGTCCCTTAGCCTCTTGCCTTGCCTTGCCTTGCCCAGAGCTTCCCTTGACATCTGCTGGTTGCCAGCTCAAATAAATGGGGTACTGCAACAGGGACAGTGCCAACGTCCATCCCCTGAGCAGCAGAGCAAGGCAATGCCTGACAGAAAGTTGTGGCTTGGGATGGCTATTTTCCCACTTACCCACTCAGTCAAGGCCCTCTCCCAATGGCATCATGATGTCTTTGGGAGAGGGCAACTAGGTGGGACTGCCAACCAGTCTGTATAGGCCAGCAGCAAGGAAACATTGCCACTTCTGAGTCCTCAGATCAGGATGGCAGCCGCATCCAGTGGTGGTGGTGAAAGAGGAATGGTCAGGTGTGTGTGTCCAGGGAGCAGCCATGGTGCAGCACCGCCCTCAGCACTGGTCAGCTGAGGCAGCCACCTCACTGTCCCTAATGGTGGGCCTGGTTTGACCTGTTGCAGGAACCAGACTCAGGACCACAGAGAATTGGAGAAAGTGAGCTTTATTCCCAATTACGCGCGGGCCCTTGGATGGAATAGCTTCCAAAAGTCCAAGGTGCCCCGAGCCACATTGAAAGCAACTTTTTATAGAGAAATATAGTATGTTGTGAAATACAAACAGGAGCACTTCCCTCCACCCATCTGGTATCCATATTTGGCACTTCCCTTTCTTGCAATACTGTTTACATTTCAGGAAAGCAGTTTCCCTTGAGTTTTCCTTGAGACAGTGTGTTGATAGTTCAAGGCAAGATAACTTAGGAACATTTAGGTACAGTTCGACCGTTATTAAAGAATTTGTTTACCTCAGCATATCATATGTTTCTGGAACATAGAATTGATTAGTAAGGAACATTGGCTAGGCCTGAGAGTTAAAGGAAAAAGACTTTGCAGACTTCCAGAGTCTCATGGGCTATCTAGTCTGACCCCAAATAATAATTGTAAGTAACAGCATTCAGCAAATAGACATTAGAGTCGAAATGGCTACTACATTTCCCCCCTTAAATTAAATGATTAATTTCAAAGACAATTAATACATTTCACACAAGTAAATCCCTATTTAAGCCATCAAAGCATATCTAGTATTGATCTGTGTATGATAGCAGGCAGGAAACAAAAGATACATGAGATGAGCATGCATAGCAGAACAACAATGAAACAATGCCAACAAGTATAACATAAACCATCCTTTTAACCATCTTAGGTCTATTAAAATTAATCTCCCTGAATGAAAACAATGAAAAATTCACCCCTGAAATAGTTGCCAATTGTAACCATATGTTTTCTGAAAACCTTTTGTAACAGAGGCCTTCCCTTTTGGTTATAGCATAAGAAATAAAATGAACATTACAGCATGCAGGTTAATTTTGTTTGGGATCTGACCATACGTTGAGCAGCCTGATGGAACTTCCAGTCATCTGGTCAGCTGCAGTAAAGTCTAGTCCCGTCTTCTTTCCTCTCCAGTTGCAGGTTTCGATTTTACGTTGAATTAGCAGCTTCCTGAGTGCCCATAGTATAATCGAACCTGGGTCTTCTTGCCTGCCTCTTCATGATCACCTTGAGTTTTTAACAAGTGCAATATCCCTGACACATTGAACTAACCTACTGAGTCTGTACACAAACAATTGCTGTGAATATGGGAGTGGGGAACAAAGGCTGACTTTTTGTTTTGGCTGCTTTTGCACTCTGAGAGGATTCTTGAACTACATATAGTTAAAATTTCACTCAAGTTACTGTTTTTTCTGTAACAGATGTGGGGCTATAGAACTTTAACTCACACCTCATTCCCTGGTTGGAAAGTGTGAACTACTGTGATGGGGATTGGGGCATGTTTTTCTAACACATAACAGCATTGGGCTTGCAATACATTATCTAGCATTAGCACCTCTTGTTGCAAACTAACATTTACTAACTCTTATATGTTCCCCCCTTAACTCAACCAAAATCTGGGGTGGCCTACTATACATCAGTTTAAATGGGGATAAGCCAGTAGTCTTATGTGGGGTATAATGAATCCTAAACAGGGCCAAGGACAGTATTTTCTGTCCACTTTTGCTTGGTTTCCTGGCACAGCTTAGCCAGATGAGTTTTGATAGTTTGATTCATCCTCTCCACTTGTCTGGAACTCTGAAGATGATATGCACAACGTAAAGTGCACTGGATTTAGGATGCCCAGTCTGTTATATTCAATGAGCTCTGTTTCTGTCATTCTGATGAAAGGAGCCTCTGCAAATATCTCTGCTTCTGTTTTCGTCTGCCAGTTGTCTCCTCCCTCTTCCATTTCAGTCTCTCTCTTCTTTTTCCATCTGGTCTTTTGTATTCACGCTGCCAATGTTCTTCTTGTCCACACCAGGCACACTGATTCCTTCTCTGCCTCTTCCAGGCTTTTTCTTTCATCTCCACATCTCCACATCTCCATGTCTTTTTTACGCTGCTCCACCAGTGCTGCTGTGAGAAACTCCAGCTTCTTGTCTATTTTCCAGTCCTTCTCTCACTTCTCTTTCTCGTCTCTATTCACATACTCTACACCTTCTGTCCACATGCACTATGCCTTCTGGATTACAAAAGTCATGTTAACCATCCTCATGTTATTCAGGGTTGAGGGGGTATACTGGTGATAGGCATCTAGAAGGCACTCAAGTTAGGCTCCAGGGGCTTCAGTGGCTCCCTCTAGTACTTTTGAGACTTCAGTCATGTTAACTTGCTTTTTTTTTAATCCCATCATGGCTTCTAATAGCAGGGTCTGATATTGGATGAGGCGCTTTATCTGTTCCAGCTCATAAGGATCCCAGCGGTGTTGCCCTGATGGCACTCTCTCTCGCATCCTCCTTTGAGCATCAGCATGATTCTTGGGAGCTCTGGCCAAAGCTTTCTGCTCCTGCTTGTTGTGTAATGCATCGCCTGTCTTCAGTGGTGAATAGGGTTAATAGCTGCTGTTGGCAATCTAGCCAATTTCGCATATGTGAAGCCATAGTGTTAGCACATAGCTCTACAATCCCTTGAAGCTTCTCTGTATATGAGGTGTAGCGGATTTTCCAATTCATACAGTTCCAGGTCATTAGGGGAACCTTGTGCTAGTCAGTTGGAAGTCAGGCAGTTGCCCTGTAGATCAGGGGCTGGATGGGTAATTTATCTTGTTTAAATGACTGGGATGACTGTAACTGTGTCTTCCTCTTTGAGTGGAGGAATAATGGATCACATTCCTGTACTTCCTGCTTCGTCTGTTCTGGTAGGGAGGCTGGAAGAACCAGTGCAGCATGGGCAGTAAAATGAGGATCACAAGCAGGCATGGATCCTTTCTCTTTAGTTAAGGGAGCATCCTTTGGCTTATCCAATAAGATAGGTGGTGGTAAAGACTGTTTTTCCCTTGGTCTGGGTTTGCATAGCTGCTGGAATTTAATTGTCAGCTCAGGATGCATCTGTAGTACTGGGCATTTTAATCTTTGCAATATAAGAATAGAAGGGCTGAGTAGCGTTATTGTAAAATATACTGCCAGCAAGTTATCTCTGTTTTCTCCCTGTCCCAGAGAATAGTTTACATTTAGATTTTGAGGAGCTATTTTGTTTAGTTCAGATTTCTGTGGTGTCTTAGGGAGCGAAGAAGCTGCCATTGCTGCCACTGAGAAAAGTCAGTAAATTCTCATCTCATCTGGGTTCTAGCGTTATTGCTGGGGCTAAGCTGAATTCTTTTCTTGTCATTGGGTGGCATTTTTAAGTATATGAAGTGATAATACCAGATAGTGATGGGAGGACAGTTCAGAAGTTATTAGTCTGTCGCCATCTTGCCCCTCCTTTCTTCATAATAAGGCTGCTGGTGCTGCGCTTCCAGTGTAATGTATGGTGGGGGTGTCACTGGCACTATCAGGTCATTTCCCCAGGGAATCTAACACTGGCTTTAATTTATTAGCCAATTTTCCTTTTCTAATTACCAGAACCTTGGCTTGGGATCTCTTGGCACTTTTCAATCACTGGGGGGGGGGGGATTCAATAGGATATCAACAGTTTAATAGGATTCAGAATAAGTATAGCTTTTGCAGGAATTATCTGCAAATAATAGATTACATTCCTGACAACTCTTGCCAACTGAACTACTCTAAAAAGGCCATTTAGATTTTACATTCTAGTGTAACATTTTCCACATTTCTATTCCTCCATAAGGGAAGAATATGTTGGAAACACCCAAAAACTGTTATATTTTATTTATCAGCCATTAAAATTGTTAAGCGCGCTTCCAAGTGACACACCCTTTTAAGGATATTTGGAGCTTGCATACTTTATTGAAACTCGCAGAAGCAATATACAGGTAACTACATATACATATATACTCTCTCTCTGGCTTTTCCTCGCAAGCGAAGATTCAGGGAGGACTCATCCCGCGCATATTGTATAAAAAACTTAATTACTTAAAAAACTATAATTTACCCTTCTAGACAATATCAAAAATCAACATATTTTGATGTTATCCCTAAAAGCTTTTCATAGTGCTATTATTTCTCAAGATGGTACAAAAAAACCCCACAGTTGAAAATATTAGCTTTTTAGTGGACATTATAATCAATATGCTAAATGTTAAGCAAACAAGCTCCCAACTGTACACAAAGTCTTCTGACATGACAAACTGGAGGATATATGCTGAAATTCACTGCCCTGCTCCTTTCTTAAACTCTCTTGGTATATAAAATGCATTTTTCACAATCATAACAGCATGTCAGATTATTTCTCTCTTCTTTCTTTTACTGCATTTGACAACTCTCACAATTCTTGGGATCTTCTCCATCAAGCCTAATCCATTTCTTCTCAATTTCAACCTGGCAATTATAATATGCTTTCTGGGTCACATGTTTCTGTGGGGGGATTCAAGGACCACTGTATCTCCTGAGTCAATGTTTTTCCTACTTAATGACCACATTTGACACCTTAAAACATTACACATTACACATTGAACAATTAACAATTCAAACAAAAAAGACACTTAAATGACTTATATACCTGACCAATAATTACAGTCTTCAAAACAAAAACAAACATACATAAAGATCAGCAAGACACCACATCTACACTCTTTTTAAACATACCTAAAATACATTTACACATTCATAAATCAAGCATATGACTTCCCACTCCTTCTTCCTATCTGTTGGTCTGATTAATTCTCTGACCATTACTTCACACTTAAATTTATGTACAATTTCCTATTCTTGTTGCTGCTTATACTGCTTTAGCTAAGCTCATTTTCATTACCTTTCTCTCTTTTTTTAATCTTAATCCACGGAGATCTTTATTAAATCTAATTTGGATGTTCTGGGTCACCAACATTTACAAAATACACACACCAAATTTTATATAACTTCAAAGATCCTCCACTAGGCCATCCTACTATGAAAGAGGGCCTAATCAGGACAATTTTTCAACAAACAACTCTAGGGGTGCAAATATTGCTTCCTCCACCACCCATATCCACCCTCCTAAAATAGACACAGACAAGAGACACAAGGGAAAAACAACAACAACAACAAATGCATGGACAGTGGATAAAGGGTCCTATTGCCTGAACCAAGAGGAAATGGACATCAGTATCAAGAACCGTGGCAGTCACACATACAGACTCACACACACATTGCATATATTCAATTCACAGGCATTCGTTCCTACCTCCCACTTTTCCCAAATTGCCCCATATTACACTATTACCACTTTCTCAATGCTTCAATGGTACAACGGTTTCACCAGTGCGCCCTCACTGCGTCTTATCTGGGTACTCGGGTTGCCCTTTAGGGGGTGATCAAGCCCCTCTTCCACTCTTATGGAGTGGGCCACAATAGTTCCCTTGTTTATACTCACCTGATTCCTGAAGACAGTTGAGCTCAGTTTCTTTCTCTGTACCAGGGTCCTCCTGTTGCGCAGAGTCGTTCAGGGGATCACGGCTCTGGCTTCCCGCTCTTCCGACTAAAACAGGTCGGTGGCGCCTGGAGCAGGGCACGAGAGCCCCGGCCCCGCTATCCGACACGGCAGACTAGGGACAGGCAAAAGCCACCTTCAAATCCCGGACGAGCCCCCAGAAATGTTGCAGGAACCAGACTCAGGACCACAGAGAATTGTAGAAAGTGAGCTTTATTCCCAATTACGCGTGGGCCCTTGGTTGGAATAGCTTCCAAAAGTCCAAGGCGCCCCAAGCCACTTTGAAAGCAACTTTTTATAGAGAAATACAGTATGTTGTGAAATACAAACAGGAGCACTTCCCTCCACCCATCTGGTGTCCATATTTGGCACTTCCCTTTCTTGCAATACTGTTTACATTTCAGGAAAGCAGTTTCCCTTGAGTTTTCCTTGAGACAGTGTGTTGATAGTTCAAGGCAAGATAACTTAGGAACATTTAGGTACAGTTCGACCGTTATTAGAGAAAGAATTTGTTTACCTCAGCATATCATATGTTTCTGGAACATAGAGTTGATTAGTAAGGAACATTGGCTAGGCCTGAGAGTTAAAGGGAAAAGATTTTGCAGACTTCCAGAGTCTCATGGGCTATCTAGTCTCACCCCAAATAGTAATTGTAAGTAACAGCATTCAACAAATAGACATTAGAGTTGAAATGGCTACTACAGACCTTTCAAGCTGTGGGCTTATTTAAGCAGGACAAAGACTTACTTTATTATCTCCAAGAAACCCTGGAAACAAGAGCTCTGTGGGAGGAAGCAAGAGTTCTCCAGCAAACTCTCCAGACCACATCATGCAGGCAAAGTGCTATAAGACTGGACTCAGTTTGCAGCATGCAGAGAAGCACCTCAGTCAGCTTAGACATGAGGCTCTGAGGCAGGAGCACAGGGCTCTGCTACTCTATTTTGTTGGTGCAAAATTCACCACTGTAGAATTATTGACTTTTTTGGCACTTGTGGGAGTCAGGCAATGATACCTCCCCAGTCTTACAGGAAGTGCTGCAGCAGGGGCACCTCCCCTTACTCCCACAATGTGAGAAGGAGAAATACTCCCCCACACACAAAGAAACACAAGAAGCAGGCCTTACCCCCTCTCCCCTTTACAGGTCAAGGTACTGTGCTCAGTTCCTCCCCTCTGTTGTCAGAGGAAAAACAATATTATTTTCTTCTCAGTTCTGTAATCTGCATGATTGCCTTGGATTGTGATTCTGTTATCATGCCTCACACCCCCTCCCTATAATATTTCATAATTGGCAATATTGAGGCACTTCACAGGATCTGGTAGATTGGGGTGAACCAAAGTGAGGTCAGATGGAGGTCACCAGGGCCTAAAGAAGGTGGAAAACCACCAGCAGACACACCCAAGATAGGATTAAGCAAAGCCCTAGTAAACAATGCCATTATGGAGGTAATCCTCTCTTGTGCTCCCTTGGTGATGAGTCATATCACACAAAAAACAAGTGACCAAAACAACTATTATTCCCAGGAAACATTCTCTTGTACCTTTCCTATCCTACAATATAGACATTGTCATAAACCCATCAATTCCAATCTCTCAGTCATTAACAGCAATTAGTGGATTTGTGGTTTCCATTGTTTAATGGTAGAAAACCCATCTACGCTTTGTTCTAAGCTCAAAACAGCCATTCAGGACACGAAATACAGTATAAATATTAGTGCCCAGACAATAGTAAGGTGTGCCACTGTGACAACACCCTGAACTCTGTCAGCACATCACTGGAACAGAATCCAGTGCCACCCTCAAATTTATGTCTTGAGTTCTTCACTTCTCTCTTCAAGACTGGTAATTCTCATCCTACCTCCCAAAACTATTCCTCAATCCAACCTTTCCGCCTTAACTGTTCATTAGCCTTGTGTGCTTGTTGAGAGCGTGTCTGCATGTGTGAATGCTTCTTTGTTATTTTCCAGTAAAAACATTTTATTTCACTTTAACTCAGAATCTCTGCAGTAAGTACCGGTATACATAGGTGCAAAGATCTCGGAAGTTACCTGACCTCTCACAGCCATCCATTTGAGCTATAATAATTAACCAAATTAATAACTGAGTTTTGGCATCACAAGTGGGCTCATCAAGGACCCCCACCTATTTGGGTAACAAATCCTTTTTAAAGAACTCTTGTTATAAAAAAGAAAACAAAACACCCTTATAGCACAATGTATTTTGCTAGTTTTTTCAAGTGACACAAATCTAACATGATGTGACCTTTCTGGTATTTTGCCACCATCTCTCTACAATGGCAGTTTAATTATTAGGCAAAGCTATAATTTCACATCCAAGGAAGTTTGAGTGGACTGTTCTGGAGAAATATGTTCAAAGTACAGCATTTTTAAGCCATCATAGTTGGCAATGGGGTGTGTTATTTTTAATACCTCATTAGCAATGGATCTACTCAAGTCAACCCACATTCTAGCAACTGTATTTAAAACAATAAGAGAGGGAGAGAGAGCTCCTGTCTTTCCACTTTGCATGATAGATTCCATTGAATGGAATCCAGCTTTCCTTGTTACAGAATGTATGTTTTAATTAGTACAGAATTCACCAAGGTTTCCTTGCATGGCATGCCTCCAGTGGAAGGTATTTAGCAACCATGATTCAGAGAGGTTTTTTTTCCCCCTATGCTTGGGGTTGGCAGGGTTTGTTCTATCACCAGAGCCAGTGGCTGGCTTCCATGTCAGTGGGACTCTCAATCCACTCTGGGTTTTAGTTTGAACTTTAAAGGAGCTATCTACAATGCTGAACCTACAAATAGGATTCAGTACCTTGGGTAGCTCCCTGGCATTATGGCTATTCTTATTATAATCCCAGCAGAAAAACAAATGAAGGCAAGTTTCTCTTTAAGTGTTTTTGTGAAATAGATTTTGGAGGGGGTGTTGGCAGTGGTAGGGGAGAGTACATAGGGGACGCTTCAACTCACCCAATAGCATGCAAGTTGTTGGAGCACTTGCCTCTATGGTTTCCAGTCTCTATACCCTGCAGTTGAGAAAAGGTGGTGAGAGAATGTCTCATAACCTCAATTATTATAAACTGGCCTGTCACAAAGTATGTGGGGGAAGAGAAAAGCATATTTGAAAAATGAAACCAGGCAAGAGGCATTCATCACAATCAAATTAAAGAAATATTAGTCTGGGAGCAAACTGCTTCTCCCAAGACAAGCACCGGCTTTGGTCACTTTGGACAACAAATGCAGAAATGCAAGTCAGAGCAAAGCAAGGAGGCAAATTCCTCACATAAAGGAAGCTGTCCTCCAGAGGCCACCCATGACCATCTTCCCCACCTTTAGCAAAAGCAATAGCTCTTCTATTTCTATAGCGCTTATCCGTGCCAAAGCACTCCCTAAGCGGTTCACAATGTGTTAGCTAATTGCCCCTCACAAGTCCGGTACTCATTTTACTGACCTACAGAAGGATGGAAGGCTGAGTCAACCTGGAGCCCTGCAGGATCAAACTCACAACGTTGTGGCTGCAGTACCGGCATTTAACCACTGTACCACCAGGGCTCCACCTTTAGCCACCTCACTAACCTCTGGATTTTCAAGAATATGCTCTTGAACATACAGCAATGTAGCTAATTTGGCCCATTCCAGGAGTGAGGAACTTGTAGGCCTACAGATGTTTTGTTGGACTCCCATCAGCACCAACCAAAATGGTCCAGAGTGATGGGAGCTGCAGTCCAGCAAAAAGTTGGAGGACACTGGGTTCTCCACTGCCTGGATTACCCAAATGTCACCAAACATTAGCTACCCATAGATAATCACTTGTAAAAAACTAATAATCCATCCTTTTGCTTTTTACATCTTTTTACATCACATACTACTACAATAAGGAGAGTTTTTGCTGTTCTTGATTTTGGGGCCCTGGTGGCACAGTAGTTAAATGCTGGTGCTGCAGCCACAATGTTGTGAGTTCGATCCTACAGGGCTCCAAGGTTGACTCAGCCTTCCATTCTTCCATAGGTCAGCAAAATGACTACCCAGCATGTTGGGGGAAATTAGCTAACACACATTGGAAACCGCTTCGGGCAACATTTCTCAACCAGGGTTATGTGGAACCCTAGGGTTCCCCCAGAGATCGTCTGGTGTTCCGCAAGAAAATAGTAATAAATTAATAAATCACGGAGAAGTGGTGAGTTGAAACAGCTTATCTCTCCCCTCCACAACAGAGAAAGCTGGGGAGGAATGAGTATGTGTGAATGAGTTTTCACATCAATGCATCCGAAGGGGCCGCTTACCTTGCTCTCCCTCCCAGCTTTTGCTCTGCCTTAGATGTGCTAATCAAAGGGGAGGAGGGGAGGAATGAGTTTACCATGACGCTGGCTTGGCAGGTAGCTACAGCCTCCCTCTCATCCTGAGCTTGGCTGCTTAGTTGCTGCTTTTTGCAAGCTCTGTTAACTCAGAGCTCAATCTTTCAGTCAGAGTCAGTGATGTAGCCATGTTTAAATATCTGAAGGGATGTCATACTGAGGATGATTTTAAAGGTGATTTTAGACAGTTGCTTTTAATTTATATTTGTTTAATTTTTTTTATGGGGGAGGGTGGGGGTGGGGGGTGTTTAGGGATTTTTATCTGTATTGTATTTTAATTTTTGTAAGCCGCCCCGATTGTTTTAACAGAGGGGCGGGGTATAAATAAATAATAATAATAATTATTATTATTATTATTATTGAGCAAGCTTGTTTTCTGCTGCTCCAGAGACTAGGACACGGAGCAATGGGTTCAAACTACAGGACAGTTTTCAGGTTTTAATAATGTTTCATGATAAATATATTTTTCATTTAATTTATTTTTATTATAGATTACCTTTTTTGGCATTTTCATAGGATATTGTCAGTTTTTTAATGTACACTATAAATACTTCTCTGCCAGTATGCTCTTTCAGGCATGTTACTTTCAAGTATCAAATATGTATTGCTAGCAATTTGGAATATAATAAGCATCTATTTTTTCACTGTTTCTGTAGTTTAAAAAAATGGGGGGAGCTGTAGGTATAATTTTTATGTAGGATTCCCTGAGACCTGAAAATTATTTCAAGGGTTCCTCCAGGGTAAAAAGGTTGAGAAAGGCTGGCTTAGGGAGTGCTTTGCACTGATAAGTGGTATAGAAATATAAATGCTATTGCTATTTTGCACACCTGACGTTCTGTCACTAGAAATCCCAAGACTGCAACCAGGGTATTTGATATGAATTGATAAATCTGTAGCTAAAGGTGATCCCTTGACTTTTTCGTTCAATTTCAACATACTATTTTCTAACCACCAGGTATTTTCATACATATCCACATGCAGCAGTAAAGTGTTAGATTGCCATAATCATATTAATATGCAGTTCTGATAGATTTCAACAACTATCCTTTTACCAAGTTCGTGGTGAATGCAGCACTTGGACATGCTGCGTCTCTGAAGTGCTTTGACCTCTTTGCAGAAGTGAACTACTGAGACTGACAATCGGCTGATGCTCCAGATGCCCCCCTACCTCTAGCACCACTCACTCCTCTGGTGTGATGGCAGAGTGCTTTGACGATGAAAGTGTTAGGATGCTGTTGCTCTTGAAAAGAGAAAATAAATAAAGGATAGGATATGCTTGCCATGTACCGATATTTTTACACAATTGAACAGGTGACAAAGCACAAGACAATATGTGTCTCTAACTGCAAGTTGGACATGAATCAAAAAGCCTCTCTGGAGAGAAGCACCAGCAAGGTCATTAGCAGAACACAGCAGCTTGGCATCGCTCACGTTTACCAGATGTCATAATATTGCAAAATATGCTTCAGGATAGGTTATTCCCATCTACTTTCTCCATATCTTCCATGTAGGAGTAATGTATCATTTCCCCCCCTCACCATCACTTGAAGGCACTTTGAGTCTTTATTTCAGCCTCTCACGCCCCTGAACTCTCACACTGACATCCTCCTTAAGGCTTCTGTGTCTACTACTATATCGAACAATTTCATCAGCGCTGTATACGCACAATCCTAAATAGACACTGGACTGACTATGTGACGAATGTTGCTGTCCTTGAGCAAGCAGGGATCACCAGCATTGAGGCCATGATGTTGAGAACACAGTTGCACTGGTGCAGGGCACCTTTCTAGGATGGAGGACCATCGCCTCCCTAAAATACTACTCTACGGTGAACTCGCCATGGGTCAGCGTAAGAGGGGCGCTCCAAAAAAAGTGATACAAGGACTCCCTGAAACAACATCTCAGGCTCAGCCAAATTGATCACCAACAATGGTCTGCCCTGGCCTCACATCGGGAGGCATGGAGACGCACTATCCACAATGCTGCAGCCTTATTTGAGAACTCACACCGAACAAGTCTTGAAGAGAAACGACAACGCAGAAAGAATCACAACCTGGAAACATCACCCAAGGTGACCTTCTGCTGTGCTTTCTGCAAATGGACTTGTTTATCTCAGATTGGTCTTTTTAGTCATCACCACGCTTGCAGAAAGCATGGGATGAGCCCTTGCTGAAAATTCATTTGCGAAGAGAAGCCAGAGAGAGAGAGGGAGAGAAAGAGAGAGATGATATAACTCAAGCTTATAATAAATATTACTAATATTGTAGGATTTTTGTGTGGTTATTATTAAACTTTAATGTGGAATTCTTACAAACATCTAATATACAAAATATCCATAAAAGGATCACATAGCACAAACACCTTAATTCAGTATCCCATTGTGCACGTATGTTATATTATTGTGATATAATGTAATTCTCCAGTGGGAATACTTGATACTTCACAATCATCATTCAGCACACATAGAATAATAATACACCCATGTAGTGTGGTACATATAGAAAATAACCATCTAAAATGAATCTTTATACCTCAATACTATCTAGATTTTCAGACAACACTGTTATAGTGTTACTATTCCACTTTATTTGCTATGGCTGCCTCCTGTTGAATCTTGGGATTTGCAGTTTAGGGAGGGGTGTTTACAACTCTCAGCCAGAGAGCTCTTAGGCCTCACTAAACTACAAATCCCAGAATTCCACAGGAGGCAGCCATAGCAGTTAAAGTGGAATAGTAACGCTATAACAGTTTAGGAGATTTTCAGACACCTCTTGCCGGGCAAGCAGCCTCCGGAGCAGTAACAAGGCTGCTGTGCAGCAAGGGGTCCATTTTGGATGACGCCGTTTCTCTCTCGGCATCGTCCGTGACTGTTGCGGCTAGCATTGAAGGCGGCCGCACTGTTTTTTACTCACAGACAACTTCCATGAGTGAAAAACAGGACGGCCGCCTCCTATGCTAGCTGCAACAGTCACGGATGACGCCGAGAGAGAAACGGCGTTGTCCAAAATGGACCCCTTGCTGCGCAGCAGCCTCGTTACTGCTCCGGAGGCTGCTTGCGTGGCAAGAGGCGTCTGAAAATCTCTGTAGTCAGAAAATCTCCCAAATGTCAAAAATCCTGCAATATTAGTAA
This sequence comes from Gambelia wislizenii, assembly GCA_030847615.1. Taxonomy (NCBI): domain Eukaryota; kingdom Metazoa; phylum Chordata; class Lepidosauria; order Squamata; family Crotaphytidae; genus Gambelia; species Gambelia wislizenii. Next base: position 198,156,887 of record JAUMIR010000002.1, read on the forward strand.
TCTTTATTATATGCTTGAATTATATCACATTAATACATAGTTATTTCATTCTCCCAGCTGGGTAAGGATAAATTCTTTGGGAACTTAATAGTGTAGTACAGTAAGTTCCACTCATCTCAAATTCTGTTGGCAGCAATTCATTTAGGGGAACCGACACAGCCAACTACCCCTGCTTCTAATTCTTGCCTCATCACCAGAAAAAAAGCATCCAACTTAATATCTAGGTGTGAGTTTGAACATTCCTGGCCTGAGCAAATCAGAGCAGTTTTGAGATTTGATTCTTCCATAGTTGATTATATGACCTTTGAGGCCTCTTTGTTCTTATTAGAAACCCTTTATCAGTCCAGAAGATATACCGTACTTTATTAGTATTCATTGTCCTTTGGTGTTCTCTTGAACTTATTCCTCGCTTTGTCACACTCACACATGGGTTCTGAACATAAACATCAGAGTCTTATTTGATGAGGAAATTAAATTTAAAGGGTAACTTTAAAGCAGCATCACAGAAATATATGAGTAGAATACTGGCTTTTTCACAATGGCATCCACTCCTAGGTATCTTCTTCTGCTAAATTCTAAGCTAATCAGCCAATCCTAGGTGTACTAAAGTAGAGCTGAAGTTAGTCAATCTACCGGTACCTTCTCCTGGAAATACACCCCACACCTTGTTCCTTGCTCACTCAGAACAGTTATAGCACTATTTTGTTCAGGTTGAATGGCCTGTAAACACCCTGCAGTGCAATCAGGCAACTTGGAGGAGTCCTTGCTTAATAACATTCCATTGCATCATTTTGTCCATCCTGCTGAGGGTCTCTGATTGGCCGGACCCATAACACTGAGAGATTGAGGGCAGGTGACCTTAACATGGAAAAATAGCAAGCAATTTTCTTTCCCAGTTAAGAAAACCAGGGAGTACAATGCAAGGGGATTTCTTGCAGATTTTTCCCTAAGGAGCTCTTTTGTCTGTTTTCATTTACTTAAGGAGAGGAAGGCTTCCCAATCTGGAAATGTTATCTCAGGTTCCAACATGCTATTGTACATGGTTGTCAATTATGCTAAAATGACATCAGCATTTTATGAAGAGATTGGGACCATTCATATGTTTCTGCCACAAACTCTGTTTAAGATCAATTTAGTAACAAATACTCAATGCTTCAGTTACATTATATATCATGGCTTTTCCCCTTTGTTAAATGTTTTGTATTTTATCATAAAAAATAAAATATTAATTTTAAGAAGATCAATTTATACTTGCCTCCTGGGACTTCAGAAGTCTTTCTTTAATCTAAGGTTGCAATCTTCAACCTTTTCAGATTTTACTTTTATGCCCAAAATGCAACATGGAACCCATCTTTTTAAAATTTCTAAGTGTGTCATATCTATAGATATATAGATATGCATGCACTCCTCACCACCACCACAGTTTTATTTTTTCTATGGATATATGGGAAGTTAGTAAGAGAAAAGTGACATTCTGGGACAGGACATTGTGCAAGTTAGTAAACTGCACTCAATAAAGTATGAAAATAAAACTGCCACTATTGCATCAAAGTTTTGCGCTGCAAACTTTTGTTTTTACAACATGTTTTGTGGCCCCTTAAAGATTAATAGACTTATTAGGGCATAAACTTTCATGAGCTAGAGTTCATCAGATCCTGCCAACCTAGGACTCCATTTCATGTATCTGATGAAGTGGACTCTAGCCCATGAAAGTTTATGCCCTAGTAAGTCTATTAATCTTTAAGGTGTCACAAAACTTGTTAAAAAGAAACTTCCAGTGCACCACATGAAAGTGGTAGATGGAAAGTTTTTCCTGCAATTGATTAACACAGCTACCTCTCTGGGAACTGGAACTTTTATATCTCTTTTGAATCAAATAGCAGCGCCATAGTTTTGGGGTCGGCGCCATGGTGCCCACATATAACAGTGCCACCCAAACATCTGCAGAGACCCCCTCCAAGGCCCCCAACCCTTCCTATTATTCTTGTTTTTTCTTTTTAATGAAAATACATTTCTTCCTAGCAATGTCTCTCTCTTCAAGTCAGAGGAAAGGGTTCCATGTGCCATTTCCCATGAATGCCTCTGAGCCTCACATGAATCCAGGCTCATTCTTATGAAGTAAATATGGCAGATGGCTGAAAGCCATTATCCTAATGAAAAGGGAAGACGCTCTCCCACTGCCTGCTGGTTGGTAAGAAGAAAGAGGCTAGGGAGGAGGGACTGTGTAGAGTCAGGAAAGCAAGTAGGAGGCTGGGAAGCTAGTGGGGTGAGAGGCACTGGAGGGTGGCAGAAAGTGAGGGGGCCTCTTGTTTGTATCTGGGTATTTAGTTATTTAATATCCTGGCTTTCTCCTGGCATGAGACCTATTGTTAGGGAAGGGGATAAACACTGTCATTATCTCTGGGCCCAGGCCAAAGTCAGTAAAAGTGTTCTTCAAATCCTCCCAACATTTCACAGATGAAAACTAAGACATGTGTGGATAAGAAACATGGGAGTGTGGTCAAGATGACAAAAGTTATTAATGAGGAAAAACACATAAGCTAGAGGAGGCTGCAGCAGTTTGCTTTTGTCTGCATCTACAAGGAAGGGCAAGATTCCACACCTACCTCTCTTCTCTACCCTGCTGAGTAAATGGAGTGTTTTGCAACAGGTGAAGTAAGCTGAGGACAGAGGGGGGAAGTGGGGGTGGAGAGAGAAACTGAGACACTTTAAAAGCATCTGAAAAAGTGGGATGACAAAAGATTAATTGGGGCTGTCCCTGCCAAACTGGAACAGTTGGAGGGAAAATCTTAAACACTACCTGATTAAAAGGACCTCTTGTGGTCGTAACACATTCTCTATGGAACTTTGAAGTGTGGAACTCTGTGTCTTTCATTGCATGAAGGGAAACATTAAGCCTGAGAAGTGGCAGGACTAGATGATGTCAGTGAGGTGGCAGGGCTTGGGTCTCATGACATCATTTGGCCCAGCAGCTTGGCCCAGGAGAGCAATGTGGGTCCCTGTCATAAACCACTTCTCCACCTTTGCTTTTGCCAATGATATTAAAGAACTGTTATAATATTGATTGCTGAATTTACTTTATCATGTCATGGGATTGAAAATTAAAAGCCATGGGCAGGGAAGATTGGGTACCTATGTGACAATGATTCTAATGTCTCTGTATTTTACATTCATTGGATCCTGGGGTTCTTACAAGAATGATAATGTACTCTAAAATCTTCTGTGGAATTAGAATCACTAGTTACCACAACAGAACTCTGTGTTAGATCTCAAGGCCTTTCCCACTACACAATTATAGCTCTATAATTCCAATTTAGCTGCCATGGCTGCATCCTATGGAATCCTCCTGGGGTTTGTCGTTTGGTCAGAGGCACCAGAGGAGGCGCTCCCTGGCTGAGGATTCCAAAGGCCCCTCCCTAAACTTCAAATCCCAGGATTCCACAGGATGGTAGTAAAGGTGGAATCATAGTGCTATAATGTGTAATGTGAAAGGGCAGTCTTTCCTCTTCTAGCGTTGTTACTAAGATAAACCAGATCTAATTGCAGCCATCAAGCAACAAAGCCAAAGCACTGCAGGGAAGAGTGCCTAGGACATCCAGTCTTCTGCCACATATTCCAGCATGCCATTCTTAAACAAGGGAGTGTCGGGCCCCATGGCATATGTTATCCCTTTACTGACAATCATTTGTAACCCTTCCATAATGTTGCTTAAAAAGATGCTTGTGTCATGCTTCGCAAACATTAATTAAGCTTCTCAGCACTCCTGCATGGGAGGTATTATCCGACACCTCACAGATGGCATGAAGAGGGCAAGTGACTTTCCCAAAGTCAAACAGCAAGGCAGATGTATAAAGGAAGAACAAAAACAAAGGACCGAGTAAAAAGTGATAAATATTGCAGCTCCACCAGCTGGAGGAGGAAGAGCAGTAATGCAGTAGCTAGCATGGAAGAACCCCCTCCACAGTCTGTCTTATTGAATCAGGGGTTGCTGGAAAAGTTCATTTAAAAAAGAAGAAGAAAACTTTACTTACACATTGGTTGTCATAGAATCATAGAGTTGGAAGAGACCACAAGGGCATCCAGTCCAACCCTCTGCCTTGCAGGAATAGATATAATCAAAGCACTCCCAAAAGATGTCCATCTGTTTAAAGACCTCCAAAGAAGGCAATGTATTCCACTGTCAAACAGCTCTTACGGTCAGGAAGTTCTTCCTGATGCATAGGTGAAATCTCTTTTCCTGTAGGTTGCACTGGAGGACCTCCAGATGCCTGGAGGCATTTTCTAGGTCCTCCAGCACGACTCTATAATACTGTATTCTATGGCAGTTTGCTATTATTGCTATTATTCACAGTTTCACTTATAAACAGTAAGTCTGGGAATATATTTCCAGGGCTGGTTTAAGGGCCCTGCGGCACCTGCAGCCTCAGGGGGCCCATCATTGTGGGGGGTGGGATGTTGTAACCCTCCTCCCACAAAAGCATTATTAGTAATAATCTGAATATCCTGTACTGTGAAAAGGTTAGGTCCGGTTCGGTTACATTGACTTTAGATAAACATATGGCCCCCCCAAAATAAAGCATTGAAGCCCTCCCCCAATTCCTTAAACTATCCCTGTATATTTCCTGCAGATACGGGGGTGAGGGTGGTTACCGCTATCTACAGTGATACAGAGATTGTAGCTTTCCAATCTAACTTTCCTAAACTTAATTAACTTATATAATAACAAGCAAGCAATTTGAGACACATGTTGATCTAACCAGTGCTCTTAAATAACAGAGACAAACTTGAGGATATTCTTAAACAAGGAAAATATTTATTTCTATAAAACACAGTATCTCCAGAAATGGGGGGAAAAAATTAAAGAAACATAACATGCATTCCAGCTGTGCCATGGTGCACAGAGGCAGTGATTCTATGCATGTTTATCTGGGCGTAAGCCCCATTGAACTCAGTGGGATGTCTGAGTCAATATGTATAGAATTGTGTTGTCACCTTTACAAATCTGAAATGCCCAAACTGGAAGAGATACATATAATCACAAAAATGTTAGAAATAAGATCTTGGTTTTTTCCTCTCTGGCAAAGGAACTGTCAAGGTCCTTCCTCCTCTAGAGATGGAAAGGAGAGCAGAGCAACCAGGGGAAGGGGAGAAAGTGGGGTGCCCGATGGATCAAGTGGTGACTAAGGAGAGCAGAGGGAGGCAACCTATGTGAGGAGAGTGAGCAAATGTGTGAGGAAATGGGGGCGGGGAGTGCCTAGTGAAAGAGGAGAGGATATAGCTCATGAATAAGGAGGTACAGGGAAGGCAAGACAAGGGAGGTGTATGCCCACATGTGTTAAGTACAGCCCAGTAAAATTAAAATGGATCTAATTGTATTTGCATGGTTTTTACATGAGATTTTACATTGGAAACACGGAGGTCATGTACTCCATGATAAATTCCACAAATTCCTTGTGAATTGCTGGGAAAAAGGGGAACTGCCATCAGATCTCCGAGATGCAGTCATCATCACCTTGTACAAGAAAAAAGGAGCAAAATCCGATTGCTCAAACTATCGAGGCATAACACTGCTCTCTATTGCTGGAAAAATCCTTGCAAGGATACTCCTGAACAGATTAGTTCTTGCTATTGCAGAAGAACTTCTTCCTGAAAGCCAATGTGGCTTCAGAGCCAATAGGAGTAGTACAGGTATGGTATTTGCCCTCAGACAACTGCAAGAGAAACGTAGAGTACAGAACAAGGGTCTGTATGTAACATTTGTTGACCTCACCAAAGCCTTCGACACTGTGAGTAGAAAAGGTCTGTGGCAGATCCTGGAAAGACTAGGATGTCCCCCCCAAATTCCTTAAAATGATTATCTTGCTACATGAGGGCCAGTACAGTCAAGTCAGATATGGCCACACTCTTTTAGAGCCCTTTCTAATCACTAATGGGGTGAAGCAAGGTTGTGTTCTTGCTCCAACTTTATTTACAGTCTTCTTCAGCATGATGTTCCAAAGAGCTACGGCAGAGCTCGAAGAAGAAGACGGCATCTATATACGTTACCATACTGATGGTAGCTTGTTTAACTTAAGTCGTCTGAGGGCTCATACTAAGACTCGAAACTATCTAGTTCGTGAACTGCTCTTCGCTGATGATGCTGCCCTTGTTGCCCACACAGAAGCAGCTCTGCAGCGCCTAACATCCTGCTTCGCAACAGCTGCAGAGCTGTTTGGGCTGGAAGTCAACCTGAAGAAAATGGAAGTTCTTTATCAGCCTGCACCACAGGATGAACACCATTATCCCCACATTGCTTTCGGCAAATCTGTGCTTAAGTCCGTTCAGCAGTTCACCTACCTGGGAAGTATCATCTCCTCAGATGCCAAGATTGACAAAGAGATCGATCACAGATTAGCAAAGGCATATAGCACATTTGGAAGACTTTACAAAAGAGTCTGGAGTAATAAACATCTGAGGCGAAGCACAAAAATCAGTGTGTATAGAGCCATTGTACTGTCTATTCTCCTTTACATGGGTCACCTATCGCCACCACCTACAACTCCTCGAACGCTTCCATCAGCGCTGTATACACACAATCCTAAATAGACACTGGACTGACTATGTGACGAATGTTGCTGTCCTTGAGCAAGCAGGGATCACCAGCATTGAGGCCATGATATTGAGAACGCAGCTGTGCTGGGCAGGGCACATTTCTAGGATGGAGGACCATCACCTCCCAAAAATAGTAGCTCCAAAAAAACGATACAAGGACTCCCTGAAACAACATCTCAGGCTCGGCCAAATTGATCACCAACAATGGCCCGCCCTGGCCTCTCATCGGGAGGCATGGAGACGCACTATCCACAATGTTGCAGCCTTATTGGAGAACTCACGCCGAACAAGTCTTGAAGAGAAACGACAACGCAGAAAGAATCACAACCCAGAAACATTACCCAAGGAGACCCTCTGCTGTGCTTTCTACAACCGGACTTGTTTATCTCGGATTGGCCTTTTTAGTCATCAGTGCGCTTGCAGAAAGTGCGGGATGAGTCCTTCCTGAATCTTCGTTTCAGGAAGGCCAGAGAGAGACATGAGATCCTCGAAGCCGCCATCAAATTACAAAGCATACTTGTTTTGATGGAGCAGAACCATAACAAACATGGTTCTGGGGCTTTCCAACAATATAGTCAGCCCTCCATATCCCCAGGTTCTGCATCCACGGATTCAACCAACCACAGCTTGAAAATATTCGGCGGGGTCGTGGTGGAATCCAGAAAGCAAATCTTGCTTTTTGCCATTTTATATAAGGGATGCCATTTTAGTATGCCATTGCATATAATGGGACTTGAGTATCCATGGATTTTGGTATCCACAGGGGCTCCTGGAACCAAACCCCAGTGAATACCGAGGGCCCACTGTACTGTGGTGCCAAAATACGGATCCAAGGTATGGAATGTCATGATACTTTGACAAGGGGTGGCTCCAAACCACCACCAAATCAAGGGCCACTTCTGGGTCTATCAGGATGTTTTGTAAGTTGGTGAGAGTTTTGTTGATGTTCATTAAAAACCTCCCTTCAGCATTTTTGTGTCACAGTGGTACCATTTTGGCAAGTGTCAAATAAGTTACTTTTATAGTATAGTTGCCAATGTAAGATCTAATCTAGAGATGGGAATCAAAAGACGCTCCAGATGTGGTTGGACTTCAACTCCCAGCATTCCTCAACATTGGCTATGCTGGCTAGGACTAGTGGGAATGGTAGTTTACTAGCATCTAGAATGCTGCATGATTCCTACTCCTATCTAATCTGGCGGTAGTGGTGATGCCCCTGTAAAAATCATCTCAAGAGATCCTTTAAAAAATATACGGTATATCAGTGGTGATTCACCCATTATTAGCCATTTTGTTGGTGGCACACAACTTGTTCAAAGTTCTAGTGTGTTGATAGGCCATAAAGTGTTGAAGCCCCTACCATAGGGAAAGACATATTTCCCCCACTCACAGAGATATACATCTTGTATCAGTTGGTGCTATCCAGGTGTATCAGGTTACAGCTCCCATCATCCCTTTAGTATTAGAATTACTGTATTAGATTATGTTCAAGCTATAAAAGTCAGTGTCTCAGGGGAGTAAAGCGTTTCATTACCTAGCAGATACTCTGAATTTTATGTGTATTATGTAGAACAGGACAGGTTTTTTAAAAGTTTATTTTTTCAGCTTCTTAACTGTTAATTAGCTATTCCAAAGACCAACTGAGATGGATGGAGGGAGCTGATTTTCTTAGGCACTGGAGTCTCAATCAAATGAATTTGGTAATAGGTTTTATAAATTGCCTTCAAGTCAATGCCAACTATCCACAGATGATTATGGGTTTTACACAGATGGGAACCAATATTTTAAAAAGTTTCCAGCAAGGAAGCAGATCCAAGTATTAGCATCTCCTCCTGCTTTTAATCTTTTGCATCGACAGCATGAAGCAGTTTGCCTTTAATGTACCAAAGGTACTGCTATATTTCTGACCCAGATGACTAATTCTCTTCTGGATGATGAAAAGATCATGTAGCTACACCACAGCATATGCTACAACAAGAGGCCACCAGTTTAGATAGTGTTAAAAGAAGACTAGACAATTTTATCTTTAAAAACTACATAAACATAACACTCCAACTTCCTTCTTTCTCAATTCTCCAGGTATTTATATACAGTATCTACTTTTATTGTTCCCCACTTTTCTAATATTTGTTCCTCTGTTGAACCTAGTACTTCTTTGTTTACTATTTTTTCCAGATGAAATAAAACTTTTTTTCCCCTTTGCCATTAAATATCCTCTGGATTTTCCTTTAAGAAAATTATACCTTGCCAACCTTCTAGGTCTTTCCAAGTTCTCCTCTCATCTATCATTATCGACAGTCTTTCCATTTCATAAAAATCTTGCATTTTCCTTATCCATTCTGATATCGAGGACTAGACAAATTAATCTAACAAAGCTGTCATTGGATACTATTATAGGGATGTTACTATGGGTAGGGGGGCAAAATGAGGACATTACTCCTCCAAATTAGAATTCTGCCCCCCAATGAAAATTTCCTTTAGACCATAAATTTCTAGCATTGCAGGGAGTGAGTCATTGAAAATGGTTCACAGCTAGAACTCTTCTATTTCCTGTGTTTGCATTCCCTTGGGAACTTTGCCTGCCCTTTTGCTTTGGATGCTTAAACTCTGTTTCTAAATGCTCCTTTGAAGTTTGCAATACTAGAAATTTGAAAAATGAAGGGAGTCAGAATTCTTATTTGGAGGGCAATGCCCTCATTTTGTCACCCCCACCCCATAGCTACATGGTGGGTATGTACATTACTTTCAATATCCTTCTACCTCCAGTATTTAAAGGTAGCATGTCTCTGACTGCCAGTTGCTGAAGAACAGCAGCAGGATAGATTGATTGCCTTCTTGTCTCTGCTTGTGTGCTTCCCAGAGGCATCTGTCTGGCCACCACCACCATGGGAACAGAATACCGCACTAGACAAGGCTTGGGTCTGATCCATCCTGGGCTCTTTCAGTTAACTTAATTAGTAGAGTCATAGAGTTGGAAGGGGCCTCATTAGCCATCAAGTCCAACCACCTGCTCAGTGTAGGATCTCTAGCTAAAGCATCCCCAGCAGGGAGCTATACAGCCTCTTTTTGAAGATGTAGAGGGCAGGAGATCCCACCACCTCCCTAGGCAATTGGTTCCATTGCTGCACCGCTCTTACTGTCAAGAAATTCCTTCCAATGTTCAGTTGAAATCTACCCCCCTGCAACTTCAAACCATTAGACCTGGTCCTACTGTCTGAGGCAGCACAGAACAAGCCTGCACCCTCCTTTTTGTGGCAGCCCTTGAGGTATTTGAAGAGTGCAATCGTGTCACCCCTCAGTCTTCTCTTCACCAAGCTGAACATGCCCAGCTCCTTCAGCTCCACCTCATACTTCATACCAGTACTTCATTGGCGTAGCCAGTCTGACTTTAGCTCCATTGAATGATGTGTGGGCAGATATAGTTACCAAGGACCTTCAGTTCAATCTCTGGTACCGAGGAAGGGTATTGAGTCCTGGTGGCGTAGTGGTTAAATGCCAGTATTGTAAATCACCATGTTGCAAGTTCGATTCCAGAGGGCTCCAAGGTTCCCTCAGCCTTCCATCCTTTCGTAGGTCAGTAAAATGAGTACCCAGCTTGTGGGGGCAATTAGCTAACACACATTGGAAACTGCTTAATGCAGTGTAGATGTGTAAATTGCTATTGCTTAAAACAGTTTGTAAGCCACTCTGATAGCCTTGTGGCTAAAGAGTGGGGTATAAATAAATAAATAAATAATAATAATAATAATATTTCAGATATTTATTTATTGCATTTGTATGCCACCTTTCTCTCAGACCCAAGGCAACTCCCAGAGACAATCATTCTGAAAAAATATTCTCAATTAAAAAAGTAAAACCACATAATGCAGTATTAAAAAACATTTTAAAAGCAAATACAAGATTAAAAAGATAGATAAAACATCCTCATTAAAAAAGTTCCACTGCTTAGATGTTAAAAGCCTGCTTGAATAAAAACACGTTTGCCTGCTAGCAAAGGGAAAGCAGGGAGGGGCCAGCCTAGCCTCCTGAGGAATGGAGCCCCCCAGTGGGTGGGAGTAGCCACTGAGAAGGCTCTCTCTCGTGTTCTCACCAAGCAAGCCTGTGATGGTGGCAGAACCAATGGTGTGTGGCAACGAGGAGTTATAGGATACAGGTGATTGTGCTGCTCTCAGACACCGTGAAGGATGTTATTTAGTCACCTAGTGTGCTGAAGTTAAGATTCAACTGCCAGTCAGATTTTATATATGGTGTGAGGGAAGATTCCATCTTGAAGTCTATCATCGGGTGGCCCTGACATATAGAGATGAGCAAGGCTTTCCCCCCGTTCTCTTTAGAAGAGCGGTGGAGAAGTATGGCCCTGAAGCCTGCTGACACTCTGCCAAAACTCCTAGCCCCCTCCTTGATTTTTTTAAAACGTTGAGTGATTTTAGGTGAGTTTTTGCCCCCAAATTGTCCAAACGCAGCATAACCACCCTCAAACCTGATGGTTTGGTTCCTCTACTACCCCAACAGCCTCCCTGAACCTCTTAAACCTCCATGAACCTCTTATTTATTTATGGTATTTATACCCCGCCCTTCAGCCACAAAGGCTCTCAGAGTGGCTTACAAGTAGTTAAGCAATAGCACTTTACAGATCTATACTGCTTTATAGGCACTAAGCAATTTCCAGTGTGTGATAGCTGATTGCCCCCACAAGCCGGGTACTCATTTTACCAACCTAATTGCTGTATTACAGGGGTGGGGATGTTACAGTACTGCTATGAATGGCAGTACTGGAGTCCATTAATCACCATATGCAGAGTCCTCAGTATCCTTTGCATTATGCCAGAAGACAACTATAAACTAAACAGAGGAGAACAGGTTACTAAGAACTCCATATATAGTGACTGACAAACCCCAGTGATTCCACTAACAGCAGTACAGTATACCAGAAAAACATAGCTCTTGGTTGCACTGTGGCTGAAATGGAAATGATACAATGTCATTCTTGGTACATCAGTGATTGGTGTGGCCAATGGTAGAGAGCAGTGGCAAAAATGGTCCCCCACCAAGTTGCTCACCCTTGCTTTAGAAGTCAGTTGCTCTGCATTCTTGTAGTCAAGCAACAAGATTTTTCCTCTCCTAGAGAGCAACTAATATCAACCTGGATATTCAAGCTTGTCTAAAGAGTGAAGTGGGGAAAAGGATGATTCAGGGCTTATACAGAGCTATCTTGTGCTTTTGAATCCCCACTGAAGGGCACACGGTGAATACCTAATGCAACCCCAGTGGGCTCTATGTGAAGCTTCCAATAGAACACATCTGATAATATAGTTCATCATGGTTTATTGTATGTTGTCAGAAATGGGGCTCAGTTATTCCATTTTTGTACTAGAAGGCCAGGTGTCATTCCAGTGTCCATTTGGGAATAGAGTCTAAACCACCACAGACTTTGTGGTCACAACATATAGTGTGATTTTTGGCTTTTACTCCCCTCCCCCAGGTGTTGGTACAAGACAAGGGAGCAAAATGAAATTCCCTCTCCAAATAAAAAAATCTGTCCCTCAATTAAATTTTCCTTCAGCCCCCACATTTCTAGTAGTTATTTGCTCTCCCCATCCCCTGCTTCTTGTAGCTCTTAATTCATGAATTCTAGAAAACCCAAAGCTTGAAATAACATAATAGCATTTGAGTCATTTTAAAGGTGTTGTTCAACTGAGAATTCATGAATTTGGGATTTTTACCCCTGATATTCCTGATGGATGGATCCCTCCCTGGCCACCACCAAAAAATGTATGCTTTTTCCAGGTTGTCTTTTAGAGCCAGCCTTCTTCTGGTAGTGTTGGATTTCAGGATCAATAGTGTCTAGATCAAGGAATGTAAGAGTACCACTTTATTCTGCTTTGTTCAGACCTCTCCAGGAATACTGCGTCCAGTTCTGGGCACCACAATTCAAGAATGTTATTGACAAGCTGGAGCGTGTCCAGAGGAGAGCAACCAAAATGGTGAAAGGTCTGGAAGCCATGCCCTATGAGGAGTGGCTTAGGGAGCTGGGTATGTTTAGTCTGGAGAAGAGAAGGTTAAGAGGTGACATGATAGCCATGTTAAAATACTTGAAAGGATGTAATATTGAGGATGGAGCTCCAGAGACTAGGACAAGAAAAGAGATCTTTAGGAAGAACTTCCTGACTTTAAAAGCATTTGACAGTGGAAAATGCTGCTTGGGAGTGTGGTGGAGTCTCCTTCGATGGAGGTTATTAAACAGAAGCTGGATGGCCATTTGTCGGGAATGATTTGATTGTTTATTCATGCATGGCAGGGGGCTGGATTGGATGACCCTTGTGGTCTCTTCCAACTCTATGATTCTATGATTCCACCTCTGGTGGAAGTTGACTATAGAGTCATGCTGGAGAACCTCCAGGTGCCTAGAGAGACCTTTCCCCCTCTGAACTTAGTTAAACAAAACTGCAGTTACCAATACTGTGATGACCTGTACTCGTGTACAAGTTGAAAAATTTATGCCAAAATATCGACCAAAAAAACCTGAGTCAACTTTTACATGGGTCAATGCAGTACCTCCGTCTGCTGTGGCACTGCTTCTGTTCTTTTGTAATGCCTACTTGAAAAAATAGTGGTAGTGGTGACTCTTTGGTGCTTACCTACCAGGATGGGGATATTAGAAGGAGTTGGGAGAAGGACAGGTTGCTTATCTGTAACCATAGATCTTCGAGTGCTCTTCTGTGAATTCACATAGCTGGGGTTACTCCTGCGCCTGCGCAGAGCATCGGAACCTTCTAGAAACGCTAGGCAGAATATGCTTTGATACATTTTTGGCGGTAACTCCGCCCATCCTAACAGTCCCTTGTAAGGGCTTCCCGCCTAAATGCCCTCAGTTCCTAGAATGACGCCACAATCTGCAGCATCAGGAACATTAAGCATGTTTATATGATGTAGTAGGACATAGAGGGTAGGATGGGTGGGTCTGTGTGAATTCACAGAAGACCACTCGAAGATCTATGGCTACAGGTAAGCAACCTGTCCATCTTCTTCGTGGTCTCTGTGAATCACACAGCTGGGTGTAGACTCGCAAGCTTCACTCTTGGAGGTGGGTATGTCCTACACCAAGTATACCATATATACAGACACCTGAGATTGAAACATTAAGAGCACATTCTTAAGTAAAGTGATCAAAGCATATATAACAACAGTGACTTGGCAACATGAACACTCACTTATTGAATAGAAGATAACAGTACAGCCTTCCCAAAGGCAGCCTCGTTCCTAGAATGAGAGTCAAGTCTGTAGTGAGAAATAAAATTCAAAGGTGATGACCAGGTTGCAGCTCTGCAAATGTCCTCTAGAGGTACTCCAGAGAGAAAAGCTGTCGAAGTGGAGACAGGTCTCGTAGAGTGTCCTCGAATCCGTGATGGCTGAGTAGCAGAGAGCAATGGTTGACGTCACCCACTTCGATAGCTGTTGCGAGGAAATGGGCTCTCCGAGCTTTGAGTCAGCATAAGACACAAACAGTCTGGGTGACTTCCTGTGGGACACAGTCCGTTGAATGTAGAAGGCTAGCCCTTCTGACGTCCATGAGATGAAGGGTGCGTTCGAATTCGTCCTGTGGGTCCTGCATCAAAGCAGGAAGAGTGATGGATTGGTTGAGATGGAAGCTGGACACCACTTTCGGAAGGAAGGAGATGTCGGGACGAAGCACCACTTTGTGCTTATGGAAAGCAGTGTATGGAGGATCAGACCTCAAGGCACAGAGCTCACCAGCCTGATGCGCCGAAGTGATGGCCACAAGGAAAGCAGTCTTCCAGGATAGGAATCGCAGATCAGTAGAAGCCAGAGGTTCGAACAGTCGGCGAACCAGCTGTGAGAGGACCAGTTCGAGGCTCCAAGCTGGGGTCGGTTCGGTCACCAGAGGGTGCAGGTTGGTGAAGCCTCTCAAAAATTTCTTTACCGTTGCATTAACAAAGGGGGACGGACGTCCTCTCACCTGGAACTCGGCGGAGATAGCTGCCAGGTAGCACTGGATCGACGAAAGCGATAGGCCCGCTGAAGACAATTGGAGAAGAAACTCCAGTACAGTTGGAATGGAAAACAGTTCAGGACTTGGTCCTCGGGAGGCCAGAAAGGTTTCGTACTTCTTCCACTTGTAGTGGTATGACTTTTGAGTAGACGGTCTTCGTGCAGCATCGATGACAGCCTGAATGTCTGGATGGAGAGATGCATGTTGCCTCGGTACCTAGGAGGAACCTGAGAGTCTCGAACCCAAAGGTTGAATCACAGAATCAGCCTCCACGCCCTCAGATGGAGAGTGTCTAGGTCGGGATGTCTGACCCTGCCTTCGTGAATGGTGAGCAGATCCGGACGGGATGACAGACAGATGAAGCAACGCTTGGACATGTGTAGCAGAGTCACAAACCACGGCTGCCGAAGCCACCACGGGGCAATGAGGATGGTGTTCGCTCAATCCCGGCGATGAAGGACTACGGTCTTGTGGCGGTGTGGGAGCTCGGGGCTGCGGAGTTGGAGGGGTCCAAGGTAGAGGGCGATGTTCAGGAGGAGACACCTGGATTACAGCATCCCTCTTCAAAACTGGTTTCGCAACATCCAGGTTGACCAGGCGTGGGGATCGAGCAATCGAGAGGCCCATAATGGTGGTGTCGAGGACATCACTTCTCGGTGTGAAGATCTGCAAACGCGTGGGTGACCCGAAGCCTGCCCTGCAGATGGATCGGGCAATATCATGGGTGGAATAGGCCAGAATATCGTCATGGATTGCAGAAGGCGTATGGCTTTGAGGCACTACTTCGGACTCAATGACCTCCACCTCTTCGTCCGAAGAGTGGCGCTCCAGTAGTTGAGCCCTCAACACCACCAGAGCAGGGGATGCTTCGAGGTGCCTAGGGAACCTCTCAGCGCCGGTGCCCGATGGGACCTCGGCTGACACAATCTCCACCGATCCCGATGGTGTACATGACCGACGAGCCTCGGGTTCCGTTGGAGTGGAAACAGGCAAAGGTCGGACAAAGGTGCCCTCGACATCAGTTGATCAGTGAGGGGGGATGTCTGGAGCAGCAGCTTCCACGGGCTTAGATTCCTTTGAGCCCTCCTTTGTCTTAGTCTTGGACTTAGTAGAGTCATGCTTAGAGAGATGCTTCTCTTTTCTCTTCTTCTTCAAAGACTGAGAAGAGGGAAACTCAGTACTGGGACGGGCCTCGGTGGTGGCAGGAGCCCCATCCCGAGGGGCAGCCTTCGATGTCGATGGGACCGGCTGTCGAGTCAGTGTCGATCCATCCCGAGCCAAATCCGAGGACACACACTGCAGGGAGGAATGGAGAGCCTCCGGATCAGAAGCAGTGGAACAGCGCCTCAACGAGCTTTGGGACCGACGACGTTTTTGGCCCTTCAATGGAGGAGATCCTCGGGGCTCAGATGGAGGTGCTGAAGCAGAAGTAGAGGCCAGAGCTGAACCAGGGAGTAAGGCTTTCTTATATAGAAAAGACTTCAGGCGTGACAGCCTATGTTTGCGGAGCTTGTGGTGTAAAAGCCTTACAATGAACGCATGTGTCGACGTTATGAGTCTCACCCAAACATATTAAACAGCAGGAATGACCATCCGCACTTGGGAGCTTCGCTTGACAAATTACGCAGCATTTAAAGGCGCCTTTCCCCGACATTTTACTAACAATAACAGCAATAATAAGCGCAGTGAAGAAAAATCGTAGTCAAGGGCAGTCCGAGGTCAGGAACGGTATCTGAGGTAACGCCAAAGCTGAGGGAGTAAGCCAAAATCATTGTCAAGAGTCAGAAATGGGTCAAAAACAGAGCGATCAGAAGCCAAATACCAAAGCCAAAGGGATAGAGCGAAAATCGTTGTCAAAAAACCAAAGCCAAGTCAACCAGATCTTATGAGAGAAAAACACCTAGCGAACAGAGGTTCCTTCAAGCTGCTAACGCGACAGAAAGAAAGGAACTGAGGGGATTTAGGCGGGAAGCCCTTATAAGGGACTGTTAGGATGGGCGGGGTTACCACCAAAAATATATCAAAGCATATTCTGCCTAGCGTTTCTAGAAGGTTCCGATGCTCTGCACAGGCGCAGGAGTAACCCCAGCTGTGTGATTCACAGAGACCAGGAAGAAGATCCTGGGGGGGGGGAACTGATTCCCTCCATTCTCCCCACCATGGCAGTGGCTATTTGCACTTGCCCACTGGAGCAGGGAAATTAGAAGGAGTTAGGAGAACCTGAAAAACCTGAAAATCTTCCCTGCTTCAGTGGCGAGAGCAGAGGGGACAGATGCTCTCTTGGCACAGACTAAGCTCTGAGACTTCAAGAGCTTAGTTGTGCTCCTAAAGGAAGCAACACCCCCCTCTACTCTTTCTCTGGCAGCTCTTCTGGGGCTTCCTCACCATGGTGGATAGAGGTTGCTTTTCTGCTGCAGCGAGGAAGCACCAAAGAGAAGCTGTCATCATTTTCCACCCAGGCATTGCAAAAGGCTGCCGGACAGAGTAGAGGGGATTGGTGCTTCTTTTACAGTGGCAGAGTGGCAAAAGGCCTTTTTGAATGCCTGGGTGGGAAAATGGCACTGGCAATGGCAGTCAGGGGCAGCTGGCACCCTGAGGCACTTTCACCTCTCTACAGAATGGATCCGACGAGCCTTCTGCCGAGCCCCAAATTTTTACCTTCAGTTTATCCACAGGTCATATCAAAATCTATAATATTGGCTTCAAAACCTGCTCGCGACTTATAAATGAGATTGACTTATACATGAGTATGTATGGTAAATAAGAAAAGGGTGTGGAAAGTTTTATATCAGCTTGACTCCTATTTGTTTTCATTAACAATCTTAAGTTATCCAGAGGTATTCAAGTGGTTAAGAGATGGCAATTTCCCAGCACATTGGGAAACCTGGAGATGGCTGAAAAGCAGCAAGAGAGGGATAAAAAGGATGATAAGAATCAGCATGGAAAGCCAAGAGAAGCTGAGATAGAAACAGGTTATGTAGAGGAATCAAGAGGCAGACAAGGACATTTATTTTGATGTACAGGAATAGTGTTCTAAAAATTATTCACTGCCTTTTTCATGAATAGGATTTACACTTTGCAAACAAGTATTTTGAACTAAGCTTAAAGTTGAGACTAAGGACTTTTTCGGACGGCGATTTGTAACGCAAGAAGGCTCGTCCCTCTTGCGAGGCTGCTGCACGGCAGGGGGGGCATTTTGGATGACGCTTCCCCCTGCCGATACTGTTCCAGAAGAGCTGGGAGGCTGCAGCGCCATATTTGGCCATTTCCTAAACACGGAAGTTGACCGTGATTAGAAAATGGCCAAATATGGCCCTGCAGCCTCCCAGCTCTTCCGGAACAGTATCGGCAGGGGGACAGCATCATCCGAAACAGCACCCCTGCCACGCAGCAGCCTCACAAGAGGGACAAGCCTTCTTGCATTACAAATCACTGTCTGAAAAAGTCCTAAGTCAACTTTCCGCTTCAAAAATCAAAGTATAAATATTCTGTAGGACTATTCAGTCTCTTATTTGCATTTTAGGATACTCCTGATGGTGTCCAAAGAAGGTTAAATGGTTTTGTTGCATTTCAATTAGTGGTAATTTGCAATTTTAAAAATTTGGAATTCAGGAATTCCCAATGCTAAATTCTTGCTGACGTCAAATGGACAGAGGGTAGGCACTAGAGAAATGCTTTAATCAAAATTTCTACTGAGTTGAGAAATCTCAAAGGATCCAAACTAAGTAGATGCAAAAACAGCGTGCAA
Organism: Gambelia wislizenii; assembly: GCA_030847615.1. Taxonomy (NCBI): domain Eukaryota; kingdom Metazoa; phylum Chordata; class Lepidosauria; order Squamata; family Crotaphytidae; genus Gambelia; species Gambelia wislizenii. The sequence goes on from JAUMIR010000002.1 coordinate 198,175,237, forward strand.
AATTTCAACTGGCTTCTATGAGGCTTCCAATGTCCTCTTTGCATCTGCTTATTAAAATGATATCCTACAGATCTTTGAGCTGGGAACACGTTTGAACTAACGGTGAAGTAGGAATAACATTTATTTCCATGAGAAAGAAAAGTTATCAGTGCATATCTTACAAAACCCTGGCATTTTGCATCATAAGATTTCATGAAATCTGTTCAATTATATACTTCATTTTGTGCATTTATTTGCTCTAATGTGAGGAGACTGTGAACAATCAGAGCCGTGTGGACAGCCTAGGAGTACGGCCATATGTGTATGAAGAAGATAACTTCTCCAGATGACACGTACATGTGACAATTTGTTAAAGAAAATCACCAGTTGGCCGCTGAACCTGTGGACAAACAACTTGTACATAAAGTATTTTTATAATCTAGCGTCTCATGAGCAGGATGGCATTCCTCTCTTTGGTTATTACTTATCTAATTTTGCAATTGCATTCAGTTCCTTCTTCTGTCAGGTAGCTGTAGAGACCATTCTACTCCCAAAAAATCTTCCCTCTTATAAGCCTTTGGTGGCGGGCTTGTTTATTGCTATTTGCCACCAAGGCAATTTTGACTTAGGGGGATCCTATGAATGAAAAACTTCCAAGATCCCCAGTCGTCAACTGCCCTGCTCAGATCTTGCAAACTCTGGGCAGCTATAGCTTCCTTAACTGAATCAATCCATTTGTAATGCTATCTCCCTCTTTTCCTACAGCCTTCATTTTACCAAACATTATTGTCTTTTCCAGTGAAGCACATTGTTGCATGATATGTTTAAATTACGACAGCCTCTTACTTCTAGTGAAAGTTCAGGTTTGATTTGCTCTTGGACCCATTCATTTATCTTTTTTAGTACAGTAGTCCATGGTATCCATAAAACTCTTCTCCAGCACCACATTTCTATTGAGTTGTATTTCTTCCTGTTAGCTTTCTTTACTCTCCAACTTTCATAACCATAGATAGATGCCATGCATTGTTCACAGATGGCTCCCAACATAAGACACATATTCACTAGCAATAAGCCATAAAAGAAGGATACAAACACAGGGGCAAGACTTTGTAATAAACCCAGATGCCAACATTTCCCCTGTATCTATCTATAGACATAACATCACAGGTTAATTCACTTCCTGATCTCTCTTTTTTTAAAAATCTATTGAAATATAAGAAACAGCACATCCTTTCAAATAAGACAAAATGTCAAGAGACTATGGAGAAATTCCTTACTTGCCTGGAAGACAATTTCATTGTCCAAAAGGTGGAAGAGGCAACAAGGGGGTCAGCTATTTCAGATCTGATCCTAACCAACAGGAATGACCTGGTTAAAGTGGTAGGATCCTTAGGTGAGAGTGATCACGTTCTCCTGGAGTTTGCTATACAATGGAAAGGAGAAGCAAGGCATACTCAGACATGCATTCTAGACTTTAGGAGAGCTGATTTCAATAAACTCAGGGAAATACTAGGGGTGATCCCATGGTCAGGAATATTAAAAGAGAAGGGACTTCAAGATGGATGGGACTTTCTCAAAAGGGAGATACTGAAGGCACAATTTCAAACAGTACCAATGAGGAAGAAAAATGGGAGGTGTCTCAAGAAACCAGGATGGATGACTAAAGAACTTTCAACGGAGGTAAATTTTAAATGGAACATGTATAGGAACTGGAAAAAGGGAGAAATCACCAAAGAAGAATTCAATCAGATAGCGAACACATGTAGGAGTAAAGTCAGAAAAGCTAAAGCACAGAATGAGCTCAGGCTCACTAGAGAGGTTAAGAACAATAAAAGGGGTTTTTGGGTATGTCCGCAGCAAAAGGAAGAAGGAAATGGTAGGACCACTACGTGGAGAAGATGGCAAAATGCTAACAGGGGACAGAGAAAAGGCAGAATTACTCAACACCTTCTTTGCCTCAGTGTTTTCAGAAAAGGAAAAGGGTGATCAACCTGAGGATAATGGAACAGAGGACACAACAGGGGAAATCCAGCACAGAATAAGTAAAGGGGTAGTACAGGAATACCTTCTTAATCTAAATGAATTTAAATCTCCAGGACCAGACGAATTACATCCAAGGGTATTAAAAGAGCTGGCAAATGTAATCTCAGAGCCATTGGCAATAATCTTTGAGAACTCCTGGAGAACAGGAGAAGTCCCAGCAGACTGGAGGAGGGCAAATGTTAGCCCCATCTTCAAAAAGGGGGGAAAAGAGGATCCCAAAATTATTGTCCAGTTAGTCTGACATCAATACCAGGGAAGATTCTAGAGCAGATCATTAAACAGAGAGACTGTGAACATTTAGACAGCAATGCCATAATCACTAAAAGTCAACATGGGTTTCAGAGAAACAAGTCATGCCAGACTAATCTCACCTCTTCTTTTGATAAAATTACCAGCTTGGTAGATGAAGGAAATGCTGGGGATATTGCATACCTAGGTTTCAGTAAGGCCTTTGACAAGGTTCCCCATGACATTCTTGCAAACCAGCTTGTAAAATGTGGGCTAGACAAGTTAACTGTTAAATGGATTTGTAATTGGTTGACCAGCCAAACCCAAAGGGTGCTCAGCAATGGCTCCTCTTTGTCTTGGAAAGATGTGACCAGTGGGGTGCCACAGGGTTCTGTCCTGGGCCCAGTGCTATTCAACATCTTTATCAATGACTTGGATGATGGAATTAGGGGGCATACTTATCAAATTTGCAGATGACACCAAATTAGGAGGAGTAGCTAATACCCTAGAAGACAGGATCAAAATTCAGAATGACCTGGATAGACTGGAGCTGGGCCAAAGCTAACAAAATGAAATTCAATACGGAGAAATGTAAGGTACTGCACTTATGGCAGAAAAACGAATTGCATAGATACAGGATGGGGGAGACCTGGCTGAACGAGACTACATGTGAAAGGGATCTAGGAGTCCTAATAGACTACAAGTTGAACATGAGTCAAAAGTGTGATGCAGCAGATAAAAAGGCCAATGCGATTTTGGGCTGCATCAATAGAAGTATAGTATCTAGATCAAGGGAAGTAATAATGCCACTCTATTCTGCCTTGGTCAGGCCTCACCTAGAATACTGTGTCCAGTTCTGGGCACCACAATTCAAAAAGGATATTGACAAATTGGAGCGTGTCCAGATGAGGGCAACTAAAATTGTGAAAGCTGTGGAAACCATGCCTTATGAGGAAAGACTTAGGGAGCTGGGTATGTTTAGCCTGGAAAAAAGACAGTTAAGGGGCGATATGATAGCCCTGTTTAAGTATTTGAAGGGATGTCACATTGAGGATGGAGCAAGCTTGTTTTGTGCTGCTCCAGAAACTAGAACACGGAGCAATGGATGCAAGGTCCAGGAACAGAGATTCCACCTCAACATTAGGAGGAACTTTCTGACAGTAAGAGCTGTTCAGCAGTGGAACACATTCCCTCGGAGTTTGGTGGGGTCTCCTTCCTTGGAGGTCTTTAAACAGAGGCTGGATGGCCATCTGTCAGGGATGCTTTGATCGTGATTTCCTGTGTGGCAGGGGGTTGGACTGGATGGCCCTTGTGGTCTCTTCCAACTCTTCAATTACGATTCTATGATTCTATGATTTAGGTACAATACTCTACATGTTACAACCTGCAGTGATCTTCTGTGTAGGATCAGCATCGACTAGTTTATTTCCAAAAGACTCAGTGGATACAAATCTGATATCAGGAATGGGAAACCCAGAAGTCAGTAAGAGAATCTTTCAGCATACCACATCACAAAGTATCTGAACTTAAGGTGGTCATCTTCAAGCAAAGTATTGTCAAAGAGAGATTCCAGCCTGGAAAACACTGAATCACAAGTCATCAAGCCATTTGATTCTATCATGGGTATCCTTCTCATTTCAATGCATGGATTAATTAGCTTACAAATGCCAGGATTTCAAAGAAGTACCCATGTTAATCTCTTACAGCATACTGAGGAAGAAGGAAGGGGGAGGAAAGGGAAGAAAAGAAGAAAAAGAAATGTGGCAGCACCTCCAAGACTAACTGGTTTTTATTTTCGCATATGAGTTTTTCTGGATATAAATCCAGTTCTTTGGATGTTCCTGCTGTCTTGCAGGACAACACAGCCTTGCTAATTGCTAGTGTAGCTATTGCCTTTTGCATAATTATCACAGTCCTTTCTGACCCCACTCCTCTCCCTGTGTTGACCCTCAACCAAGCATTCATGTACACATGCCAATTTTTGATTATGTGTCATGAATCTGATGGAAGGGATCATAGAATCATAGAGTTGGAAGAGACCACATGGGCCATCCAGTCCAACCCCCTGCCCTGCAGGTATACACAATCAAAGCATTCCTGACAGAGGACCATCCAGCCTCTATTTAAAAATCTCCAAAGAAGGAGACTCCACCACACTCTGAGGCAGTGTATTCCACTTCTGAACAGCTCTTATTGTCAGGATGTTCTTCCCAATGTTTAGGTGGAATCTCTTTTCCTGTAGTTTGAGTCTATTGCTCCGTGTCCCAATCTCTGGAGCCATAGAAAACAAGCTTGCTCTAGCCTCAGTATGACATCCCTTCAAATATTTAAACACGGCTATCATATCCCCTCTTAATCTTTTCTTCCCCAGGCTATACATACCCAGCTCCTTAAGCCACTCCTCGCAGGGCATGGCTTCCATATCTCTTACCATTTTGGTCGCCCTCTGGATATATTCCAGCTTGTCCGTATCCTTCTGGAATTTTAGTACCCAGAACTGGACACAGTATTCCAGGTGAGGTCTCACCAAAGCAGAATAGAGTGGCACTATTACCTCCCTTGATATAGACACTATATTCCTATTGATGCAGCTGAGAATTGCATTGGCTTTTTTAGTTGTCTCATCACACTGCTGACTCATGTTCAGCTTGTGGGTCCACTAAGACTCCTAGATCCCTTTTGTACATACTGCCATCAAGCCAAATGTCACCCATCCTATCCCTGTGCTTTCCATTTTTACTGCCCAAGTGTAGTATCTTACATTTCTCCATGTTGAAATTCATTTTGTTAGATTTGGCCCAGCTTTCTGATCTGTTAGGGTCATTTTGAATTCTGATCCTATCCTCTGGGGTATTAGATACCCCTCCTAATTTGGTGTCATCTGCAAACTTAATAAGCATGCCCTCTATTCCCTCATCCAAGTCATCGATAAAGACGCTGAATAGCACTGGGCCCAGGACAAAACCCTGTGGGACTGTGGGAACCCTGGTCACTTCTCTCCAGGATGAAGAGGAGGCATTGGCGACTAATCTTTGGGCTCAATCAGTCAACCAATTACAAATCCACCTAACAGTCACATCATGTAGCCCGAGTGTTACTAACTTTTTTGCAAGGATATCATGGGGGACTTTGTGTATGTCATGGGGATAATGGTACACAAAACATTATGCCACAATAAAATTGGTTAAGCCTTTAAGGTGTTACAAAACTCTGTGCTTTTTTTTTCCCTTTAAAGCAGAGCTGAAGCCCTTATCTCTTATTCAGAGGCACACAAATGGCTCTATGCCATTTAATTACAAGATGACACCACAGCAGCATTTGAGGACCAAGAACTCCTCTCAAACTGGCATTAGTGAGAGTGGGGGTGGGGGCGGCTCTTCCTGACTTTGAATATGTAACACTCCTCTAATGTCATCACTGTTGAAGGTCATCACATCACATTGCACTAAATGAAGAGAAAGTGGAAACCTGAGAACAGCCTCACATTTTAGTGGAATGTTTTTCTACACTTCCACAATTGTGTCATGATACTGGGGCTTGGAGCCTGCTGCTAAGGGCCTAGGACTTATAAGTGGTGGAAGATATGGTCAGTGAGACAGACTGCATCCCCTGCCAACGACCCAGGGAAGATCAGTCTGGTTCCCTCCATTTGCCAGAGGAGAAGCTGCATGGAGCTTGCCTCTCCCTCTTTCTATCACTTGGCTCCAACTGCCAGTTGTCCTGGCTGGCAAAGCAGAAGGGAAGAATGTGCTGGCCCTTCCCCATCAGCCAGAGGAGCAAGGGTGGACAGTTATGCACCTAGGTTTGTTAGCACATGGATGGCCATTTATCCCAATCAGATTATAAGTATAAGTATAAGATTATGTAATTTCAGGAATTAATACAGTTGGTCCTCCACATTTCCTGGGGTAAGGGGCACAGGACCCCCCTGGAAAAGTGAAAAACCATTATTATCTCTATGCCCTCCAAACCGTATTTAACACACAAAAAGTACGAACCGAGGATTCACCCCACTGCAGATGTCTTTGAGATGGCAGGACAGGGTTCCTTCACAAGGCAGAAGCAGACAGCTGGTGGGGCTTCCCACTGCCTCCACTGTGGTCCTATGCCATTTTTATTAGGGACTTACAAGCCTTGCCACATGTTCACAGTCTCTCTCAGTCACACGAGGCTTGCTGTCCCTATTAAAAATGGTATAGGGCAGCAGCTGAAGAGGCAGCAAATAATCAGCAAATAATCAAATCTACAGAAGTTAAACCCACAGATGTGGAGGGCTGACTGTATATTAATTTGCTTGCTTTCTGTTTTCCTCCCCATGCCCTTTCTTTTTGTGCTTGTTAGATGGTAATGCTATGGCCAGAGTCTTTAAAAAAAAATCTATGAACCACACTTAATACATTGTTGGTGTTTATTATGTAGCAAACAATCATTGCCATTCTCTCTCTTCCCAGGAAGATGGAGTTGGAAGAGTGAGCAAACTTCTGGGGAAAAGATAGTTGACACGACCAAGGGTAAATCGCAAGCCCACTGGCTCCGAAACCTTCCTGACACAGGACACAGTTTGGGTTGACAGATTCCCAAATTTACAGCATCTGGAGGGATATCTGTGTCAGAGCCCCAACACAAAACACTCGGCCCCTCCAACTCTCCAACCGGAAGCCCAAATTGTAATTCCCATGATTCCTTGGAGCAGGGCGGCCATGACACTTACATTTGTATAAGACCACCTTGTAGTTGAGGTATTGCTCTAACGTAGATCTAACTTAAGAGAGCCTACATGGTATAGTGGTTTGAGTGTTGGACTAGGGCTACGGAGACCAGGGTTTGAATCCCCACTCAGCTATGGAAACCCAGTGAGTGACCTTTGGCAAGTCACATTCTCTCAGCCTCAGAGAAGAGCAGTGCCAAACCCCCTCTGAACAAATCTTGCCACCCACAAACAGTGATAGGTTTGCCTTAGGGTCAACTTAAGTCAGAAACTATTTGAAGACACACAACAGCAGACCTAACCTTGCTGTACATATGGTAGAACAGGACAGCCAAACAAAACAAGATGCCACTATAAGATTAGAATTTAAAGGCAAAACTCTTTTTTAGAACACTTTGTCTGGAGAACAATAATTCTGCAAAAGTATTTCAATCAGTCAGTTTCTCTCAGCACCTTGGAATCTACTCAGAACAATTGCCTAAAGCTAATTTTAATTGGAGGAATATGATGCACATGTGTGTGGAGGGGAGGGGGGAGAGATGAATGTTTGCATTTTAATCGAAGTCACTGGACATTTAGAAGGCACCAGCTGACCTTGTTCAAAATTGGAAATTTCTATCAAGTATGCAGCTTAAGTGAACCAAGGGCCTATTTGAATATGCAAAGAACTAATTAAAACACTGCTTGGGAAAAAAAAACCTAGACTCCCTAACCATGAATATAGATACCATTTAAGCCAAAGGCTGAGTGGCTTGGAAATACTTCCTTGAACACAAAGGACCACAGGTCTCTGGGTCAGCACTTGAAAAGATATCAAAGTAACCATTATTAGATGGTTCTGAAGATATTTCTGGACTCTACACTTCTTCTAACAGACGTTACACCCAAGTCTGTTATTCTGCAAGAACAACATATAAAAAAGTTACAGGAGTTATAGGATATATATAAGTTGCAGGAATGTTATTCTGCTCCTTAGATGGCCAACTAGCAGCCTACAGGATGGACAGGTACAATGCATGTGGTCTAGGACAGTCCTGTCTACCATTCAGGAGTGTGAACCTTCAGGTGTGGTTGGAATGAAATTCCCGGTAGCCCTTACCAGTGCAGCCAATGGGGAGGATTGCTGGGGGCAGCAGCTCAACAACATCTGGAAGGCCATAAGATTTTAACCCTGCTGTAAGTGAACAGAAAAGGACAGGTTACTTACATGTAACTGTAGTTCTTCGAGTGGTCACCTGTGATCTCACACAAATGGGTTATTCTGCACCTGTGCAGTGCATCTTTTTGAAACTTCTAGAAAGTTACATAAGTGTTTTGGTGGTAGCCCAAGGGGCTCCCTTCCAAAACTGCCAGTTCCATGAACAAGAATGCAGCCATCCAAAGCACTGGCAAAACATGGGGGAGGATGGGTGGGGTTGTGTGAGATCACAGATGACCACCCAAAGACTACAGTTACAGTTAAGCAACATGTCCTTCTTCTTTGTGGTCTCTGTGACTCACACAAATGGGAGACTAGCAAGCTACAGAGAAGACTGGAGCAGGAGTGTCATTGCAACTCAACAACCAGTTTACTGAGCATGAGTCACAATGCACACACACATAGCATGAGCATAAATCTCCAAGCCCAGATGAGGGAGGCAGATACAGAGCAAATGCAAATGCAAATTGAGCATGATATTAAACAGTGCATTCAAGGCAAAAAAATAAAATAAAAAATGAATGGGACTGTCAGAGTACATTCTCTCTCTCCCTGGCTTTTCTTCGCAAACGAAGATTCAGGAAGTACTCATCCTGCACTTTCCGCAAGCGCGCTGATGATGACTAAAAAGGCTAATCCGAGATAAACAAGTCCAGTTGCAGAAAGCACAGCAGAAGGTCTCCTTGCGTGATGTTTCTGGGTTGTGATTCTTTCTGCGTTGTCGTTTCTCTTCAAGACTTGTTCAGTGTGAGTTCTCAAATAAGGCTGTAGTATTGTGGATAGTGCATCTCCATGCCTCCCGATGTGAGGCCAGGGCAGACCATTGTTGGTGATCAATTTGGCCGAGCCGGAGATGTTGTTCCAGGGAGTCCTTGTATCGCTTTTTTGGAGCGCCCTTCTTACGCTGACCCATGGCGAGTTCACCGTAGAGTACTATTTTTGGGAGGCGATGGTCCTCCATCCTAGAAACGTGCCCTGCCCAGCGCAGCTGTGTTCTCAATATCATGGCCTCAATGCTGGAGATCCCTGCTTGCTCAAGGACAGCAAGGACTGTTCGTTACATAGTCAGTCCAGTGTATATTTAGGATTGTGCATATACAGTGCTGATGAAAGCATTCGAGGAGTCGCAGGTGGTGGCGATAGGTGACCCATGTTTCAGATCCATAAAGGAGAATAGACAGTACAATGGCTCTATACACACTGATTTTTGTGCTTTGCCTCAGGTGTTTGTTACTCCAGACTCTTTTGTGAAGTCTTCCAAATGCGCTATATGCCTTTGCTAATCTGTGATCAATCTCTTTGTCAATCTTGGCATCTGAGGAGATGATGCTTCCCAGGTAGGTGAACTGCTGAACGGACTTGAGCACAGATTTGCCGACAGCAATGTGGGGATGATGGTGTTCGTCCTGTGGTGCAGGCTGGTAAAGAACTTCCGTTTACTTCAGGTTGACTTCGAGCCCAAACAGCTCTGCAGCTGTTGTGAAGCAGGATGTTAGGTGCTGCAGAGCTGCTTCTATGTGGGCAACAAGGGCAGCAGCAGCAGCGAAAAGCAGCTCATGGACTAGATAGTTTCGAGTCTTAGTATGAGCCCTCAGACCGCTTAAGTTAAACAAGCTACCATCAGTACGGTAACGTATATAGATGCCGTCATCTTCTTTATGCTCTGCCGTAGCCCTTTGGAGCATCATGCTAAAGAAGATTGTAAATAAAGTTGGTGCAAGAACACAATCTTGCTTCACTCCATTAGTTATTAGAAAGGGCTCTGAAAGAGCATCGCCATATCTGACTTGACCGCGCTGGCCCTCATGTAGCAAGATAATCATTTTAAGGAATTTGGGGGGACATCCTAGTCTTTCCAGGATCTGCCACAGACTTTTTCTACTCACAGTGTCGAAGGCTTTGGTGAGGTCGACAAATGTTACATATAGTCCCTTGTTCTGCTCTCTACATTTCTCTTGCAGTTGTCTGAGGGCAAATACCATATCTGTAGTACTCCTATTGGCTCTGAAGCCACATTGGCTTTCAGGAAGAAGTTCTTCTGCAATAGCAGGAACTAGTCTGTTCAGGAGTATCCTTGCAAGGATTTTTCCAGCAATAGAGAGCAGTGTTATGCCTCGATAGTTTGAGCAATCGGATTTTGCTCCTTTTTTCTTGTACAAGGTGATGATGACTGCATCTCGGAGATCTGATGGCAGTTCCTCCTTTTCCCAGAAATTCACAAGGAGTTCATGGAATTTATCGTGGAGTGCATGACCTCCGTGTTTCCAAACTTCAGGTGGGATTCCATCAATCCCAGCTGCCTTGCCGTTTTTCAACTGCTGTATGGCCTTAAGGGTCTCTTCCAAAGTGGGAGCTATGTCCAATTCATTTTTCATTGGTTTTTGTATCATATGTTGGATAGCTGAGCCTTGGACTACTCAGTTGGCATTAAAGAGACTTTGAACGTGTTCAGCCCATCGATTCAAGATGGAGGCTTTATCAGTAATTAATGTTTGACCATCTGTACTGTATAAGGAGCTTTGGACCTGATAAGTAGGTCCAAACACTGCTTCAAGAGCTTCATAAAATCCTCTATGATCACCCAGATCTGCACAGTGTTGTGTCTTTTCTGCTATATTGATCCACCACTTGTTCTGCATGTCTCGGAGTTTTTGTTGAAGTTTACTACATGTGAGGCGGAAAGCTGCTTTTCTTACATGGCAAGTTGGCTGGGCGAAGTATGCCTGGGTGAGTAGTTCTCTTCTTTGCCAAGAGCTCCTGGATCTCTTGGTTGTTTTCATCAAACCAGTCTTGATTTTTCTTGTGGGAGAACCCGAGGGATTTTTCTGCAGACTGGAGGATACTGTTTTTGATATGTTGCCAAAGCACTGTAGGAGAAGGATCTGTAGGATGGTCTTCAAGTTTTGTTTGCAGATTTGTCTGGAAGTTGTCTCTCATGGTAGCTTGTTGAAGATTGTTGACTTGGAGTCTCCTCTTTAAGATGCCACCCGTCTTACGTTTGAACTTAAGATGAAGATTTAGTTTACATCTGACAAGGTGATGATTTGTTTGGTATTCTGCACTGGGCTTCACTCAGGTATGACGGACATCGCGAATGTTTCTCTGGCAGACTAGAACATAATCAGTGAGGTGCCAATGTTTGGATTGTGTATGCATCCACGTTGTCTTCAAGCTATTTTTCTGCTGAAAGATAGTGTCTGTAATAGTCAGCTGTTGTTCTGCACAGAACTCTAGCAGGAGGCGTCCGTTATCATTGCAATTTCCAACACCATGTTTGCCTAAGACACCTTTCCAGGCTTCAGAGTTCTTTCCTACTCTGGCATTGAAGTCACCAAGGATGATAATTTTATCTTCTACAGGGACTTTTTGTATGAGGTGGCATAGGTCTATGTAGAATTTGTCTTTCTCTACAGGGTCAGCTTGCATAGTTGGGGCATATATACTAAAGAGAACAACATGTGGGAGGCGTAAGGAAATAATGCGATCAGAGTGCCCTGTTGGCAAGGTTTCGAGTTTGGAGGCAATGGAGTTTTTAATCATAAAACCTACCCCTGAAAGATGTTTTTCAGTTTTGGGTTTGCCAGACCAGTAAAGTGTGTAGCCGTCACCGTGTTCTTTAAGGCTGCCTTCCTCATGGAGACAAACTTCACTAAGAGCAGCGATGTCAATATTAAGCCGTGATAGTTCATGGGCTATTAGAACAGAACGACGCTCAGGCCGTCCACTATCTTCAGAGTCTCACATGGTTCTGATGTTCCAGCATGCAAGCGTCAGTTTATTTACACTTTTGGAGGCCGGTGTGTGCCTTTGTTTCTTTGCCTTGGTTTGACCGCATCAGAAGATTCCCATTGGCTGAAGCTAGCCAATCAGGTAGTTCGAGATGAGCTTCCTTTAGGCCACCTTTTCTAGGCCCCTCTCCATATGGAGCAAGCAGTGCTCTCCTTAAAAAAGGCTGCTTGGTCGTTCAGGATGCTGCCGAACAAGACTGTCATCTCCCGGGTCAGCCTCAAGCGACCAAAGTCCTGAACCGCCTGCATGTAGGGTTGGGTCTGCAGCTTCCAGTGCATCTTAACACCTGCTGTTTCGTCCCTCGCCTATCGCTACAGGGCTTTTTTTTTAATTGGATTTGTCCTTCGAGCCTGTGCAATGGATTTTTCTGGTGGAGCGCAGCGTGCACAGAACTGGCCTCACCCTTTAAACCAGAGGTTCATCTGCCGTGGCCTTGCAAGCATGGACGTAGCAGCGAGGTCCTCGGGTCGTAGGCTTGATTAGAGTTTCCTTCTCTTAGATGGTTGACCTTACAGGGTTGGACGAGCACCATCTGCCCGGGTTTGGGATTAGAGTTTTCCTTCTCCTAGGATGGTTGCCGTAAGGCTAGGGAGCCCATCCTGCCCTTTGACGCTCTTTGTCAGACCCTTCAGTTTTGAACTGTCTGGCATGGGAGACCCTACCGGTGGCTATTAAGCCACCGCCAGCATTGCTCAAAGCATCATTAGGGTACGGAAGCCTCTCTCCCACAACAAGGGGGTGTCAATGGAGAGGGTAGTACATTCAAGGCATAAATAAATCAATTGCGGATTCATCCAACAATGTCAATATAAGCGGTAAATACAGAATGGCACAGTATGTCCAATGCATTCAATGTACAGGAGAGGAAAGAACTGATCTCCCAAAAGCAATATCGCCCTGGACCTAGAGTCCACTCTGTAATGAGTGATAAAAGTCAAAGTTTGCAACCAAGTAGCCACTTGACAAACGTCCTCAGCCAGGAAGGCCGAAGATGCAGCCACCACACGATAACAGTATACACCTGATCCAAGAGGCCCAATGATTGGAGCCAAGTTTCACTTTGAAGAGATACCAAGCAAGCTAGGGCTTTACCTGCATAGTCTGTGATGTGATAGGCTGAGGTAATCTGTTGTCCTGCCAATTTATGGGCCTCTGTTTGCAGTAAAAAAGTGACCCTCTGGTCTTCTTCTGACAACTTGCCCAGGATGGGAGTGAGCTTTTCCCATAGAAGTTGTTGATAGGCTCCCATAGAGGTAGATCTCGAACTAGATTTAGCATAGCAGGGGAGCCAAGGCATAAAATTTTCTTCCTTGGAATCCAACATCTTACCCTCTTTGTCAGCAGGTATAAAATGTAGTCTGTGAGATGCTCAGGTCTGGGTGGCATCAACAATAATAAGAGTTCAGTTTAGGGTGCTGGCTCAACAAGATGATATCAGAGTCCTGAACCTTGTACAAGACCTTGATCTTTTTTAGACATGGAGAGAATAGAGGACAGGTTTGCTTGTGATTTCCTGATGATTTGCAGGAGGTAGGAAAGCATTGGTAATGTGGACCTGATGAAAAACTGGATCATCAATCTGAGCTGGAGCCTGAGTCACCTGTAGGGCCAGTGCTCTAGCCATATGAACCTTCTGATCTACGAATGCCCGAACATCATCAGTGGGAAAGATGGGTGATCTTTCCCAAGCAATGACAAAGGGGATTTTTAAATGGTGAGGTCAGCTGACTCAGATTCAGAGGCTGAATCTCCCATCGCTGTGCCTTCGGATGGAGAATGGATAGCCTATTCTTGTAGACGATGTATCCACAGAAGCTTGAGCCTGAGCAAACTGTTCCATGAGATTGGCATCCTGCTGACCGTAGCCACAGGAGCAATAATCATAATCAGAAGATTGCTGATACCAACTATAAGAGGAGTCAGTGGAACTGTAGGTATTCTATGGACATGGTGACACCAAGAACTTTGGTACCAATGTTCATGGTATCAAGAACAGTGGGACTGACAGTACCTATGGTGCCAACCATCATAGGAGGAAAAGTCTGTGTCAGATGAGCATAATGAAGAGGTAATAATAATAATAATAATAAGGTTTATTTCTATCCCGCCCCTCTGCAATGCAATCGGGGCAGCTTACAATATAAAAACTCCATAATTACAGTACCCTAGCCCACCCACCCCTTAAAATAATATTAAATTATTAAGGATTAAAAACATGCAATAATTAAAAAATATATTAAATTAGAAAAAAAATTAAAACATACAATAATTAAAAAAAAATCCAAGTGCAGCTCAGAGGGAAAGGACAGCCGAGTCTTGGGTCAGGATAGTTATTCAGGAAAGGCCTACCGGAAAAGATCTGTCTTGACAGCTTTTAAAAAACTGTCTATGGTGGTAATAAGACGGATCTCATCCAGCAGGCCGTTCCATAATCTGGGAGCGGTAGCAGAGAAGGCCCTCTGGGAGGTCACTGACAGCCTTGTTTTCATAGGTTGTAACAAGTTCCTCCCAGAGGACCGAAGTGCGCAGGGAGGGTCATATGGGAGGAGGCGATCCCGGAGGTAAGTTGGACCCAAGCCATGTAGGGCTTTAAAGGTCATAACCAACACCTTGTACTGTGCCCAGAAACTAATAGGCAGCCAGTGGAGAGCTTTTAGCACAGGTGTTATGTGCTCTCTTTTGGAAACACCAGAAATCAACCTGGCTGCCATGTTCTGAACTAGTTGAAAGTTTCCGAGTCAAGCACAAAGGTAGCCCCATGTAGAGTGCATTAGAGAAATCGAGACGGGAGGTTACCAGTGCACATACCACAGTTTCGAGGTCCCTGGTTTCCAGGAAGGGGCGCAGCTGGCGTATCAGCCGAAGTTGATAACAGGCACTCCTGACCGTTGCATTTACCTCATTAAATATCTGGAGCGATGGGTCCAGGAGCACCCCCAGACTGCGAACACAGTCCTTGGAGGAGAGTGTAGTTCCATCCAGGATTGGAAGTTGTATTCCCAGGCCTGGTTTCGGGCCCATAACTGTTAGTACCTCCGTTTTGTCTGGATTCAGTCTCAATTTGTTTTTCCTCATCCAGTCCATTACTGCTTTAAGACAATCACAGAGAGGAGAGACACCATCTGAAGTCGAAGCCGATGACCGAGACATGGAGAAGTATATCTGGGTGTCATCAGCATACTGATGACACCGCACTCCATTGCCTCTGAATGATCTCTCCCAGCAGCTTCATATAGATATTAAATAGCATCGGGGACAGAATGGCACCCTGAGGAACGCCACAGTTAAGCTCTAATCTAGTAGAGCAACTGTCCCCGAGCCTCACCGTCTGGGATCTGCCTGAGAGGAAGAAACGGTACCACTGCAAGGCAGTGCCTCCAATTCCTAACCCTCTCAGGTGATCCAAGAGGATGGAATGGTCTATTGTATCGAAGACCGCTGAGAGGTCCAAGAGCACCAACAGGGTCACACTACCCCAGTCGATACCCAAGCGGAGGTCGTCAGCCAGAGAAACCACGGCAGTCTCCACTTCATATCCCATCCTAAAGCCAGTTTTAAATGGATCTAGATAATTGGTTTCATCCAAGACAGCTTGGAGTTGGGAAGTGATCGCCCTCTCGATCACCTTGCTTAAAAAAGGCAGCAAGGAGACTGGTCTATAGTTGTTCCTGTCCAAGGCGTCCAGGGAAGACTTTTTCAGGAGTGGCTTAACCATCGCTTCCTTCAGACAGGGTGGAACGGACCCCTCCCTAAAGGACGCATTGATAATATCCCTAAGGAGTACTCTCAATGCGTCACCCCCTTGGGTGGCCAGCCAAGATGGACAGGGATCTAGGGGACAGGTCATCTTCCTCACTCTACCAAGGAGCTTGTCCACGTCATCGGTACTCACAGATTGAAGCTGATCCAATAAAATTTCATCAACCGAGTTGCTGGACACCTTGTCTATAGATTCTGTCATAACATAGGAATCTAAGTCGGCTCTTATCCGAGAGATTTTATCTGCAAAGTGGATGTTAAACACGTCACAGCTGGTCGTTGTCGGGTTGAGTAAGGGGTTCTGCGCAGGTGGAATCTGCATCAGCTCCCCCACTACCCTAAATAGTTCTGCTGGACGGGACTCTGCAGACCCAATACGTGCAGAGGAGAAAGACTTCTGTGCTGCACGTATCGGCTCTCGATAAGAATCAAGGAAATTCCTATGATGAGTCTTGTCGGATAAGAGTCGAGTCTTCCGCCAGGTGTGCTCTAGTCGTTGTCCAGCCCGCTTCATCTTCCTAAGCTCCTCTGAATACCAGGGCTTAAACGGTTAGGAGCAGGCTGGCAAGGACGTTTGGGAGCGATTGTGTCGATAGCCTTGGTGAGTTCGGTTTTCCAAATATTGACCAAAGCTTCAACAGAATCACCAGCGTTACCAACCATTAAACCCTCCAAGGCTTTCTGGAATCCAATTGGTTCCATTAGCCTTTGAGGGCAGACCATTCTAATAGGTCCGGCACCCCCAGTGGGGCAGACAGTGGCTCTTAGCTCCATCTTGACCAGGAAATTATCCATCCATGACAATGCACCCTGGTGGCGCAGTGGTTAAATGCCAGTACTGCAAGCCACCACGTTGCAAGTTCGATTCCAGCGGGCTCCAAGGTTCACTCAGCCTTCCATCCTTTCGTGGGCCGGTAAATTGAGCACCCAGCTTGCGGGGGGCAATTAGCTAACACACATTGGAAACTGTTTAATGCAGTGTAGATGTGTAAATAGCTATTGCTTAAAACAATTTGTAAGCCGCTCTGATAGCCTTGTGGCTGAAGAGCGGGGTATAAATAAATAAATAAATAAATAATGCGGAGCTTTTAATAACCTCCGCCCACAGATATTCCTGTTCCGTACTAAAGGCCGCATCGAGGGTATGACCTGCACAGTGAGTAGGCCCAATAACCAATTGGGATAGGCCCATGTTTGTCATGGATTCCATGAATTCCCGAGCTGCGCCAGTTAGATTTAGCAAGCTAGTCTCGAGTGGGATGTTGAAGTCGCCAAGAATTAAAAGTCTGGTCGACTCCAGCAGCAACTCCGAGACCAGCTGTGTTAGCTCAGTTAGGGAGTCTGTTAGACAACGGGGTGGTCGGTATATTAACAGAATCCCTAAACTATCCCTGGTTCTCAGGCTTAGGTACATACACTCGATGTGGACTGTGTTCCGGATAGGCTTCCTGGTCAAGGTTAGATGGTTTTTATGAACCAGAGCCACTCTGCCCCCCCCGCCCATTTTTCCTAACCTGCTCACTGAGTACCCGGCCGGGAGTGCCTGCACCCAAGTCACAGCACTGGCCTCTCCCAGCCAGGTATCCATAAAGCATGCATGGTCGGCAGCCTCATCCAATAAAAGGTCTTGGATAATATGCGTCTTGTTTTTAACCGACCTGGCATTGCAAAGGAGCAGAGTAAGGGTCTGTGGAATGGTTGGTGCGCTCTCCAATTTATTCCGGGAAACAGAGTGAACTGAAGGCGGGATAGATATTAAACATCGATCCCACATTCTTTTGTAACAATTCTTCACTCTGTTGCCACCATACCTTCCCTTCCCCCATACAACCTCAATTCCCGCTCCCAGATCATTCCTGGCCCGTGGTCGGTGTTCCTGGGGTGGTGGTGGTGGAGTGACTTTTAAGGCCAGCCCCTCCTGGTCACACACCAACTCCCTGCTCTGCTCTCTCAGCTGCCTTTACCCCGGTGTAATGGGGAAGGAAGGCTTCCTCACAGTCCTCCAGAGTCTTCTGGCTGGCTGGCTGGCTGGCTGGCTGGTAGGTGTTCCTGGGGTGGGGGTGGTGGAGTGACCTTTAAGGCCAGCCCCTCCTGGCCACACCCCAACCCCCTGCTCAGCATTTCAGCTGCCTTTACCCCGGTGTAATGGGGAAGGAAAACGTCCTCACAGTCCTCCAGAGTCTTCTGGCTGGCTGGTAGGTGTTGGTAGGTAGATCTAGCTCTACAGGACCACTTACAGGCAGAAGATGGAATAGGTGGAAGAGGCTTTTTGGCCAATGTATCTGAAGTGGAAAGATCAGCAGAAGGTGGAGTGACAGACATTCTCAACACTGGGGAGGGCTCCTGAATTTCACTTTTGGAGACTTCTGGTTGTGTGGCAGGACATGTTGGTGAAACGATCCCGACATCTAATGAAGGAGGACAAGGCAAGTGCCCCAAAGAGATTCACAAACAGATCTACAAGTAGGTGATCCCAAGGGATGTGTCAATACAGAAACCATTTCAATAGTAGCAGAAGGGCAACTGGGGCATCAGCAATGGCAGTGGAAGGAACATGGTGATCCTTATCTTTGGAATGCTTCTTCTACTTGTGTTTCCTCTGGTGCATCTCTGGGGCCTTCCGAGCATCCAGCAACTGATCTGCTGTGGACAGGCACTGAGTATCGGATCCCTGGAACTGAGGTAACCTTCTGTGATTTGGAAGGGCAGAGGACTCGGGAGACAAGGGCCACTTGCTTTTAGGTTGAGAGGAACTCAAAGTCGGAGCTGACTTTACTGATGATGAACCCGACTCTGGGTTGCAGGTGGAAGTTTTCATCGTCGATACCAGTTTTGAAGTCCAAGGCCCATAAGGCCACGCCGTGTCCCTGCCACCGAAGTTGAGCTGTGGGAGGAAGGCATGCCTGGCTTCAAAGATTGTTCATACACCAGAGTCTTTAGGTGGGATTCTCTGTTCCAACGCTCCTGAAGTGTGAAAGCTCTACAGTGGGCATAAGAGGCAACCACACGAGCCTCACTAAGGCAGAGGAGACATTCTAAGTGCCCATCAGTGCCTGGAATCTTAGTGCCACATGAGGCACATTTCTTAAAGGAAGCAAGCGGGCCCAAAGAGAAAGTGCAGCTTAGATATTGGTGCATGCAGGAAAAATTATCAATGCCGAGGATGAGCCCTGGGCTCAAACTGAAGCCAAAGCTGATGGACAAACTGAATAGCGGTGAAAACAAAAGAAGTGTGAGGTTCCAATCAACACTGCTGCAGTGGCAGACAAAAAGGAACTGCCTGTTTCATCAGGAAGCGCCTTATATAGAGATGCTCAGGGTGGGTGGGGCTACCACCAAAACACTTATGTAACTTTCTAGAAGGTTTCAAAAGGTGCACTGCACAGATGCAGGATAACCCATTTATATGAATCACAGAGACCATGAAGAAGGTCAAGTTCTTTTACAAAAGCAACAACCCAGAGATGTGTTATACATGTATTATTGAATGCTACAACTAAATAAACATTTGCTACTAGATGACAATACTGTTATTGGAGTTTAGGTGACAAAATATTTTTTTGTTCCCTGATGGCACAGAACTTTAACTGTTAATTGGCTGTCTGTATTTCAGAATGTTATCCCGGGCTTACAGACTTGCCAGTTTTTGAATCCTTTTAGGTTATAGATTGGAGATACCCCTTTCCTTCATGTTTGCTACCCAATATAGCCTACCCACTTGAATGGTTTAAAATTGTCATCATGCTTTGGCTCCAAATCCCTTTTTTTTAAAAAAAAAAAATTGTGGCAAAATTAGATGATGTTTGTAGATACAGTAGTTCCTTCTGAGGGGATAACACCTACCATGCATGAGAGTAAGAGGGCAAAGGTTATGGAATTATGGATAACAATAGTATTTGGAAAAGGGGAGATGTAATCTGGCCACAGTGCCTCTTTCTCTCCTAAACTGTCCCAGCGAGCAAGATAAGCTTTGCCATGCTCCTATTTACATCTTGGTGTGGATGACATTTTCTTAAAATATATGCAACTGTAGAACTTGGGAGAGCTTAAAGAGAATTTAGAGAGCCAATGTGATGCTTTGAGTTTTGGACTAGGATTCTGGGGACCAGGGTTCGAATCCCTGCTCAGCCATGGAAACCCACTGGGTGACCTTGGGGAAGTCTCTTATCCTCAGGGGAAGGCAAATATACCACTCTCTGAACAAATTGTGCCAAGAAAACCCCATGCTAACTTTGCCCTAAGGTCACCGTATTGGAAATGACTTGAAGGCACACAACAACAACGGAACCTGGCACTAGGGCTGGTTTAAGGAATTGGGGGGGGGGCTGCAATGCTTTACTTTAGGGGCCCCATATGTTTATCTCTGGTCAATGTAACCTAATCTGACCTAACCTATTCACAGTACAGGATATTCAGATTATTACTAATAATGCTCTTGTAGGAGGAGGGTTACAATGCCCCCCCACAATTATGCCCTCCCCCTGCTGTTGCAGGTGCTGCAGGGCCCTTCAACCGGCCCTGCCTGGCACACAGTACAATATATCAAGCACACAGTCAGGTAAATGAACAAGGAACACTGAAGGAACAATCAAGTGACTGGGGCTTGATCTCTGTGTGGTTGTGTAAAGAAAGGAAGGAAGTGACTTGCCTGATAAAAGCACAGATTACTGAGTACACATGCAAATGAAAGCAAGAGTAAAGAAGAAATAAGATACAAAGGATAGGATTTTAAGAAAGGATAGGCCTGGATTAGATGAAAGGAAAAATCAAATGCAGCACTGGCAAACTCCATAAACTCTGTAAGCACTGGTGCTGCTCAAGGAGTCTCAGAGAGTCAGCTGGCAAAGAAAGAGCTGTGGAAATATTGAAACAGTTCTGACATTTATTTTATTCCAAACACTTGTACCCTTCTTGTCCTCTGTAAGAGTTCCAGGGAATTGGCAAGAATAAATTTATGGATCCTTTCAGTGTCCTTCCCAAAAGCAGTGGTGGCTGATGGCTCCCACAGAAGTGGTGTAGTGACTTTGCTCTGTATTTTAGTCCAAACTTTAAAAGACCTATGTAAGGCACAGAATTTACTTGAGCAATTTACTGGGAACTTGGGTACTGATAATGATGGTGATGATATTTATTTCTTACCCAAAAACCAAACTGAAGGGTTCTGCCAAAAAAGTAACCAGGATAAACTAATCCCACTTCCAATCATAAAAAGGCAACAATATGAAGAAATAAAAGGATAACTAAACCCTGGAGCAGAGAATCCAATAAAATTAAATTTCTAAAAGGGTAACAATACCCCACTGAATCCACTAAAAACTCAAGGCCAGACGCGTTTTGACAACAGTCTTCCTCAGTGGCCTGCAAGCATTCAAAATGTATAAATGTATAACAACTCCTCAGCTCACACAATGTGACTCTGCTTAATTCAAAAGCAACAATTATTATTCACTTTTTATTTTCACTTTTCACTTTTTATTTTATTCCTTTTATTTCTTCATATTGTTGCCTTTTTATGATTGGAAGTGGGATTAGTTTATCCTGGTTATTTTTTGGCAGAACCCTTCAGTTTGGTTTTTGGTTATATGTCTTGGGTTTTCTGGCTGTAGGGACTTTTGTTGGATTGATTTATTTCTTACCCACCTCTCCCTATGGATCGAGGTGGGGAACAATAAATTAAAATACAGCAACAAATAGATACATAATACAGTTAAAAACTCAAACAAACTATTAAAAATACAGAATCAGTTAGAAGAGCATAGCATCAGTTTAAAAAGCATACATATTAAAAACAATCATTTTATAATTTAAAAACTTGTAATTTAAATGCCATCTGGATAGACCTGCAGGAAGAGATTGGTCTTTCATGCAGCTTTAAACACAGACAGCATATTCAGCTGTCTGGTCTCTTTTGGCAGGTCATTCTACAATTTGTGAGTGGCTGATGCAAAAGTCCTCTGGTTAACAGTTGTGAGCCTGGTCCTGACTGAATGAAGTAAACATCTCCCAGAAGACCTGAGTGTATGGGGCAGATTATATGGGAGAAGGTGATCCTGTAGGTAACCTGGACCCAAACCACGTAGGGCTTTAAAAGTAACAATCAATACTTTGTACCTTGCCTGGAAACTAATTGGCAGGCAGTGGAATGATTTTAATATAGGTGTGATATGATCACTCCTGGATGCATCAGCAACCAACCTGGCTGCCATGTTTTGCACTAATTGAAGTGTCCAAACTTGGCACAGAGGTAGTCCAATGTGCATCACACTGCAGAAATCCACCCTCAAGGTTACTAGCACATGCAGGTCCTCCAGCTCTCTAGGAAGGGGCACAGGTGATGTATCAGCTGAAGCTGATAGATTATATCTGTCTGGGCTGTCAATTGGTTATACAATTGAAAAGAAAGTTAAATATTTAAAGAAGGATATGTTAAGATCAGAGAAACTACATTTGTTACTGTTGGGGAGAATTTTGGTGACAAATAATAATGTCTGCTTAGAATGATGTTTTTATTTCAGAGAATAGCTGCTTTGCCAACCGATGAACCATTAGAGCAATGTCAAGAAGCTATGTTTAAGTTTCCATGGCCAAGCAAAAAACCATGAGTTAAACTACAAGATGCAAAGGAAAGAGGAGGATTGAGCTTATCTGAAGTCTGCTGTTTGGTCTGGATCTTAAAGAAAGATGGTTAAGGTATTAAGCCCTCCTGGAGATTTGCCAAGGGGAATATAAAATTAAATCAAGACAGTAATTAGTAATAGAGGGATATAGTTTTCAATTATTTTCTTACTTATAGTTGTTGGAAAGACTGAAAACAGATAAAGAGATTAATGGGGTTGAATAAAACAAGTCAGAATTGGAGATGTAATTGTGAACAGATGATGAACAGGTAATTGCTAAAATGTATAAACTTTTGTTGACATTTGAAATGGAAGAAGAACAGGTTGAGGAAAATATGAGATTTAAGGGTTTCAAATGTATATGATGGAAGAATTTAGCATTACCTACCATGGAGGAATGGCTGTTGGAATTGATAGGTTGTTAGTGACATTTCTCAAAGACCAGAAAGCCCTTTATAGACTTAAATGACTTGGTAACCTTTGGTTTTGATGATTAGAAAGAATAAGCAATTGAAAGCAGAAAATATGCTGTAATTTGCTAGAGAGTGAGGTATGAATAACTACACGCATATACAACCACTAAAATGATAATCAGAAGCCATTTCTTCTTGTTTTTCTTCCTTAAATTCTTTTCTTAATTTCTTTAATTTTTAAAACTTTAAATAAAACTAGAGTTGTCCCTCCATATCCACAGATTTGGTATCCACGGATTTAAGTATTCATGGCTTGAAAATAGTCTTAATCCCAAAAGCAAACCTTGATTTTGTCATCCTATATAAGGGACACTATTTTGCTATGCCATTGCATATAATGGGACTTGAGTATTCACGGAGTTGGGTATCCATGGGGGGTCCTGGAACCAAACCCCAGCGAATATGAAAGGACAACTGTATTCCAAAAAAGGAAGCATATTTAAATGGATCAAGTGTTATCAGATTATAACAGAAAAAGCCCACCCACAAACCCAAGAGTTATGAAATATTCAACTGGATGTATTTCTCTCCTTGGAAGTGTAGCTTTGATTGTTGGGTGCTTCCAGCTCTTTTGAACAGAGTGGCACAAATGAGATTGTAATCATAAAGGTTACCGTATCTATTATCCTAACAGCAGTGATGGTAGTGGTGGAAGTGGTATTTATTTATTTATTCATTCATTTATTTAATATACTGCCTTTCTCCCGGAATGGGACTCAAAGCAGCTTGCAACATATAAAATACAATTAAAATACAACAATTAAAAATAAAAAACAAGTAAAATCACAATAATTTAAAACATATACTATAAAACATATAAATGTTAAAAGAATAACAATAGAAAACACCTCCAATAAAAGCCTCTGTGCCTGCAGCTATAAATTAAATGCTGGTGGAATAAAAATGTCTTTGCCTGCCAGCAAAAGGAAAGTAGGGAGGGGGCCAGCCTAGCCTCCTATGGGAGGGTGTTCCAGAGGGTGGGAGCAGCTACAGAGAAGGCTCTCTCTCAGAGGTAGTGGTACCAGGGGTGACATTCAGATTCAGAAAAGAGAGCATTTGAATGGCCAGAAATGAAGGCATTTTAGGGTTGCAAATTTCTTTTACAGCCATGGAACTCTGCAATTCTGAAAGTCTTGAAATGTTTCTGACTTTGATCTAGTTTTTAGGCCATCATTACTGCCCCCCACAACAGTATGGTGATTTGCCCCCTACCCCAGAAGCAGGTGCTGTAAAGTAAAAGGTGGCCAGGACTCATGCCTGGACTACCCCATTCCACTTGGCAGTACATTCTAGATGGCCATCCATCTTCTTTAACTTGCACTGTGTAATAGAGTTTCATCTCTCCTCTTTTCATTTAGGAAGGGAGACTGCTATCATTACATGCAGGCACAGAAAACGAAGCTGTGAGAAAAATGATAGCTGACTGCTTTTCCTGTTGTTGCCAAAGGGTAATAGTTGGAAAATAATATGGCACCTGAATTGACAGCACTACTATAGTATGTTTAAACACGAATTGCAACATGCTTTACTTTTAAAAAAAGGTTATTGTTACAATATAGCAAAAAATTGACCCATGATTACTTTCACTGTAATGAGTGAAATTTTCAAGATTTAACTGTCTTCATTTTCCAAACAACATGAACACCGAGTAAGAATAAATCCCATATTAGTACTGAATCGTAAAAGGTTTCATACCTACATATAGGCTGCTGCATCTGCTTATAGATTTCCTTTAGTTCACAAATACGTTGATAAAACAGTCTTTGGATTATGATGTTCATGCTACTGATAGAAACACTTATTCTACAATCATGTTTTTGAATCCAGATGTTCAGTGTATCATCATCATCATCATTTTTATTTATATCCTACCTTTCCCCCGCCCCCCAGACTAGGACTCAAAATGGTTTACACATTTAAAAAATTACAATTTAAAACATTCAAAAAGTCAACATTAACATCAAATTAAATTTTTATTTATTTATTTATTTATACCCCGCTCTTCAGCCACAAGGCTATCAGAGCGGCTTACAAATTGTTTTAAGCAATAGCTATTTACACATCTAACTGCATTAAACAGTTTCCAATGTGTGTTAGCTAACTGCCCCCCACAAGCTGGGTACTCAATTTACCGACCTACAAAAGGATGGAAGGCTGAGTGAACCTTGGAGCCAGCTGGAATCGAACTTGCGACGTGGTGGCTTGCAGTACTGGCATTTAACCACTGCGCCATATTATAATATGATAATATGAATCATATTAAAAACATATGTTCTAAAAAGATTTTTTTAAAAAAAAGTTAAACAATACAATTTAAAAGAATGTTAAAAGCTGTCAATTCTAAAAGCCTGTCTAAAAGTATAGCTAAGGGGTTCTACTGGGAGCTCAGAACAGTCTTAGGAAACATGTGGCTATTTCCACCATCTACTTTAAAGCCAATTCCAAGCTCACTTCATGGATTTGAATAGGAAACCTAGCATCTTTAATGAGTGACTGCACACTTACTGTCTTTCTGATGTTAGCAGTTCCATCACTAAATCATGAAGAGTTTTCCACCCAAACTTATTCTCCTTGAAAAACCCATTAAACAAAGAAACAAAGAGCCATAAGTATATGACACTGCATGTAAATACAGAATATGATCCTAATTATATTTTTATGTTACTGAACTATACTCAGAGGTTTTCGGGGGGGGGGGTGGCATTTCACCAAACCACATTTAAAGTTTAGCTAATTGTTAACTTAAGTTATCAAATTAAGGTATCATGAGGGTGCACTGTAAATTATACACTGAGAGTTCCCAACTCTATTAGCTATGACAAATGAAAAAAGGAATGTTTTTCCCCAGATTAACTAATTGAGAGTAAGACTGTGAATTTGCAAATTGCCTGCTGAATAGAAGCAACAAAGTTGTGACCATCTGGAGTCTAGTCAGTAGGCTGTATGCCATTCAGATTCTTACTGGAATGTCCACATTCCAAAACCTCACAGCTGGTATCCTGCTGGGGGAGAAACAAGTAGTCATAAGCACAAAGCCAATTTGCCTCCTCTTTGCCTCCAGCTCTTTTGAACAAGCATAGTTGCGTGTGCACACACCGAATGGCCTAAATCCTGTGTAATGTTAGCAACAAAAACAATGTGCTATTATGCTATTTTTCCAGCTGCACTGGTGGTAATGTGTTTGTTCTTGTGGCCTCTACCAATTGCACAAATGAAAACTGTACTGGATTCCCCACTTGCGCACGGTCTGGAAAGAGATGTCCATGAATGCAATGTCATTTGTACTAGCAGAACGACACAGTTGGATACTGGCCATTGCTGCATGTGCATGAGTAGAGGTGCCATATAGATGACAGAAGGTGACAGTAGTCCATATCCCTATGATAAGATTTTCCAAGGTACACGTGGTGGCAGATAATTGATTCTGTTTATAGTATACATTCTATACTATATTGGATTTACGACCAGAACCAGTAGGGTCCGGGGGGGTGGGGATGCTGCAATGAGGATGCAGAGATTGCTTTGTAGGATCAAGCCAGTCTCTGCCCTGCTTCCAAAAGCTCTCCATCCCTCCCGTGCTTCTGGAAAGTAGCAAACCACACAGGGAGGTATGGCTGCCATTATCTGCTTGCCTTCAGCCCCTGGGGGCCTTGATGGACATCCAGGATGGGTTTTGTTGTTGTTGTTGTTGTTTTGCCCCTGGAGGCACTGAGCCCCTATCAGGAGAAGGCCAGGGAGCATGCAACTCCCTTTGGGCAACAGTTCCACTGGCTGCTAGTCTGTTTCCATGCCTACTTCAAAGTGCTGATTTCCACCTATGAAGCTCAATGTGGATCAGGTGCAGGCCATCTGAAAGACTGCATCTTCCCACACAAGCCTGCCCCAACTCTTCAATATCTTCAGGGGAGGCACCTCTCTTAGTCCCACTGCTTCCCAGGCATGTTTGGTGGGAACATGGGAGAGGGCTTTCTCCATGGCTGCCCCTCCACTCTGGAACTCCCTTCCTTGGAAGGCTGGCTAGGTGCCTTCATTGCTGCCCTTTTGCTGTCAAGTGAAGACTTTTCTATTCCAGCAGCTGATTGGGAATTGATGGTTTTACAGAAGGGGTTTTCTGTTTTACTGCTGTACTATTTTTTAATGTATGCTTTTAACTTAATGTTTTATATGGCTTTAATTCTATACAGTTTAATATTATTTTAATCTTAACTGTGTGTACATTTTTAGCTATGTGTGATTTTACTTGTGCCTCTTTTTATTCTGTAAGTCATCTTGAATCCCACTCTGGGGGTAAAGGTGGGATATAAATGCAGTAACTGATTAGTCAGACTCCCCCTAAAGCACTTGGAGTAGCCAGGAATTGTGATGCACTGGCAGTGGCATGCTTTAAGGAACCTCTCTGGATTAAGCAAGTAGGGGCCATTTTTCTACTTCCACGTATCTTGGTACCAGCACATCTTGTTGTAGTGCCAGAAGCTGTTTCCTTACACACGAAGGATCCATCGATACACCAAAGGGAGTGGATTTACCTGCTCACCACAAAAAGAAACTTCACTGTATTCAAAGTCTTCAGGAATGAAAAGCAGAGTTCTTTCATGTTCTTCAAAGGATATGGCTCTAATGGGAGAAAGAGCATGACTACCACACTTAGACAGAGGACACAAATTCATTTATTTTGTTTTGCCCTTGACTGGGACACTTTAGTGGATGACACTGATCTGTGAGCCAGTTATCTGAAACCCACTCCATCCTTTTCTGGTGTGGGCTACAGATACAGAAGGTTGATGTGGCACAGTGGACTGTACCTCTTCAGGCTAAAGTTGGTGGGTACCTACTTTTGATGACTTATTATAAATGCAAAAATTCCCCACAAACACAAAGAGGCTTACCCTTGCACATCAGGAAGAAACAGAAATCTCAGACTGCTTCCCTACTGTGCTAGGTTTTTTAAAAGCATGCAGGAAGACTAACAGAACCACACCTACAGAGTAAGCTTTCTATGATGTTATGTGTGTATGTGCCTTCAAATCACCTATCAACTTATAATCCCATGAATTTCATGGGGTTTTCTTAGGCAAGTGTGGTTTGGCCACTTCCTTCCTCTGAAATATAGCCTACAGCACCTGGTATTCATTGGTGGCATCCCATCCAAGTACTAACCAGGGCTGACCTGCTTAGCTTCAAAGATCAAGTGGGATCTGGTGCCTTTAGAGTATTTAGGCTGCACATTATTTGCACAAATATCAGCCACTTGCCATGTACAGTCCCTTGTCAAACAAGTTCAGAAAAAAATGTTCCCACAAACCTATTGCTTTTTTGCGATTGGGCTACTTCTATGCCTACCCTGGCTTTAAATGCTCTGTGTCATTTTCTGGAAAGCTGTGGTGCATACAAGCAAATGTATGAGCTGTTGGCTGCTTTCAGAGAAAATTAAATGCCTTGTGGGGAGGGATTAGAATTCTTTGGGGTGAGAAAATACCCTGCAAAAAAAAGGTGTTCATTTCATTTGATTTGATTGCACTTTACATTACCTTGTGTTTTCTGACTCTGGGTGTTTGGACAGAATGTGCTAGATTCTGTACACACCAATTCTCCTTTGAACATAGGGCCTTTCAACATGTCATTTTTATACCCTAGAATTGATACTGTACTTTTTTTTTACCCGAGTGCATGAGGGTTGAAAACATGTTAAATGCTTTCCAATTTTTATAAATCACAAAAAACTATCTATTAAAGATAGATTGAGCAGCCTCTGGAGAGCTACCCTGAGATTTTGCTGAACTCACTAGGGATGGGACCCGCTGTACCATCTTGACATCTGACACTTTGCTACTTCCTTGAGCTCCAGTGTAACAAGAGCAACAAGACAGATGAAATTTAGCTGATTCTCCCTCAGGCCACTTTCTCAAAGTCTTTTTTCCCAACCTGCTACCCTTTCTCCAACTAGCATACTTTGAGGGTAGCTCTTTCCCCCTCATTGGTTTCTGAAGTCTGAAATGTCTATTGATTTAAGCTCTAGTGCCACTTTGAGATCAGATTTACAGTCCAGTTCCCTAATAAATCCCCCACTGCATTTTAATTCCTTGGAGGGAAAGAAAGCGGAAGCCACAAAAGGAGAGAGTAAAAACTGTTCATTTCCCATCACAAAGATGCCTTTTAATATTTTAACATAAATCATGCTGTGTTTTATGATGATAATAAATTTGCCAGAAGAAACTTCATTTGCTGCCTGAGGCGGTGAAATGATTCAATTTGTTTAGTTTTTAAGCGTAAGGAAATGTAATTGAGATGGGTAAGGTGCAGCTATTTTAATTGAGTTTTCCGAGAACACCTAGTGCTATGAGAAGCAGGAGGCTAATACAGAGGGACAAAGGAGAATGCAAGAGTTCCTCGGTGAGCTGCTGCCAGCATGGATGCCCTGACTGCCACCCCCCACTCCCACAACTGCTCCTGCCAACTGATCCGTTAACAGGAACCAATCCAGCCTTCTCTCCCTTAGTGCATGCAGGAAAAGGCCAAACCACAATAGATGCATAATCTGTGTTTATTTCTTTATGCCATCCTGAAAAATAATTACACTCAGGGACAAGCTTGAGGACACAGTACAGCAAAGAGCCATGGGAAAGAACTGTTACATTGTAATAGCCAATAAAAAAATATTGTCTCATGTTAAACCAGATGTGGGAAGATACCAGCTACTGCATCCTTTTACTCAGAAGGGTTCAGCCATGGATTCCACCCTTGTGGCTTTTTGAAATGAAGTTAATGAAGCACACACATACACACACCCCTGATCCACTTACACTTATCTCATGTTTTAAGGCATTATTCTGAAATGAATATTAAACTTTTCCACCTATTGTACCCTTTCCACCATTAACTGAGGTAGATTCCTCCACTGTTCACATATGACAGGAACCTTGGAAGTTAGTTTAATGCTAACCAGTCAAAAGAAGAAAGGGGGCTCTACAAGGTGAGGAAGCAATGGAAAGCAGTATTGCTGAGCCATTTCAAAAGCTTTCTCATGCAGAAAGAAAGCTATCCCTAATGGTAAAAAGTGTGTCCGGAAATTAGAGAACAGGTGTAGCAATTTCTTATTTTATAACCTCTGGAGCAACAATTAAGAGGAAACAATACAGTTTAAGCCAAAAAGGCATATAATGCAACAGAGGATTTAGAGAAAAGAGGTTCAGGGAAAATCTCAAAGTGAGACTGTCAGTGACAACATCTTTTTAGTACAAGGCAGCCCATGAGAACAATTGTGCTTTTGATGCACGCTTTCAGATCCTTTCAAGATGAAAAACAGGACTTCCAGGGAGTAGGAGAAATCCCAGCCTGGGGAAAGACTGGCAGAAAGAAAGACTTGCTAAACCTAGGCAACATGGCTCTAAAGCATTGCTGCTGCAGCATAACAAATTATATCATTTCTTTTCTCGCAGAAATCCAGTGCTTCTGGCCCACACTGAGTGCAATACAAATTAAGATATGACCAATTAAGATGTGGCCAACTCAAGTCTTTCAAACTGAGTTGCAAGAAGAAAGACCAAAAGGTGTGGAAAAGAGTAAAAACAAAACAAAACAAAACCTTTGTAGATATAGGGTTGTATATGCATGAAGTGTAGGGATGTGTCATGAAGGCATATGCATGGAGTGACCAATTAGTTCTGAAGAGACCAAAAAAAAAAAAAAAAAGGGAGGGGGTTAATGGCCCTCCACAGGACTGAAGTTGATGTGGATCTGTACTGTTCAGGACTTCTGACTACAGCCAGAGAAAAGTAGATTGCTACAATGCAATTTTCATCTCTTTACAGGGTATGTTTCAGGAGCATTTGTTACTGCTAAGATGTCAACAGTGATCCAATCCCTGTCTGTCTCTTATTGCAAGAGGACAGATTCAGCCAATATGTGACAGTTTGTTCTGTCATGGCCATCTGTGCTCTCTTCCAGCCCCAGTCAGACAGAATCTTATAATAATTCTGGGAATGAATGAAAAAAGGAAGCAGTTGCTAAACCTATGCAACAATCGTGATGGAACAGCTTCTGTTTCAAATCCTCAAAAAAAAATCTGTATTTTTGCTTCCCCACAAACAAGGGCATTGTGATGTTCCTTACCAATTCACTCACAGGGAACTCTCAGTAACTTGGTGTCAAAGAAGCAGCATCAGATATCAGCAAGCTCTCAAGGCTGTAGACATGACTCTCTGATGCACCAGCAAGGGCAGCCAAGTATAGCTTGAGATGAAGAAGAGAGGGGATGCCATCAGGTTTTATTGTGCTGGAGCAAACTCACCCTAGTCGGCAAACCTCAGCTTTATGCAAAATATCAAGGACATTTTATTATCTTTGCACTACTCTCAGTTAAGGAGAAGGGTTTCTGTGCATTTTTAAAAGAAAACGCAACCCCTGCCAATCTGTTTTTGTAGCAAAAGCAATTTGGTTTTGATGACTGTACTTGATAATAATTTTGATTTAAAAAAAGCAGCACTACTGAATTTATCAGCTTCCTTTGGTTCAACATCAAATTTAATATCACAGCAGCATCAGGCTGGAGAAGGCAAACATAAGCCAGGGGTTTAGAAGATGAAATTTAATAAAAGAAAACAAAAGAAAAAGCAGCTTAAATATATTTATAGGCAAAGGAGGTAAAATCAAAACTGTCCCTATATTAAAAACATTTGTGATCCATGACCCCTTCTAAGGACGTCTAAATGACTTTGTTGTTTTCATCACAGAATGTTGGCCAAGAGCAGCTTGAGAAATATTCCTTTTCAACAAAGACACTATGGATTTAAATCCAGATTTTCCCCCAGTCATGGTTATAACAGGTAGGTGGGATGGAGACCAGGTTTAAAGAGAAAAGGGGCTGGGCAGGAGAATACAGAAACACTCCTGCAGAGGAGGTTTAAGCAGACCATCTGCTAGCATGCTTCTTTTACTCTTAACATGAGACCCCCCCCCACCCCACACATCTCTTAGACATGACTGTAGAAGACTGGGGTTTAAAGGCACAGGACTGCCACGATCATGTCTCCTTTGTGCCTGTGAATACAGCAGAGGTGGAGAACACAAGGAGTTCAAGATGAAGGCAGAGTCCAACCCTCATGAGCCCCAGCCAATGAGAGATGATGAGAGTTGCAGTCCAATAAGATCTGGAGGGCCACACATTTCCCATCCCTGAGATACAGTGAAATGCCTGCAGCTTAGATGGGAGGAGAAAACAGTGGCATGGAAATGTTCTTGAGGGTTTTTTCCATGCCTTGAACATAGGATGAGGAGGGAGGTCTTTTTTGGGGGTGGGGGAGGGAATGTGATTCAATTTCATTTATGTTTTGAACATAACAAGCATTAATAGATCATAGCTATCTTTACATTCAGACAGAAAGCAATTCTTTTTTGGAATGTCTCCCTTTGCCTCTCTTTGTAGATATTTCTCTGCTTGGCCTCACCTTCATACAATTTTCTAACAAGGGAAGGTTTGGGTCTTCCCTTCATGTCTGGAAAACATCCAGCTTAAGCCACCAGAAAGAAACTCAGGCTTCTTTTACACATTACCCTTACAGGAAATAGCGAGTGGTGTAGCTGGGCCTGCCAGGCTGTGAAACTACTGTGAAACAGGGCACTACGACAGTGCACAAGCTACTTAGCAGCATAAAGGTATTGGAGGCAGGATTTCCCTTTTATTTTTCATCATGCAAGGTCTCTCTGCGCCACCCAGTCTGTAGTTTTTAACAATACACCCTTCTCATGCACACAGTGTATATAAAGAACAGAGGAAGGAAAATCTGACACTGGAAATGAAATACTAAAACAAACACCCCCCCACAAAAGAACAGAAAGGTTTTTTAAAAAATCAGATGAAATTATTCATTTAGACCTGTTACAGTATTTTTGAATCTAATCTCAGGGACCATATTATATGCAGCAAGGTAAACATATGTTGGAAAGGCTGTAACAGAAATGGAAGAAACAATAAACATGGGGGAGAGGGGAGAATAAGTATTGAAGTGGGATAAAGACTACCACTGAGGCTTTCTCTTCCTCCATTCCACAGCTTAGGGCATCCTGCATACCATACAACATGATAACAGCTATGAAGACGATTGTGTCCAGCCTGCTCCTGTTCAGTTTCGTTTCCCATTAGTTAGGAGAAGAGATGGTCACTTTAGAGAGATGATAAACATGATAAGGATTCATCGCTTGCTTGACCCACTGCCTGCTTTCTTGACTGCCAACAGCAACACTGGTCTTCTGCATCATTCTGGAGGATGAGGTGCGTATCTGACAGCCTCTAATGTATCACAGCACAAGAGAAGAAGGCAGCCTGTATGGGAACCTGTGGTTAAGTCAGTAGGTCCAGTACTGGGCAATTGTAGCTCCTAGTAGAGTGCTCAAGTTCCTAAGTTTATACACTGAATGGAAAATCTGAATTTAAAAGGGCAGCATTACACCCAGAATTGATAAAGTGAGCATCCTGCTCAAGTCCGTTGATTGTTTGACAGTTCTTACTGTCTCATAAGTCACTTCCAGGTTGTTTTGTAACAAGTAGCATTGTTCCATCATCAAAGCTTTGTTTCACTCCAGACAATATTTGCAGTCACAAACAGAAAGCAAAAAAGACCCCAGAGTAGCACAAATCCAATCCAGAATGTGTGCCGGAAAGGGGACAAATGTTTATTCAGTGTGCCACTCCCAAAGACCACCTGAGCATCTTTTCGGCTACAGTATGCTAAGAAAGCTGGGATGATGTACTGGATCCCATTTCCAGCATAGGCCCCTGTGATGCCCACCAGCTTCTCCAGATCATGGGTACAGAAAGCCACAACAATGGGGGGAATCAGTGTGATGACTGGGAAAACAAACCTATCTACTATCCACGGGTAGGTTTCCCCTTCTCGGTGGAAGAGGGTCTTCCAATTGTTTCTCAAAGTCACAGCAATTATAGGGAAGTTGGTACTAATGGTGAAGACTGGAAAGAGGCCCAGGAAGTAGCGGATGACGACATTATTGACAATATCACAGTTAGTGAAGTTGAGTGTGTACATGTCCATTAGCGTCTCATTGCGGAAGCAGTAGATAGCAGTAAAGGACAGGAGGCTGTAGAAACCCAGGATTAAGACATAATCCAAAAGGACCAACTTGTTAACATGTCTCTTCTTGGAGATGGGAGTAATTAGGGATGGCAGGGAATGTTGGCACATGAAGGAATAAATGCATACCCCAAAGAGATTGCCGATTCCTGAGAGCTGTGCCAATGGAGGATGACCTTCCCCATGACCCTTGGTGATGCGGAGGAGTGCTAAAATTATCATGACCACAAATGCTGAAAGGAGAAAGAAGAAACATGGTTAAGTCAGAACAATGGCTAGGCTCACAAAATCGTACTGCTCTCATCTCTGTGCTGGATCTTTATAAGTCTATCTACAAGTCCCAAGAGATAAGGAAAAAGCACTTCTCTGGAGAAAACATCACAGAATATAAAGGAAAGATCTATGAGGAATTTTCAATATGTGCATTCAGTATTAGACTGTATACTAGGTTTGAAGGTGAGAGGGAAAATCTCATATGAAATTACACATGGCATTCTTTAAAATAACTTTATTGAACCAGCACACATTTTCTCAGACATCTGCCTCTTAGGAAATGGGTTTGACCCATCACAGATGCTACTTGAGTCTTAAAGGGGTGGGGGACATGTTGTCTTTGAACTTAACACCTTCTCCTCACCTGAGGGCTCTCTGTCTCATTCATGTTAGCAAAAAGTGCACTGAGAAACTTTCCTAGCATAAGCAAATACTGCTTTGACTGAAAGGGCATTTGAAAGATTGCTTCTGGGCAGCACAGAACACACAAAAGACAACACTCATGCCCTTTGGTTTTTGACAGCATTTGTTAGATGAGAGTGGGACTGTATTTTACATAAATGACACCGACAGGAATGCTTCCAACTGGCTTCCATAAAATTTAGGGTATGTGTAAAGAACACAGTGACATCGTTCTGTATAAGAAAGCTGCCTGTGGCTAATCTCATCTGGGAGCAAGTCTAGCAAGTACTGAAAACAAAGTACTGAAAACAGGTCTCCAAATGTCTAAGTTGCAAGCATTAAACACACACAACATATCTAATGTTTACTATGATAATAAAAACCCACACTTTATTTGCTTTTCAAAAGAAGATTTGCTGAAGGAAGGCCAGGAAGGACTTATGTCTGATATTAAACATTAGTGACAGAAACAAAAACAACAAAAACAGCACAGTTTTACTGAACCAGAAAAAAGAATGCACAGGGTACCAGATATGCATGTGCAATAAGCTGAACATTATGATGAAGAGGACAGAGATCTTCAACCTTTGAAGATTCAGTCTTTGATCACTGTGAGCTCCATTATGCTTTCTGAAATGATAATGAATCAAGTACAGGAATTCAGGATTTTCTTCTCAATCAGACTGCTGAAAATATGTGTATCTTTAAGAACACTATCTGAGAGCCAGAGAACTACCATAAGTTAGCTATATGAGGTGGTGTTATTAAGGTTGGTGTCATCCCTCCCTCCGATGGTGTCACCTGGTGCGGTTTGGCCTCTCTGCACCCTCTTAGTGCTGCTACTGGCTATATGCATAGGGCACAGCAGGACTTTAAAAAAAGTTAAACGGCTGGCTTCCAAATCATGACAAATCATTTTTCAAATTGCAAAAGCAATTTACAATATGTGGCTTGTAGTGAAGAGCATATATCCTAAAACCTTCTTGGGCACAGAACTAGTTGGGCAGTTTTCTAGCTATGACCCATAAGAACAAGCCCCAGCCAAAATTCCATTCTGGTATCATGAACTAAAACAGCATGATAATCATAATAGAAGTGAAACCCTTCTGTAAAACAGCTAGTCACACTTTAGAGGCTCCTCAATCCCACTTTCTTGTACATGACTCAAGTATATTCCCCACAGATCCCATTTATGCAGCTTTACTTCAAATATATGGTTGCTGTGTGCCCCCTGCATTAGTACTCTGGATCAGACACCTTTAAAAGTGAAGGGTGAGTTACTTAATTACAATAAAACAAAGGTGATGGCTTTTACTAGCAAGAAGGTCATTCGTAAGCCCTGGTGGCACAGTGGTTAAATGCCAGTACTGCAAGCCACCATGTCGCAAGTTCGATTCCAGCTGGCTCCAAGGTTCACTCAGCCTTCCATCCTTTCATAGGTTGGTAAACTGAGTACCCAGCTTGTGGGGGGCAATTCGCTAACACACATTGGAAACTGTTTAATGCAGTGTAGATGTGTAAATAGCTATTGCTTAAAACAATTTGTAAGCCGCTCTGATAGCCTTGTGGCTGAAGAGCGGGGTAAAAATAAATAAATAAATAAATAAATAAAAATCGACTCCCACTGAACAGATCACAAACTATAGTTACCTCAGAGTAGTTTTTCACTGTTCCGGCTCATGAAAAATACAGATGAAAATGGCAGTAGAGAATGCCCAAAGGAGTATGTCAGCTGTGCTTAGATTTTTTTATACATGTCATGCCCCATGAGCCTGATGAGGCTATAGAGTCAGAGGAGGAGGAGAACATGGCAGGGAATGGCCCTAGGGACCCAGGCACAAATTTATCTACACTTGTGCCAGTAGGAAACCCTGCCAACCTAGAGGCTCGAGCAGAGAAAGAGCCTGGTCTAAGTGGGTTGGCATCAGTCCCAGGAGGCTATCAGAGCGGCTTACAAATTGTTTTAAGCAATAGCAATTTACACATCTACACTGCATTAAGCAGTTTCCAATGTGTGTTAGCTAATTGCCCCCCCCCCCAAGCTGGGTACTCATTTTACTGACCTACAAAAGGATGGAAGGCTGAGTGAACCTTGGAGTCCTCTGGAATTGAACTTGCAACGTGGTGACTTGCAGTACTGGCGTTTAACCACTGTGCCACCAGGGCTCCTATTCTTTAATACTTTTTATTATGAATAAAGAGTAATAACAATAACAGAACAAATGCATATCATAAATGAATAAAACACCAAAAGTAAAGAGAACACTTGACAACACGGACATAACAGGATGCATCATTTTCTAGTCTATATTAATTTGACTTTGCTTGCTACTGGTGTTCAGGAATCCAAGGTGAGGAGAATCATAGAATCATAGAATTGCAGAGTTGGAAGAGACCACGAGGGCCATCCAGTCCAACCCCCCTGCCACGCAGGAAATCACAATCAAAGCATCCCCGACAGATGGCCATCCAGCCTCTGTTTAAAGACCTCCAAGGAAGGAGACCCCACCACGCTCCGAGGGAGTGCGTTCCACTGCCGAACAGCTCTTACTGTCAAAAAGTTCCTCCTAAAGTTGAGGTGGAATCTCTGTTCCTGGAGCTTGCACCCATTGCTCCGTGTTCCAGTCTCTGGAGCAGCAGAAAACAAGCCTGCTCCATCCTCAGCGTGACATCCCTTTAAATACTTAAACAGGGCTATCATATCGCCTCTAAACCGTCTTTTTTCCAGGCTAAACATACCCAGCTCCCTAAGTCTCTCCTCATAAGGCATTGTTTCCAGACCTTTCACCATTTTAGTTGCCCTTCTCTGGACACGCTCCAATTTGTCAATATCCTTTCTGAATTGTGGTGCCCAGAACTGGACACAGTATTCTAAGTGAGGTCTGACCAAGGCAGAATAGAGTGGCACTATTACTTCCCTTGATCTAGACACTATACTTCTATTGATACAGCCCAAAATTGCATTGGCCTTTTTAGCTGCCGCATCACACTGTTGGCTCATGTTCAACTTGTGGTCTACTAGGACTCCTAGATCCCTTTCGCACGTAGTCTCATTCAGCCAGGTCTCTCCCATCCTATATTTATGCATTTCATTTTTCCGCCCTAAATGCAGTACTTTACATTTCTCCGTATTGAATTTCATTTTGTTAGCTTTGGCCCAGCTCTCCAGTCTATCCAGGTCATTCTGAATTTTGATCCTGTCCTCTAGGGTATTAGCTACTCCTCCCAATTTGGTGTCATCTGCAAATTTGATAAGTATGCCCCTAATTCCCTCATCTAAGTCATTGATAAAGATGTTGAATAGCACTGGGCCCAGGACAGAACCCTGTGGCACCCCACTGGTCACATCTTTCCAAGACGAAGAGGAGCCACTGCTGAGCACCCTTTGGGTTCGGCCGGTCAACCAATTACAAATCCATTGAACAGTTAACTTGTCTAGCCCACATTCTACAAGCTTGTTTGCAAGAATGTCATGGGGAACCTTGTCAAAGGCCTTACTGAAATCAAGGTATGCAATGTCCACAGCATTCCCTTCATCTACCAAGCTGGTAACTTTATCAAAAAAAGAGATCAGATTAGTCTGGCATGACTTGTTTCTCTGAAACCCATGCTGACTTTTTGTGATTATGGCATTGCCTTCTAAATGTTCACAGACTCTCTGTTTAATGATCTGTTCTAGAATCTTCCCTGGTATTGATGTCAGACTAACTGGACGATAGTTGTTGGGATCCTCTTTTTTCCCCTTTTTGAAGATGGGAACAACGTTTGCCCTCCTCCAGTCTGCTGGGACTTCTCCTGTTCTCCAGGAGTTCTCAAATATTATTGCCAATGGCTCTGAGATTATATTTGCCAGCTCTTTTAATACTCTTGGATGTAGTTCATCTGGTCCTGGAGATTTAAATTCATTTAGATTAAGAAGGTATTCCTGTACTACCCCTTTACTTATTTTGAGCTGGATTTCCCCTATTGTGTCCTCTGTTCCATTCTCCTCAGGTTGGTCCTCCTTTTCCTTTTCTGAAAACACTGAGGCAAAGAAGGTGTTGAGTAATTCTGCCTTTTCTCTGTCCCCTGTTAGCATTTTGCCATCTTCTCCACGTAGCGGCCCTATCATTTCCTTCTTCCTCCTTTTGCTGCGGACATACCCAAAAAAACCCTTTTTATTGTTCTTAACCTCCCTAGCAAGCCTGAGCTCATTCTGCGCTTTAGCTTTTCTGACTTTACTCCTACACGTGTTCGCTATCTGTTTGAATTCTTCTTTG
This sequence comes from Gambelia wislizenii, assembly GCA_030847615.1. Classification (NCBI taxonomy): domain Eukaryota; kingdom Metazoa; phylum Chordata; class Lepidosauria; order Squamata; family Crotaphytidae; genus Gambelia; species Gambelia wislizenii. Next base: position 198,214,049 of record JAUMIR010000002.1, read on the forward strand.
GTGATTTCCCCCCCTTTCCATTTCCTATACATGTTCCGTTTAAAACTTAGCTCCATTGAAAGTTCTTTAGTCATCCATCCTGGTTTCTTGAGACACCTCCCATTTTTCTTCCTCAATGGTACTGTTTGAAATTGTGCCTTCAGTATCTCCCTTTTGAGAAAGTCCCATCCGTCTTGAGGTCCCTTCTCTTTTAGTATTCTTGACCATGGGATCATCCCCAGTATTTCCCTGAGTTTATTGAAATCAGCTCTCCTAAAGTCAAGAATGCGTGTCTGACTATGCCTGGCTTCTCCTTTCCATTGTATAACAAACTCCAGGAGAACATGATCACTCTCACCTAAGGATCCCACCACTTGCACCCCATTAACAAGGTCGTCTCTGTTGGTTAGGATCAGATCTAAAATAGCTGACCCCCTTGTTGCCTCTTCCACCATTTGGACCATGAAATTGTCTTCCAGGCATGTAAGGAATTTGCTAGACCTTGTAGTTTTGGCTGAGTTAGATTGCCAGCAAATATCAGGATAGTTGAAGTCACCCATCACTACTACATCTCTCCTTTCTGCATGTATGTTCATCTGTTCTAGAAAGGCAACATCCAATTCCTCCGTCTGATTTGGGGGTCTGTAGTAGAGTCCCACAATAACATCCCTGTTGTTTCCCTCCCCTTTAATTTTTATCCAGATGCTCTCCACCTGGCTTCCAGTATTGATGTCATGGATCACTTCACTGGTGTAAATATCCCTGACATATAATGCTATTCCTCCTCCTTTCCTGTTTGGCCTGTTTCTCCTATAAAGGTTATACCCCTCTATTCCTACATTCCAATCATGAGACTCGTCCCACCAGGTTTCAGTAACGCCTATTATATCATATTTGTTTTGTAGTGCAAGGAGTTCTAGTTCATCTTGCTTATTTCCCATGCTCTGTGCATTAGTGTAGAGACATCTGAGACCATGTGTTCCCTTTACTTGCTCCCTGTGCAAGTTTTTTTGCCTCCCACTGTTGGGTCCTTGCGCTGTTCGCCTTGTTCCCTCTATGACAGTTTGACTATTTTCTCCAGCCCTTTTGCCTTCCAGAATACTGTCTCCCTCCCCCATATGACTCAGTTTAAAGCCCTCCTGATCAAATTCTTGAGACTGTTGGCAAAAATGTTTCTGCCAACTGTTGTAAGATGCACCCCATCTCTTGCCAGAAGTCCCCCCGCATGGAAGCGCAGTCCATGATCCAAGAATCCAATTTGTTCCCGGCGACACCATCTACGGAGCCAGTTGTTTACGTCGGCTATTTTCCTCTCCCTTCTTGGACCATGCCCTTCAACTGGCAGAAGAGACGAGATGACCACCTGTGCGTTCATTTCTTTCAGCTTCCTCCCCAGGGCCTCATAATCTCTTCTGATCTTGGGAAAGCTGTGCCTTGCAGTATCATTGGTTCCCACATGGATCAAAAGGAAGGGGTTATGATCTGTAGGCTTGACGAGTCTTGTCAGCCTCTCGGTCACATCACAGATCTTTGCCCCAGGGAGACAACACACCTCCCGAGTCATCTTGTCAGGCCCACATACCACTGCTTCTGTACCCCTCAGCAAGGAGTCCCCCACCACCACCACACGCCTCCGCTGAGGCTTCGCAGCTGCTGTTCCTTGCGGTGGTCCTCTCAAGGTCCCCTGCTCTACCCCTGAAGTCTGTCCATGCTGTTCTTCCTCGTTGTCCTTGATAAGGGAAAGGGCTTCGAATCGATTCTGAAGCAGGCCCATTGACACAAGAAGACCATGAGAGGGATATGGTATCTGCCCTGAACAGTCAGTCCACTTATCTGATAAGTCTCAAGAGAAGGTGTTGAGCTGAAGGTTGAAAGTGATGTGTACCATTGTTTATATAGTCAATAAACACATGCCAGTCTGAATGGAATGTGTCCCGTTTCGCTTATCCAGTGCAAAATTTCATTTTAGAGGAAAGTTTTTCCAATAAACAAGATGTCCAAATTCTGTTACACCAAACGTTCAAGGAGAAGTCACCTGTCTTCCATTTTTTTGGCAATTTTAGGATGTGCATCAATTAATAAAAATGCAATCAATTTTCTATGTTTTAAATTGTTGTTCTTATTTATAAACAACGAAAGCAGAAGAAGAGAGGGACATAAATGCAGTTGTCTGCTTAGTAATGACAGAGATTTGAGAGAGGACTGCTTTTTAACATGTGGGCATTCAATCCACATATGTAAATACATTCCAAGAGATTGAGAACTCCTCCAACAATATGGGGGGGCACGTTGCTAATCATTCTATACAGGGGAAGTAGGGTAAGATACCATCTAGGAATAAGTGTTAACACACCTTCTCTAGCCTGGATAGATCTAGTCTTATAGGGGGGTGAGGACCATATACGAGCCCATTCATTATCCATGATGGGGATCTTTAATTTCAATTTCCAGATTGATTTAACATAGTGAATAGTCCCATAAGAGAACCGCATCAAAAACTTATAAAACACCAGAGTAATACTAACATTACACAAATTTGTTGAGGTACAAATCTGTTCAAAAAAGGTTAATGGTCTCTGAGGTTCCCCATGTCATGCCCCATGAGTCTGATGAGGGTATGGAATCAGAGGAGGAGGAGGACACGGCAGGGAATGACCCTATGGACCCTAGCACAGGTGTATGTACACCTGTGCCAATTAGGGAACCCTGCCAATCTGGAGGCTTGAGCACCAGTCCCAGCAGAGAGTCCTGCCAATTCAGATAAAGATGAAGAAGAGACAAAATTACCTCTACCATCATACAGCCAGCAGTGATCTCAAAAGGAAGCTCAAAGGAAATTGCTGAGACTTTATGAGAAACACCTGCTCATCAAGAAGCACCTGGCAAAGCCTTGATTGCTATATACATGCTTTGTGGAAATGTGGAGGCTTTGTCAGAGATCAACTGATCTTTCTAGAGAGAGCTTCGTGTCTGATATCTCTGACTCTGTGTCTTGATTCCTGTTGCCTTGACTCATGTTTAGACCTTGGATTGTTTCTGACTGCACTGTTGCTTGATCCTGCTGACCCATGGACCTACTTCTTAACTACACTGCCTTCTGTAAGCCCTGACCTTTGGGCTGTATTCTGGACTCTTCTCTGTGTGTCTTCTTGCCTGTATTGCTGCTTCTCCAAGAAACGGAACCTTGCTTGTTCTGAACCTTATCTGGCTCCCCTTAATTGATTTTGCTATCACTTGGAATTGGCTGCTTTCCCAGACTTTGTTATCCTCTCACTGGCATTTTGGGGCTGCTTTCTCGGACACCCCATGAATTTTTAAGTAAGCCAAAAGTGAAGTAATTTGTCTATACTGGAACCATGAGGGGTGAGCTGGGCAAAGGGAAGTTTGCAAAAGTTCTAGGGTTTGGGGTTTTCCCCTATCAAAAAGACCTATTACAATATAAATTCCACAGTGTCTCCATAATTTAAATTACATGAACTTGTCTTGCATGTAGAATCTAGGGTGGAGTAAGAATGGCCTGATCGGAGAAGGGTCAGGTGCTAATAGGTGAATCCATTTGGACCAAATCTGAAGTGAAGTGGATAAAAATGTGTTTTGCAATCTTTTATGTTTATGGGGACTGGAAATAGAATAGAGACATGTTCCTTCCACAGATGAAGAAGGGCCAAATTCCAAGTCTACCAATCTGACAGAGGAGTCATCCTTCACTAGCTAATTGAAATGCTTGAAAGTACAAAGAGATGGGGAATTGCCAAGCCTCCACAAGCAGGAGAAGTGTATCTACTGGATTTAGAGAATCCAGTAGAGAGAATTTCTTACTAAACACAAAATGTTCTATGAGTGTTTGCCATTTCCTGATTCTTACCTGTGATGGGTCAAGAGGAAAGTCTGAAAGAATAATAATAGACAGGATATTTTCACTAGCGCTATTTTGCCTAGAGTGGACAAATAGAGGGATTGCCATTTTTCAAATTTCTATTTCACCCAGAAATAGGCCTAAAATTTCTGGGGACTAGTTGTGAAAGCTCTTTGGTAATTATAACTCTTAGATAAGTGAAGCCAGAGGGACTTAATCGCAGACCTGTCAGATTTTGTAAATGTAATTGCCATTGAAGAGGGACATTAATACACAGCATGATGGATTTGTTATAACTGATATGAAGGCCAGAATATAACCCGAAATGATCTAGGATACGTTTTAAGGGTAAGAATTAATCTTCTGGATTTGACAAGTAAATCAACACATCATCCACATACAGAGAAAGTTTGTGTTGTTTACCACTGATGTGAATGCCAGACATCCCAGGTTCTGCTCTAATCAGGGTCACCAGCTTCTCAACTATTAAAACAAACAAGAGGGAGCAACGGACAACCTTGCTTAGTGCCTCTAGTGATGGTAAGAGGGGCCAAGAGTAAACCATTGAGCAACATGTTTACAGTTGAGCCTTCATATAGTGAGCAGAGTATGTGATGAACTCATGATCAACAAACATTTCAGTAAGCAATTCAAAAAGATATGGCCATTCCAATCTGTCAAAGGCTTTTAAAATGTCTAGAGATAAAAGAATGAGGGGAGTCTTGGACAAGTAGGAATGATGTATTAAGTTCAGCATTCTTCTGATAGGGTCTGATAAACATTGCCCAGGCATAAACCCAACCTGATCTGGATTTATGTAATGGGTTATGAATTTGTTTATTCAGGAAGCTAATAAACTGTGTGAAGATTTTTGTATCTTGGTTTAAGAGTGCAGAAAGAATCACAACCCGGAAACATCACCCAAGGAGACCTTCTGCTGTGCTTTCTGCAACCGGACATGTTTATCTCGGATTGGCCTTTTCAGTCATTAGTGCGTTTGCAGAAAGCACGGGATGAGTCATTCCTGAATCTTAATTTGGGAAGAAAAGCCAGAGAAAGAGGAGAGAGGTCTAAAGGCTTTAGGCTCTGGGTTTTCTTCCTGGGTTTTTGGGACTGGGACCAAAATGGTTGCGTACCAGGTATGGGGGATGGGACCAAGTTTTAGAATGACATTTAATAAGGTTTGCAGATGCGGCTCTAGATTATAAGAGAATTTTGTAGAAAGCTCCAGAAAAGCCGTCTGGACCAGGAGATTTGTAAGGTTTCAGCTTGTGAATAGTCTCCTTTATTTCCTCCAACAGATGGGAGCTTTTAAAGAGGTTAAGTGAGAATCAGAAATATTATTTAAATTTAGTGATTTTACAAAGGAGCTCATATCTGATCCAGAAGGATGATTTAAGGTATCTAATTCAGAATAGAAATTGTGAAAGACGTATACAATTATAGCAGGATCTGTTATCATGATACCAGATGGAGCAGTGATTGATGGAATTATTTTCCCTCTGCTTTACATTTTATAGCCCTTGCTAAAAATTTGGAGTTCTTATTATATTCATAGAAGTAAGCCCTAGTGTACCAAAGAGAGGCTTGTATGGTTTTATCATCTAGGGCATTTAGTTCTGCCCCTTTCCCCCCTGAAGTTGAGAGAATATCTTTGTCATAAGTGTTGTCTTATGCAGCTGGGAGAGCTGGTCTATTTCCTGCATCAACGATTGCCTGGTGTCCCTAAGCCTCTTCTCTGTGGCCCCTTCTTTAATCAGCTTCCCTCTAAGAACTGCTTTTAGAGTATCCTAGAGAAGGGCTTTTGAGGTGTCAGCAGTCCTATTTTCAGCATAGAAATGGATGATGACTTCCTGTAAATGTTTTTTGAATCGCTCATTTAACAAGAAGTAGGGGCTGAACCGCTAAAGGGGTGGTATAGTAGGGCCAAGATGCAAAATTAATAATATTGCTGCATGATCAGAATGGAAGATGGGATCAATTTGTACATCTAAGATGTTTGATAGAGTTTCTTTTGCAATGAAAAAAAATAATCACTACAAGAGTATGAATGGTGCATAGCAGAATGAAAGGTGAAATTGCAGGCAGAATGATTTAAAATTCACCACAGGTCTATTAAATCATGTGTTGAGAGAAGGTGAGAGAAGTCATTTGTTTATTCAAATAGGGTCCAGAATGTCATTGGCATCCCCTCTTATTATTATAGTGCCACGTGCGTTTATTTTTAGAATATTTAGACATGAATTCATGTTGGCCTGGAGTTGGTGAGTAAAAAGTACCAAGGGTTACCTGCTGTCTAGCGATCCCCCCAATGAGTATTGAATATCTACCATCAGGATCTCTAAGAATTTTTTTCTAATTGGAATTGGCATGATCTGTGGGATAAAACTGCTACTCCTCTTGCTTTCTTCGAATTGCCTGATGTATATTGGGCAATTGTGATGAGTTTTTTGTGGGAAAGCCATGCAGGGAGCAAGGTTTTTTTTTTAAAAAAAAATAGTGATTCTTGCCTGTTTAACAGGGGAGCCTAAGCCCTTCACATTGAAGGACATTATTTTCAGTCTATCCACTTAAAAGTTACGTGAATAGCGAGGCAGTCTGATCATTAGAATCATGAAATCATATTGAAGAAGTACCTGACTTGAAAAGTAAGCATCTGGGAGACTCCTAAAACTGAGGCAAAGAGAAAAGTAGACAAGAGCAATAGTAGAAGTGTGTGCATCCTGTCACTGGTAACAATTAACATTCAAACATGTAAAAACAACGAAAACAGTCAAAACAGTTAAACCAAGAGGAAGGCGCCAGGGAGTGTTTCCTGGGACACAATCATGCCCTTTGCAGGCAATCTCCTCTGGAATGGAAGGTGTGGGCACTGCAGATCTACAGCAGCAAGTCTCTAAGCTGATACAGTGTTACAAAGTAACAAATTGGAGGGTTAATCAGAGAGCAACTAAAGGAGAATTAGCAGGCAGAGAGGGGAGGAGCTGACAATTGTAACAATCTAAGGTGGATAGTTGACAGCTAACTAAGTGGGTCCTGTAAAAATGGTGGTAAAGCAGAGCTAGAATTGGTGGGGATACTCGAAGAAGAAAGCAATGTCAAGATGACGGGGTGTGTGTGTGTGAATCCCAGGATGAGGGACCACCAAATTATCCAATCACATTAATAACATAGTCAGTCTAAGGGAAGAAGTTAAAAAACCAAATAACACATTAAATCCCAATAATTTCTAAAACCTTCAAACAAAATTAAAGTTTCCTTTATATTAATTACAATGAAACAGAATATGGATAAAAATATATAATGGAACAAATAACACTGATGAAATCTGATCTCAACCCTGAAAATCACAGGGAGTGTCTTGGCTGTTTTCTGTTTCACTTTTGATCAGTTCCCAATACCACGGTCTTGAGTCTTGAAAGCTGGGTCCAGGATCGGAAAGCTGTCATCATCTTGTGCTGTCTTCTCTAATTCTCTAGGGATCACAATGTCTAGAGCCTCACAGATCTGTATTAGTTGTTTTTTATTAGTGGCTATTAAAGTGGTATCTCTGTGAACAATGGTCAGTTTGAATGGGAAGCCCCATTTATATTTGATCCCAGCTTGTTGCAAGAGAAGTGTAAATGACTGAAAGGCCCACCATCTCTGTTGAGTCTCAGAAGAGACATCCAGATATACTTGAAGGACATGATTTTGAAAAGAGCTGGGGCATTGGTAAGCACTGTCATAACTTGCACTTGTTTCGGATAATGGGTAAATCGAACAATAATGTCCCGGGAGGTGGTGTTATATTTCACCTTCAATGTCTGAATCTGATGTAACCTCTCAATATCATATGAATGAGGGCCCAGTTCTGGAAAGGCATCATTGATCCATGAAAGGAAGAATGAGAGAAGATCTCCCCTTTCCACATTTGTTGGGAAAACCACACAGATGAATATTTAGATGCTGATTACGATTCTCTTGGTCATCAGTTTTGTCAGCAAGGTAGGTATTCATTTGCTCCAGTCTGGTAATACGGCTCTCATGCTGGATCCCCTGTTCCTAAGCTAAATTGGCTATATTACCTATGTCTCTGATAGGATCTGTCAAGGCCATCACCTTGGAATTAACTGGTTCCAGTGCACGAGTCCAGTCCTGTTGCAAGTCCTTAACCAAGTTCTCCCACAGCCCCTCCAAAAGGTCTTGAAATGGAATATCCAGAGGCACTAAATGATCTCCTTTCCCTCCTTTATTACCCTTGTTGGAGTTGCGAGGCATGACAGTTTCACCTGAGAGAGAAGGATCATCCAGGGAGATCTTTAGTTCTTCCATCAGAAGATAAAAGGTAGAAATCTCCTGGTCTGCTAATCTCTTTGGAGTAGCCATTAGATCATCAGATTAACTACTTTTGGGGACAAAATTGCATTTAAGCCCTCTAATTTGTTAATGTATATAAAAGACCTTATCCCACTCAGGGATCAAGCGTCCACCATTAACAGTGGCTAGCCATGCCCCTGCAGCCTTGTGTCTCAAGGAAGGCCTGATCTCTGTTGAAAGCCAAGCCTGGATTCTTATGACCAATTACTGGCTAAAACGCACCTCCCCAACTGGGCTGGTTCCTTTAACTCTGACAGCTATCGATCTACATGGCTCTCTCTGGCTTTTCTTCGCAAACGAAGATTCAGGAAGACTCATCCTGCGCTTCCTGCAAGCACGCTGATGACTAAAAAGGCCAATACTGCTTCTGTGTGGGCAACAAGGGCATCATCATCAGCGAAGAGCAGCTCACGGACTAGATAGTTTAGAGTCTTAGTGCGAGCCCTCAGACAGCTTAAGTTAAACAAGCTACCATCAATACAGTAACGTGTATAGATGCTGTCCTCTTCTTCAAGCTCTGCCGTAGCCCTTTGGAGCATCATGCTAAAGAAGATTGTAAATAAAGTTGGAGCAAGAACACAACCTTGCTTCACTCCATTAGTTATTAGAAAGGGCTCTGAAAGAGCATCGCCATATCTGACTTGACCGTGCTGGCCCTTGTGTAGCAAGATAATCATTTTAAGGAATTTGGGGGGGACATCGTAATTTTTCCAGGATCTGCCACAGACCTGCAATCTACATGGAAACAGTTACTTAATAATAAACTTTCGCCATATGGGTTTAAGGTAACAGTAAATCTGTCATCAAACAATGAATAAGAGACACAGAGTTGCAAAATCACTTGAGCTTAGTCACCAAGTATCCCATTCTTGGAATTACAAGGGAACCTTTTGGCTGCCCTAATTATTTGACAAATTTAACAATTCCTAAGTATAGGAAAGCACTTACATTAGCACAATTTAATGTTTTCCCTTCTGCTTTATTGGAGGGAAAATCCCGTATCATGAGTGTATTTATCCCTGTGCAAATGAGGCAGCAGAAACTCTCAGCCATGTACTTTCATGTTACCCTTTTTACAAGGGCTATTGCTTTAATCATTCACACCTATTCTACAGGATTTTCCCGGCATGACGGAAGAATTCTATCTTTTCCTTCTGCTCTCTGACTAGGATGCACAGATTATGGATACGGTCACTAGATTTTGTTAGACAGATGATAAATCAGCAGTAGATAATGACAATGAAGTGCTCTCTTTGACGTACTAAGGTAGCCATGTGGGGCTGGTGGGATTATATACAAACTTTGGCCTTAGGCAGAGTGTTGTGATTTACTTTCTTATATTATGAAATGTACATTTTGTGTGTTTTATTTCATATTATTCTGTTTTATGTACCTTTTGGTAAAAATAATCTTTTTTATGCTGGTCTATGACTGTGATAAATTATTGGAATTAATTGGTTGCACCAGGGTTCAACTCAAAATAGGCAGAGTCCAGACTCCACAGACCAGATTACAATGGGGTTTATAGGCTTCCATGTTTAGAACCTAGAAATCAGATCTAGGGAGTCTGGCCCCTAGCCATTTTGATTTGGAAGGAGAAACTGCCCACGACATCTTGGATATTAAGGAATAGAACTGCCTGTTTATGATAAGGAACAATTAAAAATGGGCATTTGTATTGTCTTTCCCTTGTTAATATATTTGAGGATACAAAACTGGGTTCACTCAAACTGATTAATGAGATACTTCAACATATCAAGGTTAATGAACATACCTATAACAGAGAATATTTCAAACCTTAAGTCAGACAAAATTAGAGAGCACAGATAACAACCAAAGAAACTCTGGAATTCAGAATCAGTTGTCTACTGGAAAAGACAACATCATACTAACTGGACAATGATGCAGCATCAGAACAATGCTGCATCAGTGAAAATCCAGAGATTAAAACCAGTGCTTGTCTTATAAGAGAAATATTTCTAGTGTCTTTAAAATCCACAAGTTCCATGTCTCAAATCCAAAGTAGTTTCCAGTTCTTAGCACTTGTTGTGTTCATGTATAAGCTGCCACAAAAGATAGCCAGTCCTATATTTTTGAATACAGATACTTCTGAGCATCATCCAAGCCAGGGATTGGAAGACTTCAGATTTCCAGGATCTTCTTTAGCTTTATCCAACCTGGTTTCTATTAAATGAACTGGACTACAATTGGATGATGACCATGCTGGCTGGAACAATAGGAATTGTAATCCAAAACCTCTGAGGGGTACTAGGTCAGGGAATGCTGATCTACTTATTTTTACCAATGGAGAATTATCAAACCTGGGGTATAAAACACTAGCTTAGGTAGACATGTACCTGGTACAATTAAGGAACAGTATATGGTTTAGAGAAGACAATGGATGTGTTTTCAAACCCACAATTAAGCTAGCAGTCCTTTCACACACACAAAAATCTGCTCCTTGTTCCCCTCTCTAACAAACTTCCCTCATGCCAGTGCCCTAACTTATAGAAGTGGAGAGGAGGAGCCCTTTCATTCTGAACTATTGCTAAAGAAAAGAGATTCTGAAAACCTTGCAGATCAAATGTAAATAGCCAAGAGATCTAGCTCCTGATCTGCCTCCTGCCCAGCAGTCTATCCTTACTGTGGGATTGAATCTAACAGAAAATATAAAGCTGATAGCATGTTCAAGTGCACTACAACCCATTACCTTCATTCTTTGCAGCCACCTATCTAGAACTATATTGTCACATATTTGCACTGTACCAATATCAAGAACTACTGCAAATACAGTTGCCCCTCCACTTTCACGGCTTTCACATTTGCGGTTTTGACTATTTGCGGTTTGCTCAGGAAGCACCTCATTTAAATCAGCCTCACTCCCTTGCACATAAGGGAGAGGAGCCAATTTAAATGGAGTGCTCCCTGACCAAACCGTGCTGCCTAACTCCCCGCTCTCCTGGGGCTTGGCTCCATTTGGGGTGGAGAGCCAAGTCCCGGGACAGCGGGGAGTATGGGGCAGAGGTGATTTTCACACACACACACTGCCCTTCGCAAAGCAGCCATGGGCTTCTCCTGAAGCCCATCCTGCCTTGGGAAGGGTGTGTGTGAAGAGCCTCCCTCCCACCCCTCCCTTCCCTTCCCAAGGCAGATCGCTGTCTTGGGAAGGGGGGGGGTGAAAATCCTACCTCCCTCCCACCCCTCCCTTCCCTTCCCAAGGCAGATCGCTGCCTTGGGAAGGGTGTGTGTGAAAAGCCTCCCTCCCACCCTCCCTTCCCTTCCCAAGGCAGATAGCTGTCTTGGGAAGGGGGGGTGAAAAGCCTCCCTCCCACCCCTCCCTTCCCTTCCCAAGGCAGATCACTATCTTGGGAAGGGGGGTGAAAAGCCTCCCTCCCACCCCTCCCTTTCCTTCCCAAGGCAGACTGCTGTCTTGGGAAGGAGGGTGAAAACCCTCCCACGCCCAGTTCATTTCTTATTCATGGTTTTTTCACATTTGCGGGGTATGGCTGCCCCTAAACCCCACGAATGTGGAGGGATGACTGTACATAAAACTGTTAGCTGTCCTAGTTAATACACCTAGCATGTCAAAGCCCATTTTGTTGACCACTTCATCACCTCAATATCAACATGTTTACAACGACAACCAATAGAGTGTAACAGAGTATTTTACGTGAAGTCGAAGGCTTTCACAGCCGGCATCCATAGATTTTCCTTGGGTTTTTTACCTCAAGGACTCTCTTTCATATACTTAAAGCAACATGAACTTTGGAACTGATACAGAATTACCACCATTTTGTTATCTTTTTATCTTCAGCTTTTTAAATTTCCAGGTGTATTATTTAAAATTTAAATTATATTTAAATTTAGTATTTAAATTATATTTCAAGAAAATATAATTAAACCTACTACCTTTTCTTAGTCTTGTCTTGATAACCACAGTATCTCTCTTGAAATTTACAACCCTTCCCATAAATGAAACCAATGTTATGACGCAAGACTACTATGCCATTGCCATCACCACTGCCATTTTACAAGGTATTTGAATGTCCAAAATACAGTAATGGATGGTCAAAGTGTGACTCTTCAGATGTTAATGAATTAAAACCCCCATCATAGCTAATGGTGAGGAGTGCTGGGAGCTGCAGTTCAACATAATCTGGAGGCCCACATTTTGCCAGTTCCTGCTTTACAGAAAAACCACAGGATGAATTACCATTGCATTTTCTATACTGTAATATGTAGCATCCAGTTACGCCTCTTTTCTGTAATGTACATCCTACTTGCCTGTGAGAATTTTCAAATTTTAAAACCTCCAGGAGTGGTTATTTTACAAGCACTCCCCCATCAGAACTTCATGTCCAACCACCTCCAGTTTTTATTTTTCCTCCTCTTGATCCTGGGAATGGAAAACTGGGTCTTAACCCAAGGAGATGGCCCATCCATGCTTTAAGAAATTCTAATTTTTGCAGCTTTATGATGTGTTCAGGATATGGTGGTGGATGGTGGGGAGCTTCAGTTGCTAATCTGTATTAGAATCAGAATCAGGCCAATTAATATATTATACAAGTGAAAGGAAGCCAATGGAATCTTCCCATACTTCTCCAGGAATGCAAAGCTGAAGGGTACCAATCAGATTGTTTAATTGGGTTCACAGAGAAATGCCTGATCAGCCTCTGGGGTGTCCTTGTTTCCTGATGGGAAGGGGTTTGTCTGCACATACATTTCTCTCACACACTGCTTTTGACCTGAGTAATGAGGAATCCAAGCAAAGGCTCACAATGCAGAGGTCTCTGGGCTGACCTGGGGTGGGTGGGAGGGTTTCTGTCTTGCAAGCCAATCTGGATTGAAGAGACAGGGAGGATGGCAGGAATCTAGTGCCACATGGGTCCTATGCGATTCTAGGCTGCATTAATAGGAGTATAGTGCCTAGATCAAGGGAAGTAATACATGTAGTGCCTCTCTATTCTGCTTTGGTCAGACCTCACCTGGAATACTGTGTCCGGTTCTGGGCACCACAATTCAGGAAGGATATTGACAAGCTGGAACGTACCCAGAGGAGGGCGACCAGGATGGTGAGAGGTCTGGAAGCCATGCCCTATGAGGAGCGGTTTAGGGAGCTGGGCATGTTTAGTCTGGAGAAGAGAAGGTTGTTTAAATATTTGAATGGATGTCATACTGATGATGGAGCAGGCTTGTTTTCTGCTGCTCCAGAGACTAGGAAACGGAACAATGGGTTCAAACTACAGGAAAAGAAATTCCACCTAAACATTAGGAAGAACTTCCTGACAATAAGAGCTGTTCGGAAGTGGAATACACTGCCTCATAGTGTGGTGGAGTCTCCTTCTTTGGAGGTTTTTAAACAGAGGCTGGATGGTCATCTGTCGGGAATGATTTGATTGTGTATTCCTGCATGGCAGGGGGTTGGACTGGATGGCCCTTGAGGTCTCTTCCAACTCTATAATTCTATGGTTGGTTGTTCATCAACCCAACTTAAAAGGTCAAAGGATTTTCTAGGAAACTCCTAGGAAAACAGAAGTATGCTTAACATATATGGGCAAAGAGTGAAGGTGCTACTTTGAATAAACTGAAAGCAAGTAGAAATACTTGGTGAGGTTGGAAAATAAAATAAAACAGCATAAACCCCCAAGATAACCCATCTCTAAAAATCAGCCTAAACTGATGAGATCAGTACTTAATTATCCCAGGCTCATGTCCAAACCAGTGATCAGTTAAAAGGGGAGATATACCCTTGCACAAATTACTGAATATTCAATCCCAACTTTTTCTTTGGCCATCTGAAGACACTGAGGAAGACACAGTAAGAGGGGGATTAGATTTATCATATGATGAGTAATATGTAAAAGAAAAGATTTGTCAAGAAAAAATGATGTACTGTACTCCTATTATTAATTTATACAGCAACTCAAAGCAAGCAGAGAACTGTGAACCTTGCTGGAGAAACTGCCAGATCCAAAATCACATATGTCAGTTTCAGGCTGGCATACCACCACCCCCGCGGCCACATTCTAGGGAAGTGTTGAGAGACTGGCAGATTAAAAACCTCCTTGGATCTATCCCAGTACACTCCTTCAACATCTCCCTCACCTTTTGCCATTATTACCACTGAACGGTGGTAGAGGTTCTTGTGCCTACAAAGAGGCAGCTTTGGTGGTGGTGGGGTGTCAAAAGGGACGCCCTCCCAGGAATCATAGTCTAATGTGAGACTAAGATTAGGTGGCACCTGTCTCACTGCTGTAAGGGAAAACAGGGATATGGACAGTTTTAGATGAAAAGGTAGATTGCAAAGAATGTAGGTCTGAGTTTAAGGCACACCTCATTCTTCCAACCACTCCTCCTGCAAAAGGAGTCTTACAGCTCTCTAAAGATGCAGTGCTGATCAACAGAACAACATAACTTCCCCTTGCCTATTTTATGGTTTAGCTTATCATAAGGAACCTAAGAGTCAGCTGGACACTAAAAATTAATCAGACCAAGCTAAATTTATCCCTCCTATTCATTTATTCAATGATACATAATCTAGTTGTTGGCTGTCATTACCCCTTCCAAGAGCTGTTCTTTGCCCACTGCTCCATCATCTTCTCCTATTACATTGTAAAGCATCCTTTGACCATCTTCCTGCTCTGTTAAAGAGTGCACATTAGTGCAAATAATATTTGATTCTCATTTGTTGCTATTCCTCCAATGATTCCAACATTATATTCCAATGCATGGTCATTCAAGTATAATATGATTCTAAAATATAACTGCAACTTACTCCAATAAAATGGTCTCCATATACATGTTTTTAAATCCATGTAATAGGAAATAGTCCAGTAAAACGAAATAGCAAACTGGCATCCAATCATTTCTCTATAAAAATGCAAAGGAGAGAAAGAAAGAACTCTTGCATTTACAGCACTAGGAAAAACTGACTAAAGCCTTCTAGTTCCAGATATTGCTCCCTATCCATTAGACCACAAAAGCTTTCAGAGCACATCATTGTACAGTGATATTGTATATACTGGAAGGTGTTAGATACTATTTGCCAGCTCCCCCATTCTGGAGAATTCCCTTGCATTATCCATTTTAAGGAAGAAAGAACCCTATAAATCAGTTCGCAGGTAGTACTAACATGTCCCTTCCTGCATCAGAATTTTACCCCACAAAAACTCTGGATCATCCCATCAAGACCCATCAATTCATCTAGAACCAGCCCAAGGACACAAAATATTCTCAGCAGGGCTGAGGGAGTTGCAAGCTTGGATGTTCTGACAGGATCAGGAAAGCAGGAATGACACAGAAGAGACAGCTCTGAAGAAAGAACAAGCAAGGCAGGTCATTCTTCTCAGAAAATGCAAGCACAAGATGTCTAGCTCTCTCACTGTCTTTGGGGAGAAAAGTTTGACTTGGGTTGCCCAGCCCTATATCTATGCTGTGGTGTAGCTATATTTAACTGAGAGACCTCTGTATCCTTTCCCTGCTTGAGAAAGAAGCAGTAAATCTCTATCTGTACTTATTCAAGGGTGAAGAATTGACCTATTTTCTTTCAAAGATCCCTTATCAGGTATAGGCTATTCATTTAATCTGTTGTCTCACACAAAATCAGCAGCCTGTACACTAAATGTATCCCAATATCAGTAGCAATCACCTGGGAGCACATTTTCCCAGGCTCTTGGGCTAAATGTGTTATTTCATTCAGTGGGTCTCTGGGGGTAGGGCACCATATGCTTTTTCCTCTAACACACTTCACTGATTCATAGACATAACTGCTGTCTGGTCGGGGGAACCAAGCAGGGGCACAGTTTCTGTTGTACGGCTGTGCTTGTGAACTCAATACGCCATCCTTGGTAGCTGCTTTTAGGCTAGTTCACATAGCTGAAATGTGTTTTCAGTTTACGCTTCCTAAAGTTAAACTTGTCTTCTGATTCAATCATTTTAATTACAGACCTGCTTGCAAATCCTAAAAGTACAATGAGACAAGCCAATGCAACAGTCATACAACACATCCCTACACACCTGATCACCCTGAACAGACAAAACACAATCTATCTGAACAGAAGAAATCTAATTTGAAGTTTAATGTTTTAAGAACTAAAGACCTGCTTATACAGGAACAATAGTTACGAGGACAGGGCATAAAGATCTGCTTTCTCTCCTTCTAACTCAGTCATTTTTGAAAGAGGCAATCTAACCCCCAAACTCCCAACCAAATTCCCACCCGTAGCATTTTGTCTCTTGTGGGGAGACATTAAACCATCCTATTCTTCTACTCTCGCTCTGTGGTTGTTTTCCTTACAGACCCTCCTGCCATAAATTGTCAAAATCTATTTCAGGTGCTGAGTTCCCACCAGCTTCTTGAAACCAGCTTTTAGTGAGGTTAATTCTGCCATTTGGGCATTTCAGCCATATGTTGATAGGGTCTAGTTAGTCTGGTCATTCTGCATGACCAGCTGTGAGATCCTTTGAAAGGAAATATATATATATATATATATATATATATATATATTTGCTATGGAAGTCTGGGCAACAGGCTACTGAATTCAGTGGACTAACCATTTCTCCAGAACCTTCCTTGAGACACTAAGGAGTTTCACTCAAGACCTTCTGTGCAAGATGAACTGACTTTCCAAAAAGTGAGTCATGGAAGACTGCAGAGTTGCATGTTCTTTCTGGGTGTATAGACACTCAGGTATTTTACATCTTAAATTGTTTCACAGTGTCTTTAAATGAATGAATCACAGTGTCTTTAAATGAAAATTGAAACTGTTTTTTTTTCAGAACAAGGGCTCACTTCTCCATGTGCTCGAGCCTCATGAGAATAGTACTCTTTCCTTTACCAGCAGCGATTTGATCTATCCTCCCATTTTATCCTTAAAAAAAAGCTTTTTGTTTAATGTGCACAAAAACCAAGTGAGGTTTTGGTACTCAAAAAAGGTATTCTGACAGATTTGTTTTCTTAGTGAAGGGATGAAAGAGGACATTCCTTCTCCCCTTGTTCTGCTGGAACTGTAGAGCTAAACATTCACATTGCAAGATTTATCTTCCTGTCCGTCTGAGGCAGCAAGATGAAGACAAAGCTCTGAAACCTAGTTATGTCCAGTGATAAATCAAAATGAAGAGAAGGTGATAGGCTGTAACAGATAGCTCTTGACAGATAAGAAAGGAAGATGGGGTTTCTGAACATGTGTGAAGCCCTCTGCTCACCTGTCTTCAAGTTTCTGAGGTAATGAGACTGAACACAAATCTCAAATGTTCTGAAAGATATCTGTTATTCCAGCATTAGTATTCCTAGCTGCTCCTGCTCAAATAAAGAATCCACCATAGCTGAAGAAAACTTGTGGCCATGAGCTGCCAGGTACACAAGGGCACCAGGGACTTGGAAACATATGCCAAATACAAAAGAGGTCTCTAAATATTCTTAAAGGAGAGTGACAGGCAGAAGCAGAAATGCATGGGAGCCACACCAGCTGAAATTCCAATGTAGGTTACCAGTTTTGGTTGGCACTGTTTTTCTAAGAACTATGTAAAATCACAGCATATTTACCAGTACTACTTAATTATGCTATGGTGTGTGGCCACAAAACGAAAATGAAGTAACCATGTGTCCTAGAAATCTATACAGGTTTATTTTATTGTCTGAGATGTCTACCTACATTATTTTATTCGGAAAAGTGAGTGCCACAATGCCCAGTTCTGCTGAAATATTCCTCAGAGTATATTGTACAGATGTCCTTATAAGCCACAGCCTTCTTCATTTCTGAAATTTGGATTTCTGCCAGGTCTAACATAGTATCATCATGAGAAATAAGTACACACACTCTTCTCCCCCACCCCAAGAAAGGTAAATTATGCAAAGATGACTGTTGTCTTGCATTTTGGTATGATGCTAGGTAGACTTACCTAATGGATTTACACTTTCCTAGAACATTAGTACATTTCCAGAAGTCCATGTTGTTCTATGCCACACTAGATGGTGCTAAAATGTGTGTGTGTGTTCTTATATCAGGGCGTCCAGCAGCCAGACTTGAGCACTTTACCTCCTGTGCCACCAGCATTCTGGTGTCTCCAGAAGCCCAGGGCAGGCTGCAATTCCAACTTGAAAATAGAGAATTAGCTGACTCTCCAGATCCTATAAGCCTTTAGAACCAAGTCAACTACCTTCTCCAGCATCCCAGAATGAGACCGCCTTTTATAAAACCTGCTTTGAGAGAAGCAGATTCTGCATGTCCAACTTGACCCAGAAGATGCTGATTTTAGAGAAGTGGACAATTCTGCTACAGGGAACTGTTCTTGTGGCCAGATGTTGAATGAATATGCATGAGCCACTGGTACTTAGGGAAAGCCTTGACGCCTGGGGATATTAAAAATTCCATTTGTGGCAGGAAGATAAGGACACAAAGCTCCACAGGGAACAGGGAATAGTTCAAGTCTGTCTTTCCAAGCTCATCAAGTATTGTTTGAGACTGTGATGGAGTTTTTCTGAATGAATGCTACTGCCTTACATAAGCACAGGAACAAGCATATGCACAGGGAGGCACTGACATGATCAGTAGGGAATTGGACACTATGCCTTTATGAAGAATCCGTAACTCTCTCTTCTCTTGTGTTTCAGATTTGTTCATATACTGAAGAAGAACTGTTAGGGGACATTTAGGCTTCACATTGGCCTGACAGCAAAAGCTCATTTAGAGCAATACTTAAACATCATCAAATGGTATCTCTTTGCACTTATGTACAATTTTCATAAAAGTAGTATCTATCTTCCTTACTGAGCTGAGCCAAAATATACTCAGGGTCCAGGGAGATTTTGCTGACTAAATATCCACCATCTATTTCATCAAAATGAATATACAGTGCTGACTTTCATTTCTAAACTTTATTGCTCAAGCACATCAAGCAAAGTCTCAAGAATTCTAGAGAAAAATTCTAATTGTGTGAAAGGCAACATATTCAGAAGGAAGTCTCACATAGATCCAAATATATTCCTAGAGACACTTGTCTCTAGCTTTAACCAACAGGGATGCACAAAACATTAGATGAAAATTAAGATTTCTCTTCTTCCAGCAATTTTTTTTGGTACAGTCATCCCTTCACATTCGCAGGGGTTAGGGATAGACAACCCCCGCGAATGTGAAAAAACCACAAATAAGAAATGAGCCTGTGGGCGAGCAGCTTTCCACCCCAGTCCCTTCCCAAGGCAGTGACGGGCTTTGTGAGAAGCCCCTCACTGCCTTGACAAGGGACTGGGGTGGAGAGCGGGCGCACGAGCGGCTTTCCACCCGCCTTCCCAAGGCAGCGAGGGGCTTCGTAAGAAGCCCCTCACTGCCTTAAGAAGCCACTGGGGTGGAGAACGGGCGGGAAGGAGGCTTTCCACCATCCCCTTCGCTGCCTTGAGAAGGGACTGGGGTGGAGGGCAGGCGTGCAAGGGGCTTTCCACCCTCCCTTCCCAAGGCAGCGACGGGCTTCGTGAGAAGCCCCTCGCTGCCTTGAGAAGTGACTAGGGTGGAGAGTGGGCGGGAAGGAGGCTTTCCACCCCCCCTTTGCTGCCTTGACAAGGGACTGGGGTGGAGAGCGGGCAGGAAGGAGGCTTTCCACCACCCCCTTCGCTGCCTTGAGAAGGGACTGAGGTGGAGAGCGGGAGGGAGGGAGGCTTTCCACCCCCCCTTCCCAAGGCAGCAACGGGCTTCGTAAGAAGCCCCTCGCTGCCTTGAGAAGGGACTGGGGTGGAGAGCGGGTGCGCGAGCAGTTTTCCACCCCGCCTTCCCAAGGCAGTGGCAGGCTTCGCGAGAAGCCCCTTGCTGCCTTGAGAAGGAACTGTGATGGAGGGCGGGAGCACGAGCAGCTTTCCACCCCGCCTTAACAAGGCAGTGATAGGCTTCGTGAGAAGCCCCTCGCTGCCTTAAAAAAGGACTGGGGTGGACAGCGGGTGGGAAGAAGGCTTTCCAACCCCCCTTCCCAAAGCAGCGACGGGCTTCATGAGTAGCCCCTCGCTGCCTTGAGAAGTGACTGGGGTGGAGAGCGGGTGCGCAAGCGGCTTTCCACCCCCCTTCCCAAGGCAGCGACAGGCTTCATGAGAAGCCCTTCACTGCCTTGGGAAGGGACAGGGTGGAGAGCGGAGGGGAGTGGCTTTCCGCGAATAATCGAAACCACGAATGTGAGAGTCGCGAATGTGGAGGGGCAACTGTACTTTCTTCAGTGTCACGCATGCTTCATACACAGAAGCCTTGATTCTCATTAAACAAATGTTGCTGGTATGCACAGAACATACCTTATTTTAGTTCTCTGGCCAAATCATCTAAAACAGATTAGGGCATGGGCTCATACCCCACAATCTTGATAGGAAGGAAGAAGTCCTTGCCACACTGCTCTCCTCAACCCATCTAGAACCATTTGTTTAAGCAAGTGCTGTGTTATGAGTTTTGACACATTGCTGGCAGAGCTATCCATCACCACTTGCTGATGGCCTAGCAGAACTTTCCTTCCAAAGCAGAGAATCAATATGCCAGAGTTTAATGATAATGAATCACCCTCTCATAATATATGGTTTGTTTTGTTCTTCCTGGGAAAAGTGGCAGGATGGCCTCTTAATGGCAGGAAGCACCTGGAAGCCAGGGAGGAGGGAGAAAGAAGAGAGCATGTTGCAGTCCCTTTAGGACAAATGCTTCATGTGAACAGGCTACTTTTCAAATTAAGTTATACACACTCACAGTCAGCTGTTGTCTCACTCTCCCATGTAAGCAAAACCTTGCAGAATGTTAGGACAATGGCCTAAGGCTCCCAGCAGCTGGAAATTTCAAAACAGCAGAGAAAATTTGAGCGCCACTAGCTCAGAATCAAGATGGAAGTTGAATATAGAATAAAAAAGATGAATATAGACAAGTTTGAAATTAAAAACAGATGGGTTTTTCAAAAACATAGTTGTATCAGTCTAGAATATCAGTAAGCAAGGGGATCTTGTAGCACCTTTGAGATTAACTGAAAGAAAGAAGGTGTAGTATAAGCTTTTGTAGAGTTGGTCTACTTCCTCAGATGCAACATCTGAGTTTATGCTTAAGCTACAACTTCTTTCTCTCAGATTAGTTTTTGTTAGTTTAAACAAGTGCAGTCAGCGCTCTGTTTCCAAGGATTTTGCATCCACACTTCAACCATCCATGGCTTGAAAAATATTTAAAAAATAAAAAATCCAAAAAACAAACTTTGATTTTGCCATTTTATATAAGGGATGCCATTTTACTGTGCTATTGTGTATAATGGGACTTGAGCATCCACAGATGTTGGTATCTCTAGGAGATCCTGCAACCAAACCCTAGCAGATACCAAGGCCCTGCAGGGCTGGTTTAAGGAATTTTGGGGCCTCCTGCAATGCTTTATTTTGGGGGGCCCATATGTTTATGTCAGGTCAATGTAACCTAACCTATTCACAGTACAGGATGTTCAAATTACAGTAGGGGCCCTGTATCCATGGATTCATTATCCATGGGACACAAAACAGCACACCTACCAGAGTCTTCCTAGAAAATGTGTCCTCTCTAGCTATTTTCTAGGTCCTCCTAGGCAATTCTGTGGTATTTTAAACCAGAAGTCCCATTATTTTCAACGGCGTTCACTATTATCCACGGTTTTCAGTATCCACGCTCCCCCAGAACCAATCCCCGTGGATAAGGGCGGCCTACTGTATTACATAATTTGCCACCAATAATTTAGTTTAGCAATTAACATAATGGTGTAGATTTCCTCAAAGAAAAGAAAGAGGGGACTACAAGCTGAACATGAGTTAGCAGTGTGATGCAGCAGCAAAAAAAGCCAATGTGATTCTAGGCTGTATTAATAGGAGTATAGTGTCTAGTTCAAGGGAAGTAATAGTACCACTCTATTCTGCTTTGGTCAGACCTCACCTGGAATACTGTTTCCAGTTCTGGGCACAACAATTCAAGAAGGATATGGACAAGCTGGAACGTGTCCAGAGGAGGGTGACCAGCATCGTGGGAGGTCTGGAAGTCATGCCCTATGAGGAGTGGCTTAGGGAGCTGGGTGTGTTTAGCCTGGAGAAGAGAAGGTTGAGAGGTGACATGATAGCCATGTTTAAATGTTTGAAGGGATGTCATATTGAGGATGGAGCAAGCTTGTTTTCTGCTGCTCCAGAGACTAGGACACGGAGCAATGGGTTCAAACTACAAGAAAAGAGATTCCACCTAAACATTAGGAAGACGTTCCTGACTGTAAGAGCTGTTTGGCAGTGGAATACACTGCCTGGGAGTGTGGCGGAGTCTCCTTTTTTGGAGGTTTTAAGCAGAGGCTGGATGGCCATCTGTCGTGAGGACTTTGATTGTGTATTCCTGCAGGGCAGACACCGACTTGGATGGGATGGCTGTTGGGGTCCCTTCCAGCCCTATGATTCTAGGCTGCATTCAGAGCCTGGGAAAGTTACTTTTGGATTACACCTCCCAGAATCCCCCTGCCAGCACCCTTCTCAAGGTCTGGTTGCATTGTTCCTTTTCCAGCATTCTCTAACCCAGTGGTTCTTAACCTGGGGTCCGCGATGTCCTCACAGGGGGTCCACAAAGGCTTGAAGGCTGCTTGGCCCACCTCCTCCCTGTAGTGGAGCAGCCACGTGACAGGAACCAAGGTAAAGGCTGGCTGGCTAGCTTGGCCTGCACATTGCCATTCAATCCACTCCAGCCACAAACTTGCAGGAAGAAGCAAGAATGCCTCTGAGGGAAAGTTTAATGGATGGTGTAATTATATTGTTTGTTGTTGTTAGCTATTATTATTATTATGGTTTTAAATCTCAAGTTAAGTCTTGGGACAACAAAAGGTCCTGGGTAAAGAAAAGGTTAAGAACCACTGCTCTACCCAAAGGCTCTCACATAACACTAATGGGATACTGGTGTGTTTTAGTGACAACAATAAAACCATTGTTTCCAGTAACATTACTCCAAATTTTTATTAATATTCTTTATATTCTTCTGTTAAAAGAGCTAGAGTGTTGTAGACGTTTCAGCATTGCACTATGACTGTGGAGACCAGGGTTTGAATCCTTACTCAGCCATGAATACCCACTGGGTGACCTTGGGCAAGTCACACTCTCTCAGCCTCAAAGGAAGGCAAAGGCACACCCCCTTTGTACAAACCTTGCCTAGAAAACCCCATGGTAGGTTTGCCTTAGTCAGAAATGACTTGAAGGCACATAGGCAAACACACACAAATTCCTTTTGCAGGCTGAACTCAGTTGGCAGAAAGGGGAGGAAGCTGACGAGAAAGGGGGAAAGGGAGGGAGGGGAGAGAAACCAAGACATGTTAAGAGCAACTGGAAAGATAGGTTGGATGGGATCTATGTGGAAGGAAGCAAAGGGAAGAAAGGAAGAAAGGAAGAAAGAAAGAAAGAAAGAAAGAAGCCCTTTCTGAAGAGAGCAGGGGAGAAAGAGAAGGAGATGACACTCACATTTCCCTCCTCCTCCTCTCTCTCTCACACAAACACACTCATCTCTCTCCAACACACTGCTGGCTGGTTTTGACGATCGTGGGAGGAGGGGGTGAGGGAGCAGCTCCCTCCAGCTTCACCACAC